>OY829520.1:10209593-11594346 GCA_963691665.1 Clepsis dumicolana | reverse complement strand
GCATATCTTTATAGCCCTGTCGAGAGTTAAATCAGTCTCCCGCAACATCCGATCGCGTACTACTCCATTGTTGATGCCACAAACTATTCGGTCACGAATTAATGAATCCTCTAACGATTGAAACCCACACTTCTTGCTGAGTAGTTTCAACGCCACTACGTACTGACCTATTGTTTCACCGTGTTCCTGGTCACGTGTGAAAAAGTTATATCTTGCCAGCGTAATATTTGATTTGATTCCAAAATAATCATCAAATTTTTTTAGTAATGCCTGGACGTCTTCTCGGTCGACTTCGTTCTCGAACGCAAACGTTTGATACACATCAAATCCGTCCGGCCCGATCAAATTAATCAGAAGGCTAGCCTGCACTGCTGATTCCTCTTTATGCACCCCCGATGCCTTAAGGAACAGCTCAAACTGCGTCTTCCATTTACGCCACGCGTCAGCCCGGCTGACGGGGCTGCCATCCAGATTGAGTTCTGACGGAGGTCGCGCGTGCTCCATTACAACGAATCACTTTCTATTAACTGTACCGTTAACTATTAAAACTGATTTTTACCACAAATAACAACTGTACTACGCAATAACTGAATTTTAAAACACCGCTGCCACCATGTTGTGTAAATGAAAGAGCGACTGGATGACAACTGACTTTATTAATATTTTCTATGTCTACCCACAACAGTAACCACTAGGCTATCCGGTCGTCGACCTAAGTATGCCTTTTAGTTAAGGGTAGGATTAAAATCTCCGAAAAATAATAACCTAACCTAACTTAATACTAAAAAAAATAAAAAAAAAGACTGTAATACTAAACTTGCGAAAAGTCCAAGCCGGACTCGTTCGGAAGTTTAGTATTTTAGTAAGTAAGTTTAGTTTTTCTGTCTACCGGTTTATTATTTCTCTTTCATTAATTAGATAACTCAGCCAGTAAAAGTGTTCGCAATAATATTGATATATGCAACCCTGAAATATTATGTATTATAGTGAATTAAAACAGATCACTCACGTATATAAGTTGAGTTTAGCCCGACATGCTTCTGAGTTGTTTGTGAGTGATCCGTTTTATTTCACTATGATTGAGTCTCACGGTAGTTTCATGTAAAAAGTGGCAAATATTCGGTATTGTTTATTTATGAATTGTTTTAACCTTCCAGCTGAAGGTGTGGATAAGAAACAAGAGTTGAGCCTTCCAGATTTTCTGAGTACAGATCTGAAAGGGAAAATATTACTGAACGTACGGTTACCCCCTCTATCACACTGTTGTAACGTGAAAACATATAAGGTAATTGGTTCTCATTTTACAATTTTCAATAAACAACAACCAAAATAATGCGTAGGGAAATTCTTGATAAAATTACAGATGACGTTGATGATGTGTGTTAGCAATCTATACTCCGTTAGTTTTAACATTAGAAACTCAATGGTCAAATTTGCACACGTTCTTGAGAAAAACAATACACACTATTGAAGATTGTTAAAACCTGTATTAGGAGAACATAACAGCTAACGCTATTAATGCTAGCTAATGTTATTAGGTGTATTTTTGACCAATTTGTCTTCGAATTAACGAAAAATGTGTGTGGTAGTTTGACCGTTAATTCTAATGTTAAAAAAAGCGGAGTATAATAAGTACTGCACTTCACATCATTTGCAAACTGAATACCGCATTCTCAATATCAACTAGATTATTTTTTAGAAGAAAAATAAATGTGCGTTACTTTCCCAGATAATGCCTCGCTCACAAAACGCTCACGCGGTCGTCAACGCCGGCTTCCTATTAAGATTCCAACGCAAATCACAGCTCTTAGAACACGTCTCAATAGTCTACGGCGGCATATCATCAAAATTCATTCATGCTAGCAGAACAGAGGCTGTTTTAGTTAGCAAAAACCCTTTCACTAACGAAACGTTGCAATTGGCAATAAAAACGTTGTTTGATGAGATAAATCCTGAGGAAGCTCCACCGGAACCCTCTGCTGCTTATAGAAGGATGTTAGCAGTCGTTTTATACTACAAGGTACTTATTTAGATTATATTAATACTTTAAATTAGGCTACAAGTGCAAGAGCTTTTACCTAACTGATTCTAAATTGCATAAAACTAGTTGAATATAAGCAAGCTGAAATCATTTTTAAGGGAAGGGCTGTTCTCGCTGGGCATCAGACTTGCTTACAAAAAATAAGTATTCAATAAGTCTCATCACACCAATTTCAGACGCGTGAGTTACGTATATTTACATTAAAGCGGAATTTACAAAAAATGTTTTTCAGGCAATCCTTTACTTGTGTCCAGACGACAAGTTAGATCCAAAGTACAAATCAGGCGGAGATGCTATGAAGAGGATAACTTCTCAAGGGAGTCAAACATTTGATACTGACAAGACTGTATGGCCACTGAACCAGCCTGTACCTAAGTTAGAAGCCCTGGTCCAGTGCAGTGGAGAAGCGACTTTTGCTAATGATCTGCCAAGACAGGAGAATGAAGTGTTTGCAGCTTTTGTGACGGCTGATGTTGTGCCTGGTAGTATGATTGAAAGCTTCGATGCTTCCGAAGCACTTGTAAGTAATTCTTACTAACTTTGAACTTTGCTGCTCTGCACTTTCAGATCTGTAAGCATTTTGTTCGTATCGCATTTAAAGCAAATTTTTAAATTGTTTTCCTGGTCTATCCTGATAATGTTTGGAATATTAACCGTTTTAATAAGTTGACTATTGCTTTGATCAGAACTAAATTATTTTATTTTTTGTTTAGAAAATTCCTGGAGTCGTAGCCTTTTATACAGCAAAAGACATTCCCGGTGACAATTGCTTTACCCCTGCCAACATACCGTTCATGACAGCGAGGGAAGAAATCTTGTGTTCCGGAAAAGTGAAGTTTAACGGACAGCCAGCAGGGATCATTGTGGCTAACCGAGAGAAAATAGCTCACAAAGCTGCAAAGCTAGTGAAAATAAACTACGCTAGCATTAGTAACAGTAAACCTCTGCTGACGATAGAAGATGTTTTGAAATCTCCCGAGAAGGATAAAAGAGTTGTTGTAAGCAGGACAGTAGAACCAACTGAAATAGGGAATGACGTGAGGTGCATACTTCAAGGGGAGTTTAAAGTGGAGTCTCAGTATCATTACACTATGGAACCGCAGACTGCGGTAGCGAAGCCAACAGAAGATGGTATGGAGGTGTACTCAGCAACGCAGTGGCTGGATTTGACGAATGTCGCCATAGCGCTGTGCTTGAAGGTCCCAGTAAACAGGTAAATTGACAGTGCCATAAAAATCATCAGTACCTATAACGATACTTAACGATTTAATGCACTTGAAGTCTAATTCCATCATTTATTCTAAGTATTATGCAGCTAATGAAGACTTTAACTTCTTTTCGTCCCCAAGTTGTAGTCATCAATGCATAAAATAACAGTAACTATGTAACCTATATCCTATTTTCAGCATAAATGTAATCGTGCGAAGAGTGGGCGGAGCGTATGGGAGTAAAATTAGCCGCGCCACGCAGATTGCCTGCGCATCCGCTCTAGTCTCTCACCTCCTGGGCACCACCTGCAGGTTCATTCTCCCTCTGCAGACCAACATGAGGTCTATTGGCAAGCGGCTGCCCACCTCCTGTAACTTTGAAGTGAGTTGAAATGGCGAGTATAAAGTCTATGCGCACATGATTTTATTAAACTACAATTATTGCTATTGCATTTGAAATTGAATCGTCATTGGTAAGAAAATTGTAAGTCTTATTTGTTTTGGTTTTCACTGTAATATTATTCAAAAGAATTAAATATATATTTGAGACAGTATAAAGCTTTTTAAGTAAGCTTAAAATGTATCACATTTTTTAATTCAACAGGCAGGTGTTAACACAGAAGGTGAAATTCAATATCTCAAACTAAATTTCTACCAAGATTGCGGACATACTTTCAACGAAACAATCTCCCCTATCACAACAGAGCACGTGCGAAATTGCTATGACGCCAAAAGATGGAAAATTGAAGCATACAGTGTGGCCACAGACACTGCTTCAAACACTTGGTGCAGAGCTCCTGGTAAATAAATATTATGAACGAAATATTATTTTCTAAACATGCATTGCATAAAATAAACAAAGTTAATAACATGTTTAATGTTATAGGTTCAACTGAAGGTGTAGCTATGATAGAACACATAATGGAGAGAATTGCATACAATTTGAACAAAGATCCTCTTCAAGTAAGATTTCTAAACATGACCAAAGGAAATGCTATTCCCGACATGTTTGACCAGCTAAAAAGAGATTCAAACTTTGACCAGCGTCAAGAAGATGTAAAACAATTCAACAAAAATAACAGATGGAGGAAGAGAGCCCTAAATCTATTGCCGATAGAATGTGAATTGTTTTACTTAGGAAATTATAATGCTGTCGTATCGATTTACCATGGAGATGGATCAGTAGTTGTCACTCACGGAGGTATTGAGATGGGTCAAGGTATCAATACGAAAGCAGCACAAGTTTGTGCTTATATTCTTGGCGTGCCATTAGAAAAAGTCAGTGTCAAACCAAGTACAAGTTTTACTTCTCCAAATGCTATAGTAACAGGTGGTAGCATCGGGAGCGAATGCGTCGCTTTTGCTATCAAAAAAGCTTGTGAAATTCTAGTTGAAAGATTTAAGCCAGTTAAGGAAAAGATGGAGAAATATTCTTGGGAAGAACTAATAAATCAGGTATATGCGGCTAATCTTGATTTACAAGCGAGTTACATGATGAGTTTTAAGGATAATGTCAAATCGTACAGTGTGCAAGCTGTGTGCGCCTTGGAGGTGGAAATCGATATATTGACTGGAAATCATGATGTTCGGAGAGTAGATCTTCTCGAAGATACTGGAAGAAGTTTGAGCCCGGAAATCGATGTTGCGCAGGTAATTATTCGTATCATATAAAATTATATTTGGTTAAATAATAAAACCAATTTACAATGACATTAAATCTAAGCTAAAACTAAATAAACTAAAATTTTAACTAAATTAAATCTAAATAAGGCCCCCGTGGCATGGTGCCCAAAAGGCTGGCAGCGTTGCCTCGATGAATAGAAATGCTGATTCTTTGAGAGAGAAAACTGCCAGCCTTTTGGTCACAAGTTGCATCGACTAAGTGCTTTTTCAACTTTTTTTCGTATCGTGTTATACATACACCTCAAAATAAAGATTAAAATTTTGCTAAAGTTATTTTTAATAAAATGAACTGTTAAGTTTAGTATGGTATAATCTAATAATATAAAATTTTTACATTGTGGCTTAACTTAAGGTATTTAAGTGCATTACAAACATCTGAGGACTCGTAACAAAAAAAAAAACCGTTACTATGGTCAATTCTTTCAGATCGAAGGAGCTTTTATCATGGGTCTTGGCTACTGGACATCAGAGAAGCTAGTCTACGACAAAGATACAGGTGCTCTCCTCACTGACCGGACCTGGACGTACAAGCCTCCAGGCATGAAGGACATCCCTGCTGACATGAGGATATACTTCAAGAGGAACTCTAGAAATGAGTTCGGTGTACTGCAGTCAAAAGGTACCCAATGCTTTGAACATAGATTTAAAGAGTAAATTCATGAGCCATCCAGTGGGCATGCAGCTTTAAAGCCTACTGCTATCTAATTTTCTGCCATTCCTGTCTAAGTACAACACGCGTGCGCTTGCTCGTCCTTCTAGTACCTACCTAAGGATCCAGATTGTCCTGCCTTCTTCGTTAATAATCTCCCATTTTCGGTGCATACTTTCTGTCTATCAGATGTATTATATAGTTATAATTAAAATGTGTACATTTTGTTCCAGCGACCGGCGAGCCCGCGCTATGTCTCGCTGTAGTGTTGATCCATGCGCTGCGAGACTGCGTACGCGCCGCGCGCTTGGACGCGGGCCGGCAGGACCAGTGGGTGGACATAGGTACGGCTGTCTGTGTATTGTACCCTTTAGCATACAATAAAACTAGTTGCTCTCTGAGCTGTAGACCCGCGTCTGATTTTTGTCATTTGTAAAACACGAATCGACAGAATAGTAGTTTACGCAACTGCTACATAATGAGGGTCCTTAAAACACGAGTGTGTTTTTATGAAACGAGGCGAAGCTGAGTTTCATAATAGGATCACACGAGTGTTTTAAGGCCTAATTATGCGGAGTTGCATACATTACTTTATCTACACACATATTATAAGTACTCTAAGATGGGTTCAGAAGCCGAAGGCATATATCATACCCATACCTGTCACGAATTTGACTGGTTTTTTTTAATCATAAACAAACATACTGAGCTGACGTTTCGTGAACTGTTTTTTTTTGTAAAAAAAATTAAAAAATATCACCTTGCTTCCATTATTTGAATTGACATATCATTTGCATTAAAAGTATGATGGTCGACAGGTTATCATTGTTAAGTTTAGACGGCCGGATAGCCAAGTGGTTAGAGACCCTGACTATGAAGCTGGAGGTCCCGGGTTCGAATCCCGGTCGGGGCAGATGTTTGTATGATGAATACGAATGTTTGTACTTGGGTCTTGAATGTTCAATATGTATTTAAGTATGTATTTATCTATATAAGTATGTTTATCCCGTTGTCTAGTACCCATAACACAAGCTCTGCTTAATTTGAGACTAGGTCAATTGGTGTCAATTGTCCCATGATATTTATTTATTTTTTTATTATTTTATTTATTATACGTAAGTATTATTAGGAAATTGTTTCATAGGACTCTAATAATCACAATATTTCTTAGAATAATTATTTATAGTTTTTGTTTATTTTCAGCGAATCCGTGCACGGTCGAGAACATATTTACGTCTGTGGGTCACAAACTGGAACATTTTATGTTAAAATAAGTACCAATCAGTACCAGGTGTTTATTCATTCATATTTGTAACCAAAAAAACTTAGTTATTAGCTCCTAAATCAACCGGTCAGATTGTATTACATGCAAACGAAGTAATGTTGGCTCGTTAAGGAATCATAAATTACTGTTTTGTTAAAACGTGGCTTTTATTTAATCTTGCACGCGTATCTGAAATTGTCAGTATTTTTCACGATTCTTATATATTTCCTTGAACCTTGGTCTACAATAACGGTTTTAAATGATTCGCTGTTAATGGCATTAGACATAATGAAATAGGAGCTCATCAAACCTATAAGGTAATCGCGGTCAGTATCCCGTTTTCATTGTGTCCTTGGCCTACGGTTGCCAAGTTAAGTTATTGGAGCAAAGTGCTCTTTGCTTTAGTTATAACCTTATAACACACTAGCTTTTGCCCGCGGCTTCGCTCGCGTGTACCATGAGTATTTCAAAGAACCAAGATATCAAGCAAGCAAACATGCATCTTAAAACTGTTTTTTACTGTTATAATCACCTACTTCTATACCAAATTTGAAGAGTCTTGTAATTACAGTTCATAGGATTCCGTTGAACTGAATATATAAATTCCGTTTTTTCCCGTTCCCGTGGGAATTTCCGAAAATCCTTATAACTGTTTTTTACAATTATAATCACCTACTTCTATGCCAAATTTGAAGAGTCTAGTTATTATAGTTACTGACATAGGGCCACTCTGAATCGAATATATAAATCCCGTTTTTTCCCGTTCTCGTAGGAATTTCCGAAAATCCTTATAACTGTTTTTTACTATTATAATCACCTACTTCTATGCCAAATTTGAAGAGTCTAGCTATTATAGTTACTGAGATAGGGTCACTCGGAATCGAATATATAAGTCCCGTTTTCTCCCGTTCCCGTTGGAATTTCCAAAAATCCTTCCTTAGTGGGTGCCTACATTGTATAAGGTATCTATGTGCAATATTTAAAGTCGTTAGGTCCAGTGGTTTCGGCTGTGCGTTGATAGTTCAACAGTGAGTCAGTCAGTCAGTCAGTTTAGAATTTTATAAATATAGATAACTGAGTAAGTTCCTGTTCCTAGTTAGTAGTAAAACAAATCCATCAATCCGCTGCCAGCAGGCCCCTATCTCGCCTGATGAATAGTAAAGAGACCAGGGGATTGATTTTTAAATCTTGTGACCGGCTAGCCGGTCTGAGAGAATGATAACAACAAGGCGAGGTTGTTTAGGAAATATAATATAATATAAAAAAAAAACTATATACAAATTGTTCCAGTCAGCACTGCTCTTGAAAATAACACTTAAACACTGGCCTTAACACAGCAGGATAGGTAGGAAGGTAGGGCAGGGTATTAGGGTAGCCTCGGAGCTTCAAGTAGGCTTCAGTCTTCAGCGGCGGACTGCTCCGAGGCAGTAGGACGACGGAAACTCAGACGGCGGAAGGGAAGTGAAAGGTGGAGCGGGTAAGGAAAGGCTGAAAGCAAATACCCTGCTTTATGGATTGCTTCAAGCACCTATCCAAGCCTCGTTTAAGGGCTTAGGCCAGTGATTGAAAACTAAACGAGACTTGGATTAGGTTTCACAAACGTATGTACAAGATACAAACAATCAGAACCAAACTATAAATATTTACAAGTTTTAGACACAGTACCTGCATGAGTGGCAGCCTTTTTTTACTAATAGTATATAAAGTAGATCGCTGATAAATGATAAATTATATCCAGAGCAAATCCAAAGAGCGGCTTACGCCTTGCCAAATAATTTTCAAGACCCGGAAAAAACAAAAGCCAATCGGTAATTTGGAATTTTAAATTTATTTCAAATTGTAAGCGGCCAGTTGCGCGCCAAAGAGGTTGGCCACGTTACAATCTCACCCGGTGACTAAATTCAGTGATTTCTAAAGAATTCGTAATTTTGAATCTCACCGGTGACTAAAATTCTCATGGCCATGATATCAAATACGGATGCGCTCACCCACTCGTAAATGAGATTGAGTGACTAAATGGAGCTGCTAATGTGCCCATAGTAATTATGACGTAAACGCGAACGCGATTGAGACGTATTTTTTGCCCGTCGATTTTCTGAGCTTCTAGTGTAATCTACGGCCAAAAAAACGTCTCGATCGCGTTCGCGTTTACTTCTGAATTACTATGGGCACATTAGCAGCGCCACTAGTGGCACGTATCAACAACAAACAATTCTCATACTATTTGACACCCGTAATGCAAACGCGATCGAGACGTATTTTTGGCTGTTGATTACACTAGATGCTCAGAAGTGTACCACTGGTACAGTAACAGCTTATTCACTCTAGCCTCGAAGATTTCATTCTGTAAATCGTATCTGTCCGGAATTACAAACGATTAAAAGCGATTCATGTTAAACATTAAAAGCGATGTTTCAAGTTCTGACCCAGTTTGAGTTTCAGAGCAAGCAATCTGTGTTAAAACACTTAAAACATCAACAACTTATTTATCTTCAACAACTTCACCACGCAATGAAACAAGTCAGATAATCCATTGTACACTTTGAAATATCATTTAGCATTCATGTTTAGCCAAGCAGGGATCAAGAATGCTTGTCAGTTGTACAAAAACAGCGATATTTATGCAACAAACTTGAGTTTTGATACTAGCTGTGCTGAGTACATGTCACAATTTCCTTCCATTGCAAATACACAAAATTCAGGAATCGTTTTGGTACTTTTAGTGTTGACCAAGGAAGGTTAAACCAAGAGGACTGCTAACGTCTCTACTTTGTCGCGTTCCATTAAAATACTAGCTACAGCATCCTTATTATTACTGTAGTAGTAGTGGTCGCGGGTGAGCAAAGTAATTGTTTTTTGTTCATAATTATGGACTTCCGCAAAGTAACGCCTGATTCAATAAATCCTTATTATTTTAAAGGAACACGACATTGTAGACACGATGTTACAAAAATACCCGTAAAGTTGAAAGGAGGTTAAATGATCCATTATAAAGAGTCCATTTACAATATTTAAATCACTGTATGAAAAAAAAATATTTTTTTCATGATTTATGCCAATTGCCAACCCTAACCCTACATTTTTTACGGGTCATTTTGTAACAAGTTGTAGATATTGGCGCAGTCCATCTGGTTTTAACACCATCCTGGAGGCATTGTCCGAGCGACTCGACAGCCCTATGTTGAGCCGCTGGGGGCGTGTGCATGCGCGCCTCTAGTCTCTAAGTGTCATTTTCTTTTTGTCATAAAGTTATTATAAAATGCCCATGATCCAGGTTCTGCATACCTATACTCGGTACTGGCTACTGATCGGGTTCCAATTTCACAGCTCATTCGCTTAGTTCTCAGAATACAGAACACACCAGAAGCTGCGTTCATCACATCCGCACGCCGAGCACAGCACTGTGTACAAAAACAATAAATACTTGCACTTGAAATTTAATAAGGTTGGCTGGTAAAGATCCCTTAAGATAATTTCGAATTTGTACTCGACTTTGATTGTTGTAACTTGTGTTTTTATGCTGTTTTTTTGTACAATAAAGTGTTTACTTCCTTATTTTTAATCCTATCCTGTATTTTTATAAGCCCAGCGGCATTTCTGCATGTAGGAACGACACAAGACGACGTAATAATAATTATTATTGTCATTTGTACAACACGTCACGATGCGTTGCGTGCACAGGAGAGGGGTGGTTTATTTAAGTGTACGAATATTTGAAACCTGCGTAACGTAATCGAGTAAGTACACTCAAGAGCAAAAAAAACGGGTCACTTTGTATGGAATTGTTCATACAAAGTGACCCATTTTTATTGCTCTTGACTATAGTAAGTAAGGTTATCGAGAAATTTGTATGACGTTTGGAACAGCCCTGCCCGTGAGCGTATTTGGAACTAAAATTTAGTGTGAGCTTTCTTGATTTCGATACGATAACGTAACGTTACGCAGGATTCGACTTCGAGCTCGGCCTACGCTGTCAAACAGTATGAGAATTGTTTGTTGTCTATACGTGCCACTAGTGGCGGTGCTAATGTGCCCATAGTTATTCAGACGTAAACGCGAACGCGATAGAGACGTTTTTTTAGCCGTTGATTACACTAGACGCTCTGGTTCCGGTTTGTTCTGTATTCTGAGGCTTACTTGATATTCATGAAATTCTGCGTCAAAATATGTTAAGATACTTTTGATATGTATGAGAATACCTATTTGCTAAGTAAATAGAGCAGATGGTTCTATATCGAGAAATAAAAGCACAAATACATGGGATAAGTACTGCATGAAATAGAGACTTTGCCTATGCAAAGCGACAGAGCCGACATCGTATTCGTATGTGAAATAGATGATCTATAGATTAACATATTACTCTGTATTTCGAACAAGGGAATTTAAAATCAAAATTCGTTTTTAGGGTTCCGTACCTCAAAAGGAAAAAACGGAATCCTTATAGGATCACTTTGTCGTCCGTCTTTCTGTCTGTCTGTCTGTTAAGACCCTTTTTCTCTAGAACGCGTGAAGGTAGCATGCTGAAATTAATATCAAATACTCCAGCCTGCGGTCCCTTGAAGCTGTGAAAAAATCAACCTTCTAAGTCAACGCAATCAAAAGATACAATTATTAAAAGGCTATTTCCATACAAATTGCCGAAATCCAAAACCTAAAGGGTACTTCCACTTGTCCTAGAAACTTGAAATTTGGTATGAAGGTAGCTCTTATAGCACTCCGAAAAGTTTCAAAATCTTATTTTTTTGTCTGTCTGTTGATTTCGCAGACCAATATAAGTTGACCCCACACTGCGTACATTTTGCTTAGAAGCGGGTCTCTGGTAACACTGGACTTCTTAAAACACTGGGGAAAAGCGTTAAAATCTTTCTACGGAACCCTCGTACGCGAGTCCGACTCGCACTTGGCCGGTTTTTAATTTGTATCCTCAGTACACAGATTCAATAAAATTTAAATAAAACATTCGAACATCATCGAAACGAAACTTACTATTTAAAAAAACCAGGCCCCTATTTCACCAACTTTACAATTGTCGGTTTGTCATGACAATTCGAACTACATTCCTTGGCCAGTATGAAGCGCGGTGAAACAAAAGCTCTTCAAGTCAGCAATGGACAACGAATTGTTATTGAAAACGGGCAATTGTAAAGTTGGTGAATTTGGGGCAAAGTGTTACGAATTGATTTGACCCTCTCTCTGGTTAAAACTAAGGTATGTAAGCTATTTTTTTTTATACGACAAGGAAGGCAAACGAGCAAGTGTGTCACGTGATGGTAAGTGATCACAAGACACCTGCAACCCCGGGGGGTTTGCAGATGCGTTGTCAACCTAGGAGCTAAGATGAAATACCTCTTGTGCCCGTAATTACACCGGCTGTCTTACTCTCCACGCCTTTATAACAGCCGTGAGCGTATTTGGTACTAAAATTTAATATGAAGTTTCTCGATGGCGATATGATTATGTTAACGTTACTACTCGATTACGTTACGTAGGATTCGAATGTTCGTGCTCGGGCACTGTGGCCCGAGGCGGCGACTATTTGAAGAGGCTAGAATTTATTTTATTTACGAACGCAACATTTATTCAATCATGCTACGCGTCCTCATAAGATGAAAGGTTTCGAAACATGAATAAAACTCTCCAAGGGCTTGTAAATATAATTAACTGATAGAAAGGACGTAGGAAGAGAATGTTACTGTAAAAGGTCGTTCGTTTTAATCAAAAGGATTTCAACGTACGTCTGTTTGTGATACGATCGTACGAGTATGTTTTGTTTTTAATTTATTTACAAGTTTTATTTATTTTAACAATATGCAATATTCTTGCCGTACATGTACGGTTATAAGAGAGGTAAATGTCCTAATAGCGGAGTCCCTTGAATCATCGACAAACGTTTCTCAACTGTTTCATTTTCATCGCATTTTCATTTCATGGAAAACTATTGTTTGCTAAAATCAGGATAATTTCAGGATAATTTTATTGTTTGTAGTATAGGTTAGGTTAGGTCAGTCTCAGTTTCAGCTTCGACAAAATTTCTTTCGTATGTCCGCCGCTTGTTCGGCTGTCCCGCTCTTCCACTGTCCCGCTGCCCCGCTGTCCGGCTGTTCTTCTCTACGAGCCGCATTTCTCAATCAACTCTCGTGAAATTTTATGGGCATTTTGGCAAATTATATAATTACTTATACAGGTTTTTTCGTCGATTCGTTTTTTGGAAATAATTAGTTTAATTATTGAAAAAATCAAATTGAAATCGGTCCGTCCGTTTGGGAGCTATGATGCCACAGACAGATACACAGGTCAGACTTATCTTTTTCGTCGGGGGTAAAAAAAAAAACTAAAAATATTCAATAATGAGGTCGCGAGGCCTACAGCTCGTAGAGCCACTAGTTAATTATCTACAGGATGCTGCCAAACAGTAGCAATCTACGTGTCAATGATACCCAGGGATCCCACACCCAGCCTTGCATTCACGTCCAACAATGAACAGGCCCAACAGCATACCCACTATTTCACTGACAAAGCGTGACAGAAAATTTGTACATCATGATTTGGGGGCGTACCTCCTAAATGATGGGGGACGAATATGTGATCAGTGGACGTACGGTATGTTCAAAGTCATCGATATAATGCCACATGAATCGTAGAATTTTCTCGTAGATAAATGTCATCAACATTTTTCTTGTCGAGTTTTATGATGAAATATGACTTTTATTGCGCAAACTACACAGTCAGTAGACACATTGATATACTATTTGGTTAATAATTACAGCTAGATAACGTATCAGTGCGTCGAAAACAGCACGGCAAATAACGGTTCCCTTGCAAAATTGCTTATTTAACTCAAAATGGCACGTTAGAAAAAAAAGGTTAAAGGTTAAAGGTTAAAGGTTACAGTAACCTGTAACCTTTTAAGGATTATAATTAGATAAAAATATATAAATAATATAAAACTGACATGTATTTATTACGTGCCATATTTTTACTTCGTTTTTGTTCATATCACGTTATCTAGGTAATTATTGATCAAAGCTATAGCAACTGTAATAATGTGGTATTGTATGGTCACACTCACCATAAAAATAACTATGAAGATTTTGCTTAAAGCTATTAACACCAATTTTTATCTGAACTTAACCCTAACTAGACGATCCTTTTACGAATTCTCAGAAGAAAAGAAATAATTATATCTATCTTACAATCAAGTTCAACATACTCACGTGACCCCACGACTATAATACTAAACAACTAAACGAAATTTTCAATGCAATGTCGATGACTTTGGTATTCCACCCCATGAAAGTTGTAAAGTCATTTAAATTTGATAACATTATTGACACCCATTGTAGTTGGGGTTCGATTGGCGTAGTAACTAAACGTGTAAACCGAAATTGAATTGACTTGATTTAGGTTCAACTATTTACGAACTAATAATCGAAGCCGGCTAAACTTCGAAACTAATTTGAAAACTGGGTGAGTGTGCGTAAGTAGGTACTTACATGGTTCATTTTAATCTCATGTAAATACAGTTTTAATTGTAAGGGAAGTAAAAATTATTAAAAATAATTTAACATTATAACAGAACTAAAGCTACACCTGAATACTATGTACACAGTTAAGTACTTACATAAAAAAAAGCAATTCAACAATACTAATAAAAAGCCTTGAAAATTATGTGGCTATACCCTAGTTGTATAGACAATATGGCTTCACAGGACAATAGTGTCCTTGACTTTTGAGGGCGTTCATTTGTGGTTTATTTATATATTATTATTATTGTATGTCGCACCCATTCACGGGACAACAGTGTCCCAGACCTTTGGGAGGCGAGCGCGGTGCCGAAGCCAACGCGTAGAGGCCCTTATGACAATTTTATGAAGAGTGAATGATACATTATTATTATACTCCTTGAGGTATTCAAAATGAACATACGAATATTTTTTATTGAACAACACAAAACAGTACAAGGAGATTAAAAAAAAAACAGCCAAGGTAGACAATGATGTGCTGGTTTTTGGCGCCATTCATACGTTTTGTTGTACTTAATTTCGTGGGAAAAATGAATGAGAGCAGATAAAGTAGTGTATGACTAATAAACACATAACTAATAAACTGCTATTATATTACCGTGATTCAACCATGCATTTCCAAGGAGCCCTGTACCACTCCATAAAACAAATAAAACTTTTCAAAATAAGTCAACTTACAACGCAGTTAATCCTTTGGGATCAAACTACTCCAAGTACTTAGATTGGTTGTAAAGTTCCATAAGGTCTTGGGAATTCTCTGCGAGTTCTGCCCCCCGAACACGAAGGGTCTTAACTGCCGTTTCATGAGAAGATAGGCTCTTTCGTGTCAGTAGGGGAGTTGGAAAGTGCAGTGTATTCAAGAACACAAACCAAAGTGTCCCGCTGGCATTACTTATACAAGTATTTCTGAGCAAATTTAAGTTGCGATGGTGAGTTTAAATTAAAAATGTCGTTACGTACAGTCAACGTAAAATGTAACTTGTAATTTTTTCTTGTCCCATTGTCTCGTAGATTCCTTTTTGTCATACTGATAAGCGGATCAGTCATGTTATACTATGTTAATCGAGTATAGCTCGACAATTTCCGGATTAATCCGACATGTTGAGGACTATGAATTGAAAACACCTTTTCGAATGATTTGTCATAATTTTTTAGCAACTGACACCGAAAATGTTTCCAAAAACATAATTATAAACCCTGTAAATAAACTTCCTTTTGTATCTGCTCCGCTTCAGATAAAATACTTAAGACTTCGTATACAATAAAACGGAGCGCTGGGTTGACAACGGAAACTTCGAGATGCAATTCACTGAGTAAATACACTATCTTATCTCGAATTCCATCTCCAGAGCTTAGAACGATCATTTCTATCCAACATTTCTAAAGTACTGAAAATACTTAAATGTCTGTTTGATAGTTTTTTCATTCACTCTGGAATGGAGTGATGGATCGACACCATCGCATAGGAAAGTTGACCAGGGGTCTTACGTTGACGTATGTTGACGACAGGATAGCCTAGTGAATAGAGACCCTGACTATGAAGCTTGAGGTCCCGGGTTCGATCCAGGTCGGGGCAGATGTTTGGGTGATGAATACGCATGTTTGTTCTCGGATCTTGGATGTTTAATTATGTATATGATTAGATTAGATTAGATTAGATTATTTATTCCTTCAATATATAATTACATCATAATTTGTACAATGTCAAGTTAAGTTAATTTATATTGATATCGTCGTTGGTATTGGTATGTGTATAAGTATGTATTTATCTATGTAAGTTTCCGATGTCTGGTATCCATTTGTCCCATATTTATTATTATTTGTTCTCTAAGGTGACATCATTGCATTCACGGGTGTTTTAACGAAGAAGTATACATTTTCCATACATTAAGTATAACAGCTGAAGAAAGGCGTGAATAACTTGAGAGAATAACACAACAGCACCCCTGGAGGGCCTGGAAAGTACCTACGTACTAGGTACATACATAACATACATACATACATGAGAGAGAGAGAGAGAGAGAGAGAGAGAGATACATTTATTCACACAAATTCGACACAAGCACAAAAAAGCAGTACATTTGAAAAGTTTAAAATAAAACATAAGCATAAACTTAATAACTATTTAAAATCTAAAGAAATGGGCCCCACTCAGCATAATAAACACATAGATCCAAGAGCTCCAGCCCCAAACAGAGAAAACCAATTCCGGAGAAGTTTTTTTTGTAAAAACAGTTTTAAGCACAAGCTAAGCAAATTTTCATCAAAAACGATTTGCTCGCTATCCAATTTTTTTGACCTTAATCTCGCAATCGCAATTATAAAGAGAAACTGTCATTGATATAGTAGAATCAGATATTTATGGCCAAAGTTGCAGGCTTCAGCTAGTATAAATACAAAATGGCAACTTTAAAAACGTCACTGAAATCTCCAGTAACCCATTGATACACGGACACAAAGATAGCATAAGTTTGTTTAGGAGTGCACAAAATTCAACCTCATGGAATTTGGAGCAAAGTAAGAATTCTAATACACAGCAATGCTACATAAACCTTTTTTATTCTTAGTAAATATATGAACGAGTACGTGTCGAGTTTTCAAACAGACGGAGACAAATCGTCTTTGGAAAATATTATGATTTTTGTTTCTGCAACTGTACTTTCCTTGGATGTTTGCGCAATTTTTCCTTGAAATACCAATATCCTTGCATATAATATGGAAGATTGGTTCGTTTGAACAATCATATTTGTTGCCAATAAAATTGTAGAGCATTATAGAATGTTGTTCTGTAGCAACAAAGGCAGATATAAATATTTACAAATTGAATTTTTAAAGTTACCAGCAAGCTCATCATAATAAACCTAGATATAATTGGAATAAAATATAGTATTGATTATTGGGGTTATTATCAGGTTACTAATTAAATAAATAAATAAATAAATGTCATGGGACAATTGACACCAATTGCCCTAGTCCCAACCTAAGCAAAGCCTGTACTATGTGTACTAGACTACGGATAAACATACTTATAAGCATTCGTATTCATCATACAAACATCTGCCCCGACCGGGGATCGACCCCGGGACCACAAGCTTCA
The DNA here is from genome assembly GCA_963691665.1 of Clepsis dumicolana. Taxonomy (NCBI): domain Eukaryota; kingdom Metazoa; phylum Arthropoda; class Insecta; order Lepidoptera; family Tortricidae; genus Clepsis; species Clepsis dumicolana. The sequence continues at coordinate 11,576,881 of OY829520.1, read as the reverse complement.
TAGTCAGGGTCTCTAACCACTAGGCTTAGGATTTTATGCGATCGTCGTTTATTTTCGTACCTATGCATATGATTGATAATACGTAAGAATTAACTTTAGGTACGGTTTTGATAGAAAGTTTATCTTTAACAAGCGATGAATTGCTGGTACTCTTTTCGTTTGTTAAATAGTTATAAGAATGTAGGAGCCAGTGACTACTGCGTTGCCAAGTTGCCTATAGTAATTCAGACTAAACGCGAACGCGATCGAGATATTTTTTTCCGTCGATTACACGAGTTGCTCAGTGCCCTTAGTGTAATCAAAAAGCACAAAATACGTCTCGATCGCGTTTGCGTTAAAGTGTCAAATAGTATGAGAATTGTTAAACGCGAACGCGATCGAGACGTATTTCTTGGCCTGGTCGGCGATTACACTAGGCGCTCAGCTCTCTTTGCAATATAAAATAAAGGAATGCCAAGTAAACCACGACAAGTATACGCGACGAGTAACAGTCAATTTATCGTTGAGGCTTAACGGATATTACATTATGTAGTCATTATCCACGCTAGAGCCTAAACCGTGTCATCAGATCTCCAAATTAGTAGCAAATGCTATAAACATATTACACTGTAATCAAATTACTACGGCCGCAACCTTCATTACACTTCCAACAAAGATAAATTATACAGCAAAGTGTAATTTTACAAAAGTAATTGCACCGCTAATGAGCGTTGGCTTTCAGAGGGTTGGTGAGATTGAAGTTTAGTACTCGGGATTGTAGTATTGCCTTGGTCATAAGCAGATTCGGGCGTAATATGAATAGGAGGGAACTACAGGTCTTAGAATACGGAAAAAACCAGAAGCCGCGTTCAACCATAACCGCACGCCGCGCGCTGTGTCTATTTACTAACGATTTCGCTTAAAGTATAATCCTACTCTGTTTTTAGGGAGAGAGATCGAGAGATTTATTTACACAAATTTGACAAACACAAAAATTTGTAAGTGCATTTGAAAATAATTGTTAACTGTATAAAATAAAAGCAGAAAAAGTACTCACTAACCATTTGACTAAGACAAACGAACGTAGAATAGTGTGAAAAGTAGAGGCACCTACTGCAGCATAATGCTGAGTCAAATTCCTTTTCGGCATCATCATTTAAGTATAATTTTTGTAACTTTTTGTATTAGTTTAGAGTCAGTGTATTTTTTATGTGTTTGCGGCGAGCTGCAACGCTGTTTTTTAGTATTACATAATAGGTAACCCAACGGCATTTCTGCGTGAAAAATGAGACGAATAATTCGTAAAACATTATCACGATACCCTTATACCCCGATACACTTATCCAAGTGTAGTTTTAGTTGCTTCCGTTTTAGCCGCGATCGCGGGTTCTGGTTTGTTCCGTATTCTAAGTCACAGGTATACATCTAGTTAGAGACGCAAATGCATGTACTTCGCATGCCCGCGTGACGTGCCTATAAAACTATATGGAGCACGTCCATTTCGAGAAACAAATTAATGATAAAGAGTGTTAGTTCGCGTGTTCGTAAAACTTTTGTTTGTAAACAGCAGTGAATTTTGTTTCAGTTGCAGATCATTTTAAGACTAGAAATGTCTAAAATGTTATTCAAAATTAACGGGATGCAATATGAAGGTAAGTACCATTTACCCGAACCCATTCGGATATCTGGGGGCACAGCAGTGCCCCCGCCAAGTCGCGCAAAACGAAGAGGCACGGCCGTACCATCCTTTTCTCGAAGCCATTCAGGCCGTTTTCAACATCCTGTAACTTTGTGCTTATCAGTTTTTACAAAAAAATATAAATCTCAAACATTACTTACCTGCTAAGTGTAATCGTACTTAAGTAATATACATGACTGTCTGATATTTTTTGGAATAATATGAATGTAAAGATAGCAAATAGTGTCTCCTGACAGATCAGAAAGACACATCACCTGGGAGGCTAGCACGCGTGATATTTTGTCGCTTGTCGCTCAGTGCGTCCTTCGCTGATTCCATCACTATAAAAGGGATGCACTGCGCGACAAGCGACAAAATGACGCGCTGTGCTCAGGGCCGGCCTTAGACGCGCCCGGGCGACCGCCCGGGGCGCCAGGGTCTACACAGGGCGCCGCGCGCGCCGGCATAATGTCACTACTGTCTACAAACTGGCGCCAAATGCATGACTCGCCCGGAGCACCTAGATGACTAAGGCCGCCCCTGGCTGTGCTACATGTGCTGTTGTGACAAGCATAATACATAATTAAAGTGAGAAAAGCTTTCCCCTGTCATAATGTTTATGATCTTATGACAAAAATATTGATTTTTGCCTGGCCCGTAGGAAAGGTTTTTCTACTATTTAAAAAAAACTGAAAAATGCTTTCTGGATTTAGATCATTGAATAGATCACCTAATTTAAGATTAGTTCCTGGCGATTGATATTTATTGTATATCAAGAGCAATATCTTTTTTTATACGACGAGGAAGGCAAACGAATAAGTGGGGTCACCTGATATTAGTCTTATTGCGACTCTAGCGCCACCTAGTCGCTCATAATGTAACTTTAATAACTAATAGTTACAAGCGCGAGAGACGTCATCAATGTTCTACATTGCTCTAATTTTCTATAGTCTGATGCATACAGTCGTATACAACTTCCAACTCTCTTACTTCGACCTTCGGTACCCAGGCATATCATTTGCCTAGAGAGAGATCTCTCTATTGAAGTCTTTTCCAAAGCCAGTTGATAATTAAGTGGCATTCTCTAAGCAAATCATCGTCGGAAAAATCAATCTTAAGCTGTCAGTTTCAGACTCGATACTACAGTTGGAACAAGAATTGCCAGTAAGATTTGCAAAATGCGTCGCTTTCTTTCCAATAATACAGCAAATAGCAACGTTATGAAGTAGTAAACAAAGACCAGTTTTAAACAGTAGCTGAAATGGAAGTAAGCCTTTTGGAAAATCAAAGTGAGACCGCACTTAGACAATTTCTAGTGGCCTGTGGTAATTTAGTACTAAAAGAGTCCATTAAAATTTTAATTTGTAAAGCTATTTTGCACATAAATCGTTTGAAATAAGGTCGACAGTTTAAAGTTATACAAGTGAGAGAATTTTCACATAAGACAATTTATTACTAGTGAAATAAAAACGGATCACTCACGTATATAAGTCGAGTTTAGCCCGACATGTTTCGGACTAATTCGTAGTCCTTCCTCTGGGAGCGCACGACCCAGCGGCTAAACTCGACTTATATACGTGAGTGATCCGTTTTTATTTCACTATGATTGAGTCTCACGGTAGTTTCATGTTAAAAGAGACACTTTAATACTTATAAAGGGGTATAAAAAGGTTTATGCGGGGTCGGCAACGCGCGAGTGATACTTCTGGTGTTGCAAGCGTTCCTAGGCGGCGGTAATTGCTTAACACCAGGCGATCCGCATGTTTGTTTGCCACCGACGTGGTATAAAAAAAAAAACTTAACACATTCAGGTAAAAGTAGAAAAAAAGGAAGTTGTATTATTTTGGCAGACAGACAGACGGACAACAAGGTGACCCTAAAAGGGTTCCGCTTTTCCTTTTGAGGTGCGGAACCCTAAAAAGACAGACATCACACTTAATGTTCCAGCGGATGGAAAATACGGTCCAGACGTGTCTCTGAACGAGTTCATCCGTACCGTAGCGGACCTGCGCGGCACGAAGGCGATGTGCCACGAGGGCGGCTGCGGCGCGTGCGTCGTCGCCGTCCGCGCATCCGCGCCGCCCACCAACGAGATGAGGACCTTTTCTGTTAACTCTGTAAGTTACAATTACACATCGGTAATCTCGTAGTATTTATGGAGCACTTTACAGTACGAACAGACTTTGGCTATTGGCGTAAATTTATAAAGTCAAAGGTATAAGGTAAGACTAGATTGATTAACTTATTCCTGTCAGTTTCTCCAATAATGTCGATGATCCGTAGTGCCTCGTCTCCATCCTGTCCTGCCACGGCTGGGAAATCACAACAGTGGAAGGCATTGGGAATAGAACTACGGGCTTCCATGACATTCAGACCAGACTGGCAAAGTTCAACGGTACCCAGTGCGGATACTGCACTCCTGGGTGGATAATGAATATGTACAGGTAAAAACTAAAGTATTTCAATCCTAGGACTGTAAAGATGGAAGACAAAATCGGTTGAACTTAAGGTAGGTATTGAAAATTGTTGGTGTCTTTAAAAATTTTATAAAGTGTGTTGGCACTAGGTACGAGCTCGAAAAAACTAGAGACCATTTTAATTTTATTGAGGCATCAAGTCAACATGGTAACAATTAAACACGGTACCTATTTAAGCTAAAAAACCTTCCTTGTCTTCAACAGCCTTTACACTGCTAAGAATGGGAAATTAACTTCTACAGAAATAGAAAACTCGTTCGCTGGAAACCTTTGTAGATGTACCGGCTACAGACCCATAGCAGACGCTTTTAAGACCTTTGCCACAGATACTGACAACAGTCTTATTGATAAACTAACAGATTTAGAAGACCTGGCCATGTTTAAACCCTGTGGAGTAACTTGCACCAAGAAATGTCCTCACAAGAATAAAGAAAGTGATATTCTGCTTGGTAAATTAAACTTAAATGAAGATAAAGATGAACCCAAAGATGACTGGTGCTTTCTAGAAGATTCGGATAGGAATCTTACTGTTGTAGAGTATGGCAAACAAAAGTGGTACAAGGCGTTTACACTTGAGCATGTTTTTAAAATAATAGGAATGTGTACAGAATATAAACTGATAGCTGGGAATACTGGACAAGGTAAAGATGTCTTTGAGCACAAACATTTTATGGAACAATATGAACAATCTAAAGCATGCTTTGGTTTTCCAGGTGTCTACCACGTCGATAGTTATCCTGCAAACGTGATTGACATATTTAATGTAACAGAAATTAAAGGATATGTCATAGACGTGAACCTGGTGCTTGGCGCTGGGATGACCCTCACAGATATGATGGAGCTCTTTTTGGCACTTTCTGCGCGTAATGAAGAATTTTCATATCTGAAACAGTTTCATGAACACATGGACTTAGTGGCTCATGTACCAGTGAGAAATGTTAGTAAAGAATAGTGTATCTTTTATATGGCTTTCTAAGTAAAATGGTAAAAAGGTGCCCTTATGGTCTCTCTGTATGTCTGTCAAAGCAGCGTATTTGTGTGTCAAAGCGGACTGAAGAGGGCTTTTAAAATTTCAAGATTTGGTTACTAGGTTAAGTGGGATATCATAATGAAACGGCTCTGTTTGCTCAATCTAAAACATTTTTTTTAACCCCGTAGTTTTCGAATTATAATGAAAAAAAAAAATCTCCCCACAACTAGAGAAATATCGGAAATTATTTCTTGTTTTCACATAACGGACGGTTTATATAAATATTACAGGAAAAATAAAACGATGTGTCTAAATAGCACAGTTTTGCAGAGTCCGTCAATCCTACATTAAACAGACGTGCGTAAGTTATCAGAAATACTATTATGTAGGTACATGATGGCCCAGAACCCTCGGTTCGCGATTCAAATTTACTCTTGACCGGTTTTTATCTTTTGCAGATTGGAACCATTGGAGGCAACTTGTATTTGAAATATTTTAACAACAACTTTCAATCTGATCTCTTTTTGCTTTTTGAAACAGTTGGAGCAATGCTGACTATTGGTTAGTAATTTATTTGGTACGATAATTAAAAATATATACTTAAGTAATTTATTTGCTTATTTCATAGTTACAAAGCGCTTAGTCGATGCAACTTGTGACCAAAGTAAGTTTTCTCTCTCAAAGAATCAGCATCGCTATTCAGCGGAGCAACGCTGCCAGCCTTTTGGGCACCATGTCACGGGAGCCTTATTTAGATTTAATTCAGTTTTAAGTTTTAGTAAATATTTAGCTTGTATTAATGTCATTGTAAATTGCTATATTATGCATATATCATTTCTTTGATAACTTTATTTCATGGTCTCGAAATCAGGAGCTAAGTAGCGCAGTGGTTATTTCCCACAATGTTTATTTACTCACTTTTTGTTTTTAAGCCGAAGGAGTACATAAGTCCAAAACGGTCACGTTACCGGCGTTCCTCGAGATGAATATGAAACGAAAGATCATACTCAACGTCATGCTTCCGCCACTTTCAAACCGCTGCTCTATAAAAACTTATAAGGTAAGTATTGACGTGGGTTGTCAAGTTCAATGAAAATGTAGCAATGTATCTTATCGACTTTGTTATCTCCTTTACAATAAAGTCTAAATTTGGACTAAGCAAGTAGGTATAGTTTCGGGGCACAGGCTATTTTTTTTAAATACTGCTTGGCACGAGTATTAATTACTTATTCATATATTTTTAGATCATGCCAAGATCTCAAAATGCTCACGCAGTCGTCAATGCAGGTTTCCTATTCAAATTCAAACGCGATACCACAGTAATAGAGAAAGCAACACTAATATTCGGCAGCATATCAGCCAGTTTCATTCATGCCAACAAAACTGAAGTCATATTGGCTGGGAAAGACTTGTTTACTAATGAAACCTTGGAAATAGCAGCAAAGACGTTGTTTGATGAAATAGAGCCTGAAGAAGCTCCGCCAGAACCTTCTGCTGGTTACAGAAGGATGCTAGCTGTCAGTCTATTTTACAAGGTAAGTGATGAATTCATTTATATTGACCTTGTTATCTGTAAAAGACTGTATGTGATGAGATCAATTAAAAGTAATCCTTGACAGTTTCATGTTCTTTAAAAATTCCCAGTTAAATCGGTTGTCTGTTTTAAGTGTGTTTTTTCAGGCAATTATATATTTATGCCCGGATGGTAAGTTGGATCCTAAGCTCCGCTCAGGTGGAGAAGTAATAAAGAGGAACACATCCAAAGGAACTCAAACCTTTGATACTGATAAATCTGTGTGGCCCTTGAACCAACCAATTCCAAAAATTGAGGCATTAGTGCAATGCAGTGGTGAAGCCAACTTTGCCAATGACATGCCGACAACGATAGGTGAAGTTTATGGGGCATTCGTTTGTGCTGATGCCAATGCTGGGAGTATTATCAGTGGATTTGATACAATCGAAGCTATGGTAAGCGAGAAAAGATTTGTTCTAAAACTTGATCAACAGTATTTAAAAATTAATAAATTATTTACAGAAAATCCCGGGTGTTGTAGCATTATATACAGCTCAAGACATACCAGGCGACAACACATTCACTCCTTTAAACGTCCCGCTAATACTTGCCAGTGAAGAAATCTTATGCTCCAAAGAAGTACAGTTCTACGGTCAACCTGCCGCCATCATTGTAGCCAACAGAGAAAAAACAGCTAACAAGGCAGCGAAACTAGTAAAAGTTAAATATGCTTCATTGAACAAAGAGAGACCTCTTTTAACTGCGCAGGATATTCTGAAATCCCCTGAACGATCTAAAAGGGTGACGAACAATAGAACAGTAGAGCCTACTGATGTTGGGCATGACGTGAAAATGGTACTCAAGGGTGAATTTAATTTGGAGACTCAGTATCATTATCATATTGAGCCACAGACGTGTATTGTAAAACCGACTGAGGATGGGATGGAAGTGTACTCGGCAACGCAGTGGCTTGACTTAACTAATGTAGCTGTTGCGCAATGTTTGAAAGTGCCAGCGAATAGGTTTGTGTAAAAGTATATTTCACAGTCTCAGAAATTTATATTTGCTTCCCATTCACTATTTACTTTTTTCAAAAGTACAACTGATCCGTTTCCACTAGCAACTGCACGAAGTTGTGTAAACTTTCTGCCCCTAGATAAAACTTGCCTTTCTTTCTTACATTTCCAGTGTTAACGTCATCGTGCGTAGAGTCGGTGGCTCATACGGCGGTAAAATAACGCGCTCCGTTCAAATCGCCTGCGCATCTGCAATCGTCTCCCACTTACAAGGCAAAACCTGCAGGTTCGTCGTGCCGTTAGAAACCAATATTAAAATAGCTGGCAAGAGAATACCAACACACTCTAACTTCGAGGTAATGTAATACGAATACAGGTGTCAAGAAATACATTCACGATATTTCACCTACTCAGGCTAGTTGGTCTGAATATCCTTGAAATTTTTGTACTCTAGTGCAAAAGTGTAAGACCTTCTAGCTAATAACGAATGTTTAAATAGGTACATAATTAATGATTAATTGATGAGTATAGTTAGTTGGCTTTTAGAATAGGGTTTGAGTTTTAGAAATATTTCAGTTTTCAGTCGCGTTTTATATGTCAAAGAAAGAGATATCAAAACGAATTTACCAGAAGAGCTCACGGAATGTACAATGTTCTTTTTCAATTACACGTATAAAGGGACTAACCTGTGTATTTGTAAAACATCGTGAATGCATTTGTTGACTACAACTATTCACAATAAGAACCAAAACAAATTTATCTACACACATATCATAAGTCCTCTATAATGCGTTCAGAAACCGTAGAAAATGACGTCGTAATGACTATTACTTTACTGCTGGACCTGCTGGTCGTGGTGGTTGGCGGCGGAGGCGACGATGTACTGCAATGCTGGTCATTTTCTACGGTTACGACATCGAATTCGATGTCGTAATGACTTTTCGATATCGAATTCGATTTTTCGAATTTGACAACCAATGTAATTTACAATCATAGTGAAACAAAACGGATCGCTCACGTATATAAGTTGTCACCAGGCCGTTTCCAGGGGAAACAGTCTGTTTTACGTAGCCTACCTAGGGTTTTTGTGAAAGAAACAAATTGCAAGTTTAATACATCGAATTCGATGTCGTAATGACTATTACTTTACTGCTGGACCTGCTGGTCGTGGTGGTTGGCGGCGGAGGCGACGATGTACTGCAATGCTGGTCATTTTCTACGGTTACGACATCGAATTCGATGTCGTAATGACTTTTCGATATCGAATTCGATTTTTCGAATTTGACAACCAATGTAATTTACAATCATAGTGAAACAAAACGGATCGCTCACGTATATAAGTTGTCACCAGGCCGTTTCCAGGGGAAACAGTCTGTTTTACGTAGCCTACCTAGGGTTTTTGTGAAAGAAACAAATTGCAAGTTTAATACATTTATTTATACAAAAATTTATAGGCTAATTTGACAAGTAAAATAGAGAATCTCAGGGATTGAGTTCGAAGACACTTTTGAAGTTACTAGGTTCAATTACACGCTAATGTGGCCTACACTTCCCTCGGGTGTCTGGATCCTCCGGCGACGGCGAAAATAGGGCGCAGGCGTCGTAGAGCAACCAGGAGTGACCAGGGGGCTCGCGTGATGTCGTGGTGTAGAGATGGTGTGAAGGGGACCAACGGCTAGCCTCTGAGTAGGCTGCGAGAGGTCGGCAGGGGTCCGTTAGGAACCATGGTGGTGGAAAAAATTTCCACGGGTAGCCAAGTTGCCCTGTAAATAACCTGGTGTGAGCCAAACGTCCATGGTATGCTCGCACTGCCATATTCCGCTCTCCAGTCCGACCATTCCCGAGGGAGTGGGAACCAGATTAGCAGTGCATGACAGTACGGAGGGTCATACGGATTTACAATTTAGCTAGAGTCAGAGAGTAAGCTTTTACAGGTTTCTAGTGAGAGTGTATAACAGATTTACACAAAGTGACCGTTGGAACTTTAAATTCCAACCGTTCTAGGAAGCCGTTAGGTTTTAAAATAAGCGCTACGTCTATAACCGTAGAGCAGTGAAATAGGGACCAATTAAATTGTAATTAACTGTCCGGAGCGCTATTAAGGTACAGTAATGCTTCGGACAGAGTAACAGAGTGGAAACCTATAGAATTAAAATAAATTACAATAAAAGGCACAAGTAGTATAACACAGTGATAAAGTACAGAAACGATCAGTATTCTTACCAAGTTCTGGGCTGGCTGGTTCCACTCAGGAGTTGTAGAGAAATGTAAGGTCTCCCAGCCGTATTTATGGCGGTTTTATGGATGCATGGAACCGGATACGGATAACCAAATGATTTTGAATTAGGCGACGCCCATGGGCGTGTCCGTGTTTCTCATTTTGAATACCAACGTATTATTTCTGTGTAGTGTGTAATGTAGTTTTTTATGTGTTTCTGTTGGCTAAGTGCAAGTAACGGTTGCTAATTATTTAATTTACAACCGATGCAATTTTTTAATTAGATTTAAATTAATATTATTCGCCTAAGTGCGGAAAAGCGCCATCTAGCGGATTATGGCGTAACTTTTAATGTCCAAGAGCTTGCGTATTGTGACAAAGTCGAGTTCAGTCCGACATGTGTAAATAATAATGTGATATTTTTATTATTTTTTTACAATAAAAAAAACAGTTTACGAACGTCGCTCGGTATGTTTGTCTATGATTAAAAAAAAACAGTCAATTTCGTGACAGGTATGGGTACGATATATGCCTTCGGCTTCTGAACCCATCTTAGAGTACTTATAATATGTGTGTAGATAAAGTAATGTATGCAACTCCACATAATTAGGCCTTAAAACACTCATTATGTAGCAGTTGCATAAACTACTATAATCTGACAGTCCTCATGTTTTAGGTTGGAGTTAACAATGAAGGTGAAATACAGTATTTAAAGAATATTTTTTATCAAGACAACGGCTGTGCACCAAATGAAACGATAAGCTTTTTGACTTTGAATCATTTCCTGAATTGTTATGACACAAGACGATGGTATATAGAAGCGAACAGTGTCGCGACCGATACACCATCTAATACTTGGTGTAGAGCTCCATGTAAGTTATTTTTTCCTGCTGCTATTTTTTCGTTTCACATATTTCACTAGATGCTATAAATTCTCTAACTGAAATGAACTCAATCGTAAATTTTTCATCCTTTCTAGCATCAACTGAAGGTGTAGCTATGATCGAGAACATAATAGAAATGATAGCTCAGAAATTAGGGAAAGACCCGATGGAGGTTAGATCGAAGAACATGGCTAAAGAAAATAATCCAATACCGGAATTGATAGATGTTCTGAAGAAAGACTCCAATTATGACGAAAGGATGAAAGAAGTGGCCAAGTTCAACAGAAACAACAGATGGAGAAAGCGGGCAATGAAGATAATACCAATGACATATGAGCTTTTCTACTTTGGCAATTATAATTCTATTGTATCAGTTCTACATGGTGATGGATCAGTAGTTGTAACTCACGGAGGTATTGAAATGGGTCAAGGAATTAATACAAAGGTTGCCCAAGTCGCTGCCTTCGTACTTGGAGTTCCGTTAAACAAAGTGAGTGTCAAACCAAGCACAAGCTTCACGTCTCCTAATTCTATGACGACTGGCGCTAGCATTGGAAGTGAGTGCGTGGCTTTTGCTACAATGAAGGCGTGTGAAATTTTAATGAAAAGATTTGAGCCTATCAAAGATAAAATGGGTAAGCCATCTTGGGAAGAGCTCGTTGAGAAGGCTTTCAAAGCAGGCATAGACCTACAAGCTTCACACATGTTTACTAACAATGACGGGGTGAAGCCATATTTTATTTATGGAGTGGTTGCTCTAGAATTGGAGGTGGACGTTTTGACGGGAAACCATGATGTAAGAAGAGTGGACTTGCTTGAAGATACAGGGAGAAGTCTGAGCCCGGAAGTTGACATAGGACAAGTTAGTTATTCAGTTTCACAAAAAGATTTCTCTTGACTAGTTTTTGTTTTATTACGAAGTAGCTGTGTAATTTTCTAGTTTTTAAACACTTTTCTGTAGCTCTTTTCTTTAACCTGCAGATCGAGGGCGCATTTGTCATGGGCCTCGGTTACTTTACTTCTGAGAAGACAATCTACGACTCTGAGAGCGGCAGGTTGCTGACTGACCGCACATGGACCTACAAGCCACCAGGGATTAAGGATATCCCTGCTGACTTCAGGGTCTACTTCAAAAGGAACGCTGGCAATCCATACGGCGTTCTTCAATCTAAAGGTATTTTCATCACAGTTTCAAACTGAAAATAGTAGGGTTTTTTATAAAATCATAGGTTCGAATGAAAGGGCTCCCAAGAAACACTGTTTACAGTTTGTGTTAAACATAACCCTTTGAACGCCAACGACGCATACAAAAGTAGTCATCCACACTCCAAGATGGCACAACGTCAACGCGGACTTAAACCTTAAGCATACGTTTGTAGGTCGCATTTGCACTGTGCGTGTTCATTTGCCTATAAGCGTTGGAGGCGTCGTAGGCACGTCGGCTCATGACGCTTTTAAGCGTAAATGCGCCTGGAGTGAAGTCAGTCACTTTGTATGGGAAGCGAGACGCACAGAGACTAACGGGAATGTGGGAGCGGGACCGCAATACCACGGCTTGAACAACTTCAGACGCACATTTAAGTTTGAAGCGTACTATGATTATTTGTTGAGACAAATAACAGCAATCACGGCGTCCACGCCTGTTACCCGAGCGTTTGCAGATGTTAAGATGAAATGCCCCTTGTGCCCTTAATTACACTGGCTGTCTTACTCTCCACAGTGGAACACAACAGAGCAAGCACTGCTACTTAGCGGAAGGATTAACGAGTAAGATGGTGGTAGCTATCCGGACGGACCCGATGTTCCTACCACCCCCGCAAATGAAAGTGCTTTATGTTACAGCTACAGGCGAGCCAGCTCTATGCCTGACTTCGGTGGTAATTCACGCGTTACGGGAAGCTGTAAGATCGGCGCGACTAGACGCTGGATACAAGGACGACTGGGTTTATATAGGTTGGTAAATACTTATCCCGTTAAAAAACCCCGGCCAAGTGCGACTCGCGCACGAGGAGGGTTCCGTGCAAAGATTTTTCCGCTTTTCCTCAGTGTTTTAAGTTGTCCAGTGTTAGCAGAGCCCTGCTCCTAGGCAAAATGTACGCAGTGTGGGGTCATTTTATATTAGTCTGTGAGATATACAGACAGACAAAAAAATAAGATTTTGAGATTTTTCTGAGCGGTTGTGCTATAAGAGCTACCTTCATACCAAATTTCAAGTTTCTAGGACAACTGGAAGTACCCACAGAGTTTTCACAATACGGCATTTGTACGGAAACAACCTTTTTAATGACATACAGCTTCAAGGGACTGCAGACTTTAATATTTGATATTAATTTTAGCCTGCTACCTTTACACATTCCTGAGAAAATGGGTCTTGACAGGCAGACAGAGAGACGACAAAGCTTCCTATAAGGGTTCCGTTTTTCCTTATGAGATGCGGAACCCTAAAAATTTCATAAAGATTGCCAAACACCAAGACTCACTGGTTCAGAATACTTTCACTGTTAAAAAGTTACGAAATATAGAAATAAGGCAGACAGGCGGAAAGCGCCTTTGGCTTGTCCATGCACTACAATTTTTCTGCCAATTTTTGAGGGAACAAGGAACACACACGTACAGCACACGTCTGCGCTCATGTCAAAATTGGGTACGTTCCTACAAACCCACACTAAAACAAAAATGTCACACAAAAGCCAAAAACACGCACACAATCAACAGACCCTGACTTCAGTTATTTTATTGGGACCTCAAAGCTTCATAGTCGGTTCAAAGGTTCACTAACGGTCTGTGCCCTAAGCACGACTTGTCGAATCCTGCGTCACGTAAAATCGAATAGTAAACTATAACGAGTTTGTATGACGTTTGGAACAGCGCCCGCCCGTGAGCGTATTTGGAACTAAAATTTAGTATGAGATTTCTCGATCTCGATACGATAACCGTAACGTAACGCAGGATTCGACAAGTCGTGCTTAGGGCACTGGTGGTCGTTAGGTAAAGTTAAAAAAATTTTAGGTCTCTTATTTAGAGCTCTACGGCATTTTACAACTATTTTACAGAGAATCCGTGTACGGTGGAAAACATCTTTATGTCGGTCGGGCACAAACTGGAACACTTCAAGCTAAAATAAAAACACGGATCACAAGACCGCCATGTTTCCCTGATGATGCTTCGTGAAGGGAGGAAAAGCACGTAGAATAGTGAAATGTGTGGCGGGTAGTTAAATGTAATAAAGGAGTATGTGTCTGTTATTTACTGTCTGTTCCAGCTCCCAAACCTCAATTACCTGGACTGCGTTTTGGTTTCCAAAAAAATTATGCACCTGCCTGTCTAACTAAAAAAATTAAAAACCTAGTTTTATTTCCAACAATAAATTAGAAAAACATTATCATGATACTCGGGACTTAATCGCGTAAAAAACTTTTATATTTAAATTTGAATTTAAATACCTCGACGTTTCGGACGCGACGTTGCGTCCATGGTCTCGAAGGGACTGAAAAGGCGGGTATCAACATCTCCTAGCTGCACGGGTTCCTCGAACTACCCGCACTTGGTCTTTTTTATTCAAATTTAAATATAAAAGTTTTTTACGCGATTAAGTCCCGAGTATCATGATAATGTGTGAAAATCGCGATAGTTTAAATCAATACATAATTAGAAAAACAAACTGAAACCAACACTGTTTCAGTTTCCATTTCCACTTCCATCTACTCGTAGTTGCATTTATCATGTGCGATGATAAATTTCGCGTATGCAACAATTTATTTGAAAACTGCAGACAGCAATTTCATGTTTCAATATGCTGAAAAAATGGAGAGATTAAAAATGTGGGCACAAACTCTCTCTTGCTAAGTGCGAAGTTTTTTTTATGTATTTGGCTAGGTCTATAGTCAACGGCACATAATCAGCTACAGGTATCATCGTATTATATCTGCAACCTTTTAAAATTTTTAAATGGGCACACGCCTATTTTAATTTTAAATGGGCAGACGCCTATTTTATTTCATTTAACAGTAACATAATTCTGACAGCTTCGAGATACGACGCAATTTTAACCTACATGCAAGTTGGTTTTAAACCTTTGTTTTAGCAAACTCAGCTCAAATAGGTTATGTAAGTAGTCTTTAAGAAACAAGTTTTTAGGTAGGTATTTACATATTTTATTTAAGAATATTGAACTTATTCAAGTCCCTACCTACTAATCAGTGCCCTAAGCACGACTTGTCGAATCCTACGTCACGTAAAATTCGAATAGTAAACTATAACGAGTTTGTATGACGTTTGGAACAGCGCCCGCCCGTGAGCGTATTTGGAACTAAAATTTAGTATGAGATTTCTCGATCTCGATACGATAACCGTAACGTAACGCAGGATTCGACAAGTCGTGCTTAGGGCACAGTACCTATTGAGTAGAAGCAATGGACAATGTGCAAATTAGTAGTAGTAAATAATAATGACAATAACTTCTAAAATCAAACGTTTTCATTCGTGTTCATGTTCCTACTATAAGTAGAAAACGTTTCAATGTGACTTAGAAGCATTATCTTGTTATTAGAACGCGTGTCTTGACGGTTTATTTTTATTTTTAACCGACTTCAAAAAAGGAGGAGGTTCTACGTTCCACTGTATGTATTTTTTTTTTTTATGGATGTACATCGATTACTCCGTCAATTGTAGACCGATTTTCAAAATTCTTTTTTTATTCGAAAGGGTATACTCCTGAGGTGGTCCCATTGTCACCAAATCATGATCTGATGATGGGATCCCAGGGAAATCGAGGGCAACCCTCAAATTTTACAGGCACGTACTATGTGTTTCATATATTTTCTAAGGTTATTCAAGTATTTGCGTCTGGTAGTCATCATCTCATGATGATGAGCTGATGATGGAAGGTACAACTCCTTAGTGGTTAGGAGTTGGAGGATAATTCTGAAAATGTTAAAATGTTAAATCATTATTCGAAAGGGTATACTCCTGAGGTGGTCCCACTGTCACCAAGTCATGATCTGATGATGGGATCTCAGGGAAATCGAGGGCAACCCTCAAATTTTATAGGCACGTATCATGTGTTTCATATATTTTCTAAGACTATTCAAGTATTTGTGTCCGGTAGTCATCATCTCATGTTGATGAGCTGATGATGGAAGGTACAACTCCTTAGCGGTTAGGAGTTGGAGGATAATTCTGAAAATGTTAAATCAACGTAAAATTGTGAAATAAAAATCTTTTAACAAAAAAGTAAAACCGCCATCAAAAAAAAAACCTTAAAAAAAACGTAAAATAATCCTCTAAAATAATGACAAATAAATAAAGTAAAATAAAATGCGTTTATTACAGACAACAGAAACTAAAGCCTAAAGTTTTATGGCCTAGCACTAAGCAGCAAAAATATGAAGTCGGAATATTCTTTGAATGAAGCACCGACTTCATATTTCTGCTGCTTAGTGCTAGGCCATAAAACTTTAGGCTTTAGTATCTGTTGTCCGAAATAAACGCATTTTATTTTATTTTATTTTTATTGGCTAACTTGGTTTGTGCACAAAACCAACATTATTCAACTAGCAACTGAAGGACAACTTTCTAAACGTCTTAAAATAAAAGCACGAATAAAGTAATAAGTACAACCTTATTAATTCAAACTGGAAAATAAGTAACTTCGTAACATAAAATATTCAAGGACCAGACAGTAAGCAGTTTTATGAAGAGAATGTAAATTTTGAATTACTTAACCAAGAATGTTGGATGAAAGGAAAGGTTTCAGTAAACTTATCACAATAAGTAAAGATGCCAACTGGAGACAAAATAGCTGCAATTTTCTTTAATGTTGAAAAACAAAACAAGTAGTTTAATCAATAAATACATACAATTAATAAAAAACAACACATGCATACATACATACATATAATCACGCCTCTTTCCCTCGCGGGTAGGCAGGAACTATGGCTTGCAACTTGCTACGATCCTTACACACCTCTTTAGCCTCCTCCACATTCATACATCTCTTCATACACGCTCGCCGGTTCCGAGTACTACGCACCTGAACTTTACGGACAATATCGCCGATATTGTCGGCGTAAGTTCTCCTAGGGCAACAACAAGATTTTATAAATTAGCAAACTAAAGATCAGCACTAGGCTTCGTCAATAGAATCGATGACAATAATTACTAATGCAATTAACATAAAAGTGGTATCTATCTCCAACATGGTTCGTCAATAAATACTAAACTAACTTTAGATCTTCTAGAAGGCTCCCATTATTAGGTACTGGCTGAATGAATCGCGAGTAAAAAATCCGCTAGGTTCGCTAGTGTCGAGTGAGGTCATCTATCATTCTTCACCAAATGAGAGACAAGCTACCTGGTCTATAATAATTATAGACCATAATTGGTGGAAATTTACTGATAGACCTCAGTAGCGATCTTAGCGGAGCCCTCATTGCCTCGCTGACGTGGTGCAGTTCACCATAACCTCGCTGCCCAATCGAAGTGCCACTGCAAAGAGCAATTATCGAGCATGGCAGAGGGCACCTACCTACCTGAGAACGCGTAAGCAAGAAAAAAATATGGCACATGTGAAGCGCATTTTGTGATAATCAAAAATCATTCATTTCATCAAAAAGAATATAATAACGTTCAGGTAAACCTTTATTATGTTACGTATAAAACGGTAACGTTACAGACTGACTGACAGATAACCAAACCAAACCACTGGAGCTAGAGACTTGAAATTTGGCAGACAGAGTGTTGTAGAGGTGTACTAAGAAGGGATTTTTCGAAATTTTCCGCTCGATAAGGAGCTAGACAATTTTTTGTTTTCAATACAAAGCTCTGACATGATAGTATGTATAATATTATTAAAGCTTACGTAAGAGACCTAGGCAGGAAAAAGTTCAAAATGTATGTATGACCCCAGTAAACCCTTCAAACTATTTCGAGTGAATTACGTGCGAACCTGAAGAAAGAAGAATATGAAACTGAGATTACCCCGTTTATATTTATTATGTGCGAACCTGAAGAAAGAAGAATATGAAACTGAGATTACCCCGTTTATATTTATTACGTGCGAACTTGAAGAAAGAAGAATATGAAACTGAGATTACCCCGTTTATAATTATTACGTGCGAACTTGAAGAAAGAAGAATATGAAACTGAGATTACCCCGTTTATATTTATTACGTGCGAACTTGAAGAAAGAAGAATATGAAACTGAGATTACCCCGTTTATATTTATTACGTGCGAACCTGAAGAAAGAAGAATATGAAACTGAGATTACCCCGTTTATATTTATTACGTGCGAACCTGAAGAAAGAAGAATATGAAACTGAGATTACCCCGTTTATATTTTTATTCATGCAAAGCGACAGCGCTTGCCGCTTTATGACCCGGCCACCCCGACCTCGACTAAACGCGACGAACCGCAGCCCATATAATACATTACCCGTGTTACCAACTAACTGTTGTGCAATGAAGCGTCTCGACTGCGCAATGAACAGATAATTCGCAACCCTCACCGCATTTGTGGCCGGGCTGTTACCATAACCATTTCAGTCACTACGTTAGTTTTTTTCTATCCTACGTATTTAGAAGGGAGGTACTGAAATGTAAGAGAAAAACCGGCCAAGTACGGGCTCGCGAACTGAGGGTTCCGTACAAATTTGTAGGTATGCAAATAGTTCGTTTATCACGGGAATCGAGTCTCGAAGAGTTTTCCCAGTTTTCCCGATCCAGCGTTGGCAGAGCCAGTGTGGAACTTTATATCACTGACACATGCCTACAGACAGACATACAAAATTAAGATTTTCGTATTTATAGGC
This sequence comes from Clepsis dumicolana, assembly GCA_963691665.1. Classification (NCBI taxonomy): domain Eukaryota; kingdom Metazoa; phylum Arthropoda; class Insecta; order Lepidoptera; family Tortricidae; genus Clepsis; species Clepsis dumicolana. The sequence goes on along the minus strand of OY829520.1, from coordinate 11,558,337 downwards.
TTGGTTAATAATAAATATCCTGGGACAATTGACACCAATTGTCCTAGTCCAAAATTAACAGAGCTTGTTTTATGGGCACAACTACACAGCGGATAAACATACTTATATAGATAAATACGTACTTAAATACGTATACATATTAAACATCCAAGACCGGAGAACAAACATTTGCATTTCATCATGTAAACATACCGACCGGGGATCGAACCCGGGACCTCTAGCTTCGTAGTCAGGTTCTATAACCACTAAGCTATCCGGGCATCCGGGTGGTTGTGCTATAAGAGCTAACTTCATACCAAGTTTCATGTTTCTAGTATAACTGGAAGTACTCTTTAGGTTTTGATACCACGGTAATTTGTATGGAAAACCACTTTACCTATAATCACTGTATCTTATGATTGCGTTTAGGGACTGCAAGATACTTGATACTAATTTTAGCATGCTACCTTCACGCGTTCCTGAGAAAAAGGGTATTGACAGATAGACACGAGTACAATAAAGTTATCCTATAAGGGTTCCGTTTTTCCTTTTGAGGTACGGAATCCTAAAAAGTAAGTCTTGTTTGCTATCCTCATAGGGGAAAAGGTGGCAATAAGCAATGGCCTTTATATTCTACGCCAACTGAAGCTGGAAAGCAATATTGTGGAATTTTATGCATTCTGGGAAATATTGGTCTGTATTGAACAAAAAAAGGAAATACCTAGTGCTAGTTCTTCGAACCTGATCTATTTATGTTAACTACGAGTCCTACTACGCTTTTGAAACAGTGCCTCAAACTTCTTTCTCTCAAAACTCAAGAAGTATTCTGAGTTGATTATCAACTTTCGGTAGCTAGTGAGGGAATAAAAGTAGATATGGCAGCATCATTACATTCGGTTCAATAACAACTCAGTAAAGCAAAAAAAAAGAATTTCCAAGTTCATCTCCAAAACGGCCAGATCAATTTTTATACAACTTAGCTGTATGAACCGTTTCGATTGGTCTATGCGCTTAGGAGCTACGATGCCACAGACAGACATACAGATCGCAAATACACAGGCAGACACACATGTCAAAGTTACTCTTTTTACTTCGAAAGCGACCGAAGTCTGCGATGAGAGTTCTGATTTGAGGGACGTAGGTTTACTTTGACTTTAACACGTAATGTATGAATACAAGTCCTGTTTACATTTATTGAAATGACATACATAAATATTTTTGAATTATACGTGTAATTAAGTAACATTAGCTGACTGTGTCATGATTTATTGCTTAAAATATGTACAATGACGAGTCATGCCTGTTCTTCTTGCAATCTGTGTTCTGTTGTGCGAAGTGTTAATTAAGTAACAGCTACTATAATAAATATTTCTGATTCTGAGGTCTATTTTTACCCGACCGCCCCCTGAAAGAGGGTCATTTTTTAGCAATACATTGCACGCTCACCACTTTACCTATGATTTTGCTTGATTGGAGGGATGTATAATAATTCATGGCTTCTAGTGACGTCCGCCGCCTTGCCATCGGCATCGGCAGCGTATAACGGAGAGGCGTGGTAGGACACCCGCGCACACAAGCTTATTAAAATAAATAAAAAGGCAAAATAAATAAACATCACGTCGCCATAGACATAAATATTATACTAGCTGTAGCCCGCGACTTCGTCCGCGTAGATTTCGGTAATCGCTATTCCGCGGGAACTATATAATATTCCCGAATAAAAAGTAGCTTATGTTATTCCTCAATATTCAAACTATCCTCTTACGAGATTTCATCTAGATTGGTGCAACGGTTTTCCCGTGAAGAGGTAACAAACAGACAGACAGAGAGACAGAGAGACAGAGTTACTTTCGTATTTATAATATAAGTTAGGATTATCATTATATATAGAGATTATACAGCATATGGACGGGCCCTTCAGTACTCAGTGTTTGTTTCCAATTCAGTGAGACTACAAAGTACGCACCGCTCCAGCCACCGGACTCGGCACGACAACACCGTTCCTATTTCAAAATGTTCCGAAGGGAATATCCTGATGTTTATATCACTGCACACGGGACCTAGCCCTAAACTAGGCGAAGCCTGTACTGTGGTTACTAGACGACGGATAAACTACTTATTATACATATTTATAAACATCCATGACCCGAGTACAAACACTCGTATTTATAACAAAAATATCTGCCCCGACTGGTAATGAAATCTATTACCCTACTTTGTGAATTATTGTATTATTATCTTTATTGTTTTAAGACATCTTACAAAAGTCATTCATTATCATTAAGCAGGTGCCTAATATATACCTACATATAATAGTTATTTGTTATACAAGGGTGCAAAGTTGTATTTTACCCGCGAGTGTAGAATTGAAACACAAGCAAGCGAAAGGATTCTATAGTTGAACCATCCATCCATGAATCCTGAGCGTAGCGAGTGTTTCAACACACGAGAAATAAAATACATTTGCACCCGTGTGTAACAAAAAACTTTTCTTCTCACTGTAGTGAGGAAAGCGCAACATGCAAGAAAACAGCTCATAAAAATAAATGTTCGTCACTGAAATCACTATTTATTTTACGATATTATAACAGAAAACTCTGGTGAAAAAATTTTTGTTGAAATTTCTGACTATGCGTTTTGAAATTGCATCGACTCAACTTGTGCGTTCAGAATTATATTCACCACCATCAAAATCAAATGTTTCTTATAGAATTTTAAGGACCATTAAATAAAGCTAAATTTGGTATTTTTTATTGAATTCTCAAACCATTTATCATTTATTTAATGATATTTAATATCGAACGAACTATTATTATGAGCGTTTTACGTTTTGTTATCTGTCAAAAGCTACTTGAACACGCTCCACTCCAAGGTCAAATTACTTTCCCCACTAGTGGATAAAATGCGATTTTACCCGCTTGTATTAAAGGATAAAAGACGACTTTCCGAGGTAGTGAGGAGAAAAATAATTATGAAAATACATGAAAAAACCAATATTGTTATAGACCTCTAAGTAAGTACACCATGTTTTATGCAAATAAAGATTTCTTATTTCTGATTGTTGATTTCTGGATCCCATATTTCACTCACTAGAATGGAATCATGGAACGTAAAAGTTAAAAACCTTGCATTCCATTGCGGCAATCGGTCAATCACTTCAAAATTTATTTCACGGCCTCGTAATAATGTAAAGCAACTAGCACAACTATTCCTGCAAGTGGAAACTGGGTTTACGGTTTTTCAAGGCATTTTCTTACACATTGTGTGCTCATCTGTACTCGCACCCCGCCCATACACTGGCAACGCTGCAGCACTTGACAAGTATTCCGACAGCTGCCTTCAAAGACGGACTTGCACGTACGTACACTCTGACAGCTTTATTACGCCTTTAATATAGTCAGTCCCGTACTAGCTCGACACTTTATTGAAGTGTGACGAATTAGTTATTGTGAAAAGGCACTAGAAATCTAGTAATGACGCTTTTTGCGATACGTTTGAGACGGGAGGCAACGGTATCACTAAGAATAGTTAAATCCCCACAGTCGAAGCGGTTTATAATTATAAAGGGACCTTTCTCAAGTATCTTAGTATCTTTTATGTAATCGCGTACCTAACAAACATACAAAAAAACACACTGTCGAATTGAGAAATTTATCCTTTTTTGAAGTAGTTTAAAAGGCATATCTTTTTGGCATAACTAAATTAAGATCTCTAACTGTCCAAATCTATTACGACGGAAAGACGGGAATTTCACCGTTCTAAAAAATACGATCTCAGCTTCTTTGAGTTTATTGGAGTAAGTAAATAGTTATTTGAAACAATTTAACGGACTATTTCATTCTTCATTCTATTAATTACATGCGAATATGTATATACAGGGTTGCAGTTAATGTACTGTAAATATCTACTCATTTTAGCAAACTAGTACTACTAGATGAAATCTCCTTGTGAAGTTTTTTCGCATAAAAAAACAATCAACTTTCCTATTATTGCCAACCAGCAGAGTTATAGAGTAACACTAGAATCTCTTGTTTATGACTTACTTATTCATAATAAAGTAGTATATACTTCATTAAGTATTTATTTATTATCATCATTGAAAATTGTACCTATAACAATAGATAGAACGTTGCTGAAAGGGTTTACTGATGTTTGCCAGATTCATTTCTCAGTATGCTTTTTTTCCGAAACCTAACCTAACCTAACCTAACCTATAGGGTTCTACGAAATTAATTCTAAAATATTTACAGTTTCTGAGAAACCAATTTGAGAAATGAAACATTTGAACTTTCCCTGTTGTGAGCAATATGCTCCTGCCAATCTGAATGTGTGGTGGAAGGGAGGTAAGGACTTTGCCCCCCAGTGGCCACTATATAGGTTATAAAAAAATAAAAGAAACTCCGCTATATTATAAGAAGATACTCCACCGACAAGAGTTAAACTCTGAAATATCGTCGGTGGTATCCGCTAACCTTATACTCGTAGTCTTACCTTCCAAGAAAACTGCGCAAATTGCCGCTTTTATAATAATTTTCATGCATTCTAAAAACCCTTAGTCTTAACCCGACCTTATTATATTCTTTATGATTATTTATTTATTCTCCTTATGACTGTCAATTTAAATCGTGAGAGCCAACGCATTGCAGAGTTAACCTTACGGCAAGTTATCGATTCGTCTAATCCGGTAATCATCAACTTGTGCCCGGCAGTTATTGTTCATTACCTTTTCCTTTCTTTCGTTGAAACAGAAAATTACATTATTATGCAAAATACAATAGAATCACCCTTGAACTTCGCGGTCGATTAAATACGTTATCAGTGCACACATCAAAGCGACGTTGCTGCTCCGCTCTGTGCACGCATGCACGCAGCCTGTTTATCTCATGAAAGCTGCAATGCATGAGACACGTACTATGGGCACGTGCACACGCACTTCACGCAAGCGGTGTGACATCTCTTATGAGGATTCATACTTTATAACGCATTGGAATGTGCACGTCCACACGCATTTGGTATGGCTCGGCCTAATGTTAGTTCCACGTACAGTTGAGGAAATTAATTCCTGACCTACCATGGAACCTTTTCACAGTAAACGTCTTAGTGACATAGCATAGCTGGACAAGGAAAATTCCTTGGCAAGGTTCCATGGTGGGTCAGGAATTAATTTCCTCGACCGTAGGTATATTATTCAAATGTTTCTGGTATCATCATCCATTTTCTGCCTGTAATACTTATACATAATATTATGTATGTTAGCTGGGTACCTATAGTCACAGCGCATATCTGGGTTAGTTGTGCGATAGTGAAGCTTCGCAGAAGGAAAAAAAAATACAAAAGGGATAGATATAGTTAATTATGCTCAGCCAGGCTAGGAAAATCTTATCGGTATTTTTTTCCTTCCGCACTCCACTATCTTAGAAACCTACACGGTGATGATGAGATGTGACTACAGTTATGATTGTCCCTACCAAGGTATTTATTTCAATCAATGTGTTGTATGGTATGGTAACTATGGTAAGATAGAAGCACGACCTTTCTGGTATAACTTGACAAATGTTAGAGATACCTAATTTTGACTTTTAAGTAAGAATAAGTTAAGTTAAAACTTCTTGACAATGTCTGTAACCTAATGTATTTCGGTAATTGATTAAATAAAAATGTTTACTAGAAAACATAGTTTTAATGATCCACTTGTCACTAACAAAATAGGTCTGTGGTTCTGGATAAATAAAAAATAAACCATTTTATTCATAAACGCTTATTAAGCTTATCTTAGTTTTATACATTATTTTATTTTCTCTGTCACTTTGATGCCGTTGCAAGACATAATATTTAAGTAATATAATAGTTATAATTATCTAGGCTATTTACGGCCTATATTGTTCAACACAGTGTCACCTTGTAAATAAGGAACGATGGACAGGTCTTTAATTAAGAATATAAGGCACCTAAAGCAATACGCTTGTAAACATTTAAAACTAAACATAAACAGAAATAAAAAAGCGATACCTATGAAATAATAAAAAAGTAAAAACTTAAAATTTTGTGCCGTTATAAAACTCCAGATACACAGAACAAAGAACACGTCACATTTAATATTCACTTTACTTGGTTAAAAGTGTAGGTATCTATTAATAGAATAAGGAGATACTGGATTAAACGACCAAAGGCTCGTATACATAGGACTTTAGCCACAGAATACATTGCTTTAGCGCACATCTGCTACTGATAAAACTCGAGATCGAATGAAAAAAAACACCAAAAGAACCAACAACAGCTAAATTTTGAATTTGAAATTTGGAATAGAATCTAGGTATTTGCTCTTTAAAAAAAGTAAAGTAATAATAGGTAAATGGTTTGTTGCCAGCTGTACCAGCCTCGTTACAACAGGCGTCCTCTCCAAATGAGAGGGCTTGGGCCGTATTTTCCCTCTAGTTCTCTCGTGGGTTCGAATCGAACACAAGCTCACACCTCAGACCACCTTTTTCGGAATTAATGTGCGAAAATCGTGTATAATTTATCATGAAGCATGAGCTTGGCTTCTTCATAACTAGGCGTTTCAATTATTTAGCTAAATGAGGTTATAAGAAATATTGTTGATAACTATTTTATTTGCAGGGAAATGCAGCTGCCGAAGCATTTGAAGATAGCGGCGGGGTCAGCGGGGGCGGCCATTTTTGGCGTGCTGTTCGGATGGGTCATGTTTCCAGCCATACTCAAAGGGCAGCTGAAAAAGGTTAATTACTTAGTAACCTTTAAGACTGAGCAATACCGGATGCGTGTGTGCGTGCACGCGCACATCACGCAGCGGTGTGACATCTGTTATGAGCATTCATACTTTACAACTTTTTTCTTACGGGTGGTAGGACCTTGCGCGAGGTCCGTCCGAATCGCTACCACCACACCGCTACCGCTAAGCAGCAAGTTGCGCTGTTGTGTTCCGGCGTGGAGAGTAAGATAGTCGGTATAATTAAGGGCATAAAAGGCATTTCATCTTAAAATAAAAGCACTGATCGGTCAAATACTAAACGCATACAAATATAATTTCCTACAATGGGCACGTATTTGAATATCGAAAGTTAATATATCTAAAGTTAAAAAGTCGACGGTTAAAATATCGAAAGTTCAAAATATCTACAATCGAATGATCGATATATGTTAATATCGAAACACAAAATATCAACCGTCAAAATACCAACGTTTAAAATATCGAAAATTGAAATAGCGAATGATCTTAATATCTACTGTCATTATATCAAATGCCAATCGCTCATTTTTTTTTTTTTTTTTAATGTGGATTAGGTTAGAGTTGCGTATGGGTAGGTCAAACTAGGTAAATAGGTTAGGTTATGTTATTATTGCGTCATTGCTGAAGGCCCAAACTACCCAGAAATACAATTATATGCAAGCGAGCGAAGCGAGTGAGCAAGACGAGTCTGACCAGAAGCGACTCGGATAGCTTAGGTTCAGAAGGCTAAGGCGGGAGCGAAGCGGAGCGTAGTTTCCGCCTTAGCCTTCGGTGTTAGGTTTTTTTTTGTAACAGCCCGGAAAACATTATTTACTTTTCGTATTGATTTGTATTATCATAATTTTTTAATTTTTTCAGATTATACCCGTAGTAAGTTTATACCATATGTATGCGAAGTAGATTTCGGACAGTCGAAAACATGCCAAATGGGACCTCGAAATGTATTTTTGATTTGGCAGTTAGTCTTCATTTAAAACCATTCGAAATGAGCAGGTAGGTACTTTCGATATTTTAACAGCCGACATAATAATACTTCGATATTTCACTTGTCGATATTCAGATTTCCGACATCAGAATTCGACTATTGTACCATTCGGTAATACAGGTTTTCGATATTTAGAATTTCGACCTTACAATCGTTCGAAATTTCAATTTTCGATATTTTGTATGTCGATATTCAGACTTTCGAAATTTAAGCATTCGATTACTGTACCATTCGATAATGTATACATTCGCCATTTTGAATTTCGACCTTATGATCGTTCGACATTCTGATTTTCGATATTTTGACCGTCGATGTTACAATATTGTACTTACACAGCAAACTATAAGAACGCCGACCACGAGAGAGGCCCGTCGGGGTATTTTTTTACCACTGACAGCGGTAGTGGCGTGTAAAGCGGAATCTCCACAAAACCAGCTAACACTAAACACTCCCAAGAAAATGGTCATATTTTTCATCAAGAAAGTGTTTCACAAACTACCATATTTAAACAACCGGCAGTGTGCACAGTTTAACGTTAGGGCGGGGACACTTTTACCGTCCGTTGCACGACACGTATGAGTGGGGTTCATCCATTGGAACCCTGCAACTTCCCTTTTAATTTCAACACCAAGGCTATGGGGGCTTTCGTTAATCTGCCTTGTGGCTTCTGACGTAGTTAACACGAGGTACTTAATCGAAATATCTGCATGACGTGAGCGCAATGTTAATAATGAATATAAACCAACAACTTTTTTTAATGCGAAAAGATCGCTCTGTATGAATTTTCTGCTTTATTTTCTATTATAATATTCTTATTTTCATTTTGGTGAAAATTTAAGTTATTTATAAAGTAAGCTAAAACAATAATATTAAAGACCTACTTATCGCTAATGAAAAGGTAATAATTTTATGATAACAGTTTTAAATGATTCGCGGTTAATTGCATTAGACATAATGAAAACACAATCGAGGTCAATATCCCGTTTTCATTATGTCTAAAACAATGTTTAGGTTTGAATTTTTATCAAATCAACTAAAAGACTTGTCACTCCAAAACACTATTGGATCTTAGAGCATTTTAGAGACTCTAGACAAAACGTCTAATAGCACAAACGCATCCGTAATTATTTAAAATTCTATCACCTTTTTTACAAGCAGCTTTGCTTAAGGCATTCAAAATACCCACATATATAAGTCGAGTTTAGCCCTAATGTTTCGGACTAATTCAAGAGTAGTTGTGTGCCGCTGTCAGCTGCGTCTAGTAGTCGCGCGAGTAGAGCCGCGGTGCGCAGTGTGCGAAGGACTACGAATTAGTCCGAAACATGTCGGGCTAAACTCGATTTATATACGTGAGTGATCCGTTTTTATTTCACTACGATTGAGTCTCACGGTAGAGTCATGTTAAAAATACCCACAGTTGAATTATTCTTCTTTTCTAGGAAATGGCGCTTTCTAAGAAAACAGACGTTCGCCAGATGTGGGAGAAAATACCTTTTCCTCTCGACTTCAAGGTGTATCTTTTTAATTATACCAATGTTGATGAGATACAGAAAGGTGCTGTACCTATTGTGAAGGAAATTGGACCTTACTTCTTTGAGTAAGTAGCCCTTTTTCTCCCGAATTTTATAATTTTATATTATATTAGTAAGAATTGTGTAAGTGATATGGCTGTAATATAATAGTAGATTGCGCACGTAACAAGGATTGTCGAGGCAAAGGAAGCGAGTTCAATTCCGAGGATATTTTATCTGGTTATCCTGTATTCTATTTGAGTAAATATTTAGTTTGTTATTAAGTAAATTTACCTACATTGCGCTGCCGTGAAGCGAACGAGTTAGAGAAGTTAGTGGACTGAACGCAGAGCAACAACTTTTCTCACTTTTTAACTCCCGACGAAAAAGAGGGGTGTTATACGTTTGACCTGTCTATCTATGTGTCTATGTGTCTGTGTATCTGTCTGTGGTATCTAGCTCCCAGACGGGTGGGCCGATTTTGATTTTAAATCTTGTTTAATCGTAATGGTTCTTAGCTAAGTTATTTTATTAAAATCGGTTCACCCGTTTTTGAAATATTGAACTTTGAAATGACAATGTCGGGGGTTTTTGTAAGTTGGGGGTTCCTAATAGAGTACTTCTTGTCAGCTCGTCTTAATAAACTGGAGATTTATTGTCAGATTCAAGATAGTCCGATATGAAAACTGTAGTTTGTACTTTAATCGCGCCTAAATTTGACAAAAATTTGAGTCTCAGTTTCTTTCATTCCTGAAGCCAAGTTTAGACTGGCAAGAAAACTCTTTCAATTTGCAGTACGTTGTAAAGCTGTGAATCGAACGAGATAGAAGGCGTCGATCGAGCGCGGTAATGAAATGTAATGCGACTTGCAAGATTTCTTTCGCAAGTCTAAACTGAACTTAAGACACAACTTTTAACACTTTTTTAAACTTTTTTCACTGTGACTTAAGAGACAAATGCGACACTATACTTAGTTAAACCAGACAAATCAAACTTAATTTCTCCGATTTTTTAACCCCTGACGAAAAAGAGGGGTGCTATAAGTTTAACTTGTGTATCTGTGTGTCTGTCTCTGGCATCATAGCTCCCACACGGATGGACCGATTTCGATGCGGTTTTTCCACTAGAAAGCTAGTTTAATCGAGATGGTTCTTAGCTAAGTTTCGTTAAAATCGGTTTGCTCATTTATGCATTATTGAACTTTGAAATGACAATGTCGGGGGTTTTTCAACTTTTCTAAGTCGGTTTGGTTATTATCTTATTTTCTTTCCCTATTTTACATACATTTCCATTTCTGTCCGAAAGTACCGCAAGAAAACATTTTCGTGAAACATTTGGAAATAAACTTCTTTACAATTGACCGCTTTGAAAAACATTGTTCATGAAAATTATTCATAAGTCGGCATTTACCGAGGGCGAAAGGTTTTACACAATCCTTCAGAAATGAAGTTGTTTTATGAAATCAAAAATTCTGTAGAACCACTAATAGGTACTAATAACAGGTTGAGTTCGTCACGTCGTTTGTCGTACCTTCATAATATTTACTTTCTATTTGTTTCCAGTGTTCTGTAATTACTGAAGATGATACCTTGTGGTAATAACACGTAATCCATTTAGTAGACACTTTTTCAAGGGACTTATTTACACTTCGGACAGTTTGATTTTATTTCACAAGCAAGAGTTTTTAATAAGTCAGTTTTGAACTAATTCGTAGTCATCTGGCGATGAACTAAAAACAGCCACTTAATTTGCTCACCGGCGATCACACGTGTACGACAGCTATGTCTATGCGACACATGTATATTTTCATGCAACACCTCCCTTGCCACGCGAAACGTTTCGAAACTCTCTACGGGCCCATTTTCAAAGCACCAAAACCACCGGTTCAACGTGCTACCATTTATTCTTATACGTGTGATCGCCGGGTAGCAAATTAAAACTTATAATTGTTTTTAGTTCATGGATTTGGACCTCCGCAAAGTAACGCCGTATTCAATCAATACCTTCATCTTACCGTAGAAATAAGTCATCATTCCAAGTGTCAAACTAAAAGACTATACTACTGGTGTCGCGAGGCAGGCTGCATGGAACGAATCCAGAAAAAAATCCGTTTTTGAAATACTGAACTTTGAATTGACAATGTCGGGGGTTTTTCAACATTTTCAAGTTGTACGTTATTTCCTTGTAAAAAAACTAAAATATTCAAAGAAAATAACCTTGAAACGCCTACACCAGCTGCATTATAAAAATCCACGTTAGAAAAAAACCGTGCCATACGTGTCGTGTGTGAATAGGTAGCTGAATAGGGACTAAATAACTACTTTCCATGGAACATTGATTGTCATGGTGGACTGTGGTTAACCTAATAAAAGAGTGTTTTGAACAGACAATCCAACCCGTAAATTGAACGTATGTTTTGCAACACTATCATTACGGAACTTCGGACCACTTTAGGTGTTTGAATGAATTTTTTACAACTTTATTGGTGCTGGGGAAGTTGGGTCATGGTTAAATTGGATAAATACTAGCTAACGTTATTAGTATTTGTCACTATCTAGACGTGGATACGACATTGTCGATCTATTAAAGCATAACTCTTTTCCAAAACATCAGGAATGCCCTTTGGGACATTTTGAAATAGGAGCGGCCCGCGGCTGTCAACACCCACAACAAACAATAAAATTAACCTGAAATTATCCTGATTTTAAAGAAGAATATAGCTTGCGATGAAATAAAACAATTATGTAACGTTGTTCGCCGATTCAAGGGAGACTCTACATGATAATGTCCGTCTATCTAAACTCCATCTAACGGGTTTTGATGAAGTCTCCACCATCACAAAAATCATATTTTTCGAAAAGTTTACATGTCATAATACTTACTGTAAGTATTTACATTGTAATAAAACTTTCAAGTAGTGTAGAAAACCATGCAAAGCTGGGGTGGGTTGCTAGTCTCGTCGTAATTAATTTGAGAATCGTTTTACAGCCTGAAGATAGTTTTAAATTAGTAATGACAAAAATATTTGCTTTTAATTTACAAATTACTTGAAAGCATTTTGTTCTCACGACCTTTGGCTTTCCGTCCTTGACCGGAAAGAAACAAGGCAAATAAAGCTATGTGGATTTTTACCCGAAATTACAAGATGCCAGAGCGGAGAAATTACAAATTCCTAACTCTAACAATGCCGCAGGCAACAGCTTTTAATAAATAAATAACTTAATTAATTTCAGCTAAGCTTGCATTGAAACGCTGCACATTTTAATGATCAAACAATGATTGGCTGATTAGTAATTATTTTTCAATCAACGCAGTTACTGCTACTGCCAACATCAGCTTATTAGGTTTGAAATTACTACACAGACAGTTCAATGTTGCACTTACACTATTAGTTTCTAAGCCTCTTTGTTTTACGTCCAACTGCTAGGCATAAGCCTCGTCCCAGAATGAGAGGGCTTGACCTATAGTTCCCACGTCTGCACAGAAATGTGCAGGTTTGTTTTCATCTTATCATTCTCAGAGGTACAAGCTTGAGAAGCCGTAGGTAAAACCAGTTGAATAATGTTATCAAAAAAATATGATAACAAGAATCATATAGGTACAATGATATAGCAGGGTAATTTTTTGCCTTGGCACATACAATAGACGGTTTACCGCTAATAATACAAAGTTAATTTTTCTTACACAGGGAATGGAAGGAGAAGGTGGAAGTAGAAGAAAATGATGAAGAAGACACGATTAATTACAAAAAAATAGATGTGTTCTATTTCAAACCAGAATTGTCTGGACCCGGTTTGACTGGCGAAGAGATTATCACCATGCCAAATGCGTTTATGTTGGTGAGCACACATCGATGACCTATCGATTCTAAATAATTTCAAAGGGATGCATAATTTATACATTACTTCCTTTTAGGGTATGGCAACAGTCGTCCATCGCGACAAGCCAGCAATGCTTAACATGATCGGCAAGGCTTTCGCCGGGATCTTCGACAATCCAGAAGACATCTTCTTCAGAGTCAAAGCCTTGGACATTCTCTTTAGGGGCATTATAATAAACTGCGCGAGGACTGAGTTTGCTCCAAAGGCTGTATGCACTGCGCTGAAGAAAGAAGCTGTCAATGGTTTATCTATTGAACCCAATAATCAGTTTAGATTCTCTTTGTTTGGTATGGTAAGGCCTCTTCTGATACTTCGCTGTTCTCTTGATAAAGTTAGTGTCCACTATGAAGAGCCTATTATTAGAGCTATTGTATAATCCTCTCCTGTCTTCGGTGCTTTGAATCACTATGTATTCTCCTTCGAAGTTAAACTTCTGCTTGAAGAATTAGTCACTTAAGCTGACTTGTGCCGACCTGAGTTTTACATTACCCCGGGGATTAAACTTGACATTATTGTATCGTCTGACGTTACGTTAACCCCGTATTTATAAAAAGCAATAAACTGGGAGCAGGACAGGCGTTGGAGGAGGCATTTGCCCAGCAATGAGGGACTTTTATTTTATTGAAAGAGGGAGGCAATCGAGCAAGTGGGTCACCTGATGGTAAGCGATCACCGCCAAACATAAGGACCAGCAACCCCAACAGAGTAGCTAGTCCGTTGCCGGCCTTCAAGGAGAAACAGGATAGAGGAAAGACCCTCTCTTTGGGTGCTGTTGCTTCACGCCGATTTTGCTGCGAGAGGGTGGTACTTCCCAAACTCGGAAGTAAAGAGTAATTTTCTTTCACCAGCGTAATGGCACCGTAGACTCCCACGTGGTGACAGTTCGTCGTGGCGTGAAGAATGTGATGGACGTCGGCCAAGTCATAGCCATCGACGGGAAACCCCAGCAGGACATTTGGAAGGACAGTTGCAATGAGTACTCGGGCACTGACGGGACGGTGTTTCCTCCTTTCCTGACTGAAAAAGACAGGTTGCAGTCGTATTCTGGGGACTTGTGCAGGTTAGCAACTTATGTCAAAAAAAGTTATTAAAGCTTTCTAGAAATGAGTACTTAAAGCTCAAGCTTGTTGTTATAGGTGCGAAATGAAAGGGTGGTAAACGGCGATTTTTGTATACTTGAAAGAAAGAAAGAAAGAAAACTATTTACTTAGTAGTTTATTTTGTTAATGTTAAATAAATGACATTCCCTAAGCTATTTTTACTCACTCACACCTGAAGCTACACTGTGCCTTAATAAAATAAACTCCTCAGATCTTTCAAGCCCTGGTACCAAAAGAAGACTTCCTACCGCGGCATAAAGACCAACCGGTACGTCGCCAATATCGGAGATTTCGCCAACGACCCTGAACTGCAATGCTTCTGCGATACTCCTGACAAGTGCCCGCCGAAAGGCCTCATGGACTTGACGAAGTGCTTGGGGGCTCCTATGTATGTCTCCTTGCCTCATTACTTGGACTCAGACCCGTCGTTGCTGCAGAATGTCAAAGGACTGACTCCAGACGCGAATGAGCATGGAATCGAAATCGATTTTGAACCGGTTCGTATGGTTTTCTTTTTTTTATAGAAAAAGGCTACAGACGAACAGGTCAATTTACCTGATGAGTTATGACCTTCATCATCATCATATCAGCCGAAAGACATTCACTGCTGGACATAGGCCTCCCCCAAGGCTCTCCACTCAGACCGGTCTTGTGCTTTCCGCATCCACCGCGGTCCCGCAATATTTACTAGGTCGTCGCTCCATCTTGTTGGAGGCCTACCGACAGCTCGTATCCCGGTCCGTGGATGCCATTCGAGAACCTTCTGACCCCATCGGCCATCAGTTCTGCGAACAACCTATGACCTTCGCTGCCCAATAAAATATTCGCAACACCAGGGGTTTTGCAGATGCGTTGCCAATCTACAGGGCTAAGAATGAAATGCCTTTGCTGTGGATAAGGCGTTATCAGAAGAAATGATAAAGAAAGAAACAGGAAAGTAACAGGTCATTCTGAAACAAAAAAAAACATAATCACCACGTCTGTCTGTCTATCTGTCTGTCTGAACGCGATAAACTCAAAACGACAGGGTAATTGCGTAACTGTTTTGACACTCGTCATCGGTTTGAAATGTCAGTTTTTGTACGACTGTGACAGCTAGGTTTTCAATACCAATTGTCAGCCCGTACAAAATGAACACAATGCCGATTGCGAGCGCGTTAGACAATAAGCATGCGGATTTTAATGTGGTCTTTACCAACATATAGAGTCTTTCCCAGAAGGTTTATGTTACGTATGTCATATTCTAATTAAATTTGTAAGTACCTGTTGGAGTAGGTAATCCGTGCTAAGCCGGGACGGGTCGCTTGGGATTTTACACATAGAAGCCGGTCCCAAATTTTACCTGATAAAGTTCATTCGCTTTACAGGTCAGTTGGAATGAATTTGAAAACAGCTTTAATTCACTATCATTTCAGTCTTGACTAAGTTAGGCGACTGAATCAGATTAATTTTATGTCAATCTATAGCCGACCCAGCGAACGTCGTACTGTACCGCCGCAGGCCGTTCCATAGAAGATGTGTGAGAAAGTGATTATTCTTCAAGATTTTTTTTCATGATTTTTTCCCGTCTTTAAAAGAGTTTTTAATAATTATTCTGCTATTCGGAAGGGAGACAAATCTATTGGTCCAGGCTATTAAATTAAACTTTGGAGTAAGAATTCTGGTGTTTTATTAATATGAAAACGACACACGCTTGTACATATCAGAAAATATTTCGTAGAAGAACGAGGCGCCACCTAGTGGAGACATACGTTAACTTGAAATGTGTTTATAAAGGAATAGGGATTGCAATCCGGAAAACCGGATCCGGTAATCCGGCGGATCCGGCATCATTTAACGCTTACCGGATCCGGTACCTATATACCGCATCCGGTGATAGGATTTTTTGGCAAAATAATATCGCTGTTGCTTGCATAGGTCCCTTAAATCCATTAGAAGGTGACTGGCAGATGACTCAACCTTATAAAACGAACACTAATTATTTCTACGATTTTTTTGATGTATAATGTATGAAATAATTATTTATCATAAGTTTATTTAACTAAAGAGTTATTATTAGCAAGTGTGAGACAAGAGTAGGACACAGGATGTTGTTGGGTCCTTCGAGTCGATCTTCCAATTGGTTTTGAGGTTCCAATTGGAATAGCTTGTTCAATTAGAATGGGTTCGTGCAAATGGCGTCATTCTCCACCAATGGGAGACAAGCTACTGGCCTGTGATTGGTGGAAATTGACAGATATAACTCACTCGAGACACTTAGCGATCCTCGTGCATTTTTGCTCCGCGTTAGCCCTGAGATTAATTCACCCCCGGAACAAAATCCTGCTACGCCCTTATGCATGTACTTAATTCAAAAAAACCTAATGTCCTCATCATCCCGTCATCACAGATCAGCGGTACCCCCATGGAAGCTCGTCAAAGGGTCCAGTTTAACATGCGGCTGCTCAAAACGGACAAACTGGACCTGTTCAAGGACCTGCCTGACACCGTGGCGCCCATATTTTGGATTGAAGAGGTTAGTAGGCAGTTTCATCATCAGAGCGCCTGTTCGCGCACTAAAACCTTGTTTTGACTCACGCAATGCAGGGATGCCCTATGGCCATCACCGAAAAAAACATACACTTCAACTTCTGTTTGCCTCCTTGTGTCTCGTATCACACCGCTTACAATAAAAGGATTAAGTTAAATATCCAATCGCCGCGCCGCTCCTCTCCGCTAACATCCAAATCACACCTCAAGCCAAAGGTGAGTGTCTCTGCATTGTGACAAATTCTCTTTAGGACTTAAGCTAGTGCTCGGCCAAGATATCCCCACATTCTGGGAATTGGCTATTTACACGTTATATCAGCCCCAATACTGGTGAATGTGACATTTTTATGAGATCGAATTGTCATTGTATAAACTGTCATTTCTGACATTTGTAAGATGAGAATCATAATGTCGCAATGGCTTAAAAGCAGTGGTGCTTGCATGTTATGCCTAGAGCTAGGTAAGTACCTGTTTTATCTGAGTGAACGGAAAACTGAATTCGCAGTAACTTGAACTCCATTGGGATAGCTTAATTGCCTTTAAGCGCGCGGTTGTTAGTGCGATAAACGCTACGATAAACGAGATGTGTTTGAAGCATGTCATTTTAAATCGGTTAATCTAATTAACGAACATTGTTTTACGCGGTGAACGCAGCATCATGAACAAACGTGGCAAAAGTTGATCGCATGCGTCTAACGCTGCGATTTTCGAGCAAGACAACCGCGCGCTTTAAACCTTAGTAAACTCCAATTGTGTCGTAAGGTAAACAAACCCAGTAATTACATCTCTACTCGTAATATAACCGTTATTAGATCCGGCAAAATGTAAGCTCCGAACGTTTTCATTCCACGCTACAAAATCTCACGGCTGAATAGAATGAATTCATTCAATCAATCGCTTTCAGATACTTTGATTGGTAAATTAAGGGACTGTGAAATACCTACTCGTAGCTTCGTTTTCGACAAAGTTTACGAATACAGGACCAGGGAAATTGCGTCTGATAAAAGAAGTCGATATATGGGTCGGATCTCCGTGTTGTGGGTTCAAATCACACAAATCTGTTTTATTTTGTAGCGTACCTAACTTAAGCTCAATACGCAATGGGTTAGACACACATACTATACTATACATACATATAAATCGAGAAAATTGAGATAGGCTTTGTAACCACATACAATAAAATGAGAACCGAGCGTGCAACATTCCAGAGCAATTTAGTAAAGGAAGCCACAAACCAAGCGAAAGTATTTGAAAAGCGCCGCATTGCGCGCGGCAGCGGCCAGGCGTTTCAAACGTGGTTCAAAATTACTTTTAATTCAACCGTTTTATGCTGACAGTACTTTTTGTGGAATGTACTTTATATTGTCATCCGACTTACGTATCCATACCAAATCTCAAGTTAATCTGACCACCAGACGTCGGTCAAATTTAACTACCGAGAATTGACCCGATTTTAACTTTCAAGATTTGAAGAGATGAAACGGATTGATTGACCGGATACGGGATATCGGAAATCCGGCGAGCTATAAGGTCGGGTAGCCGTTTCCTGTAGTGATGGGCTGATGAGTTTAGCATTGCAAAAGTAATTAATGGGTACATGACTAACCTAACCTAACCTTTTTTTTTCCCTGGGAAATTGCAAGGAATGCGGCGGTTATGTCGGGCTCTCCTCCGTCCTTCTTTCTCAGAAAAACTTAACCTAACCTAATGATGAGTTTAGCATCGCAAAGTAATGGGTACTTATGTGCTGAAAAGAATCCGAGCGTATTCGGATCTTCGTGATTGGCGAATAACTTTATTATCTTGCTCATTACTCTGATGCGCGATTTCTGTGCGATTATTTGACTACTTATTGGTGAATTTATAGGCAGGAAAAAAGTTAAAACGAAAATAAAATAGGTCTTCAGTAATAAAAAGTCGCCAATTGAAAAAAACGGACGAGGGGCGTTCAATAAATTCTCGGTATGGGTATGTAAAAAAAGACATTGGAAAAACACATATTTTTGTTTTTTAATGTACTTCCCCCTTATTTCTATACACTTAAGAGACAGGTCGATTTTTTTTAAACCATCATAAAAATATTTTGTTGTCAAAATGCTCCTGCACTGCTGCCATCAAAGCTTCATCGTCAGAATAACGATTTCCTCGCAGATATTTTTTTATGTTTGGAAATAAAAAGTAGACGCTAGGGGCCAAGTCTGGACTATACGGCGGGTGACCCATAGTTTCGAACCCAGATTCGTGAGCAGCAGTCTTGGCAATGTGAGCAGTGTGCACGGGCGCATTGTCGTGCAGAAGCAGAACACTGCTGGTTATATTTCCCCTCCTCTTTTCTTTGATTGCCTCCCTTAACTGGCGTAGAATGTTGGCGTAGTACTGTCCTGTAATATTCACATTCTTGTCCTTATAATCTATCATCAATATTCCCTCGCAATCCCAGAATAGTGTGGTTATGACCTTACCAGTTGCAGATACGACCTTGAACTTTTTATGATGAGCTGTTCCTTAAATATGCCACTGCATGGATTCTTGTTTACTCTCTGGGTCATAATGGTGGACCCAGGTTTCATCTCCAGTAACAATCCGCTTGAGTACCCCATTAGGATTTTCACCACACAGCTCCATAAATTCAGAACAACAAGCAACGCGGGCTTGTTTCTGAAGCGGCGTCAGCATTCGCGGCACCCATCTCACAGTGACTTTTGACATATTAAGATGCTCTTGGAAGATATCATGTACTGTACCGATAGAAAGGTTGGTTCTTTGAGCAATCATTTTTATCTTTACTCGTCCGTCTTCCAATATAATTTTCTCAACTTTTTTATATTTTCCTGCGAAGTGGCTTCGACAAGCCGACCAGGTCGAGGGTCGTCTTGGATGCTCTCCCTTCCTCGACTAAATTCACTTGACCACTTTTGAATAGTAGATAACGAAGGAGCAGACTCACAGTAAACTTCGTTCATTTCTTCTTTTATAGTTTTTGGTTTTTTCCCTGTTGGTCAAGAATTTTATAACAGATCGGTGCTCTAATTTTGATAACATCGTGAAATCTTTCATGGTGATGACGTTCAGTCAGCAATTCCAGAAAAATAAATGAATATTTAGGACGGTATGTCTCTGATTCCCTGGAGAATGGGTAGGGTTTTGGTTTGGGATGCGACCTGTGTCGATACAGTAGCACCCTCACATCTCCAGGGAACCACAAAAAAGCTGGTGCGGCGGCAGAAACGGCCGAAAATAGAAAAAAATCTAAGTATCAATCTCTCGGTCCGAATTATAATTTTGTTGCTGTCGGGTTTGAAACTTTGGGTCCATGGGGTCCCAGCGCTTACAAGCTTATTTCTGAATTACAAAAGCGCTTAGTTGATGCAACTTGTGACCAAAGGGCTGGCAGTTTTCTCTCTCAAAGAATCAGCATCGCTATTCAGCGAGGCAACGCTGCCAGCCTTTTGGGCACTATGCCACCGGGCCTTATTTAAATTTAATTTAGTTTTAAGTTGTAGTTTATTTAGTTTAAGCTTAGATTTAATGTCATTGTAAATTGCTTTTATTATGTCAATAAAGCATTCATCAATTAATATTTTAAATTCAATTTTTTTTTTAATGTTAGTGAACGACACAAAATGGCCTGTATCAAAAAGTTTATTAAAAGGGGTTGGAACATATCAATACCGAGAATATATTGAACACCCCTCGTATGTAGTTTTTTTTTACATTCAGTATCCGGCCAGATATTGCGTTACTATCCGGTAGCTAATAAGCCGGTGTGATAAGGCTGTCTACTGATATCCGTTGCATCTCTAATAATAATGTCTGTGCGCGGCCAAGGTCCTGGAAATAAATACTTTTGTATAGAAGCTTCATTCCTATTCAGTGAAGTCAATGGAGCGAATTAATTTAAATAAGAGTCCTACAAAGGGCTCGCTCTCAACAGGAAATTCAGTAATTAAAAGTCACGTCCGTATAAACTCGCTCTGAATACCTATTTAATACCTGAAATCCGGCCAAGTGCGAGTCGGACTCGCGCACGAGGGTTCCGTAGAAAGATTTTAACGCTTTTCCCCAGTGTTTTAAGAAGTCCAGTGTTAGCAGAGCCCTGCTCCTAAGCAAAATGTACGCAGTGTGGGGTTAACTTATATTGGTCTGTGAAATCTACAGACAGACATAAAAATTTAATATTTTGAGAATTTTCTGAGTGGTTGTGCTATAAGAACTCCAAATTTCAAGTTTCTAGGATAATTGGATGTACCCTTTAGGTTTTCAAAGTACGGCAATGTGTATGGAAACGACCTTTTTAATGACTGTATCTTTTGATTGCGTTGATTTAGAAGGTTGATTTTTCCACAGCTTTAAGGGACTGCAGGTTTAGGTATTTGGTATTATTTTCAGCTTGCTAGCTTCACGCGTTCCAAAGAAAAAGGGTCTTGACAGACAGACAGACGGACAACAAAGTGATCCTATAAGGGCTACGTTTTTCCTTTTGAGGTACGGAACCCTAAAAATTTAATAAACCATAGCACTATCTGATATAAGTATTACTACTGAGCCGTATAATGGCATCGGAAAATTATTGGGTAAGAAAGTGTAGTCGTATTTTAAATCAGAAGGAATCGGGAAGGTGGCAAGTGTGTAGATTCACAAGAGGGGTAGGTGGAATGATTGGCATACTTTGTAATGCTTTGGGCACTGTTATGGAGCGGGATTTATAAATACTTCTATGTTCATAAAAAGGTTTATTCGTAGAAATGAAGAACCAGTAAAGTTTTACAGATTCGAGTGTCCGCCACTAGATTAAAATCCAGACTAAGTACTAAGTACAGGAGTACTTACT
This sequence comes from Clepsis dumicolana, assembly GCA_963691665.1. Taxonomy (NCBI): domain Eukaryota; kingdom Metazoa; phylum Arthropoda; class Insecta; order Lepidoptera; family Tortricidae; genus Clepsis; species Clepsis dumicolana. The sequence continues at coordinate 11,536,773 of OY829520.1, read as the reverse complement.
GTATCTGACCTACAAATGGGTTTATTAGCAAGAATGTGAGTGCATTGACATTGATTGATGAAATTCGCAATTAAAGTGTGTCCCAATAAAGCCTTTAAGTACTTGTTTACATGAATACTTCTCTCGGACCATAGAGTCACGCCTAGAAGCACGCAGCCTACGTTTGGCTGCCGTCGAATCGTGCGCTCCCAGAGGAAAAACATGTATACGATACAATACAAATATTCTTTATTGAACACCACAAATCAGTACAATTGTGAGATTACAAAAATGATTAAAACCGATCTTGACTAGACAACATAATATACGAGATGAATATGAACAGCCTAATATTTTTTTTACGTAATGTGTTAATATTTAGTGATCCGTTTATTTCACTAATAACTACATTCAAAATTCCAAATTACCGATTGGCTTTTTAAAAGCTTTTATTTAACTTACACTGTTCGTATGTAAGTAACTAATGTAAATGCCCCAATGATCGACACTGTAATTCCAATGACATACACTCTACTGGTCACCTTTGTTGCTACGTAATAAGATTGAAGGTGCCAACTATTGGCATTAGTGTCGAGCACAGGGGAATTTTACCTTAAATTTGTTGCCCGCTTCAAAATTTGCAAACCAGTTTTCGACCAGCCGGTAACAACATCACCCCTTGTTCTAGGGTCTGGCTCTCAACAAGACTTTCGTGAACATGCTGAAGCACCAGCTCTTCTGGCCAAAGCGAGCCGTTGGCGTGCTGAAGTGGCTGCTGGTGTCCTTCGGCGTCCTTGGAGCCCTGGGCGGTGCCGTGTTTCACTTCAAAGGTAGAGTCAAAGCGGTGCGTTAAATAACATTAACATTAGCATAATGATGAAGAGGTCTTCTTTTTTTCTACGTTTCTACTCGGGGATGTCCACTGCTAAACATAATATATGAACGTATGTGCAGTTGAATGCTCTTTTACACGTTTTTTTTTTGAGTTTACCAGCGCTTTCGAAGACCATGATTGCCAAGAAGAATGCGCCCCAAGAAACTTAACAAAACAAGTTACATAGCTCTTACAATGTAATATCCTTTGATTGTCTAGACTAGATGAACTGATCATACCTCACGGTAAGATATGTAATATAAGCACAGCTATACGTTTTAACTGACTGATTTATCAGCTCAAATCACTGATTACTTACAGGGAATATAATGAATTTCGCCGTCTCCAAAAATTCAGCGTCTACCACCAAAATCAACCCTGAAGAAGTACAGAAAGACATCAGCGTTATCGGTAAGGCCCAGGATCCTGCGAAGGTCTCCATGTAATCCACTTTGAGACGGCTTCTTACACTGACTTTGGGAGTGAGCCGTCTGTATGGTTTCGTGTATGGAGGTGTCTGGAGGCAGACCTTCCTTTTTCTTTTGCGTAGAGTAAGGAAATAGATTAAGCTCATAAGTGGGTGACTGTGACTGCGAATTTTATCCATTATTAGACAATTATTTTACATAAGGCGGGCTTGAGATTTAATTTTAAACATGACATTATTTTACTTAATTTTTGTACTTCAAGCAGTTCCTAAGTAGTTACCTAGTTGAAGTTGAAAATACAGACATTTTGACGTTCTTTCTGGAGCAACGTTAAGCAGCGAATTATTGTTAATTTTAGCTAAAAAAAACACTGAATTTATTTTCTTATATTCCATTTATAAGTTTTATTCATTCGATATATTTATTTGCACGTATTTAGGCAACTTATACTAATACCGAATGTGAACATGATATTTAACGTAGTTATACCCTAACAACTACTGTATTTATTGAGAAACTCACGGATGAATTGTAGTGTTTGTGAATTTGCTGAATATAATATTTATTTTCTGTAATTAATTAAATATTTACCAAGTAAATAATTAAGTTTTTTGATTTATTGAGTACAGCATTGTTGAATACTAATTTTAGATGACTGTTAAAAATTTAAAGCACTACTGTATGTAAGTATTACATTATTTTTGTAGAAAAGATTTCCTATAATTTGTGTTCTAATTTTCCCTAGTTCTTAGGTAAGAATAATTAATTAAATATTCCTATTAATATAGATTCTGCAATACTTAATAGACAGTTAGAAATCTAGTCCCTATTTTATTAATCTTTACTAGAAATTAAAGTAAATCGTAGAAAAATTACAAGTATTTTATTATTGTCTTACATGTAGATGTATCAGTTAACTAGATATATTCTATTATTGGAATTTTAACACCGTGCTTAGATATTTTTGATCACTTTTTGACAAACATTTAAGCAGGTAGGCCACTAAAGTTAAATATCACATAGTATATTCTTCTACTTGTGTATAATTGCTTTTAGCATTTTTTTAAATGAAATAAAAATAGAACAATACACATTCATTAATTGCGTTTTATTTTAATATTAATGTAATAATTACAAGAATTTTCCTTCGTTTTCTTATTCTTACTTTTATCAAAAAAAACTGTTATTTTTCTACGCCTATAAACGAGCTGATAATTTTAAACTTGCCTTAATCTAACATGGAAACTACTACTCGATGAGTATGTTAACATTTCATCAGATTCTATAAAAACACAAAGCCGTGGTAGCCTAGTGGTTTGACCTATGGCTTCTCAAGCAGAGGGTCGTGGGTTCGAACCCCAGCACCTCTGAGTTTTTTTAAATTTATGTGAGAAATTACATTTGTAATTTATCATAAGCTTTTCGGTGAAGGAAAATATCGCAAGGAAAAGCGCACACTCCTGCGAAACAATTCGATCGTGTATATGCAGTTCCCAATCCGCACTGGGCCGCGTATCTCATTGTGACAGGAGGCTTGTGCTCAGCACCAGCAGTGTTACAGTACTTAAATACTTACTGGATGGTGAATAAAAATACAACCAATAAGATAAAAATCATTTATACAATTTTTCCCTTACTTAACATGGACGGTATCGCCAGTCTTTCTGACATCACTTAAACACAAAATATTTACAAAACAAGGCATACAATTCGTCACCTAACAACGTATCCTTAGATACTTGGTACATTATCACCTTTTCCCAAGAGAATTCAAACATTAAATTAAAATACTTAACAATCTCATGGTAACTAATGGTAACTTTGTTTTATCACTTCACTGATAAATAACTTGTAGGCAAATAGTAGTCTTATTTATCAACGAGAGGAGCTAGCTATTGCATTCGCCATCTCTTTCGTCAAACGGTACATGATGGCGCTAAAAAGAGATGATGAATGCGATAACGAACAGGCGCGCGTTAGACAAGGCCTCTGGTAAAGCTTTTTAAAATAATAAATAAAATAAAATAAATAAATATCATGGGACAAATGACACCAATTGACCTAGTCCCAAACTAGGCAATGGATACTAGACAACGGATAAACACACTTGTAAGTATTAAACATCCAAGACCCAAGAGCAAACATTCGTATTCATTATACAAACATCTGCCCCGACCGGGGATCGAACCCAGGACCTCAAGCTTCATAGTCAGGGTCTCTAACCACTAGGCTATTCGTTTGTCAGACGATTAACCTATGTACACCCCTTTGTAATTAAACGGGAATCTGAGTTTTTCGTTAAAGCATGTTTTCAAGAGATCTGTTCGGTTAAAGACATCTTTCTTAACAGTTTTCTGAAAGATAAACATGCTCAATAATAATAGCATGCAATAGAAGCGTGGTAAATTTATCAATTTTATCAGTAATCCTGTCATTTGGATCCAGTTAAGTTTATTCCAAAGAAATTTCACAGTGACCAACAGAGACATTTATGCCACGCTCGTGAAAAACTACCAACAAAAACCCTGTTTATCTAGAAACTGCAACAGTCTAATAAATTTGGTATTTACAAATGTTTCTTCGATATCGTCGTGTGGTCAATCAACTTCTTTGACCGCTTCAACAAATCGTTCGACTTGTCCAGCAACTGGTTCATTCTTCTGTTCTGGACGTAGCCTACTAACCTCTTGAACCCAACCCTTATAATATAGGAAGTTAGCGTTATGACTGTGAATAGTGCTATCAACGCGATAGCAGCAACATCCAGCAAGTAATATTGGATGAAGTTCAAATCTTTAGCTGGTGATTGCAAGTGATATGCTCCTTTGTGCCTAATAACATACTCAGTCCAATACACCGCTCTTTCCAGTGGCGTTTCCTTCTGATCACGCAACAGGGTTTGCCTTTTCATAACCTCCACTTTGTACTTTGGTTCGTTAATCACCTCTTTAATGGCTTCATACAGTTTTTCAGACGTTATGTGGCGGAGTTCTAGCTTCTTCGCGTAACCGTCGACCTCAGCTTTCATAGCGTTAGCGTCGTGGTCACAGAATACTGGGATGGTCACTATTGGCACGCCGTGGTATACTGTCTCGAACATGCTCAGTAGACCGCCGTGGGTGACGAAAGCCTTTATTTTCGGGTGACCTGAAATAAAAAGAAAAAAGTTTTGAACAGCGGTTTTAACGAGATATTTAACCTTTAATTACAAAGCTTTCATCGTTGTGTTTTTAAATCAAAGGACTTTGATATGACATAACGTTCGTTTTTCTGTCATTTTATTTTTATAACGAGTTATTTTACGAATTTAAACCATTTGAATGCTGAACACTGTTTGATAATATATATCTGAAATAGTATCCCAAAGTATTGTCTAATATCTTTAATGTCTGTTTTTGTCTGTCCACCCTATCGAATCAAATCTAATCAATCAGTAACTATGTATAAAGCTAGTACCTAATTAAATCCATACTATTTACGCCCGTTAACATTTTTAAGGTGAGGCAAAGACAAGTTTGCGCCTACAATTAAAGTCAGAGCAACTAATTATCGTCACGTACTACGCGAGATATTGCAGGTACACAAAGATTGTACTGCCACTTTCTTCGTAATTCCCTATCACATTTTTGACGTAGTTTTTAGTCTTCTACATTTTTATTCCTCAACTGTAGGTACAGTCAAGGAATTTAATTTCCAACCCACCTAAGGTTCAATATCGTATAGCAAACTGTCACCTTAAAGAGCTAACTAGAGCACGACTTTACTTTGACATATCGCACGTTATGTTTATGTTAGTAACTAAGCAACAGTATCTCGTAGGTAAAATCCTAAAGGACCTTCCTCTAAACTACGAGACGACGGGTTTGACCGACGCTAGGAAATCTTGGCTTTCGGCTTGTCCGGGTCAAAATCCTCCCACTCATCCAAATTTTCAAAGGAGCTGGGACGACGTTTTGACTAAATTAACTTATTCGGAAATTCTTACTTCTAGCTCAGGCCCAGACCGTGCAAGGCTTTTGACTGTAGGAAAGAAGGAATCCGGAGACTGGCTTCACGCCTACCCTGCTGCCAACACCGGAACTTTCCTAGAGCCAGAAACCTTGAGGATTGCCGTAAGTCTGAGGCTGGCCGTCAAGTTGTGCTCACCACACCGTTGCCTCTGTGGTACAAATGTCGATCTATTGGGTCACCATGGACTTTCCTGCCAAAGGACCGCCGGCCGCTTTTCCCGTCATGCTGCGCTTAACGACATTATCCGCCGGTCTCTAGCCACCGCGAACGTGCCGGCCATTTTAGAGCCAAGCGGCATTGCACGGAACGATGGCAAGAGGCCGGATGGTATGTCTTTGATTCCGTGGAAGATGGGTCGGGTCTTAGTCTGGGATGCGACTTGTGTCGACACCCTGGCCCCGTCTCACCTCCACGGAACCATTAACAAAGCCGGCGCGGCGGCGGAAGCGGCCGAAAACAAAAAGCAGGCAAAATATCAGGGTCTCGGTTCCGCATATCATTTCGTTGGTGCAGGATTAGAGACCCTGGATCCATGGGGTCCCGGTGCGCACGCTTTTTTTAGAGATTTATAAAAGCGCCTGGTCGACGCTACTGGCGACCAACGGGCTGGCAGCTATTTCTCCCAGCGAATCAGCATCGCTGTTCAACGGGGGAATGCCGCCAGTCTTTTGGGCACCATGCCACGGTGGCCATATTTAGATTTAGATTAGTTTTATTCGTTTTAATTATTTATAGCTAGTTTTGTAATTTGAATTGTTTTTACCATTTATTATAACAGATGAAGTTAAAAAAAAGGCAACTGATTAACTACGTTGACATGGCTTTTTTATTATTTTTTTATATGACAAGGAAGGCAAATGAGCAAGCGGGTCACCTGATGGTAAGTGATGGTGAACTGAAATTTGTCGAAACTGGAGTCTGCGGATTCGTTTGTCATCTCGCTAGTTCTGTTGATATGAAATTGATCTTTCTAAAAGCTAGTAAAATCGACGAAAGTATAATTCAATAAAACCACAATTTTATGAACGTTTTCTTTAATTACTCTTAACGAAAACAATAAAACAAAAATAACATTTTTGAACTCAATCACAGCGAGGTCTTTGTATAAAACTATAATGACATATTTTAACGGAACGAATAAAATAAATAAATGAAAAGAACTAATTAAAAAGTGTACATCCTCCATTATTTTGAATGACGTCCAAAAGGCGTTCCGGCATAGATGCGATTAATTGTTCACATATATTAGTGCCGCGAAAATCTTCCCATACTCGATGACAGTGACTGATAAGTGCTTCACGTGTTCTTTCATTGTGATTGTTCCATCTTTGGACCATTATACCCTAAAGATTTTCTATAGGGTTCAAATCAGCGCTTTTTGCAGGCCAAGGAATAACATTTATATGTTCTTGGTTGTTCCTGAACCAGTTTTGCACAATTCTTGCGGTGTGAATAGTTGCGTTGTCTTGCACAAAATCAATTTGAGGAACTTCCTGTTGCGGATAATAAGTTCGTAAAGTAGGAAGCACACTTTTATCCAACAAGTCTACATAGTTCTGAGCGGTAGCTCTGGGTGGCAAATTCACGAGTTCTCCAACACCTGCTGAAGAAATCCAACCCGAAATGTTTGCAGTAATTCGTCCAGATGCATGATTAGCCACGACGTGGTCTTCTGTGTACCGGGTTCGATCAAATCGCCACAAATGTAATCTTTCGGTTTGAGAATTTGAAAATGTCTTTTCGTCAATAAAAGCTGTAGACGTCCAGTCAAAGTTTAAATACTGGCGGCCGAAGCGACGTCGGGCTGATTTGTGATTCTCGGTCAAGGCAATTTTTTTCGCAGGCCGCCTGTGATGTAAATTCATGGCATGTAGGCAATGGGCATTGTTCATTTTTTTTTAAAAGCTTTATTTCGAAAACCATTTCGAGATATATGTTTAACAGACATTTTCCACATTTTACTTTTATAAAATAGTCAACGATTACGGATATTTTAACAAAAATATGTATGACCTTTGTTTGACCTTAGTCCCAGTCTGTATACGTTGAAAGCTTTTGCATCTTTTCATTTAAAAAATACCAATCGAATCTATTCTGTGGTATTTAGGTAGTTTTGTCACTGTCAAATGTCACTTTCAGCATAAAATAAACAATGCTCGTTTTTTAACTGTCCTTTGATATTTAAAAGCTTTGGTGAAATCGGTCATATTTAATAACTTTAACTGTAATAACTTCTGCTTTCTGATTATTGAAATAATTCAACAACTATGTTCAACAACCGGAAAAATGTGCACCAGGGGGTCTATTTTTGAATCTTACTAGGTGACTAAATTCTCACTCAGCCATGACATTGATATCACTATTTGCCAAAAGCCTTATTTTTTAATGTCTTACCCGTCTACTAACATGCAGCTAATTTGCGTTTATGTCATAGACAAGCATGTTAACATAGTAGATTGAGGTTAGCTGTCACTGCCCGTGGTCAAGAAGTCATTCAGGTGATCTCGTTTACGACTGGGTGGGAGCATTCATATTTGATATCATAGGCATGAGAATTTTAGTCACCGGGTGAGATTCAAAAATCGACCCCTTATATTATGACTGACAGCGGTGACGGTATATATGATGTAATATTGTATACACACAAGAACATCAAATCTTTCAAGAAAGTGTCGGATGTGCATGGTTTCAACACTCGGAATAAGCATAAACTTGCCGTCCCTAAATTTCGTCTACGAAAAGTCAGTAAGTCTTTTTTGGGAAATTGCGTGAGGTTCTACAATAAAGTGCCTGTAGATGCATGGGAATTGCCTCACAATTCATTTAAAAGATACATAAAGACCGCTCTCTTGAAAAAAGCATACTACAAAGTGGATGAATACTTATGTGATGGCACCACCTGGCCAAGGCTGAAAACAGAAGATAATTAGGACATCAATGTGACTTGGCTGCGTCCCGAAGATATTCGTGTATGGTGTCCGGCTCTGTTGCCGTTGTCCGCTGCGTACTAATTGTAATACAATTGACAAAAATAATGTTTTATTTATTTGACATGATGACATGAAATGTATATTTCATCAATTTTTGTTATTTGACATTTGGAGACCATATACATCTCCAGTTTATGTATATGTATTATTATACTTATTATTTGACCGTGTAGGCGTTTTACACTTCTGCTGATTTTAAATTTAGTTTAAATTGACCCTAGAGACTAGACATCTCTAAGCCATTTAGATTAAGTATTATATATTATAGTATTAATTCTGGGACCCTATACATCCCTTTGTAATTTAAATTTTCACAGATATTTAACCTGGAGACCCTATACATCTCCTGCTCAATTAAAACGTGCCAGTAAAGTAAAGTGTTCTGGTTTTGCTGTTTTAATAATTACTTTTTACACTTGTTTCTAAAATGCGGTATTTTTTTTTCTCTCTTAATCTTTTAATGACAGAGTGAGGTTTCTTTGTGTAATTTGTCTGTGGTTGCGTATTGTAAGAGCTAATGTAACTTGTTTTTAGAAAAAATGACTTTGTGCCAAGTTTCTTGCGGCGCATTCTTCTTGGCAATCATGGTATTTCCGAAAGCGCTGGTAGACTCAAAAAAAATGACGTGTAAAAGAGCATTCAACTGCCTATTTGCTGAATAAAATTTTGAATTTGAATTTTGAATTTGAATTTGAATTTGACAGGGGTTGACAGTAACAGTGACAACCATTGACTTTTTTATCAAGTAAAAAGCTTGGCTCTTTCCTTGGATGCAGCCAGTATATGTAATTTACGAAAAGTCGTATCTGATATTTTTAATAAATCATTAAAATTTAACTACGCTATTATATACCAAGATATTCAAATTGTTTTCTTAGAATGTTCTATGTTTTAAAAAAAATATATAAAAAGAAGTGTTTAAAAAAACTGAACAATGCCCATTCCTAATTGTTCTAGGGTGAACGTCAAACATCTCCGCAAATTGTCCCGTTGACGAAAAGCCATCCAGAATGTATTGCCTTCGCATTAATCGGCGTTAGTCTTCGGCTATTGCAAGCGGGCGATGGTTATTTTGCCGTAGATCAATAAGGTTTCCTTCGGTATTATATCGCCGTACCCAACGGCGAACTGTGTCTCTACTGACATTTAACCGGCGTGTTATCTCATGAATCCCAGTTCCTTCTTGGTGTAACTCCACTATCTGAGCTCTTAATAGTTCACGGTTAGCGGCAAACATTTCATTTTAAAAATAATAACGTATTTGTTGAGAATTATTTTTCAATTTTCTCGATTGACACTGACACATGTTCGTAATTAGAAAAGCAAATGATAATTTTAAGCAAAGAGGTTTTCTGTAATGTGAGGTGACAAATAACGTAAGTATTGACATTTCAATACTATTACTGAAATATAATTTTCGCCCTTAATGCATTGCAAATGTCTAACGACATTTTAACGAAATGGGTAGGGAATTAAATTCCTTGACTGTACTTGACTTGGCACAATTTGGAAGGAATTGGAACAGGCCCGTTTTGTTCCAAAACAGCTAGCGATAAGTATAACATAATAATAAACTGCTAAGTATAACATACCTACTCCTATTCGCCGTCAAAAGCTAAATGATGAAACGCTCCTCAGTGAATAACAGTCAGATTCACTTAGGAATTAGAAGTACGGCGAATTCCTACTTGGAGTTTGATAATTTGCGTGGTTCTTCGAAATGAACAAAAGTTTTCTAAGTATTCCAACCTGCCACCTAAAACTCCTTAGGCCTTAAAGTAGTTTGGATATCATTGATTAAAGAACATTTTATATCAAAACCAGATGTAAGAGAACCGTCAGCTCAGAACTAATTTACTTTGATTACATTATTTTATTCAACCAATAAAAATAACATCATAAACGCCCATTGACGACCGAATAGCCCAGTGGTTAGAGACCCTGACTATGACTAAAATAATAATTAATAACCTGACTATGAAGCTTGAGGTCCCGGATGCGAATCCCGGTCGGGGCAGATGTTTGTATGATGAATACGAATATTTGTTCTCGAGTCTTGGATGTTTAATAATTATTATGAATATAAGTATGTTTATCCGTTGTCTAGTACCCATAGTACAGGCTTTGCCTAGTTTGGGACTGGGTCAATTGGTGTCAATTTGTCTCATGGTATTTATTTATTTAAATTGTACAATACTTAATGATCAACTTCATTCTATACTATGTTGACATGCTTGTCCATGACAGAAACGCAAATTAGCTGCAAGTTAGTATTAGTAGGATTTAGTCACCAAGTGAAATTTAAAAATCGACCCCCAGCAACTACACTGTTAAAGTTAATAAGTTAAAGCGGAAGACAGCACTTGGTTTGCTCACCCACCGACTACCTACAATTTTTTATTTTATTTTATACACTATAGGCTTGCGTTTGACCACAATCACGCCTGATGGTAAGCGAAGATGTGGTCTACGATAGAGCACGCTTGCCTAGCAAATGCCCATTTACCCTAGACTTGAAAACGGCCAGATTATAGTGTTCAGGGAACACCAGGGAATTCCACTCCTTAGCTCATTGACCCTGATGTCTTACCTAGCAAGTCCTGCTGTGGCAACCATTTGTAAAGCCTCACGTTGGCGGGTATATCGGTCATGTTCTGCTCCGCGTCTTGCTTCCACAGCACCCTCTGAGGCAGCCTCCCCAGCGCGTTCACAATCAGCTTGTGGACAGAGAGCGGCATCTTCGATGTACGGACCGACGATCCCATGGAGATGTAGATGAAACCCGCTTCGCCCGCGCCTGAGATCCATTCCTCTATTTCCTGAAATAGGTTTTCTTCGTTTGAGAGCTGGTACAATACTTATTTTTTAACTGAACTCCGAAAGAGGAGGTCCTCAATTCCACTGCATGTTTTTGTTTGTTTGACGTTTTTTTTTAAGGTAAACTTCAGAGGTGGTCCCGTATAAATTATATCAAAATCGGTTCTTAAGTTTTTTTTACATGCAATTTTTAAATAATTTAATGCTTGCTACATCAGAACTCCCGTCATTTATAAATTGGTTTGTTTCTTTTTGTTTGAAAGGTATGTACCCTTTCCGATGTGGTTTCATAGTTAAAATTGTCAAAATTCGTTCTGCAATTTTAATTTTACTTACGTTTTGAAGTCGGTTAATTCTCCTGTCCCTAAAGGATAAAGTTATTAAATTTTGGGTTTGCATTAGAAAAATCGGTGTCGTGCTGCATTTACACTACGGTGATTTCTATCCGTGTTTCCTATAAATTTGAACAATTAATCACCTATCCTACCAATTGCCATGACACTATGTTTCTCTTTGAGACGTATGTATAAACAGTTTCAACGACAATAAGATTATCAAGACGTAAGCTAACTCCAGTTACGGTTAAAATTTAGGTACATTTAATCCCCAGTATCCCCTGTGACATAGCGGAATTGAAACAAAGTTAGGTAATTAATTTCAAACACTGGATTCGAAAAGTTTTCAAACAGGAAAATGCGATAACATTTGTACCCGGTTCAGTTTTATTTAAACTTTGTTACAAATATTACATTAATGAAATCAAGGCAGCGGGTTTTGGGTAAGTACTTACCTACTTTAATGGTAAGTATAATCAAAGATAATTCATCTGTATTGCAAAGAAAACTGTGCAAGAGCAAGACATTTGAAAAGTAGGACACTATCCTTATACATTCTACTGAAGTTAAAATTAACTTAACAATACTTACATGGTTCAATCTCTTCGCCTCCTTGCAATGTATACACGCAACTTCGGCAACATTCGGCAGATACGGCCGCGGGTACGACACAGAATAGTGCCCATTCTGTAGAATGAAGCTCACGTTTTTCGCCATATCATAAACATGAGGAATCTGCGGTCCAAAATGCCTCCTCAACACCCGTTGAAGGAAAATCGTCATCACACTGTGCATGCTATTGATCCCAACATGCCAGGCTGCGTTCATGGCTCGATCAGCTAAACCCATGTTGTCGGTATACCCTCTACCGAAGAAAGGGATGACAGAGTACGGGGTAGGGCTTCCCGAGTTGCTCAACGGCATGGCGTAGAATCCGACGGTGTTGATGTACATGAATGGGACTTTGAGTTTGTAGACGATACCCAGGGCGCATTCAGGGTAGGTTCCGTCCAGGATGAGGAGGTCGAAGGTCCTTCCTGATCGGAGAAAGGCTCGCGTTTCGATGTCGCTTAGGAAAGCGTCACAGACCTGGAAGGTAAGTTTTGGTAGGTTAATAGACTTGGTCCTAATATTCAATCTGTCTCTGGTTTTGTTCTACTGACAAATATTTGACTGAATTAACGAACTACCCAACAAACAATTTAGTCATATAACGAGACTGTTAAACGGCTGTTTGTCTTTTAAAAGTCATATTGTAGTGTCTAAAAGGAGCTTTGGTTATATATTGGTGGATTATTCGCGTATTTGTAGCGTAAATGCGAAAGTGAATGGTCATATAAGGTTGTCGTATAAACGTTTATACCGCGGTTTTATACGACAATCATATAATGGTGTCGACGGAGACCTCTATACAACATTTATTATGTAACTTTTAGTCGTTTAGCCTTAAGGTTGTATAAAGGTGAAAACTGTGACAAATTAGTCATATGATTCTCTTTTTTACGACCTCATAATGGACTATAGTTATATAGCAGTCGGCTAAGTTATCAATTTTGCCCTGATCGAGTAAGTGTTATGCACACGACCATTATACGTCTTGAATATATTTAACTACTATAATAGGACCAATTATGACTAATTGTCCTGTTGTGATGACATTACGAACTTTTATACGACCCTATACCATATCTGTAGATGGCCCACCGTCCCCTGTCAACAGATAGCAAGCAGAAATTAAATTGCCTGCCGACAGTAAGTTTATCGAGATTGAGACAGCAAAATTGAAGATAGATACGTGTTTATATCGTCAGCAGGTCGAAACAAGGGATAAATTGAAGATAGATACGTGTTTATATTGTCAGCAGGTCGAAACAAGGGATAAATTGAAGATAGATACGTGTTTATATCGTCAGCAGGACGAAACAAGGGATAAATTGAAGATAGATACGTGTTTATATCGTCAGCAGGACGAAACAAGGGATAAATTGAAGATAGATACGTGTTTATATCGTCAGCAGGACGAAACAAGGGATAAATTGAATATTGGGAACAGGTGTAAGATAATACGCGTCACTAGTTGTAATGTAAGTTGTTGTGCTCCGGGGTGGAGACTTGGAGAGTATAGGTATGATATCCGGGAAAATAACAGGCATAAGAGGCATTTCATCTCGGCCCTCTAAGTTGGCATGTAAGCCCTCTGGTGCTGCGGATGTCTATGGGCAGGGGTGAATTGGTGATCACTTAAGATCAGGTGGCCCATTTGCTCGTTTGCTTTCCTTTTTTAGTGAAGTAAAATTACAAGTACGAGTTAAAGCAGGCAACACTTGCACTGAGTTGGGTTACGTTTTGTGCAATTTAAGTCGCAGTTGCATATTTAACGTATCACAGTACAAGTACCTATACTAGCCTAATGTTTTACGAATTCCCGGCTCACCTATGCTACTCCTCAATGTACAAGAACACGTAATTTTTTGGAAACTTTTCTCATTCGAACAACATAACAAGGAAAATAAAATGCAATATAAGAGAATAATGTTAAAAGTTAAGTTATCTTTATAATGGGGAACGAGAACACATTATCAAAATGTGAGTACCTAACAAAAATGTTAATGCAAATAAACTTTTTACTCGAACTCCATTTAGATACTGAGCTCCCGAAAAATGTTTGTTTAGGACTATTTGAAGGGATAACTGTAGTTTTTAACATTTAACCGACTTCAAAAAAGGAGCAGGTTCTATGTTCCACTGTACGTATTTTTTACAGCCAGCTTAAAAAAGTCGTGTTGGCCTAGGCTGCTAAGTAACTATTAAAAAAAATTAACTGGCCTAAAGAATAAAACAAATGTTTAATTTACCATTTACCTCATAACCGTATCGGAACACGTCTATGACCGGTAGCGGCTCTTCCCCCCTCATCTTGGCTCCCACCAGGTCGTGAGCCATGTACCCTCTGACGTAGGATGCCAGGCCTTCCGGGGCTATCTCCTCCAGACCCTGGATGTGGAAGTCAGGGGAGAACGGGCTGATGAAAGTTATGTTGTGGCCCCTAGAAGAAATGAAGAAGACGATTAAATAACCTAAACTAACCATAAAAAAGACATTTTTAAAACATGCTGTACTTTTTGTTGTCTGTTTAGTTTTTGTATTGACTGCCAACTTACATATCCATACCGAATTTCAAGTCTATCACTATCCGTTGAAGAGACACAAGACGATTTTGGCCAGGCCACTAGAACTTCACTACCAGATTATTGTATTGTCACCGGAGCAAGTATAATTGCTTTAAAATTCAGTTTCAAGATTTAACTTGAACATACCTACATGTATTGCATGTCAAATAAAGGCTTGTAAAATACGTAAAACCTCGAGATTGAAATAGCTCATCTATATCAGTTAGATCATAAATCTAATTGCAAGCATGATTTATCAAGACTTCTGTATAGTACGACATGATAAAAGATAAGAGCCTCACTGAATAACAAATGACCATCTAGGCTCAACAGTCTAGATAAAGTATACAGCCGACCTTCTTAGGAAAACAAATTAATAAATAACTTCCACGTGTGATCGCGGAGCAACAAAGAACAGGTATTTTGCTCAGGAGAAATTTCACATCATTAAACACAAATTGAACATCTCGTAATAACTTTCGTCATAAAAATAAACTGCTCATTATGGCTTGAATCATCATTAAAATTACCTCAAAGCAAACACTGTATCGAATTCCTTTACAAATAAAAGAGAAGAGGGTAAGCTAAGCCGCGGACAGACGGACGAACGTACTGACATAGCAAAACTATAAGGATTAAGTACAGCAAAGAAAAATATCAAAAAATAGATAAGACCCTTAACTATTATTTCTTAGCTAATCCGTTGACATTGGCCCACTCAACTTACAGCGTACAAAGTAATCCGTTTTAGTTCATAGACGATCATAGATCTACTCACCTTCGGATGAGACCTCTGGCAAGCTCCCAGAAGGGCATCTTGTGTGATTTGGTGCCTCCCATGGTGATCATGAGGATGTCACTGCCGCACACTGACGCCGCCAGGAGTATTGGCAGGCACAGTATAGGCCATCGGGAGCCTTGCTGTGAAAGAAAATATATGGTTTTTATGCTTCGAAATATCTTAAAACATTATTGTATTTTATCTCGAAAACAATGATATTTATGCTTAACACAGCCGTTCCCAATATTTAATCTATCTTTTGTTTTAATTTGCTTACGAATTCAATATATATAAAATCCGGCAATTTCTATTGGTTATTGAAACGGCATAATTTAAGATAGATATCTTTATCGTCAGTAGATCAAAACAAGAAACGAATTCAATGAATATAAAATCCAACCTTCTGAGCTCTTTAACCTGGGAAATGTTCTAGTAAGAAGTTTTCTGTGAAAAGAACAGAAAGACAATGGTTCCAATACCTTTGAAAATAAACTGAGAATGGATAAACTGAAAGTTTCGTATTGGCTACATAACTATTCAGGACTCTATCTGGAATTTAAAACGAAAACTATCGTAATGTTTTGTTTTGAATTTCAGATCAAAGTGCTGACATAAAAATATTTATAGATTCAGGGATCTAATCGACCCCAAAAGATGCTTTAGGTTTTTAGTATATCTCACAGAATGAGGATTCTGGAAAATGTTAAAGACCTGTGATAATTAAATTGTGTTTTGTCTTAGTCTATCATAGACAAAAGTCAAAGTGACAGATAAAGTCGACATAACATAATCTTAACAAGCTTTTATAAATTAAGTATGGGGGGAAGAAGGGGATTCTATTGATTTCAAAGTTTGCAAAACGACACACATTTATGTCCAATAGAAAATTCACCAATTTGCTAATTTTCGTATGGGTTTGGTTGTTTCCCATCGAGTCAATGACATGAGTAGGTAGATAATTACAACGCTAGTAAATTCGGGTCTATGCCGTGGGACCCTCGTGTCATTGTTATTTGACACTGATTCGTGCTCACGCGCATGTACGTAATATGACATAAAAGACATGAAGGTAATAAAGACAAAATGCTAGTCTGCGGATTATAGTAAGAACTGCAATTGAAGCTGTCTACAAGTGCTTGAAATGTGAACGGCAAAGTAAAGTAGACCACTAATATCACTATACTTACTTACTAGTAGATCAGATTGTAGTGTCATTTTTGATCGCTGTCATAATTATGCTTAGGTACGCCCGGTTATTGGTGCTAAGTGTTCCTTGCCGGTTGGTGTAAGAACCGTACTGAGACCCGAGTACGAATATTCTAAGCCTGCGTCGCGTAAAATCGAATAGTAAACGTTATCGGGTTTGTATGACGTTTGGAACAGCGCCCGCCCGTGAGCGTATTTGGAACAAAAATTTAGTGTGAGGTTTCTCGATCTCGATACGATAACTGTAACGTTACACAGGATTCGAAAACTCGTGCTCGACCCTCTGTGCCTCGCGGCGAATTATAAGAGGGGGATTAGTAATCGATCTTTCTAAAAACTAACATTTGCAGCAGATTGCGGCAATTTGTGTATACGTCAGATCAATTTTGCAACATTCTGTCGTCAATTAAAATAAGTTACTTAGGTCTAATTTAGATTTCGATATAGGTACACTACAGTCAATCATTTCTATTTCTCAACTCGTCGCTAGTTAAGGCGGAGTTTTGGCTATTACTTTCATTGCCGAACTATTTTTTTTTAAGAGGAAGGCAAACGAGCAAGTGGGTCACCTGATGGTAAGTGATCACCACTGCCCATAAACACCCGCAAGCCCGGAGATTTGCAGATACGTTGCCAACCTAGAGAGCTAAGATGAAGTGCCTCTTGTGCCCGTACTTACACCGGCTGTCTTACTCTCCACACCGGAACACAACAGTGCAAGCACTGCTGCTTAGCGGCAAGATTAGCGAGTAAGATGGTGGTGGCGATGCGGACGGACCTCGCACAAGGTCCTACCACAAGCAAAATTCCGTGCGAACTGTGCGTTAATTCGACAATCATGACTTGACGCTTTCACGGTGAAACCTTCCTTAACCTTAAAACTAAACCCCTGAGGGTCGAGCACGACTTAACGAAAGCTACGTAACGTAAAATCGAATAGCAAACGTTGTCGAGTTTATGTGACGTTTGGAACAGCGCCCGCCCGTGAGCGTATTTGGAACTAAAATTTAGTGTGAGGTTTCTCGATCTCGATACGATAACCGTAACGTTACGCAGCTTTCGTAAAGTCGTCCTCGACCCTCTGGCAACTATAGGTACAACCTTTTGAACATCACCGGCGGATACAAAGGTTATCATCTACACGCCATGTCATAGTGAATTTTAAAGCCGATTTTTTTTTTAATTTTTCAAATGTACTGCTTTTTTGTGCGTGTGTCGAATTTGTGTGAATAAATATGTCTCTCTCTCTCTCTCTCAATTTAAAACTACAGAAAAATCATGCACACATGCAATACGAGACCGTAAAGTGAACGATTCTGGAATTACAGTCAGTTTTGTAAGCGATATAACCAGCTGGGTAATACTGCTCAGTACGAGAGGAACGCGAACCGAGGCTTGCCAAGCGTCCAGAAGCACTAGGGTCTTTGGTAGTTTGCGAGGTCAAGCGTCGGTTTTTGAACACAAATCAAAGGAAGCTGGCACACACAGTAAGGCACTCTCAAGCGTGCAATATTGACCGCGATTACCTTATAGGTTTGATGAGCTCCCGATATTACGATGCAGTTGCATGCATCATGATCACGGGCAAACTGACGAAACGAGGGTAGATACTAATGTTGCGCAGACCGGGCTCTGTCTACCCGCATTTTTGCGCCTAATTTAATTTAATGTCTAATGCAATTAACCCCGAATCATTTAATACTGGTATTGCAACTTGTACGATTTTTCTTGCAGAGTGTCTAATGTGATCAACGGATAAAAATACGTCTCTTCGCGTTTGCGTTACGGGTGTCAAATAGTACGAGAATTGTTTGTTGTCCATTGCAAGTTGTTGTTAGGACAAAGTAGAGGCCGCTGGTGTTAAGGGTAAGACACCTCTCGTCAGTTTTGGGTGTCGCGCTGGCGTTGAAAATATTAATGAGGGCCACAAATTATAATACCATACGAAATGACCCACAAACTTACGCACTTTGGCTTCCGGTTCCTACACCTATCCGCGGGTGGTCGCTTAACCTAACGAATATTTCCTGACCATGAAACCAGTTGTAGGTGCAGTGACCACCAAAGTCAGTCAAGGCAAATTAATTATTTGATTTTTTTTTACACTGCAAGAAAGGCATAGGAGCAAGCGAGTCATCATCACCTGATTGTAAGCGATCACCGCCACCCACGAGAACCAGCAACCCCAAGAGATTCACTGGCCCGTTGTCGGCTTTTAAGGAGGAAAACGGATAGCGGAAAGGGGGGGGGGGATTGGGCCTCCGGCACTCTTACTGACCGAACGAAAAGCAACAGGAGTGCTGTTGGTTCACACCGATTTTCTACGAATTTTCTCTATTTAAGGTCATTGTACTGTATCCCAGTTTGATATGATTTATTGGCATACACCACCTTAACTTGACTGTCCGGTATTGATTGGCACATTCATACAGTTTCGGAAAGTGAAATGGCCAAGTGATCCAATTGCGCCACCGTCGCTGCGCAGACGCCGGTGACGCAGGAAACATAATTTAACATAAAATGACAATGCAAAGAAAAATCCGTTAAGCAGCTGGACTTGAACCAGCAACCTCGGTAATCCGTATCACGCTCCACCAATTAAGCTATACTTAACGTTGGTGTACCTAACGAATTTTTCAATGCCTTGTGTCATATTTTTATTTGGAAGATCTCTCCTCAGCGCCATCTATGAGTAGCTTAATCAAGCGGCTCACCCACTACGGATTGTTTTCCTGCATTTGTCATAGTCATGGTTGTCGAATAGACTTTTTTTATCTATCTATCTAAATCATGTTATAAATGTCATGTTTTACTCGTATGACTGAACCAACTATGTAAACGATTCTGTAACTGAGTAGGTAATTAAAAATTAAGCAATCCATTTAAATGGGTGTTGTTGGTAATACTGGCACTGATTGATGATTTTGTGGAGTGGTAAAAGTTAGTTATGCAATGCTATGCATATTAATGCATAGCAAACAGGGCGGTTAAATAAACAATGGCCTCAAGCGCAGTGTTTTGAGCACGAGCTGAAGGCGAGAGCTATAACTAAACTACTGTAAGGGGAAGGGGAGAGATAGTAAAGCCTGACACATTCCTTGTAATTGCTTAGTTTGTACTCATCTTTACTCTACTCCAACATTATGTTAGGGCTATACTAAAAAACGTTTATCGACGACGTTAAGCATTTGTCCTATCGCATCTGCGTGACAAATGCTTTATGTCGTAGATAAAATTGACTGTGCTGATGGCCTGCAAAGCCTGACTTTCCTGGTTTTAGAAAATCTTATTTTAGACGAGTTTCCCGGGGGACATCTCCATGGCAACGAGTGGCTATAAAAATGCGATTGCCCCATTTTAAGCAGCTATAAAATAAATGTTACTTACGGCCCTAATTAAGTAACGTTCAATTAATATATTAAGTAACCTTAGTAGCACGATAATCTAGAAATTAATAATACGTCCGTTCCTAGAAAACTTGCGTATACGTATTATGATATATACCATGCATCGTTGAACGGATTGTATGTGTAAGTTCTCAAAAATTTTTGTTCTATATTAAACTATGAAGGCTATGTTTTTAGCTATAGAATACTCGCTATGTTTTTAATTTTAAATGTTGTCTGTATTTAGTTGTATCTTTATTGTTATTGTTGGCAAATAAATCTTATCTTATCTTATCTTATCTTTTTAAAGAATTGTCTTGGCCTTCGTGTAGAAGGTAATATATTATCATCTGAAGCAAGCTAGTTCCAGTTAGATACAAACAATAAGTATGTATACTTTAACACAGATCGACGACCGTCTTTATTTACTAACGGCATGACTGTTCCTTACTGCACAAGGAAACGTCAAAGAAAAGTTGAAACATTTCTTGTTTGGAAGTATTATGTAAATAAAGTATTATAAATATGAAGTTAATTGATATTTGTTTTCAAACAGTTTCATCAGATTCGAATTTTATGTCAAAATAATCTTTAATACTATACAGAGCCTCTTGAGTCAGTTTCTTTTTAAGAAAAGGTTTAAATTTGACGTCATTTAACGAGGTAACTGAAGCGGGCAGATGGTTATACATTTTTACACTCTGATAAATAAATGAAACTTTTCCTAGTTTTCGCTAATCACACTCGTGGCAGGCATAGCTTATCTTTGTTTCTGGTGGAATAGTTATGAATGTCAATTCTTTTAAGGGTGCTGCTTAGGTTCTTTCTCGCGTACAAAAAGTTCTTAAAGACAAAAAGCGAGTACAGTGTCATTATGTTGGCTTCCTTAAATAAATTTCTACATGATTGTCGCATAGGTAAGTTGTAAATATTTCGAAAGGGCCCTTTTTTGAAGTTTAAGTACTCTGATGGAGGTTGCTGCGTGTCCCCATATCAATGCACCATAAGACATCACTGAATGGAAATAGGCTTAGTAAACTGTTTTACCTGGCGACCTTCCGCAGAGCTCCCTAATTTTCTTGACGGCGAAAGCCGCCCTACTTAATTTTTTACACAGCAGATCGATATGTTGATCCCACTTCAAAGCACTGTCTATTGTGATTCCTAAAAATTTTGTTACTTTGGTACCTATCTGATTTTCGTTGTGTTTTAATTCTATTTTTTCCTGTGATGATCTTAAACTATAGTACATTAGTTCTGTTTTATCCGCATTTAATTTAAGCTTATTGGCGGTGAACCAAGTTTCGATTTGGTCAAGAATCGTCCTAACATTATTTATTGTACTGTCTAGATGGTTGTCGTATGCCAGGAATAACGTGTCGTCAGCGTATTTCACAATATCACATTTTAAACAATCAGGAATAACGCTGGAGAGGTCATTTATGTAAATAATGAATAGTAAAGGTCCTAATATAGACCCTTGAGGCACACCTTTTGTTATTTTAACACTTTCTGATCGTTCATTACTTACTTGCACAGTCTGATCCCTTTCTCTTAAGCACGACTGAATTAGCTGGAGATCGATGTTTTTAACGCCGTAAAATGATAATTTGGCTAAAAGAATGTTGTAGTCCACAATGTCGAATGCCTTTGACAGATCACAAAAGACACCTATACATCTTTGCTTTTTTTCGAGACCTTTGTGCACGTGTTTAACAAAAGCCGCAATGGCATATTCAGTAGAAAGGCCCTTTCTGAAACCGAACTGTTTGGAGTAATTATGTTATTTAGTGTAAAGTAGTTATTTGGTCTGGAGAAATTGCAAAATTATCATGATACTCGGGACTTAATCGCGTAAAACATGTACACTTAAATTTGAATTTAAATACCTCGACGTTTCGGACGCGACGTTGCGTCGTTGGTCTCAAAGGGACCAATTTAAATACTATATTTATAATTTATTGAATCAGGCGTTACTTTGCGGAGGTCCATATTTATGAACTAAAATACAATTACTTTGCTCACCCGCGACCACTAATGACAAATAGTTATATCTGTGCGGCAAATGTATCTACACGAATCAACACATGCCACACAGACCCAACTATCACCACCAATGTGAGTGGAGGCGGAGGTGTTGCATGGAAACATACATTTGCCGCACAGATATAACTATTTGTCATTAGTGGTCGCGGGTGAGCAAAGTAATTGTTTTTTAGTTCATACTATATTTATAATTTAATTTAATATATGAAAATTGCGAAAGTTTAAATCAATACATATTGCAAAATTCTTCGCGCGAGAAAGAGGCCGATATAAATAAATGGGACAATTGACACCAATTGACGTAGTCCCAAACTAGGCAAAGCCTGTACTATGGGTACTAGACAACGGATAGACATACTTATATAGATAAATACATACTTATATACATATCAAACATCAAAGACCCGAGGACAAACATTCGTATTCGTCATACAAACATCGAACCCGGGACCTCAAGCTTCATAGTCAGGGTTTCTAACCACTAGGCTATTCTGTCGTCAAATTATTATAGTTTTGTCCCATTCCGACATATTATATGTGGCGTTTTATTTTTTCTAGAATGGTAAAATTAAATATGAACGAATGAAGTATTTTTACCTTTTCACGACCATAACTCAATCTGGGGGCACGGTTAGAGCCCCCGCGAATACGAGCCAAGCCAAGGGCAAGGGCACTACCTACCTAGCTTTCTCAAAGCGTTTTGTCGTTTTTTCGAACCTTCATAAATTGGGTTTGGATTACACTACATAAACAAAATTGTCGGGATAATTATGATGTCAATAGTAAACTTATTACATAAGCATCATAAAGTTTAAATTGCATAGCTCTTATACTATTTTGACTATGGTGTAGAGTTCGTGAAGTTAGGGCTTGTAGAGTTAGGGCGTGCAGAGTTAGAAGCTTGGCTCTACATGAGATCTGATATTTTTTTGACAGTTCGAGTCATATAGTCTCGTCTTGGCCTCATTTTACATGAAAATGTTTTTGATGGGTTTTCGTTTTTCATCCTAATGTCGCGATTTATATAATAGCCACATTTTCTCTTGTGCCACTTGCCGTATTATTAATTAAGCGTTAAATAGGCAGACATAGTAAACAGTCATTGCAACCGTGATGTAACACTGTTAGTAGAGTAAACATCAATACAACGTCGTAACGCTTAATAGGATAAAAGTTTCTCAGAAAAACTTTAGACAACATTTACTTATACGAAAGAGCCGCTGATGTCGGCTTTGTAGAGGGAAGATTTAGGTCTTATGGTAATTATGTTTCCGTACGTCGCGTTTTGGAGATTTTGGGCACTGTGTCATGTTGTTGAACTGCTAGTTAGTATGTTTTTCCAGATTTCAAATATCATTTGCAAGTTATAATTAAAACGTATAGACCAGGTATTAACTTACTTGTCAATATAACAAACAGGACTGGAGATGGTTTAAAAAGAGTGTCAAAACAAATGAATATATTAAAAGAACAAATGAAAAAAACAGTCTTTTCTAAGTCGCCAACTCGATCTGGTCAGTTGTAGAAACGCTGTTAAGTACAGTTTTTTTTTCTCGGTAACAACTTTTAACAATATTAGACAAACTTAAAATAACAAAGTATGTAAACCGCCAATTGGTTAATTCCTGGATGCTTTTGGTATTTCCTTTTAAATAACATTTTATTTTGACACTGACATTGTCAAGGTAACATTGACGTAGGTGCGAAAATTATGCTCGAAGTACCTAATTTGTATAAAGAGCCGGGTTCATAGTTACGGACGATAAAAACACAGGCTAAGAGCGTCTCGGGCACGCCCAGGCTAGGGTTCCTAAGCCATTACGAAAAAGCCCTGGTATTTTCATCACACCTATTCCAAACTAGTGTTAGCAGAGCCCTGCTCCTAAGAAAACTGTACGCAGTGTGGGGTAAATTTATATCGGTTGTTGACATAGACAAACGTATACTTAATAAGTTGGGCAACTATTACTCCCAAACCTGTAAAGCCTGCTTATTTCTGATAGTTTTCCTTTTAAATTCACTATATGCACTACCGCTCTGATTTTTTTTTTTTACATTTCCAAATACAACAGTTTCTCTGGTAGAGCGGGGGGGAAGAGACTTCACTCCAACAAAAATTAGCACTTCAAAGCTAGCACTATGGGATGGGCGAGAAATAAAAAAATCAGCCCCACTTTACTTGTAGAGTAGGTACCCCAAAAAAAAAACTTTTTTCAAGATTTTATCAATATTTTATTTTTAAAACACTGCTCACTCAAAGCACCCAAGTGATCAATCTTTCCGACGGTAATTCCTAACATTGAACCTAAAAGTTGGACTAATTTTTGCTATACTTACTTCGTTTATTTTAGCATTAAGAAGAACGAAACAATCTTGACAATTTTTTTTTGTTGAAAAACGCTTTTTCAAAATAAGTAACTGTTACACCGTGAATAATTAGATCTCATTGGTATTTCATTCTTAGTTGCTGTTGCCTACTTATTTTTAAAAGGCGTTTTTCATTAAACGAGGTTTAGGTACATTTACAAAAAATTTCACTTTTTCGGCCTAATTAATATTATGTATATCTATGCAAAATTACAGCTTTCTAGTACCATTAGTCTTTGAGGTATGTCGCGGACAGACAGATAGACGGACATGACGAAACTATAAGGTTTCCGTGTTGGCTGGCTATTTTGGCTTCGGAACCCTAAAAAGAGGTTATAAAACGTACTGACCAACAGTTTGGAGTTGGGTCATTGTTTGCAAACAAATATTGCAGTAGCCGTTAAAAAAATCTATTTGTAGATTTTGAAAAATACGAAAAAAACATGGGAAATGTACCTAACTACGTAGATAATTTAGAACAAATAAATTATGTAAATTTTGACATGACAATCAACAGCACAAGCTAAAATTCATGTACCTGAGTAAATAACTTCGGAATTGAGACTGATAACTAGCAGTTACGAGTGATGAAAATGTACACAATCATTTTCAAATGAAAAAGTACTCAAAATTCTTTTCCAAAGAACGAGATAAGTACATCCCATTTGTTCAATAGAACTGATAAGTTAGAATAAATTTTATGCTTAATTTTTCACGTTTTTCCAGTTCTCTACATATACAAGTACAACAAATGGTTCGTACTCAACGAGATGACGACGGTGATAAATTCTAGCTTCAAAGGCATCAGACTGCATTCAGATTCATTCAGTAGTATCGCTTACTCTTAAGATTACCACACCTATGAATTGCTCACGCGCTGCGCAACCCAAGACGAAGCGAGAGGATTTGAACAGGTCACTGAACTTTGATAATAGTTCGTATGTACACACTATTCGTGACAAGCCATGATGGAGGTGTTGACTCAATAAGTTTGCACTCGAAATCTACTCAGTTGAGGAGTTAAAAAAACAACCTTTTACTATTCCGTTTTAGGAACTCTTCACGAACCACGAACAGTCGAACATAGCTAATTGACACATACTTTTGAAATTTTTTGGCCATACCAGACATAGTAGGTACTATTTAGGTATTCAAGATTTTCATTTTTATCCGACGGACAGATTGGTTAACAAATTCTTTAATGACACTGTCATAATTAGTGGATTTTGTTAAGTCAGCTTCTACAGGTTGTCCAAAAACTGATACGTCACTGTGTCATCGAAGGTAGACCAGCCGGAGACGCACCGAACTTTACGCACGCACCGCCTTATTACCCTAGCGAAAAATTGTCGGATTGTCTGGTTTTTTAAAGCTAAAGGAAAAGCCAAAGCCTATAATGGCATGGCATGACATGGGTCTAGGCTCCCAATATGACTTTGTCCCATTCGGCGTCGAGACCCTTGGTCCGTGGGGTCCTAGCGCTTTGAAATTATTCAAGGAAATTTCCAAGAGGCTAGTTGATGTCACAGGGGACCGAAGAGCTGGAGCTTTCTCGGACAAAGGCTAAGCTTAGCCATCCAAAAAGGGAACGCTGCCAGCATCTTTGGTACCACGCCCAAGGGGACTTCTTTTTTAGACATTTTAGTTATTGTAAAGTAGTTTTATTTTAATTTTAATTTAGCATAAGTAATTTATTTTATTGTTTTGGTTTAGTTTAATTTTAGTTTTCATTTGTTAAGTTTGTAGGTGTAGTTTAATTTTTGAAAATATTTAGATAGTATCCCGGTCTCATCATTATAGGTAGATGAAGGAGATGGCAGGACGAATTGGACACTTATTTAAGGGACGGTTTGACATGGCGCCAGACCAGGACTTGCGAAGGTCAAGAGGAGACCTTTGCTCAGCAGCGTGATACTAAGCAGACTAATCAAGTAAGTTTACTGTTAAAAAAATGTAATACAAGCACTTTTGCCGACTGTATCCTACTTTTTGTTGACATGCTTGTATTATGTATTGATTTAAACTTTCGCGATTTTCACACATTATCATGATACTCGGGACTTAATCGTCGAGGTATTTAAATTTAAATATATTTTTTACAATCGCGTAAAAAATATATTTAAATTTAAATACCTCGACGATTAAGTCCCGAGTATCATGATAATGTGCTTGTTTTGTTATCTAAGTTACATATCCATACAAAATTTCAATTCGAAGCCATTAACTTTTGAAGAGTTATCCTGCGAAGACGACTACTAGATTAATTTTTTATGAAGTTAAAAAAACAGGTGTCAGTTTTCCTCTTCAGTTTAATTGTTTCTTACTTACTCTACCATTAGTAGCTATTTGTATTCCTATCATAGCTACATGAACTTACAGTATACTTGATGACTTAGTGGTCTTGGCCAAATACGTCGACCACTAATATGTCTCCGTTATCTCCATGGATGTATCTTTCTTTACAAACAAGACGTTTAACACGCTTTTTGTTATATTAACAGGAAAACGCATATATAGACTTCAACTCAATTTCACACCAGCATTGTGAATTTAAAAGGCATTTTAAAGGCATGGAAATTAGTGCTTCAAAGCGGCTTGCATACTAATGAGTCGGCGAGGCTTCAATACCAAACACCCAGTAGGCCTAACACAACTCACAGTGCGACTTCTATCTCGCGCGAGAACAACTGCCCGTCCTTTTCTGTCCCTCAGAATGCAACGGGACGGGTAATATAATCTCGCGCGACAAACAAAGTCGCGACGATAAAACCAAGAGGACTGCCAATGTTCATAATGTCCCGTTCCTATAAAATAATAAACCTGCTGCACCTAGATTCACTAGAGACGTCTCTGTGCCATTAATTTCGTATGACGTTTAGACCTCTGCTTAATACAATACCGTCATCTACATTTTTTTTTTTATTAGCCTGGTAAAGTATCCCACTGCTGAACAAAGACCTCCCCCTCCCCTCGCCACTCGTGTCTATCAACGGCAAGTTCCTTCCAACCCGTTTTAAATGCATCGAAATCACCAAGCCATCTCCTCCTCGGTCGGCCTCTGCATCTATATCCAACAGGCGGAACCCAATGGGTGGCGATTTGGGCACATCGTTCCAGATGCATACGGCAGACATGACCAGCCCAGTCTCATTTAAGCTTTGCAGTCTTGGCCCCCACGTAGGCAATACGAGCCTGTAGTTGTGTACAGTTTAAAAAAAAAACGCATAAGCATAATAAATTATATATTTCGGAGCGCGGCCGCTGGCGTCAACGCTCCGACCCCGCAAATGTGTGTAGTTTTTGTTGAATTGTGAGAAATTTGTCAAATGGCTTTTGGTATGTCAGCTTAGGAGAAATGACACTTAATGTTTGTAACGGCGGTACACGTTTGTCTATCAAGCCAGTGCGCGGGGTGAGGGGAAGGATACTTGTCTAAGCCGACGGCCGATGCGGTATCGGGAGATTCGATATTGGAGAGCGAAGCAACTCGGTCGCATATTTCTGATTTTTGAGGTCCTCTATGACCTGTGTGAGCTTTGTGTATCCCCAGTAGCCAAGCGAACTCGCTGTCATTACAATCATTCCAAGTGTTATTTTCTATATAGTTATAGTTATCTACTTAATTGCATTGTATCGAGACTCTTGAGCAATTTTAACACCTTTCACATCACTGGTGCGTATTCCTTCGCCTACTGAAGACTTTCCCACTGAAAGGGTTTCCGTAAAGCCTGAATCCTGACAACCATAATGAAAATACGAAGAAAACCAATCTACGGCCTCCTGTACCTTCAAAGCCACCTCATAGGCCTTCTGGCAGAGAGAACATCTAAAGCAATCAGCCCACCTCCAGAACCCTCCATCATTAAAACCCTCATTTCGACATACAAATATATTATTTAATATGTTGAGAACCAGATTTTTCGGTACACTACATGATTTAATGACCAATTGTTTTGGTGTTAATAAACAATTTTAATCTTTATCGCAAACTTCTTGGAAATATGTATACTAATTACATAAAATTATTTTCGTTTGGATATGCTGTGGTGTCCTCTACCAAATCCAGCAAATGGAGCCATATTAATTTGTCTAGCTGAATTCAAATTCGACGTTTTTATATTTACTTCTGTGGTAAACTGTATTGAATTGTTTATTAATGAACGACGCAAAAAATACGAAGACAAGACCTATATCTTATTATGACAATAGAATCATAAGTGTACAGGAATAACCAAACTTGAAAGATAAGCAAATATTGAGTTTGCGAACCGTACGTTATAATTACAAATTTCAAAAATTGAATGTCTATTCACACGCATTACTCACACATACAACAGATTCTTTACTTAAGTTTTTCACCTGTACTTGCGCTTGACAGACGGACTGAGAGAAGTAAGTAATTAACGAAGTGAAGGATTCTGTTTTTCCTTCTGAGGTAAGGATAACCCTATAAAACGTGAGAGCAAAGCTATTTATAAACATCGTGTAGAATTTTGACCAACAAGTGTTACCTTTTCCCATTATGGTAACTCTTTACTCCTACGTCATAGTCTTATTACATAACATCTTATCCCTATGACCCTCTCGTCGTTACTTTTATCCCATTTCGACAAGATGACACATATTTTTAGAATAGCATCGTTATTAATAAAGTAATTTGAGTGTCTTTTTAGTTTGCCACATGATGACTTTTTTTATAGGAAAAAGGATTGATAGCGTCAACTTAGAATGCAAAAATTTGTCTAAGTATCTACTTACAAAATTTCACCCTTATTGTCAGAGCAGTTTAAAAGAAACCAAATGTACATACTTAAGTAATATAGATGGTGCGAAATAATGAAGTGCAAATATTTCAGAAAAGTGTACAGTATATTTGAAAAAAAAAAATCTAGTTACTCATTGCCAATAGGTACTTACCTATTTGAGCGGGATTCTTTGAAATATTTTATGCCGAAAAACTTCACAGGTTGTTTACTATTAGACTTCGTCAGTTACTTGGTGAAATATTTACGGTCCATTATCTGCCACTATGTATACAAGAATTGCTCGCTTAAAGCATAGGATAGCACTTGTACTCAGCAACTAAGTAATAGACCATTAAATTATCCTTAAGTGCAGATTTTCATAATGGTAATTAGTCTAGTTTCTCGTTTATGACTACTTTAGTTTTCACTCTTCCGAACAAGCTAGATTCTATTTGACGCCAATTTGGATGTTACCTTTCTAACTCTTCTTATTTTTACATTTAACAAAGAGCACAGTTGACAAACTCCATATAAGTGAAAAAAATGTGTATACGATAATCACATCTAAAACTTTTATAAATACGAAATGAAACGTCGATACATGCCTATTTAGTTTAAACACACAAAAATAGTGTTTGAAGAACAACATTTTTGTGTCGTAACGTCGGTTGAATAAACGTTACCTAACACAATGATAATATCGGTTATGTGAAAGATACACCAGGAAGTACCTATACATCGAACGATAATAGTATAGAAGAGGAAGGAAGAGTATACCTAATACTTCGTCGCTTAATCTAACCACAATGTGGTTTGGACTTAGACGAGACAAGCCTAGAGCACGATTTTGTATAACCTTTGAAATACCATTAAAAAAAAAAACATTATTTTTTATGGATTTGAAATACGAGTCTAACTCTAGTAGAAGATAGTAGCCGCCCTAAATCATTATCACAACAATGTAAACTTTTAATTTCGAGTAGGTAATAATTTTGTAACAATAAATAGAGATTTACACCGTTCTCGAGTGGTATTTTGTAGTGTAGGTAGTCTAGGAAAGGTGGTTATGTAGGTACTTGTCAATATTTTTATTTTTTGACTACATCCTGTATGTATGACACCTACAATTTGGAATCGAAACCTTATTGTCAGTATTGTCAAGTGTTGTAAGTATAGAAGCGAAAGTAAATATCTCGAACGAACTCATTTAAAGAACCATATTACCAAAAGGCTTTTACCAACTTATATTTACGGCTACCGACAGCCACTTATGTGGGCCAAAGGAGTGTTTAGTACGAGAGAGACCCAGATTCGTGTGTTTTCAACAGCAGAGTTAAGATTGTCACATTATGTAATATTACGTAAAAGTCAGGGTATTATGTATTTTTTGTGGTTGTTCGCTAGCGTTGTTGAAGTCATGATTTAATAGCATTTTTTGGTGCCACCCTGCATTCTCGCCATGGGTCTGATGCGGTTGTTAAAGTGACGCCGTTAATGATGATAAGAAACTTTTGTGAGGGTGTCTTATTGTTTGTCTATCCCTTTTTCTCCTTAAGGGTGCCTTTCCACCAGAGATGTGCTATGCTACGTTGCTATGGATGCGTTTGATATTTACCAATCACATTAATTGCACCTGTTTCCACCACTGCTATACTATGTGAAGCAATGAATATGATTGGTGGAATAAAACGCATCCATAGGAATAGGATGGAAAGGCACCCTAAAGGTCGGCAGCGGACTAGTGACACTCTTGGGGTTGCTGGTTCTCATGGGTGGCGGTGATCGCTTACCATCAGGGGACCCGCTTTCTCGTTTTCCTCCCTCTTTCAATAAAAAAATGATATTATGATAAAAATCCCATATTAATGCACCTTTGTGATACCTACTTAAGGTCTACTTCAAGTCTCTAGCTCTCTTGCTTAGAATGTCAGTCTAACTGTCACACATTAGTTTATTAACAATACTTTTAAGTAGCAAATTTACTCGCATCTACAAACTGTATTAAAGCTTAATCTGTAGCAAAACAACAGCTCATATTTTATGCGCGTCAAATACTTAAAGAGATTCCTCATCTCATTTTATATGTACAAGAGTTTGACAGTACTATTTAAATAATAGGTTTCGTATGAATATAATGCGGACCATTGTCTGATTTATTAGATTGTATAATAAAAATGGTGGAGTCAAACCAGTTGTGAGCCACAGGTGTTGAACTATATGGTTAAATTTACAGTACAGTCGAATAAGCCGAATGAGACTTCTCATTGACATATAGGCTGTAGTTTGATTGTGCATAAACGCTAACACTAAAAGCTAAATTTTATTTTATGTACACTGCAATCTTGATGATTCAAAAAATTCACTTTACACGTTGACACTTCCGTGTTCAGCGTTATAAAATGCCTATAAACGTGACCGAAGCAACTATTTTACCTATTTAACTTATAACTTATATACAAACTTTTTAACTTATAACCGTTTACTATTTCATCTAATTTTCAACAGATTTTTTCAAACATTTTCATACATTTCATGAGACTCATTCGCAGCGAAATGTGTTTAATATTTTACCAAAAAAAAAATTACACAGGATGACAGAGCTGGAAAATTCAAACTACAGGATGTATACAGAAAAATACATTAAACATTACATAAAATTGCAACTATTCAGGGAGTTTTAAATAAACGGATCACTCGCGTATGTAATTTGAGTATAGCCCGACATGTTTCGGATTAATCCGTAGTCTTTCCGCTGGGAGCACGCGCTTCGACGGTAGCGAAACGCAGACAGAGCGGCATCTTCACACTGAACTCTGAATGTCATTATGTCAAGTGTCAGTTCTTGAATCATTAATCATCATCAACATCAAGTATGAATTCTTGGATCATTTCATCAACATTTATCCCATAAGTGAGACTCAGGAGGTTCGGGTTGTAGTTCCACGTAGTAGGCCTAGTTCGGATAAGAAACTTCAGTTCGGTACCGAAAGTTTTACTCACCGAAAAATCTTGATTCCGAGAAGAAGAGTTCCGAGAAGAAGAGTTCCGAGAAGAAGAGTTCCGATAATTTGTATTTTCACAATACGGTTCTAACCTTTAATTTAATGCGCTAGACGTTGTGCCTATAGCTCTCTATTGGTCTTAACTTTGAACGATAAAAAACAATTAATGCCGACTGTATTGAAATTTCTACCAAAACCTGTCGGAAGCAAATTATGCTAAGTGGCATCATTCGAATTCTTCTCTGACCTTAATTCATTCATACATAAAAATTACTATAATCTCGAATCATGTAACTATTAACACAATACCCTGTATCCTATTCAAAACTTGGTTGACGCGATTTTTTATATTTAACTGAAAGCAAACAAGGGGGATATATTTTATAATATAATAAAACTGTATGTGGCTTTCAAAACTTTGTCCAACAATCTCTTATCTTAAGTATCTTTTAACATGAAACTACAGTGGAATTTAATCATAGTGAAATAAACAGATCACTCACGTATGTCAGTCGAGTATAGTCTGACATGTTTCGGACTAATCCGTAGTCCATCGTCGTAGTCGTAGTGTAGTTTACGTCTCGCCACCGGCGTAGCGTGTGCTCCCAGAGGAAGGACTACGGATTAGTCCGAAACATGTAGAGCTATACTCAACTGACATACGTGAGTGATTTCACTAAAACTTTAGTATCTTTGATATAAAATCCATGAAAGGTACACGAATTGTCAACACAAACACATTTTTTTCGATCATAAACAGAAGCTATTCAGGGGTTGCCGGAATCCAGGTCTGCAGAGATTAGAGGGCGGTCCTGTATATCCATATTAATGCACCTTTGTGATACCTACTTAAGGTCTACTTCAAGTCTCTAGCTCTCTTGCTTAGAATGTCAGTCTAACTGTCACACATTAGTTTATTAACAATAGTTTTAAGTAGCAAATTTACTCGCATCTACAAACTGTATTAAAGCTTAATCTGTAGCAAAACAACAGCTCATATTTTATGCGCGTCAAATACTTAAAGAGATTCCTCATCTCATTTTATATGTACAAGAGTTTGACAGTACTATTTAAATAATAGGTTTCGTATGAATATAATGCGGACCATTGTCTGATTTATTAGATTGTATAATAAAAATGGTGGAGTCAAACCAGTTGTGAGCCACAGGTGTTGAACTATATGGTTAAATTTACAGTACAGTCGAATAAGCCGAATGAGACTTCTCATTGACATATAGGCTGTAGTTTGATTGTGCATAAACGCTAACACTAAAAGCTAAATTTTATTTTATGTACACTGCAATCTTGATGATTCAAAAAATTCACTTTACACGTTGACACTTCCGTGTTCAGCGTTATAAAATGCCTATAAACGTGACCGAAGCAACTATTTTACCTATTTAACTTATAACTTATATACAAACTTTTTAACTTATAACCGTTTACTATTTCATCTAATTTTCAACAGATTTTTTCAAACATTTTCATACATTTCATGAGACTCATTCGCAGCGAAATGTGTTTAATATTTTACCAAAAAAAAATTACACAGGATGACAGAGCTGGAAAATTCAAACTACAGGATGTATACAGAAAAATACATTAAACATTACATAAAATTGCAACTATTCAGGGAGTTTTAAATAAACGGATCACTCGCGTATGTAATTTGAGTATAGCCCGACATGTTTCGGATTAATCCGTAGTCTTTCCGCTGGGAGCACGCGCTTCGACGGTAGCGAAACGCAGACAGAGCGGCATCTTCACACTGAACTCTGAATGTCATTATGTCAAGTGTCAGTTCTTGAATCATTAATCATCATCAACATCAAGTATGAATTCTTGGATCATTTCATCAACATTTATCCCATAAGTGAGACTCAGGAGGTTCGGGTTGTAGTTCCACGTAGTAGGCCTAGTTCGGATAAGAAACTTCAGTTCGGTACCGAAAGTTTTACTCACCGAAAAATCTTGATTCCGAGAAGAAGAGTTCCGAGAAGAAGAGTTCCGAGAAGAAGAGTTCCGATAATTTGTATTTTCACAATACGGTTCTAACCTTTAATTTAATGCGCTAGACGTTGTGCCTATAGCTCTCTATTGGTCTTAACTTTGAACGATAAAAAACAATTAATGCCGACTGTATTGAAATTTCTACCAAAACCTGTCGGAAGCAAATTATGCTAAGTGGCATCATTCGAATTCTTCTCTGACCTTAATTCATTCATACATAAAAATTACTATAATCTCGAATCATGTAACTATTAACACAATACCCTGTATCCTATTCAAAACTTGGTTGACGCGATTTTTTATATTTAACTGAAAGCAAACAAGGGGGATATATTTTATAATATAATAAAACTGTATGTGGCTTTCAAAACTTTGTCCAACAATCTCTTATCTTAAGTATCTTTTAACATGAAACTACAGTGGAATTTAATCATAGTGAAATAAACAGATCACTCACGTATGTCAGTCGAGTATAGTCTGACATGTTTCGGACTAATCCGTAGTCCATCGTCGTAGTCGTAGTGTAGTTTACGTCTCGCCACCGGCGTAGCGTGTGCTCCCAGAGGAAGGACTACGGATTAGTCCGAAACATGTAGAGCTATACTCAACTGACATACGTGAGTGATTTCACTAAAACTTTAGTATCTTTGATATAAAATCCATGAAAGGTACACGAATTGTCAACACAAACACATTTTTTTCGATCATAAACAGAAGCTATTCAGGGGTTGCCGGAATCCAGGTCTGCAGAGATTAGAGGGCGGTCCTGTATATCCATATTAATGCACCTTTGTGATACCTACTTAAGGTCTACTTCAAGTCTCTAGCTCTCTTGCTTAGAATGTCAGTCTAACTGTCACACATTAGTTTATTAACAATAGTTTTAAGTAGCAAATTTACTCGCATCTACAAACTGTATTAAAGCTTAATCTGTAGCAAAACAACAGCTCATATTTTATGCGCGTCAAATACTTAAAGAGATTCCTCATCTCATTTTATATGTACAAGAGTTTGACAGTACTATTTAAATAATAGGTTTCGTATGAATATAATGCGGACCATTGTCTGATTTATTAGATTGTATAATAAAAATGGTGGAGTCAAACCAGTTGTGAGCCACAGGTGTTGAACTATATGGTTAAATTTACAGTACAGTCGAATAAGCCGAATGAGACTTCTCATTGACATATAGGCTGTAGTTTGATTGTGCATAAACGCTAACACTAAAAGCTAAATTTTATTTTATGTACACTGCAATCTTGATGATTCAAAAAATTCACTTTACACGTTGACACTTCCGTGTTCAGCGTTATAAAATGCCTATAAACGTGACCGAAGCAACTATTTTACCTATTTAACTTATAACTTATATACAAACTTTTTAACTTATAACCGTTTACTATTTCATCTAATTTTCAACAGATTTTTTCAAACATTTTCATACATTTCATGAGACTCATTCGCAGCGAAATGTGTTTAATATTTTACCAAAAAAAAATTACACAGGATGACAGAGCTGGAAAATTCAAACTACAGGATGTATACAGAAAAATACATTAAACATTACATAAAATTGCAACTATTCAGGGAGTTTTAAATAAACGGATCACTCGCGTATGTAATTTGAGTATAGCCCGACATGTTTCGGATTAATCCGTAGTCTTTCCGCTGGGAGCACGCGCTTCGACGGTAGCGAAACGCAGACAGAGCGGCATCTTCACACTGAACTCTGAATGTCATTATGTCAAGTGTCAGTTCTTGAATCATTAATCATCATCAACATCAAGTATGAATTCTTGGATCATTTCATCAACATTTATCCCATAAGTGAGACTCAGGAGGTTCGGGTTGTAGTTCCACGTAGTAGGCCTAGTTCGGATAAGAAACTTCAGTTCGGTACCGAAAGTTTTACTCACCGAAAAATCTTGATTCCGAGAAGAAGAGTTCCGAGAAGAAGAGTTCCGAGAAGAAGAGTTCCGATAATTTGTATTTTCACAATACGGTTCTAACCTTTAATTTAATGCGCTAGACGTTGTGCCTATAGCTCTCTATTGGTCTTAACTTTGAACGATAAAAAACAATTAATGCCGACTGTATTGAAATTTCTACCAAAACCTGTCGGAAGCAAATTATGCTAAGTGGCATCATTCGAATTCTTCTCTGACCTTAATTCATTCATACATAAAAATTACTATAATCTCGAATCATGTAACTATTAACACAATACCCTGTATCCTATTCAAAACTTGGTTGACGCGATTTTTTATATTTAACTGAAAGCAAACAAGGGGGATATATTTTATAATATAATAAAACTGTATGTGGCTTTCAAAACTTTGTCCAACAATCTCTTATCTTAAGTATCTTTTAACATGAAACTACAGTGGAATTTAATCATAGTGAAATAAACAGATCACTCACGTATGTCAGTCGAGTATAGTCTGACATGTTTCGGACTAATCCGTAGTCCATCGTCGTAGTCGTAGTGTAGTTTACGTCTCGCCACCGGCGTAGCGTGTGCTCCCAGAGGAAGGACTACGGATTAGTCCGAAACATGTAGAGCTATACTCAACTGACATACGTGAGTGATTTCACTAAAACTTTAGTATCTTTGATATAAAATCCATGAAAGGTACACGAATTGTCAACACAAACACATTTTTTTCGATCATAAACAGAAGCTATTCAGGGGTTGCCGGAATCCAGGTCTGCAGAGATTAGAGGGCGGTCCTGTATATGCTAAAGAGACATGTTTGACGTAAAAATTAGTTCGCGAGTTCTTAGTTCCGGGCGAACCATTTATTATGAATCAATGGGAAAAGGAGATGGTGAGACGATTGGACATATTCCTTAGCAACTGAAGACCGGGAGGGATGGAGGACATGGGGGAGGCCTTTGCCCAGCAGTGGGGCACCAACCCATGATAGAAATAATAATGATGAAAAGGAGATGGTGAGACGATTGGACATATTCCTTAGCAACTGAAGACCGGGAGGGATGGAGGACATGGGGGAGGCCTTTGCCCAACAGTGGGGCACCAACCCAGGATAGAAATAATAATGATGAAAAGGAGATACCTACAAACTATAAATAAGAACAAGAATCGTTTATTTAGCTGACAAAACACAGACATTATACACATGTAGATTGCAAGGATTAAAGAAGCTAAAATGGCCGCCACTCAGTTGTGTGCCAAGAAGAGTTCAGGGAAGAGAAGAAGAGATCTGGGTAAAATATGGGACCTCTCTCGTTTACATTTTGTCAAAATGGAGGGAATACTTATTATTATTGGGTAATGTCGTTTGCTTCGATCAATAATTACTTAGATAACGGATCACGAACAAAAACGATGTGAAAATAATATAATCCTGAAGCAATTACAATGACGTGAAATAAATACGATCGAAGATTGAATGTCATAAAGAGTAGGGTAGATATAATATTTTGATAATATTATGTAAGTATTTGAATTCTGTAACATTCCTGAAATTTTTGTGATCCGTTTTAACGTTGTCGGCAACTTCACATCATTAACTAAATTGGTTACCAATATTATAATACGACATTCATGTTGTCGCTAAGATAATATAACAGGGCAAGGAATATGACTTACTGTTTCCAAGTGAAAAATCCTTGGGAAAACGTGACTCCAAACAGTCTGTACCAGAACCAACTTAATCTATAGAGCCGACAAGCCACTAATTTTGTACAAATTTTATGGAATCCGTGCGAAGCTTAGCCGCAAAAAATCCTTTGTTCTATGACTTGATTATTTAAATATAATAAATGATGATTCGCATTTTTGTCTCGCTTTATTTGATTTTTAAAACAGGATTGTGGAATCCGTCTTGGTATTACATAATTGGTTTTCAAAAAAATATCGGACAGTTTACGGAGTTTGACCATGTTTGCATGGTTAGTAAATAATGTTACGTTGATTAGGTACCTACCTATTCTATGCTCCATTTAATTGGCTAATTATCAATGTAGAAGAGTTATTTTTCACTTGAATAAAACTATACTAATTTCACATAATACATACAATAATTTTAATGATAGAGTGAGGTTTCTTTGTGTAATTTATCTGTGGTTACGTATTGTAAGAGTGAATGTAACTTGTTTTTAGAAAAAAATACTTTGTGCCAAGTTTCTTGCGGCGCATTCTTCTTGGCAATCATGGTCTTTCCGAAATCGCTGGTAGACTCAAAAAAAATGACGTGTAAAAGAGCATTCACCTGCCTATTTTTTTGCTGAATAATATTTAGAATTTTTGAATTTTTTATGACCAAAAGCGTAGTATACACATGCAAAGATAGGTACATACGATTATCAGAAACGAAAGTCCCAGAAAGAAAGTCACGGTGAAAAATATAACCCGTCCAAACGGAGCAGTGGAGTAAAAAGACAAACTTCGCAATAAAAAAAGAAATGGTGTTTACTTAAATCGTTTTCATGATCAAGAACAAAGTTGTTAGCAAAATTCTCTTATTTCGGTCGTAAATCAAATCTCGGTACAGTTTCTCGAAAAATGCACTTAATCAAACCACCCCTTGACAAGGCTCGCTGCTTAAAAGACCAATTTAACTTTGCCTCTGGTGTCTTAAAGTTATAATGCAAATGAGGTATTCACATAACTTGGTTTCCGTGTTTTCGCAGATTAATAGCCTAATTAGTTTCGAAGCATTCTTGGAGTATCAGATTTGATTTGCGATTTACGGTAAGATTTTGTAGAGTCACGATAGCAAATAATGGAATTCTCAATCAGTTTTTTTTTTCTTCTCGTGTTATACAAACAAAACAGAAAAAAGGTACCAAGAAAATACAAGGTAGCAATGCTGACGAAAACATACGCACAAAATATACAAATAAATGGCATAAATACTGTAAATACCAAAGCACATGTTAGTTTTCAGGGTACCTCGAAAACCAGCGCCGTGGTATCACCCGCGGCACAATGCTGAGAGGGATCGTGTTCAACGTCTGTTCAATTTTTTTTTTCCTTTTTATTGTTTTATTTATATCTGTGAATTGTTTACGTTGAATAAATATTCTCTTTCATTCTTTTACCCAGATAATATTTTTTCAGATTTGGAAGGATCTCTACTAGGCACTTTAAGCTGCCAAAATATCCGCACATGCTATTTAAAATGGAAATGCAGGCGCGTCCACACTTCACTCCTGTCAAAATTTACACTCAGAACAGGAAGCGGCCAAGTGTGGCATTAGAAACAAACGGTGAAAGGAGTTAATTGGAACTAATTGCCATGTCATTGCTAAGCGCCAGTCAATGGACGTACTCACTGACTATACATTATGTATACCTACTTTTCTCCCATACATTAAATATATATTTCAGAAATGTAGTAGCTGTCAATGCGTAGTCAGCCTTACTATGAACACCGTTTTAGAGGATGTTCTAATATTTTAAACAACTCCACCGCTTGAGTATTTCGATGCCATTAATAGACTCATGATCATGAAAGAAAGGTTAAGACTAAAGAGCGAAGAACACGTTTTTTCCACTTCTAACCATTTTTGTGGGTGGTAGGACTGTAGCATTTCTACAATCATTGGAGCCCTTATTTTAGAAATACTCAGGCTTCTGGAAAAATATTAGCTACAAGGAAATATTTATCTCGATAAGAAATTTGTCTTTGACGGAAACATTTAATTTGTAAGTGTGATACAGTTTACTGCACATTAATCTTTGAAACCTTCCAAGCAAGGTTGTGTATAAGTAATATACTTACGTTTAAGTAATTTAACTAGAAATAAAATTCAAAAGCATTGTTGTCATAAAAGGCATTGGGTAATTTGAAGTACTTTACCGAGGGCAAGTTATGTTGAAGTTAACTCAATAAAATGTTTTCGTCACTTTAACTGGACTGTGTAATGGCAAAAATAGCTTAATTAGACCGTATAATTTTGACCAGTTTTATCGTTATATTGCTAGTGGAATAAAGAAAGATTATTATCTTGTTTTAACAGTGAAATACCTTGATAACCATTTTTCCGGCCACTTTCAATACGACCAAAACAAAACTCAGGATTTTTATAAATATAACATCAGCCCGGATTTCAATTTGCTTTTTTTTTAATTGCCTCCACCTAGGCGCTATATTTTATGATACACGAAACATCTTTTTTATTTATTGGAACACAAACAGTCATACATTTGTTCATGAACAATTGACAAAATGTGTAAATCATTGACAAAACAGTGTTCACATAGTAAATGGTAAGTAAATAAAAAAAAATCAGCCTCCTAGCTGAATATGACAGACGTGAAAGATCACAAAGTTTAAATGTATAAAAAAGTAATACACGGCGTAATTTTAAATATAGACAACAATTTAGGTATACCTAAAGGTAAGGTAAAGGTAAGGTAAAGGTAAGGTAAAGGTAAGGTAAAGGTAAGGTAAAGGTAAGGTAAAGGTAAGGTAAAGGTAAAGGTAAGGTAAAGGTAAGGTAAAGGTAAAGTTAAGGTAAGGTAAAGGTAATGTAAAGGTAAGGTAAATGTAAGGTAAAGGTAAGGTAAAGGTAATGTAAAGGTAAGGTAAAGGTAAAGTTAAGGTAAGGTCAAGGTAAGGTAAAGTTAAGGTAAGGTAAAGGTAAGGTAAATGTAAGGTAAAGGTAAGGTAAAGGTAAGGTAAAGGTAACGTAATCTAAGGTAATCTAAGGTAACCTTAGAGAATTTATTTATACCTATCTTTGTGTTCAAACTTCTTTAGGGTTAAGACCTTCTATGGCTTTCGTATAAATACGACATGTCCATATTGCCCAATTTCTTTATATTTTCGGTGGTGGCCTTACCAGCAGCAGTTGTTTGTGTAATATTTTTATTTGCATGTATTTTCTAATGATTTTGTGAGTATTCTTTATTTCATTGGTGGTTGTATGTATTGTACCCTGATTAAAAAAAAAAACTTTGTGCCAAGTTTCTGACAAATATCTTTCCTAAAGTGCTGGTAGACTCAGACAATGACGTGTACTTAAAAGAGCTTTTATTCTTACTAAATAAAATTTTGACTTTAATTTAGTTAACGGCGGCCTTATTGTTTAACTCGCTCGGAATCACAATCGCGTTCATTTTGCATGGGCTGACAATTGGTATCAGAAACAGCTAACTGCCACAGTCGTGCAAAAACTGATATAATCAGATGAAGAGTGTCGAACAGTTACGCAAATGCCCTGCGGTGGTTAAGAATTACCAGACATCCTGTACAATTAACGCATGAGCATGGAAATCATGGTTCAAAATCTTGTTATATTAGCCAAGTTGGCATGCGATAGGATCATCAGTACCTATGTCAGACTTTCATTGTACGTTACATCAACTACTCGTATGCTAAGTTTGGTTATGTTCTCTCGACTTAACAAGCCTTAACTTCACTAATTAATTAAGGCTTATAGTATATCTTTGTTACTTATGTTACAGTAGCTAATATACTTTTGACCCTCGATGTAAAACAGAGGGTCGAGCACGACTTTACGAATACTGCGTAACGTTACGGTTATCGTATCGAGATCGAGAAAGCTCATACTAAATTTTAGTTCCAAATACGCTCATGGGTGGGCGCTGTTCTTAACGTCATACAAACTCGACAACGTTTACTATTCGATTTTACGTTACGCAGCATTCGTAAAGTCATGCTCGACCCTCAGGTCGAGTACGAATTAGAATCCTGCGTAACGTAACGTTATCGTATCGAAATCGAGAAACTTCATACTAAATAGGTCCAAATACGCTCACGGGCGGGCGCTGTTCCAAACATACCAATTTCTCGATAACTTTACTACTCGATTACGTTACGCAGGGTTCGAATATTCGTACTCTGGCCTCAGAAAGTTTTTGAGATAGGTATTGGAGTCTCGAATAATCTAAGTTTTACCTATGAAGCAGTTTCTGTTGTTATCGCTTACACTTTTGAGGGGAATTTAAAGCCTTATTTACTAATGATTTATAAGTTTTGGTAACAAAATTCCTATCAATTATTACGGCAATTATTTATGTTCGTTTCTTCCATAAATTAATTAATTAAATTCAAAGGAAGTTCTTGACAAATAACTTTTTCACTTTAGTTTTTATGGTGTCCAAATGCAAATAATGTTCTGTCCAAATGTTTAGTTAGTGATCTTCTTCAAATGTATATAGAATACTAATGACTATATAAGGACTTACACTCAAGAGATTTAATTTTATAAGGACCATCTCAAACAGGTTTTTTTATTTAATGTTTTATTCAAATGAGCTAAGCTTCAATTGATTACTTACATAATAAGGTAGGTACCTTTAAAAATGGTCATGTAGTCAGGATTCCGCAGAGGTTTACTCGTACGTTCACAAACTGTAACTTTGAAAAATTCACTTTTGACTGATTTCTCCTCGATTATATATTTTTAATGAATTTTAAATAAGCACAGTTATAATCTATACTAACCTATACCAATATCTTATAATATAGGTATGAATAAAAAACGTTTGCTTGTTTGTAGGGGGAACTCCTGAACCAATTTTAAAATTTCTTTCACTTGTAGAAAACTTCACTGTCCCTGCCTGGGACGCAAACAAAAGCTAGTATGTAATTAAGTTGTGTGTAGTTTATAAATTAAAACCCCAGTTATTTTAACATGAAAACTACACTTTCATTTAAGTACGGGTCCTTGACCGGTCCTGGGAAATGTATCAAACATCTACTTATCCTCGAAACTCTAATCAACTCTATCACTGTGAGAACTATTCTGATCACAATCTCGAAACAATAAATAATATCGAATACCACCATCATTCAAGTGTTCAAGACCATTTACTTATTGACAATATCTTTAGCGATCAACATCGTAGCGTATCAACACCCTTACACACCAGCCTAGCATTACCCGGCTCCAACACAAATATTACATAATGGCAACACTCCGCTCGGATACGTTCATAAACACGAACCGAAACCGCGACCGTGACCGTATCGCAGTGAGAGTAATGCGAGGCACGAACACTTTCGCTCATTGCATAACGCTTCCGAACGCACCCAGAACAGTTCTAATCTACACTGTATAACTAGAACCATAAAGGTCAAACTCACTTGGAAAAATCTTTTTTTTTTTTGGAGTAGTGAAGCGAAGATCGGTTTTGATTTCCGATCAAAATTACGGTTAATTGTATTAAATGGGCATCGTTTCATTGTAATATTTTGGACACGGATGTGGTTTGTGCCATTGTTTTCTTTTTTTTTTATTACATATGGTAGCATCGAAATGTTTTGCGGCTTTACGCTGTACCGGAAGGAGTGGCTATAATATAATGTCTTCGAATATTATGATTACGATATTCTCAGCAGATTTTATGATGGAAGAGCAACAACGCAGCAGTCTTTCTTGAGTGCTCTCAAGCTATGGAGCTCTAGGATATTATTTTAATAAGCATACTCGTAGCCAACTAATGCCCAAGACTTCCTTCTCATATCTTGAGTGGTCTTCAACCCGTCCATAGACAATATAATATGTGTAATATCGTCACCAAACATTTTGCCACACCCCTCAGTATTCTAGTACTTTTTGCGGAAGATGTTGCTTTACCCAGAGCGGCTTCATCCCGGCGAGCGATTATTACAAGGTTTTATGAGTGGGCCAAATTTTGCAAGTTAAATTTGACCCACTTCCAGTGATCGGATTCACTAGAAATTTGATACGATCACTTGACAGGTAATTTGGATGACAATATAAGTAGAATTTAAGATAGGCATTTATTTTATTGTTTTAGTTTAGTTTAATTTTAGTTTTTATTTATATTTGTAGCTGTAGTTTAATTTAATATTTGATTATTTGTAATTATATATGTACCTATTTGAAATAAATTTTTAAGTAGAATAAAACGGATCACTCACGTATATAAGTCGAGTTTAGCCCGACATGTTTCAGAATAATTCGTAGTAGTGAGTGATCCGTTTGATTTTACGTAGGTAATTAGTCTAACGGTAGTTTCTTGTTAAAAATACAAGTACAGTGACTTTGAGCTCCCACCCACCCATCCACCCATTATGTCTACCAATAAGTGATTAATTTATGTAGCCGTGGCGATAGCACGCTAAATAATCTCACAGTATTTTATCCACACTTGACGATTTAGTAGACAATTTATCTAGGTACTGCTCTAGCACGGTAAATGCATTATCGTAATTATTAAACAGTAGTGTTTTGACAGTTCAACGGGGTTTTAAACCTAGCGTTAATTTATGTTTCGTCAATAGCATGTTAGAAACCGCGGTAGAATAATTATGTCATGACCAAATACTTTATCCATGGGCATTATAATTATTTGTCTACATTTTAGCGTAGGGGGGCTGTTGTGACAGTTC
This sequence comes from Clepsis dumicolana, assembly GCA_963691665.1. Taxonomy (NCBI): domain Eukaryota; kingdom Metazoa; phylum Arthropoda; class Insecta; order Lepidoptera; family Tortricidae; genus Clepsis; species Clepsis dumicolana. The sequence continues at coordinate 11,492,271 of OY829520.1, read as the reverse complement.
CTTAGTCAATATTTACGTCAATAGCATTTAGGACCTGGGATAAGTTATGTCATAACCAAATATTTTATCCGTGGACATTATTATATTTATCTACATTTTAGCGTACTAGGGGGGCCGGTTTTGATAGTTCCTTAGTTCGCGATATAATATGTCATAACCAAACATTTTTCCATAGACATTAAGTATATTTATTTGTCTGATTGTCTACATTTTTGCTTACTAGGGGCAGTTAATAACAAGGACGGCATTATCCAACAAAGGCGAAGCAGACCAATTATTGCAATGCTGACGAACTCAACACATCGTAGTTTAAACAATCAAGCTTCCTTAATGTCATATTTATAATTGCTCGTTATCGCTTATTCTTCGTACCTCCACAATAGGTGCTTATCATTACTTATCAAGCTCGCTGCATACTAAATACGTTTTACTATCATAAGTGGCATAATTTAAACGCAAATGGCGTTCAGGAAAATTAGTGAAGTCGGAATTGCGACGCGGAAATTTGGAAAATGTGCGTCATCTTAAAATTACTAGTACAGGAAAATAGGTCAATTGTTACGTGACAATAGTTTGTGTCGTCGTCAATCACAAGGATGTCAAGTTAACGATCTTAGATCCTAAATTTGTTCCATTGGAAATTTGCTCGGGAAACTTTGAAATGACGGGTTGTCCTTTGGTTTTTTAGGGTTATGTACCTCAAAAGGAAAAACGGAACCCTTATAGGATCACTTTGTTGTCCATCTGTCTGTCTGCCTGTCTGTCAAGACCCTTTTTCTCTGGAACGAGTAGAGGTAGCATGCTGAAATTAATATCAAATACTCAAGCCTGCGGTCTCTTGAAGCTGTGAAAAGATCAACCTTCTAAGTCAACGCAATCAAAAGATACAGTCATTAAAAAGGCTATTTCCATACAAATTGCCGAAATCCGAAAACCTGAAGGGTACTTCCAGTTGTCCTAGAAACTTGAAATTTGGTACGAAGGTAGCTCTTATAGCACAACTACACAGAAAAATCTCAAAATCTTAATTATTTATGTCTGTCTGTAGATTTCGAATACCAATATAAATTGACCCCACACTGAGTACATTTTTTCTTAGAAGCAGGGCTCTACTAACACTGGACTTCTTAAAACACTGGGGAAAAGCGTTAAAATCTTTCTACGGAACCCTCGTGCGCGAGTCCGACTCGCATTTGGCCGGTTTTTTTTATATGATTTCCTAGTACTTAACTATGTTTATGGTCCGCCTGTCCGCCTATCCTAAATTGAACGGACTGCACGTAAAGTAGCACAAATTCATGTAGTGTAAGGGCCTATTTTTCAAAAGCATCCTTGGCAACGATTCTTCTCAATTTTCTTCTTAAGTTCGAAAATTGTATGATGATGAAAATACAGAATAAACAGATTTTAATTATACAGAACTTGTGTAAACTTACCTAATTGCTGTGATTCGTCATGCCAATAAACATTCAGGTTCTATGCGTGTCTTTGGGTCAATTGCAATATCGAGGTGTTAGGAAATTGTGAGGAAACAGTACAATACACTTGTTTAAAAAAGGTTTGAAATAGAATATTGTAAATTTTAGAGTGATTAGTCATGAAAAAAAATAACAGGTCACTTTTCATACAACTTCGTATGGAAAGTGACCAGTTATTTTTGCTCGTCAGTGTATTTCTTTGTTACGGAAGTTTCCTGTGTTTTAAGTAAAAAAAATACATTTTCCGGATTTCTTATTTTTTTTGTGCGGGGGACATCTCTTCTAAATATTCAGGACTTCTAAAAAAAACTCAAAATAGACAAAAAAAAAACACAAGTTTAATAACTTGTTATAAACATACCATTTTGTACTCTTCTGTCGCGCACCAAAAAAAACTCGAATCCACACACAGACACTTCACAAAATCGATTAATAATCGATATTCTCACAACACAGTCCCCAACCGAATGCACCGAACTGCTCACTGCCACAGCCTCTTGATACTTGATCTGAAAAAAAAACATTGCGCATTAGTGAAAGTGAATGCTAGCAATTTAAGTTGTTTTAAAAGTCGATGCAATTTTGGCGCGAAGCAGCTGATTGTTAAGTGCCATGGTCTATCGCGCTTAAAAACTCCTTTGTAGTGTTTATGACAAATTACTTTTCTCTAATGTGGACACTTTAAAGGCGATTTACGAGTAGCGTGTGTTACGCAAGTTAGTGTTTATGCAAACATAATAACACACGAAACGATTTCTATTCTCAACGAGTGTTATAAATACAGTATTCATATACTAAGTCCGGAAACTTACGTGGGTATTAAGATTTGTTTGAGACTAGGATGTATTGTGTAATGTACATAATTAACAATCTCTAGCACTAAAACAGTAAACATATAATTATAAAAAAAAATCGTACCTAAAGAATATTCCAAGAGTAGAATAACCGATAATTGATTATCGAGCACTCGAAGATAAAACCTAATCCAGAGCGATAAATATATACACTACCTACTCAAAAAAGTCTTCGGATCAAACGCGTATGGGAGTCCGCACATAATTGATCCGCAGACATTTTTGAGCAGTGTATATCGTTATCGGTATCGCTCTGGATTTAGGTTAATATTCTCGAGTGCTCGATATCAATTATTAAAAGCCATCCCCACACATGGGGAGGGAGGTATCATAATAATTATTTTTACCCGACTGCGAAACGCAAAGGAGGGTAGTGTGTTTATTTACATTTTATTCTTATCACTTTGTCGCCATGATTAATGTAGGTGTATTAATGCCAATTTACAGCTTTCTAGTAGCAACTAGCAAGACTGTGCTAAGCCGCTGACAGACGGACGGACGGACGGACGGACAAACGGACAAACGGACATGTCGGATAGTTGTTCCTCGTAGACTAAGTATTCATTCATTCATTCACCACCAGCCTTTTTTACGTCCCACTTGGGCTACAGTTCCCACTAGGGCCCAGTGCGGATTGGGAACTTCACTTCCATTGAATTGCTTCGCAGGAGTGTGCAGTTTTCCTCATGATGTTTTCCTGTACCGAAAGCTTATGATAAATTACAAATGTAATTCCGCACATAAATTCCGAAAAACTCAGAGGTGCGTGGGCTCGAACCCACGACCCTCTGCTTGAGAGGCCATAGGTTAAACCACTGGGCTATCACGGCTCTTTTACTAAGCGACTAAATATAGAACCCTAAAAAAGACACGAGATATATAAGAATTTTAATAAAAAAAACATTTAGTACATGTTAAATTATGCGTGTCCGACGCAAACACGTGACTTATTAAGGCGCTTCCCTGACCCAGACGCTGAAATTGCTGCTTTTTAGAGAATTCCTGTGAATTATTTAAACGATAAAACCAAAATACATAAATACATTAAGTATCTATAACACCTTAACTTGTTTTTTTAAGTTTCATTTTTTTTTTCCTATTTAATACTTATGATATCTGCATCACAAGTAAGTCAAGTTGCAATTAATATTATGTTACTACATCATAAGCGTAATTTACTTTGACTTGTGACATACACCAATGTACAAAGAATTTAATAGGCTAGGATTTCAATGTTAAAAATTATTAAAATACCTTTTTATAATCATCATCATCATCACTATCATCATCATCGGCCTATTTACGTCCCACTGCTGGGCACCAGGCCTTTATTTAGAATATTAAAAAAAAAAAAATGGTAGTTTATGCAACTGCTACATAATGAGTGTTTAAAGGCTTAATTATGTGGAGTTGCATACATTACTTTATCTACACACATATTATAAGTACTCTAAGATGGGTTCAGAAGCCGAAGGCATATATCATACCCATACCTGTCACTAATTTGACTGTTTTTTTTTGATCATAGACAAACATACACACCTGACATTCCGTAAACTTTTTTTTTTATTGTAAGAAAAAAATATATCACATTATTATTTATACATATCCGACTGAACTCGACTTATATACATGAGTGATCCGTTTTATTTCACTATGATTGTAAATTACGTTGATTTTCAAATTTGAAACATCGAATTCGATATCGAAAAGTCACTACGACATCGAATTCAATGTCGTAATTACTATTTCTTTACTGCTGGTGGTGGAGGTGCTGGGGCTGGCGCTGTCGGCGAGAAGGCCACGTCGTGCTGCAATGCTGGTCATTTTCTACGGTTTCTGAACGCATTATAGAGGACTTATGATATGTGTGTAGATAAAGTAATTTACGTAATCGGTGAGAATTAAAAAATTTTTTTTTTTTTAAAAAGACGCGTTATTTGTGATAACACTGTGTAAAATGGAGTTAGACCGATATTTAATAGATGTCGTCACTAAAACGAAGTTGTTAAGTAGAAGTGAGGTGGGGCGAGGAAGGCGCGAAGCGTTCAAGGTCATCCTCTCAGGGAAGCGTCTTAAGTAACTTCATTATTGGACTGATAAAGTTTTTACAATTCAAGGAAATTTCCTCGCAATGGCGAAACTCGCAAACATATGCAACAGGGTCAGGGCCTGTTATTTTATGACCCATTCATCTATACAACCTTAAGCGATTTTCATGGCTTTTTAGGGTTCATTCGGTACAGACAAAACCGCAAATAAATATACAACAATCTTGAGTTGAAACACTTAATATTTGCAGTGCAATTTTGCCGATATTTTCTAAAACACTGTCTAAATAACTGTGTGCGTAAGGAATCCCTGTCTTTTTTAATACATTGAAGGCAACGTTGCATGGTCTCTTTGACAGTTGTAAAACAGAGAACTAATTTGAAACTTCGATGTGCGCGTGACAAAGACAAGGCTTCTGTCAATCTGTCAACGGGAATCTCGCTAATCTTTTATTTATAACTAATTTAAACTGATATTTCTAACAGATTACTAAAGTAAAATAAAAATAACAACTGATACTGACTAAAAGCTGATAACTCATCTGATTTTTGCTTTATGTTATTTTTGCACTTTTTATGGACACGCTCGTTACGCTTATGCTGGTAACAACTTCAGTAAGTTAGTCAGAAATACGAAGGCCAAATTTTGCAAATTGGCACTCATTTGGCTCTGACATAATTCGCGCGCGCGCAATTGTATCTACAGGTATTATAGATCAATGGTCAGCAGTAAAAAAATAAGTTATGTTCAATATACAATCGCATTTTTCATTTGTTTTTTCCTAGTAACACCAGACTCATAAAGGACCGACCATACCGCAGCGTATACGTACGTCAATGTCTTTTACGCACCGTTTACGCATCAAAATATATGTCAAAACGTGACACCCACTACATGCCACTGCGTGTACTGTGTGGTAGGTGCTTAATGATACGAAACCAATGCCAATTCTTTATTCACACTTGACCTACAACATGTTTGCCGAAAACATTACAAAATATACAATTTCATCACACCAATTAATCGGATCTCATTAAATTGTATTCGACGTTAACCATAATATTATGCAAAGGTCTTGGACAAGGAAAGTCGATGGTATTTAATAGCAAGGATTTTGTTCATATAGGTATTATTATTTATTATGATAGGTAGGTAATTTTTCATCATCACAGTTATAAAAAGGTAATTTGGCTTATTCGACGTCTGACCACTGATTTATCAGGTCAGTGAACCCCCTATTTCACAAAGGTAGCATACTTATTTGATTGCCAATTTTTGACTGTCCAATTAAACAATTTTGACCGATTTTGCGTACATCAGACGTTTACGAAATAGAAGCAAAGTGCATTCACATAACGTACAATAAAGTCGTAAAATGTGCTTGTTTACTCAAAATACCTTCTCTAAGTAGACATATTTTGCTAGTGACCTTTTAACCTCTTATATGGCTTGACAAGCCAATCTCAGGATATTTCACCACGCTTCAACATTTGCATCTTGCAGGCAATTTACGATAATTACAGTATCCATGACATTATACCTAGGATAAAATGGGCGTGAAACTTGGCAGCCTGGCGGCTACAAAATTATCTTGTTAGGTAGGTAGGTACAGTTCAAGTACGGTACAGTCAGAATGTAGTCAACAATGCTAAGAAACTCAGTAACAGAATCCATCGAAACCTTTTCAACCGGTATCCAAAAGTTTCTTCACTTAGGTCTTTTAATTCAGCAGGCACACGTTCGTAATAGAAGGCTACAACTCGCGAGTTTAGCTCACATCTATCAGCATCGAATTGCATTAGTACCTATATGGAGAATCGCTGTTTTGTATAAGGATGCATCCGCATCTATTTATCTTCCCGATGCGAACGCATCGTCATACAAAACAGCGATTCTCCATATACCTATTATATTATTACATCATACATACATTCATACACAATGAAAAATGCCGAAGAATTGATAGACTTCCCCCCTCCCCGCAGGATGATATTTGCAGTTTGATATTTCGACGCTGATTTTTAAGTAGGTATGCGCTCATACAATAGTAAATTAAGTAACATAATAGCCATCTATTTACAGAGTGTAGTGTCCACCCCTTGGCAAAAGCTTACGTACCTCTAGCTATTTCGACTGAATATATTCGTATAAGGAAACCTTACTCTGCAAAGGAAAATGTAAGCAAATATTTCAAGAAACAGAATGCTAGAGAGGTTTGCGTTTAGTCGACTAAATCCGTGGTATTTTGGACATTTTATAATAAAGGAATTCAAGTGAAATTCAGCTAGAAATGCTTTATAAAATACCGCAAATAGTACCTACTTTTTAGCTGCTTTGATCGCAGTTTCATACACCTAATTATTTCTAAAGCACTGGTACCTACCAAAGTTTGGACGAACGATTAAACAATTTTTAAAATACCTTGTTGCTTTTTAGGGTTCCGCGTCTCAAAAGGAAAAACGGGACCATTATAAGATCACTTTGTTGTCCATCTGTCTGTCAATACCCTTTTTCTCTGGAACGCGAGGAGGTTACGTACTGAAATGAATGTCAAACACTTCTGAATTACTATGGGCAATTTGGCAGCGCCACTACTGGCACGGCGTATCGACAACAAACAATATACTATCTTGACGCTAACGCAAAACGCGTTCGAGACGTATTTTTTGACTAGACTAGCGGCTATGGTGTCTCTGTTGTTGTAATCACACCGCGACTAAATTGACGCATTCATAAACCGCTGCGACAGAATATTTGAATATTTTAAGTTCCTGTCTGGTCGAATCTTAATACATAACGATAATTCTAACAGATATAGGTACCTACTGACTGAGAGACTGGATGCGGAAGGCGCAAGACCGGAAGGAATGGCGTACATTAGAAGATACTTAGGTACATTCAGCATTTGGTGGAAAAAGGTTGAAAAAGAAGAAAGAAGAAGAGAGGTACCTACATAATGTACTTAATTATGTCTCTGGCAGTTATCTTGCATTAATGCTAACAGTCAAAACAATAATTAAATATCATTATCATTAGATGTATTGCTATTAAGCAGCATAAATCTTATTTATGAAAAAGCTCTTTTGCCTCTACAAGTTGCAACATTCTGGTATTCCAACGTTTTTCTACCGAATGATTTATGTTTGGCTAAACATCCGAAGCTCATTTGTTTAGACAGAGTTACGGTCATAGTTCCTAATTCACAGAACGCTTACCGTACACAGTAAATGTGAGTCAAAGCAAATAGGTTGGCCGTGTAACGTGCTTTGTTTAAAAGCAACGAGATGGTGCGGCTATTATTTGAATTTTCCTCGGCTAAGTAAAGGTGTTATACGAGTATGTGTGTGCGTATTTGAAGGGTACACGAAAAGAACATATTATTATGTAGTGACTTTTTTCCAAAACGAGATTTTAATCGCAAAATGTAGAGCACTGTAGTGCTATAAGCTACCACTCAGTTACAGATACAAATATTTATGTAACTTGACTTTTTTATCGCTTTAAACTATACGAAAATTATATGGATAATGACATCGTTCCAAACTTTCAAATTGCGATAACTCAAAAAGTTGCTAAGGTGACTTAGAGACATGTTCTTTCCGTGTACCCTTCATTTGTTAACAATAAAATAACGGTTTAATCGTCATAGATATTCTATATTCAGTAAGTGTCTGAACCGATCTCCTTATATCGTTGCTGATGTTAATATTAGCCGCGGTAGCCTAAGGGGTTTGACCTATGGTCTCTCCTCTAAGTTCCCTATAAGCACTGGGCCCGAGTGAGAACTATAGCCCAAGCCCTCTCATTGTGAGAAGGTCTTTAACAGTAATTTTGCGTCCTTAACGCCCCTTGTAAAGTAGTAGGAAGGTAATTTCCACTGCTGCTATAAAGTACCTTGCTCAACTCAACTCCAGCTAAATTCGACTTGAATTTGCTTGTTTGTCCGAACAAGTTAAGCCCGTTACACATTTTGCTGGAGAACATTGACGTTGGTGACATGATTGATCCATAGAAAACTTTAATGCAAAATTGCAAGAAGTCCAGTCGCCTGTAGGCCAAGCACGAAGTTTTCGAATCCTGTGTAATGTTACGTTATCGTATCGAAATCGAGAAACCTCATACTAAATTTTAGTTTCAAATACTATCACGGGCAGACGCTGTTCCTAACGTCATACAAATTTCTCGATTACGTTACGCAGGATTCGAAAACTTCGTGCTCGACCCTCTGATAAAGTCGGCTAAATGATAACAAGAAAATTGGGTGGAAAACGTATTACGTTCTTACTTCCGTGGATAGAATATAAAAGGCACGATGAACAATATGGTATTAATACAAAACATTTGCGGAGGATTTCAACGCATTTTATATTAATTAAGTACCTATATTAAAAATGTTCATCCATTCAGAATGTTTATGAGATGCTTAATGAAATAATATATTATTGTGCAACTTATCTCATAAAGCATTTTACTTATGAAAGGAAGACAGTTTTTGCATGACCGCATTTTGGAATCTAATTAAGACAGCTTCAACAATATAAATCTGTCATTTTGGGCCTTTTTTGGCGAAATGATATAGCAGCCGCGCATAAAAGAGATACATATCATATCATGCTCATTTTTAGGGTTCCATAGTTAACAAGAAACCCTTGTAGTTTCGCCAGTTTCGTTCCGTTCGTTCGTTTGTCTGTCCGCGCCTTAGTTCAGAGACTCTTGCTACTAGAAAACTGTCATTTGGCATGAATATACATATTAATCACGCCGACAAATCAGTGGAATAAAATGTTGAAAACATTTTATTCTTTTGTAGTAAGTATACCTCCTTCCCTACACGTAAAGTTGGGATGATTTTTTTCCGCGTACCCCATGATGTGGGGTGCCGTCAGATAGGTTTTCAAAAATGTTGCGGGTGTGCTAAGACCATCTTTCGATTCCGCGATTCGTTTGCGAAATATTTAGCTTTAAAGCTAAGCTAAGCGCAGCTAATTTTTTTTAGAGTTAAGTGTGCCTCCCTTCCCCTACCAGCGAAAGAATTGTATTTGAAAATGTTAGAATAATGAGAACAGGATATTGACCGCGTTTACCTCATCCAGTTCTGTTCTCATTTATCTATACTGCGAATAATTTAAAACCGTTATTTGGAAATGTGAAAAAAGTCTTGACAGTAGTGCAGTAGTGCTAATGAGTTAAAATGGAAAACTCAGTTTCAATATTAATTTGTGACATCCAATTATTATTTTTAAATTATTTTATTTGTATACTCTTGACAATTTCAATATAAATTCTCCTAACTTGACATTGTACAATTTCTGACGTAATTTTATATTGAATGAATAAATAATCTAGTCTAATCTATCACACTTAAGTAGACTTTACAGGTTAACGAGTTATTTGACCTTTATCCAATTTATATAAATTACTTACGTAGGTACCTACATAGCAAAATTAGTTTTGCAAGGAATTTTCGTAGTGGCTACGGAACCTTATCCTGGGGTGTGTCCGACACGCCCTTATCTGGATTTTACATTACTACGAGCGAACTCCACGCGAACTCGAAACTCTTTGGAATACACATAGTCGCGACGTTTTCACAGAATTTTCACACACAACGAGAAATTTAAGGCATCATAAAACGATAAAACCGACAATATTCCTAACTCGCGTTCTTCAGTAGCCAGACATCCATATTTCCATGTTACCTAATATTTACGTGGACCTAATTCAAGATATCTCGGCTTCTTCAAAAGTCTAAAGATGTAACTTTATTTCGCAGTTTTCGAGATACGATCTAAAATTACGTAACTCGTAACTGAGAAAGCCAGACATTTCGCGTTCAAAAATAAACCGCGATATTTTATCACTGGCCACTTTCGAAACTGAAATCGGTCACGGCGTGATCTCGATTACCTACTTACTTAATTCTCGATCAGCACAGGCGTCGATTTATTGACACAAAAAAACGTCTCGATCGCGTTCGCGTTAACGTCTCAATTACTATGGGCAAATCGGCAGCACCTCTTGCGGCGGCTATTGGCCACTATTCTCATAGTGTTTGACACGTTAACGCGAACGCGATCGCGAATTTTTTTGTCGTCAATTACACTAGGCGCTTTTGTGAAGTGAACAAAAGTGAGAGTCGCATTGCGATTCAATCTTTTAGGATTCTGTTACACTTTTGTGACAGATTTTTTTATACGACCTGTAGCTGGACATTTTTAGGCCGCTGTCTGCTGCGTTGGCACGCACTGTTTGATTCGCTGCCGCCGAAGCATGTGCTCCCTGAAGAAGGACTACGGATTAGTCCGAAACATATCGGGCTATATTCGACTGACATGAGTGAGTGATTCGTTTATTTCTCTATGATTGAGGCTCACGGTAGTTTCATTCTACTGATAAATTATAAACACAACTCGATCAGTCTTCGCCTTAGTCTTCACACAGAAAAAAACTTACATTCGTTACGTAATTTTGCATCTTAGAGCGATACAGTAGACGTAAGTCTTTAATCGTGAATTCAATTATTTTTTGGCGGACCCTGCAGTCTTCAAAATCAAGGGTAAATGGGCAATTTCTAAGCAAGCATTTTTCGGCTTACACGTATCTGCTCCGGGGAGTAATTTGTGGTACAACAAGAAATGACAAGCGCAAACCAACGCCGCGTAATATCTCTCCAAGAAACGCAAATTCCCAGTTACGTGTGTATTTTATAAATATGTGTATGTGTGAATATCAAAAATCCTAGATAACATCAAAACATTTATCACTCTTTTTAAATTTTACTGCTTACATCATTTCGCCTTGACTAATGGGCGTTAAAGAATTATTGGTGTTTTAGACAAAAAAACTTGGACACATTAAATTTGTGACTCTATCAATATCATCATCATCTCTTCATCTTGGTTTCTGTATTTTGGTTGTCTGTAAGAGATCGCTTTTAAGCGATAAGACCGCCTATTGTCTACCATACCTGTTTTCTGTAATCTCCTTGTACTGTTTTGTGGTTTTCAATAAAGAATATTTGTATTGTATTGTATTGTATCACTCTATGCATGAATAATTATTTATGCCAATTTTTATCTGAATGCAGTTCACGGTCGGTATTAAATAGTCGGTCTCAAATACCAAATGAATACAGTGTGAGTGTTGGCGTATCAAAAAAATCTGTACATGATGTATCACCGATGACGTAGGGGTGTGCTTTATAATTTTATGCGTATCAAACTTTATCTGTTAATATGATTATTAGATAAATCTCTTTTTTATAATAAAACATAAGTCAAACTATTCGAGTAAGTCGACCTACAACCGCTGCGCGGGCCAAATTTTTTAATTATAATAATCGAGTTTGATGATTATTTTTGTTATTAATTTAATTAGACATTCATAGACTGCTTAGCTAAATTTTCTGTGCATTGGCATTGTATGTTAAATATTTTTCGAAGCTCCTAGACGGATTTATCTGTTTATAAACAGAATTAGAGGAGTGCTTTTTTATCGAAGAATCTATATATCGAGATGATTCTTAGCTAAGTTTTATTAAAATCGGTTTAGCCGTTAACATTTCAAAACGGCTTAGTAAAATTGTATAGTAACAGTGCAAGGAACTTAGAGGAAAAGCGTGCTTTTCTTATAAATGTAGATTTCTAGGCGCATACGAATACGTAATCGAGAGCCGTGTCAGTATGTCGTAGTCGCTATGTTGACGGTGAGATAAGAGCGTGAAGCTATTAAGGGCACAACTTACTATAAGCTTAGCGGCTGAATAGATATTTAATTATTAATACGATAAACAAACACTTTGGATTCCTTTGCAGTGTGAAATTTACCATACTTATTAAAGTTTATATGGAGAAGAAGAAGTGTGTAATATAATAAATTACGGTTGGATTTTAACCACTAGGCAAACACTAATTTAAATAAATTAAAGTTGTAGCCTCCATTAATTCTATGTTTATATTGTGAATCTCGATCAAAATTCAATGGATATATAGACGTAAAGGGTAAATATGATAGATAAACTTCGATGTCGATGAAACCATTCTAATAATAAAAGCTATATATAAACATGTTTACTTCGTTAAGAATTCAAATAGAATATATACGAAGCAAACTACATTTGATTTGCAGATTCAGCGAAAAAATATAAACAATAGCAAGGTCATAGTGAAATAAAAACGGATCACTCACGTATATAAGTCGAGTTTAGCCCGACATCCCAGAGGAAGGACTACGAATTAGTCCGAAACATGTCGGGCTAAACTCGACTTATATACGTGAGTGATCCGTTTTTATTTCACTATGATTGAGTCTCACGGTAGTTTCATGTTAAAAATAGCAAGGTCACTTACATATTATACAGTTTACATTTATAAATCAGGCAAGATATTTTTTTTTGACAATCGTCGAATTGGTGAAGATTTTGACAAGCCGCTGATTTTTCAAGAGCTCGAGTAGCGGACATTACGCATTTAATAACAACCTGAAACAGTTAGGGGAAATAGGAAATGGCATTAGGTTATTCTATCGCAGAACCCTGACGCTAAGTTTAACATTATCGAAAATGAGGTGTTGACGGAACCACTCATCTAATATAATAAGATAAGATTTTTAAGACTTTATCACGTACAAATGTTTTTGAGACCAACCACGCCGTGGTCACAAGTAGACTCAAGTGAAAGGTATCACTGAATATCATGAGAAATATAGAATGAGAAAACTGGCGGAAATTTAAAACAGCGCCGCTCATCTCATTTGCAGGCGTAGCCTTACCTCGCACCTGTCAAACGACACGCTAATTTGGCCAGTTTTATGATAATTGGGTATCTAACTTATATTACAAAATACCGGGATCTGTGTCAAATACCTTATAGTCGAGTAAGTTACACGTGAGTTAAAAAAAGAAAAAGCTGTTTTAAAAAGAAATGGATCATGGTCTTTACGAAAGCGCTGGTAGATTAAAAAAAAAATTACGTGTAAAAGAGCATTCAACTGCCTATTTGATGAATAAAAATTTGAATTTTGAAAAACTTTGCATAGCTGTAATGTGTTTTATTATAAATATATATACGCCAGCCGTTGACAAAGACTTTGTCGGAAGGTACCCCGTGAAATTCCCGGGATATTTTTTTTTAAAGGCAAGTTAACCATTCCTTTCTTGTCTTCAAATTGTAAACCATGTCCTGCTCAAAGATCATCAAACTTAACTTCATTTAAACTAAAAACACACGCGTGCACTAAAAACCTCCGCATAACATCCGATGCTCTCAATTTAATACCATATTTCGTATTCCGTAACTTAGCCATGATAGCCTAGTGGTTTGACCTATCGCCTCTGAAGCAGAGGGTCGAGGGTTCAAACCCCAGCTCGCGCGCACCTCTGAGTTATTCGGAATTTATGTGCGAAATCACATTTGTAATTTATCATGAGCTTTTCGGTGAAGGAAAAACATCGTGAGGAAACCTGCACACTCCTGCGAAGCAATTAAATGGTGTATGTGAAGTTCCCAATCCGCACTGGGCCCGCGTGGGAACTATAGCCCAAACCCTCTCATTCCGAGAGGAGGCCTGTGCCCAGCAGTGGGACGTAAATAGGCTGATGATGATGTATTCCGTAACCGGGACGGGGGTTTAAGTTTAAGTTGTCAGTGCCATTATTTCCACGATCTACTCAATGTGTTCAATACGTAAATCTATATTTTTGTAAAAAAAACTAAGATGAGTACCTAAATTGTTTCTAAGTAGTTTACAGTTTAGAAGAACCATATCACGTCTGTCACTGTTATAAACAGTGATTCTAGAGTTACTTAAATTGGTTTCAATTACAAGACTCCATCTTACCTCATAATTATAAGGCTATAGGTACCTGTAATAGCAAGTAAAAGACAACCTAAGCTGTCTAAGCTTGACCAGGCAGCCCTTACATCACAGGTGGTCCCTGCTCAGGGAAAGAAGTCAAACTGGTTTATATAGGTGAACAGGCCGACGGACCACTTTGGAGGTGAGTTATCTAACAGCGATATAGCCGCAGTTAAGCTATGTTGGGGACGTTACAGCGATGATACTACAGTGTAGTACTGAAAAAAGTGCTTAAAAGAAAAACCGGGCAAGATCGCGTCGGACACGCCCAGGATAGGGTTCCTAAGCCATTACGAAAAAGCCCTGGCATAGATACCTAATTTAAAGGTATTTTCATCACACCTATTCAAAACCAGTGTTAGCAGAGCCCTACTCCAAAGCAAACTGTACGCAGCGTGGGGTCAATTTATATCGGTTACTCACATAGACACACATAATTAGCTATTACTCCCAAACCTGTAAAGCTTGCTTATCCCTGATAGTTTTCCTTCTAAATTCACTATATGCACTACTGGTCTGATTTTTTTCACATTTCCAAATACAACAGTTTCTCTAGTAGAGGGGGGGGGAGACACTTTACTCCAACAAAAATGAGCACTTCAAAGCTAAATATTTCGCAAAGGAATAACTTTATCGAAAAATGACCTTCGAGCACCCTCAATATTTTTGAAAGATCTATCCAACGATACCCCATACTATGGGGTAGGTGAGAAATAAAATAATAATCCCCACTTAACGTGTACCTACCCTATAAATATATTTTTTTAAGATTTTATCCCAGCACTTTTTTGGCCTAATTAATATGTATATCTATGCAAAATTACAGCTTTCTAGCCTGAGCGAAACCGCGGACAGACAGACAGACAGACATGACGAAACTATAAAGGTTCCGTTTTTGACATTTTGGCTACGGAACCCCAAAAACCGGACTAGTGTGAGTCGGAATCGTGCACCGAGGGTTCCTTACAAACTTGGAGGTTAAATAGTTCGTCTATCACGGGAATCGTCTCGAAGATTTTTCCCGCTTTTCCCCGAGTATTTTAAATTGCCCAGTATTCAAAAAAAATGAAAATAATCGATTTATTGATTATTTTTGTTTTTATTTTTATGAAACATTCATAGTATGAAATTCAACATACAATGACAATGCAAAGAAAAATCCGTTAAGCAGCTGCACCCAGCTATGCCCAGTGTTAGCAGAGCCCTGCTCTTAAGCGAAATGTATGCACTTTAGATTCGTTTTATATTGGTCATCGACATTATACAATTTAAGATTTATTTATTACTTTTTGTCAAATTAAAAAGCGTTTTAATTGCAGTAATAAGTCGGTTTTTCAAGACTATTTACCTATTTACGGAGGATTGATTAGGTAAGTGAAAATAAAAAAGAAAAAAAAATGTAAAATTATTTTCTTTTGACATCAGGCATCAACCGAATTATATATATACGTTATGAAATTATACGTTCTCAGCACTGAATGTGTTCAATGGCATTCAAGAAAATCAGCCTAGAATTTATTGTGGAAAGGTTCGACTTCGACGTTTATGCGAATGAATTTCTTTGATTGAATTTTTCTATCGCCTTTGTACGATAGAGCCTATCGGATATAATTATCACATGTAACATATGTACATCATCATCATCATCAGCCTTTTTTTACGCCCCACTGCTGGGCACATGCCTCCTCTCAGAATGAGAGGGCTTGGGCTAGTTCCCACGCGGGCCCAGTGCGAATTGGGAACTTCACAAACATCATCGAATTGCTTCGCAGGAGTTTGCAGGTTTCCTCACGACGTTTTCCTTCACCGAAAAGCTCATGATAAATTACAAATGTAAAATCCGCACATAAATTCCGAAAAACTCAGAAGTGCGAGTCGGGATTTGAACCTACGACCCTCTGCTTGTGAGGCCATAGGTCAAACCACTAGACTATAACGGCTTTTTTAAGTAAGTAGGTAGGTACACTGCTCAATAATGTCTAGGGTTCCATTATTAGGTATGTGCGGACTCCCATACGCGTTTAATCCCTAGACATTTTTGAGCAGTGTAGGTATACATATAGCTACGTGCGCATAACATTGCATAAATATTTAAAAAATGCAAAATTTCTATGTCCACTGTTTTCAGGAAAAAACAATAGAATACGTTTTTAAATCGGCAAGCCATCGTTACGAAATTTGAAAAGTTTTTTGACGTACATGCCTGTCTTTCTGAATACGCCCCTCGCGTAAAACGCATAATTTTCTCTAATTACAGCATTATTCATAAATCGTCCATATTTTTTCATAGATTTTAGTTTCAATGTCCTGTTTCGGTAGGACAAGTAGGTAGGTTTTGCGGGTGGTAGGACCTTGTGCAAGGTCCGTCCGGATCGTTCCCATCAAGCAACCCGTAGGCCAGATAACAATACAGAAATTCACTTATAATCAGTTTAAAGCTTTGTTATACATGTATTAAAGCTGACGAGATAGCCAAATGCTGTATTGAATAGTTTTTGGGCTATTATAACACTTCAAGCTTAATAAATTTTGTATAGTACTAATTTTATTTCTTAAATCTTAATAAAAGTCATGAGCAGAACTATTAAAGATTATGCTATTCGGTTTAAGGCAGACGAGACGGCGGAACGCTGCTTACGCTGCATAATTGCTGGTGTGGCAGCATTTCTTTGTATAACTTTGGTATCAGTTTTCAATATACTGCTTGATGCTGAATAACCTATTTTCTGTACTCATCAAGCTGTATTGCAGTTCATATCATAACCAGTTATTCAGTAGCTGAATATTTGTCCTTTTTTAGGTTTTGCAAAGCAGAACGCTGCATAGTTGAAAATAAGTAAGCTCTTTCAACTAAATAATAGCGATTAAAGCGCAAGATATACACATTTATACAGCTTTTAGCGTCAACAAACATGAACTGAAGATTTTTATACAGAAAATAACTGGATATTGAAAATTCGTAAAGCTATTATATTACACAATAGTCAAGAGTGAGTGGGACTCGCGCACCGAGGGTGCCGTGTCATGATAATTATAATGTTACATGTAAATAAGTACGTAAAGTAACACAAATGCGCGTGTAACATTTGTGATAATTTATGTACGTTTTACGTACGTATTTTCGGCATTTGAAAATACCTGGATTTCCTTGTGTTAAATTTAACCCTAATAGGCTGTTCAACAGCATTATGATGGATAATTATAGAAATGTTATCCCAAATTGTTCTTTTTAAATCACTTTTAATCAAATTATAGTAAGACAAGTGCACATATCGCGCATCCATTATGCACAAATAAGTAAGGGAACGGCTGTATGAGCAGCTTATATTCAACATAGCCGTGTCGCCATTACATAACCTCTAATAAAAATATAAATGATGCAATATTTAATCAAACACTGCGTTTTATTCATAAAAACACTTTTAGAAAAGGTTTTTAACATCAGCCACATTATTATTGCACATTGAAATACACAAAATCGTTAAAAAAATCGCTTGTCCAAGCCAGGGTATTATAAAAAAAAAAACTTACTGAATCATGCGGCGCTTGCAAATTTTACGGTAAATATATATGTAAATTCACAGTAAAATTAAATACGCAATAAGAATTTACTTCCGTTAATAATAAAATGTGTAAAACCAAAATTCAAATCCATTTGTAAAATAGTAATGGCGACGCTTGTTGATGCGGAGCCATTTTTCTATTCACAAAACATTATTAGAATTCACGTATTTTTCAAATATGATTTGCATATTCTCTCCAAAAAAGTACAGGATGAACTAAATGCTGAATATTAAATGAATAAATGAACTTGAACACGCTCAACTGGGTAAAAGAGTTTTAATAGCTGATTTAAAGTCAATCAGCATTTATACAGACGATATTAAGCTTCTTGTACATTTATTCAGCTACTATGTTGCTGTTATGTTGCTATTATACAAATTAAAGCATTTTATTTTGTGCCCAAATTGCTTGAATAACGACTGTGGAAACGCTTATACAGCCGATAAGCAGCTAGTTTATCAGCTTGAAGTTTTCAGAAATGCATTTATACAAAGATTATACAGCCAATCTGTGTTGCTTGAGACCACCATTCTTACTCGCTAATCCTGCCGCTAAGCAGCAGTGCTTGCACTGTTGTGTTCCAGTGTGGAGAGTAAGACAGCCGGTGTAATTACGGCCACAAGAGGCGTTTCATCTTATCTCTCTAGGTTGGCAACGCATCTGCGAATCCTCCGAGGTTGCGGGTGTCTATGGGCAGTGATGATCACTTACCATCAGGTGACCCACTTGCTTGTTTGCCTTCCTCGTCGTTTAAAAAAAAACGACATGTGTGGTTTTTCCGGCCGTAAATGTGCCAGACGCCCTGTATGCGCAGGCAAGGAACTGATTTCATTTTGGTTTAATCAAAGCTGGCTGAATGCAATTAACGCCACAGCCACGCCACAGCTCATGTCATAATGTTTTTAAATGAATTAAATTCCACTTTTTTATTGAACATGTAAAGGTGATTTGTGCCTTTATTTTCCGTGCTTTTTCATGTGGCCAGTGTTAAATTTTTGATTTTTAATATTATTTGGTGCTATAAAATCTGATGACACAACTACAGAATATTTGTAACCGCAAACTGTAAAGCTGAAATAACGTCCACGTTTGTTACAGTCTGTGAGCAATTACATATAGGATTCGAATTCGGGTGAAATCGTATGACACAAATAAATAAATATCATGGAACGATTGACACCAATTATTGATCTAGTTCCGAACTAGGCAAAGCCTTCCTGTACTTTACTTGGGAAGTAGACAACGGATAAACTACCTACTTATATGTATAAATAAATATAATACACTTAAATACCTATATATTAATTGACATCCAAGACTCGAGAACTTACATTCGATACTTATTCAACATCTGCTCCGACCGGGGATCGTACCCGGGACCTGAAGTTTCGTATAGTCTGATTCTCTAACCACTAGGCTATCCGGTCGTCAAGTCTCTTTCTTTGACATACTAACATGCGCAATTGACAGCCGAGGTTCTTACCTATTTCTAAAAGCCGAATCCTATTCTAAATCTCACAAACTGTACCTAAGTTAACTTTTAGAAAACTGGGAAACTATCACATAAAATTTTCTCAAGCCGTCACCAACTTGCGTAGTACCTAACGATCTAGACTAGACTAGGTAGTAAGATGTTTCGCAAATCTTAGTTAAGTACTTAAATGTTCAGCAAAAACTTGAGCGAAATCGCTCAAGTTTAGTTTTATTTTTCAATCTTGAATTCCGTTGATAATTCGAATTTCTCAAGTCTAAATAAAAACAAAAAGACAACTTTAACTAGGTAAGTATTGTTAAACGCGAACATTTTGTGTAACTTTTGGATTAGGTACGCTGAGTGTAGCTATACATCTTAAAGCAAAAAAACCGTATCATTTCTACCTTGCAATTTTGACTTTTAAATTTAAACATCCCTCTTTTTACATTATTTTTCAAAACTGTAATTATTTTTTTATTAAATAGTAAAAAACAATAAAAAAAAAAACAAAAATATTGGCACACCAAACCAAATAAATCACTTAATAACACTGGCCACATTTCAGTCAACAAAAAAAAAACAACAACTCACCACTAAAATTCCACCTTCGAAAAATCAAACGTTCGATTTTTACGTGCGCGTGTTTCCCGCGCGTCGCGGAACCACAATAACCCCACTTCTTAATGAAGTGTGTATGGTGGTAGGCTTGGAGTGGCTAGTAACTCACGCTGGGCGATAGGCATGTGTGAATTTATTTGGCCAAGGGGCCACTGTTACGTGAACCGATGTCCGATATGGTGTGATGGGTTTTTTCTTGGTCTGTATTATGATTATCAATAATCACAGTAAGTATAAAGACATACCAAGAAAAAACCCGTCACACCAGCGTTTAAAATTAGGTGATCTGTCAAAGTATTAGATAGCGTCGTAAAACTTTCGAGAAAAAAAAAACCAATGACGACCCTAATGCCTGTGTAACAAATATTATTATTGTAAAAAGGTTCCACTATAATTTATTTTGGTTTCAATAGTACTATTAGTTATTCTGTGGTTTCAATAAGCCTTCCCGCATTGTAACGCATGTCGCAATATCGAACGTTACTCTACGAAATCTCCTAATCGTTGTTGAATGCATCTCTGTGACACTGAGAATGTCTCGTGTAAAGTACTTATTGGAACTAAACAAACTTTTTTTACGCGATTAAGTCCCGAGTATCATGATAATGTGTGAAAATCGCGAAAGTTTAAATCAATACATGAGAATAGTATGTTGTCGATACGTGCCACTAGAGGTGCCCATAGCTTGTAGTACCTAATTGTAGAGATATATAGAGATATATAGATAGATATATAGAGATATACGTCCATCTCCACCATTGAGAAACAAGCTATGATTGATGGAAATTGACAGATAGACCTCACTCGACCATAGCGATCGTAGCGGATTTTTGACTCGCGATAGCCCCCTCATTAGACGCGAATACGCGCGATTATCGCTGCATAGGTACGCGATTCTCGATCGAATTCGCCTTAACGTCACAATTAGGTACTACGGGCTATGGGCACCTCTAGTGGCACGTATCGACAACATACTATTTCTCATGTATTGATTTAAACTTTCGCAATTTTCACACATTATCATGATACTCGGGACTTAATCGCGTAAAAAAAATAGATGAAAGAGTCAAGGAGCACATCGCAGTTGTTAAGAAACGTTAGGTGAACAAGTCCGCTATTGCCGAACATTTACTGGAATCAGGACCAAACCACTGGATTGAGCTTCATAACCCCACGATCCTCTCTACTGAGCGGCATTTTTATAGTAGAATTGTACTTGAAGCAGTAGAAATGTGAAAACATCGTAATTTCAACCGGGAGGATGGTTTCAAGTTTTCATCTTCATGGGATCCGGTAATCAGTATGTGTAAGCGCGTCATCAAATATCGTCTCATAAATCGCCGGATGTTGTGTGTCGGACTAGTGGCAACCCTAGTGAAAAAAAACTAATAATAAATACCTACCAAGTACGAGTAGTTCGAGGGACCCGTGCAGCTAGATGTTGATACCCGCCTCTTCAGTCCCTTCGAGACCATGGACGCAACGTCGCGTCCGAAACGTTTTTATGCGAATAAGTCCCATGTATTTATGGTAATACTATTGTCATACTAAGTATTTCACACTTTAATGCAATCGCGGTCGACAATTACGACAATTACACTAGAGGCTAGTGCCTAGTAATAATTGAAACATTAGCGCGAGCGCTGTGTTCAAAATAAAGTTTGGGCAAACTAGCCGGTGATCGCGTATTTATTCGCCTAAGATTTGATGAAAATCAGGCAGCAGTTTGCGAAAAATCTTACATTTATTTAAGGGATTGAAACTGCAATGTTTACTTTGAGTCATTCTATCTAAGTGGAGTAGGTACTTTCGCGTCGTCGTCGTCACACAAAAATTATTGGTTACAAAAAAGTAGGTGAAATTAGCGAGTGTCATTTATATTCATCGTGCATAAGTACTCAGTAGGTACGGAAGCTGAATGCTTAATTGGGAATAATTTGCGAATTAAACATCGTTTAAATAATTTAAGGATGATTTCATGTGTTTTGAATTTTTGATAAATAAAAAACAAAAGGACAAGTGGACAGGACAGGAGGACAGGAGGAGGATAGGTGCACTGTTTTATAAAAAAGTTGTACAGTCAGCAGCAGAAGTAGCTAAGCAACCGAAGCGGTCACAATTTCATTTATGTATTCGTTTATTCGGGACGCCAACAGAGTACATACATTCAAATTCAATTTTAAATTCAAAATACAAATTCAAAATTTCAAATTCAAAATTTTATTCAGCAAATAGGCAGTTGAATGCTCTTTTACACGTCATTTTTTTTTAATCTACCGGCGCTTTCGGAAAGACTATGATTGCCAAGAAGAATGCGCCGCAAGAAACTTGGCACAAAGTCATTTTTTCTAAAAACAAGTTACATTAGCTCTTACAATACGTAACCACAGACAAATTACACAAAGAAACCTCACTCTGCCATTAAAAGATTAAGAGAAAAAAAAAATACCGCATTTTAGAAACAAGTGTAAAAAGTAATTATTAGAACAGCAAAACCAGAACACTTTACTTTACTGGCACGTTTTAATTGAGCAGGAGATGTATAGGGTCTCCAGGTCAAATATCTGTGAAAATTTAAATTACAAAGGGATGTATAGGGTCCCAGAATTAATACTATAATATAATACTTAATCTAAATGGCTTAGAGATGTATAGTCTCTAGGGTCAATTTAAACTAAATTTAAAATCAGCAGAGGTGTAAAACGCCTCCACGGTCAAATAATAAGTATAATAATACATATACATAAACTGGAGATGTATATGGTCTCCAAATGTCAAATAACAAAAATTGATGAAATATACATTTCATGTCATCATGTCAAATAAATAAAACATTATTTATGTCAATTGTATTACAATACAATAAATAAATAAATTAGTACGCAGCGGACAACGGCAACAGAGCCGGACACCATACACGAATATCTTCGGGACGCAGCCAAGTCACATTGATGTCCTAATTATCTTCTGTTTTCAGCCTTGGCCAGGTGGTGCAATCACATAAGTATTCATGCACTTTGTAGTATGTTTTTTCTTTATGTATCTTTTAATTTTTTTAAATAACATAACATTGTTACATTTACAATAATGGTTGCAGATATTTGTTGCGTATGCACCCCAATTATAGGTGAACACATCATTTGATCTACACAAGCTCTTATGTCTATAACAATAGAGCCGTGCTTAGATCATTGTGACCGCTTCGGTTGTTTAGTTACCTTTGCTGCTGACTGTATACATCTTTTTTTCAAATGATTGCTAAGTATTACACTTTAAGCTGGCACTTGGCCGCATTTGTCAAATATTCGTGTTGCATCTTACAACTCTTTCATTTTCCAACTGAACGACTGAGATGTAATGAATGGCAAACATTTGATAAATACGGGCAAATTAAGTGCCAACGTTAGGAGGCGTTTCGGTTCATTGTGATTTGTGGCCATGTTGTGACATCCAGGGAGAATGTTAGCGCCCTCTTATAAGACTTTGTGCAATTAAATAAGTTTTATACGATGGAATTTAAAAGAAAGCTGTTCCACTAAAATAAAAACAATTTAAAAAATGCCATATACTTTATTTATTGTTCCCAAAACAGTTGTAACGGTTTCATTGAAATAGAATAAAAAAGATGGTGGAATTTTACACGTGACGAAACCGAAACATTAAAGTTTTTTTCACTAATTTTATAAATTTTAAAAAGTCATTCAACAACGAAAATATCCCGGAGAACATTCTGCTTCACCACTTAATCATATTTTATACCTAATTCATAATTATCATGATTTATAACGTACGTTTAACAATGTATATAGTTCTTAGACATAAATCGCTTTCAGCGGATAAAATAGTATAACCGTACCTATTTGTAAAAATAATAACTATTATTTGGCAAAAAACTGAACCTAACAATAAGGCACTATTTGTAAGTAAAGTTTAGTTAGAGAAACTAGTAGAAATTTCACCACAATTGTGCTGATGAAGAAGATTTATAACATTTTAATTTAATTACACAACATCGGCTTTCAGCCCTCTTAAAGATTAAGGGGAGGGGGGAATGGGGCAATAATTGAAAACTGGTTCAATCGAGATGGTTCTTAGCTAAGTTTAATTAAAATCGGTTCACCCGTTTTTGAAATATTGAACTTTGAAATGACAATGTCGGGGGTTTGGTCAACTTTTCCAAGTTGGTTAGGTTATTGAGTAAGTTAAGTAGAGTGCATACGGACTGATTCGAGCCTCAACCCTACGTATCGGCGGACCGTGGTCCGCCTTTCCACACCCCGCGCTCTCCCCCGCTCACGTCCCGAACCGCACACATAGCCGCGAGGTCGTTTACTGCACACATGCGTCAGTGTCGTTTTTTTTTCCTATAGTATACATATACTTTTCTAGTGTGGCATCCTCCGCAGCGTTGACGACGGGCAAATGGCCTGTAAAGTGTTGCGAAATGTGCTGCCGAAGCTCCTTGATCAGTCTGAAGCTTTCTGGACATTGTAGGCATCTGGAAAGAGAGATAAATGTAGAAAACCCCCGATATTTTGGTATCAAAGTTCTATATGACAAAAACGGCTGAACCGTTTTTTATGAAACATAGCTATGAACCACCGCTAGAAAACCTGATTTTAAGTAATAAAAGCCGCATCCAAATTGGTTCACCCGTTTAAGAGCTACGGTGCCACATGCGGACACACGCAAACGTACGCTGTATCAAACTTATAACACCGGTGCTAAGCGTAAATACTGGTGCAAATGGGGCAAAAAGCAGCAGCTGATGGCAACGGAAGATGGCAAAACGGGTTTTTAGCAACTTAGGTTGTTAGGGGACTACTAAAGGTTGTTAGGGGACTACTAATGGTTGAAGGGAACTACTAGGAATTGTTAGGGGACTACTAAAGGTTGTTCGGGGACTACTAAAGGTTGCTAGAGGACTACTAAAGGTTGTTAAGGGACTACTAAAGGTTGTTAGAGGACTACTAAAGGTTGTAAGGGGACTACTAAAGGATGTTAGAGGACTACTAAAGGTTGTTAGGGGACTACTAAAGGTTGTTAGAGGACGACTAAAGGTTGTTAGGGGACTACTAAAGGTTGTAAGGGGACTACTAAAGGATGTTAGAGGACTACTAAAGGTTGTTAGGGGACTACTAAAGGTTGTTAGAAGACGACTAAAGGTTGTTAGGGGACTACTAAAGGTTGTAAGGGGACTACTAAAGGATGTTAGAGGACTACTAAAGGTTGTTAGAGGACTACTAAAGGTTGTAAGGGGACTACTAAAGGTTGTTAGGAGACTACTAAAGGTTTTTTAGGGGACTACTAGAAATTGTTAGGGGGCTACTCAAAGTTGTTAGAGGACTACTAAAGGTTGTTAGAGGACTACTAAAAGTTGTTAGGGGACTACTAAAGTTTGTTAGAGGACTACTAAAGGTTGTTAAAGGACTACTGACTTGTGCGGCTTGTCCCCTAGATGCGAGCGTCGGTGCTTGGCCAGGTCGTTGGTCTGGGTGAACGCTCGCGAGCAAAGCGAGCAGCGGTAGGGCTTCTCGCCGGTATGTATGCGGTAGTGCCGCTTCAGGTGGTCTCGGCTTGTGAACCTTCAAATTGATAATAAGAAGGTACAAATAAAAAAAAAGTTATTTATTTAGATATTGAAATCGTGTGTCGTTGTATGTGTAAAGGTTGTGTGGATCAGCTGTCTAGAAAACTGACGAGCCCCTGTTAGTACTATTAGTAATTATATAGAAAGATTATATAGAAAGAGAAGAGAAGTCCAGCGATCCTTTTATGACGTAGACAAGGGATAAGGCGGGATTTTGCGAAATTCCCACGGGATAGAGTTATGTAACGAGAGCGAAGCCGCGGGCGAAAGCTAGTTAATTGATTGAATAGTATCGTTTTGAATCGTTGATTGCTGGTAAGCAAATTAATTGTTTTTAATACAGTTATTCCAAAAGGGGTACATTTTGTGGCTACGTATCGTGCGGAAAGTTGATTTTTTTTGCCCTAGTGCTGTTTACTTTTCCAAGGATGCTGGTGGAGGAAGGCGGCGGAGTCGGCCACGGCGAGTGGTGATAAGCCCGCGCGCGCCTCCCCACCGCATTCGATCATATTGTCATTTTATCGCAAATGTATTAAAATATTGGTACACGTGCGGAAGTGTCATTTTCACTCGTCCCAAGTCTCGAACCTCGCCTCACGGATCGGGCCTAGACACCTCGGGATTCATGGAGTAGGTCTAGCACAACTCACAGTGCGCCTTCTATCTCTCGCGAGAACCACTGCCCCTCCTTTTCTGTCACCCGGAATGCAACGGGACGGGATAATCTCGCGCGACAAACAAATTCGCGGCCAGTCGTCCTAGCTTTACAGAATGACATACTTTCCGCACTTGTATCAAAAAGTACTATTTTAGTACATGAAAGCTACTTACTTCATAGCGCAGGCGTCGCAATGGTGCGGCTTCACCCCGCGATGCCTTAGTATGTGTTTCTGCAGCGAGCTGCCTTTGGTAAAGGTGGCCCCGCACTGCGAGCAAGTGTGCGAACGCTCGCCCGTATGCGTGATGTTATGGGATTTCAGTTCGCCTGGAAGTAAGTAAAATACGTTTTTTGTTAGAAATTACTAGACCCTGGATTTTTGTCACAATGACTCAAGATTCCATAAGCAGCTGTGTTTATTCAAACCATGTGACCATAATTGTATTGCATCATCTGTTTCACTGTCAAATTATAATGTTATTCTATGTTATTGTAGTTTTATTGTTTGTTTGGTTTGCTAATATTAAAGACAACTTTTATATGTAGGTATAATAAAAGCTTGTAAATAGGTTTTAAAATTACCTTTGCTGACGAATCTTTTTGGGCACATACTGCAAGCGAACAGCTTAACCCCAAGATGCCTTCTCATGTGCTGGTTCAGATTGTTACTGGTATCAAAGTTCTTTCCACAAGTCGGGCACAAGTACAATTTCACTTTTGAATGTATTTTAATATGTGCATTCAATGAAGACAGGTGAGAAAAGGTCTTTGAACAAATCGGACAAACATGGCTTTTAACACCAGCATGTTTATTTACATGTTCTTTAAAAATTACATCTGATGTGAACGATTTTGGACAAAGCAAACATTTGTACGGCCTATTATTCTCGTGGCAGAGCTCGTGACGTTTCAAATGGCTTATTTTCTTAAACACTTTATCGCATGTACGGCAACTAAGTATACGGTCTTTTGAACTGTGCTTCCTCATGTGGCCAGCAAGTGATTGTGATGATTTAAAAACAGAGTTGCAGACATCACATTCATAATTTTGGTTCTCATTCTGGTTTTCGTTCTGGTTCTCCGGATCTTCTTGATTGTGCTGGACCAAATGTTGGACATATTTTGTGTGATGCTTGAAAGTTTCTGGACATAGTGCGCATGCATGCGGGCCCTTTTCATGTATTCGTTTGTGCCTCTCTAAGCTTGATGGTTTTGTGAATTGTTTGTTGCATTTATTGCATTTGTGCACGGGTTTTACTTTATGTGTTTTCCTGTGTGTCTGTAAATCTGATAAAGTGGGAAAAACTTCAAAACAATTGGTGCAGACAAATGGGCAGTCATCTGTTTCTTGCTCTAGTTTCAATTCCATTTTGACTTCACAGTATTGATCGATTCCATCATCTGTTTCACAGTTGATGTCATCATGAAGTTTATCTTTATCTTCCAGTTTAATGTTCATCATATTTTTTTCTATTTGTCTTGCATGAAGTTTGAAGTCAATGGCCTCAACTTGTTTCTTGAATTTATAGAACTTTTGTAAACAGTTGAAACAGCTATCACATATGAATTTTGGTAACGAGTCTTCATAGTTAACCTGAAATAGAATAAGGGAGCATTTTTATATCTTTCAACTTAGAAGTGGTACATTGGAACCAGACACTGATTTCTATGCCAGCTTTGGTTCATTTTTGAAACCCGTGCCAGACCAATTCATGCATGCCTGATGCGGCTGGCTCGCAATTGTAATATTGGGCACTTTTATTAGTAAGTTAAATCGTATCTAATGATCACGTGGAAACATTGTCTCCTCCAGTATAATGACGATAGAAGCATTATTATATTATTATCAAAAAATTGGTCACCTTAATAGCGGTGCATGATGTTATCAACTCTACGACGCTCAGGGAATTAATAGGCGTGTAAATATCAATCATTTTATGAGACAAATTGGTCATGCAAGTTCGACAAAATTCCTCTATGTCCTTTGTGCTTGCTTCGGCAGCCATAGCAAAAATTACAAGTAATTAAATGAAATAACTTTAATCTTATATGGAATACACTAATGAGTTGAACTATAAAGTTTCTTATGATAATTCTATAAACTACTACTTTTACGTTTACGACACGGAAATGTTTTCATTCTGAAATGTGAAGTATTGTAAAGTGAAACTGTCTGTCAGTGTCACTGTCACTGAACTGTCAGGTAACCAACGTCTATATGACACCTGTCAACCTTTTTTTTTTTTGCTCAGGCTTAGTCGGAATGCATTGAAGAAATGGATTGCGAAACTCTTGAAACCTTTGAGTTAACTATAAAATTTTTTGGCAATTAAAATTGCATCGCAAGTAAAACAACTCAGAATTCCATGATACATTTTTTTTGTTATTGTCATCAAAGTATTGACAAATCTTAAAGATTTATTACAACAAAACAAACAAAAACAAAAAGAATAATAATAACAATAATTAAGTTTAGAACCTAAAATGTAAAACGTCCCCAAGTCCGCTACCTCGGTGCAAAGTGCCCAAAAGGCTGGCGGCGTTGCCTCTTTGTATAGCAATGCCTATACGTTGGCCGAGGAACGCGCTAGCCCTTTGATCACCTGTAATTTTGATAATTTTTTTTCTTAATATATCAAAAAATTTGAGTGCGTCGGGTCCCCACGGGCCAAGCGTCTCCACACCAAACGCCGCAAAACTGAAACTGTTACTAAGTTCACAGTATTTGCGGCGTTTGAGAGCCTCCACAGACGCAGCCGCTGCGCCCGCCTTTAATGCCGTAACGGTGAGGTAGGACGGCGCCAAAGTATCAACGCACGAGCGTCCCATACTAAGGGCCGTCCTAGTTGCCACAGCACCAGGGTCATGCCGTCGGGCCTCTTACCATCGTCGCGAGTGAGGCCATTCGGCTCCAGCACTGCGGGAATGTTGGCGCTGACGAGAGCCCGACGGATGGTGTCGTTGAGGCAGGCGTGGCGGGAAATTCTACCGGCGCTTTTAGGGCATCTTAACCCGTGATGACCCAAACAGTCCACCTCCGATCCACATAGAGAGCAGGAGTGTGGACTTACTATATTTAAGCCAGAAGCCGGACTCCCGCTCGGACACGGCCAAGAGGCGCGCTTTTTCGGATTGGGTGGCACAGGTGTCCATAAGGTGGGTGTGCACTCTGAGGCTTATGGGTTCATCCCAGAGTTTCTGTGTCGCGGCGGCTATGGGAGGATCTTTTCCCGGGCAGGCGGTTTTCCAGGCCTCTTTTGCCTCGTACAAGCATGCTACCTCAAAATCACTTAGTGATGGGAAAGGGCAACAGCGCATAACATACGTTAATTTTGGGACAAACAGACAAAAGCGTAAAATAAAAATGGCCATGTGTGAATGAATTGCGAGAAGCCTATCCGAAAAATCGTTGAACAGGTTAATATTTTTCCTTGCGAATTCCGGAAGAGCTTCATCGAGGATTGGGGCCCCAAGGAGGTTGAGTGACTCTTTAGACTGAATTTTGATACCAGGACTAACTGCTTCAAAAAATCCCTTGAGAAGTGACGAGTGGTTTGAATTTTGTACAAAGAGTTCGCATTTATTAAGATTTAGTTTGAGGCCTATTGATTGGAATTTGGATTTTATGGCTTTAAAATAATTTATGACAGAATTTACGTCGCCTCCGAGGGTCCCGTCGTCGAGATACCAAACATTAAATTTAGAATTTAGGTTTGAAATTATAGGATGAATAGCCAAACTGAAGTTAGCACCGAAATTACTTAAAAAAGTGCGGCATGCATGGACGGCTGCTTCACAGCCGCCCTTGCAGCCGAAACCTAACTGAATAGGCTGAAATTTGGGATGTAATGTGGGCAGTATGTGTTTGCAGCAAATGGCTATCGGACGAATGCCACCGTCTTTTTTAAGAAGTGCACAAAGATTTGCGCCATATAGGGTCTCTGTGATTAAGGAATTTACCTTACCTGACAGCATCAGATTAATAACTTTGGTCAAACTGGTTAATAACTTACAGTTCCGTCCACCTGGAACGCCTACTAAAAGATCTTTTAAATGTTGTGTGGTGATGCCGTCGAGGCCACCTGCGGAACCATTCTTAAACGACATGACGGCAGCCAGGACGGCATCTTCTGATGCTGCAAGGCAAGGAGACGTGGGGCTTGGGGGGGTTTGGGAGATTAAGATTCGACGGGGCGGAAGGATGTTTTGATTTAAGAGCTGCCAAGGTTTCGAGAGAGTTAGGCGCCGCAGTGTCGCTGGAGAATATAAGCCGAGCAGCGCCTCTGAGATCACCATCGTTGAATTTAGCCTCAACCTTAGAGATAGGAAGTGGGTTTTTTCTAGTAGCGTTGGGGGTCGGAGTTACTGAAAAAGAGCAATTATTAATTTTGAATTTGGACAATGAGGGCATTCGAGGAAGTCATCTTGGGACGCTGAAGTGGTTGGGACATGTACAGGATGGCTGTCGACAAATATATATTTAATCGCTATTTTTTCTTAGTGGCAACATTGTCGCATCTAATTTTATGTTGCCAAATCAAAAGTTTATAGCTAAAAAGGTATAATAGTAAGGAGTTAAACCGACTAGATAAAATAATTTGACAACAGTTTCTAAAGTTTCTAAAATATTGAACCTGTACGGTTGCACTTAAATACCTTTGCCACCTAAATCCACTTTATTACATCAAAAAAAAAATTAAACCCAATCCAGAAAAAATATTTTTGCAATTCCGGGCCACAAAAATTAATACCATGTTTTAAAGGGACAACGTTCGTACCTACATACAGGTAAGTATCGATGCAAATACAGGATAAATGTTTGTATTTCGAGGTACAAATACAAAGATGCTTTTTGGCTACTTTTCTATTTTATGGACTTAACAACACTGTTTCGGTCTGTCAGCTGTCAATGTCAGTCTGACTGTCAGTACTGTCTACTGTCAATTACATTGCTTACCTCGCTTTGTAAAGTTCAAACCGTGTTAAGTAATCATTGAGGAAAATACGAAAATAAATTATATTACGAACTTTTGTGACCGTCACTTATTCGATTTAGGCTTTAGTATTGCGAGAAGCTTGGGAAAGCTGTTATTCGGTAAGTGTGCAATGATTTTCTGTTGAAATATTTGCATATTTGTTTTGCCTCGCACTCTGGGGGACGACTACGAAATTCGAAAATCGAAGTTCGTATCGTATCGTCTCGCTCGCTCTCGTATTAAATCATATTAGCGTGAGCGGGACGGCACGACACGAAGTTCGAATTTTGCACTTCATAGTTTAGGGCCTGTACTTGCGGTCTAGTTGTGTGTTTTATTTCTCCGAGCGAGATGTTTAAACGCGTCATAACTCATTTTCATTCATTCATTCATTTTATATTGTAATTTATATTATAAAATGATATTGAAAATATAATGTATTTTCACAGGCACTGAATGTTTGCTAACTAAATAGTATGCAATTTTTTGTTTATATTTACTTACCTGCACTTTGCGATGTGATAAGTTTTCGTGTTGTACCTATTCTATTAATTTCTCTGGTTTTAGTCTGAGTAACAGTCTCTTGAGAATCACATGGTTTATTCTTCTTTCCGGATTTTGTATGGTTTCCTAAAATACTAGGTAAATTGAAAATTATGCAAAACTATTGTACTTAATTTAAAAAATATACATACAGTGGAACATAGAACCTCCTCCTTGTTTGAAGTTGGTTAAATAGTGGTCAGACTAGGCATTAAAAGTAAAGTTGACCCTAGTTCAGCTAAAATATTTAAATAGTTGTGAATGTGATTAAAAAAAATGATGTTCCTAATTACTTTGTTTTGTTACTTACTAATTGTTTTTTTTTCAAAGGTAGGTAGGTATGTGATTTGATAGTGCAGTGCATGGTTAAACCCTTGCAATCCGCACTATATTTAACTCTTGAATAGTTAAGAATACTAAAGGATTAATAAAAGTATAGATACTTCAATGCAGTATTTTTTGACTTCTCACTTCTCAGGACAAGAACCAAGTCATCAAAAAAAGCAAGTGTTTTTTTTTTTTAATTTTTTTAGATGTAAGTACAATATTTTTTATTTAATAATATAATAATAATAATAATTCTTTATTGCATTTAAACTTAGGTGTTCGATGTTAGATGGTCGAGACTTCCTATTAGGTGTTGAGTACCTGTGTCAGGAAGCCTCGCTCTTCCAGCTTATTTTTAGGTTTATAAATGTGTTACAATGGAAAAAAAAAGGGTACTTACTTATTAGTTAATTTGACAAATTAAGTAATTAATAACTACACTTATACTAATTGTGTGTTATGTGTGTGTGTTTGTGTTTGTGTGTGTGTGTGTTTGTGTACATTATACATTGTTACTTTTATGTATACAGTATGTTTTCAGTGTCATTATAATCAAGTTCACTTATCCAGTTTATTTGCCCTTAATTTTAATCTTTTGTAAGCCAAACCATAGTCAAAGCAATTTAATTACCGGCAACTCCTATGTAGAGATAAGTGGTGAACTTTCAATGCCACAGCAAAAGTACTGATGCTTAGTAGATCAAGGTTTCTATCTTGTTATGAACAATACAATTTAACTTTGATGATAAGTTGACTTATAGCAATGGAATGACAACTGAAATGTATTTTTTTTTTCATTAGCTAGTTGTAGTGTCTAGTGGCAAAGGCCTCTCCTAAATGCATATAAAAAAAAAGTTATTCTGCATAGCATAACTTTAATTTAAACCTAAAATCACTGCAATACCGTGCCACAGAAATTGAAATATTTGAAATAGAAGATTTTTTGTAGTGATTGACACATCCATGTTGTTTTTGTTTTTCTTGCCGTAGAAAAGTTTTCCTGGGAACCAAAGTTGAACCAAAGTTTACCCATTGTTGTTATATTAGTTACACAGAATAAAAGGTAAAAATACGAAAAATAAAGATTAAATTTAATCATGTCTAACAGGACACCTGACATGGACAAATTGTTAAAAACTTCTACTTTTGTAAGACAATACAGGCAATTATTTGAACCTTATGAAACCTTATAAATAATTACAAAATTAATAACCCAAAGAAAATATTGAAATCTGTAATGAGACAGATAAATTCCATCTTTAGCATCAAATTTATCAAATTAATTTTGTAAGTTGTTAATCATTTGTATGGAACTCGTACTTATTACGAAAACTACATTACACATCACCACATTTACACAGTTTCCTATATGGGCAAACAAACAAATTGTTACTTCACATTCATAATTTCTGACTAGTTTTTTAGGGTGCAGAACCCTAAGGAACAATACAGTACTAATATTCTTTATTGAACACTACAAAACGGTACCAGGCAATTACAAAAAGAACAAATACGGTAGACAATAGGCGGTCTTATCGCTTAAAAGCGATCTCTTCCAGACAACCAAAATAGCCGGAAAGGAGAAACGTAATAATGAATAAACACATACCTACCATACATGACACTACTTATACAAAACATGAGTAAAAATAAAAACAAAAAAACCCTTACAGTTTCGCCATGTTCCACTGTCATCTGTATGTCTGTCCGTTGGACCGCGGCATAGCTCAGAGATTTTTGGTACTTAAAATCTAGGGAATCAAATAAAGTGGGTGTGGGATTTTTTTTAAATCTTAAGTCATTAATAGCAACTAGTTTCGTGCTGGGACGAAAAAGTTTTCGATCGCAACTGGTTACGAAACTCTGGTTTCGAAAACGGCCCAAGCTAAATCCAACGAGCCCTTAGGTATTTAAAGACACACCAACGTCCAAACTCGAGATTATTTTTCTAACAATAGAAGTTTGACTACTGGGTATACTACTAAGTAATATTCTGCGCAGATTATAATAAGTATATGCATATGACAATTTCGAGTCTAGTGCCAAGGTTTGAACATGTGTGTATAAAAATACATCTTATAACGCATTTTGGCATTTGTCTCACTAAAAATAACTTTAAACTGGACTGGACCACGAAACACGACACGTTTTCGTGAGCTGGACTAATTTTGATTGTTTCTTTTACTTTTGTGTTTAATTACCCCTGTCGCAAAAAGAAGAATGTTATAATTATGTTTAAGTGTCACGTGTATATATGTGTGTCCGTCTGTGGCATCGTAGCCCCTAAACGGATAGACCAATTGGACGTGGATTTTTTTATTCTAAAGATGTTTTAATCTAGATCGTTCCTAGCTAAGTTTCATGGAAACCGGTTTCGAACTGTGAAATGAAAAATTCGGGGTTGTGACAAATTAGGTAGTTAAACGAAATGGATCCTCAGCTGCTGTGGAACCTTTTCACAATACATGTTATACCTAATGACTAATGACTTTTGGTAGCATTGGCAGTATGATCTTTTTAAATAAAGGTTTGACGGCAAACGTCCCAGAATGACTCAACGTTGGACCATAGCAGCATCACGAGTTCCGTTAGACGTTACATTACGTACGTACACTCTCAGAATAATTTAAATTTAATTCACTTCATTCAATTATTTATTAGGTAGCTAGGTATATACCCTGTGGGTTTTCCCGACACACTTGCATGCTTATTGTCTAACTCGCTCGCAATCACCATCGTGTTGTAAATTTTGTATGGTCTGACAGTTAGCATCGGAAACAGCTAGCTGTTTCCGCTTTAGCTAGTCGTACATCGCAGTCATGACAAGTTTGTGTCACTACCAGAAAATGTACCTAGTTAAATAAGTGGTCCTAGATTTTATTTTAACCCTCGACAAAAAAGAGGGGTGTTATAAGTTTGACATGTGTATCTGTGTATCTGTCTGTGGCATCATAGCTCCCAAACAGGTGTACCGATTTAGATGCGGATTTTTTTAATCGAAAGCTAATGTAATCGAGGTGGTTTTAGCCTAGTGTCATCAAAATCGGTTCACCTATTTTTGAAATATTGAACTTTGAAATGACAATGTCGGGGGTTCTTCAACTTTTCTAAGTTGGTTAGATTATATTGGTATAGCTAACTAAACACTATAACATACCCACCGTTGCTGTATCCATTTTGCGGTTTCGTCGCGTGATTTAATTCATAGTTATTTCTTTATTTTTCCTGTGACCTTTGGACTTAAGATTCTTCTTCTACACGGCATAACTGCCGTGTAGAAGAAGAAAGTAAGGGTAGTTGACGTAGCAGTGTATCATCGTCATCATCATCAGAGTGTTTACGTCCCACTGTTGGGCACAGGCCTCTTCTCACAACGAGAAGGCTTGGGCTATAGTCCCACGCGCGCCCAGTGTTTGTTGTTTGAACGATGTTTTCTTTTATCGAATAGCCGCATAACCACTTTGTTTGTTTCTATTTCGATCACTGAACATCGACTATGGGAAGCAAGATGTTCCAAAACATCGGTGCCTCACATATTTTTTAGGATTGGAGTCTCAAAAAGCAAAAAGGAACCATCATCGATCCGGTGTGAGTCTGCATGTTTGTCGGTCTGTAGATCTGGCAATCAATCAATTAAAACCTATGTATAGTAGGTACATACTTCCTATTGATATAGAATCATAAAATTTTACTTGGAATTTTAGTTGGAGAACAGAAGGAAAAAAATCCGAAAACTGTTAAGTACGAAACCCCCGGTGCGCGAGTTCGACTCGCATTTAGCCGGCTTTTCTAGGAAAAAGAATCTAATTATTATGACGGTTGACTAGGTATGTTGACTTTGAAAAATCAACCTTCGTTTGCAGCCGATGTAACGTCGTACCTACTTACCAAGATTTAAAAAAAAGTTTCAATTCGAAATTCGATTCGAATTGCGAACTGCTAATAAATGAAATTTGCTCCCATCGTTTACATTTCCTGACAGATACAATCTACTTAGGGCTTTTCAAGGCTTGATTGAATATTAATAGGCTGATACTGAACCAGTGAGTTACACCTGTGGTATCATCTGCACCTTCCATAAAGTGAGATAAGGGTCAAACGCTGGTCAGTTCATAGTAAAAATAGGAGTCTCTTTTGTGTAATTAATCTGTGTAACTCTATGTAACTTGTTTTTAGAAAAAAATACTTTGTGCCAAGTTTCTTGCGGCGCTTTCTTCTTGTAAATCATGGTCTTTCCGAAAGCGCTGGTAGACTAAAGCAAAATGACGTGTAAGACATCGGTTGCACGCTCATTCTGGCGTCAGTTCAGTCTATCATTCTGGTCAGAATGACGAGAGAATGAAGAGAGACTGATGAAAAATAAATATTTTAGATAATATTCGTCAGAATGATGGACTGAACTGGACCAGAATTATGGACTGAACAGACGCCAGAATGAGCGTGTAACCAATGTCTATAAGAGCATTGAACTGCCTATTTGCTGAATAAAATTTTGAATTTGGAAAAAAATACTAATCCCTTATATGGCGGCAGTGCTCCACAAACGCGCTGCTATTACACAAGGAGCTAACCCTCCCTGCCATTGAACCTTCTGATAAGTTAGAGGTCGCCGTGACCCGCTTCTGTCAGTCCAAGACTTTTCAGTAGCACGCCGACCGTGGCCGAGTGTGGACGTGCGTACGTTTCCTGCAAGGTATGTTTATCGCTGTTTTATTACCCAGATTTAGATTGTTTCGAGTTGTCATTTTTATCATTACAAGTAGAAGGTAAAAACTTGAAGGATGGGTAAATAAGTAAATTGGTGATGGAAAATTGCCGAAACAAGTTTTCTACGAGTCTTGTTTGGATTACGAATAAGGTTATCGCTCCGTGTTCTGTAAGTTTTATATATTTTTTTTGTATTGATGCTTAATTTTTTGATTTTATCATTATTTGTGTGTTTTACGGTGTGTAAAACAGCTTAAGCCAATTTAAAATCCAGTCTCCAATTTTTTTTGGATACTACCAAACCTCAGTCTGGAAATACTTTTGATCAAATAGCGATAGGTCTATTTAAATAAATACTAAACCTAAGACAGACTAATTCCCAGGAAGTCCTTGAGTAATCTCATTACGTAACTTAATGAACTATAATGTGACTTTCAGCCGATTATCAGTTACTATGTTAAGTATAGTAGGTACTTAAGGTTTCAGCCTTTCGATATTAATTTGCCCTCAATTTTTTTTTATTAGGGGTATTTTTACAACGTTTATCTCCAACATTTCAATTCTACTTACCTTATCCTTCACTTATGTTTATTCAAATTTAAAATCTCATCTCGTGCATCGATGCACTCAAAGCCCGTAAAAAACCAGCACGATTACCTGCTTAAGTACTTAACTCTTTTTTTTGGTCTGATATTTTTAGCTAACAAAAACAAATGTATAAAAATTTGGTTATTTGAAGGTCATACAATACGGCTGTTTTGAAGCAAGCCAAACTTTAGATTAGATGCATCTAATCTTTTTATTGTATCGTGATTTCATAATTACTCGATTAATACATAATTACTCGCAAAGGTCTTTTCGAATCGACACGAGAATGCTGGCAATCAATGTATTCTTTTCCTTTTCGGCCAGTTAGACGATAGTGTCAAAAGCTACTGGCCGTTGATAAAAGGGTTGCCATACCATAATTCACCATCTCATCTTGTCTATGACCTAAAAAAAGACTAGTCTCTGAAACGAGAGTCTTCCGCTGTATAGGTCTTTTATAGGACGATATCACCAATAGATCAGACTATGTAGAGTCAAATATGGGGCTTATGGTAGTGAACGAGTATCTTTCACTTATCTTCTGAAATAAATAAAAAATATTAAGTATGTAGGTACAGTACAAAGTCTAAGGTACTTTCACGGATGCAAGGCATGATCGTAGTCCAAAATAGTATCTTTTGTTAAGAAACAGTAGGCACATTGATACCTTTATCAATAGTTTACGGAACAAAAGCAATCTTTGAACCGAGTATACACACAGACACACACATAGGTACAGGTATATCACATGAAAATTGCGAAACGTAAAGTTCTAGTGAAATTAACGGATTACTCACGTATTTCAGTCGAGCCCGATGAAAAAGTTCTAGGTACTTGTAAACACTCAAACTTATTTGAGTCATAAATTATTATTTTATTAGTAATGTTAATGTGTTGCGATCGCCTAGTCGTCGAAATTTTACCGTAATGTATTCATCAAATTATTTAGATTGTAATTATATTTAAATTTTAGCTTCCTTTACTTTAAACACATAGCCTGGCAAAAAAGAGTAGAAATTTAATGAGGCCGCCACTTTCTTCGTATTTGTCACATTTTTGACGTAAACTGCTTAAATATGGCAACAAATTTGTATGAGAAATTGTAGTTCCTCTTTTTTGCCAGGCTGGTCCTAAACTACGAAGTGCAAAATTCGAACTTCGTGTCGTGCCGTCCCGCTCACGCTAATATGATTTAATACGAGAGCGAGCGGGACGATACGATACGAACTTCGATTTTCGAATTTCGTAGTCGTCCCCCTGTACAGCAGCTAGAAGAGCATTATTACTTTTTTATTAATTAGACATTTTTGCCAACCAATAAGTTCTTGTTTATGTACGCGATGAGATGACCACGTAAATTTTCTACATACTCATAGTACGATCAAGCTCTTTTCGGCTAAAATCCAAATAACATTTCAAAATATCTGTGAAACACCAAGAAGGCATTGTTTATTTAAAATTATCTGCTGATTAAAAAAACGCTTCTCATATCGTAATTACCGCCACATCACAGATAAGAGAAGCTTAAAGAATTATCGATTAGGCGTTTACGATAAAGGCCACCCGTAGTGTAGTAAAAATACGTAATGTCAGTATCAAATACTATTCTATTTACATAGTATTCGTAGACCGTAAATGTAGAGCTTACTTAAGTAATTAAAATGAAATAAAAATTGTTTTCCTAGAGCTACAACTCTCGTACTTAGGTATAGCTGATAATGATAAACTTCGTACGTATAAACTTAATCAGAATGTATCATATACCTACATATTAAACTTTCCGGAAAAGACTAACATCTAACCATTGATTGTGAAAAACGCATCAAAATTCGTTCGGTAATTTTTGTGTTTATCGCGTTCCTACAGACAGCCAGCCCCCATACTACGAAATTCGAAAATCGAAGTTCGTATCGTATCGTCCCGCTCACTCTCGTGTTAAATAATATTAGCTTGAGAGGGACGGCACGAATTTTGCACTTCGTAGTCGGGGGGGGGGGGGGGGGGCAGGTCCTCTACAGGTCGCATTTCTCAACCGATTCTCGTGAAATTTTGTGAGCAGGTTCGCTAATTGTATACTTAGATATAAATAAATAAAAATAAATATGGACCTCCGCAAAGTAACGCCTGATTCAATAAATTACTTAGATATTTTTGTAGGTTCGTTTTTTGGAATTTTTTCAAAGAAAATTTATCAAAAGTCAAAAATGCCCCAACTTCGTGAAAATTTTATGATCAGGTTCGATAATTGACAACAATTCATATTTTTGAGACTATAATAAGATTAATTGTCCGCAAACTACTTTGAAAGTGGAGCAAACCTACGATTTAAAATTTTCATTAGGATTTATAATTAATTTATTATTCATTTATTAAAAGGTACTATTCCAAAAGGACGTAACTCCTAAACTACGCTAGGATGGATCAATTGCCTTTGTCTTGTCCCGATCAAAAAACAAAACCCAAGATGTCAAATCTGTCATTGTGAAACATAATATGTGTCATGTCAAATTATTGTTGTGCTTGTGGTTTGATTGAAAAAGACAAAGGTATTACACCCATTCTTGCGTAGTTTTGGTAGAATTGGTAATTTTATTTTATTCTCTTGTATTTAAAAAATAAGTAATATTAAATTTTTATAAACATAATGGTGTGTTCAGGAGGTAAAGCCCTTTCGATACCTATATTAATTTCCAGTTGTGAAAAATATGAAATGTTGTCAATTATATTTTTTTCGATTAATATTTTCCAAAAAAATAATATCCTAGGCTAATGATTAGATACCTACATAGATGAAAAGAAATGATTAGATACCTAATCGATTAACATAAGGCGATCCGTCATTTGCCACCGACGTGGTATAAACAATATAATGTAAGTAATTCAAATATGTATTCCTTATATCTGTAATTGTTCTTTTTTACGTTTCT
This sequence comes from Clepsis dumicolana, assembly GCA_963691665.1. Taxonomy (NCBI): domain Eukaryota; kingdom Metazoa; phylum Arthropoda; class Insecta; order Lepidoptera; family Tortricidae; genus Clepsis; species Clepsis dumicolana. Next base: position 11,452,060 of record OY829520.1, on the reverse strand, counting down.
TTACATTATGTCGCGACGTTTTGAAAAATATAAACAACACATCACTAAATACAGATTATTATAAAATAGTGAAAATAGTACACGTACCTAACTACGTAAATACATTTACGAATTTTATCAGTGACCGATACCGGTTCTGTTAGATAATAATGCCACTTTAAGTGTTGTGCGCGGGAGTCTTTAACTCTGTGGGTTGGAGGTGCTTTTGGTTCAGCACGGTGGTATTGGACTGTGGTACGATGGGTTGGGTTCAATGTTCGGCGTTGGAACTCTCCGGTTGTTGCCAAACATGCAGCAGGGCCACCTGTTTAATGCACTCACGAGCGATCGTTATAATGGCTGTGTTAATAATCCATTTTTTAAGTTTTTTTATAAAGGTGTACAGTCAGACATTTTTTTGTGAACCCGATTACTAAATGTAGCCATAACATCCATATACGTATAAAAAAGTTCTGACTGATCAACGCCCAGGCCCCTAATTCGCCAACATTACTATTGTCGGTTTACAATGGCAATTCGAAGTACATTTCTTTGCCAATATGAAGCGCGCTAAAACAAAGCTCTTTAAGTAAGCAATTGACTCTGAATTGACAACTGTCATTTGTAAAGTTGGTGAAATTGGGGCCAACCCCTTTGAATCTACAAAGTTGAAATTTGGCATATACACGTTCCTGTCACGGTCACCACTTTTTGGTGGATGCAACATAAGTCAGCATCCACTATTGTTCTTAAGTTGAAATAAAAGTCACTCACTGTAATTTGAGGTTCTCTTGTAGTTAAACAAAGAGATTCTAATGTAATTATAATTTGCATTATCTTTACAAAACGGTCTAGGGCGAGCTGTCAGGAAGCCAATCGTAGAGACTAGACCGGTACAATATAATGGAATTTAAAAAATCCTATACAGTTTTTTAACAGAGTCTTAAGGCTTCTACAAACATCTAAAGATCTAATCATAATTGACAACATTTCATATTTTTCACACTTGGAAATAAATATAGGCATCGAAAGGGCTTTGCCTCCTGAGCACAACACTATATTTATAAAAACGTTATATTACTTATTTTTTTAAATACAAGAGAATAAAATAAAATTACCAATTCTACCAAAACGGCGCAAGAATGGGTGTAATACTTTTGCCTTTTTCACGAAAAAAAATAAATAAGCAACAATCACACGTAGGTTTGACAATGTCAGATAAATTTAACATCTTGGTTTTGTTTTTTTGATCGTGACAAGACAAAGGCAATTGATCCATCCTAGCGCCGTTTCGGAGTTACGTCCTTTTGGAATAAGTACCTTTTAATAAATTAATTACAAGTCCTAATGAAAATTTAAAACCGTAGGTTTGCTCCTCTTTCAAAGTAGAATACAGACACAATCAAATTATAGTCTCAAAAATATGAAATGTGGTCAATTCACAACAAATATAATGTATGTACAGTAGAGATAAGGCGGGATTTTTCCGAAATTCCACTCCTAAGGGGGGTGAAAGGGGATGTAAGTTTTATGGGAAAACTTTATTTTAAAAGTTACTATCATGAAGCTTAGTAAATATATTTTTCAAACGACGTAAATAAACACGAACCTATTTCACTCAGATTGGGAACTTCACACACGTGCAAAATGTACTATTCTATTATTGCACTTTTATTATTTATATTACCATGATGTTGTCACGCGGTAGGTACTTGTAAGATTTTAGCATTTGCATGTGAATTTTTCCTTCCCAGACAAACTTGGTATTCAGACTTACGAACGAATGGTCATTTGCCAAGCAAAATTGACCGACAAGGCGCGCACGCGCCTGTGTTGCCAACTCAAACTTAATTAGTCACGAATGTTGAATTATGCTTTAGAATACAGCTAATTGCCTTAACCTTGAAATAACCAGTAATAGTACCTACTCCATTTTCAGTGTCAAAACCTCATTGGTTAGCACGTGAAATTGTTCAGCTAAAGTCACAAAAAAATTGTCTTGATTATATTTTATCCAATATTCTGGAGTCTCTGATATATTGGATTACAGTAGATTTTACTGCGAGTGCCTTAAAGACAATACTTTTGTTATTTATATTCAATGGAAACAATTTGTATACCTAAAGGTTTTTTTTATTTTATTTAATAACACACCAGTGATAGTCCTCTATCACACCTGGACCGTGTTTTATAAAGCTACAAGTTACAATTTACAAGCGGAAGTCTCATTCTCTCACCTTTTGTTAGAAAGAGACTTCCGCTTGTAAATTACAACTTGTAGCTTTATTATAAAACACGACCCTGATGGTAAGTGCAGATATGGCCGAAGATGTAGGTAGGTCACCGATTCAGCAACAGAGGGTTGCGTGGTCAAACCCGATAATTCAACCTAACATTTTGTAGGAATTTTGAAATTAAAGAGATTTTTAATACTTTGTGGTCTTTTTTCAACAGTCAATCATTTCTATACTTATCGGGTTTGACCACGCAACCCTCATTTGAGTCAGAAAACCGTCGTTATGTAACTATTATTATATTTTTGTCTGGCATTTTACCTTAATTTCACCTCACTTGTCGACTTTTATTTTAAAACAGAATAATTTGGCAAGTTCAGTAAAAAATTAGACTAACTGATGGTGGTTTTACGTAACACACATAAGTAGGAATTGATGATAACCCCATTCACATCCAAATGGTCGCCATTGTAGTGTCATCATATGATTTATAATATGACTAGCTGTTGCCCGCGACTTCGTCCGCATAGATTTCGGTTATCGCTATCCCACGGGAACTATACAATTTTCCCGAATAAAAAGTAGCCTATGTTATTCCTCAATATTCAAACTATATTCTTACCAAATTTCATCTAGATTGGTGCAGCGGTTTTCCCGTGAAGAGGTACCAAACAGACAGACAGAGAGGCTGAGTTACTTTCGCATTTATAATATTAGTTGGGATACAATAAGTATCTACTTGACGACGAATAGCCTAGTGGTTAGAAACCCTAACTATGAAGCTTGAGGTCCCGGGCTCAAATCCCGGTCCGGGCAGATGTTTGTATGATGAATATGAATGTTTGTTCTCGGGTCTTGGATGTTTAATATGTATATAAATATGTATTTATCTCTATAAGTATGTTATCCGTTGTCTAGTACCCATAGTACAGGCTTTGCCTAGTTTGGGACTAGGTCAATTGGTGTCAAATTGTCCCGTGATATTTATTTATTTACTTATTGTATCCTATTTTAAATTATTACACAATTCTTGACCTATCATTGAACATTGTCTTTACAAAACAAGAAATTCGTTATGTGCATAAGTTGTGTTAAAACCGCTATTGACAATTTAATAAGACAGTGTCTCAATCACCGCAGTCTCTCTGTCTCTATCTATTAGTAAGTGATAGCGAGAACGTCGTAGTAAATGCGTAGTACACGCTTTGTACACAACACTGGTTATACATGTAGTTAGACTACCTAAATAATGGATGATTTGATTGAAACCTTGGCAACAATGGCTTCGTACAATCGTATGGAGTTTCATCTGACCACCACGAGCATGATTAGTCATTTAGCGAGTACATGGTACATTGTTTAGTCATTGATTTATTAATGCTGAAAGGTTTCCCACATGAAAAGCTGAAAGAAAAGACGTAAATTTGTCGACACGATAATTATATGTATGTAGAGAAGCCATTTAAATAATTATGTACACGAAACAAGTACAGTCACAACACGAGATTGCAGAGCCACTTTGCTACTGTTCGTAATTTGGGCGTGATTTAGATTATTTTATTCATTCAATAAAAAATACATCATGAATTGTACAATGTCAAGTTAGGAGAATTTATAAATATTGAAATCGCAAATGAGTAAATTGAATGTCGCTAAATATCGAAATTGGAATAAAATAATAATAAAAACAATTACAGTTCGATTATCCACTTTTACATGTTTTGCTTTTGTTGTACCGTTGTTCATAATTTGAAAAACGAAAGGAAAATTGAATGTCGTCATTCTGTAATGTGGCTGGATTGACGAGTCCAGACTTGGAATGTATTTCAAGGGATATACAACGCAATGTTTTCACTGTGATTCTGATTAGATGATGATTGTGCTTTCCTGGCATTAAAACTTTAGTTTGTTATTGCCACAAAATACTCGTTTCTGATAAGCGTTATAAATTACACCTGTACTTTGCACTGATGGACTTCGTCCAGATAAGATACTGTAATCTACTGCAAATTATCCTAGATTTATCTTCCGCCGTACAATTTCAAAACATTAACCCCGTTGTACCTATCCATATTGCGAATCTTGAGGGTCGAGCACGACTTTACGAAAGCTGCCTAACGTAAAGTCGAATAGTAAACGTTGTCGAGTTTGTATGACGTTTGGAACAGCGCCCGCCCGTGAGCGTATTTGGAACAAAAATTTAGTATGAGGTTTCTCGATCTCGATACGATAACTGTAACGTTACGCAGCTTTCGTAAAGTCGTGCTGGACCCTCAGTAAGCCTATACTTTACTTGCTTGGTGACTAGGACATAATTTTATTATGTCACATAACCTATTGGTTACAATAAAGTAAGGTGGTAACTACGAGTAGCTATCGTAACCACAAAGTATAAATAATGTAGGTACATTAATTGTCTTGGATCAATAATTTTATTAAGTACCTAGACAAGGTCACGAACAACAACGAAGTAAAATATGGCACCGTTCTAGTGTCAGTTTACTATTGACTATTGTAATCTAATATAATCCTTAAGCTGTTATAACTTGCAATTTTGCGTGCAATAAATAAGAGCTCACTCGTACAACTGTGCCGTTATTTGCCGAGCCGTTTTTGACGCTCTGACCCGAATACTTGTAATTATTGATCAAAGACTCATCATCATCATCATGTCAGCCGAAAGACGTTCACTGCTGGACTTAGGCCTCCCCCAAGACTCTCCACTCAGAATGGTCTTGTGCTTTTCGCATCCACCGCGGTCCCGCAATCTTTACTATAGGTCGTCACTCCATCTTGTTGGAGGCCTGCCGACAGCTCGTCTCCCGGTCCGTGGACGCCATTAGAGAACCTTCTGACCCCATCGGCCATCAGTTCTGCGAGCAATGTGCCCCGCCCACTGCCACTTAAGTTTCGCAATTCTTCGGGCTAGGTCGGTAACTTTAGTTCTACTGCGGATCAAAGACTATTGTGGTCAATACCCCTTAAATAAAATTCAACTATTGACTGAACACATATTTTAAACGAGTAAAATAAACATAATTATGAGCAGAACCGTTTACGACAGAGATACAACTTCAACGTCTTAAACTTAAACATTGTTAAAATATATTTGTTTAGCCCGACTATGTCATGTTATCTCAGCTGGTTGGTCTCTGTCTGTGTAAACGACCAGATTCAAGGTTGTTTTTTTTTGTCAGGCCAATTAAGTTTCGGTGAGACATTTCGTCTTCAGATTGTTAGTTACTTAGTGCATTTTTTGTACGAACGACTTTGAAAATGTCCTATGCTCCTTCAAGTTTCCCATGCATGGGACTGGATGAAAGGTCGACCAAGTCGCAGGCAGACGCTAGTATGTTATGTGATTAAATAGTTGTTTAATAAACAGCTGGGAAGAGTTACAATCATTGTTTGCATTTAATTGTACTGTCTAAATCTGTGCGAAACTTAAACACGAAACAAAATAACATCACAGCAGAGCCGTTACCATTGTCTAAGTCATGAAGAAAATTTTAAAATAGTAATGAAACTGTAAGTAAGTAATTTATTTCTAATGAAGACCATTGACTTACCAACACCACGGACTTCGGGTTAGCGCTTAAAAACGTCCGAACCAAAATACCACTAATTAACAAAAAAATACCACTAATCGAGCGTCAGTCTTACTTTGGCTGACGAAAGCGCTGTGACGTATGGCTGTCATCGTAAAAATATAAAATATCCCAATAGGACAACTGCGGGGTTCGAACTCGAGTCCGCGTTGCCCCCCGTAGCCATTCGTATAAACGTTGTTTTCATGCAACACATCTATCATCACACATCAGCAGACCCAACTATCACCACCACTTCACTATACGCAGACGCGTTTGAGAACTCTACGAGCTCATTTTCGAAGCACAAAAACCACCGTTCAACGTGCTAACAGTTATTCTAGTTGGCTATTCCTAGGCTGTACAGCCAAGCTCTTAGGTCTGCCGCACATTGAACCACTAGTCGCGGCCTCTAGACGCGACCACAAGCTGCGGACGAGTTTTTTTCCCACATTTTGTATAGCATCGGCGCAAACCGAGCGTTCGAGTAGCCGCGTTCGAACCACAAGCTTCGGGAGTCTCCCGCGCTCGCTACTAAACGACCGCATTTAGTGGCCGCGACTAGTGGCTCATGTGCGACAGGCCTTACTGTTGTTAAATGGATTATTGGGGGTCGTCAGTCATCATCATGTCAGCCGAAAGACGTCCACTGCTGGACGTAGGCCTCCCCCAAGGCTCTCCACTCACACCGGTCTTGTGCTTTCCGCATCCACCGCGGTCCCGCGATCCTCACCAGGTCGTCGCTCCATCTTGTTGGAGGCCTACCTACAGCTCGTTGCCCGGTCCGCGGACGCCATTCGAGAACCTTCTGGCCCTGCGAGCAATTGCGAGATTTTTGGCGGTAGATCTTCGCATTTGATCCGCTCATTTCCCGAAGGATAAAATACACTTGTTGTATTAGTTGTACATATGTCACTAAGTCAGTAACTAGTAAAGATATTAGTTGGTGTAGATAAATGCCCGATAGCGTGAGGTACCTAGTTGAAAGTCATTCAGGTCACCGCGTTCTACTTGCTTTGACATGGCGATTAACGTGACATTACTGTTAAACTTTTAGTATGGATTGTGTGCTAAGTGTTTTTTAAATTGGTTTTCCGTTTTTCAATTAGGGCTAAGGTTTGCTCGCCTAAAAATGGAATCTTGCAATATTTTCCGCGTTTCAGATTGCAAGATGGTTTTGTTTTTACTGTTTATATCGTAATTCAAATATATATAAGCTGTCTGTTCGTTCTTCTATTTCTTTTTGAAAATTAAATTTCAACGTGAGTTAACTCTTCGTACTAAAATAGTTATTTGCTTCAAACTAAAGATTTACTGGAAGAAGTCCCTTAAAAGGCTAGTGCGCTTTCGTACATCTGTTTCGATTTGTAGCCTGTTAAATACATACCGAGTCATACGTACAAAAATATTTACTTATTATTCCAGTGCAAAGTCCTTCACATGCATTGTGACATAATATTACGTACTAGATATTTACGAGTACGTGCAGGATTCAAATAGAGCAGCTAAACGTTGGAAGTGCGCTTGACTAATTGAGCTAACTATCTGTAACGGGTATCGTTAACATACACTATATCATATAACACTAGATTTTGCTCCTACTTATGCCTTCAGTACACTGACGCTTCGAAATGCGCGGTAGAAATGCGGATCCTCACATTTTACATCCACCGCGATCCTGCGATCCTCATCAGGTCGTCGCTCCATCTTGTTGGAGGCCTACCGACAGCTCGTCTCCCGGTCCTCGGACGCTATTCGAAAACCTTCTGACCCCATCGACCATCAGTCCTGCGAGCAATGTGCCCCGCCCACTGCCACTTAAGTTTCGCAATATTCTTCGAGCTATATGTATGCGGAAACCACAAGACTGGTCTGAGTTGAGAGCCTTGGGGAGGCTTATGTCCAGCAGTGGACGTCTTTCGGCTGACATGATTATGATGATGACGGAGATGACTTTTATACGGGTTCCGCAGATCAGTTCGCGGCGTCGGTGTACTAAAAGCTTTAATGGAAGAATTCCTTAAGCACCTGCTGTACTGACTGAACTCAAACCAGCAACTCCGAATTACGTACCACGCTCTACCAAATGATAAATAAGTCTAGTTTTATCCATGAGAGAGAGAGAGAGAGAGACGTTTATTTCCACACATTCGACACATACTTACAGATAAAAGAAAACAGATGGTGGTTCATTTGAAAAAAAAAAAACAGAATTATTACTAATACCACTACTACTATTACTAATCATTCTACTAATATTATTATTCTATTAATATTACTTATTAGGCTGTGGAACCGGTTACCGATGTCCATCAGGCAATCTTCGTCTGTGTATTCTTTCAGGGAAAGCCTGAAGATGTGGCTCACCCCTTCTTCTTAAATATTTGGGAGTTCTCCTTTAATGTTGTGCTTGTTATTTATTGTATGTATTATATATATATTGGTATTTACTTCTACTTTGTATTTAGTAGTATATTGTAATATGGTAGGATTTTGTATGAGTGTGTGTATTGTATTGTCTCTCGATATTTATAATTATGAACTCACTTTGTGTCGATCCCCAGTGAACTATTCCTCTCCACCACTCAAAGGTTGACTGGCAGAGATCCCTTAAAGGGATAAGTCCGCCTTTGTACTCAAATGTTATTGTTGTAACTTGTGTGTTTTTTGTACAATAAAGTGTTTACTTACTTACTATTACTACTGGTACTACAACTATTACTACTACTAAATACTATTGCTACATCAAATAATGAGGATTATGATGATGATGCTTATGCTTCAATATATTTAAAAGACGACCAGATGGCCTAGTGGTTAGCGACCGTGACTATGAAGCTTGAGGTCCCGGGTTCGAATCCCGGTCGGGGCTGATGTTTGTATGATGAATACGAATGTTTGTTCTCGGGTCTTGGGTGTTTAGTATGTATATAAGTATGTATTTATCTATATAAGTATGTTTATCCGTTGTCTAGTACCCATAGTACAGGCTTTGCCTAGTTTGGGACTAGGTCAATTGGTGTCAATTTGTCCCATGATATTTATTTATTTATTTCTTCTTTGTTACAGAAGACGGCACGTCACTACGATTACTACGAGCAGAAAAACGAAATCGCAAAAGTCTAGTCAAATTTTTATAATCATATCAAAATGAAATAATTTATAGTGTTAACTTAAGTGTTTTAAAAATCAGTGTTTTTTTTTTAGTTTTTTTGTTTTAATTTTATCGATTAAGTGAAAATGCAAATTCTTAGAGCCCGGTTTGTTTGCGCTACCGCCAATCAGTTTCAAGCATGGAGCTGCGCACGGGCAAGAAATGCGAGCTCGGTACGTACTCGTTACATATTTATATTAAATTAATTGTTGCTTTACAGCCAAGGACGATAAAACCAAGAGGACTGCCAATGGCTATACAATGTCGCGTTCCTGTAAAATAATGAGCCTGCTGTAGCTAGTCTCACTATAGAGAGGTCTCTGTACCATTAATTTTGTATGACACTTAGACCTCTGGCTAACACAATAGCGCCATCTATGAACTGAAAGAAAAAACGAACGTCTAAATGTCATACCAAATGAAGGGTACAGAGACTCTTCCATAGTAAAACTAGCTACAACAGCAGGCTTATTATTTCAAATTCTGATACTGGCAGTCCTCTTGGTTTTATGGTCCTTGTTTACAGCTATGTTTATATGTTGTAAGTTTCTAACTATGCTGTATAATACGCTGGTGTCATAATCTAATTATGCGTTTCCACATGGTTTCCACTGTTCGTTACCGTATCCGTTCGATGACAGCCAACAGGGAGAACCAGAGTGTAAACGTCGGCCAAAAACAATGTTTTTCTTTGGGCAGTCGTGTAAAAATACGTCTCGATCGCGTTCGCGATTACGACTATGGGCACATTAGCAGCGCCACTAGTGGCACGTATCGACAATAAATAATTCTCATAGTATTTGATAGAGTAATGCGAACGCGATCGAAACGTTTTTTTGGTAGTTGATTACGCTATACGCTCTGTGCCCTTAGTGTAATCAAAAAGCACAAAATACGTCTCGATCGCGTTTGCGTTAAAGTGTCATATAGTATGAGAATTGTTAAACGCGAACGCGATCGAGACGTATTTCTTGGCCTGGTCGGCGATTACACTGGGCGCTCTGAGCCTTTAGTGTAATTTTTGGGCACAAGAAAACGTCCCGATCGCGTTTACGTCTTTACTGTGTATGAGCAAATCGCAGCGCCTCTTGTGGCACGTATCGACAAAAAACTATTTGACATTGTAACGCAAACGCGTTCGAGACGTATTTTTTGGCCATCGATTACACTAGGCACTCAGGCTTTAGTAATTAGATAGTAAACAGAATCCTAACTCTTTTGTTGTTCCAGAACACAAAAAAGCCGGTCGAGTACAAGCCCATACGGAGCGTGCTCGTGGCGAACCGCGGCGAGATCGCGATCCGGGTGTTCCGGGCGTGCTCGGAACTCGGTATCCGGTCTGTAGCCATCTACAGTGAACAGGACAAGCTGCAAATGCACAGGTGAGTGTCAACCCTAAATTATTTCACAAATTTCAAACTGAAACGTAAATGTACAGATAAACCCATAAAATTAATTCTCGAACTGGGGTTCGAACCCAGGACCTCCACCATGCCGCGGTGTCGCGCTGCCACTGCGCCATCCGAGCAGTATATGCTCCTGACTTCTTCTTCAGCGCATTTGCGCCCACCGTTGGGCAAACGCCTCTCCAATTTTTCTCCGCTCGGCCCGGTTTGCTGTGGATCTCGCCCAGATCGGGCCAGCGGTCGAGCTGATGTCATCCGACCACCTTGCTGGGGGCCTGCCGACTCCTCGGTTTGAGTGTGGACGCCATTCCAAGACCCGCTTGCTCCATCTCCCGTCGTTTCGGCGACAATGTCCTGCCCAGGCCCATTTTAATTTGGCAACGCGATGGCCAACATCCACCACTTTGGTGCGCCTGCGAATGATCTCGTTCCGGACTTTGTCGCGAAGGGATATTCCGAGCATAATGCGTTCCATGGCCCTTTGTGCAATTTTGAGCTTGTTGATTAGCAACACTGTGAGTGGCCATGTTTTACACCCATATGTCATGGCAGGTAGCACGCGCTGGTTGTACATCTTGGTCTTCAGCGACTGGGGTATCTTAGACTGGAAAACACTGTTCTGTTCCAGACTAAGACGTGAGTTCTCGTACAGATATGTCACATAGATGGCGTTAGTGAGTCAGTATTCGCTAAGTAATTTGAATTAAACTGAAGCGTGAATATTATAAGAGTTTTTCGCTGCTGCTACCACTGATTGCTGACATGATGAAAGAGCTCCCGATATTTTATTTTCTCCCGTTATTTATCCCGACGCAGTTACATGCATGATCTCAGTAGTAGTATCTTTTTGTATTTTTTCTCCCAATTTTTTATTTTTACGGTTTTCCTGTGAATATCAATTATATTTTTTATAAACTCACTGAAACATGAATACACAGAAAAAAACCAGAAAAATGCCAACCCCGGGAATCGAACCCGGATCCTCGACACTCCGGGTCGTGTGCTTATCCCCTACACCACGGCTGGACATAGAGGAAAGGCTGAATTTTTTCCATGTATTCAAATCTAAGCTAAGATTTGAATACATGGAAAGAATCAGTTACATGCATCATGATCACTTGATCACGGGTAGACCGGGGTTCGATTTTTAACATAAAACTACCGTGAGACTCAATCATAGTGAAATAATCGGATCACTTACGTATGTCAGTCGAGTATAGCTCGACATGTTTCGGACTAATCTGTAGTCGGGGGGGGGAATCCGTCGGGGTTCGATTACCTGTAGTGCCCGATAAGTCAATCCTGAAACATTTTCTGATTATTGACAATGTTAACCATAATGAAATAGAAACGGATCACTCACGTATATAAGTTGAGTTTAGCCCGACATGTTTCGGACTAATTCGTAGTCCTTTGAGAGCGCACGACCCAGCGGCGGCGAGACACACACTGCGCGCCGCGGCTCGCTCGATTTCATTATGATTGAGTCTCACGGTTGTTTCATGTTAATAGTAGTTTATGCAACTGCTACATAATGAGGGTTCTTAAAACACGAGTGTGTTTTTATGAAACGAGGCGAAGCTGAGGTTCATAATAGGATCGCACGAGTGTTTTAAGGCCTAATTATGTGGAGATGCATACATTACTTTATCTACACACATATTATAAGTACTCTAAGATGGGTTCAAAAGCCGAAGGCATGTATCATACCCATACCTGTCACGAAATTGATTGTTTTTTTTAATCATAGACAAACATACCGAGCTGATGTTTCGTAAACTGTTTTTTTTTTTTGTAAAAAAAAAAATCACATGATTAATTATACATATCGGACTGAACTCGACTTATATACGTGAGTGATCCATGATATTTCACTATGATTGTAAATTACGTTGGTTGTCAAATTCGAAAAATCGAATTCGATGTCGTAATGACTATTACTTTACTGCTGGACCTGCTGGTCGTGGTGAGGCGTCGTCGTGCTGCAATGCTGGTCATTTTCTACGGTTTCTGAACGCATTATAGAGGACTTATGATATGTGTGTAGATAAAAATGTTAACCATATTAGAATAATGCTAGACGCAAGTTTAGCAATTTTCTCCTATGGTTAGCATTGTCGATAATCAGAAACTTTATGTCAGGATTGCCTTTATAGCGGCGGAACACTATAGTAAGGTACCTAATCGCATTCAATATCCCGTTAGTAATAACTAGCTTATGCCCCGCGGCTTTGACCTCGTGAAATATTTCAAAATGGGCTAGTTCCCTATCCCGTGGGAATTTCGAAAAATCCCTTCTTAGTGCACCTCTAGTATACTCAAGGTATATGTTTGCCAAATTTTAAGTCTCTAGGTGCAGTGGTTTAGGCTGTGCGTTGTCTGTCAGTCAGTCAGTCAGTCACTGTTTTATAGGTATAGATAATTTCCTACAAAAGTTTATTGACTAGTTTTCTATTGCAGACAAAAAGCCGATGAGTCGTATCTGGTTGGGAAAGGTTTAGCGCCCGTGGCAGCGTACCTCAGTATCCCGGAAATCATCAGGGTTGCTAAAGAAAACAACGTGGACGCCGTGCATCCTGGCTATGGACTGTTGTCGGAAAGGTAAGGATTTTTTTTATACGATGATGAAGGCAAACGAGCAAGTGGGTCACCTGATGGTAAGTGATCACCACTGCCCATAGGCATGCGCAACCCCGGAGGGCTTGCAGATGCGTTGCCAACCTAGAGAGCTAAGATGAAATGCCTCTTGTGTCCGTAATTACACCGGCTGTCTTACTCTCCACATCGGAACACAACAGTGCAAACAATGTTGCTTAGCGGCAGGATTAGCAAGATAATAACTTTTCTATCAAAAATATCATTTTTAATTCAAGCTCTTGACTGTACTCTTTGTTGATTGTATTTGTGTTGTCATCCAACTATACTCAACTCAACTACTACTACACTCAACTATACTATACTCAATTTCAAACCATTACGGTTGATGAAGAGGTCCCTCCTGTGGAGACAATCCTGGCCGGACCACCAGAATTTCACTAATAGATTATTGTATACACCGGACTTACAAAAGTATGCCAAACACACGGACCAGCCACCCTCTGGACACCAAATGTCAGGGCGAACGTATTCGAAAAGCATATGCTCATTTGCACCTATAAATCTCTCTAGCCTCGAACTTTCGACCAGATGACAAGCTATGAACTAATCACGACGCATTCTCCCGGCCCGCCCACCGCGGCTTTTTTCGTAATGACTTTCCAAGTAAATTATAAAAGATGCGGTGTCCAGAGCGTGGTTTCTCCGTGGCCAAACACAATAGTGAGCTGATCCTGTCTAAGTGCCTTATGTTTTATGTTATTAGTTATTAGATTGGCTAGGTTTACACAAATGAGTGCTTGTGTTGTTGCATTGCAAAGACGAATGTCGTCTAATATCTCAATAATCTAATCAACTTAGAAAAGGTGAAAAAGCCCCCGACGTTGTCATTTCAAAGTTCAATATTTTACAAACTGGTGAGCCGATTTTAATGAAACTTAGCTAAGAACCATCTCGATTAAACTAGCTTTCGATGAAAAAAAAAACTGCATCGAAATCGGTCCATCCGTTTGGGAGCTATGATGCCACAGACAGATACACAGATATACAGGTCAAAGTTATAACTCCGGGGGTTGAAAACGGCTGGACACATGCATAAACACAATTTCTTATTCTTCGGTCACCAGGCAATAACACCTTCAAAGAAATCTCTCTATCGGAGTCACCCAATCCACAATTGTTAATCAATCCTTTGGGTCATGTCGTCAGTCTCTTTAGCGTGTATACTGTTGATACTCAGGTCGGACTTCGCTCAAGCTGTCGTGGACGCAGGGATTCGCTTCATCGGACCCTCGCCGGCTGTGGTGCAGCAGATGGGGGACAAAGTCGCAGCCAGGCAGGCCGCCATAGCTGCCAGTACGTATAAATGGTACCACCACAGACACAGAATAGCCTAGTGGTTAGAGACCCTGACTATGAAGCTTGAGGTCCCCGGGTTCGATCGCCGGTCGGGGTAGATGTTTGTGTGATGAAAACGAATGTTTGTTCTCGGGTCTTGGATGTTTTAATATATTTAAAAGTATGTGTTTATCTATATAAGCATGTTTATCCGTTGTCTAGTACCTATAGTACAGGTTTTGCCTAGTTTGGGACTGGGGCACTGTGTCAATTGTCCCATGATATTCATTTCTTTATTTTCTTATACAGAGGTTCCTATTGTACCGGGTACTGACGGGCCGGTGACCACAAAAGAAGAGGCGCTTGAGTTCTGCAAGAAACATGGTCTTCCTGTGATATTTAAGGTAAGATTTGTACCTGAGAGGCTCGCTTAATAAGCTAATTAATAGAAGCCGACCTCCTTTTCCTTGCCATGTTGGTTGTGTTTAATATTTCAGTACTTGCTACCAGATGGTTATTACCTTCGATCAATAAATACCTAGATAACAGGTCACGAAGAAAATGAAGTAAAAATAAAATAATATGAAAAGCGCGCTGATGTAGCAATCCACTCACAGCGGAACCCCCACAGGCTCTGCCCAGTCAGGCGACGTCTTGCTGAATCCGGCAAACTGACTCATGTTATGGGCCCGGCAGTATACGACCAGTGCCCTAAGCACGACTTGTCGAATCCTGCGTTACGTTACGGTTATCGTATCGAGATCGAGAAATCTCATACTAAATTTTAGTTCCAAATACGCTCACGGGCGGGCGCTGTTCCAAACGTCATACAAACTCGTTATAGTTTACTATTCGATTTTACGTGACTCAGGATTCGACAAGTCATGCTTAGGGCAAAGTTACCCGAAACAGTTACTACGGCCCCGTCTTTAAATATTTTGAAGAGGAAACTCAGGGATTGGCTTCTCTAGCACACGTTCTGCGCCTTAGACTTTTCCTGTTCCTTAACTTTAATTCCAAAATCTACTGGTTATTAGGTGGTATAATTAATGGCTGACTTTTATTGATTTAATTCGAATTGTAATCTATTGTATTACATTGCAGCGATGTAACGCGCTAATTAAAATGACATGTGATAATACCTTATTACTTATTACGAATAAATGAGTATGAGTATGAGTAATGTTTTGCTTCACTTCAGGCGGCCTACGGCGGCGGTGGCCGCGGCATGCGGGTCGTGCGCGACATGGCCGAGGTGGAGTCCTCGTTCGAGCGCGCCTCGTCCGAAGCCCTGGGAGCCTTCGGCAACGGCTCCATGTTCATAGAGCGGTTCATCGAACGGCCGAGGCATATTGAGGTGCAGTTGCTGGGTGAGTTTTGATATGGGCATATCGAGGGGGGGTAACGATGGGCGGGTCGAGTCGTCTGATTCGAATCAGACGCTAAGCGAGTTGATTCGAATCAAGTTCCTTCGCAACTCGAATCAACTCGACTTGCCGGCTCCACTCGGCGGCTCCACTCGGCGGTTCGGAACGCGCAACCGCAACGCGCACCCAACTCGATCGATTCGGCTTGATACGAATGCGAACGCGAGTTATGCGAGTCGCCAACTCGGCGACTCGTGTACGGGCCGAGCTATGCCAACTCGAATGCGCCGAACTCGACTCGTCTCGCCGACTCGCGGGCTGGGCGAACGCCATCCGGTTGATCCGAGTCGAGTCAACTCGTTGGCATTCCATTGGCCCGCACGAGACGGTTTGCTTCATCCTTCCTAATGCGAACTGCTAAGGAATGGAATTCGCTCCCATCGTCTGCATTTCCGGGCGGGTACAATCTAGGGCTCTTCAAGGCTAGAGTTGTTCAGGCTGTTACTGAACCAGTGAGTTACACCTTAGGCCTCATCTGCACCTTCCATCAAGTGAGATAGGGGTTAATCACTGGTCAGTTTATAGTAAAAAAAAAACTTCAATAACATAAATAAAAAAATTGTACCTACGTATCTATACTTTAATTATTTGAGCATTGAAAAGAAGGTAACAATCTTTATATGTCTTTTTATTGAAAAACGCTTTTTAAAAACAGACAACGAAAAAATATAGGTAAGCGTATTTCTTTGGTTCCACGCTTAATTGAGAGTGGTCAAAGTCAACAATTATAACGTAATTGTCATAAAAACACATTATTGCTTTATTATTATACTTACTAA
Source organism: Clepsis dumicolana (assembly GCA_963691665.1). Taxonomy (NCBI): domain Eukaryota; kingdom Metazoa; phylum Arthropoda; class Insecta; order Lepidoptera; family Tortricidae; genus Clepsis; species Clepsis dumicolana. The sequence continues at coordinate 11,435,561 of OY829520.1, read as the reverse complement.
TAACGAGCAAGCAGACGAGCCCTCTTTTTAATCGCATTTAAACAAACAGCATGTTATATTAATGAGTTCGTGTTAGGCTGAGCATCCACCAGACTTGTATGAGGTAACTAAGCAGTGGGCAACAAAATATCCTCTAATAATAATAATAATTCATTTATTTCAAGTAATTTCAAACTCGTAATTTGGAAATAGGTCAATCAACTTTGAATTGCCACTCGTTGCTATGGAGATGTCACCCGGATAACTCGTCTAAAATATTTTCTTAAGTCACCACTTCATCAAACGTTAGGTGTTTCGACAGTTATATGCCAATTCCTTTATACTTCATCTCAGCATGCATATCCTGACTTTCGGGGGAGTGGGGGTCTTAGAAAATCATATGTTTGATAAGTTGTCCAGGGGACATCTCCATGGCAACGAGCGGCGCTTAAAATTTGATTAACTCATTTGCACTCTCCATCAGGCGGGTTAGGGGTTTCACTGGTCGGTTAATTGCAAAAAAAATCCTGCTGCTAAGCATCAACGCATCTACGAACCCCGGGGTTGAGGGTGTCTACGGGCAGTAGTATAATAATCACTTACCATCAGGTAACCCACTTGCTCGTTTGCCTACCTTATCGCATAAAAAAGCTTTTGCTTAGCTACCGCGTGTAACTCTGGTGGATTCGCAGCCTGTATACCTACTCAAGTTGCAACACGTCTTTTGTTTTGGTGACGCCTTGTTTACAACTGTGTGATCGGTTGTATTATCTTATCATGATTTACTGATGCAATTTTTGGCTTCTAAAGTGTTTTGATTTGTTTCTTATCTTGTTAAGTATTTAATTCCTAGGTTTTGTTTCGTATGGAATTTTATGAAACCAGTATTGTAATTTTACAAAGTGAAATAAAACGGATTACTCACGAGTTCAGCCCGACATGTTTCGGACTAATTCGTAACGTAACGTGTTACAGATTTTGCAATAAGTATTTTATTTGTACGACATTAAATTTGAGAATGAAATGAAGGCAAACCATCTTCTAGTGGCAAACTTAGACTAATCGTACTGTACAAGTAATATAATGCGTTTATGTAGTTAGTTTATTTGCCTTCCTACTAATACTTATGAAAAAAGTAAAGTGTTTCTGCAAGACACTGAAAGTTGCTATATAATTGCCATACTACACATTCTTACATACGTTCTCACAAACCTTCGCTTTTGTGTAGTAGGATTCCACTATACATTCGTAGTTTTAGGGTTCCGCACCTCAAAAGGAAAAACGGAACCCTTATAGGATCACTTTGTTGTCCGCCTGTCTGTATGTCACAGACCAATATAAAATAACCCCATACTGCGTACATTTTGCTTAGGAGCAGGGCTCTGCTAACACTGGGCAACTTAAAACATCAACAACCTAAAATCTTTGTACGAAACCCTCGGTGCGCGAGTCGGCTTCGCACTTTTTTTTTTTCAATGATATGTCTTTACGTTGTGCTTTCCATACGCAGGTGACAAAGCTGGCAATGTGGTCCATTTGTATGAGAGAGATTGCTCTGTCCAACGCCGGCATCAGAAAGTTGTGGAGATTGCGCCCGCGCCCGGCTTGGACCCCGAGGTACGTATTGTTACAGACAACAATACAATAGCTCTTTATTGAACACCACATAACAGGCAAAACAGAAAATAAGGCACAATGAAAATGGCCCAATTAACTTTTCGTTACCACTCGTTGCCACGGAGATATCCCCTGGGTAACACTACAAAATTTTCTAAGACCGCACTCCTCCGAAAGTCAGGATTTTGCATGCTTAGGAGATGAAGCATAAAGGAATTGGTATATAACTGCCGAGACTCCTAACGTTTAATGGAATATCTTGTTTTAGACGGGTGACCCGGGGGACATATCCATGGCAACGAATGGCAAAGAAAAGTTGATTGACCCAAATACAAGGAAAGAAAGAAAATATTTCTTTTTTGTATTTACGGTCATCCCATTCGAAATTATTTTTCAAATTTCAAACAACACAAAAACCAATACAAAGGACCAGAAAAATAAATTCTCGAACTGGGATCCGAACCGAGTCCTCCATCATACCGCGGTGACGCGCTACCAACTAACCCAACTCGCCCAACCACCACCACAACCAGTTCGAGAATTTATTTTTCGAGCCTTTTTGTATATTTACGTTTCGATTTGAAATTTGAAAAATAAATGTTCATAGCTACAAAAAATAAACTTGATAACAAAATAAAACACAGATCACAAAATACAAGACCCGTTTCAAACCCATTCATGCCATTTCATTTCATGGCGTATTTTGGTCAGTATCAACATTTCGACATATTACATTATTTCGTACCGGATAATCATTTGTAGGCATAAGTCCACCTTCGTACTTGTATCTCATTCAATGAAAATAATCGATTTATTGATTATTTTTGTTTTTATTTTTATGAAACATTCATAGAATGAAATTCAACATACAATGACAATGCAAAGAAAAATTCGTTAAGCAGCTGGACCAGCTGCTTAACGAATTTTTCTTTGCATTGTCATTGTATGTTGTATCTCATTGTTTGTAACTTGTCTTTATTACTGTATTTTCTGTACAATGAACCGTTTACCTACGTCTTTGTAAGTAACTGTAAGTCAAAATTTTAGTACCTTCGCCTCGCCTCGTTACATAAAACCACACTCGTGTTGTACGAACCCTAATTAAGTAACAGTTGCATAACCTACTCTTTCAGATTCGCAACAGAATGACAGAGTGCGCCGTGCACCTGGCCAAGCATGTGGGTTATGAGAACGCCGGCACAGTGGAATTCCTGCTTGACAACAAGGGCAACTTCTATTTCATTGAAGTCAACGCCAGGTCAGTACTAACTGAAAGCAAAGACGATAAAACCCAGAGGACTGCCGGTGTCTATACGATGCCGCGTTCCTTTGAAATAATAAGCCTGCTGTAGCTAGTTTTACTACGGAGGGGTCTTTGTACCATTTAGACCTCTGGCTAACACAATAGCGCCATCTGAATTCGTTTTTTTTCTTTCAGTTCATAGATGGCGCTATTGTGATAGCCAGGTGTCATACAAAATTAATGGTACAGAGAGCTCTCTATAGTGAAACTAGAAACAGCAGGCTCATTATTTTACAGGAACGCGACATTGTATAGCCTTTGGCAGTCCTCTTGGTCCTATCGTCCTTGCTGAAAGTGAAAACCCTGAAATGGAGATGGTAACTGATAACCAAGGAGCGGAATAGTACATAGCAGAAATCAAACTTGATGTTATCGAATCGACTCTGCGCTTGTTTTACTTTTAGCATTATTCTGTAACATTTCTATTTTGTTCAATAAAGATTACATAGGTAAATAAATAATTTTTGCCGAAATTTTACAAAAACTTCCAAGTAGGCTTTTTGTTCCGATAAGTTACATTCATTAGGGTTCCCTAGCCACCCCTATAGTTTCGTCATGTCCGTCTGGGTTCCGTAGCCAAAATGGCAAAGACGGAACCCTTATAGTTTCGTCATGTCCGTCTGTCCGTCTGTCTCATATCCATATCAATCAATAGCTACTTCAAATCAGCTCTTGTACATTTGCATGTCATGTCATGTCATGTAATTTGTGTTAAATTTGAACTTAAAAAAATAATCGGTATCTGGAAAAGTCGATAAAGTGCAATGTTCGCTCCCTATTGACTTTTGATTTTTCTCCTTCTCGTATACTCAATGTAGTTTCCAGACTGTAGTTTCCATCAGGTGTTATAATAATAATAATTATTATTATTTATTCTCAGATAATAAAATCCATGGTATGTCAGTTATCCTTCATTTGCTTAATGAATTATATGTTAGTCAGTAATAATTTCATTTTATTTACCTTTTTCTCCACAGGTTACAAGTAGAACATACAATCACAGAAGAAGTCACAAGCATCGACTTGGTCCAGTCTCAGATCCGGGTCGCAGAGGGCATGACCCTGCCCGAATTGGGACTTACCCAGGACAAGATCAAGACCCAGGGATACGCTATCCAGTGCAGGGTCACCACTGAAGACCCGGCTAATAACTTCCAACCCAGCACTGGCAGGCTTGAAGTGTTCAGGTAAGGTACCTTATTAAAAGGTACCTTTGACGACCGGATGGCCTAGTGGTTATATGACTGATTCATCATCATCATCATCATCATCAGCCTATTTACGTCCCACTGCTGGTCACAGGCCTCTCAGAATGAGAGGGCTTGGGCTATAGTCCCCACGCGGGCCCAGTGCGGATTGGGAACTTCACACACACCATTGAATTGCTTTCGCAGGAGTGTGCAGGTTTCCTTACGATGTTTTTCTTCACCGCAAAAGCTCATGATAAATTACAAATGTAATGCCGCACATAAATTCCGAAAACCTCAGAGGTGCGAGCCGGGGTTTGAACTTTCGACCCTCTGCTTCAGAGGCGATAGGTCAAACCACTAGGCTATCACGGTTTTTTATATCATGGCTGATTGGTTATATAATATACTAGCTTATGCCCCGCGGCTTTGCCCCCGTGAAATATTTCAAAATGGGCTAGTTCCCTATCCCGTGGGAATTTCGAAAAATCCCTTCTTAGTGCACCTCTAGAATACTCAAGGTATATATTTGCCAAATTTCAAGTATGTAGGTGCAGTGGTTTAGGCTGTGCGTTGTCTGTCAGTCAGACAGTCACGGAACTGTTTTATAGGTATAGATTATAAATTATAAGTCAATAGATTTAGGTTAATCTGTATTCTCATATAATTTTCTATAACTGTGATAGTATGACTTAATGACTATTAAAATTTTAAAATATTTAATTTCTGTTATGCTCGCAATAAACTTAAAAGTACTATAGGTAATTGATCTCATGTAGTTACTAAGCTGAGTTTATCTGTACCTTCTTTGTTCAGATGTACGAAATATAATATTTGTTAAAATTTTTGCATGCCGATGAGCCAGAACGCAGTGTTGGTTATATAATATACCTATATAATTAATGACCTGTATTCTCGCAATAAAAATATTTCATTTCATTACGGATGGTAAATTTTTGTCTATTTTCTTAAATAACTTCAAAACTATTTATCTTAAAATTACTGAAAATACGTATTTCAGATGCTCACAATGAGCCCTTTCATTTGACACGTAACACGATATAGTTGGCAAAACTTTTTTTTTTTCATTTTCTAATTTAAAAGTGGCCCCCATGTTTAAAATCCATTAATTTACGTTACACGTCCGTCACACACTTTGGTTCACCGGCTACATAATTGTTACTATGTTAATTGTTTGGTATTGTGTACCAAATTTCAACTTAATCGGTCCAGTAATTTCGGAGAAAATGGCTGTGACAGACGGACAGACAGACATGCGAATCTATAAGTTTTCTGTTTTTCCTTTTACGGAACCTTATATATGCTAGTTTTCACATAAAATCTTTGTCTTATTTTCAGGTCCGGTGAAGGTATGGGTATTCGATTGGATTCGGCTTCTACGTACGCCGGAGCCATCGTCTCGCCCTACTACGATTCCTTGCTAGTTAAAGTAAGTAAAAGTAACAGTAATGCCTTCTTTGCCATAAGGGCACGCATGGGCACGGGCCTGGGCCCCCAGCCCCCAGGCCCCAGCATCGTGGTGGCCCCAAATGCAGAAACCTGAATTTGGTAACAGTTTCAAATGATTCGCGGTTGATCGTGATTACCTTATAGGTTTGATGAGCTCCCGATATTACGATGCAGTTGCATGCATCATGATCACGGGCAAACTGACGAAACGAGGGTAGATACTAATGTTGCGCAGACCGGGCTCTGTCTACCCGCATTTTTGCGCGTCTACCCTCGTTTCGTCAGTTTGCCCGTGATCATGATGCGTGTAACTGCGTCGAAATATCGGGAGCTCGTCAAAGCTATAAGGTAATCGCGGTCAATATCCCGTTTTCATTATGTCAAATACAGAATTTGGTGTATTCATTTTTTCTTCATTGCTTACTACAACCCCAGGTTTTTATTTTTCCCCGGGGCCTCTGCATGGTCTAAGACGGCCCTGAATACGAGGGCTGTTTGATAAGTACCCGTTTTCTAAATATATTAATATCACTGGCCGCAAATAAGTATACCACCTTTTTAAGCCATTTTTCAGAGGCGGGAAAATTAAAAAAAATGGCATTATTTTGTTTTTTTTTCTCATTTGACAACGATTCAGTGAAGGCGTGAACTTAAAATTGTTAAAATGGAGAAAGAACAGTATCGGTCTGTAATTAGATTCTTATTTTTGGAAGGAAAAACATGTGATGAAATAAAAGTGAGAATGCAAGCGGTTTACCATGAATGTGCTCCTTCTATGACAACCGTCTGATATTGGTATAACGAGTTTAAACGGGGGAGACCAACCGTCTTTGATGAGGATCGCCCAGGCCGGCCAGTTGAGGTGACTACAGACGATATGGTTAAGAAAATTGAAAATATCGTTTTAGCCGACCGCCGAATTAAACTTTGAGAAATCGTTGATGCTGTAAACGTTTCAATCGAGAGGGTACAACACATATTAGAAGAAAAATTGGGTATGAAGAAAGTATCGGCGAGGTGGGTGCCGCGTTTACTCACGGAGGAGCAAAAACGGAACCGACTGACTACTTCGGAGCAGTGATTGGCCGTGTTCAAACGTAACACGAAGGTGTTTCTGCGTCGTTTCGTGACCGTGGACGAAACGTGCGTCCACCACTACACCCCGGAAATGAAAGAGCAGTCGAAGCAGTGGATTTTACCGGGTGAACCTGCTCCAAAGAAAGCAAAAACCGTCCCATCGGCTGGAAAGGTCATGGCGACCGTTTTTTGGGATTCGCAGGGTATTATAGATATTGAGTATTTAGAAAAGGGAAAAACAATAACAGGGCAGTACTATGCCAATTTATTGGATGAATTTGACGCCGTGTTGAAGGACAAACGACCCCATTTAAAAAAGAAAAAAGTACTGTTTCATCACGACAACGCCCCGGCTCATTCGTCCAGAGTTGTGACGGCTAAATTAGCACAGTTACGCTACGAACTATTGTCGCACCCCCCGTATTCTCCAGATTTGGCCCCACGCGATTTCTTTTTGTTTCCCAACCTAAAAAAATGGCTCGGTGGCAAGCGATTTGGATGAAATGACGAAGTCATTGCCGCCACAGAGGCCTATTTTAATGACTTTCCAAAATCATACTTTTTGGATGGTTTATTGAAGCTTGAGTATAGGTGGAACAAATGTATAGAGTTAAAAGGTGACTACGTAGAAAAATAAATGCTTATATACAAAAAAAAATGTTTTTTTTTTCCATAAACGGGTACTTATCAAACAGCCCTCGTACATTAAGACTATTTTAAACTAGTGGCTTTGTGAGCTGTACACCTGACGACCTCTGTAGAAAAAACGGAACCCTTATAGGATCACTTTGTTGCCCGTCTGTCTGTCAAGACCCTTTTTCTCTGGAACGCGTGGAGGTAGCATGTTGAAATTAATATCAAATACTCAAGCCTGCGGTCCCTTGAAGCTGTGAAAAAATCCATACAAATTGCCGAAATCCAAAAACCTCAAGGGTACTTCCAGTTGTCCTAGAAACTTGAAATTTGGTATGAAGGTAACTCTTATAGCACAACCACTCCGAAAAGTCTCAAAATCTTAAATTTTTATGTCTGTTCGTAGATTTCGCAGACCAATATAAGTTGACCCCACACTGCGTACATTTTGGTTAGGAGCAGGGCTCTGCTAACACTGAACTTCTTAATACACTGGGGAATAGCGTTAAAATCTTTCTACGGAACCCTCGTGCGCGAGTCCGACTCGCACTTGGCCGGTTTTTTTTAAATGTATTGAAACAATACGTGGACGTCGTACACGAAGTCACGGCAACATAATAGTTTAAAGTAAATAATAACTTTTCAGGTGATCTCTCACGCCAACAACCTTCCCGCCTCCGCCGCTAAAATGACACGCGCCCTCCGAGAGTTCCGTATCCGAGGAGTGAAGACCAACATTCCTTTCTTGCTCAACGTTGTCGGCAATCAGAAGTTCTTAACTGGTGAGCGACACTGCCAATAACCTAACCAACTTGGAAAAGTTGAAAAACCCCCGACATTGTCATTTCAAAGTTCGATATTTCACAAACGGGTGAACCGATTTTAATGGAACTTGGCTAAGAACCATCTCGATTAAACAAGCTTTCGATTGAAAAAAACCGCATCGAAATCGATCCATCCGTTTGGGAGCTATGATGCCACAGACAGATACACAGATACATAGATAAACAGATACACAGATACACAGACACACAGATACTCAGATACACATGTCAAACTTATAACACCCCTCTTTTTCGTCGGGGGTTAAAAACATACTAACTGACCGCGATGTATAGGTTGCGCCACCAGAGTTGAGGTCACGCACACAACAATATCCGTCAAAATAGAATATCTGGGTCACGTGTTGCGCCATGAAAGATCTCAGCTGCTGCAACTAATATTGATGGGTAGAATACAGGGGAAACGGCGCCTTGGATGGCGGAAGAAATCATGGCTGAGGAATATTAGGGAGTGGAGCGGGATCAGCAGTGCGGAGAAACTGTTCCGGGTGGCTCAAGACAGGGGGAAATGTTCGGAGCTAAGGCCAACCTCCAGTAATGGAGTGGCACTTTAAGAAGTAGAAGAAGACAACAATATGTCATGTAGTGACAGCGGGATTTTGAAATTACTGTTCTTTTTTCGTACCGATAGCAAGTTCAACAGTGAATTGCAAGATAGGCCAAAAAGTTTCTTTAAACTATTCTGTTAAGTATTATTTACAAAAATACATCAAATTCGAACAAAACAGAAAATGAAGTATTTTGGTCTACATATTTTATTTAAGTATTTAGGTGAGGAAGATAACTCTTATTTGAAGTCGTATTTTTTTTTATGGATGCGCGAGCACTTCTGATTACTAACACCAACTAGTACTAACTTTGCTGTGATGGTACGGCTCGTGACACGGCAGTCAAGGCCCCTGGTTCGATTCCCGGGGTTAGTCAGATACGAGGGTCGTCTGAAAAGTTTCTGGCCTCACTATGAAATAAAAACTTTTTTTTAAATCCTCTTTGGCATTATAATAAGACTTTTTTCAGGAGTTATATGTCAAAATTGCCGCCATTTTTGACGGCTAGTTTTTCCTTAACGGCTGATTTAGCAAACCAGTGCCTGTGTTCTTTGAAAAACGGATAAAATTGAGTGTCGAGCTGTGATGAAGTTCTTATATTTAACAAACAATACGCCAACCAAAATCAAAACTGAGATGGATGCTGTTTACGGCAAGTCTGGTCTGCTCCATCATTTTCTACAGTAAAATTTTGGGTAGCAGAATTTAAACGCGGTCGTACCAGCTTATACGATGATGTATGATGTATGTATGATGTATGTATGATGTATGTATGATGTATGTATGATGTATGTATGATGTAGGACGGCCAAAAAGTGCGACCAACCAAGATGTTGTCCAAAAAGTACACCGATTGTTACTTGACGACCGTCGAATCAAGGTTAGAGAGATTGCAGAAGCTGTAAGCATATCTGAAGAAAGAGTTTGTCATATACTAGTTGAAGATTGGAACATGCGAAAGCTAACTGCACGTTGGGTGCCGCGTCTGTTAAATTCGGACCAAAATCAAATTCGAATGAACATTTCCAAAGTCCTTTTGAAGCGATTTAAGCAAAACACGTGGAATTTTTTGCGTCGGTTGATAACTGTCGACGAAACGTGGATCCATCACTTCACGCCAGAGACAAAATCACAATTCAAACAGTGGACTGCGAAGAATGAGTCTGCTCCAAAGAAGGCGAAGACGGTTTCTTCGGCCGGAAAGGTGATGGCCACCGTGTTCTGGGATAGTCGCGGAGTTATATTCATTGACTATCTAGACAAAGGAAAAACTATAGCGGGGGCTTATTATTCATCGCTACTTGACAAACTGAAGGTAGACATTTCGAATAAACGGCCGCATTTGCAAAAAAAGAAAGTGTTGTTTCATCAAGATAACGCACCATCTCACAAGTCAAAGATTGCAATGGCAAACATTCAGAAGCTGCGATTCGAACTGATTGAACATCCACCGTATTCTCCAGATCTGGCTCCTAGCGACTTCTTCCTGTTTCCCAGACTGAAAACTTGGCTCGGTGGAAAGAGATTTTTAAGTAACGAGGAGGCCATAGCCGCCGTGGACGCCTATTTTGCAGAGCTAGACGTCAACTACTACCTGGACGGGTTGAAGACATGGGAGCATCGCTGGGAGAAGTGTATTATTTTACAAGGAGACTATGTTGAAAAGTAGAAAAGAATCGGACCGAAAAAACACCTCTTTCCATGTTAGGCCAGAAACTTTTCAGACAACCCTCGTATATGACCAAAAAAAAAACCTTTGAGATCATGACTTCCGAGGATGTTTTAAAATTGATTTTATCTATTTATTTTATTTATTTATTGAGACTAATCTATCTATACCTCTATAAAACACGTGTCTGACTGGCTGACAGACAATGCATAGCCTAAACCACGACCTAAAGACTTGAAACTTGGCAAACATATACCTTGAGTATCCTAGAGGCACTAAGAAGGGATTTTACTAAATTCCCACTTGATAGGGGAACGCGAGGGAGATCGCGGGACCACGGTGGATGCGGAAAGCACAAAACCGGTCTGAGTGGAGAGCCTTGGGGGAGGCCGCCGTCCAGCAGTGGACGTCTTTCGGCTGACATGATTTATTTATTTATTATCGAAACAATTTTACAGCATTACAGCAAAGCCAATGCGCTATAAAATTTAAATATAAACAACACACAATACAAAAAAAATGGTTGTAGTAGTGGTTGTAGTATGTATAAAAAAAAAAAAACATTACAACTATTTAGGGAGTTTTAAATGTCAGTTTCGCTTTCCTAAAGCGACGGAACACCACACCCGTGATGATGATGATTTATTTTTATTTTTTATTGAGAATAATAATATTGATAATTAATAAGTTATTTTATAACCTACCTGCTTGTAAGTTTCGACCTAGTAAGGATTGCGGGACTGCGGTGGATGCGGAAAGCACGCGACCGGTCTGAGTGGAGAGCCTTGGGGGAGGCCGCCGTCCAGCAGTGGACGTCTTTGGGCTGACATGATGATGATGATGATGAAGTTATTATATTCCCCAGGCGCTCTGGACACGTATTTCATCGACGAGCACCCGCAGCTGTTCATGTTCCAGGCGTCGCAGAACCGCGCGCAGAAGCTGCTCAACTACCTCGGGCAGGTGCTGGTGAACGGGCCCGCCACGCCGCTCGCCACCGCCGTGCCGCCCGCCGACATCGAGCCCTACATACCGCCGGTGCCCCTCGGTAACAAACACAATACATACTGTATTAGAGTGCCTTTCCACCAGCAATGTGCTATGCTACGTTGCTATGGATGCGCTGATATCCACCAATCGTACTCATTGCTCCACACAGCATAGCAGTCGTAGAAACGGGTGCAATATGATTGGTGGATATCAAACGCATCCATAGCAACGTAGCGTAGCACATCTCTGGTGGAAAGGCACCCTTAGTCGCGCCACGAAGGTCTAGCGATGACGGAGCCGACTTTTAGTATTTTTATTTTCGAAATTGTCAGATCGAAATTATTTTTCGAAAAACTGAAACGTAAATATGCAGAAAGGCTAGAAAAAAATATTCTCGAACTAGGATTCGAACCCAGACCTCCGCCGTGCCGCGGTAACGCGCTACCGACTACGCCATCTGAGCAAACATTGGTAGCCGTTATATATTCACGTTTCAGTTTATTTCGAATTACTTTCGACTTTCGTGACGCGACCTGTACCAGCTATTACTCGTAACTAAACTAAACATAGTTTTTTTAGCATTAGAAAGACGAAAAACAATCTTGACATGTCTTTTTGATTGAAAACGCTTTTTAAAAATAAGTAACCATTACGTATAAAGCCATAACAATATAAATAATTGAATCTCATTGTCATTTCATTCTTGCTTGCTGTGACTTATGTTTAAAAAGCGTTTTTCAATAAAAAGTCACGTCAAGATTGTTTACCTTCTTAATAATGCTAAAGAAAACGAAGTACTTGTAATAAAATATCCGCTAGAATCGCTAGTGTCGAGTGAGATCTATCTGTCACTCTCCACCAATGAGAGACAAGCTACTGGCCTGTGATTGGTGGAAATTGACAGACTTCGCTTGACACTAGACCCTAGCGGTTTTTTGACTCGCGATAGATCTAAGGCCTTATTTTCTAACGTCCGCGGGTTCGCTATGAAATTAGTCGTCTCTTTCTTATATCGTTTGATGGAAAGCGACGGCGAATGCGAAAACTATACTGTTCCCGTGATATCTAAATTGTAAGGGACCGGGGGATCGATTTTTGAAACTCACCCTGTGACTAAATTCACTGATTACTAAAAAGTATGTATTTTCTAATCTCACCGGTGACTAAAATTCTAATGCCTATGATATCAAATACGAAAGCCTCCACCCACTCGTAAACGAGATCACTGAGTGACTTCTTGACCCACTGACAGTGACGGCTAATCTCAAATCTACTATGCTGTAATGCTTGTCTATGACAGAAACACGAATTAGCTGCATTTGTTTTAAATAGTGATATCAATGTCATAGATGAGAATTTAGTCGCCAAGTGAGATTCAAAAATCGACCCCAGCTCCCCATGATATCCAAATTAGAGGCCCAATTTTCCGTGGTATTTAAATCCCAAAAAATACTATTTCCATTTTGATATTGGTACTTGTTGATATTTATAAACACGCTGCTTCGCGTGAAGTTAAAACTAGGAAAGCATTGTTCGAGTAAAGAAAAAAAGTTTATTGTCAATACTTTTGTATGTATTTACTTGTTTGTTTGTACTAACAGAATGGGATGTTCAATCATTACATTGCATTACATTCCCATTTGCCGCCATAATATTTCATTTTCATTGAAGTACATACCTCCAATCCAAAGCAAAGGTTGATTTTGGAAACTATTTAGTCAAAGAAAAAATATTTTTAAATAAATAAAATATGAGGCTTGAATATAGGTGAATAGGAGTCGCTTTGTTACAATATTTTCATATGTGCAATTTTCTATTGAAAAAAGCACAATTTTTAAACCATAAAAAATAGATTTTCAATTGCGCGTTTTATTATACCGATTAATATGATTTGATTGTGGTCGAATAAAATCTATTTAGACCTGCAATTTTAAACTTATTCTCATTTTTGACCCGTTCAAATTTGATTGCAGACCCATCTGGGTGTGGTAGGTTCAACTTTTTATAATTTTTAGGTTATTTTTGCTTTTTGTTAACTTGCTTCAATAATATGGTCGGTGCAGCGCTACATATTCATCTAGCACTTGGGATATGTAAAACTGTTTGTATGACACTTCCGTTGTTTTACGTAGAATTTGTAGTATTTCTGTTTGATGTTTTTCAGGCCTATGTTTTATTTGAAGTTGAGAAATATTTATATTTGGGCATAGTTTGTGAAGGGAAGTAAGTTGACTTGAATTATTTTGTACTTTGGTTATCTTTTCCTGGAATCAGTGAAACTTTTTTCTAATTTTTTCAGCAGCGTTATTAGTACAATAACGTTAGCCTGTTCCCTCTTCGCACTTTGAATTATGAAACTCGTAAATAAATCTTAAATCCAAAAAACCCTAGTTTTGGGTCTCCGAGATAAATATACTTAGTTTATCTGTTTATTTAGCTTGCTATATTTCTGTATGTAGTTAACTTACTTCTCTTTTGCTGTGACTAAGCTGAGGGATATTATACTTTCATTTCTAAATGATAATTTCATATGAATCTTCATAAATCCGAAATAATCGCTAAACACGAGACGTCATCAATCTAAATATTTGTTGACTTTTCAAGCAATATGAAAAAGGGGTCATTTATTAATGAAAGTGATACTTGCCCCTTTTTATAAGTGTAAATATTTATGCATTTTCTGATGTTCTGATATAAATGGAAAATTACGCAAATTGAACGGTAGCAATGCTAATCGCAATTAGTTTTGTAGCTGCTGTGTACCACAGGCATATAAATCGTGAAACTTTTTTCTGGCCTATCGTCACAGTTTTTTTTTTCTTTTGTATTAGAACAAGTATTGTTTTGAAATATAACAGTGTCTTATAATACTCGGTGTTTGTCATCATCCATTTTAATTTGCGCACGCCACACACGCCGCACTGTGTCCATATTACTTAGTTAACCTGTTTTGCAGACCTTTCTCCCGAGGCCATTAGAATATACGAACTAACCGGCGAGAACACAGGTAAGGAACATTTCAATACAGTTTATAACATAGCTATGAAGAATGAAATTATAGGACTAATTCACTGGAGAAAATCGCATTTTCAAAAAAAAAAATCATAAACCATAGATGTTACAGCCTCATCACACTGGCGATTTGCCAGCGAGTTTTGTATTGAGGCGATCACGCAACGTGTTCGCCGAGAGCGATGTTATTATGAAGCACTCGCTCGCAAATCGCTAGTGCGATAAGGCTGTTACTGATTTTCTCAGGTGAAAACAGTTCTATTTTAATTAACGTGTAGATGTGAATTGTTACATCTGATCATGTTTCTAGAAGAATGGAATCCAAAAAAATACTTGGCCTGTACAAGTTTATAAAAACAACCGACTACTCCCCTCTTGGTCATTTGTATGTCATGTCATTTGTGTTAAATTTGAACTAAATAAAATAATCGACAACTGGGAAAGTCGATAAATTACAATGTTCTCTCCCTATGGACTTTTGATTTTTGCTTTGAGAATTCCGCTCTTTGGTCATATTATAAGATTACTCATAATCTATCACTAGTCATAACTATTTTTTTTCTGAAACCGTAAAAATTGTAGGAATTTTGTAATGGGTATTCGTTAGGTTAGGTTTATTTTGTAATAATCCTGAAAAATTTACGAGAAAAAAGAGTTTTGACTAGTGATAAATTATGACAATTATGATTTACAACTGTATGGGTTTCAAAAAAAGGCCCTCTTATGGTTTAGTTTCGTGATGGGTAGCTCGTTGTCTTTATTTTTGAATACCTGAGTACATATCGACGGTACTGACTCAACCTCGTATATAAACTTTGACGAAAATAGAATAACCACTCTAGACCTAAAGTTTATATACGAGGTTGAGTCAGAGTAACGTCGGTGTAGAATTAACCCTTCGAAGATTAATTACTTTTGGCTTCTATTCTTCAATAGTTATTTAACTTGGGTTAAATACACCGCAATGCATTATCGTCCACTATCCGCCGTTCCAAATAAGGTCGGACTCTGTTCAGTCGCACAAAGTAAATGTCGAGCCGCTGCGGGACCTTTTCACAGTAAATGGCAATCGTTCGTATGCAATGAAGGCTATCGCGAGTCAAAAATCCGCAAAGGTCACTAGTGTCGGTTAAGCTCTATCTGTCATTCTCCACCAATGAGAAACAAGCTACTGGCTTATGATTGGTGGAAAATTGGAAATTGACAGATAGACCTCACTTGTCACTAGCCATTCTAGCGGATTTTTGACTCGCGATAGACCCTCATTAATTAATTGTGCCATCTATTTTGCAACGGTCAAGTATCTAGACATCAAAGCTGGCAAGATATTTAAGTAAAAAAAAAAACTCCAACTAATAATGTTCATGGTGGCAAACTGCAGTTTGATCATATCTAACAGCGACTGCGAATATTTGTAAGTGACCATTCCTGTGTAGTCACCATTGACTTACCAACACCATGGACTTCGGGTGAGCGTGAACCAAAAGACCTCATTGCAAAAAGACAACTAATCGAGCGTCAAATATAGTTATAGTTGGATCGACCAACAGCCCTGCTGACGTATGGCTGTCATCGAGAAATGCCGTATTGCACTGGGACACATTTTTCCTGAATTTTGTATTAGGCCCAAAGTCACGGACCAACCACCCTCTGAATACCATATGTCGGGGCGAACATTTCCGAAACGCATATGCTCATTTGCACCTATAAATCTCTCTAGCCTCGAATCGCGGCTCACTTTCGACCATATGACAAGCAATGAACTAATCACGACGCATTCCCCCGGCCCGCTCACCGTGGCTTTTTTTGCAATGACTTTCCAAGTAAATTATAGAAGATGCGGTGTCCAGAAGGTGGTTGGTCCGTGCCCAAAGTCCATGGTGTTAGTAGATCAATGGTGGTCACAAACAAATATTTTTGGGGACAATTAAAAATTATTCACATTCGTAAAGTTCTTTAATTAACTGGGTTTCATAGGTAGAGATTGACTAGACGTATCTGTATCGTCTGACGTTCCGTTAACCTCAGGTTAGTACCTAACCCAGGTCGTCACTAGTCGGCCTTAGTTGTTTGTAATTTGGTATGGTCATATTTGCCCAAATAACCTACATTATTTCGAAGAAAGTATGATAAATTCTTTAACCATTCAGTGCCGGAAACGCATATGTTTTGTGGGTGGTAGAACCTTGTGCGAGGTCCGTCCGGACCGCTACCACCGTCTTACTTGCTAGTCCTGCCGTTAAGCAGCAGTACTTTCACTGTTGTGTTCCGGTGTGTGGAGAGTAAGACAGCCGAGGAAATCACTGTCACAAAAGGCCTTTCATCTTGGCCCTCTAGGTTGGCAATGGCAACGTATCTGCAAACCCCTGGGGATTGCGGGTGTCTATCGGCAGTGGTGATCACTTACCATCAGGCGATCCACTTGCTCGTTTGCCTTCCTTGTCGTATAAAAAATGTGTTTTCCCCTCACTACCTCGGAAAGCCGTCTTTTATCCTTTAATACAAGCGGGTAAAATCGCATTTTATCCACTAGTGGGGAAAGTAATTTGACCTTGGAGTTGATCGTGTTTAAGTAGCTTTTGACAGATAACAAAACGTAAAACGCTCATAATAATGATTCGTTCGATATTAATTATCATTAAATAAATGATATTTTTTTTGAGAACTTAATAAAAATTACCAAATTTAGCTTTATTTAATGGTCCTTAAAATTCTATGAGGAACATTTGTTTTTTATAATGATGTTGAATATAATTCTGAACGCACAAGTTGAGTCGATGCAATTTCAAAACGCATCATCATAAATGTCAACATTGTCAACAAAAAAATTGTCACCGACTCCGACTCACGTAAAAATACACAACTTCCAGAGTTTTCTGTTATAATATCGTACTTATAAAAAAAAGTTATTCCAGTGATGAAGATTTATTTTTATGAGCTGTTTTTTTGCATGTTGCGCTTTCCTCGCTACAGTGAGGTGAAAAGTTTTGTGTTACACACGGGTGCAAATGTATTTTACTTCTTGTGTGTTGAAACAGTCGCAGGTAAAATACAACTTTGCACCCTTGTATAACAAATAACTATTTCGGGTTTGTTTACCCACTTGCTCGATCACTTACTTGCTGAAATAACTAGCTAATTATTATTGATAATAATAATTTTGTCTAGTACCCATAGTACAGGCTTTGCCTAGTTTGGGACTAGGTAATTTTTTGTCAATTGTCCCATGATATTTTTTTTTTTTTTTTTTTTATTAAACGACCATGTAAACGTCCAAAGAAACAAAGCTAACAACACGACCTTTTCAACAGCGGTGCGGCCCCCGAAAGGTTACAAGCAGATCTTAGAAGAGGGCGGCCCAGAAGCCTTCGCCAAGGCAGTCAGGAACCACAAGGGTCTGCTCCTCATGGACACGTCCTTCAGGGACGCCCACCAGTCCCTGCTGGCGACGAGGGTCCGGACACACGACCTGCTGGCTGTGTCGCCTTATGTGGCGCATAACTTTAGCAACCTGTACTCTTTGGAGAACTGGGGTGGAGCCACGTTCGATGTGGCTTTGAGGTAAGTGGCATGATCATCAACATATCAGCCGGAAGACGTCCACTGCTGGACATAGGCCTTCCTCAAGGATCTCCACGACGATCGGTCTTCTGCTACCCGATCATTACCAGACCGTCCGCCCACCTTGCGGGAGGCCTACCAACACTTGGCCTCCCGTGGTCGCCACTCTAGAGCCCATGGACCAACCACCCTCTGGACACCAAATGTCAGGGCGAACGTTTCCGAAACGCATATGCTCATTTGCACCTATAAATCTCTCTAGCCTCCAATCGCGGCTCGCTTTCGACCAGATGACAAGCGAGATGTCAAGCTATGAACCAGTCACGACGCATTACCCCGGGACGCTCACCGCGGCTTTTTTCGTAATGACTATCCAAGTGAATTGTAGAAGGTGCGGTGTCCAGAGGGTGGTTGGTCTTACGGCTAGTGCTAGAATCTTACGGCTCCAAAGGCTATCAGCTCTGTGAGCAATGTGCCCGCCCACTGCAACTTCAGGTGTGTTTTAATTTACTGAGCTATATAGGTAACTTAAGTTCTTGTTAAAAATATGTATATGACAAACCTAGGTGCTGTGGCCATGCGGCTGCCGTGTTTTTTTTTACACTGCCTAAGCGGATGAGAACGGGGGTGGAAGTTTGTATTTAAAAAAATGTAATTCTTTTTAGGTGAGATTATGAAACTTAGTGATTATTTTTGTCTAAAGACATAAATGAACACGTGTGTCCCAATTTTTAAAAATTGAAAGTTTTAGTAACGTATCGTCATCTTTTGGTCCTTCGCGTTCAGGCTCCTATATGTTTCTCTATAGACATATCGGGACACGTGTTTCTCGGTTTTTTTTAATTTGAAGTTCTAGTATCAAGTCGTCATCCTTGGTCCTTCTTGTCCAGGTTCCTGCACGAGTGCCCGTGGGAGCGGCTGGAGGACATGCGCCGGCGCATCCCCAACGTGCCGTTCCAGATGCTGCTGCGCGGCGCCAACGCCGTCGGCTACACCAACTACCCTGACAACGTCGTCTACAAGTTCTGCGACATGTCGGTGAGGCTTACAAAGAAAGATAACATATTTTATTTCAGTTCCCAGAGAAAAGAGAGAGAGAGAGGTTTGAAGATGCTTATGAATTAAAAACAGTTAATTTGATCACCCGCGAGTGACAGCTACGTCTATGCGATAAATGAATGCGACACTGATGTCAAAATAAAATAGTTTTACAATACCACTTAATGAATCTTTCGAAAATACTCGTAAACATCGATGCCTCACTTGTAATTGGTAGATTTAGACAATTTTTAATTTAACAATGACTTTTGAGTTTCCCATTAAAAACATCAGTTTTAGTATACCTAAGCTTCTTAGCCGATTGTATTTTTTGTTGTCTGTACTTGTATTGTCATCCAACTTACGCATCCATGCCAAATTTCAAGTCGATGCCAATAACCGTTGAAGAGTTCCCTCCAGTGGAGACAACCCTGGCCGCACCAAGCGGCAAAGAGGGCGTTTGATCACTGGAAAACTATGAAGTCATATTACAGTAATTCATACAATATTCTAATACTAAGCGATTCAGCATCAGCAGTGACACGAAGTCAGTTTGACACGAACTGTACAATCTCTTGTCCATCTCCAGGTAAAAGCCGGTATGGATATATTCCGTGTCTTCGACTCGCTCAACTACCTTCCCAACCTGATCCTGGGCATGGACGCGGCGGGCAAAGCGGGTGGCGTGGTGGAGGCCGCCATATCCTACACGGGAGACGTCTCCGACCCCAACAAGAAGAAATATGACCTCAAGTACTACTTGAACTTGGCTGATGAGCTGGTGAAGGCTGGGACCCACGTGCTGGCTATCAAGGATATGGCTGGGCTGTTGAAACCCAACGCGGCCAAGTAAGTGATGATTTGAGGGTAATTGTGAATTGCATGTACACGTCTTATTGTTGAAAAACGTTTTTTAAAAAATAAGTAGCAATGAAATGACAAAATTTAATTATTTATATTGTTATGATTTTATACGTAACGGTTATATATTTTTAAAAAGCGTTTCTCAATAAAAATACATGTCAAGATTGTTATCTTCTTTTTAATGCTAATTAAAGGAATTATGATATTGTTTAATACTTGTTCGTAAGATACTGTAATCTTTTTTTATCTTTATTTTCTAATGATATAATGAATTTTCTATGTCGACCATTGATTCGAAAAATATCGTAACTCAAAATAATGTATTTCGTGACTTTTGTATCATAAGCTAATTAATTGAAACCCTATCGAACTGTATTTTTACTTTTTCAAAATTTTGATAAATAAAAAGATACACAGTATAAAAACACAGTAAGTAAGGGTTTGAAGTAAAATGTTTTAACGAATAAAATCCGTTCCCGACTTACAAACATTTTGAGTACCGTACAAACCGAAAAGGCGAAATATTATTGTGGGAATAATGTCGGAACACGAGTTACCATCTTAGTCCATCGAAGTTTTCGCAACTGTTCTATCAGTAACTGTCGATACAAACCTCGCGCTATTGGAGCTACGAGTAGCCACGAAAATAGGATTACTTCATTACCCATTTATATTGATAATTTTGTGCATTGGGCTTTATAGAATATTCGCTCAAGCATCATCAATTAAAATTCACATAAACTTTTATTTTTATTTTTGCAATGCAACTTTGGTTATGATGTTGTATTACTGAAACCAACAGTATTTTGACAAAATAATACTAAGGAGTACAGTGTAATCATAGGTTACAATAATGCTCCACTAGTAAAATACGTTCATATATGGAATGGTATAAAAGTTTCTGCAGTTACAATAATACTTGATAAACAAATTGTTGACATTTGTGATCTTAACTCATTCTAAAATCGAAATAAAGCATTTTTTACATAAAATAACAATACTCTCTTATAAAACGAAAAACTCTAAAACTTATGCCACTTATATTCAATTATGTTTAACTAAGAAACCATAATATTAAGACTCAAAGTATTTAAAATCGTTTTTGCGCTCTCCTGGAAACCAGCATTTTGTAGTTACGATTTTTTTGGAATCAACGGTCGATGTATACTTATTTAATTTGTGGGTATACTGTATTGTAAGAGCTATTGTAACTTGTTTTTAGAAAAAAAAATACTTTATGGCAAGTTTCCTGCGGTGCATTCTTCTTGGCTATCATGGTATTTCCGAAAACGCTAGTAGACTCAAAAAATTACGTGTAAAAGAGCATTCATCTGCGTATTTGCTGAATAAAATTTTGATTTGATTGATTTGATCAGAAGGACTTCGGGTAGATGACAAAACATACGAATAAAAAACACTGATCGCCGTGCATCTGTCTTCCAGGCTCCTAATCTCGGCCATCCGCGACAAGCACCCGGACGTGCCCATCCACGTGCACACGCACGACACGTCGGGCGCCGGCGTGGCCGCCATGCTGGCCTGCGCGGGCGCCGGCGCGGACGTGGTGGACGCCGCCGCCGACAGCATGTCCGGCATGACCAGCCAGCCCAGCATGGGCGCGCTCGTGGCCTGTCTGCAGGGCTCCGCGCTGGACACAGGTAGCACAGCACTCGCAGCGCGCGCCAGTGACGCCGCGACAGCATGTCCGGCACGACCAGCCAGCCCAGCATGGGCGCGCTCGTGGCCTGCCTGCAGGGCTCCGCGCTGGACACAGGTAGCACAGCACTCGCAGCGCGCGCCAGTGACGCCGCGACAGCATGTCCGGCACGACCAGCCAGCCCAGCATGGGCGCGCTCGTGGCCTGCCTGCAGGGCTCCGCGCTGGACACAGGTAGCACAGCACTCGCAGCGCGCGCCAGTGACGCCGCGACAGCATGTCCGGCACGACCAGCCAGCCCAGCATGGGCGCGCTCGTGGCCTGCCTGCAGGGCTCCGCGCTGGACACAGGTAGCACAGGACTCAGTGACGCCGCGACATTAACGCTGCGTCAGAACCGCAGCTTTCATGTGTCACTGACCAGCCAGCCTAGTAATTTTTACTAGGATTCACAGATTATCTTATTATAATTTTTTATTAAAAGGTACTTATTACGTGACTCCAGTTCTCGTTAGATTTGATCCATTACCTTTGTCTTGTCTCGAATTAAATAAAGCAAAGACGTTTATGACGATAATGTGACGTTGTCAAACTCAAAATTGTGAGAGCATTTTTCCGTGCTCAAGGTAAAGACTTTACGGGTGGTAGGAGCTTGTGCGAGGTCCGTCCGGATCGCTACCACCATCTTATTCGCTAATCCTGCCGCTAAGCAGCAGTGCTTGCACTATTTTGTTCCGGTGTGGAGAGTAAGACAGCCGGTGTAATTACAGGCACAAGAGGCATTTCATCTTAGCTCTGTATGTTGGCAACGCATCTGCAAATTGCTCTTTGTATAAAAAAAAATAAAAAAAATCATCCATTCGTCGGTAGTATTGGTACTAATGTTCTTTTTATTTTATTGCCTCAGTATTTCATGTAATAAGTACCTAATATTAAATTGATACCATTATATTAGTGTGTTCAGGAGGTGAAACCCTTTCGATGCCTATAATATTCAGGTGTAAAAAAAACTGTTGTCAATTCCTCCGCAGGCATCTCCCTCCAGAACGTATCGGAATACTCAGCCTACTGGGAGCAGGCGCGGACGCTGTACGGCCCGTTCGAGTGCACGGCCACTATGAAGTCCGGCAACGCTGACGTGTACCTCAACGAGATCCCCGGCGGGCAGTACACCAACCTGCAGTTCCAAGCCTTCTCGTTGGGGCTGGGCAGCCAGTTCGAAGAGGTCAAGAAGGCTTACAGGTGAGGCCCATACCCCCTTATTCATAAACGCTTATCAAGCTTCTGTTAACTCAGCAATCGCTTGTCTCTATCTGTTACTTTGACATTTGCCTTTGTCAAACAAAGACAAACGATTGCTAAGATAACAGAAGGTTGACAAGCGTCTATGAATAAGGGGGCTAGACTTTTAGTCAGCCGATAGTTTGATCGGGTTACAGGTGGACCACAAAGTTACATCAGAGGGTCGAGCACGACTTCACGAATGCTGCGTAACGTTACGGTTATCGTATCGAGATCGAGAAACCTTATACATTAGTTCCAAATACGCTCACGGGCGGGCGCTGTTTGGAGCAGCGTCATACAAACTCGACAACGTTTACTATTCGATTTTACGTGACGCAGGTTTCGGAAAGTCGTGCTCGACCCTCTGTGGGCGTAACGAGGGGGGGGGGGGGGCAGGGGGCAGCAGCCCCCCCCCCCCCCCTGAACTTACAATCAAACTTCGAAAAAAATTATAGTGATAGTAAATGAATTAATATTTTTCATCTCACCAGCTAGGAAAGGCTTTCTTTAATCATTCGAAATCTTAGCGCAAAAGCACTTTTCCGTGGAAAATGTACTTGAAATTCGAACGTGAAGATCTTCTACTATCGCGGCTTAAGAAATTTTTAATCCCCTCCAGACACACACACACAAATGAATTGGCGAGTGATAAACCCGAGCCGCGGCGAGGGTTTTTTATTGTCATGAGTTTATAAAACCTTGCCAACCGTGTATCATACGTTTTTCAATACATTTGTGACAAACCAGCTAATTAAATAACACTCAATTTAAAAATAAACACAAATTAAGTAACAAAAATTACTCGTCCCTACTAACTACGCATTTGTAAGTTTTGTTTTATAAAATTATTAGGCAAAGGTACTCGAACGTTCAGCATCTGCGATTTTTTTGAATAAATAAATGAGCCCTCAACAATTGTTCGTACTAAAACGCCTTATTGGTATAGTGACAGGTCATTGTACGACATTCTTCCTGTTCTGCGACGCCCTTGAATTCGTCATGCCGCGTCTGCACAAGCTCTTATATCTACAACAATAGAGCTATGCTTAGATCATTGCGACCGCTTCGGTTGCTTAGCTACTTCTGCTACTGCCTGTACGTGTGTTTAATATTCTGACCATCTCTCCCCCACAGGGAAGCCAACCTAATCCTCGGAGACATCATCAAGGTCACCCCCTCCTCCAAGGTGGTGGGCGACCTGGCCCAGTTCATGGTGCAGAACAAGCTGACAGCCAAAGACATCGAGGAACGGGCAGAGGAACTGTCCTTCCCCAAGTCGGTGGTGGAATTCTTGCAGGGCGCCATTGGACAGCCGCATGGAGGATACCCTGAGCCGTTGAGGTAAGACCATGCAAAAATAAGTAAACGCTTTACTGTGCAGACAGTAAAGAAATAAAGACAACTTACATACAATGAGATATTGTTATAGCACAGTGTAAAGAGCTTATACCTACCAGTAGTCCGACGCCTTTGATGTTTGCGTAAATGCCGACACCGCAACCGCATGGCCAAAGCACCAAGGAGGGCGAAAGTTCCTAACTAATCGGGCAGTGGCGGCGTATGCAAGGGGGCTCGCCCTGCAAGCCCCGCACCCTGCACCCCCCCCGCACGATTGACCTGTCTAGAGGCCTTCGTCGGACGACTGTATAGACTGTGGTTATAGTGAGAAAAGCTTTCCCCTGTCAAAATGTTTGTCATTGTCATAAGATTGATTTTTGCCTGGCCCGTGGGAAAGGTTGTTCTACTATTTCTACATAACATACTAGCTGTTGCCCGCGACTTCGACCGCGTAGATTTCGGTTATCGCTATCCCGCGGGAACTACACAATTTTCCCGTATAAAAAGTAGCATATGTTATTCCTCAACATTCAAACTATCTTCTTACCAAATTTCATCTAGATTGGTGCAGCGGTTTTTCCGTGAAGAGGTAACAAACAGACAGACAGAGAGACAGAGTTACTTTCGCATTTATAATATTAGTTAGGATTGATATAAACATAAACATGGCTTCAGTTTTAGGCGCGCTCGCGGGTTCTGGTTTATTCTATATTCTGAGGTTATACTTAATTTTTTCTAATTTTAAAATAAATGGAGTATTGTATAAATGTGAACTTGCAGATCTAAGGTGCTGAAGGACATGAAGAGAATAGATGGCCGGCCCGGCGCGGAGATGCCGCCTCTAGACTTCGACAAGCTCAAGAAAGACATTCAGGAGACCTACCCCTCGGTAACCTATATTGCGTTTATTTTAGCATTGTTACCTTCTTTCTCATGCAAAAAAAACGGACAAGTGCGAGTCGGACTCGCGCACGAGGGTTCCGTACAAAGATTTCCCTCCTTTTCCCCAGTGTTTTAAGTTGCCCGGTATTAGCAGAGCCCAGTTCCTAAGCAAAATTTACGCAGTGTGGGGTAATTTATATTGCTCTGTAACATATACAGACAGACATAAAAAAAAGATTTTGAGGTTTTTCTGAGTCGTTGTGCTATAAGAGCTACCTTCATACCAAATTTCAAGTTTCTAGGACAATTTGTATGGAAACAACCTTTTTAATGACTGTATGCAGTTTGATTTTTTCACAGCTTCAAGGGACTGCAGGCCTGAATATTTGATATTAATTTCAGCCGCTACCTCCACGCGTTCCAGAGAAAAAGGGTCTTGACAGACAGACAGGCAAACAGACGGACAGACGGACAACAAAGTGATCCTATAAGGGTTCCGTTTTTTCCTTTTGAGGTACGGAACCCTAAAAACGAAGTATACTAATATAACATCTCTCGGGTTTTAACACCAAACTACCGTGAGATTTAGTCATAGTGATATAAACGGATCACTCACGTATGTTGTGTTCCGGTGTGGAGAGTAAGACAGCCGAGGAAATCAATGGCAAGAGGCATTTCATCTTAGCCCTCTAGATTAGCAACAACGCATCTGAAAACCTCCCGGGATTGCGGGTGTCTAACCACCTATCACTTACCATCAGGTGACCCACTTACTCGTTTGCC
This sequence comes from Clepsis dumicolana, assembly GCA_963691665.1. NCBI lineage: Eukaryota > Metazoa > Arthropoda > Insecta > Lepidoptera > Tortricidae > Clepsis > Clepsis dumicolana. The sequence continues at coordinate 11,409,829 of OY829520.1, read as the reverse complement.
TCTCTTGTCGTATAAAAAAAGTTAACTGTCAGAAAAAGTGGCCATTTGGGTATTTTATGAATCTTCAACTCGGGTGCATCTACATCCTGTTTATATTTATGTAATCATCATCAGCCTATTTACGTCCCACTGCTGGGCACAGGCCTCCTCTCACAATGAGAGGGCTTGGGTTATATAGTTCCCACGCAGGCCCAGTACGGGTTGACAACTTCACACACGCCGTTGAATCGCTTCGTAGAATTTCCTTCACCGAAAAGCTCATGCTAAATTTAGAAAATCACAGAGATGCGAGCCGGGGGCTGGAACCCACGACCTTCTGCTTGAGAGGCCATAGGCCAAACCACTGGGCTATCACGACTTTTTCACTCATTGATATCATTGATTAATTATATATGTTTTGGTCTCCAGGTATCAGACTACGATGTGATGTCAGCTGCCATGTACCCGCAAGTGGCTAATGATTTCTTCCGCATCCGCGACAAGTATGGACCCGTTAAGCACCTCGACACTAAAACCTTCCTCGTTGGACCTCAAGTAAGTTTAATTTAATTTTAGTGGTTATGTTATGAGTACCGGGCCGGGCCGCTATTTCGCCAACTGTACAATTGTCTCTGCAATGACAATTCGAAGTACATTTCTTTGTCAATATGAAGCGGGTTAAAAGAAAAGCTCTTCAAGTCAGCAATTGACAATGAATTGTCATTGAAAACTGACAATGAATTGTCATTGAAAACTGACAATTAATTGTCATTGAAAATTGATTAGATTAGTGGTTAGAGACCCTGACTATGAAGCTTAAGGTCCCGGGTTCGATCCCCGGTCGGGGCAGATGTTTGTGTGATGAATACGAATGTTTGTTCCCGGGTTTTGGATGTTTAATATGTACATAAATGTGTCTCTGTTGTCTAGTAATGTTAGCCATAGAACAAGCTTTGCTATGAGGGCTATCGCGGGTCTTATAAGTATCGCGATATTTATAGTTATTCTATATTATTAGTATGGGTCAATCAACTTTTAAGGGTTGTTATTCTGTGCCGTCACTCAGGAGACAACAGTGATACAGTTGTTTAGAAAAATAGGTGTCATGTGTACTACTAGCATGCTTAGGACATAAGGCATGAAGGAATAGGCTTATAACTAGGGAATGCAGTCCCGTATGAAGAATTTAATCCCGGTATTTATCGAGATTGACGATTCTTGGTCCCGCTGGATCCCGGTATTTGCGGGATTCCGCAAGGCAGTGTAAGATTTTACGAATATACCATAATTAGTAGTATATTTAATGGTTTTAACTGAAATTAAATCAAATTTGTTAAAGAAACATTGAAACTTTGTTAAAGAAAAAACATTCACGGCATTATAATAAGAAATCATGAGACGAACAAAACCCGGAATGGTAATCCACCTTTTTCCGCCATGCTTGATACTCTCTTTTCAACACCACTGTCTTGAATTTGGAAGTAATTGTTGATTTTACTCCTTTTTACTATAAAATAGCTCACAAGAAGTAACCTACGCAGGTGAATCAGCAGTCGATGCACTGAATACATAATGGTAAAAGCAGTCTCAGCCGTAGAAGCGGCAGCGACGGTGCTGGCGGTAGTATTTGACTTTGCCTGACGAATTCTCTATATTACTTACTTAGTTTCGTATAAATTTTATTTTGCATTTAAATGCACATGCAAACCTCCTGTCGTTTTTAACCGACTTCAGTAAAAGGAGGAGGTTCTCAATTCGTCGGAATATTTTAATTATTGATTTACATAAACTTGCGCTTTGCAGTCTGTGGATGTCCGCCTTTAAAAAAGTACTTCCAAGCAGCAACAGTACTTGAAAACTCTTAATACACTGTTCCCGACATAATTATAAGTATTTACAAGGGTTCCCTTGTACGATACGCCGATTAAAATTTATATAAAATAAAGTTTAAAGTTTAAACCGCGTCACTTTTCAATCCCGCAAATCCCGCGGGATCCCGCTAACGAGCTGTCGGTAGGCCTCCAACAGGATGGAGCGAAGACCCGGTAAAGATCGCGGGACCGCGGTGGATGCGGAAAGCACAAGACCGGTCTGAGTGGAGAGCCGCGGGGAGACCGCCGTCCAGCAGTGGACGTCTTTCGGCTGACATGATGATGAGAGGAGACGTCGCCATATTAAGCAACACCTAAAAGTTGATAGACCCATTTACCGTATGTTCCTCGTATAAACATGTAACTACACCTCTTGCCTCCTTCCAGGTGGGCGACAGCATAGAAGTGAAGATCGAGCGCGGCAAGACGCTGGACATACGCACGGTCGCCGTGTCCGAGGAGATGACGGCGGCCGGCGAGCGGGAGGTGTTCTTCGAGCTGAACGGACAGCTGAGGAGCGTCTTCATCAGGGACGAGAACGCCAGCAAGGTATAGTAGTGTATCTACACACATATCATAAGTCCTCTATAATGCGTTCAGAAACCGTAGAAAATGACCTGCATTGCAGTACATCGTCGCCTCACCACGACCAGCAGGTCCAGCTGTAAAGTAATAGTCATTACGACTTCGAATTCGATGTCGTAATGACGTTGCGATATCGAATTCGATTTTTCGAATTTGATAACCAACGTAATTTACAATCATAGTGAAATAAAACGGATCACTCACGTATATAAGTCGAGTTCAGTCCGACATGTATAATTCATCATGTGATTATTTTTTTACAAAAAAAAACAGTTTACGAAACGCTCGGTATGTTTGTCTATGATTTAAAAAAAAATCAAATTCGTGACAGGTATGGGTATGATACATGCCTTCAGCTTCTGATCCCATCTTAGAGTACTTATAATATGTGTGTAGATAAAGTAATGTATGCAAATCCACATAATCAGGCCTTGCAACACTCGTGTGATCCTATTATGAAACTCAGCTTCGCCTCGTTTCATAAAAACACACTCGTGTTTTAAGGCATTATGTAGCAGTTGCATAAACTACTATTATGAAACTGTTGCATAATGGAGGGGTATAGGTTTTTATTTTAATAGTATCGCACCAAGTGTTTTAAAACCTAGTAATGTGCAGTTTCATACACTAACTACTACTAAACTACTCTATGAACGTTGGTTGGTTGGTATGAATGGCGCCAACCTGAAAACCCAGCACATCACCGCGCGTGCGCTAAAGCGGAAGCTGCCACAGACAAGTAAAATTTGGAATCAAAACCTTTTGTAATGCTACAAAAATGGCGCGCCCCGCGTTCCATTAGAAAAAAAAACAACAAATCTCCTTGGTGGTTTAACTTCTTGGATTTCTGTAACTGAGTGGTAACTTATAGTTTATTGAGTGCTCTACGAAGCTAGAGGCTATGAGCTTGAGGTCCCGGGTTCGATCCCCGGTGGGGCAGATGTTTGCATGTTGATACGAATGTTTGTTCTCGGGTCTTGGATGTTTAATATGTATTTAAGTAAGTATGTTTATCCGTTGTCTAGTAGCCATAATAATAATAATTATTATTTATTTATCAGACTACATAATTGGTCCAGATTTGTTAGAAACATTAAAATCCTTATTGACTATGTTAGTAATTTACACAAAACAAAACACACAATCTACCGCCTGGCGGTTATCACCAGCTCATACTGCCGCATGACAGGGGAGTCGTACCTGGCCGCCACAGTGCTCAGGATGGGGTTGGGGCTAGCCCGCACCCTGCTGAGCAACGAGACGATTCTTTTTCGCATTATGGCGTAGAAGTCATCAGTGCGAGCCAGAGCAAACATGCCCGATGCACTGCAGAACCGGGGCAGCCCCAACAGCATCCTGAGGCCGTTGTTATATTGTACTCGCAGGGCACTGATGGTGCTTTGCTGTACTCGCAGGGCACTGATGGTCCTTTGCTGTACTCGCAGGGCACTGATGGTCCTTTGCTGTACTCGCAGGGCACTGATGGTCCTTTGCTGTACTCGCAGGGCACTGATGGTCCTTTGCTGTACTCGCAGGGCACTGATGGTCCTTTGCTGTACTCGCAGGGCACTGATGGTCCTTTGCTGTACTCGCAGGGCACTGATGGTCCTTTGCTGTACTCGCAGGGCACTGATGGTCTTTTGCGTGAAGTCCAAAAGGTGCACGTGTAGAACACTTGACAAAAAGCTTTAAATAGCGACAACTTTACTTGCTCACTACAACCTGCGAACCTTCGAACCACCATATTGCATCGGACCGCCATCGCCCTACGCTCCCTCTCTATATCCTTTTGGTCCTTAAGGTCGTCAATGACATAATGCCCGAGGTATTTAAAATGGCACACCCGCCTTAACTCACTGTTATTTAATTTAATAGCGGGTACATGCTCGGGCAACCTGTCTCCGGCGGCCTTAAACAACAAAAGTTCTAATTTTTTTGCGTTATACACTAAGCCATGTCTACGGGCATAGTCTTCACACTCGCGCAGAAGCCATAGTACAGGCTTTGCCTAGTTTGGGACTAGGTCAATTGGTGTCAATTGTCCCTTGATATTTATTTGTCTATTTATTACTAGCTGTTGCCCGCGTCTTCGTCTGCGTAGATTTCGGTTATCGCTGTCCCACGGGAACTATACAATTTTCCTGAATAAAAAGTAGCCTATGTTATTCCTCAATATTCAAACTATCTTCTTACCAAATTTCATCTAGATTGGTGCAGCGGTTTTCTCGTGAAGAGGTAACAAACAGACAGACAGGGAGACAGAGTTACTTTCGCATTTATAATATTAGTTAAGATGATTTATTAACCCAAGCCTAAGGATACTGACTTTTTTACTAACCTTGATTCGTTTTTGTTTTAGGAGATGAAGATCCATCCTAAAGCCGTGAAAGGGGACAAGAACCAAGTCGGAGCCCCGATGCCGGGGACCGTCCTGTGTAAGTACCTACTTGAGCACGAAAAGTTAATAGCCTATCTTTGATTTTTTAATGACTGTCGGATTTTACCTATAAATAATTGTCAAAATCGTTTCTTCGCTTTCTTACAATTGTAAGATGGCCATTATTATAGTAATTTGACATCCCTCTGCTGTCTTAATTCAATGGTTTTAGAGTTACGTACCCGAAGTGTTACAACGGGACTTTATTATTAAACATTCGCTGTCTGTCCATCTGTCCGCCCGCTGTTCCGAGAGATGTATCTTTAGACCAGTTGTGGGCAAACTTTCTTCATGGGGGGCCAAAAAGTTGCAGATATTTTAGATTAAATCCAGAATTATACTAAAAATGTATTTTCTTTGACCCGCAACACAAGAACTACGCGGCTAGTCTAGCTGGCTCCTTTACCTATGCATCTAGTATTCTATTTGAAACTGAGTCCATGCAGCCAATTGGCTTGAAACATTTTTATCTGTTTTATATATTTTTTACTTTTTCTCTTGTATAACTGTCTTTTGTCTACATATTGTCTTTATTGTTTATTTGTTAAATTAACTCTTCCCTTTTCACCGTCACGTGTTACACTGTTTTTTGTCTTTGTATTAAGGTTTAGTTTTTAAATCGGGTTCCCTCAGAAAACCAGCGCCGTGGCCCCAGCCGCGGCACAATGCTGATAGGGATCCTGTTCAGCGTCTTTGTTCACTTCTTTTAATTGTTTTTTATTATACTTGTCAATTGTGTACGTTGAATAAATATTTTTCTATTTCTATGTTTCATACTACAGGACCATCAAAATTATTATTATCGCGGGCCATATAGGTACTATTCATTTCGTAGGGACGTCGGCGGGCCGGATAAAATACCTCCGCGGGCCGTACTTTGCCCATCACTGCTGTAGACATTTAAATTTCTAATCAATCTGTTATTTCCACAGCCGTAAAAGTTAAAGAGGGCGATAAAGTGGAGAAAGGTCAAGCCATCGCGGTCCTGTCGGCCATGAAGATGGAGATGATAGTGCAGTCGCCGGCCGCGGGCACCGTGCAGACTGTGCTCATCACCAACGGGCAGAAGCTAGAGGGCGATGACCTCATCTGCACCATCGGATAGATGCCCAATCGGGGTTGGACTCGTTGCATTTCTTTGATATTGAGGAGCAATGACCTCACAACACGGACCAACCACCCTCTGGACACCAAATGTCAGGGCGAACGTTACCGAGACGCATATGCTCATTTGCACCTATAAATCTCTAGCCACCAATCGCGGCTCACTTTCGACCAACACATGTAGCACGGCGCGCCATTTTATCGCTTGTCGCGCAGTGCGTCCCTTTCATAGTGATGGAATCAGTGAAGGACGCACTGAGCGACAAGCGACAAAATGGCGCGCGTGCTAGCCCCCCAGATGACAAGCGAGATGACAAGCTATGAACCAATCACGACGCATTCCCCGGCCCGCACATCGCGTAATGACTTTCCAAGTAAATTATAGAAGATGCGGTGTCCAGAGGGTTGTTGGTCCGTGCATCACAATGACACCATTATTATATGGTAACCCTATAGTCGAACATTTGAAGGGTACGCAGTGTTTAGAATAAGAATTAACAATCTTTAGACATAATGAAGACGGGATATTGACCTTATAGGTTTGACGAACTCCCGATATTTCGATGCAGATACATGCATCATGATCACGGGGCACACTGACGAAGTACCTAGTACCTACCCTCGTTTCGTCAGTTTGCCCGTGATCATGATGCATGTGACTGCATCGAAATATCGGGAGCTCATCAAACCTATAAGGTAATCGCGATCAATATCCCGTTTTCATTATGTCTAATGCAATTAACCGCGAATCATTTAAAACTGTTATTAATAATCTTGGAATTATTTACTATTTCCATCACACAGAAAGAACATGTCTAGTTAACTTAGCAATGTTTTGTGTTATCGCGATTTGACAGTTTGGAACGATGTAAATATCCATATAATTTTACAATACAATACAATAAGGCACAAAGAAAATACGAGGTGGCAATGGGCGGCAATGTTCGTATACATATTTTTTTAAAGTAATGAAAAATATAAGTTACATAGATATTTGTATCTGTAGCTGAATGGTAACTTAGTATATTTTGAGTGTTCTACATTTTGAAATTAAAATCTTGTTTTTTAAAAAAGGTGACGACATGTTCTATCCGTGTACACTTCATTTATATCACTGCAACAGAATGACAGGCTAAATGTCATTTTGGGAAATAATGATACCACATTTATTTTAATAGTACTCCGTTCACGTAAATAATGGTTTGAATAATGAATGAACTAAATATTTTAAGAATATCTCATTATTAGCTAAGTACTTAACAACACGTTAAAAATATTAAAACGGAACATGAAAAGGCAAATAAATGCCTAGGCGGCGTATGTTGAATTCCTCGCTACGCTCAGGATTCTTTTGTAACATTATTTTAAAGGTTATTTCACTAAAACCTGTTATGAAAAACGAATATTTGTAGTATGAATTATTGGAATGACCTTTAACGTCGTTTATTCTTTAATTCGTTCGTTCAATAAGTCACATCCCAATTTTACTTTAACCAAAAACTGTATCTGTTGCAGTAATATAAATTTAATGTTCGGCTATAATGTAACAAGAAACGACACAGACGCATGTGTGCAGTAAACGACCTCGCGGCTGTGTGCGTGTCGGGACGCAAGCGGGGGTGAGCGCGGGGCGCGCGGGGTGGGGAAAGGCGGACCGCGGGTCGCCACGGCACGGCAGTGACGTGCCTGCGATTCAATGCTTGTATTAATAAGTAAAGTAACTTTTTGGTGATATATGTAATCAACGGTTGATAAGTTTTTTTATGATTTTATTTGTTACTTTTTTGACACGAAACCTTTTTAGGAGAGTGTAGTCGTGGATTAAAACTCCTAATTATGTTGTACAAGTCTTCTAAATGGAATGAAAATATATTTTCAAAATGATTCCTTATATAACAATAATTTACCTTAAAACTAGTGAGTGTACTCGCGAGGATACAAAATGCTGTTTCACTTAAAATCTATATAATTAAAAGAGATACACGAAAAGTGGCGTGATGGGGCGTGGCCTCCTCGCTCGCATATAAATACGGGTAGCGCCAATGTTTCCTCAGTCCGCCGTAGTCCGTCCGTTGTATCGGAACAAAACTGTTGCGCAGATCGGCTCGCGCCCGCGCCGCAGTCGTCCCGAGCTCCCGACGCGAGCGCACGCTAAATGTTCTCGTTCCTTGGCAGACGTCAATTACTAACGTTCTTATCAGAACGACTTTCTGTTTCAATGCAGCGTCAATGAGGTGGTGTAAGGCACGTCGGCTACAGTACTCCCCTTCAAGCGAAGCGTACAGGTGGTCGAATAGTACGTCCGCTGCGGGTCACTCGTTGGGGTTGTACGGGCGGCGAGTTAGTTCTTGTAGGCGACGGTGTCGGCGGCTCGGCTGTCCCCGGGCGATCAGCTGTGCGCGGCGGTGTCAATGACCTCTGTGCGACGTGTCTGCTAAGAATGATAACTTAGTTTTTCTGTCCTTTACGAAGAGGCGGTTTGAGTGCTCTACGCCGCTGGATTCCGCCGCAGCCAGCGTCTCCTTTAGTTTTCCGCTGGCTGGAGTTGGGGTCTGAAGCTACACGGCGAGCTGCATTTCTTTGCGTCCATTCCGAAGCGGCGGTGGTAGTAACAGTATGGTGATGGCGATTTATTACCACCGGCTCTCGACTGACTGCGGAAACGAGACTTGGAGCGATGACGGTTGAATGGGCGGCTTGGGCGGCTCTCGTGCTGTGGGCGGGATCGTAGCTCTGCGACTTCGAGTGAAAGCTTCCTTATCTCGCCGATTAGGTACTGCGTTACGATTATCGACCGCGCGACTCGATGGCCTGAAGCGTTCCCGCTGAAAGAAATAACAGCTGAAGAAGTCGCGAAAACCGTGTACGAAGGTTGGATAGCAAGATTCGGATGCCCCTCAACAATAACAACTGACCAAGGCCGACAATTTGAGAGTCGAATATTTGTGTGCCTAACGCGGTTGCTGGGAATCGAAAAATCACGCTCAAGTCCTTTCCACCCGCAATGCAACGGCGTAATTGAAAGATGGCACCGCTTCATGAAAACAGCACTGAAAGCTAGACTTCAATCCGCCACCAGCTGGATAAATGAGCTACCTACAGTGTTGCTAGGCGTGCGCGCCGCGTTACGCACCGACACGAACGTGAGCGCCGCGCAACTTACCTACGGCTGCAACATACGTCTACCTGGAGATTTTCTATCAACAAACGTACCGGTTGAAGTTTCAATGGACAGTACCTACGTCGATCAGCTGAGAGAAACAATTCGAAACCTGAAACCAGTAACAAGTCAATCGCATAGCAACAAGAGACCCATATTCGTGCATCGTGACCTAGCTATCTGTGAATATGTTTTCGTACGAACCGACGCAGTAAGAAAACCACTCCAAGCGCCGTACGAAGGTCCATACCGTGTCCTGAAACGAAGCGATAAAGTATTCACCATTCAGCTACCTACACGACAAGCGAACATCTCCATTGACCGCCTAAAACCAGCCTACACTACAATAGAAAATGCACAGGCCGCGCCAACGCAAGCACCAGTGACAATAAACTATCACGTCGGGGTCACCAATTTAGGAGAGTGTAGTCGTGGATTAAAACTCCTAATTATGTTGTACAAGTCTTCTAAATGGAATGAAAATATATTTTCAAAATGATTCCTTATATAACAATAATTTACCTTAAAACTAGTGAGTGTACTCGCGAGGATACAAAATGCTGTTTCACTTAAAATCTATATAATTAAAAGAGATACACGAAAAGTGGCGTGATGGGGCGTGGCCTCCTCGCTCGCATATAAATACGGGTAGCGCCAATGTTTCCTCAATCCGCCGTAGTCCGTCCGCTGTATCGGAACAAAACTGTTGCGCAGATCGGCTCGCGCCCGCGCCGCAGTCGTCCCGAGCTCCCGACGCGAGCGCACGCTAAATGTTCTCGTTCCTTGGCAGACGTCAATTACTAACGTTCTTATCAGAACGACTTTCTGTTTCAATGGAGCGTCAATGAGGTGGTGTAAGGCACGTCGGCTACACCTTGTTCCTTTTTAATGATGTTAATACTTTTTTAGAAATGATTTTTTTCTTTATTTTCATAAGAGTAAGTGGAATTTAGTCCCGTACTTAAGTATATTTTGTGAATGAAATTGATGATGAAATTTTTATACATATTTTAGAAACGCAACGACTCTTGTGTGTTAGAAATAGTTAGAATATTGAATGTTACTTAATTTATAGTGAACCCGTTTTTTTATATATTTTTATTTAGACGGAATACAGTTTTAAGAATTTCTGAAATTGTTTGTGCCTACTTAGTGTGTAAAATTGAAGGTTTTAAAAATCGTTCTACGTACTTGGATTTTACGATTTTTGCAATTCAAATTGAAAAAAAAAAATCGCATGTAATGCATAATAGTAGATGATTAACTTAAAAAAAAAACCTGCCAATTTTCCAATGATTTTTAGATTTTTTAAAAACGGTACTCCAGATGTCTGCAATTTTCCCGAAATTACACTGCATTTTCAGCATTTCAACTTCTCGCGGTACGAAATTATATCCTACCCAACAATGGTGCTTCTAAACTAACAGACAGCAGTGCCCGAATTAGGTGAACGTTTGACAAACTGTGATATCCTCCACTCTGAGTGACTTAAATGGCATCACAGTACAAAAATTGTGCATAATTTATTTATTTACTGTTGCCCGTCCCTGGCTACCCCAAAGGGAAAACAGTCTCGAGTGAGCTCCTAAGTAGTTAGTCATTCCATGCAACAGGGTTAGATGAAAGTACGGGCATATCACAAAATAAAAAGACTATAGATATATATAAATAAATTAAAAACGTTAGACGTAAGGTGATTTGTCTGTACTTTGAGAGGAAGTGTTAGTTGTAAGTTTTTTTTTTGTATGTTGGTGCTAACATTGTTATCATTGTGCATTATTGTTACTTTGTCATTTTTACTTTTATGCAATATAATGATTTTTTTATGATGTGCGCCTTTTATATTTGACTAGTGACTAAACAACTAACCTACCTATAAAAATCAATTTTAATACAAGCTTTTTTGCCGACTTACTTATCCATACCCAATTTCAAATCGATGCCATTAACCGATAAAGAGTTCCCTCCTATGGAGATGATCCTGGCCACACTACCAGAATCTTACTACTAATTATATTGTCACCAAACTTACATAAGTATGCAAAATTTCAGCTAAATCGAACATCGGGTAGGGGGTCAAATTTAACTTGCAACGTTTGACCCGAACATACAATACAAACATTGCAAGTTGAATAAAATCTTGTAAAAAAAACAATAACACACAAGCATCTCGAATAAAAGAACCATGAAAGAACCCTCTCAAAACTGCACCCCTTTTTTAAGTTACTTAGATGACGAGAAAACTGAAACATAATTACTAAGCTTAAGACTTCTAGAAAAATAAAGTAAGTTAATGTTATTGAAAAGTATATTTCTGAAGTGTCGTTTTACTTAAAGCTACTAACAATATCATGAACTGTAGCGCTAAATATTTACAAACTACGTAAACTATGTATTTTACAGAGTGCATTAAATAAAAACAGCTATGTATTAAAAACTTCGATCTAATCGTATGATCTAAAATATTACTTTTATTAATATTACAACGGAAAAGGAGTAACAGGGGTTACCAATAAGTTTCGAATAAATTCTATTTGCTTTACTTTTTCGGGCCGCTGCCATACCACAGCTACAGTATCATTCACGGGCCAATAAATTTTGCATTAACATTTTCATATAAAGTATAGCTAAAAAAACAGGTAAAAGATAAATCACATTTCGATAAAACGTAACTATGGAAATCATCAATTTTGTCTTCAATCCTTTTTAAGTGACAAACTTCATCGTATTATAATTATAAATACATAATGATAAAATCGGTCAGGCCTATGGCGAAACCAAACTTAAGCATATTTAATTAGGCATCAGGGGTTAAAAAATCCATTAACACTTTGTTCAAAGTCTTTAGTAATCTTTACTACTTGGTACAGTCAGCAGCAGAAGTAGCTAAGCAACCGAAGCGGTCACAATGATCTAAGCATGGCTCTATTTTTATAGACATAAGAGCTTGTGTAGTGTAGATCATTATGACCGCTTCGGTTGCTCAGCTACTTCTGCTACTGACTGTAGAACTAATAGACTCGTGAAGTGTTGACAGCTGGTCATTGTAAGCATTGTAACAAACAAATAAAAATCGCATCACAGAGTTCTCAAAAAGATATCCTCGATAAACGGTAAGTGATAAAAATATCGAAAAAATGTTAAGTAACTGTTATGCTTATATTCGAAATTAAAAACCTTGGTCCCTTAAAACTAAACTTATTGATTGTGCACTGCATGTAAGACCAAATATCTCCGCCAAGGAATTAAAAAATATATAATATAAATCCTCACCACTTCAATTTCTTAGTGAGATCAGATCATTACCTATTCCTTATGAAATAAAAATTTGTTCAGTTTCCAGTATATTCCGTGGAAAAGGCTCAGCCTTGTTTGGAATATGTACGAGTTTATTATCCCAAATGCTAATAAACTACAAGATATTTTAATCACAATCCATTTAGGCTTAACGGTGGGTCCAATCATCAGTAACTAACAGGTGATAAATCATGACTTTTACAGTCATATGTCACACCTGCTACTCTCACCACATAGGCTGTTATTTACAGCACTAATTGCTCGATTCGCTCCAATATTCACTTCGCGACGTCGCTAGCAACAGAGAGCAAGTAACGCCACTATTCCTTAGCAAGAGCATATCTTCGAAACACCGTTAAAGCTAAGCTTTAGTCCGTATTTCGTGCTACACTGACGAATCTGTGTACTAAATGCTTTGTTTCATAGCGGTAGCTACAAACGGCCGATGTCAGAATAAGACCGGATACAGCCTTACACCGCCAACTCCACACATTATTAACAGTTAACATCACAATTCTACTCCAAACTTAATCTATCTCGCCCGGATGTAACAAAGACCGGTCGACGAGCGAATGAGAAAACGCCTCCGGCTCCAGACCTAGGCCTGCGTCATCCTCATCAGAGTTGCCGGAGGGGTCGCTGAGACTCGAGTCTTGGTCTCCGCCGTAGCAGCGCCGCTTGTGGTCCGAGGGGAAGTTGTAGTAAGAGTGCTCCACGCGGATCGCTTGCATTGTGTTGCTGAAATATATTAGGAAGTGTTAACGTTTTGATAATGTGGTAGCGTGACATCAGGGTCGGCCTTGACCATCTAGGCGCCCCGGGCGATTTAGATGTCTAGAAAAGCCGGTATTGCATGACTAGTTATGTATGTAAAACTAATAAAACATGCCGCCGCCATGTTCCAGGTGGTTTAAAAACTTTTCGACGAAGAGGCAGTATGAAAATTATCGGGTCATAGCAGAACATTATTTGGAAAACGCTGGAGTAATTAACCTTTTCGACGCTAAGACGAATGTCAAAGCACTCATTCATGGGCCGAACCGTTCTCTTGCAAGAAACCAAATGCTATCCTTCTTATGAGCCATATATCAGTTGTTGGCGTTGAACCTGCGGTGCTGATATGAGAAACTATAAACAAAAAACTCACCTAGTTTTCCTTAACACAGGCCTTCCCATCTCAACTTGCAGCTCCAACGAATAAAGCTTCGCCAGCGATTCCAATTTATCCTTCTCCTCAGGGTCATGGAAACTTGGCAGCTTCAGCTCACTCTGACAGGAATCCTGGAGAAACTTGGACAGCTGTTCATTGGCCGCACTAAGAATGAGAAGCCCTGGCCTTTCATCCCGTATCCTGCGGCACCCCGCCCGTATTTCCCTCACTTCCGTCACGGTGGCTATGCCCATGGAATGTTCACTGTAATAATGGTCGCTCTGAGGACTTTTCTCGCTAACGTTCAAGTCACTCGACGAAGTTTTTTGTAGCGAAAAATTCGTTCGCGGCGTCTGTATGAACCCATCCTGGTCTCCCGTTTTCTCTTGGAAGGCGAGAAAGGATTGAAAAAACTCGTTCCCACACTGCCCTGATACTCCAGCGTTTTTTATATCACTGAAGGTAGAAAAAGAAGAATGCGGCTGCAGAATATCTCTGTTCTCCTTCACCATGATACCGTCTTCTAAATCCACTACTGTTTTTGAATCAGACATAGCATCGTCATCGTTTCCTGAGTCGACTTTCGCCCTTTTTTTCTTGAATCTATTTTTGCAACTGGCCCATCCACTTTTTATTAAGCTTTCCTCCTTTTTTAAACGTTTCGGTGGAGGCATGTTACTCACTGACTTGGGCGAATTGTTATTGACTGATTTAGATGATTTGAAGGTCAAGCTTTTGTTGAACACTTTAAGTTCTTCTATTCCAGGCCAGTCCGTAAGCTCATCGTCGCCTTCTCTGTCACTGTCGTTGGTGACCACTCCATCTGAGTCACTGCTGCTCAACGAACTAGACTCGTTCCCAACGCAGTCCATTCCACTGTTAGAATCATCAAACACTAGCGGATTCCTCAAGGAGTTAGGAGGATGACTTTTATTCAACATTTTCGATTTCTTGTACATCTTACCGTCAAACATTTTCCCAGAACTAGTGGTTGGATTGAAGAAGGGAGGTAAGTCGGTGGTTATCTTGTATCCCGTCATTTTGCATAGGACCGGAGTACCGTTTTTGGAAGAGTTTTTATAAACAAAGTTAAAGCTGGAACTGCCAGGTAAGGAAGGAGTATTAGTGAAGTTTGAAGGTTTTGTACCTTCCGTGTTTTGAGACTTGAGAACAATTTTCCCAGGCTGGAGAACAGAATCCTTTCTCTTTTTGTCTGTTTCATATTTTTTAAATTTAAAATCGCCTTTGGAAAAGAATGCTGATTTTGAGGAGCATCCTCCACTGAATGACCTCTCTCTCATTTCACATACGTCCCCTTTGTCTCTGTGCGACCATTTTCTTTTGCCGCAAAAGGCGTTTCTAAAACAAAAATGCAATTATCACAACAAACTTTATAAAAATGATGATGTTCTAAATAAATTATGAATAAAACTCCATTTCGGTCGGTATACCTTTCATGTCTGAGAAAAGTCTTGTGCCTGCTCAAGTTTATGAGAGGCGCCAAACCCTGTGTCTGAAGCATAATTGTAGATGGTGTAGAGTTAGCCTGTAATCAGAATACAAACATGCAAGTTAGTCAACACTTACCTTAAAAAACACTTATATACACTCACAGGTGAGTTGAAAATTACTAAGCAACATGAAGTACTTACTAAAAGAAACATTTTTCATGAATATTTATTAATTAATTATTTAACATATTTGTTAATTTAATTAAACATTATATGTAGGAAATTAACATTTGTAGTGTCTCCTATGTGAAGCCAGAATAAATTACTGCTTTCTGAATAAGTATAGTTTGTCTTATTTGGTATACCTCAGTAGTAATGGTTAATATCTCAATAGGCGGTGACCTGTCCCCCTCTGCATATTCCACAGGCATCTTCTTATATTTCCGTTTTCTCCTAGCATTAGAGGGCCTTGTTGGTGAGAAGTTCTCATTAAATGAGTCAGACTCAAAGTTGCCGATTGTGCAGTAATGCCTGGACTTAAGGCCGGATTTGTGTGGGTTGAGCGCAGGGTCGTCAGAGTCGGAAAGAGGTTGAGTGATGAGAGGGGCCTGCGGGGGGCTACTTGAGCTGCCATCTTCAACAAGACTGACTGCTACTGCTGCCGCTGGAATTGTATGAATTGATGTGTTAGTGTAAGTCATCTTTTATACACAATTAAATGAACAATAATTTTAATATGCATATGTATGTTCTATGAAAGACAATACTGATGTCTAATGTACCTAATTTTAAAAAGATAAATGGTATGTTTTCCTTGAAACCGACTTGGCTTGCAAGCCAACTCTCCTATACAACTTGGCTAAGAATGATCATATAGTGAATGATAATTGATAACCTAACTATTCAAGACCAAAACTATGTCAAGACAGGGATATTTATGAAGACAAAACCTTAAAATGAAGTCTCAAAGCTTTGACAAATTCTATCAAGGTCATCAGCCAAGAATTTTGACACGCATGTGTGTGACAGTAGGAAAATAAACAATGCAAAAGTCATCCAAAAGGTTTATATTTAACTCACGCAGGTTCCCAGCCGAGCGGGTCCGTCGGCGGAGTCCTAGCTTGCGCCTCTCCTGCCGGCCGCAGTTACTCTCCTCCAGAGCCAGGTTCAAGTCATGATATAATCGCTCCATGCTCACTAAACCACGGAAATTCCACCCATTGTGACACGGACAGAACGTCTAGAAGGTACGATGGTAAAGGGTAAATCTGTTTATGTACACATACACGCCGAGCGCCGACCCACTTAAAGAAAACCTTGGTAATGTGATTATTAAAGATAAAACTTCTTCGTGCAACTGTTCTATTATAGACTAATACAGGTTTTGAACGCAAAAGTCAGTGATATGTACAGTGTACCTGCGTACAAGGTCCATTAATACGTATGTCATGGAGTTTACGAATCAAATAACTCTATAAATTTTACGTCACGCTTAAATAAGCATTCACCAGAAGGAGGTATTCTAGTGGAGTTGATTTTAAGTCAGCGCTGAGATTAACACGGAAAACACTTTGTTCGATACGATTACGATACGTACTCTTCTTTTGTCTGTCAGACTGTCAGTCAGGACTCAAGATTTTTGACACTTAAATTGACAAAAATAATGAATGAAAAAGGTCGAATGGAATGGTAGTCTCAGCTATTTCTACGCCTTTATTTCATCGGTTTCATAGACTAGAGAATGGACGCTTTTAAGGCTACGTCGAACGGTACGGCATAGGACGGTGGTACCCAAAGAGCACAAATAGCATAATAATTTAAAAATCACTAGCGTGGTACCGTTACGGCGTAAATGGAAAACATACTCAATGAATTTTAAGAAATCAGTACCAGCCCATAATAATGAAATGCTGCACGTCTGAAGGAGCAATGAAAGATGAGAGTTGAGAGGGTGTGTAGAGGCTAAATGGCGTTTTTACATTACACGTAGTTTTGTATGTCGATGTAACATCACTAGCTAGGACGACCGTTGGACTGGATGGCGTCTGTCAACTTCGTTCGCATCCGCTTTCCGCTCAACTCATCCGATCCGCTCGCGTCAATTATTGCGCCAATTTCCTTTGCAAGTTTATTGTTTTTACCAATTTTAAAGTGTTTGTTTAAGGTTTTGGTGTCAACAAAACAGCAACAATTAAGGTAATGAGCTATTTCAAACTAATTCTATCTTATTCAGTCCCTTAGACCACCTATTCTTTAAGACGAAATATGGCAGTGATTTATTTTGAGCGGGAACATGAAAAATACCAATGTTTAACCAGAAAAGTGTAATTCGACTAGTGTATTATGTAATTTAGACTTCGGACTCTCACTTGTGCTAATTGGGTCGGGATTGTATGTGTTTTTCTCAATGAAAACTAATGATTCATAATGTGCACAAACTATTTATTTCGGCATCATTAGAGTGTGCTTTAAGTGTTTAACGTACTTACTTAGATTGTTTGTTATACTCGCCATTAAGTATTCACCTACCCATACCATACCACATACTTTTAGATTCTGTTCTAATGGAACCTCTAAACATGGTGATGATTGCTTTCCATCATGCGACTTGCCTCACCGATGTTTATAAACGCGAATTTTATTTTTAAATATAATAGATCATCTTTCAAACTATTTACTTTCACAACCCCATCTATTTTTCACCAACCCATTACTTAATTTAATTACTTTAGGCTTGTTTTGGTTGTAAAATAATATTTTTTTGGTCAATTACTTTAAGCTCATTAAGGAGTCATTAGTAACTACTCTCATTAAAACCTGCTTATTAGGTGTGGTTTCTCCACCTTAAGGCACATTGCATCCTTGGCCTCAGGAGGAGCCACATTTGGGAAATAAGTTCAATTTGATTCAAATCATTTTCTTCCCTTGTGAGTTACCTAGTGAAGCTATTTGCTGTGATTCCTTTATCTGGGTTTATTCAGTGGCAGTTTTGAATACTTTACTCCATAAGTTAGCATTAACCATTAACTTATAATGTATGTTTGTAAATTTAAACAGAAATTTTCAAAATAGTCCAATTATGGTTTTTACAGTGTCTATTCTAATCTTCGTTTCTGTGGTTGTAAGTTTTGTTTAATAAGAAAAAGTCAACAAACCTACAACAGTTTTTATTGAATAGGGAGGGAGAACAATACAATACTTACATAGTCTGGGTTGACAGTTTATAAGTTTAAAAAATTTAATCATAGTGTTCATATAGTTATGTATTTGCCAGGATGTGTGTAGTGTTTAGTGTTTTATCTACTACTTATTTCTTACTTCAAGATGCAAGGGGCTACTAAACGAGCAACATTTTTCTGCAACATGTGGCGAGCAACTATTGCGGTCTTTAATTATGAAAGTGAAACAAAGACTCCTATAGTTGCCGGCCACATATTGCAGCAAAAATATAGCCCGTTTAGAAGCCACATTAGACAAAGCATTACCTATTCACATAAAACCATTTCTCTCCACAGCACAAATGGAAGCGCAGACCCCAGAAGGGGGTCGCCGCACCCGCGCCGCGTTCGCCGAGTTCCCATTCCGTCTCGACCGCCTGCGCGTGACCCCGCAGCCCGCGCCGCCGCAGCCCCCCGCGACCCCGCAGCTTCGCACCCCCCTCGGCCGCGCGACTCCGCTGCAGCCCCTCACTAATGCTCGGTTGACCCCTAACACTCGGGAGAGGTCCCCGGCCCTGCCTCCTGGCTACCTCAGCCCGGCGGCGTCGCCGGATGAAATGCTGATACAACAACGAGGTATGGATACAGGCCTATATCTCAAGATTAGAACTCGCCTCAGCGGCGACTCGGTTACCGTTTAGTGTGGAGCTTTCTGTGTAATCTTGCAGAGGAAAAGATATGAGAAATAAGTTTTTTAGGCAAAAATGTTATAATACAGACTGTTCATTTTACTTCTGTTGTTATCCAATCTATTCTTGCCGAATTTCAAGTCAATTCGACCACTCAAAGTGGGTCAAATTTATTTGAAAAATTTGATTACACACAGTCACGGATACCGGGACAGAAAAATCTAATTTAAAACTTGTAAAAAAGTTACTAATTCGTCAAACACTATAACTAGAACAATTATACATGCCAACGCATTTGCAATCCCTCCGGGGCAGTGGTGATCACTTATCATCAGGTGACCCACTTACTCGTTTGCCTTCCTCGTCGTCGTCGTAAAAAAAAATTAAACATGCATCCTGCAGTTTCTGTAGTAAAATCGTACTTGATATACCACTTATAAAATTACTATAGTCTATGTAACACAAAAATCTTATGTTTTCCAGGTCGCAAACGTCTCCCAGTGACATGGTCCCCGGACATCGACTTGAAACGCAACTCGTTTCACTCCACCGTTCGCACGCCGCCCAAACTGAACCCAGGCCGCCTATCCCCACAAAAGCTCGGCGTAACTCTGCGCTCAACCCCCCGAAAACGCCTCAATCTGGACGAGCGAATCCCCCTAACCCCCGAAAAAATAGACTTCAGCGACATCAATACACCCCAAAAGTTTAAGATCACCAGCCCCGTCAAAGGGACGCCGCCTATCAAGCGTCCGAGGATCGAGAAAACTTTAGAGGCGGACTTTAAAGGGCCTATTGACATTGCCTTGAAAGGCTTGAGCCCTACGCAACTTATCAATGTTATAAAGACCATAACGCACAAACATCCGGAGATAGAACAAGAGATTCGCATGGACATGCCGAAACCTGATTTGGCCCCATTGGAAGAACGACTGAACTATCTGAAGTCAAACATCTTCAAAAGTCTGCCGACTTCTCGGTTGACTTCTAAGACCGACTCGCCCGCTTATTCGAGAGTCGCTACGCATTTGGGGGCTTTTAAAAAATGCGTCATCGACCAAGGGAAGGCCCTTGTGGAATCGCAACACTGGGAATCCGTAATCAAGTATGTTTTTCTGGCCTGGAGCTATGTTCGGGCTACGCCAGTGTGGGATAATCAGCCCCATAATGCAGCGAGGAAGCAATGCTTTAGAGCGCTGATCAATTTTTGTATGAACGCTCTGAAGAAAGGCACTTTCGATAGAGAAACTCTGATCGACGTACAAGAAAAGCTGCAAGGAATTTCGGTTGACGCGGAAGAGGTGCAGTCTTGCTTGAAACACGTTCAGGGCCAAATACAATATTTTTAGAATGGATGCTTTGAAATTTCCTTTACAGCTATCTATGAAACTAAATTAGCGATTAGATGAAATGTTTAGAAAATTGCTTAGTTTTGAATCAGTTATTTCGATGTCATGATTGGATTGATTTTATTGTAATCAATTTGTATTGTTCAATTTTAATCGCCATATTTGTATGTTGCTGTTTGTTTTAAATCAATGTTTGCGACTGATGTCGGGAGGAATCAAGTTATGTTAGTATGTTTGTCTTCCACTGTTGGAATCGTTTTTGTAGTGGAATTGTTTGATTCTTTCCAGAGCTGTGAAAATTGCCAAATGTCTTCAGTCCTATTTTATATAAGTAACATTTTCATTTTCACCATAAATACTTGGTTAAATTGTAAAAAAAGTTTTGGTTATCTTGTATGTCATCCTTGATTACGTATTTATGGTGGAAAAGTTAATGATTCATTATTTCATAATATCCGCCTGTGTATAGCCTTTCATCACCTCATGTTTTTAAGTATCATTAATAAGCTATTCTAGCAGTAACTGCTCAATAAATCTAAGATATTGTGAAGACACAGAGTCCTCGAGACTTAAGTCTACTTAAAATTTGTGCCTTAATGTTAATCATAGAATTTTAATTATGATTAAGCCTTCGATTGACAAAATATCATACGATATTGTGTACTAGTTCAGTGTTTTAGGTAATTAAGCATAACTGTACGCTTAATAAATGATATTTTTGGATAGTTGATCTTTTACTAAGAAGTAACTAGCTACTGTAGGTACATATTTAATAATTAAGCTTTAGTCAAAAACGTATTTACTACTTTTGGTCAATGTTAGAAGGAAAATATTTATCAATCGTTTAAGCAAGTTCACACATTTTGAACAAGCAGAACACTTGAAAAATATACCTACGTCAGTCAAACAACTGGTGTCATTCCAACCGCAAAGATGCCCAACGTTCTTGCTGCGTTACCACGTTGAACCGCGAGGACACCCTTTGCACCAGAAATGACATGTAGCGAGGTTCAATACCTTTCTCCAGTAGCCGACGCCGCACTTTGAAAAAAGCTTAGCCTCAGAGCCCCAACTACCGGTAGTCTCCGCCGTAACATCCTTATCATACTAGCGATTTACGAGCGAGTTTTGTATTGAGGCGGTCACGCAACGTGTTCGCCGCGAGCGATATTAGTATCTATGCTACGCTCTAGCGCTCGCTCGTAAGTCGCTAGTGATAAGGCTGTAAGTGGTAGAAATAATTCAGACCCTCTAGCAAGGTAACTTTTATCGACGACACAAAGCATACGTCCCCCTCGCACTTTGTTAGAAAGTGTCGATAAAATTTGCCGAGCGGGAGCGTGAGTTCTTCCCGCGTTTTTAAGGGTTGCCATGGTTACTGACGCACGTGGTGTCCGGTGTCCCAGGGAAGTAGACATTTACCCTTCGGCCAGGGCAAGCTTTTAAGCTTTAGATAGGTAATTGAACAGAGCTTAAAAACTTACAGCCAAATTTAAGATAAATGCTTTGCCAAGGTACTTACATGTTTTATCTAATGAGGGAGTAATAAGCTGAACCGCATTTCGTCCTCTAATAATACTTAGCTACATGCTTTATTTCTTACGTTAGGTAATGAGAATCTAATACTTTTCCATCAGAAATAGGTCCTACAATACGAAATAAGTAGATACTTAACAAATTGTAAATACGATTACACATTATGAATTATAATTAAGTATGACTACTAATTATTCTTTATTACGGACTCCAGACTCCACGTTCTCAGAACAGAAATCATCGTTAGTGGAAGGCTTCATTAATAACAATATGCACTTTTTTACCAGAGAATTGTTTATTAAGACCTGACCTAGTAGGAATTAATGAACTGACCATGTTAGAAAAGCTGAAAAACCTCCAACATTGCCATTTCAAAGTTCAATATCTGAACCGATTTTTTTTTAATTACTATGGGTCAATTGACACCATTTGACTTAGTCCCAAACTAGGCAAAGCGGGTACTATGGGTACTAGACAACGTATATAAACATACTTATACCTACAGATAAATATATACATATTAAACATTCAAGACCCGAGAAACAAGCATTCGTATTTATCATACAAAGATATCTGTCTCCGACCGAGGATCGAACCCGTTACCCGGGACCTCAAGCTTCATAGTCAGGGTCTCTAACCGCTAGGTAGGCTATACGGTCGTAAATTTTAATGAAGTTACCTAAGAACCATCTCGATTAAACTAGCTTTCGAATAAAAAAACACATTGAAATCGGTCCATCCGTTTGGAAGATACATTCAGATACACAGATCAAACTTACAGCACCCCTCTTTATTGCGTGGGAGATTGAAAAGGGAAAAATAAAACTGTGCTCTCTAAACTGCTATCTCACCGTTCTGTCTCAAGCTCAAACTTGCACGGTTTCCTTTCCAAGCTCAGAGGGTCGAGCACGACTTTTCGAATCCTGCGTCACGTAAAATCGAATAGTAAACGTTGTCGAGTTTGTATGACGTTTGGAACAGCGCCCGCCTATGAGCGTATTCGGAGCTAAAATTTAGTAAGAGGTTTCTCGATCTCGATACGATAACCGTAACGTTACGCAGCATTCGTAAAGTCGTGCTCGACCCTCAGTCGCTCGATTGATTGGCTGATGTCCTAATGTGGAGTACCTACCTAAGTACTAATCGTACAGCTTTCATGAGTCAATACCGAGCCCATTTGAATCTGGAGTCATGCTTCACGGCCGATAAACATAATCAAATTATATTTAGCGTAGTTACACACCTACCTACTTATGGCATTTGGGTATTCTATAACTAGAAGCAGGCATCGTGATATTAGTGAATGTATTTAAGTCTATAGATACTCGGATATGATAATAGGTTCGAATGATTCTCGCTGGCGTAGAGGTACATTCTGTTCGTCTGCCTTTTTTTACCTCCCACTGCTGGACATAGACCTTCTCTCAAAATGAGAGGGCTTTGGCTATAGCTCACACACACCACTAAATTGTTTCGCAGGAGGGAGTGTGCAGGTTTCCTCACGATGTTTTCCTTGACCGAAAAGCTCGTGATAAATTAGAAATGTGATAATTTCGCTCATAAATTCCGAAACATAGAGACAGTGCGAGCCGGGCCTCGAACCCACGACCGTCTGCTTAAGAGGCCATAGATCAAACCACTGATACTATCTCGGCCAACTTACCCGGGTAAATAAGTAATTTAAAATAATATAATACCTACCTAGATATACTTATGCACAAGACACCACAAAAAAGAGAGAACAATAAGACCGGTCTGAATGGAAATCTTTGGGGGAGGCCTTACCTATATCCAGCAATGGACGTCTTTCGGCTGACATGATGATACCTATATATGTACTAAGTAAGCGACAAAAAATAATGTAGTTTAACGTAATTTTGTATGTAGACTGGGTCACATTTTGAGCTGCTGAGAATACCTATTTAAATGCGCATTACTCGTAAGTACCTACATGGTACATGCAGCCGGAGCGCGTAAATATTTAGCATACCTAGGTACAATTATTTCAAAAAACCATTCATTTAATTCCATTCGAAGTTTGGCCTCCCCGCCATCAATGTTGATCTTGTATTATTGTCTCGTTCTGTGTCAGCCAGCAGTGCTGCCTCGACGCCCGTCGCGTGAACTGCGTGTCAAAGTTACCACATGGTTACTGGTGGCATCGTTTTTTGCTATCTTGAGTGAACTTTGTTTTATCTGAGGCTTATTATCAACATGGAGTCAAAGTAAGTGTTCACAGCATACCCGAGGATGTTAAAATTTACGTTAATGTTCATTCTCAACTTTTAAACATTGCAATTTCGTTGTTTTTATTAAGTTTCATAACGGTAAATGAAGGTAAACATTGTGATTCCTTTTTACCCGACTGCGAAACGCAAAGGAGGGTAATGTGTTTATCAGCGTATGTATGTAAGTATGTTTGTTTCTTTGTGGCACTGTAGAGACCGAGCGCTTAATGATTTTTACGTCAATCGATTCGTGTTAATCTTGCGAGTGAGTGTCACTAAATAGGTAAGTAGGTACATGACAGTAATTTATTAGGGTTTCAACCAAAATGGTAATAGGGGACCCTTATGGTGTAACTCGGTCCGTCTGTCCGTCCGTTACGGCTGCTGTGCCCTAAGCACGACTTGTCGAATCCTGCGTCACGTAAAATCGAATAGTAAACTATAACGAGTTTGTATGACGTTTGGAACAGCGCCCGCCCGTGAGCGTATTTGGAACTAAAGTTCAGTACGAGATTTCTCGATCTCGATACGATAACCGTAACGTAACGCAGGATTCGACAAGTCGTGCTTAGGGCACTGGTTATCTCAGTAATCTTCGACGTCGGGCATCTACTAGAGCCTCGATCGTAATTATTACCTTACCGCCCTTAATACACAATGTACTATTATGTTATGATTAAGTCCCGAAATTATATCAGTATGAACAATGACTCTCATAACTTCCATGAGATTATATTAAGTAACGGTCTTGTTATTATGGGTACCTGCGGGCTCATTTGGCATCATTGCTTAATGGTTACAGACGTAAGTACTCATGAGATACTCATTTGTGGACACCGTGATTTACGTTTAACTCGTTAACTATAAGTACTTGAACCTTAATGAATCTTATTTGCATAGGTACTTATACTTAATCGATTTACGAGAAAAAGAGGGTAGCGATTTGATTACTAATAACGAACTAATAACCACTTGCTTAATTTAGAGATGCAACGAATAGTGGATTGGCCGGATACCGGATATCCGGCCGTCGCAACGGCCGGTTATCCGGTATCCGGCCGCCGAATATCCGGCCACAACTTTTTTACCTAAAAAACCTAAATGGAGAAAATTCGACGGCGCGTGGGCGCGATAGGCGGTGCAGGTTGCAACGTGTTTCTACTTGTAGGCATGTTGTTAGCGTTGTAGAGGCATGTTGTAGCCGTTGTAGGCAATTTTTGTGGTTTGATATTTATGTTACTCAAATTTTCTCCTTATAATTAGTTACTTAATTACTATCCGGTATCCGGCCGGTTACTACGCAACTATCCGGTTTTCGGCCGGATAGTAAAATGTGGCCGGATAGGCCGGATACCGGATAGTGACCGGATATCCGTTACATCTCTACTTAATATTTCGTAGGTCGTGAGAAATGATAATTTTTATGACACCAAAATACGCGGTACTTACCTAAGTATTGTTTAGAATGAATAGGTCCTATTCGATAGGATATATGTACCTAAATAGTAGTGCTTAATACAGGTACTTACCTACTGTCCCACTATACAGACTGGGTTCGTTGTAATAAACCATCAAGACTTCACCAAGGGGTTGAGTAAGTCTGAATGAACAACCCTGTAAAGTATTACTTTGAAAAAAAAAAAACATTCTCCCTACATTTATTGGCTCTGCTGGACCGTGTTTTATAAAGCTACAAGTTACAATTTACAAGCGGAAGTCTCATTCTATCACCTTTTATTAGAAAGAGACTTCCGCTTGTAAATTGCAACCTGTAGCTTTATAAAACACGGCGCTGGTTGACAATATTTATGGGAGAATGATTTTTTAATTTCTATTAAAAAAAAACTTCACAGGGGTGACACTTAGACTTACCTACTCAACCCCTAAAGTCTTAACGGCTCATTGAACCGAACCTTGTATATTTAATAGTATGAATATATTCTAGACGCTCCTGCTGCTCTCATGGAAAAGTATGTGGAATGAAAGTGGAGAAAGCATGCTACATATTCGCAATCACCAATGCAGTAAGTATTTATTTGAAACATCTATTCAACCCGTTTACTTCGCGAATGTCACTTGTAGGCAAAACAATTCGTGTCAAACTTAAGTGTACTCAGTCACTTGTACGAGTAGGGGAAGCGAGACGCACAGAGACTATAACGGGAATATGGGAGCGAGAGGTATTCATGGCAGTTTCCGCGTCAAAGTGTCAAATTTTCTATACTATAATATGACAGCTAATTTGAATCTTCGACGCTGAAAATCAACACAAAAGTTACAAAAATGTCAGTTCCGCACGTGTGCCAAACGACTTGTTTTAATACATTTGAGAAAAAATTACAACGTAACCTTGGAAAAGTAAAAAGCACTAGTGCGAAAAATCCAACTTTCCGCACCATACGTAGCTAAAAATAGTACCACTTCTTGGGCAACTGTTGTAAAAACATATTTTCACTCGTCCCGAATCTCGACCCTCGCCTCAAGGCTCGGGTATAGACACCTCGGGACTTGTGCAAAAGGACATGCTTCCGCACTTACAACAAAAACTACTATTATATACCTATCTACCTACATATAGGTTCCTACAATACCTGCATCAACCTTATTGCTGCGGTGATAAGGCAATGTATACTTGTTTTTGTAACACGCAAGTATAAGTAAACACATCTTTGACCTCGACTGACATAAGTGATCACCGCTGCCCATAGACACCCCCAACGAAAACCCAATTTATAATTGCAACTTAACTTCTATGAAGAAAACACAGTAACTACCGTTATTTATTTCATCAATGTTGTTACATTTATTTTCTCCCATTTGTCTTCGAATTTCGAGTTAGACCGTTGATTCAAATCTTAAAATAAGCAGAGTACAGTCGGCAGCAGAAGTAGCTAAGCAACCGAAGCGGTCACAATGATCTACAAAACCTCATAACATAAGTCTATAACAATAGAGCCGTTCTTAGATCATTGTCTAGTATCCATAACACAAGCTCTGCTTAATTTGGGACTAGGTCAATTGGTGTCACTTGTCCCATGATATTTATTTATTTATTTTTATTTTTTTATTGTGACCACTTCGGTTGCTTAGCTACTTCTGTTGCTGACTGGTGCCTACCTATACGTTTAGCGATTTCTTTTTTTTAGGTTGTTGTCAGTGCGTGTGTTCTCGGCTGCCTAATCTACATAGGATGGCTGTGCGACGTATACTTTCAGCCTAATAGACACAAACGCATAGCGGGCGACGGATTGGAGATGGCTTTAAATGAAATATTCTGCATCATTTTGTCCCTTTCTAGTGGAGTTGCTTTCATATTCGCCGTCCTGCTTTGCCACGGAGTTCATAAGGTACTTACATACTTACTAACATTATGTTTATCTACTCAATATTATATTTTGTTGAAAAACTACCTTCCCACAGGCAATTTCAATTAAATCCTTTGTTAGACTTAGGTTATTGTCTCTAATAGGGTTGTTTCCTATTAGTCAAATCAGCAACTTTTTATGAAATGTCAAAACGATCCGTTAGTATGAAGTTTATATTGAATTAAGAATTATGACGTCATAATTTTCAGTGATCCAACTTCTTTGCTTCTTTTATTAGTTCTTGTTATAAATTAAAAATCGTTTTAATTGCAGTAATAAGTGAGGTATCGGTTTTTTATGAGTATTTTCGGAAGCTTGATAAGTGAAAATGTAAAATGATTTTGTTTTCACATCAGTAAACAACCCAATTGGGAGGAGAATGACAGTTAGACCTCACCCCACTCGAAACTAGCAATCCTAGCGGATTTTTGACTTCAAACTCAAACTCTTTATTACAATATATATATATCTTTATACGTCATATAACAAGGCAATCGAAAAACATGTTCCGAACATTCTGACCTTTGTTCGCAAGTTTGGACCTTATTCGAGAGCGACTGAGGCCAAAGAGGCTACAATTGTAGCCTTTTCTGCGCTTCATTTTCGGCATGCTGAGACATATCCACCACTTTTATTAACCGACTTCAAAAAAGGAGAAGGTTCTACGTTCCACTGTATGTTTTTTTTTATGTAATATCATTGGATAAACCAATTTGGTTATAGTTACAGGTTTATTTTTACTAACCATCTATTGTAATTTAGTGTGTAATAATTCTAATTTGACTTAATTTACTTCTAGTTTAAATTTTTTTTAGCATACTTTATTCATAATACAATTACATGTCATTCCAAAATAAATAATGTCACACAACAACAAGAAAGTCAAAATTAGTCAAATAACCCGCCCGCGTCATTCCAGGCGCAAAGATACCCAGCACGCTCGCGGCGTTACCCCTTTGAACTGCGATGGACAATCTTTGCACCAGAAACGACCCGGAGCGAGGGTCAAGACCCCTCTAGTTTAATTAATTTTAGCTTGGATTTAAGGACATTGTAAAATGTTTTTGTTACTTACCTATGAAAATAATTTATTATTTTGGTTTATACACAAACCGTATTCAACTTAAAATCATAGACCGCTAGTTCTAACGTACCTAATTTTCAGAAATTACCTTCATTTGTCATGGCGTATTTCGTTTACGGAATCCTCGTGGAGATACTTACGGTGGGAGGAACCATTGCGTTCATCGTCGTAGGAATAGACGAGGATGACCTCGAGAAGGACCGCGTGGCAATAGCCGCTGCAGCTCTTGTTGGATGTGGTAAGTTATTTGTATATATACAAAGATGGAATAACCCGCTTTTTTTCTTCGTTGTCGTATAAAAAATAAAGCTGGTACCAGGTGTACCAAAGTCTCAACAAAATAAAAAAGTAGCTTTCTATTCATATTTTCGAGAGCTACGATACCACAGACAGAAGCTCAGATACACCTTCTGTTTATCGCCTCGCCTGAGCCGTGTTTTATACAGCTATAAGTTACAATTTACAAGCGGAAGTCTCATTCTGTCATCTTTTGTTAGAAAGAGACTTCCGCTTGTAATTTGTAACTTGTAGCTTTATTAAACACTGCCCTGGAGGTTAAAAATATATTTATTTACACAGGTGCTTTTTTTTCAGCAATTTTCGCATTCCCGTTGGTACTGGTGCGAAGTACCTACGTTAAGTTCGCGCACGCTACTACAAATTCTGCCAACACAAGTTTGCTGCAAGGAATTTGAACATCCTGTAATTAATTAAGGACTAGGTGGACATACTCAAATTGCGACTAATTCCAAAAAAGGATGGCCGTTTTTGTTTTTTTTTTATTCGAATTTTAAATTTCTTAATTTTCTACGTCATTACTGACTGCCAGTCTGATGTCGCTGCTTGAATGAGGCTCCTTCGGGCAGTAACCATACTGCCACTGTGTTTATTTAATGTTCGATTATTAATTTTTTAACGCATTATACTCTAAATCAATTTGATCTAGTCTTTATTAGTCCCAACAACTTCGCATAACTATGATGTTGCTGATTAATCTCTCATCAAACACATTAAGTAATTTTTTTTGCTCGTTTGTAAACCAAAACTAATGCATAAGTTAATTTTATCTACACACATATCATAAGTTCTCTATAATGCGTTCAGAAACCGTAGAAAATGACCAGCATTGCAGTACATCGTCGCCTCCCCCGCCAACCACCTCCACCTGCAGGTCCTGCAGTAAAGCAATAGTCATTACGACATCGAATTCGATGTCGTAATTGTAACGTAATCAAACAAGGAGCTAGGAACTGACTGATTTATTGATCTACCCACATAGTCGACATCATCAATTCTTACGAGCTACCCTACACCTTTCCCCTTCTAATCTACAAACATCTGTACCTACTTCTATTTACGCTTAGCTCGTAAATGTGCACGCAGTGCACGAGCTGACGCGTCTGGCGGCGGGGATTCCGCTGAGGCTCGCGAGGCCGGCGCAGCCGGCGGCTCCGGTGCCGCGCTGGGCGAGCAGGGCCCCGGTAGCTCTCCACTCTTCACATCCAGGTCGCCAGACGCGTCTTCAAATGTTTCTTCCAGATCGTTTTCGGACGGATCCCTACTTTTGTCGAGGTCGACCAAACCGCTGGTTCGCGCCAAAGAATAGCGAGACTTTTGATTCACTGGAATTATTTGATCCTGATGTCTTCGCCATTCCTTGCCGTTCCCCATCTCCACTTTGTTTGAGACCGGTCCCGCTCGACCTATAACACGCCCTTCCGTCCACGTGGGCGCCTTCCCCGTATAATCTCGGGTGCCGCCCGCTCCGGCTGCCTGGCGCTGCTGCGCGGCGCGGACCGCGGCTGCCCGGTCGGGGCGCAGTGCGTCGAGGCGCCCGCGCAGTCGGTGCCCCAACAACGCCACCGCAGGAGACATGCCTGTCGTCGCGTGCTCGCAATTTCGATATTGGAACAAGAATTTATTTAAAGCGTCCGATACTTTCTCACCCTCTAATACCGCCCTTTTGATAACTTTTTTTATTGTCTTAACAGCATTTTCAGCGGCCCCGTTCCCCTGCGGTCTGTGCGGTGCCGAGGTGACGTGTCTAATGTTATTATTTTTACAATACTTTTTGAACTCGGCCGAAAAAAATGGCGGCCCGTTGTCGGTAACGAGCTGTGAGGGTAATCCGAATCTCGCGAATATTGACCGCAACGTGGTGACGGTTGTGTCGGCATCCGTGCGATTCATCACCATAACCTCGACCCACTTTGAGTGTGCGTCCACCAGAATTAAATATTTTTGACCCCCATACTCGGCAAAATCCGCATGGAGACGCAGCCGCTCGCGAACGGAACGGAACGGCTCGCGGCGGTCTGCGGAATGCCCTGCTTAGCGCCAAAAATATAGCTCAGCGGCTGATGATCAGTGCGAAGCACGAACTTTCTCCCGTACAGGTACTGGTGATGGCGCGTAATACCAAAAAAAATCGCCAGCGCCTCTTTATCCAGCTGACTATAATTTTTCTCCGCTGAATTTAAGGTTCGTGATACGCAGCTGACCGGCCGCTCGGCGCCCCCTGGGTACCGATGCGCCAGCACCGCCCCGAGCCCGTAAGCGCTGCTGTCCACGGCCAGCACGAGCGGCCGCCCCTCCTCATAGTGCGCTAGCACCCGCTCGCTCAGCAGCGCACGTCTCGCTTTCTCAAAGGCATTTTCAGAATTTGAATTCCACTCCCACCGTGTCTCTTTTTTTAATAAAGCGTGCAAGGGATGTAACAGAATACTTAAGTTAGGTATAAATTTACCATAGTAATTTATCATTCCCAAAAAACTTTTCAATTGAGGTACATCGGTGGGGGTAGGGGCATCTGCGATAGCCTTTATTTTTATCGGGTCGGGATGTAACCCTAACTTATCAATAATAAACCCTAAATATTTCACACTAGGTTGTAAAAAACTACATTTACTTAGCTTAACTGTGAACCCCATATCTCGTAACCGTCCAAGTACAGCTTTTAAATTGGCCAAATGCTCCTGACGCGTTTTCCCCGTCACACACACGTCATCTAAAAAAACTACTGTGCCCGGCACGCCTCGTAATGTCTCTTCCATCAACTTTTGGAATTTTTCCGGTATACATGACAAACCAAAAGGCGTGCGTCGATACACGAACGTCCCCAAGTGCGTAGTGATCGCGGTATAAGGTTGAGAGTCCTCTGTCAATAGCACCTGTTGGTATGAATGTTTTAAATCGATTTTTGAAAATTCCTCGCCCCCACTAAGTGTCGCAAACAACTCTTCAATTCGTGGTAAAGGATAGAAATCGCGTTTAAGCTTAGGATTCACCGTGATTTTGTAATCGCCGCATATTCGTATATCGCCACATTCCTTAATTACCGGAACAATAGGCGTGCCGTACTCGGAGTGATCGACGCGGTAAATCGTGCCCTCCTGCTCGAGCCGCCGCAGCTCATTTTCTACGCGTGCGCGGAGGGCAATAGGTACCTGACGCGCCCGCGCATAAACTGGATCGTTATCTGTCAGCTGTAGTTGAATGGGTTTTTTACACGTTCCTAACTTATCTGTAAATACCTCTGGGAATTCGGCCGTCAGCCGACTGACAAAACCATCATCGATTATTTCATTAAAACTTATTTGTTTAATATTTAGAGCTCGTATCCACTCTCTGCCCAGCAGTGGGCGTCCCCCATTCTTGATAATGTGTAAATGTAATCCCTTAGCGGTATGTGAGCCGAGGTTAACATCGACCGGTATTGAACCGAGCGACTCGATTCGTGACCCGGCGTAGCAACGTAATATTAAATGATCAGGTGTAACATTTTTGTGACTAAACATGTGACGATAAAAGTCCTCACTGATCGCTGAGATGCGGCTGCCGGTGTCCACTTCACATTCGATAGCATGTCCGTCGATCACCACTTTAATGAAATAGGGTTTGTTACCTTTAGTCGACAAGTCGATGTTAAAAAAATCTTCGTCCTCGGGATCCTCCTCACTCACAAAGTGTTGACGGCCAATTGCACGTCCCGGATTACGCACTTCTTTACACATTACCCGCAAGTGTCCACGTTGATTGCACTCATCACAATTATACTGAGCGAAACGGCACCTATCCGGCCGGTGGGCCCTCCCACACCGCCAGCACTGTAGGCCCGTCCCGCTGTTGCTGGCGCCGCCGCCGCCAACACCGACTCCGCCGCTGCTGCCGCTGCCGCCGCGGCGCGGCCCGCCGCCCCTCGGCGCCGCGCGCCTCGCGCTCGCTTGATGCAGGCCATCGCCCGCCTCGCCGCCACTGCCTGAGGTCGTAGTCCCCGCCGCGGTGGCGCCGCTCACCTCCGCATGCTTATCCGCGGCCTCTAATGACAGAGCCAGTTCCACGGCTTGCTTGTACTGAATATTTCTCTCTGCAAATATACGTGACCGCATCGCTTCATTTGCGAGGCCAGACACAAACTGATCACGTAAATTTTCCTCCAACGCTGAACCGAAATTACATGTCGTTGCTAGATGTTTAAGTTCTTGTAGATAAGTGGTTAGCGGTTCACCCGCTAGTTGCCTACGCAGCCGGAATATGTGTCGCTCTGCGATCTCTGAGCGCTGCGGCTCCAAGTGATCTGACACAAGTTTAACCAGCTCATCAAACGTTTTGTCTTCTGGGTGTGCTGGTGCACTAAAATCGCACATCAATGCATATGTCGCCTCACCGACCACTGTTATTAGCATCGGAACGTGCAATTCATCTTTAACTTCGTTCAGCAAAATAAATTGTTTCACTCGCCGTATATACGCCGGCCACTGTTTAGAACTTAAGTTAAACGGCTCCAGTTTACCGATCGGCATTGTCAAACACTTAACACGCGTGGTAACTTATAGTATTTAACGATTACAACCAGACTCGTCGCCAGTGTAACGTAATCAAACAAGGAGCTAGGAACTGACCGATTTATAGATCTACCCACATAGTCGACATCATCAATTCTTACGAGCTACCCTACAGTAATGACTTTTCGATATCGAATTCAATTTTTCGAATTTGACGACCACCGTAATTTACAATTACAGTGAAATAAAACGGATCACTCACGTACATAAGTCGAGTTCAGTCCGACGTGTATAATTAATAATGTGATATTTTTTTACAAAAAAAAAACGGTTTACGAAACGACAGCTCGGTATGTTTGTCTATGATTACAAAAAACAGTCAAATTCGTGACAGGTATGGGTATGATATATGCCTTCGGCTTCTGAACGCATCTTAGAGTACTTATAATATGTGTGTAGATAAAGTATTGTATGCAACTAAACATAATTAGGCCTTAAAACACTCGTGTGATCCTATTATGAAACTCAGCTTCACCTCGTTTCATAAAAACACACTCGTGTTTTAAGGACCCTCATTATGTAGCAGTTGCATAAACTACTATTACGTACTTAAATAATTAGGTACTTAATGCATTTTGTAATAATCGTTAGAAAAGGGTATTTATTATTTGTTTAATCCATTTTTATTTGTAAATTATGAATAAAGTTATTTTTTTCTTGTTTACCTAGGTCAGGTAGATAATACATTATTTACATAAAACTACGTTAGTTAGTGCTATTAAAAACATTATTACAACTGTTTTATAATTATTAATTTTCAATTTAAAATTATTTTAGTGCTTTATAAGTAAGTAAGTAAATAAATAATTTAGGTATTTATTTACATTATACTGTATAATATACTCGGAACTAGAAAAATAAGTAGGTAGCATTTTAAATGATATACCTACTTACCTAATTATTTTATAGTAAAAGTTATTAGTTTGTAAGCAGAGATGATAGGAGTATTAAACGTTTGAAGAACGTTGAATGTTACGGAGCTAAAACTATAAATCAACGAAATAAATTGTGTATATTTTTATGAGGTCTTTATTTATAATAAAGCTATTTACAAGCTACCTAACAGCTAACATATTATCATACCGAAAAATGTACAATTGT
The DNA here is from genome assembly GCA_963691665.1 of Clepsis dumicolana. Taxonomy (NCBI): domain Eukaryota; kingdom Metazoa; phylum Arthropoda; class Insecta; order Lepidoptera; family Tortricidae; genus Clepsis; species Clepsis dumicolana. The sequence goes on along the minus strand of OY829520.1, from coordinate 11,375,441 downwards.
CGAGATAATATATTTTTTTTAAATTTAAAAAAACAAATGTTGTTTACGGCCTTTCCATTGTTGACAAAGAGACTGTTTAGCAACATTGTATAAATCAATGAATTACATAACACATATTTATAGGCTAAAAATATACATTTAAAGTACATGAACACATTCAGGTATTACATTAAAATCTTCATGTTAACACTGATACACTCCTCATCTCATAATCATTATTTAAACTCGAATAAAAATATTTAAGTACTAGATTTATATTTGGCTTAGTTACTACATTAAAGGTTGAAGTAAGGTCCCTTTAATTATATACAGTCACACTTAATTTTATTTTCTTAGACTTACAAAATCATTATTTTTACGCCACGTTTAGAAAAACATGAAAAGTAGAGAAAGTTAGCACAAACAGGCTTTATTCGTATGTATGTATATTCGCGATCGCAGTAGCTTGTTAAAAATATATAGAGAGAAAAAGGGATAGATAGAAGAAGTAGAAATAAACGAAAGATTCAATGAATGAAGGACTTCCCAATCCCAACATTACGAGATGGTATGAAAATGCTCACTGCGTGCATTTGATGGCGCAACAAGGACAGCCACATCTAGAGTTGCAACGTAAATATCTGTAACTAAAGCTGCAATGCTAGATTGTCCCAACAGTCTGGCAATAGCAATAGTGCTCAGCGCTTTGAAAAACGATACAAAATGTTTCTATAAAGCAAGTCACATGCCGCCGAGCGTAACTTTGTCACGAGCGTTGTAGAGTTCAGCTGCGAAGCAGTTTCATGGCGTTGTGAAGGTTCCATCTGCACTAGGATAGGAAGGAGACTGATGTCCTCTCTAACAACTAGAGCAAGTAGGCTATAGGTACAGTCGTCAGAAGAAGATAAAGAATTATGTTTGGATGCAGCGGGCGCGGTGAACATAATTTGCAGGCGATCAGGTGGGATGTCGTAGCAGATTGGCAGAGAGCTTTAGCGCAGGGACCAATTAGTCGGGGCAATTGCCACTTGCACCTACTTGTACCACTTCGTGGGCTTAATAGGTACAAAAAGAAAATAGTTCATCAAATTATATCGAGGTAGTCCCAAGTGGTGGCAAGGTTACTGTTCTTTGGATACTTTCTTCACTAACTTCTGGGACGGGGAAACGAGTGATGGGCTCAATGAGGGGCCTCCTCCTGCGACCCCTCGGGCTGAGGGGCTTAGCGCCTCGAAACTTTCTCTGGTTCTTTTTATAATCTGCCCTTCTTTACCAGGTGCGACACCAGAAGACTTCGCAAAATGTATCTTGTCCGCATCTTTAGATTTTTCTCTGTCACTGGGGATAGATCTTTTCAGATCTTCACAGTTCTCGAAGCGTAGTCTTCTGCGGGCCTGCAAGTATCTCAGTTCAGGAGTCTTCGGTAATGGTGAGTGATCATCGATATCATGGTAGTATGATGTCGAAGGCTTTGGACTCTCCACTCTCGGCGAATCTGGTGATGCGGGCGGGCTGCGGAGCACTGTAAACAATTGAATCATACTATAAGTAAGACTAAGTTAGTTCAAACAATAATTTAAATTATTGAGTTTTAAATAGGTATGTACTTAAGATTTGTTTCTTCATGTTATCTTGTTTAATAACCTAACTTATCTAACTTAGAAAGATTTACCCCTGACATTTTCATATCATAACCGATTTTTATGAAACTTAGCTAAGAACCATCTCGATTAAACTAGCTTTCGATTAAAAAAAGCCGCGTCCGAATACGTTTAGCCGTTTAGGAGCTACGATGGCACAGACAGATACACACACCCATACACGGATAATACAGGTCAAACTTACACTGGCATCGGAGGTTAAAACACATTCTTTTTAAACATAAAAAAAACATCATTAAAATAGAGTAAGTACTTAAAAACTACAATATCTAGAGAGATCTTTTGTAAAAACTTACTTATAACTATGAGGTCATCTGCTATGTCAGCCGCCGATAATATACAGTTCAACCGATCAACCATTTTTTTAATTATTTAACAAGTAGAGTTTAAAAAAGCTAACGAATAAAAGCACAAGTAATTTACTAGAGACAGAGTTGACAGTACTGCAATAGATTTCGGAATGATGCTAATTCCATTTTTATTGCACTTATAACATTGTAGTTAACATAATTGGAAATAAGTAGGTAATCAAATCATAATCAAGTAATCACAATATTGTTATTAGCATTAGTAAAGTTAATGTGTATTAATGAGGGTTGCTGCCGAAAGCACTTCGTGGAACCGGTTCTAATTAGTTAACCAGGTACCAAAACTGCCTGCTAATACTATGTGTGAAAGTGATTTGTATGTCCTTTGGGTTTCAATCTTTGTGGTTCAATCACAGCTCAGAATACAAAAAAAAACAGAAGTCGCGTTCAATCATACCCGCACGCCGCGCACTGTGTCCGAAAACAATAATACTTTCACTTGAATTGTTACCATGCGTTATCTTTTACATTTCTGCATTTAGGAACGACACAAGACGGGATAATAATAATTAATATTGTCATTTGTACAACACGTTACGATGCGCTACGTGCACAGGGGAGGAGTGACTGCGCGTAACTAAACTACACTATTTAAGTGTAGTTGGTTGGTATTGGTGGCTTCAATTTTAGGCGCGCGGGTTCTGGCTTATTCTGTATTCTGGGAATCGCAGGTAAACGGCCCCAAAGATTTGTAAGAAATTTTGCATGTACCTAGATTAAACCGTTAGGTAGGTACCCTTGGCCGGATAATAGGATATTTTAAAATCCCGAGTCTTATCATAAGACAAAAATATTTAACTGAGCAAAATTAATTGAATACAAAAAAGTATTCTACTTCTTGTAATAGATATCATCTATTGAACAGTGATCAGTTGAGAGATAAATATGTTATGATCTTGGACCACACTAACAATTAAAGTCATACCTTACTTATAGTTCCCATAAATCCATTTACACAAACATTTTCGCTAGAATTGCTATAAATTCCGCTTATTTATTTTTTGAAAATCTGTAGGCAGCGTATGCAGATCCAGTATAGAATAAAATTAACTAACTAACTAGATTGGCTCAGTGACCCAAAAATAATCTTGGCCTCCGAAACGAGAGCTCGCCACCTAACCCGATCCTGCGCAGTCTCACGCCAGTCACCGGCTTGGAGCTGGCGCAAATCTGCCTCCACAGCGTCAGCTCAGCGATACTTCGGCCGACCAACCGGAAGGCGCCCAGTCGGTCGTCCCCGATAAGCCCCCCTAACCCCTCGATCCCCATCCATTCTCAGCAAATGGCCGAGCCAACGAAGTCTGTGGGACTTAAATTCGCCTATTATATTAGGCTCAGCCACCAGCTCCTCAATCTCGACATTCTCGACATAGAATAAAATTAGTCTTCCAGAAATGGCTAATGGCTTTGAAGAATTTTGACCCTTGTTTGACAATTATTATGGTTGCCTGGTAGAGATCGCTATGTAGCGATAAGGCCGCCCACTGCTACCTTGCATTTTCTTTGTATCTACCTTTTTTCTGTTACGTTAATAAACAAAAGTGTCGTGTTTAATTAAGCGTTTTTGTATTGTATTGTATTGTATTGTAGGAATCCATTGGCTATGAAACTAAAAAGACTACTGTATCCTTTGTGACATATTCACACGTTGTTCGGGTGAAGCTATGTCTCAGAAGTGTTTTCACCACATTTGATTTAGTTCGTTTGCTAGGTGAAGAAGTTAGAATATACAGCGTAAAATATTATGATCATCATCATCATCATTATCGTGCCAGCCGAAAGACGCCCGCGGCTCTCCACTCAGACCGGTCTTGTGCTTTCCGCATCCACCACGATCCCGCGATCTTTACCAGGGCCGTGTTTTATAGAGCTACAAGTTACAATTTACAAGCGGAAGTCTCATTCTATCACCTTTTGTTAGAAAGAGTCTTCCGCTTGTAAATTACAACTTGTAGCTTTATAAAACACGATCCTGGTCGTCGATTCATCTTGTTGGAGGCGTAAAATATTATAGGACATCCTTATTATGTACTATTACTGACTCAAAGTTTACAGGGCATGTTTTTGATAAGAAAGATTGATGATAATGATGATTCATAAATTTGGTCATATGCCTGAAACTTATGTTTAGTAGCTAAATTACGTAAAGATGTAGGTTTGAAAATATTACAGTAAATAAGTGAGATCTAAGCAAAAATAAATAAAATACCACATGTTTCGTATGCATTGTACCAAACTAACTATTATCTCTAAGGGCGGATTTTTCAATTCCCAGATAAGCTCTTATTCCAAAAGACCTTATCTTAGGTTTGAAAAATAGGCCCTAGATCGACACGTTTTTTGCAAAATGGATGTTTCCATTCTATTCTTGGTGCAATACATAATGATACAAGATAAACACTAAAATAATGGAAACAAAAAACTGGGTACAGGTTTAATAAGGACAATACAACTTTCATCTGCGAGGGGGTATTCCCAAAGCATGCGTTGGCAAACTGCCAGGAAAGAGCGGTGCCATGCTTCTTGCTTGTTGCTTATGTACCCGTCTCTGTCTTTTTTACGAAACCGGTCGAGCGTCGGCGGGAATTCCGTCGGCAAGGACACATGCACCTAACTCGCTTGTTCACCATTGCCAACACAACTAATATCTTATTGACTACTGCAAGTTACGTGTTTAGTTTACAAAAGTTTACCTACTTCAACACTTGTAGGTATTTTGTTTTAAGATAAAATGTTGGCCCAATTTTTCAGCGTGTCATAAGTAGCCGTTCTTTGGTTATCTGTCTCGTCAAATCATTGTGAACTAACCTCAACCATTCTTTTAGTACTTATACAGTTATCGTATTGTGATTATGTCAAACAGTGATTTAAAACATTTGGTGGGCGACAGGCCAAGGTAAGACTTTATTATTTTATTTTTATGTAAAATAACGCGATTGGTTTGGTGTGCCTTCCAATAATGCATCTAATTAAATTGGGAATTTCCTTTTAAAAACAAAATAGTGAAAGGGTGGTTTAGTTTCCCTGTCGCGTTTTTTTAAGTCTTGTTTGTTCAAAAATCTTTTGATTGACAGCCAAAATAGTGCCACCTACTTAGTTGAGATAAGATATTTTATTATTATTAAAACTAGTGGCTCTGTGAGCTGTAAACCTCACGACCTAAAGTTGGGTCGCCTAAGATCGGACGCTTTTTTCGATTTACGACCATATCGCAGTTTTAATTTTTTTTCCATTTCCTACGACTTTTTACTTAATGGAATGCTTATGAAAGTTATTAACAATAAACAAAATAATGTGGTCATATTTTATTTATTTTGATAAACACAATAGTTTGTGTGAGACACGCCTTCAAAGTGACGGTATTTTTTTTCTGGATATGTTTCAAGAAACTTCAGTGAGGCCTAAGTCGTCCTGCAATTCCATTTGGTTTGACTAGGGCAAACAATTATTTTCTTTTTGGCGTTTTTTAGTCCGGTCTTCCCTCCTCTGGCTAATTGGAGCTAAATTGAGATTCTCAAACTTTAATGACTCAACCGGGGAGCGTTCTTAGACGGTCAATTTAAGACCGGATATACATAGGCCATTTGCAAAAAAAGACTGAAGTCACGTAATGTATAAATGTATCTATTCGGCACTATGCCAGCTCCCTCAGTGAAATGTCCCTACCCCTTTGTTTTGATCCGACCTTTTGAGAACTGCTGGATTTTTTAAGTACCTTAGTGATTAGTCCGGTCATTGGCAATAGGAGGGAAGTCCGGATCTAGGCCTACAGACGTCCTAGGCGTAAATAAAGTATACAAATATAAAGAGCATTTGATAATTCTACGCAAACATTAACTTCAAAACCAATAAAATGATAAATACTCACCTTAATTTCGAATTAAAGTTTTGGAGGGAAGACCGGATTGCCGATTTTTTTTTTTAAAATGGCATATTTTGTTTAAAGCTCCGGTGCACGTGTCTCGTTTATCGCAACGCCGATTGCGGAATGAGGGGAGGGGCAGAACTAAATGGCGGAGAAAACTATGTTGCCATCCAAAATACACAAATATCGCTTCATTTGCGGTAAATTCTATGCATCCAGTCTTAGGTCACATCCGGTCTTAGGCGACCCAACCTTAATTTTTGAACATTTTTTTTATTTATTTTTTCCGAATCGAAACCTAAATTAGATCATAAAATATTGTGTATAAATAGATGAGATCAATTATATTCCCTGTTTTTTCAGATTCACCTGGGTGGAAAGATTTACTGGCGTCTTTGCTTTTTTAAACATTGTAAGGTTTGTTACGCCCTGCACTACAAAAGCGGAATAAAAAAAAGACCGTTGTCGGACATACCTAATGCTATTATTTTTTCAGGTGGTGGTCAGTATTTTTTCCGCAACATGCGTAGGTTTCCTAGGAATCATGATATTATCGCAGATTTTTTCAGTGCACAACAAAGATGCAGAGCTCTTGTGGTACCTATGCCTAGCTTGCTGTGTGACCACCATCACAGCTTTTGTGTTCGCCGCCGTGCTTTTCCATGGCATGTATCAGGTATTTTTTCAAATTTCAAACTGGTGCTGGTGATACAGAAAAACCAGAAAAAATCGTTCTCGAATTGGGGCTCGAATCCAAACCGTGGTAACGCTCTAGTCCAATTACGCTATTCGAGCAATACTTAAATTAAATTTATTGCTGCTTGATCTTTATTAAGATTGAATAATGCCCATAATAAAATAACTTACGTTGTACCTATCCTATACACATAATTCTGTTACAGAAAAAACCAAGTTATGTGTTGGCTTACTTCATATTTGGAGTCACCATTAATATAGCAGCACTGTACGGCATTATGGTGCTACAAGATGTGGTTTTAAAACTGGATAAAAACTTTCAAGACATGTATAACTACTATTTCAATTTCAACGTGGCTGTAGCATTTAGCGGTAAGTTAAGAATGTTTTCATTATGTTTAATTAAGCTTTCACTAATATCCGACACAATGTAAAATTGTTATGGAAATAAAGAAACCGAAACTTAATAGTTATGCTCTTATGCTAAGTGTACGGGCAATTTCAGTTTAAAGTTTAACCCTATTATTCATTAATCTATTGTTCGTTTTGTCCTTTTTTTGTCACATTGTCACATTTCCGTTAGTAAGAAGAAGACAAAACTTATTTTGGCTAATGAAGGCTTGAGTGGCGTTTATGAGTAAGGCCCTAAGAAGTTTGTTTGAAATTTTGTATTTGATTGTACCCGGTACCATCAGAAGAGTCATGTACCTTGCTAAATGCTGCTGTTGGGGATTTTCCGACGAATATTCTGTTATTTCGTACTTTTCCAGTAGGTAGGTACTTATTGTTATGTTAAATAAGTTTAACAATACTTAATTAGCGGCAAAAATGTCCACCCTCATATTTATGCAGGTCGGTATGTTTTCGCTATTCCTTCATCATCCGTACGGCTGGAGTGGAATTCCCTGCCTGCGTCTGTGTTCCCTGAACACTATAATCTGGCCGTTTTCAAGTCTAGGGTGAATGGGCATTTGCTAGGCAAGCGTGCTCCATCATAGGTATCATGGGACAATTGACACCAATTGACCTAGTCCCAAAGAAGAGCTTGTGTTATGGGTACTAGACAACGGATAAACATACTTACATAGATAAATACATACTTATATATATGTTAAACATCCAAGACCCGAGAACAATCATTCGTATTCATCATACAAACATCTGCCCCGACCGGGATTCGAACCCGGGACGTCAAGCTTCATAGTCAGGGTCTCTAACCACTAGGCTATCCGGCCGTCAAAATCATAGACCACATCTTCGCTTACCAACAGGCCTGATTATGGTTAAACGCAAGCCACAAAAAACATTATGTTATTTTGCATGTAGGCTGGGCTAAATTTTGTGCTGCTAATTGGTAGATTAGGTATAATCTTCTGGTTTTCTTTTTCAGCTGTTTACTCGGCTGTGCTATGTATGGTGGGTTGGGCCTACATTTTGATGAGATTCCGACGATATAAACCAATTCAGTATTAAAAAAAACTGAATCTCAAAAAATAAGTTTACCGTGCAAAGAATAAGAAAAAACTAATTAACGTAATATATACGTAAATAGGACTGAGATGAGTGAGATCAGAGTGCACTTAGACTAAAATGATAGTGAATGGATCTTATAAAGAAAAAATTAAAAAAAAATCTTTCAATGTCCGCTATTTGTTTTATTAATTGAACAAAACTACACCTAAACCGTAACATTTTTGTCACTTAGTAAAGATCACAATGGTGCTTGCTACAGGTTTCGAAATAAATAGAGCATACCTAAGTAAACTTTCCCAAAGCCAGAGATCAACATACCTACTGGTACTGGGGTGGCTTCGAGAGGCCTTTGAACCACAGTGAAATCATAACCCGACCTAACCAACTCAGAAAAGTTGAAAAACCCCCGAAATTGTCATTTCAAAGTTCAATTTCTACAAAACGGGCAAACCGATTATGACGAAACTTAGAGAACCATCTCGCTTAAACTAGTTTTCGATTAAAGAAAACCGCGTCGAAATCGGTCTATCCGTTTTGGAGTTATGATGGCACAGACAGATACACATGTCAAACTTATAACACCCCCCTTTTTCGTCAGGGGTTAAAAATAGGTGGATAAAACAAATGAGCAAAATGTCTGAGGAATCAACAGACGACGTTTTCCTCGAAGCAGACCAATAAACAACACAAGAATTTTACATAACACACAAGTTGGACCAGTGTCATGAATTAGTCCTTTCAACACACTGATGAATACAACGCTTGCTAAACACGTACTTTTATCAACCGCAAATGATTATGTCATTTTAAGCACGCAATGTAAAGCATAACGATGTGGCTTCTCTTTGCGATGATGTCATTTTGGTGTCAACAGCTGCAAACTATATATTCCAGTCAGAGCGACAGAGCAAGGTTGATGATTACTATATCGCAGTCCCTTTCAGACTAATAGCTATATCTATAGGCTCGAACAACTGCAACGAAAGCAAACGAGTTCAAGAACGTCGTAAGTGCAGGAATGAAAGAATAACCAAATAAGAACCCAACAACTTGTCTGATAGGCGTCTAAATTCAATACTAAACAGTAAGCCATTAAACCGTTTTATCAACGAGTCGTTCGAGCGCCAAATTTAAATAGGTACATTCACAAGGTTATGCTGTCAGTATACTTGAGGCATTCAGTCTTATACGACGTTTTAACCTCGAATTTTTTTAGCTGTTTTCTTTACAAGCTTTTTAGTTTGTTTAAAATCCTAGACATGGAGCCAAAGTGAGTACTGAGATCAATTGTTTTAATGTAGAGTCGATATTTTCATCGACTCAAATTTGGAGTTCACGAAACACTCGAATTTATTTTTAAACTCGATCTCAGTTGGTTGTGATTGTTACAAGTATTAATTTAGTACTATACTATTAGTTGTTCTGTGGATTCACTTGTCCCTGTGTCAGTTTGTGTGTAATCAAATCTTGCAAGTCAAATTTGACTCTACCAGTAAATATGAATATAACCAGTGCAGTGGTTGGGTTAGTTTGAAATTTGGTGTGGAATACGTGACTTGAATATCAATGGAAGTACAGACAACGACAAATACAGTCAGCAGAAAAGTTCGTCTATACATAACGAGTTAAACTGTTTGTTTGTAGGAGTTATCTCTGGAACTACTGAACCAATTTCAAAAATTCTGTCTACGCAATTTATGTGATTAACAATATACATAGATATTCTTTGAAGACAGAGTGCATTGCATATATCTAAGAAGTTGCGTGCAAAACTGTACCCAAGTATTTGAAAAAAAAAAAAACTTTTGTTTATTGTTAATCTAATTACTTACTCTATCCATCTTCAGACAACTAGAAGGTTCCCAATTCGACTCCATGAACTAAAATTAAGACAGGTATAAGTTTTACGTCCGTGATCAATTTAAGTGTGCTATTAGAATAATATTACACAAAGAAATTTTTTGCCGGTTTTTGCTGCCATTCGTGACAATTATAAAGATTTTTTAAGGAACAGATAGTTACTTTAACTTTTAAACTATTTAAATCCAAGGTCCGGTTTGACAAAAATACCATTTACTTATTCAACTTCGAAGTTTCCATTCTGAGTCATTCCCCGTTTGTGTTAAAAAGAAGCTTTCTTCATAAACCGTTAAGTTTTAATGGTCAGATCAGAGGAATCTTAATTAATAATGCATATTTTGTGCAGTTCCTCCTTTCATATAATAAAGACTGCTTGTTACGTGTTGACATTGATCAGACACATTTAAGTAGGTGTATAAACCACGTACCTACATAATAATAAGTGATAATGATAATAATTATCATTTGATTATAGAACCTGACCTGCCATTTGAACCTGGGATTTGTCTTGTTTGATTTTTTAGTCAGGGCCCATTCACCCCCACACCATTACCTTCCATAAGGCACCGTCATCACTTAGGTACCATGTCTTACGTCTCCGGGGCCCCGTTTCTAACCACCGCAACACATGGAAATAACAAGTACTTCGTACAACTGGAATGACATCTCTCTAACAACTTGGTCGTACCTAAACTTGGAATTAAAAAAAAGTGTGAAAGGGACGTCACCAAGTGCGGGTCTATCTCTTTCTATACTTCTCTGTGTGACTAGCATAAAATATTGTACCACTATTAGTGGATTGTAGGAGTTTGGTAATTTGCATTCCAGCGCAAACCAATGATAGCTCACGTCTTGTCGTTAATCATTAAAAAAACGAAAAGTAGCTAAATTAGTAGCAGCAAAGGTTGATAAGCCTCTTATTAGCAAAATATGAATATAATAATTAATGACGTAGGTATTTGACTTGAGCTCAGGGGTAAACTTTTTAGGAATTGGCAACTTGTTCCTGTGAGGTAGTTGTTTTATACATTTGTGTGCATCTGTGAATAGAGGTGACCACGTTTAAACATCTGGGAAGACGGGCCACGACAAGGCAAAAACTACATAATATAAATTTATTTTGCAATTTATAATAATAATAAATGTAAATTTATTTGGATCACACGTGTGTTTTTGTAACCTATGACTACACAGATGTATGAATGTAAGTTCAGTTATAATGTGATAACTGCTGGACCAATTTTGAATGTTCGAATATGGTTGTATTTAAAGGTTTTAATATCAGAAAGATTTATTTTACTAAATTACGATTACGACATAATATTATTGACATAGACATGCAAAAAGAAAAAACTTGAAAATGTTTTTTTCTTTAAAAATATTTTTAATACAAGCTTTTTTGTCGAATGTACTTGTAGGTACTTATTATTGTCTGTATTTGTATTGTCATCCAACTTCACACCCATACCAAATTTCAGCTCAATGCCATACGGGTCTAACTGTAAACCTTCTTTTTTTTAAGTCGGTTAAAAAGCCCTTGTGGTCCTGTTTGTTCCACGATAGCTTAGTCACCATATTCAGAAAGAGACAGTACCGCACTTGCCTATCGTCCTTGTCACTTTTTTTTTATTTATTTTCAAGGTCAAATAACCAGGGCCCTGACGTTTCTTGGTAGATCTTGTTCGAGCTCTAGTGTAAGTTCCTTGCCTCAACAATGCAGAGCCCTAACCCTCTATAGCCGTTGCGGGTTGCGGGTCCTTTAGGCGTTGCCCAATGCCCACGCACCTATATACCTAGTGGATAATCCGAGGGTGGAGCACGAGTCTTCGAATCCTGCGTAACGTAACCGAGTGTAACGTTATCGAGAAATTTGTATGAAGTTTGGAATAGCGCCCGCACGCGAGCGCATTTGAAAGTAAAATTTAGCATGATTTCGGGATTTCGATTCGATAACAATACGTTACGCAGGATTAGAAAACTCGTGCTCGGCCTACAGGTGCGTGGCCTATCTTTAATGTTTTATATATCGATGACACACAACTCTTTCCTTTTACACCGATATACATACATATTTATATAGTTCTGTGATTGAAGCATTTTTAGATGGACTGGCCAGCTTATGCCAACCAGGGCAAGCCACTAGGCCCTAGTGCAAGTAGAATGAAAGTTTGCCCAGCCGTGGGACACAAATGCAGCCTTAAAAAAGCCGGTAGATTTAACCACAGTTATATTTTATTTACATTACAGACGCCCGTGTTGCTCCCGGGAAACTTGTTGCGGTATGCGGGTTGAGACAGGTGCTTTCATCTTTGCCATCATCAATGCTGTAAGTGTTGGTGTTGCCAAGGCGTTCATATTTGATCAAAGGAAACTCATGCCATAGAACGCAATGTTTTGAAACTGGCCTAAATGTAACTTACCGCGCAGTGTTGGGTAATTTACTAGTACCTTTTTTTTTCAGTAGCTTATACTGTGTCCCACTGCTGGGCAAAGGCCTCCTCTTTCTCCTTCCACGTGTCTCTGGTTTACTAGTACTTACGTAATAAATAATAATATTAAGCGTTTTTGTCCATCCATGTATGTATGATTTTCGTCATAGAATTTTGTTACAATAAACGCTACCTACCTAAAGCGACGGTAAAAATCGTTCCAATCTTTTCATTTGAACTGTAAGACATCGGTTATACGGTCATTCTGGCGTCAGTTCAGTATAATTATCATTCTGGTCAGAATGATGAGAGAACTGATGAAAAATAAATATTTTAGATAATATTCCTGATAATATTCCTAATAGAATGATGAACTGAACTGGACCAGAATGATGGACTGAACTGACGCCAGAATGAGCGTGTAACCGATTTCTAACGCTATCACGTTATATGTTACTGTGTAATATTTTTTGAATAAATCAAATAAATAAAAAATCACTCCGGGTTGCCGGTCACAAAGATAAAGCTAAAGTTCTGTTTGTACTGCTTTTTCCAGGTTATCATCACAGCCGGTACGCTTTGCAGTACGGGTTTTTTCATACAGATGCTCGTCACCAGACTAGACCCTGAAAGGTGGAGGGAACAGGAGACCAACTCCGCCTTCTTGTTCTTTATGATTGTAACCGGCATCTCCTTCGTGGGTACGGTGATAGCGGAGGTGTTTGCTGTGCTGCTGTGCGTTGGCATGTCTAAGGTGAGTTGACTGGTCGGCGGCTGGAGACGACTGGTCGACGGCTGGAGTCGAATGGTCGGCGACTGGAGACGACTGGTCGGCGGCTGGAGACGACTGGTCGGCGGCTGGAGTCGACTGGTCGGCGACTGGAGACGACTGGTCGGCGGCTGGAGACGACTGGTCGGCGGCTGGAGACGACTGGTCGGCGGCTGGAGTCAACTGGTCGGCGGCTAGAGTCAACTGGTCGGCGGCTGGAGTCGACTGGTAGGCGACTGGAGACGACTGGTCGGCGGCTGGAGACGACTGGTCGGCGGCTGGAGACGACTGGTCGGCGGCTGGAGACGACTGGTCGGCGGCTGGAGACGACTGGTCGGCGGCTGGAGACGACTGGTCGGCGGCTGGAGACGACTGGTCGGCGGCTGGAGACGACTGGTCGGCGGCTGGAGTCGACTGGTCGGCGGCTGGAGTCGACTGGTCGACGGCTGCAGTCGGCTGGTTGGCGGCTGGAGTTGACTGCTCGGCGAATGGAGTTGACTAGGGAGGGCACGCCGTGGCGAAACTAAAAAGACATGTTCTGAATGACTTTTAAGAGCAATTTTAATAACAATTTACTGTTTCTTTTTCTCAGAGAAAACCTCGCTGCGTAATGGCGTATCTGGCGTATGGGATAATCACTGAAATCGTGACCGTGACAGGGATAATTTGGTTCATTTGGATGCAGTGGGGGGAGTGGGAACTGGTATATTACAGCGGCATCCCACTTGGAATATGTGGTACGTTTTTAAAATATCATTATAACTAATTATATCATCATCATCATCATCATCATGTCAGCCGAAAGACGTCCACTGCTGGACATAGGCCTCCCCCAAGGCTCTCCACTCAAAACGGTCTTGTGCTTTCCGCATACGCATCAACTAATTATATGTAAAAAGACTATCAGTATTAAAGAAAATACTGATTAAGTAACTTACAGTAAGGTCTGTACTCATTGTCAAAGCCCAAAATTTCGGAAAATCTTAACATTTTCATTATGATAAATTTTAAGACATACCTAATCGTGAGAGCTACATAGTGTGTAATATTTCACTTAGTGGTGGGAGGAATGGGGGGCCCTGAAAAAAAATGTTCATCCAATGTTTGTGCAGTCGGGGTTAATTAATTAATTTATTAACATTTTTTTTTCAGTTATTTACGCGTTGCTGCTTTTGCTGGTGAAACAGGCTTACATCGTGCTTTCTGAGAGTCAAATACAGGGCCACAGAAAGCTGATAAATAACCAGTATGATTTTTAATGTTATATTATAAAACATTGAACTGTTCTAAAACCTCTCATTGTGAGAGGAATGCCTAATGGGACGTCGTTTATACTGCACTGCTTTATAAATTGCTGTCGTTTTTTTATAATATAAAAGTGAAAACAACAAATTCAACAATCTGTAAGGTCATGTGGAAACAAAGGTTGTATGTTGTATGTCAGGATCGTAGCAAGTGGAAGTCAGTGGTATCTGCGGTTGTGTACCAACGGTACCAACGGTGTGCGGTTGGGTTGTGTATCGCAATAACATATTTTCGTCACACATGCATACCTACACATGTTTTGTATAGTCTGTCTGTTAGAGTAACAAGGTTACAAAAGTGTGAAGTTACTTTTGACGCTGACTAGGTATATTTAATGCCTACCTGAATATCTAGTCGTTTACATAGCTTGTATACGTATTTCATATAAGATCTTATTAAATAATTATAATACATTATACTCAATAAAAACGCATTTATTAATATTGTAAAATTATTTGTCTACACACATATCATAAGTCCTCTATAATGCGTTCAGAAACCGTAGAAAATGACCAGCATTGACTGCAATGCTGGTCATTTTCTACGGTTTCTGCGGCGGGAAGGTGTCGATGTACTGACATCGACACCTTCCCGCCGCCAACCCCCGCCAGCAGGTCCAGCGGTAAAGTATGTAAATGAGTTTTCGATATCGACCTGACGTTATTTGAAGTTATTTTTTGTACCTAAACTGTTTCCCGCTGGCGTTCGTGTCGTCACGGTTTGAGTTTGTGTTTGTGTATGTTTGTGTATGCACTTTGTGTCTAGTTTTAGGTTAAAATGGGCTCTGCAGAAAAACAGCGTTGCGGCTTGCCGCAACATTATGCTGAGTGGGGCCCATTTCACATCGTTCGGTGCAAACATATTGTATTGTTAAATAATATAGCTATGTGTTCCATTGTATTCTATTCCTTTAAATGTACTGTTTCATCTTTCTGTATGTGTCGAATGTATGTGAATAAATGTTTCTCTCTCTCTCTCTCTCATATCGAACTCGATTTTCCGAATTTGACAACTAACGTAATTTACAATCATAGTGAAATAAAACGCATCACGTATATAAGTCGAGTTCAGGCCGACATGTATAATTAATAATGTGTTTTTTTTTTACAAAAAAAAAACAGTTTACGAAACGTCAGCTCGGTATGTTTGTCTATTATTTGAGCAAAAAAAAACAATCAAATTCGTGACAGGTATGGGTATGATATATGCCTACGGCTTCTGAACCCATCTTAGAGTACTTATAATATGTGTTTAGATAAATTAATATAAGCAACTCCAAATAATTAGGCCTTAAAACACTCGTGTGATCCTATTATGAAACTCAGCTTCACCTTGTTTCATAAAAACACACTCGTGTTTTAAGGACCCTCATTATGTAGCAGTTGCATAAACTACTATACCATGTGTTACATTTTGACGAGTCAACTACAATTTTATACAAACGTTCCTGTAGGTTAAGTTTTTTTAATTATGAATGAGCCATGTGATTGTTCATACTAACAAAGACTTCAATTCATGAGAAAAGACACGAGTATTATTAATTACATTTATACAAATTAATAAAACAAATTATTGCATATTTTGTTTTCATAATATAAATCCTTGTTTCGTTATCCTCGGGCTCGATTACACCAACGTTTTTACTCCGGTATAATGCTTACCCTGAGAAAGTAATGTCGAATCGCCATAGTATTTTGACATTAGTATCAGAGAAGGGGCTTCTAAGCTTTTTATTACACTAAGGGTGTCGCCAATGTTCCTTCGGAGGACCTCCCGACTCCCCTTATAGTCCATCCCAAGCCACCACGAGCCTGGCACTTCTAGCTCGATTCAGACTTTCAATTCATAGATCATTCTATGCCATTCTGGTTGCTATTGAATTCATTAGTTACATGCCTTGCCTTCTGATTTCCCTATCATCATCATAAATAGGTCAAATCACTCACCTGGCAGTGGGTCTGGTCTCGGCACTACACACTTGCATGCAACATTCAAACGCTTCTCGGGCAAAACCGTAAATTCCTTTTCTCCCGCCTTTTTTTCATCTGTTTTCTGCCTGTCAAACAGTACTTTTTTTTTAATTCATCCCATAAGGGATAGGCAAAGGAACTGAGTCCATACAGCCACGTCTGATGTGTTTTATAAATTTCTGTATATTAAAGTCCTGTCATCGTCAGAGTTGTGTCAGTCTGTCCTAGTCACGTCCTGTCAACTGCTCATGCCTTCCGTAAAGCGATAGTGTACTTTACGGCGAGCTACGGCGAGCAGCAGCCGGCGGATATTTGGGGGTCACAAACGGAGGGAATACGCGTTTTCACTTGAATTCTTCATTTGCTGGGCACTTTCACGTCAATTTGTTGTATAATACACTATCTTTATTATCCACCAAACAACATTAAGCACAGAAACTAAAATTCACTTAACGACAAGATCCACTCTCATCGGTTTCCCGCCAAATTCCCCTCAAACAGTACTTATTTCAAAGCAAGGTTAAGCAGGGTTACCAGCACACAAAATACTTAAAGTGAGTTTCTACTTACTATAGTGATGTTCTCGCGATAGGTCGCGACAAAGGGCACTGATTGAAAACGTATTTTTAGCCCCCGACGAAAAAGAGTAGTGCTATAAGGTTGACCTGTGTACCTGTGTATCTGTCTGTGGCGTCATAGCTCTCAAACGGATGGGCCGCTTTCGATGTAGTTTTTTTAATCGAAAGCTTGTTTAATTGAGATGGTTCTTCGCTAAGTTTCAATATAAAATCGGTACACACGTTTCTGAAATACTGAACTTTGGAATTTAAATGTCGGAGGTTTTTCAACTCTTACTTGACTGGTATGATTTGGCCGGTACGATGTACAGTCGAACCATTTAATTCCTGACCCACCGTAGAACGCTCTCACAGTAAGTGTCATAATGATTTACCTCCGCAATGCGATGTCACGATTACATTTTCTACGAAAGGGTTCCACAATGGGTCATGTCACGATTCAGTTGGTTCAATAACACAGTTGAAAAAACTGAATCTGTAGAACCTTAGTAGAATCAATTTCACATATTCTATGGCAGATTTATTTATGGTGTGTCAGCACTTATGAAATATGCAGCGAAAAGGTCTAGGTACGCATAGGTAGGGAGGTATAGGTATAGCATTTATAGTTCCACGTTACTTCATTGTCACTTTGTTGTATGCGAAGAAATTGTACCTCATTAAATTTATTACTCATGCTGAAAAGTCTCAAGTCATTATGCATACAATTCATACCTACTTACCTATGTATGTAAGTATTTGAATAGGACTTGATGATGTACGCTTGTTACATTACATATACTGAGCGAACATAATATAAACACCAATTCCAGTCAGAGCGACAGAGCAAGGTTGATGATTCGCTGTCCCTTTCAGCTTTTAGCTATAACTATAGGCTCGAACAACTGCAACGAGAGCGAACAAGTTTAAGAACGATGTAAGTGCAGGAAGGAAAAAATAACCGAATAAGAACCCAAAAACTTGACAGATAGGTGTCTAAATTTAATACTAAATGGTAAGCAATTGAGTCGTTTTTCCATGTCGTTCGGGCGGCAAATTTAAATACATCCACAAGGTTACGTTGTCAGTACACTTGAGGCATTCAGTCCTATACGACGTTTTAACCTTGAATTGTTTTAGCTGTTTTGTTTACAAGCTTTTTCTGTTTGTTTAAAATCCTAGACATGGAACCAAAGTGAGTACTGACATCAATTGTTTTAATGTAGAATCGATATTTTCATTGACTCAAATTTGGAGTTGACGAAACAATTGAATATATTTTTAAACTCGATCTCATTTTGTTGTGATTGTACAAGTTTTAATTTAGTTTAATTAGTACTATAAATACTTTTAGTTGTTCTGTGGATTCACTCGTCCCTGAGTCAGTTTGTGTGGTATTATTTTAAATCAACCCATACCCTCTAACAGCGGTGTGGGTTGATTTAAAATTTGGTGTGGATACGTGACTTGGATGGCAATGCAAGTACAGACAACAACAAATACAGTCAGCAAAAAAACTTGTCTATAAACACAATAATTACAATAACGAGTTAAACTGTTTGTTTGTAGGAGTAATCTCTGGAACTACTGACCCGATTTCAAAAATATTTTTTACAAATTTGGTTAGTCAGGAAATACCTCAATTAACAACTCCAACTTTTGTGACGGAGTTTGAACGGTTAATTGTTGACCAACAAGGTGTTCAACAAGTCGCACGCGGAAAACGTTCGGCATCTGGAACGCGTAAAGGTTCTCGTCTCAGCCCT
This sequence comes from Clepsis dumicolana, assembly GCA_963691665.1. Classification (NCBI taxonomy): domain Eukaryota; kingdom Metazoa; phylum Arthropoda; class Insecta; order Lepidoptera; family Tortricidae; genus Clepsis; species Clepsis dumicolana. The sequence goes on along the minus strand of OY829520.1, from coordinate 11,356,743 downwards.
TCTCTTCGGCACGCAAGATGCATACACTCTTACCTTCTATCCCGATATAAATACGTATATAGTTCTGTGACTTGAAGCATTTTCAGACGGACTTGCGAGCTTATATGCTAAATCCAGGGTCACTAGGCCCTAGTGGAAGTAGAAAGGGAAAGCCTATGCCCACCAGTGAGACACAAATGTCGCCTTATATTTATTTACATTTCAGACGCTCGTGTTGCTCCCGGGAAACTTGTTGCGGTATGCGGGTTGTGACAGCTGCCTTCATCTTTGCCATCATCAATGCTGTAAGTGTTGCCAAAGCGTTCATACCTATATGGTCAAAGGAAACTCATTCCATTGAACTCAAGAGAGATTGGTGAAAAATAAATATTTTAGATAATATTCGTTAGAATGATGGACTGAACTGGACCAGAATGATGGACTGAACTGACGCCAAAATGAGCGTGTAACCGATGTCAAACGCTATCACTCCGGGTTGCCGGTCACGAAGATAAAGCTAAAGTTCTGTTTGTACTGCTTTTTCCAGGTTATCATCACAGCCGGTACGCTCTGCAGTACGAGTTTATTCATACAGATGCTCATCACCAGACTAGACCCTGAAAGGTGGAGGGAACAGGAGACCAACTCCGCCTTCCTGTTCTTTATGTTTGTAACCAGCATCTCCTTCGTGGGTACGGTGATACCGGAGGTGTTTGCTGTGCTGCTGTGCGTCGGCATATCTAAGGTGAGTTTAAGTTCAGTCAACGGCTGAGGTCGACGGCTGGAGTCGACTCGTCGGCGGCTGGAGTTGACTGGTCGGCGGCAGGAGTCGACTGGTCGGCGGCTGGAGTCGACTGGTCGGCGGCTGAAGTCGACGGGTATCAACGGTTGTAGGTGGCTCTAGTAGCCCTTAGTTTACAGACTGTCAAAGACTAAATGTAAGGGAGGGGACACCTTGGCCAAACTAAAGTGACATGTTCTGAATGTCTTTTTTAAGAGCAATTTTAATACTTAACAATTCATTGTTTTTTTTTTCAGAGAAAACCTCGCTGCGTAATGGCGTATCTAGTGTATGGAATAATAATTGAAATTGTGGCGGTGATCGCGACTATCTTGTTCATTTGGATGCAATGGGGGGCGTGGGAACTGGTATATTACGGTGGCATTCCACTTGGAATGTTATGTGGTAGGTTTTTTAAAATACATCATTATAACATAAAATATAGTCGTGTAGACAGAGCTGTATTAGGTCGGCTACATATAATATGCAGGCTTGCTCAGGACAACTCTACGGGGAACTTAGGTAGGACTTAGCATAATATCAGAATTTGTCTTATATGTAGAAAGACTATCAGTATTAAAAAAAAAACCCCGATTACGTAACTTACATTACAGTAAGGTCTGTAAACTTTAATATATGTATTAAGTACCTACTGTATATATTAAGCCCATAACTTCACAAAATTCTAAGATTTCCGTTAAGATAAATATTGACATAATCGTTGGAGCGACAATGGTGTGTAATATTTCAGTTAATGGTTGAAACCGGGTGCCCTGAAAAAGAATTTTCATCCAAATGTTATTTTTTGCGCAGTCGGGGTTAATTAATGTACTCATTATTTTTTCAGTAATTTACGCGTTGCTGCTTGTGCTGGTGAAACAGGCGTACACCGTGCTATCTGAAAGTCAAATACAGGGCCACAGAAAGCTGATAAATAACCAGTTTGATTTTTAATGTTATAAAACAAGAACTGTTCCAAAACCTCTCATTGTGAGAGGAAGCCTATGCCTATGAGTGAGACGTCGTATATACTGAACTGCTGTATAAATTATTGTTTTTTCTGTAATTTAAAAGTGAAGACAATCAATTCAGCAATCTGCAAGGTCATAGTGAAAAAAAACGGATCACTCACGTATGTCGCAGTCGAGTATAGACCGACACGTTTCGGATTAATCTGTAGTCTTTCCTCTGAGAGCACACGATTTGCCGGTAGCGACACGCAAACTGCGCACCGCGGCTCTAAAAACATGTCTGGCTATACTCGACCGACTTACGTGAGTGATCTTTTCTTTTACTATTATTGAATCTCACGGCAGTTTCATGTTAAAAACCTGGCTGCTATTATGAAACGGGTACGAATACGAAAAATATGCTGAGCTGCGAAAAACGTGGTCCTATTTTGAATACCTACTGCAGACTGGGTCAAATTTTGTGCCGCTCCCTGAATATAAATTATTAGATATATATTTTGATGCATTTTAATATATATTCAAATTTAAATACCTCTACGTTTCGCGACGTCGCGTCTATGATCTCGAAGGGACTGAAGAGGCGGGTATCAACATCTTTTAGCTGCACGGGTTTCTCTAACTACCCGCACTTGGTCTTTATTATTAGTTTTTTCACTATAGTTCCCACTAGTCCGACACACAAAACATCATGATAATGTATCTTTATGTATGTGTATGTGTATATGTGTGTGTGTGTGTGTGTGTGTGTGTGTGTGTGTGTGTGTGTGTGTGTGTGTGTGTGGGTGTGTGTGCGTGTACGTGCGTGTGCGTGTGCGTGTGCGCGCGTGCGTGTGCGTGTGTGTGTGTGTGTGTGTGTGTGTGTGTGGTGTTGGTGATAATGAGTATCACGATAATGTATGAAAATCGCGAAAGCTTAAAAAAATAAATTTATAATATACAAATGTGGGTACCTACATAGATTGTGGCGCCGCTATCAGATTTTTACATCTTTTCTCGTAACAAAGCATCTGGGCAGTTAATTACCTACCATATCGCAATAACACTTAGATGATCAAACGAACTTACCTGAAGTGAAGTTCGATCATAATTGTCCTGTCTTCGACGAAAGATTTAGATAATTAAAACAAAGGTAGTTGCCCTGCAACGTTCGGACATATTCGCACCCAGTTCATCGGTAACGTAGAAAGAGAAAACGATACTACCTCTCCTCTACGGCACCGGTCGCTGCTCATCTCATTATTTTTAGAGGATATTTCAACAATGATAACGTAAAAGGGCTAGTGTAAACGGGAAGGGAGGGAAAATAAATCTTTCGTCGAAGACAGGACAATTATGATCGAACTTCACTTCAGGTAAGTTCGTTTGATCATCTAATTGTCCTGTCTTCGCCTCAAGATTTAGATAATTAAAACAAAGGTAGATGTTTAGAGCAGGTCGGTGTTGAAATATCAAACAAACAAAATGCGTGATTATGATTGTATTAGATACAATACACTTAACATTTTACAATCAAAATCAGTCTGATGATTAATAGCAGTCTTTAACAAATTATGATATTTAAATGACTTAATCAAAAAGAACACTGATAAAGTTAGAGTTAGGTTTTACAATCGGCCGTTTATAAAAATTTGCGAAAACTAACGATTGTTCAGACCATCCCGCTGTCTGTCTAATAGTATCGATACTAACGCCAGCTCTTTGAGCAGCTGAGGCGGCAGCGTGGCGGGTGCTGTGCGCACTGAACACGCTAGTGTCGATACCACTAGACGACATTGTTTGAGCAGCTGAGGTGGCAGCGTGGCGGGTGCTGTGCGCACTGAACACGCTAGTGTCGATACCACTAGACGACATTGTTTGAGCAGCTGAGGTGGCAGCGTGGCGGGTGCTGCGCGCACTGAACACGCTAGTGTCGATACCACTAGACGACATTGTTTGAGCAGCTGAGGTGGCAGCGTGGCGGGTGCTGTGCGCACTGAACACGCTAGTGTCGATACCACTAGACGACATTGTTTGAGCAGCTGAGGTGGCAGCGTGGCGGGTGCTGTGCGCACTGAACACGCTAGTGTCGATACCACTAGACGACATTGTTTGAGCAGCTGAGGTGGCAGCGTGGCGGGTGCTGTGCGCACTGAACACGCTAGTGTCGATACCACTAGACGACATTGTTTGAGCAGCTGAGGTGGCAGCGTGGCGGGTGCTGTGCGCACTGAACACGCTAGTGTCGATACCACTAGACGACATTGTTTGAGCAGCTGAGGTGGCAGCGTGGCGGGTGCTGTGCGCACTGAACACGCTAGTGTCGATACCACTAGACGACATTGTTTGAGCAGCTGAGGTGGCAGCGTGGCGGGTGCTGTGCGCACTGAACACGCTAGTGTCGATACCACTAGACGACATTGTTTGAGCAGCTGAGGTGGCAGCGTGGCGGGTGCTGTGCGCACTGAACACGCTAGTGTCGATACCACTAGACGACATTGTTTGAGCAGCTGAGGTGGCAGCGTGGCGGGTGCTGTGCGCACTGAACACGCTAGTGTCGATACCACTAGACGACATTGTTTGAGCAGCTGAGGTGGCAGCGTGGCGGGTGCTGTGCGCACTGAACACGCTAGTGTCGATACCACTAGACGACATTGTTTGAGCAGCTGAGGTGGCAGCGTGGCGGGTGCTGTGCGCACTGAACACGCTAGTGTCGATACCACTAGACGACATTGTTTGAGCAGCTGAGGTGGCAGCGTGGCGGGTGCTGTGCGCACTGAACACGCTAGTGTCGATACCACTAGACGACATTGTTTGAGCAGCTGAGGTGGCAGCGTGGCGGGTGCTGTGCGCACTGAACACGCTAGTGTCGATACCACTAGACGACATTGTTTGAGCAGCTGAGGTGGCAGCGTGGCGGGTGCTGTGCGCACTGAACACGCTAGTGTCGATACCACTAGACGACATTGTTTGAGCAGCTGAGGTGGCAGCGTGGCGGGTGCTGTGCGCACTGAACACGCTAGTGTCGATACCACTAGACGACATTGTTTGAGCAGCTGAGGTGGCAGCGTGGCGGGTGCTGTGCGCACTGAACACGCTAGTGTCGATACCACTAGACGACATTGTTTGAGCAGCTGAGGTGGCAGCGTGGCGGGTGCTGTGCGCACTGAACACGCTAGTGTCGATACCACTAGACGACATTGTTTGAGCAGCTGAGGTGGCAGCGTGGCGGGTGCTGTGCGCACTGAACACGCTAGTGTCGATACCACTAGACGACATTGTTTGAGCAGCTGAGGTGGCAGCGTGGCGGGTGCTGTGCGCACTGAACACGCTAGTGTCGATACCACTAGACGACATTGTTTGAGCAGCTGAGGTGGCAGCGTGGCGGGTGCTGTGCGCACTGAACACGCTAGTGTCGATACCACTAGACGACATTGTTTGAGCAGCTGAGGTGGCAGCGTGGCGGGTGCTGTGCGCACTGAACACGCTAGTGTCGATACCACTAGACGACATTGTTTGAGCAGCTGAGGTGGCAGCGTGGCGGGTGCTGTGCGCACTGAACACGCTAGTGTCGATACCACTAGACGACATTGTTTGAGCAGCTGAGGTGGCAGCGTGGCGGGTGCTGTGCGCACTGAACACGCTAGTGTCGATACCACTAGACGACATTGTTTGAGCAGCTGAGGTGGCAGCGTGGCGGGTGCTGTGCGCACTGAACACGCTAGTGTCGATACCACTAGACGACATTGTTTGAGCAGCTGAGGTGGCAGCGTGGCGGGTGCTGTGCGCACTGAACACGCTAGTGTCGATACCACTAGACGACATTGTTTGAGCAGCTGAGGTGGCAGCGTGGCGGGTGCTGTGCGCACTGAACACGCTAGTCTCGATACCACTAGACGACATTGTTTGAGCAGCTGAGGTGGCAGCGTGGCGGGTGCTGTGCGCACTGAACACGCTAGTGTCGATACCACTAGACGACATTGTTTGAGCAGCTGAGGTGGCAGCGTGGCGGGTGCTGTGCGCACTGAACACGCTAGTGTCGATACCACTAGACGACATTGTTTGAGCAGCTGAGGTGGCAGCGTGGCGGGTGCTGTGCGCACTGAACACGCTAGTGTCGATACCACTAGACGACATTGTTTGCTTAATCCATCGTGCGATGGTCTGCGATGATACCCCATGATATGGATTTTTAGAGGTTAGTATAAGCTTGTCTTCATTGATTGGCCTAATCAAAGTAGTTTTATTTATATAATCCACTAAAACCTTAGCTGGACATACGGCAGGACGCTGCCGGAAAAAGGGTAAGTCCAAAGAAGGTTGTTTTTTACCAACACGCGACGTCTTAACTAGATCTGTAATAATAATTACTATACGATCATTAGAAATATTGATATTGGACATTCTAATCAAAAAAAGTGTTTGACATCTTTGGCCTGTAGCTAAAGCCAACAACGTAACTAATTTTTTGCTTATTACTTCAAGGGTTAATGTCTCATTAGGGTAAAGATTACCAAGGTAATCTAGAACAACAGCGGGGTCCCACGTATAGGAATACTTGGGGAAGGTTGGTCTTATTTTAAATACGCCTTTAAAAAACCTTTTGATTAGATCATCTTGAGTCAAATTATTTCTAGAAATAAGTGATAAAGCTGATCGATGGCTATTAAGAGTACCGTATGATGACCCCTTCCGCAAGCATTCCGCTAAAAAATCCAACACATCGTGTGTTTGTATTTCTAGTGCATCAATGCCTTTTCGACTGCAGTAATGCCACCAAAGTTTTAAGCTCGACGCGTATTGCGATTTAGTATTTTGAGACAAGGATGAGAGCATAACCGTCAGCGCTGACTCCGGGACTTTCCTTCTGGCGAAGGCCTCCCGGACAACGCGCTCGCAGCCAGGGAAAGATGTTGATGCATTGGATGTACCTCCCTGAAATTAGAAATAAGTAACTTTTTACTGGGTTTGAAAATCATAATTTCACTTATACTGAGGGACTTAAACAACGGGAACCATGGCTGTGAGGGCCATAATGGCACCACAACAATTCCCGTGGCTTGGTCCGCAATGATCTTTTTTAGCACTTTCAAAGTTAATGAAAATGGTGGAAATGCGTAAAATTTTAATTTATTCCAATTAACCGTGAAAGCATCGATATTGAATGCAAACGGATCTCTTTCCCACGAAATGTATTTAGTACATTTAGCATTAATCCTTGAAGCAAAGAGGTCAATTTCAGGACTGCCAAACTTCTCTACGATTTACGTGAAGACATTCTGATCGAGTTGATATTCAATATCGACATTTCTAGATTCTCGGTCTGCATCAGTATTTTCGCAAGATTTGATATACGACGCAAATACATGTATTTTTCGTTCCTCACACCATGTCCATATCTTCCTTGTGATATCATTTAAATGTGGGTACTGCACTCCACCCATTTTATTGATATACACAATGGCAGTTGTGTTATCTATGCGTAGTAACACATTACAATTGTTCAAATCCTTTGCAAAAGATTGAAGACCTAAGAACGCAGCCAGTAATTCCAAGAAATTTATATGATGAGCAGATTCATCTGCATTCCATGAACCACCAGTGCTTTCACTATTTCGTGTGTAACCAGCCGTAAGAAACAGCGGGACAGGCAGCTGTAAGCGTACCCAAGTAACGAGCAAAACAGCGGATGGTCATCGCTTTGCTAGCCAGCATCGCCTCAGTGCGCGACACTATGTCATTTTTCTTTTGGCAGGGAGTTCTAAAATCATATTTTTTGAATTTAAAATGAAACCTAAGAACTGGCAGGTTTTTGAGGGAGTTAATGAACTCTTTGAGTAATTTATTACGAATCCTAAGCGTGTTAAAGAATTGATAGTTTCGTTTAAGTTAATTAAACAATCTTCAAAAGTGGCTCCAAAGAGCAAACTGTCATCTAAATACTGAACTGAGCTATAACCACGTGACCTTAAATCGGCAGATATTGGTTTCATTATTTTGCTAAAGATGTGAGGAGCAGAACACAATCCGAAAGGTAGTGCTAAAAACTCGTAAAGTACCCCATCAAAGTAAAATCTTAGATATTTTCTATGTTCCTCATGAATACGAACTGAAAAATATGCTTCTTTCAGATCCAAGTTCACCATGTAACAGTTAGGTGTTAATAATTTAGCCGCGGTTCTTATGTCTTCCATCTTAAAATGATTTGGAATAATAAATTTATTCAAATTTTTAAGATTTAAAATGAACCGTTTCTCGCCGTTACTCTTAGGTACGAGGAAAATGCTAGAAATAAACTGCTTAGCCGTCGGCTCACAGCGCCTAATAGCTTGTATTTTAGTTAGACGTCTAAGCTCGCTTTCAATAAAACTATGATCATTTTTCGTTACTGTCAATTTAGGCTGTACGTTCTGACACTGATACGGTGTGCTGGTGAAGGGAATTTTATAACCTAAAACAGCATTTATAACAACCTTGTCGTTGGTTATAGATCTCCAACTATCAACAAAACAGCTTAAACGACCAGCGAGTACCTCTGTGTCTAACGTCGGCGAGCCGTGGGCGCCGTGTAGGAGCGGCGCGCTGGCGGCGCCAGAGGGGCCGGCGCGGGGCGCGACGCCGCTGGCGCTGGCGCCACTGCCGCCTGGCGGCGCGCAGGCGCTTGCGGCGGGGGGAAGGCTCGCGGCCCACCGTTGCGGTTCAGCGGCGTTCTCGGGTTGCGCTGAAATTGCCGGGCTGGTGGGCCCCTCCAGTTTAAATTGGAGGTTGACGTAGAGGGGGCCTGTATTAACTGTCCAGTTTTCTTGATCCCTCTAGAAGATTTAATAAACTCTCCTAATTTATCGCCAAAAAGATGGGAATCTCGTTTACGGTCTTTAAAGGGTTCCACAAAGCTCTTCTCAAGCACTGGTGTAATTAGGGCACGCCTTGTCTCAGATTCTGTGAAATGAGAATCAGAGATCAGTTTAGACGCGTCGCTTAACAATTTAAGCGCGCCCGGTGTATCTAAAGACTTTGTTAGCATACCCGTAATTATTTTTCCTAATATTGCCAAAGTGCAAACTAACTGGTTTTGTTTTTTAAGTATTCGCAAATCTCTATTTTTTGCGTTTTCAGTTAAGACTGCAGCAATTTCGGGGTTTAGAATTGGCGATTTTACCAACGGACAATTTTTAGGCAGTAAATATTTCTTGAGCATTTCCTCTTTCGATTCCTTTTTATCCCGTCTCTTAAAATCGGTTCCCATATTTTAGCTAAATTGTCGTTGATATCATCGCCCCACTCCACCGCCTCGGGGATGAAATCCCCTAATGCTTGCAAAAAAGCCGGGTCTATTGCATCGAGATCGAGGTTTTCTTGCGCTGGAGCTATCTCCGCTTGCTGCGCAGGCTCCAAAGGCTCCCTCGGTGATGCCGCCATCTCTGGAACTGGCTCCTCATTCCGCACGGCTGGCTGAACGGCTGCTGGTACGGCCTGCTCCAAAATCCCCACATGTTCGTCAGATCCCGGTATATTTTGCACTAGCGGCGGTTCATCTTTGAAAAAAAAGGAAAAATAAAAATAGGTTAAAGCCTATTTTGAATATTAACGGTTAACATCTCGTGTTAACTCAGCAATTTGCTACTGGTCATTATCGCGTAATGACTCTGAGCCTTGTATTTCCACTGTCTAACATCTCGTGTTAGATCGGGGATTACATTTAACTTATGTAACTGCTTACCTTGTTCAATTTCGTCGTCACTAGAATATATTATTCTTGCATGTTTTTTCCTTAATTTGGCCTCGTATTTTTTATTTTATTTCTCCATCGTTCTTCCTCGGCACGTTCTGATTTTCTTTTAGGCATTTCTTTTTTTTTTTTATATATATATATATATATATATATAATGAGGGTAGGCAATAAGAGCACTTTTAAACACTTTTATAACCAGGTGCGAACGCCTTGCGCGCAAAGACAATAATGAGATGAGCAGCGACCGGTGCCGTAGAGGAGAGGTAGTATCGTTTTCTCTTTCTACGTTACCGATGAACTGGGTGCGAATATGTCCGAACGTTGCAGGGCAACTACCTTTGTTTTAATTATCTAAATCTTGAGGCGAAGACAGGTCAATTTTTGTCAAACATGCAGCTACCTACACATGTTTTTTATCTGTCTATACATAATTATGTTTTGTAGGTATCTGTCAGTTAGAGCGACAAGGTTACAAAAGTGTGAAGTTACTTTTGATACTGACTATATCTACCTACCTGAGTATCTAGTCGTTTACAATGATATAGCTAGTTGCTGTATACGTAAATTCATATAAGATCTATCACATAATATACTCAATAACAATGCATTTTTAGCACGAAGAGTAGCTTACATCAATATTGTAAAATGATTACCATGTAAGTACAGTGTTTAGTACCATGATTGTGTACATTTTGAGGAGTCAACTACAATTTTATACAAACTTTTTTTTTATATACAACGAGGAAGGCAAACGACCAAGTGGGTCACCTGATGGGAAGTGATTACCATTGCCCATGGCACCCGAAACCCCGGAGGGTTTGCAGATGCGTTACCAACCCAGAGAGCTAAGATGAAATGCCTCTTGTGCCTGTAATTACACCGTTCCTGTAGGTTAAGTTTTTTTAATAATTAATGAGCCATGTTGATACTAACAAAGACTTAAATTAACGAGAAAAGACATGAATATGTCTATATTTATACAAATTAATAAAACATTTTATCGTTACATTTAGTTTTCTTAAAGAAATCTTTGTTTAGTTTCCCCTATAAATAGACTGATTATAATTATGTTTTTTTAACAGCCGATATTTGACAGCCGTCGTTCCATTACAATTAGTGTTATCATATGTCAATAATGACATAAATTGTACTGGGATGACAGCTGTCAAATATCGGCTGCTAAAAAAAACTCCACTGAAGGTAAGTAGCTAAGTCGTATTTAAAGTCAAGTCTTGTTTAACCGAGATGTTTTTGACCGGTACGATGTAATTACAGTTGAACCATTTGATTCCTGACGCAACGTAGACCGTTCTCACAGTAAGTGTCATAGTGATTTACCTTGTCAGGCAAGCGATGTCACGATGACATTTTCTACGAAAAGGTTCCACAGCTGCTCGTTGCTGCGTTGGTAAACACACGTGCCCGGGTGAATTGTTCCAAAAAAAAACAAGTGTTCGGTTGTGTAAAAGTTAGAAATAGTAATCGTAGTTTTATGTTTGGTGGAGGTTACTAATTTTAACTCGTAGGTGGATTCTCACTTCAAGTAAGTGGTGTATTTAATTAAAATGTCCGACAACGAGCCTCCCGATCCAGGGAGGCCATTGTTGGATAATATAGCTATGGATGTGGGTAGTTCAGAGGCCGTATCCGATACCATTAACGCTACTCTTTTTACATCGTCACAAGACGATACTGAAACATTAAATAGAAAGCGAACGGCGGAAGACTTGAACTTAGCCTCAAAAAAAATTAAAAATCCTGGAGACTCGTATCAAAATATATATGTGAGCCCGGGGTATAATGTTGATGACCCTCAGCTAAACTATTCCGACTCTGACAAAGGCCCGTTTTCGGTACATATTAGTAGGGTAGAACAAGACTTGACTTCAGGCCTGTCCTTGCAGGTGTTAAAAGTGGCCCAATTGCTACATAAGAACAATGTTCAGGATATAGTGGAAGGATCTATAAAATCAATAGGCCGCAACAAGATCTCTGTAGGGTTCAAAAGTGCTCAGGTTGCTAATAATTTTTACAAAATGGAATTTTTATCCCAAAATAAATTGTTAGCCTCAATACCTAGATATCAAGTATCCCGTATGGGGGTAGTTAAAAATATTCCCACAGAATGGACATTGGAAGAGTTGGTTGAAGGACTGCAATTCCCGTCAGGATTAGAAACCCAATCTTATGGCAATGTTATTAAAGCTCGGCGCCTGTCCCGTAAAAAACGCAGACCAGGACAGACTCCAGAGTGGATTCCCTCTACCACAGTTGTTTTAACATTCCACTCCCAACTGTTACCCGAAAAAATTTATGTGTATAACACCTCCATCCCTGTTAGCACATATGACTTGCCCTCTATTCAGTGCAGAAAGTGCTGCAAGTTTGGTCACATTGCTGCCAAATGTAGGTCTAAACCAATTTGTTACAATTGTGCTCAACCTCATGCCGGGGAATCATGCACTATTCCTGAAGAAAGAGTTAGCTGCATTCTATGTCTAGGTCGCCATAAGGCTACTGACAAAATATGTCCAGAACATGGCCGTCAAAAGGCAATAAAAATGGTAATGTCCCAGGAAAATATAGGATATATAGAAGCATCCCAACGTTTCCGCCCAGCTCGTATGAGCTACTTAGATGCCTCTCAGAAAACGCCATCTACACCTCCTACCCCCCAGCAGAGATCAACCACATCTACCCCAATCCCTAATTACACCACTGAACCCATTAACCCAAGGTCTCACAAGAGGACCACTTATACTCCAAAACAAAAACCTCGACATACTTCTACAAATAAAATGTATGATGTACATGCTCACAGGCAAATTGTTAGTGACCCACCTTCATCTCTCCCAAACGGATGTGCACTAAGGAATGATCACTCTGATACACCTAACGACAACTTTCTTGATCACCTTACTGGTTTATTAGTTAATCTAATCCATAAATTCAGCGACTCCTTACCGAACAACGTCATTACCCAACTGCAAAGTATAGTCCCTCTTATAGTTAACAATGGATCAGAAGATCCTACAATGGAATCTACAGAGTATACCGAATAAAAAATCAGAACTTATTTACTTACTGAATAAATATAAGCCTGTTGTTTCTGCCCTCTCGGAGACATGGTTAAGACCTGGACGCCACTTTAGGGTTCCAGGTTATTCCTGTTTCCGGGATGACAGGGATGATGGATACGCTGGTTGTACTCTTCTCATCAACAGATCTTTTACTTATTCCATACTCCCTCTACCTAATCACAGCCCAGGTATCAATATAGTTGCAGCCAAAGTAATAGACATATCATTTATATCAATATATATTCCTCATCCTAACATTAATCTCCTGTCTGAATTAAAATGTTTACTTATGAATATTGCTAGCCCATATGTTATTTTGGGTGACTTTAACTGTAAAAATACCCTTTGGGGCTCCGCTTCATGTGATTCAAACTCCTTTACTCTTCTAGACATCTTGAACGACTTAAATTTATGTGTATTAAATGATGGATCTGCTACTAGAAGAGTGTCTCCTATTCAAAACGCCAGTGCAGTGGATCTTACCTTAGTATCTGCGAGCCTGGCCCCTTCTTTTTCCTGGAAAATTTTGAATCAAACATTTGGTAGTGATCACTTCCCCATTATCTCTTCTATTCTAAAATCTCTCCCATCGCGTTCCGTATCCTCTCCATTGCTAAGATATAAAGTACAACAAGCAGACTGGGGTGAGTACTCTTCTAGTTTAGATCAGGAAATTAAAACTTTGCCAGAAATCAATAATGATAACTTTTTGAAATATATTCTAAATTTGTTGAATGCCTTATTTCAGCTGCTAATACAGCAATTCCTTTGAAAAACACTGCTTGCAACAAAATTCCTTCCCCCCCCTGGTGGGATTCAGAATGCACTAGTATTATCCGAGAGCGCAATCTGGCTGAAAAAAGATATTCTGACAATATTACTATGGATAATTATATATTTTATAAGAGAACTTTAGCAAAATCTAGGAGATTTTTATCTAAAAAGAAAAAAGAGGGTTGGTTAAATTTCTGTAAATCATTGTCTCCCCGAGCCCCTCCGGCATTAGTCTGGAAAAAGATTAAATCATTTCGCCAAAGTTTTAGTACCTCCAATGCCATCTCTAATGATCCAGACTCGTGGTTGACAGACTTTCTGGATAGGCTTTCCCCTCCTTTTGTACCATCAGAGGATCTTTTCCCTCCCCCGCCTTCTGCACAGGTTTCTATGGACAGAATGAATGACATATTTTCTTACTCAGAGCTGTTATGTGCTCTGGATCATTTGAAGGACTCCTCTCCCGGTATTGATGGGATCCCGTATTCTTTTATTATCAATTCTTCCAAGAATACTAAAATTTACTTCTTAAAGATGATTAATCATATTTTTGTTACTGGAATGGTACCTGATTCTTGGAAAACCCAGATTGTTATTCCAATTCTGAAGCCGGGAAAGGACCCTAACGATCCCTCATCTTATCGGCCAATAGCCCTGTCCTCTGTCTTAGCAAAAATAATGGAACACCTGGTTAAAAACAGACTCGTGTGGATCCTGGAAAATAGGAACATTTTAGCTAAATCACAATTTGGATTCCGGAAAGGAATGGGTACCTCAGATAGCCTTAGTATTTTAACTTCTGATATTCGCATCGCATTTAGCAACAATGAGAGCGTCATTGGAGTATTTCTGGATATATCTGCTGCTTATGATAGTGTCAACCTCTCTATACTCAGGCAGAAAATGCAACAGCTGAATATACCGACGAGATTGATTAATGTCGTCTGCAGCCTATATATGTCCCGCTCTATTCGCGTGCGAATAAATGGAGTATTATTATCGCCTAGGCCTGTTTGGAGTGGTCTACCGCAAGGATCAGTTCTAAGCCCAATATTGTACAGTCTGTATACTGCTGACCTGGAGTCTACAGTGTCCTGCTTTTGCAGCATCTTACAATATGCTGATGATATTGTATTGTATCGTAATGGAACCTCACTCACAGACTGCTCCAATAGGTTAAATCTGGCTCTATTTTATTTGAAAGATTATCTTGACCTCCATGGCCTTACACTTTCAATCCCTAAATGCAACGCAGTCGTTTTTTCTAGGAAAAGAAGTATCCCCATTGTAAACTTAACATTAGATGATCAGCAGATTTCTGTTCTAGATAAAGTTAAATTCCTGGGAGTCTGCCTCGATTCAAAGTTATCAGGGGCTGACCATTTAAGCTACATAGTTAACAAATGCGAGAAGAGTATTAATGTCATGCGCTCCTTGTCTGGTGTGCGGTGGGGAGCCCATCCGTTCTCCCAAAAAATTTTGTATAACGCAATAGTACGCAGTCATTTTGACTATGCCTGTTTTGTAATGGAGCCTTGCAATAAGACGGCGTTAACAAAGCTGGATAGGATACAGGCTAGATGCCTGCGGATAATAACTGGTGCGATGAAGTCATCTCCTACAAACGCGCTGCAGGTGGAATGTGTAGAGCCCCCCCTGGCCCTACGCCGACAATACTTAGCAGACAGATTCTTCCTAAATGTGTCTCAATATTCTTCTCATCCCTCAATGACTAAATGCAAAACCCTGTCAGAACTCTCTTCTTCTTCCAGATATTGGGTGTGCAAGAGTCTCCCCCCTCTTGTTAAATCTTGTAGAAAATTTGCTTCCATTCCTATATTTCAGTTCAATAAGAATCCTATATATTGTTTTGATTATGATACTTTAATCTTCCAACCCTCAGTAATTTTTGATTTGGGTATACACAAGAAAACTATTAACGCTAACTCAGAATTCAATAAAATTATTAACAACAAGTTTAAGGATTGGTTAAAGATCTACACTGATGCGTCAAAAGTAACTGATAATGACTTTGTAGGTTCAGCTGTTTGGATTCCCAAATATAAAATTATTTTAAACTTTAAATGCCCCTCTAATTACTCTATTTTTACCGGAGAAGCAGTGGCCCTATATGAAGCCGTATCCTATATTAGATCTCATAGCTTACATAAAACGATAATTTTAACTGACTCGTTGAGTTGTCTGCAGGATTTGATTGGGTTTCCATTCCATTCCGGTGACAATTGCTATTTAACTTTAAAAATCAAAGAAACTCTTCGAGATTGTCACCTTTCAAATATTGAGGTAGTAATTGCCTGGATTCCGAGCCACTGTGGCATTGTGGGCAATGAAACTGCAGATCTGTATGCTAAGCAAGCCATTCATCAAGGATCCACAAGTTACAATGAAAGCTTTAGTCGTGACCTGAGGGCACTTGTTAGACCACAACTTGTGAAGGAATGGAATGAATTATGGCAAAGATCTCGAATAATTAAGGGAAGACACTATGGAACCCTTCAACCAACTATTCCAACGAAACCATGGTTTTTTAAAAATAGGGAATTCTCCAAATTGAATACTTCCACAATAATTAGACTAAGATTGGGACATTTTTGCTCTCCTGTGTTCCTGGCGAAGCTCAGAATAAGGGACACCTCCATCTGTGAGTGTGGTTTGGCTGAGGGTACTCTGGAGCATATATTTTTTGATTGTCCAAAATTAGCTACTCCCCTGTATGATCTTCTTCCCCATAGCGTTAGCCGTCCAATTAATATTAATTTCCTACTAACCTTAGTGTTTTCCTCATTCTCTAAAATATTAGATAGATTCCTGACTAAAAATAACATAAAACTGTAAAATTAGAAATCAATGTAAGTAAATCCCTCCTCCTGTCTTACCTTTTCCATCCCTGTAGTTTTTTTTAGATAATTAAAATAGATAGCCATAGATCGTATCATAGTTTTACTCTGTATATACCTAGTTGGTTGTGGTGAAGGTATTTTGGTTGTGTTTGTTGTAGTTGGACTCTGGCTGTTACCCTACCGAAGACTGGCAGTAACACCGTACAACGAGACAAGAGTCTACTGGCCGTGTCTTATCCAACCTCGACATTGGCAGAATCATCAAAAGTTTGATGGGGCCACATTTCCCTAAAAATTGAATTGAAATTGAAGGTTCCACAATGAGTCACGTCACGATTCAGTTGGTTCGATAGCGCAGTTGAAGAAACTGAATCTGTAGAACCTTAGCAGAATCAATTTCACATAAATTCTATGGCAGATTTACTTATGGTGTGTCAGCACTTATGAAATTTGCAGCGAAAAGGTACAGGTACGCCATTGTGCATATAGGCATCAATTTCAACTTTTGAATAGCCACAGCCATTTTGTAGTGAAATAAATGGATCACTCACGTAGTCGATAAAAGTGCACTCACTTCCGTTTATTTCACTATGATTGAATCTCACGGTATAGGACATACAGTTTCATGTTAATTGTCACGTTTTTTTTGCATGCGGAGTTATTGTAATTAATTAATCATGCTAAAAGTCCCTAGTCATTAATCATACAATTGAGAGAGAGAGAGAGAGATACACCTACCTACCTACCATCATACCTACCTTTACATATAAGTATTTGAATAGGTCTTGTTAATGTATGAACACGTAACAACGACAAACTCAGGCTACCTAATACAAACTAAAGTGATGCGCGATCCTGTGGCCATTTCTAGTGTTCCGCACCTCAAAAGGAAAAAGGGAACCCTTAGAGAATCGCTTTGTTGTACTAAAAAAAGTAGTGGCAATGGTGTCTTGGTGAACGGTTGTTGTAGTGTCTAGCTTTGATAACGGCCTCGTGGAGAGTGCCGAAACGCGTCAGCGTGTAGTTTAGTGGTGGTGGTGATAGTTGGGTCTGTGTGGCATGTGTTGATTCGTGTGGCAGTGGAGGCGGAGGTGTTGCATGGAAACATACATTTTCCGCACAGATATAAGTGCATATGCTGATATAACTATTTGTCATTAGTGGTCGCGGGTGAGCAAAGTAATTGTTTTTAGTTCATAAATATGGACCTCCGCAAAGTAACGCTTGATTCAATAAATTACTTTATTGTAAGTCTATCTGTCTGTCCGTTTGTCTGTCTGTCTGTCTGTCAAGACCCTTTTTCTCTGGAACGCGTGGAGGTAGCAAGCTGAAATTAATATCAAATATTCAAACTTGCAGTCCGAGTTGAACCGATTTGAATGCGGTTTTTCCTTTGGGGTAGTCCTTTTGCGACATTACGAAACATATCGGGCTTAACTCTACACATGTATACCTACCTACCTTATAACCACAAGTTCTTATATGTACTCTCACAGTACGATTTACTCGATCGACATACTGCGACGTAAATGCATATTATTTTTATGACTGGTGTTGTGACGTAACATTTCCATAAATGTATGTCTGAGTTGCTATCTAGGTTCGCTGGCACACACATAGTCTGTAGAACGCAGACCGAACGCAAGTCAGTGAAAACAAAAGTTGACAGCTTGCATTTAACAATGTACTGTTTTAGATTAGTAAATAAAAATGAATACTAAAAATTGGTTTTAATAGTGCATTAAATAACAAGGATGTATTGCAAGTAAGTTGCCTTGTGTTGTGTTATTTATGTTATGTTATACGATATTATTTGAACCGTTTGCTGATTTTATGTTTACGAATTCATCTCAGACTGCTTTGCTATAGGTAATACACATAACTAGAGGTAGGTGTATGATTATAGGAAGTAACAAAATGCAAACTGCATAGTTATACAGAATACTGGGGTTAGGAAACAGAGCAAGATTTTTGGCATCCTAACTTCCTAATCCTAATTTAATATTATAAATGCGAAAGTAACTCTGTCTCTCTGTCTCTCTGTCTGTCTGTTTGTAATTAACCTCTTCACGGGAAAACCGCTGCACCAATCTAGATGAAATTTGGTAAGAAGATAGTTTGAATATTGAGGAATAACATAGGCATAGGCTACTTTTTATTCGTGAAAATTATATAGTTCCCGCGGGATAGCGATAACCGTAATCTACGCGGACGAAGTCGCGGGCAACAGCTAGTAAAAAAAAAATTAAACTAATAGTTACATATTGTCATCTCAACCAGCAGATGAGCAGAGGCAGAGGCAACGAATGCACGGGAGATTTTTTTTTATAAAAAAATACTTCACATGGATGTTCACCCAGACTTGATTTATCAGCCCTCTGAATTTTTTTTTTTTGGTTACTGGGACATCCTGTATGTTAAGTAATATTTTTTTATAGGATGTAAGTAATTGTGAAATCTGCAATTTGGCTTCATAAATTTATAAACATTAGGTATTTATTTATTATGGACACCTACACTCTTATTTAGTTACGTTCGATTTCGACCCACTAATGAGAATTATATTGCATCTTCATTGCCATTGAGAAAACATGATAAAATCTTTAAACTTGGTTCCATCATATTATTAAAAAATATACTAATTAATGAGGCAATTGAGTAACATAGATGAGTAACATAGGGAGGCATTAATGTACATAATAATATAGTACTTACCTATAGTGATTATTGTTCATAATGGAATGAAACATAAACTAGGACCTTAATGCTAATGCACTTAGCTCAGTTAAATGATAAATTGTCAAGGTTTTTTATTTATTTATTTTTTGCATTATAATCATGTCGTACATTTAGGTGAATCTTACAAATAAATACTGATTCCAGACATGAACCCTGGTAGGGCACAGCAATTTTTAATGTCTAACTAAAATAACTACCTGTAGTGTAAGAGATACAATAAGGAATAATGCAGCCATTAAATCATATTGAACACAATGTCCGAAACTAAAATACAAAATAAATACATTTTCAATATCATAGTGACATGTCGTTTAAGAATTCATCTATTGTGTAACATTTTTCAATTAATAATTGTCTTAGCTTCCTTTTAAATATATCATCTTTCGCCTCTTATCTTATATGCTCTGGCATTTGGTTCGCAATTTGTATGCATCGATAATAAGGTCCATTTTTATACATTGCTAATTTTGACACAGGTAATACTAACTTATTCTCATGTTGCCGTCTTTGCGATTTGACCACCCTTCTCGTAAATAAGTGTGAATTTTTCCTGACAAAAAGTGCTACTTCTATTATGTATATTGAGGGTAGCGTGAGAATTTTAAGTCGGGTAAAATGTGGGCGGCAGCTATTCGGAACTATGATATTTGTTATAATGCGGATACATTTCTTACGCGGATACATTGGTTACGTATTAAATGCGTACATATTCATGTCGTTTGTTATTGCCTTTAAGAGCGTGTCTTAGGCGGTTTGATTTAATACTAAATAGGTGTAAAACAGGCAAGCGGCTTGTTTTGTGGCAAGTGGCAACTTGACGCATAGAGTTTCTACCTTCTGGCCTTGCTTATGTTGTAACGATTTTGAAGTATCACGCTACTGTTTTACATTTGCTGGTGGTTTGTGCGACCACCATCTTACTCGCTAATCCTGCCGCTAAGCAGCAGTGCTTGCATCGTGTTCCGGTGTGGAGAGTGAGACAGCCGGTGTAATTACGGGCACAAGCAAGTGGCAATTCATATTAATTATCTAGGTTGGCAACGCATCTGCGAACCCCCCCGGGGATGCGGGTGACTATTGGCAGTGGTGATCACTAACCATCAGGTGACCCAGTCGCTCGTTTGCCTTCCTTGTCGTATAAAAAAACATTCTTATGAAAACCATCATCATCACCAGCCTTTTTTACGTCCCACTGCTGGGCACAGGCCTCCTCTCAGAATGAGAGGGCTTGGGCTATAGCTCCCACGCGGGCCCAGTGCGAATTGGGAACTTCACACACATCATTTAATTGCTTCGCAGGTGTGTGTAGGTTTCCTCCCGATGTTTTCCTTCACCGAAAAGCTCATGATAAATTACAAATGTAATTCCGCACATAAATTCCGAAGAACTCAGAGGTACGAGCCGGGGTTTGAACGCACGACACTCTGCTTGAGAGGTCATAGGTCAAGGTCAAACCACTAGGCTATCACGGCTCAAACCACAACAAGAAGAAATTCCTTTAAATACGTAGGTATAATTTCTTCATTTTTAATCATGTAGGTAAAAATTTAAAAATTATAAAAATTTCAGGCGTCAATCACAGGACGCAGAATACGTGTGTGGCTTGCCTACTGTCAAGACGTGTTATGTCTTTGCCATCATAAACGCTGTAAGTATAAATATATGTCGTAAATAGCCATAGTTATTATGATATTCGGGACTTAATCGCGTAAAAAACACATATTTAAATTTTAGTGGCAACCCTAGTGAAAAAACTAATAATAAAGACCAAGTGCGGGTAGTTCGAGGAACCCGTGCACCTAGGAGATGCCCCCATGGACCATGGACGCAACGTCACGTCCGGAACGTCGAGGTATTTAAATTCAAATTTAAATATATGTTTTTTTCGCGATTAAGCCCCGAGTATGCTAATAATGTGTGAAAATCGCGAAAGTTTAAATCAATATATAGCCACTAGTAAATCAATAAATAGTAACTGTAGAAAGTAAGACAGCCGGTGTAATTACGAGCACAAGAGCCATTTCATCTTAGCTCTCTAGGTTGGCAACGCATCTGCGAACCCTCCGGGGTTGTGGGTGTCTATGGGCAGTGGTGATCACTTACCGTCAGGTGACCCGCTTGCTCGTTCTCCTTTCTCGTCGTATAAAAAAAAATTTAGTCATTGATCAAATGATTTTTGTCATAGTTTTTCTGCAACTAAAACAGAAAATATGTAGATACCTAGGGTTACTTACCTATGATTTCAAATGGAGAACCTTTTTGCGTGTTTTCCCCAATTTATTGTTTTTACGGTTTTAGCGTGAATATCAATTACGCTTTTTAAATGCTCACTGAAACATGAATCGGTACAGAGAAAAAAAAAGAAACGCTAAAATAATCAATAATAATATTCATGGTTTGCAAAGTAATCACATGGATGGCGTTAGTCACTGCAAAAAGTGATTTATAAACGAGCTGAAATTTGAATACATGGAAAAAATTAAATGAGGCTCTTTTCAATCGAAAACTAGTTTAATCGAGATGGTTCTCAGCATAGTTTCGTAAAAATCGCTTCAGCACTTTTGAGATATTGAACGTTGAAGTAAAAAGTTTCCCTTTCTAAGTATTCTAGGTTAGGTTTATTTTTCTGTACCTAATGCAGGTCGTTGACCTTGCGCAAGACCGTCCTCGGATCGCCAAATCGGAAAGCTTTATAATCCTCCTTTCTACTCGCTAAACCAGTTCATTAAAATGTCAAAATGCTTTTCGAATACCTCCCCTTCCTTCCACCTACTTACCTACTTCCTTATTATCAACAATAAACAAAATAGGTACACATCGTGACTCATCATCATCACCATGGTGGCCTTTTGTTGATCCACTCCTGGATATAGGCCTCTTCCCTTTTCTTCCACTCTTGGCGATCTTGTGCCCGTCTCATCCAGTCTCGACCTCTGTGCCGTCGAACATCGTCCATCCAGCGCTGCGGTGGTCTGCCGAGCCCTCTAGTGTCCACTCTGGGTCTCCATTTCGGGACTCGTCTTGTCCAGCGACTCTAGTCTCGTCCATTCTCGCAATGTACCCTGCCCATGCCCACTTTTTCCTTGCTATGGCAGCCATGACGTCGTGACATCGTGACTAAGTTGTACAAATGTTGCTGTGAAAATACAGATAATTATGTTATCAGCTGTAAATCCCAATGAAGTCATCACAAACCTCACGCATCTGTTGTAAACGCTGATTGTAAAAGTCAAAGGTGAAACATGTTTCTTCAATTTGTTTTAGGTTTACAGAAACCTCTTACTCATTATCATTAAAGGCATTGATATACAAAAATAGACAGATACGCCACCGCTTCACCGCTTCCGAACAAGCAATTATAGGTAGGTGATTCGGTGACTTAGTATCCCTTGATGATTGACATTACGTCAGTCTAATGACAGCTAATATGCGAGGGCCGTATTTTGTATTTTGAACCGTATTTTGAACAGGTGCGTGGCCTATCATATATCGATGATTAGATAAAGACTATCAACGCCACAAAAAATACTCCGCCGAGTTCCCTGCACTACTCAACAATAGTTATTTGTTATACAAGGGTGCAAAGTTGTATTTTACCCGCGGGTGTGGAATTGAAACACAAGCAAGCGAAAGGATTCTATAGTTGAACCACGAGCAAAGCGAGTGGTTCTAAAATAGAATCCTGAGCGTAGCGAGTGTTTCAACACACGAGAAGTAAAATACATTTGCACCCGTGTGTAACACAAAACTTTTCACCTCACTGTAGCGAGGAAAGCGCAACATGCAAAAAAACAGGTCATAAAAATAAATCTTCATCACTGGAATCACAATTTTTTTTTACGATATTGTAACAGAAAACTCTGGAAATTTTGTATTTTTACGTGAGTCGGAGTCGGTGAGAAAATTTTTGTTGACAATGTTGACATTTCTGACGATGCGTTTTGAAATTGCATCGATTCAACTTGTGCGTTCAGAATTATATTCAACACTAGCTGTTGCCCGCGACTTCGTCCGCGTAGAATTTGTTTAAGATAAGATAAGATAAGATTTATTTGCCAACAATAACAATAAAGATACAACTAAATACAGACAACATTTAAAATTAAAAACATAGCGAGTATTCTATATCTAAAAACATAGCCTTTCCATACTGCGGCAAAAGGGACAGGCTCAGCTAATGCTGCGCTTGCGTGGAAGCTGCCAGCGCTGGTTTTCAGACCGCCCCTGTTGACTCGTGCTAGAAAAGCGTATGCAGCGGGTTGGTTGACGGACAAAAGAGAAAGAACACGAAACCTAAATAAAATGAACATTATAACTAAAACAACCAAAAAGGTTCATGAAAACACTTTAACGCTATACCGTTTATTGCTATACCG
Organism: Clepsis dumicolana; assembly: GCA_963691665.1. Classification (NCBI taxonomy): domain Eukaryota; kingdom Metazoa; phylum Arthropoda; class Insecta; order Lepidoptera; family Tortricidae; genus Clepsis; species Clepsis dumicolana. Next base: position 11,333,474 of record OY829520.1, on the reverse strand, counting down.
CGGATATATTAAGTTCTGTATAACAATTAATTAGCCCAATCATCCCATGCGTTTTGGTCTGTTTAATTTGGGAAGCCATTCTCAAGAATGATGGCTTAGAGCCTTAGGCTTAGAGCCAAAACAATTACTTTGCTCACCCGCGACCTCCAGTGAAAAATAGTTATATCTGTGCGGCAAATGTATGCTTTCATGCAACACCTTACTTTACGAACAGGTTACGAACCCAAAGTTTCGCACCTCCCTTCCACTTTGCTTGGTTTGATACTTATCAATGGCTTAGAGGAAACAGTAGTATGTTTGTGTGCTTTTATGGCGGAGAGCTGTGCCCCCCGAACCCCCCCCCCCCTCCTTTCTTCTGGCGGCGTAGTGGTTTGCTACTAATAAATAGCTTGGAGGAAAGAGTACTATTTGTGTCCTTTTTAAGGCGGGGGGCTGCGTCCCCCGAGCCCCCCCCCCCTGTGTTCTTCCAGTGGCGTAGTGGTTCGCTACTTATAAATAGCTTGGAAGAAAGAGTAATATTTGTATCCTTTTTATGGCGGAGGGCTGTGCCCCCTGAGTCTCCCTTTTTGTGGCATAGTGGTTTGTTACTTATAAATGGCTTGGAGGAAGAAGTAGTGTTTGTGTTCTTTTTATGGCGGGGGGCTGCGCCCCCCGAGCCCCCCCATCCTTCCGTCAGCGTAGTGATTCACTACTTATCAATAGCTTGGAGGAAAGAATGGGGTTTGTGTCTTTTTTATGGCGGGGGGCTGCGCCCCCCGAGCCCCCTTTATCCTTCCGGTGGCGTAGTGGTTTGCTACTTATAAATGGCTTGGAGGAAGAAGTGGTGTTTGTGTTCTTTTTATGGCGGGGGACTGCGCCCCCCGAACCCCCCTCTTTCCTTCCGGCGGCGTAGTGGTTAGTGTTTATATCCCTTTCATGGCGTCCCTGAAGTTGAATTCACTTATTTCTATTCCGCGGGAATTTTGCATTTTAACGCTTTAGATCGATTTTATAAAAAAAAATCACTAATAAAAAGCTACATACAGTTCTTAACTGACTGCTTTTTCCTCGGGAAAATGCAAAATTCCCGTTGGATAGAAATTAAGTGAATTTTGCATTTAGACCAATTAAAAAAATATTTTCTCTTAATAGAAAGCTACTCTGTTTCTGATTGACATAGGCCACTTTTATACCGAAATTGAATTTACGTGTTTCTATCCCGCGGGAACTTTGCATTTTCCCGGGGAAAAAGTAGGCTATGTCAATCAGGAATAGTGTAGCTTTCTGTTGGTGAAAGTTTCAGATATTACCTCCTACAAACAAAGAAACAAAGTTAAGATATTTCTCTACCCCACGGGAATTTCAAAAAATCCTTCTTTAAAGCACCTCTATGATACTCTAGGTACAAGTATTACAAATTTCAGGTCTCTAGCACCAATAGTTTAGGCTGTGAGTGTCCTCTATATCCGCTAGTCAGTTATTATGAATATAAATACTATTTGGTCTTTATCCCGTGGGAATTTCGGAAAATCCTGAAAACCGTTTTTAGCTGTTATTGTTATCTACTTGCATGCCAAATTTGAAATATCTGGTAATTATAGTTACTGAGATAGAGCCACTTTGATCCGAAAATATAAATCCCATTTATTCCCTATCCTGTGGGAATTTCGAAAAATCCCTTCTTAGTGCACCTCTAGGATACTGAAGGTACTTATATGTTTGCCAAATTTTAAGTCTCTAGGTCCAGTGGTTTAGGCTGTGCGTTGTCTGTCAGTCACTCAGTCAGTCAGTCACGGTACTGTTTTATAGGTATAGATTATAAAAAAACAAATGTTTCTTATAGAATTATAAGGACTAAAGCTAAACGAACGAACCATTATTATGAGCGTTTTACGTTTTGTTATTTGTCAAAAGCTACCGCTCCACTCCAAGGTCAAATTATTTTCCTCACTAGTGGATAAAACGCGATTTTACACGCTTGTATTAAAGGATAAAAGACGCCTTTCCGAGGTAGTGAGGGGAAAAGAGTATTGGTATTATTGAGAAAACAATGCCTACGAGTTTGAATTTTTTCCAATCTAAATAGACCATACCAATAAATAATATTTAACTAACATAATAAAAGCAATTTACAATGACATTAAATCTAAGATTAAACTAAATAAACTACAACTTAAAACTAAATTAAATCTAAATAAGGCCCCCGTAGCATAGTGCCCAAAAGGCTGGCAGCGTTGCCTCGCTGAATAGCGATGCTGATTCTTTGAGAGAGAAAACTGCCAGCCCTTTGGTCACAAGTTGCATCAACTAAGCGCTTTATTTTATTTTGTTCTTTTTTTTTTCAGATCGTCACAAGCCTTGCAGTCCTAGGGGTCCTGGCCTGCCTCGGCTTGCTGTTCTACCTGACCGTGAGATACGGAGAAGACTGGCACGACTTCGGTTTAATTATACCGACTTTGGTTGGGGCGGGAAGTTATTTAGCTTCGGCCATCACGGAGATCTTCGCGTGTTTGTTGCTAGTTGGAATACGAAAGGTGGGGGTCCCTTCTCTCTTCTTCTTTGCGCCCACCGTTGGGCAAACGCCTCACCAATATTTCTCTACTCAGCCTGGTTTGCAGTGGCTCTTCCCTCAAAGCTGATGCCAGCCGACCCACCTTGCTGGGGGCCTGCCGATTCCTCGCTCTGAGCGTGGACGGCATTCCAAGACCCGCTGGCTTGAAGGTGGAGGTACTATTGGCAAATTGCGGGCTTTTATCATCGAACAATAATTACTACTAGATTAACAGGGTAAGGCAGCCAAGCCAAACCTATGGCCTCTCAATCACAGGATCGCGGGTTCGAGCACAGGCTCGTACTCATACACCCGAGTTCATCGGAATGTGTGTGCGAATTACGTTCGTAATTTATCACGAGCTTTTCGATGAAGGTTAAAGAAAACGTCGTGAAGGAAACTGCACAATCCTGAAAGCAATTCAATTTTGTGTGTGAAATTAGCAAATCCGCACAGGGTTTGCGTTTGAACTGTAGAACAAGCCCTCTCGTTGCGAGAGGCCTGTGCTGTGCCCAGCGTGACGTAAATATACTGTTGATGACATTTATATACATAACCTAACCAACTTAGAAAAGTTGAAAAACCTCCGATATTGTCATTTCAAAGTTCAATATTTCAAAAACGGGTGAACCGATTTTAATGAAACTTAGCTAAGAACCATTTCGATTAAACTAGCTTTCGATTGAAAAAACCGCAACGAAATCGATGCACCCGTTTGGGAGCTATGATGCCACAGACAGATACACAGATACACATGTCAATCTTATAAAACCCCTCTTTTTCGTCGGGAGTTAAAAAATAGACAGATACGCCACCGCTTCACCTCGCGCGGACAAGCAATTACAGGTGATTAGGTGATTCGGTGACTTAGTATCCCTTGGTCTTTGACATTATGTCAGTCTAAGCGAGGGCCGCATTTTGCCAGCGCCTTTATTTAATGTTTTGTATATCGATGGACAATGATAATAAATGATAATTGTTTTGCTTGTTTCACAGAAAATTCCCAAGTTAGTAAAAGCATACCTGTTCTACGGTATCACCGTAGAGATAATGTTGATTGGAGCCCTAGTAGTCGCCACCGCTATATACTTCCGTGAAATCTTCCGATTCGAAGGCAGTGCCATTTGCGCAGGCATTGCTTTGTGCATTTGCGGTAAGTAATAAATTATTATTATTGTTTGTTTCGTCGCAGTCCAGGCCCCTATTTCACCAACTTTACAAATGTCAGTTTTAAATGACAATTGGATGTCAATTGCTATGCTAACTTGAAGAGCATTTGTTTTAGCGTGCTTCATATTGACAAAGAAATGTAGTTAGAATTGTCATTGTAAACAAAGTTGGTGAAATGGGGGCCTGGGGCACACAGTAGACATTATTTAATAAATAAATAAATAAATAAATATCATGGGACAATTTGACACCAATTGACCTAGTCCCAAACTAGGCAAAGCCTGTACTATGGGTACCAGACAACGGATAAACATACTTATATAGATAAATACATACTTATATACATATTAAACACCCAAGACTCGAGAACAAACATTCATATTCATCATACAAACATCTGCCCCGACCGGGATTTGAACCCGGGACCTCAAGCTTCATAGTCAGGGTCTCTAACCACTAGGCTATTCGGCCGTCGATTTATTTGAACACCATAATTAAAACCACAGCATTGGGCTGCAAGACGCCCACGCCAAGTAAACTTCTTTTCTACAATGGCTTGAGGTATTTTATAGTATGCGAGTAAATCTTGCAATGCGACCAATAAATTTATTATTTGTTTTATTTTATTTATTTAGCTTTTTTTTTTATTTATCACACACTTTTCGTACGCAAACTTATTTGTGCTGATTACGGTCCAACGCGTTTGATGCAAAGATTGAAGGGTTTGCCTGAAAACCAGCGCTGTAGCAGGCGCCTGCTGCAGCATAATGCTGAGTCAAATTCCTTTTCGACATCATCATTTAAGTATAATTTTAGTAACTTCTTGTATTGGTTTAAGAGTCAGTGTATTTTTTGATGTCGAATAAAGTTATGTCTATGTCTATATCTAACTCCAAGCCTGCCTTAATGGATTGGAAGGATTGGCAATCTGTGTTTCAAAGGAATCTACTTATAATCATTTGTACATTTGAATGCCTGATTTTAAAAATCAAAGGAAAGTTCAAACGAGCATTGTATAATAATTTTTTTTTTTTTATTCATCCCATAAGGGATAGGCAAAGGAACTGAGTCCATACAGCCACGTCTGATGTGTTTTGTAAATTTCTGTATATTAAAGTCCTGTCATCTTCAGAGTTGTGTCAGTCTGTCCTAGTCACGTCCTGTCAACTGCTCATGCCTTCCGTAAAGTGATAGTGTACTTTACGGCGAGCTACGGCGAGCAGCAGCCGGCGGATATTTGGGGGTCACAAACTGAGGGATTACGCGTTTTCACTTGAATTCTTCATTTTCTGGGCACTTTCACGTCAATTTGTTGTATAATACACTATCTTTATTATCCACCAAACAACACTAAGCACAGAAACTAAAATTCAATTAACGACACGATCCACTCTTATCGGTTTCCCGCCAAATTCCTCTTGTATAATAATTTATGCTGAATGTGACATTTGACAGTGACACATAACTAAATACCACAGAATAGATTCGATGCGTATTTTTTAAACGAAAAGTTGAATTTTTTTTTAACTTAATACAGACGGGGACTAAGGTCAAACAAAGGTCATACGTATTTATGTTGGAATATCCGTAATCGTTGACAATTTTTTTTTTAAAGTAAAATGTGGAAAATGTTTGTTAGACATGTATATCTCGAAACGGTTTTCGAAATAAAACTTTTCAAAACAAGTGAACAATGCCAATTGGTATTGTCACAGTCGTACAAAAACGCACATTTCAAACTGATGTAGAGTGTCAAAATAGTTACGTAATAACCCTGCAGGACGCACTGTAAACACACATTAATAGTTATAATTTGCATAATGAATAATTTCACAATTTATGTATTATTAAAATAAATGCCTGTTCAATTTGGTTTCTTGAAATAACTTTTTAGGTTATTTACTATTTACTCTTGTAAATATCTATTACCTACTTAAACAAAGAGTTTTCTTTTTCTAACATGCACAGGTAGTTTGGAATTTTATTTGTAATTTACAGATAAGTAGGCACATTTTGTACTGAGGACCTGAGGAAACAGCTAAGGTTACATTTTGGCGACAACTGTTTACTTCTGTATTGAGTCTTAGTCATAGTTACCTATAAAAATAGTGATTGATTAAGATTACAAGTAAAAAAACTGGTCAAATACTACAGTTAATAAAATATTAATAGAACAGACTAGCATGACGTCACTGTCATATCTCCAAGCAAACCAAATAAAAGATACAAACACACGTAAAATAATCCCATTTTTCAATATTTATTGATGTCTAATGTCATTATTGACATGAAGGTCATGTTTCCTGACATTATTCATTCAGGTGTTTAATAATTAAGCAATTGCAAAATATTATTTATTCCTCTTTCTTTTGTTTCAGTTCTCTACGGTTTCGTCCTCCGTCTGGTGATGAACACCTATATCGTACTCAGAAACAGTAGGTTACGTGCTAACCCGACTGATGTGCAGGCACTCTTCATGCTAGGGCCTGACAGCGCCTTGCAACTGGTGCCCTTAGTGCGGTAACCTTGGGAATTAAAAAAAACCGCCCAAGAGCGTGTCCGTCACGCTCAAGATAAAGTTCCGTGTTATTTTTACGTTTTATTCAATCACGTTAAACGCATGCCAAATTAAATGCTTTCTAGTAGAGAGTGTCTGAGCTAAGCCGCGGACAGACGATCTGATGGACTGATATGGCGAAACTATAATGGTTTTTTTGACTACGCAACTGTAAAAAACTATTTAACTCTTCGTATCGTAAACTTCAGGATTTAAAGTTATGCTTTTCTATTAATCCGTAAAATTAGATTACAATATAATAAAAATATTCTTCATTGAACATCCCAAATCAGTACGAGATTACAAAAAAACAATCAGATTAGGCAATAGGCGGTCTTTTAGCTTTAATTGGTACTTTTTAGAGTTTTTTTGACGTCTCCCTTTTTTTAGCTAACAGGCAAGTGGTTCACCTGATGGTAAGTAAGCACCACTGCCTGTTTCCAACACTGTCGGTAATAAGTATTGATTAGGTATGTATTCTGTGTCCCCGCACAAAGTCTTATTATCCGCAAAGCACACTGTTACCGATATTTCCGAGGGGTTAATAATAACTGGCCTAGTTCTGAGTTAAGCAAAGTTAGCACTCAGGTAAACAAATGAAATTGTATTATACTTAATTAAGATGATTGTTTCTGACGTACTGACTGCACGTTTACAAATGTAAATTTAATTATAGTGAAATAAAAACGGATCACTCACGTATATAAGTCGAGTTTAGCCCGACATGTTTCGGACTAATTCGTAGCCCTTCCTCTGGGAGCGCACGACCCAGCGGCGGCGAGACGCACACTGCGCGCCGCGGCTCTGCTCGCGCGACTACTAGACGCAGCTGACAGCGGCACACAACGGTAGCGGTAGCGAGTCACGGTAGTTTCATGTTAAAAGTAAATTCAATTGTTTAAAAAATACTCATTCAATAAGACCTTAGCAGGTGCAGTGGTTCCAAACCGGGGGTCATTACCCCCAAAGGGTTAAAACTGGTTAGCTAACGTTTGCCAGAAAACTTTTGCCAAACTGATTCATTTCCCAAAATGTTTTTTCTCCTAACCTAACCTATATGGTTCTACGAGATGGCCCTGAAATAAATCCTGAAACATTCAGTGTCTGAAAAAATAATAATTGGGAAATGAATAGCTAATGGCAAACGTTTTTTGACCAATACCGGGTAAAACTTTGTCTCTTGAGGGTTGCCTAATGAACAAGATACCATCAAACATGGGAACTGAAAATATGAGGGAGTTCTATTCTTGCTTTAAAGGGGTTGTCGGCAAAATTCTTGCACTAAAAACAATTACTTTGCTCACCCGCGACAAGGACGCTTGCTTGCTTGTCGCGGGTGAGCACAGTTGCTCAGCAAAGTAATTGTTTTAGTTCATAAATATGGACATCCGCAAAGTAACGCCTGATTCAATAAATTATTTTAAATTCTTGCTGTTTCCAGGGGTAAAGGCAGTAAAAGGTTAGGAACCACTGCCAGTAGATTAAGAAAATGTATGTACCTATTTTATGTTAGTTACAGAATTAAATCTCATTCGGTTATATATAATGCTATATTTGAGACTGATTTATAATCAAGTTTGCTAGTCTATAGCTGATCCAAAGATATATAGCGTGATCCGTATTTGTAACTACAGTTCTATGATAGGATAAATCCTTGGCTTTGTCTTGTCTCGTAAGAATAAGAATAAAGTACTTACCTACAGAACTAAAAGACGACAATAATTAAAAAATGTAATTCCTTATTTTCAGGCAACAGAGCCCATAAGTAATAAACTTCACAATTAGAATTAGAATTCGTACAAATCATTAAAATATGATAAATTAAAATAAATAAAACCAAAATTAAAATTAATCCAAAGAGAAGATAATGAGACGTTGCCAAACTCAAATTTGTTAGAGATTTTTTTTTGTAAAAGGGTAATTCGTTCGTTCGTAGTATTGGTAATAGTAATATTTTTATTTACATAATTGTCTCGTATTTCATATAATTATGTAATATTACATTTTTGTAAATATTTGGCGAGTTCAGGAGGCGAATCAAAAAAAAAAATATGTTGACAATTTAAGTAAGAATTATTTAACTTTAAGGATAAACGTTACAAGAACTTTTAATGTCTCTATTATTAATAGATATCTTTTGTTACGTTTCCCCGACGAATATTCATTTCCCATACCTATGTAATTTCTTGACAAATTTAAGGTTGAATTATGATTAGGTACTTAATTAATATTCGAGAAAACGTTATATTGATTAGTGATCGATCCCTAAAGTTCTAAGTAAAAAAAACAATACAATATAAGCAAATACTTAATTACTTTGACTTTTACGAAATAATGATTGAGCACGTACCAGGAAAATGTCGTAGGGTACAGTCTCGAATTAAATAATGTACTTAATAAATATTCATGTGCCTCACCGAAAGATTAAGGAATAAAATAAATCAGGATAATATTTTCACGACTTTTTATTTACGCTTAAGCATTGCGTTGGCTTGGTAAGCTGAATAAGGTTGAAGGAACACTTCGTGGGGATAAGTTCAATGTCTTTCTCGCGGTAAGTATTGAACTGGTAGCATAAGAATAAATAATAACATAGTAGAACGGAAACTCCCGCTCCGGACGGGCTTAAGGTCACGATATTAGAGTATTCGTTAAACAGACTACTCAGTCAGGCTGTCACGGCCGGCGTCGCCAAACGCGCGTCGCGTATTTGGTTGTTTATGTTTGGTTGTAATAGTTTTACGTGAGCCTGTATGTATTTTCTTTTATATTTGTAGGTAAGTAATACTTACTGAAATCACCTCAAATGGCTTCATTTGGTATGGCACCTATAATAACTTCTTATTTAAAAATGTCTGTAATTATGTAGGTCCGTAATGATTTATAAATCTCATATTTTGTAAAACTGGAATAAAATAAATAAGATTATTTATGAGATTAACACTACCTACAAAGTAAATTAAAATATTAAAACTAAAACTAACTTAAAAATTAAATACCTACCAAACCTGGACCTCTCGGCAGGGTGCCCATCACGCAGGCAGCATTCCCGCGCTGAATTGCAATAGCAATTCTTTGCGCGAGAAAGCTGCCCGCGCGAGGGTCGCCTGTTGCCTCTTTCAGGCGTTTGCTCAGCTCCTTGTGGAGCCCGAGCGCACCCTTACCCCAAGGACCCAGCGTCTCGACGCCAAACGGCAAGAACTCGTATTGGGCGCCGAGACAGCTGTACTTGCTGACCTTGAGGCGCTCCCGGGCGTCCGCTGCCGCTCCTGCCCGTTTGCTTGTTAGTGGGACGTAGGACGCTGTCAGGGTGTCCGTACAAGTGGCGTCCCACACCAGCGCACGGCCCATCTTCCAGGGGATTAACGACATCCCATCAGGGCGCTTGCCATCACCCCGCGCAATCTGGGGCTCCAGAGCAGCGGGAACGTTGGCGCTGACGAGTGCCCTTCTGAGGATGTCGTTGAGTGCAGCGTGGCGTGACAGGCGGCCGGCGCCCGAGGAGCAGGAAAGGCCGTGGTGAGCGAGTCGGTCTACAGGGGCCCCACAAGAAGTGCAGCTGTGGCTTGTGCAAATTCCAGCACCGAGCCGGAGACCGACAGCTATGCGGAGTGTGGCGGGATCTAAAAATGTTCCTGTGTTAGGCGAGGGATAGGCATGGAGCCAGTGACCTGACTCTGGCTTGGACACTGCTAGCAGCCTTGCCAGATCCCTGCCTGACGATGTGTCTTTGAGTGAGTTGAAAGTGATGAAAGAGGCTATTGTATCCCAGGCCCTTTGCCTTTTGGGTCTAGTTGGGATAATTGGGCTCGGTCCAGCTAGCCAGGCATTCGTGGCCTCATTCAGGCACGCGATTTCACAGTTTATACCCGTTGGGGTGTTCAATATGTTACCTGCGAGATCTAACGTGCTGTGGATGGAAGACAGGAATGCCGGCAAAGCAATACTAGAAATTTTGCGGGTACCCAAACCGCCGTGCCTTATCGGTAAAGCGGCTTGGGTCCATGCCTGCTCGCTAAGGTGGATGTTCAAAATAGTTTCGATTTGGAATTTCATAAGATTGTCGATGGGTTGGATCAAATGGGGGAATTTCCAAATTGGGCAGCAGCGGAGCAGGTAAGTAAATTTTGGAACAAATAAGCAAAATTTTAGAATAAATAGAGCGGAGTGACTACTAATTTTGACAAGGCGGTCCGAATAATTGTTAAATTTTGAAGTCAATTTAGTGAGGAGAAGAGGGATGGCCTCGTCGCAGACGGGGGAGCCGAGGAGGTGCAGACTGTCTTTGGGTACTATTTTTAAATTTAGAGCGACGTTATCGAAATTTTGAATAATTTGGGATGTGGTGTGCTGGTCTATTCGATCGGAAATATATAATTCACACTTATCAAAATTCAAATCTAAACCTATACCATTGAATTGCTGTTTAATTTTTATCAGATCTGCTAGGACAGTCTGTGCGTCTCCTCCTAGGGTCCCATCGTCAAGGTACCAAACGTTCAATTTCGAATTTAGATTGCGGATTATCGGATTAATAGCCAAACTAAATATCGCTGGACCGAGGGGATCACCCTGCTGACAACCTACGGCCGAAAGGATTTCATTGCTTTTGTGTACTAGTTTTGAAGGGCAGTGGTAACACTGGAGAAGAAAGTTATAAATTTCTGGGACATGCATTTTAGATTCGCTAAGCAGGGTGTCCCTATTAACCGAATTAAATGCGTTTTTTACGTCTAATTTTAGAAGAACCTCGCACTAGTCACTTTGTACGAAGGTGCGTACAGCATGAACTGCCGCCTCGCAACCTCCGTGGGTGCCGAAGCCAACTTGTGTGGGTTCGAAAAGGGCCTGTAATTTTGTTCGGGTGAGCCGGACGCAGATCTTAGCTGCTAAACGTCGAAACGTTGAGCCTACCGCAATGGGACGCACGCCACCATCTTTTTTTGCCAGGGCAATAAGATTAGCTCCATAGATTATCGGCGTCACGTTCGGGCAAACATCTCCCAGCAGCATGAGATTGACAAGTTTTGTAAGGCTGGTAGTCAGCTTTTCACCAGCAACTCCTGTGCCGTGACTGGTGAGGTCAATCAGATGCTGCGGGGAGATGCCGTCCAGACCTGACGCCGACCCCTTTGGGAAAGAGGCGAGGGCTGTTAGTACATCTCTTTCGGTGGCGTGTAGGCAGGCTGTGGGGTCAGATGAGGGGTCAACAAAAATGGGGGTGGAAGGGCCTGGGGGGTGCTTTGACTGTAATGCGGCTGCGGTCTCCGGTGTATCGGGTGCTAAGGTGTCGTTCGAGAATAAAAGGCGCGTTGCTCCTTTAAGGTCTCCGTCGTGTATTTTCTCCTCGACCTTCGCAAACAAGTCGTACTTCTTTCTGTGCGTTCTAGGAAGAGAGGTAGGATTAGGTGCAGTCGGATGTAGTATGTTATTTTTTATCTTTTGTGTGAGGGATATATTGCTATGAGATTGCTCTGAGACGTGGAGAATTTTGAAAGAAAAAGTAAGAAGTTCATGCCAAGAATTGGAGTTGTTGTTCTTGACGCAATTGTTTACGACGTTTGTCAGTTCTTGCGATACAGTGGAGCGGGCACCGCGTGGTATGCGTTTGATGATTGAAGTAGACTGTTTGAGTTGGCCAAGGAGAGTCTGAAGTGGCGTGGCAGAATTGGAAGATGGTAGAGGAAGAGCAGAGCTGGGGTGGTTTGATGCAGTGAGTACTGGAGTGATACGGACCTGATGGACACGTCCCTGGTGAATATGTAGCCCTTTGGGTGTTGAAAAGGTCCTTTGGCACACACAGCATTCCATCGGAGGCAACAGGCACCGGAATAAATTTAAAAAAATTATAATAAATAATTTAGAAATAAAGAACTTATACTAAATACTTACAAATAACACACATGTTAAAAATATTACAAAAATTGTAAAATTGTTGTTGTTGATTGCTGTTGTTGTTAAATCGCAAATTTCACTTCCTATATGTGTCGTGTAATATTCGTCTGTCTAGAAGTGAAGAGTGCTCGGAGCGGGAAGACAAGAAGGCCACTACAACGATGCACTAGATCAGAATACGGAGATTTATCACAGATTTATCTTCTTTATTTTATTTTTCTTGGTGTTTTTAGTTCACAATGTTGCTTTGACGGCGGCTGTCACGTCCGTGTAGAGGCTTGAAATTTGACTCGGGCTTCCGCAGAGGATTTGTTTAAAGTGCGTAGACTGTTCACAGCAAAACACGCAGGAAATCCAGTGATAAGATATGTATAAACTAGGTACAGCAGCTTTACCATATAATATAAATTAATTATTCATTTTGAAAAGTGTTTTTTCGTTGCTAGTTGAATGATTGCCAAAGGTTATGAAATAACGATTTCAAAGTAAAGAAAAACTTACATCTTAGTGATGTTATCTTTAGACATAAGTACCTAATATTTAACAGCAAGCAACCCTAGCAACACGCCTGGATGACAGAGGGGTGTAACGACGTGAAGGGGGGAAGTAGGTATATAAATGGCGGCGTTTTGGACTCAGTCAAAAGAGATTCCGTTCTACTATGTTATTATTTATTCTTATGCTGGTAGTCTCAAATTGTAGCAATTCTTCGTCTAGGTACATAAAAAAAGTCTAGTTTTTTTTAAAAACCGCACAGCTTAGGACATATTTTGAGAATCAACATACACTGACAACGCAAAGAAAAATCTGTTAAGCAGCTGAACAGATTTTCCAGCTGCTGAACAGATTGTGCTTTGCATTGTCATTGTATGTTGAATTTCATGCTATGAATGTTTCATAAAAATAAAACAAAAATAATCAATAAATCGTTTATTTTCATATATTGAGAAAGCAAAAAAAATCCTACCTATTTCACTAATTTTACAATTGTCACGTTTCAACGACAGTTCGGTGTCAACTGCTGACTTGAAGAGCTTTTGTTTTAGCGCGCTTCATATTGTCAAAGAATTGTAGTTCAAATTGTCATTGTCATATAAAACTGACAATTGTAAAGATGGTGGAATATGGGCCTGGTGGTACAGTCAGCGTCATATATATGGTGACATCCAAAGTGCTCAAATACTTTGGTACACCATACAAATCGTATAGTGTGCCGAACTATTTGATCACTTTGGATGTCACCATATATATGACGCTGACTGTACAGAGCGCCTAGTGTAATCACCGACCAAGGGATCGATTTTTGAATCTCACTTGATGACTAAATTCTCACCAGTGACATTGATATCACCATTTTGTCAAAAGCCGTATTTTTGAATGTCATACCCTCTACTAACATGCAGCTAATTTGCGTTTATGTCATAGACAAGCGAGTCAATATAGTGGATTGAGGTTAGCTGTCACTGCCAGTGGTCAAGAAGTCACTCAGTGATCTCGTTTACGAGTGGGTAAGGGCATTCGTAAGTATTTGATATCATGGGCATGAAAATTTTAAATTTTAAATTTTAAATTTTAGTCACCGGTGAGATTCAAAAATACGAACTTTTTAGAAATCACTGAATTTAATTCACCAGGTGAAATTCAAAAATCGATCCCCGCCAAGAAATACGTCTTGATCGCGTTCGCGTTTAACAATTAACAATACTATTTGACAATTTAACGCAAACGCGATCGAGACGTATTTTATGCTGTTTGATTACACTAAGGATCTCATAACGGTACCACCGAGTGAAGTGACCCTAGTGATGTGATGACCTATCTATCTCTCGCCATATAACTTATCTACACAAGTAAAAGTATCTCTCATAAAATGTATATCTAGTGTGCGATGCGATGTTACATATCTTTGCGATTGAAACCTGTCCTGTATATACCTGTATATATCTATATACCCTCCGTGTACACGTATGAAAAAGTGTCTGTCTCCGTGTACTGTACCTACCTTCTTTTCGTTCTTTCAAATGTGGCTATAAGTCAATTTTTTTTACTTTCAAAGCATTAGGTAGAGAGATTGGATTAGATTTTGATTTGATAGTTTCCAAGACGATACAATATTCTTATAACGAAACGAATTTCGTAAGAGGAAATACTTAATATTCTTATTTAAGAACTGGTTTCGAGTGCTGCAAAGTTAGCACAGAGGCCCGAGTACGAATATTGGAAACCTGCGTAACGTAATCGAGCAGTAAATAAACGATAGAGCAATTTGGTATGAGATTGAGATTTCTCGATTTGGATACGATAACGTAACGTTTGTGTTCGTCTCTTTTTGCCTTCAGGCCCAGGTATTACTCATGTGTGTATAGCTTGTAAGATATTTATTTTGCTGCATTTGTCATAGTCATGGTTGTCGAATAAAGTTTTTTATCTATCTTTCTGATTAAGTGCCTATCTCAGGTCAAACGGAACTTCCAAAGTTTGCAAACTGTCGAAGTTCCCAGTAGGTAGGTACCTACTTGTTTACAACCACTTTGTTTGTCTCGCCGTGTTTGCTACCTGGGTTTTACCAGCGACCATTTCACGGCAGTACGTTCGTAGCGTTGTAGACGAAAATATGCACAATGTAGATAACTATACATCTACATAAATCGATAGGATAAAAAGTTGGCCCTCACTCATTAGCTGTCATTAGACTGACATAATGTCAAATATCAAGGGATACTAAGTCACCGAATCACCTATAATATTGATTGAGTCTTGCGGTAGTTTCATGTTAAAAGTATATTGCTTGTCCGCGCGCGGTGAAGCGGTGGCGTATATTTGTCTAATTTTGTATAACGTAATATTATTATAGTGGTATTGTTATTCTCTGTACTTGGTTAATGAGCAATTTACCACGAAATGGACTGTTTACTTAATGTTACAATAACAAACATTAAGAAAATAAATGACAATGTTGATAATATTTAGGTACCTACTAATACAAACTCTACTTTGTTGTTTGTGAGCATTTCGCGAACAAGTTAGTAATTAGGATTTGCTGATTCAAAAATAGTACTTTATCCTAAATCCCATTTGGAATCAATCATCGTTGCTGATGCAGATTTTTCGACATCCGCGGATGCGGATGCGGACATTCTTAGGCTCACATCCGCGGATGCGAATGCGGAAGTAGATGTCAGGTCAGATAAAAAGGAAAAAAAAAACATATTTTTTTCGTTGTTTTTGTTACATAGTATAGACAAAGAAAACAAACGAGACTTTGTATTGATTTAAACTTTCGCGATTTTCACACCCTTATCATGATGATCAGCGATTAAGTCCCGAGTATCATGATAATGTATAAACGAGACTTGTCTTGTTACCTAGGCAGTCTATCGGCGAATCACAGAAACGAAATGAACATTCCTATTGGTTATGGTAAAAGTACCTATCACGTGCATCGCACACGCCGTCGCAAAGCCGTTCCTGTAAGGACTTGCTCATCATCGGCATCCGCATTAGACACTAGACATAATGAAAACGGGATATTGACCGCGATTACCGTATAGGTTTCGTCAGTGCCCTAAGCACGACTTGTCGAATCCTGCGTCACGTAAAATCGAATAGTAAACTATAACGAGTTTGTATGACGTTTGGAGCAGCGCCCGCCCGTGAGCGTATTTGGAACTAAAATTTAGTATGAGATTTCTCGATCTCGATACGATAACCGTAACGTAACGCAGGATTCGACAAGTCGTGCTTAGGGCACAGTTTACCCGTGATCATGATGCATGTAACTGAGTCGAAATGTCGGGAGCTCATCAAACCTATAAGTAAGTTATTCGCGGTCAATATGCTGTTTTCATTATCTCTAATTTAATTAACCGCGAATCTTCTTAAATCCGCATCCGCGTAAGTTAGGAATCGTTTTGTTGCGGATGCGAATATCCGCAACAAAACAAATAAGATCATCCTTAATCCGCGGATGTGATTATCCGCAACACACCTAGTACACCAGAGCTCGGAGAAAAAGATAAACCCTTATGAGTAGATGAGAAGCCTTAGATTAGTCGACGCAATTAATTTAATGTAAGAATGGGTGTTCAGTAGAGCACCATGGCGGAATGGTTGGCGAAAGATGACGAGAAGAGCCTATCCCAATTGAAATGGGAAAAAGCCAGGCAAAATAGTAGGAGTGAGTAGAATACTATAGTGTCATTTATCGTGGATCTTGGTAAAGTTTCAAACCTTTTGCACATTGCACATAACGAATTTAGTGTAAACATTGTCTAACTGGGCACAGAACTTTTCTAAGAACCAACTTTGAAAAAACGCAGTTGATACGTAAACAAGTATTCCCAACCTTGAGTCGTTATATTGATATCCCGATAAAACCCGAACGTGTTCGGCGACGCTCGGGCCTGCGTGATCTCATGCAAAAGTCCACGAGGCGCGCTTCGGGTCCGTTCGGCAAAACAAAACATCATCTGTTTTTGTTCACGGCCAGAATTATGTGACCCGTTGTCAAAGCGCGGTGAAAAATCGAACTAAGAATTCCTTAAGTAATAAGGTATGGTTTCGATTGGTGGCGATATTGGCGCCACTATCAAGAGGTCTTGGGATAATGGCTAGCTGTCGAGTATATTTATGTTTCATATTTCGTGGATTTCATTCGCAGTTGCGTCAAGCTCATATTGGCAGTGTAGATTGGATTTTGTGAAGCATTTTGTGATTAAAAGAGAAAAAAAATGTTGGACCGATGGTAAGAACACCTACCTATTTAATAATTTTAAGTTTTTGCGACGTGATTTCTTTTAGGTATAGTACGAAATGAGATTTCGGTTTTGCGATTTTGATGAATCATGCGTTAACGTTTATGTTACGAACAGTTGTCTTTTCTTATTTTGTGTAAGTATCATATCCAGTGGGGATCGTTTTAGAATATTTATAGGGATTCTAGCATTGAAGCGCCGTCCTCGTGTAACTTAAATTAGGTACATTAACAGATTTAAAATAAGCTGAAAATTTTTTACTGTTCTAGAAAAATAATTTACATCTATGGGCATTTTCAAAAAACTGTGTACCCTTTTGGCCAAAAAAGTAGATTTTTCCATAGATTTTTTTTGTCAGTTTTGTGACGGTTCATATAGAATGTATGTAAAAACGCGCCACAAAACAGAAAAAAATGCGGGACACTTTTTTATTAATTAAATAGATTATCCTCGTGATTCTGAGCAGAAATAATCCAAAATTTGTTAAGTAGTTTATTAAAAAAAAAGTAAATGGTACGCAGTTTTCTGAAAAGGCCCTTATTTAGAAACATTTTGTAATGGCAAACCCCCATAAAATGGCCTACTGAGTACTGACCCGCCGCCCCGGGGTTGCGACGCACTGTTAAAAGGACGTAATGAAATGACGTGTAAAGGATCATTCAACTGCCTTGTTTTCAAGTGTCTTTGCATTGTCATTGTATGTTGAATTTCATTCTATGAATGTTTCATAAAAATAAAAACAAAAATAATCAATAAATCGATTATTTTCATTGATTGAACTTGGAAATGACAATGTCGGGGGTTTTTCGACTTTTCTAATCCTGACAAAAATTTTGAATTTTGCATTTCGAACTGCGTAATTTGTGGACAGCAAGCAGCCTTTACGAAGTTTTTGCTTTTCGGATGGATTTTCTTTTGCTAAGCTTACGCCGTCCGTCTCGGCCTCGTTCCTCGAAGCTTAATACTCTTATTAGTTTAATAATATTTGTGTTTGGTTTAATTTTATCCTTTCTTTAAATTGCTCACGGGAACCAAAATAAATAGCCGGTCCAACACTAAACTTATGGCTAACTAGGTACCTACTTATCTTCCAATAAAAAATAAAACAAATACCTAAACGTGTTCGTAAAAAAACGTCTCGATCGTGTTCGCGTTTACGTCTGAATTACTATAGGCAAATTGGCAGCGCCACTTGATTATAATAATTATAGTGGCACGTGTATCGCTATAAATATCAAACTATTCTCATAAGAGGGTCGAGCTGATAGAGGGGTGATCTGGATGGAAATCTCTGAGCCACAGGATTCTTGTAGGAATGAAATAAGCAACACACCATTAAACATTTATCTTCCTTGTATTTCCATAATACAGTACGTGACAAATGAACTTAAGATTAAATACATATACAGCACTAGAAAAATACATGCACAAGGCACAGCGTAGCAAAGCAGAAAGGGGGGAGACAGAGCACACGGCTTCCTCTTATGGAGTAAAGTGACAGCTCCACGTCATTGCCAGAATGACAGCTCCAACATTATTTAAGATGTAGTTTTAGCTGCTTGAAATCCTAGATATTCAACACGAGCACGACTACGAATGCTGCGTCACGTTACGGTTATCGTATCGAGATCAAGAAACCTCATACTAAATTTTAGTTCCAAATACGCTCACGGGCGGGTGCTGTTCCAAACGTCATATAAACTCGACAACGTTTACATTCGTGATCTGAAATGGAAAATCTTTTGTATTTTTTTTATTTTTTTATTTTTACGGTTTTCCCGTGAATATCAGTTATATTTTTTAATAAACTCACCGAAACGTGAATACACAGAAAAAAAACCAGAAAAATACCAACCTCGGGAATCGCACCCGGAACCTCGACACTCCGGGTCGCGTGCCTACCCTTACACCAGAGTTGGCATTTAGGTAAGGCCCGAATTTTTCCCATGTACCTATTCAAATCTTAGCTCGTTTTTATCACTTCTTGCAGTGACTAGCGCCACCTATGCGATTGCTTCGTAAACCGAAGACAACAAAAAACACGCCAAAAAGACGACAAAAATAAAAAAATTGAAAAAATACAAAAAGATTTTCCATTTGAGATCATGAATTGATTGCTTTAGTGCGCCATCTCGTTGAGCCTGGATAAACTGATAAGTTTCGAGGGGTGCGTTGTCTTCGGTGTATACGTAACAAATAACATATTTCTCAGCGACTTCAGTAGTGATAAAAGCCTGCCTTGTTTACATTGAAATTTAACCCTGTCGCCTGTAGGTACTACATACTGTACTAAAAGCAGCTATATGCCTATTGTAAAAAAATGAGGACTAACAAATCATCATTATCGTCATCATCACCAGCCCTCTTTACGTCCCACTGCTGGGAACAGGCCTCGTCTCAGTATGATAAACGATAAATTTGCCTGGCCCGTGGGAAAGGTTTTTCTATTATGTCGATTAGCCGAATTAGCCGATTGAATTTCAATAATTTGGTAGATTATTTAAATTAATTTTAAAACAATAAAATTGATGTTTTCGCTTTAGTGTAGACCATAGACAAATGAATTGTCTTTATAGTGGTAGTTGTACGCATAAAAAAACCGCAATCGATGTACAGGATAGCTGTTTGGTACACGTATACTTGATGTCATGATGTCAAATATTTTTTTTTAATTTTGCTAACCTCAATGTCTGAGGCACACATCAGAGCGGGAATACCCTACTATTTTAATTACTTAATACTTACTTTTTTACTTATCATAAAAAGTACAAGACTAGTAAATCAAATAATAATCTATAGGTACCTATAAAACAGTACCGTGACTGACTGACTGACAGACAACGTACAGCCTAAACCACTGGACCTAGAGACTTGAAATTTGGCAAACATATACCTTGAGTATCCTAGAGGTGCACTAAGAAGGGATTTTTCTAAATTCCCACGGGATAGGGATCTAGCCCATTTTGAAATATTGCATGGGAGCAAATCCGCGGGGCATAAGCCAGTATTACTTTACCTGTGATATACCTACCCATCTAAAACGTGATAATTTATTTTCGTTCACACCCGAACATTCGAGAAATTAATATCTACTCGTACCCACGCCCCTTTCAATAATTTGTCTATAAATAATACACTTTTATCTTTTTCAGCAACATGTTGAATACGAAGCCGAAGTGCCTGTTCTGCTTGCCATTGGAGACGGGGTGCTTCATTTTTGGAGCATTTAGCTCTGTAAGTACCTACACAGATTTTTTTTCTTTATACAACGAGGAAGGCAAGCGAGCAAGTGGGTCACCTGATAGTAAGTGATCACCACTGCCCATAGACACCCGCAACTCCGGAGGGTTTGCAGATGCGTTGCCAACCTAGAGGGCTAAGATGAAATGCCTCTTGTGCCCGTAATTACACCGGCTTGTCTTATTATAGATGTAGACTATCAGAGGGTCGAGCACGACTTTTCGAACCCTGCGTCACGTAAACTCGAATAGTAAACGTTTTAGAGTTTGTATGACGTTTGGAACAGCGCCCGCCCGTGAGTGTATTTGGAACTAAAATTTAGTATGAGGTTTCTCGATCTCGATACGATAACCGTAACGTTACGCAGGATTCGACAAGTCGTGCTCGACCCTCAGCTGTCAGGGACTACTGACTCGCTTGTTCGCCAAAATTGTGTCATGATTGTTGTTATTAATGTTACTATGACAAGCCATTTCACGTTTACAGCTAAGCGCATCTATTTCATTCAGTCGACATTATATAGACAGCACGGACTAACCACCTTTTGCACGTGTAATTACGGGCATAAGAGACATTTCATCTTAGCTCTCTAGCCTTCGGGGTTGTGGGTGTCTATGGGCAGTGGTGATCACTTACCATCAGGTGACCCACTTGCTCGTTTGCCTTCCTCGTCGTATAAAAAAAAACACCAAATGTCAGGGAGAACGTTTCCGAAACGCACCTATAAATGTCTCTAGCCACCAATCGCGGCTCACTTTCGACCAGATGACAAGCGAGTTGACAAGCTATGAACCAATCACGAGGCATTTCCCCGGCCCGCTCACCGCGGCTTTTTTCGTAATGACTTTCCAAGTAAATTAAAGAAGATGCGGTGTCCAGAGGGTGGTTGGCCCGTGATAGGCAGGTACCTAGTACCTACCTATAAATCTACTCATGAACTTTATGGCGTTATCGCAAGCTCCATACAGCCTTATCTTACTAGCGATTTGCGAGCGAGTTCTTCGTACTAATATCGCTCGCGGCGAACACGTTGCGTGATCGCCTCAATACAAACCTCGCTATAGCAAATCGCCAGTGTAATGAGGCGGTTAGGTATGCTTGCTCGCCGTATTCTTTGCAATTATTTTGCCAAATCCCATACCGGTTCATCATACAACAATTATCATCCCACTTACGAATATGTGTAACCTTTAAAAAGTTGTTAAACTCGTTTTTCAATACTGTAAGTGTATAGATACCATAGTGAGTTCATACTCACTGTTTTTTTTCATCATAAAAATAATAGACTAAAGTCTAAAGAACCGGTTATTATATTTTAACGATGACATGCTTATCGTTTTCCTGAAATAAAAATAAAAAGTGTCTACTTATATCCTATTTTCGTTTCCGAGTCAAAGTCTATCCTTCTCACAAACATTTACATTTCAAAATGTGATATCTCAAAAAGGGCTGAATCGATTTTGATAAAACATTTATTTATTCAAATTTAAACTCTCGCGATTTTCACACATTATCATGACACTCCGGACTTAATCCACGTAAAAACATGTTTTATTTAAATACCTCGACGTTTCGGACGCGACGTTGCGTCCATGGTCTTGAGTGGACATAATATGTCGTAAGATCATGCCAATACTTAAAGGGATAAGTCCGCCTTTGTACTCGAATTTTATTGTTGTAACTTGTGTTTTTATCCTGACTTTTTTTAACCCCCGACAAAAAAGAGGGGTGTTATAAGTTTGACATGTTCATCTGTGTATCTGAGTGTCTGTGTATCTGTTTATCTGTGTATCTGAGTGTCTGTGTATCTGTTTATCTGTGTATCTGAGTGTCTGTGTATCTGTTTATCTGTGTATCTGAGTGTCTGTGTATCTGTGTATCTGTCTGTGGCATCGTAGCTCGCAAGCGGCTAGACCGATTTCGATGCGGTTTTTTTGTTCGAAAGCTAGTTTAGTCGAGATGGTTCTTAGCTAAGTTTTATTAAAATCGGTTCAATGTCGGGGGTTTTCCAACTTTTCTAAGTTGGTTAGGTTATGTACAATAAAGTGTTTACTGACTTAATGGCGGTTGTTCTGCTATTCTTTCAGGTACTCTCTGGACTCAGCGTTCTGGCGCTATGCATTCTCCTCGCCCGCGTCACTGGCGACATGCGCACATTCAGCAGAAACATAGATCAAAGCGAGCAGTTCTATAACTTCCAAGCTCGTGCGCGGCAACTCGTCGAGAGCTACATCTACATCACGTTGTTCTACCTTGTGGCCATTACGATGTTCATTTTCTCGGTTTTCCTGTGCTACGGAGTACATAAGGTAATTCAGATCAATGGTTTACTTTTATTATTCGAAGGGCTGATTTCGTTTTGCGTCTGTAAAATGTTGCTATCACATTATATATTCTGTGCTAATACAACCGTTCGAGTCATGACTGAAGTAGATTATTTAGTTTTAAGAGAAACAAATATGAAGTTGTTACCAAAAGTTGGTTAGATTATTTTTGGTCGATGATTACAATAGACGCTCAGAGGGTCGAGCACGACTTTTCGGATCCTGCGTAACGTTACGGTTATCGTATCGAGATGGAGAAACATACAAAATGTTAGTTCCAAATACGCTCACGGGCGGGCGCTGTTCCAAACGTCATACGAAGTCTATAACGTTTACTATTCGATTTTACGTGACGCTGGTTTCGAATAGAGTTTCGCCATCGTATCTTGATATTGAAATTCAGGCGGTAAATCTAAAAATCATACTGTGATATCACTGGATTTAATAGGAACAAACAATCTTGATCACTAATAATATTTGATTTATTATAAGAAAAAAAGACTAGTCAAATTAGCTTTCATTTATGTTTGTTCCTGTTAAATACAGTGATACCAAAGTATGATTATTAAATTTCTCGATTGAATTTCAATATCAAGATACGATGGCCAAACTCTATTCGTACCCGGGCCTTATTAAATTTCTCGATTGAATTTCAATATCAAGATACGATGGCCAAACTCTATTCGTACCCGGGCCTTATTAAATTTCTCGATTGAATTTCAATATCAAGGTACGATGGCCAAACTCTATTCGTACCCGGGCCTTATTAAATTTCTCGATTGAATTTCAATATCAAGATACGATGGCCAAACTCTATTCGTACCCGGGCCTTATTAAATTTCTCGATTGAATTTCAATATCAAGATACGATGGCCAAACTCTATTCGTACCCGGGCCTTATTAAATTTCTCGATTGAATTTCAATATCAAGATACGATGGCCAAACTCTATTCGTACCCGGGCCTTATTAAATTTCTCGATTGAATTTCAATATCAAGATACGATGGCCAAACTCTATTAGTACCCGGGCCTCTGAAAGTTTTTAGTCCTCGTTATGTTTTGCTAATAACCACTGAAACATTGTTGCAGAGGCGTTCGGGCTTCGTGAAGGCTTACCTTGTGTACGGGATCACCATGACTGTTCTCGAAATGCTGGCCGCTATCGGGTACTCGTGGCTCGCTGAGGACATCGTCGGAGGCTCGCTCATGCTCATGGGCTGTGGTAAGTCCCATCATCATCAGCCTTTTTTACGTCCCACTGCTGGGCACAGGCCTCCTCTCAGAATGAGGCCCACGCGGGCCCAGTGCGGATTGGAAGCTTCACGCGCATCATTGAATTGCTTCGCAGGTGTGTGCAGGTTTCCTCACGATGCATTCCTTCACCGAAAAGCTCATAAATTACAAATTTAATTCCGCACATAAATTCCGAAAAGGTGCGAGCCGGGTTTTCAACCCGCGACACTGTTTTAAAATAAAAAAACCACTAGGCTGTCACGGCTAATGTGGTAGGTCCCACTTATAATCAAATCCTAATCCGTCTACAGGGCCATAAACAGGGTGGGGTTAAATGAACCGTTAAGAATTCAGCCAGGGGTTCAGTAGGTTTAAGTGAACACCCGTTACCTGTAAAACATATATTTGGAAAATCATAATAAGAGGGGTGTTATAAGTTTGGCCGCTATGTATGTCTGTGTCTGTATGTGGCACCGTAGCTCTTAAAGGGTTGAACTCGATGCGGTTCTTTTTTGGAAAGCAGGTTTTCTAGCGGTGGTTCTTAGATTCGTTTTGTCAAACTTCGTGCTCTGGCCTAATGCGCTCGGTCGAGCGTCATGTTTCCGATATAAAACTAGTTCTGACTAAACTTTTAAGTTCAAGGGGTATTTTATTAGCTTTAATCAAATCAATTTATTTGTCAGAATACGGTTACAAAGGTTTTTAGTGTTTCAATCCAATCTGCTGAAAAACAGCGTCGCGGCTCGCCGCAACATTATGCTGAGTGGGGCCCATTTCACACTATTCGGCATTTCTATAAATTTTAAATAGTTATTAAGTTTCTGCTTTTGTTTCATTTTTAATTTTTCATTTGTACTGCTTTTTGTGCTTTGAATTTGTGTGAATAAATGTATCTCTCTCTCAAAAAAAAAATCTTCTAATTCCAGGCGTCTATTCGGTGCTACTCCTGATGGTGCAACGTACCTACGAGCTGTTTCGAGATGAGAAAACTCGCGACCAACAACAACTCTTAGACTACAAACCCGTCTTGAAGGCATAAACTGAATATTCTCTGGCAGTGAAATAAGGATTCGGCTCTCCGAGGCAGCAGTTGGCTACCGAGTGCGGGAAGACTCACTAGTCCATAATATAAAAATGAATTGTAAGCGCATAACTCAACAACGTCTGGACCAATTTTACCAATTCTTTTTTTTTAATGTTCGTTGAAGTCCAAGGATGGTTTTTACGGCGAGAAAAATTCGAATAATTTCCGGGAAATCCCTAAAAACGGCCCTTTTCTTTTTCCCATACAAACGTTTTCTAAATAAAATGTAGAGTCAAGTTTAACTTTATTGCTTAAATAAAATATATAGTAGGCTGAGCCTATTTCGCTTATATGAAGCGCACGCCGCGTGTCAATATGAATATATTATATTTCCAGAGCTTGGAATGATATGTAGTGATATGTGCCAGTTTACAGTGATGCCAAATTGCGTTCTGTTTGTTATTTTCTAAGGTTAATTTCGAGTTACATTGACGTGATCATGCTGGTGATATTACTAAATGTTATACAGGTCAATGTACAATTTTAGAGGGGTGCAGTCGTGATCTCCAATAGCTGTACAGCTAACCGTACAAAAATATCTATTGCCAGTGACATAAGGTCCATGTTTAGATATTTGTGAACGGTTGGCTGTACAAAATATTGGAGATCTCGACTGTACAACGCGTAAAGTGCGACCAACGTGCTCCATAGACTTGTGAACACGTACAGGGGGTACTTATTATTTGTTATCTAAAGTGATCCATCATGACCGTTTCAGAGGCTGAAGTGTCGAGTCGAGCCGAGTATGTACTCGGGCCTCTGTTACCTTTTCGAGGTTCTAAAGCAAAAATGGCAAAAACCGTTTTCTGTGTTTTCGTACATAAATGCATGTCCTCGTGGTGGGTCCTTATGGCAGGTTGAGTTATGTAGATCTAGTCTAAACTACGGTAATGCAACTGCACCCGCAGTCGGTACTAAAGGGTTTTACGTTAAACTCTGGGGAATAAAAAAAAATCTTTATGCTTTGCAGAAAAGTGTAAAAGTGTTACATAGGGCCAAATTTAGTTAATTATAATAATGTCGCTTTTTAGCTGAATGTCTAGTTTATTTTATCCAATCAAGATTCGGTTGGGTGAAGAAATCTGAAAATTAACGCGACATTTAATTTTCTTTCGACTGATATAAAAAGTTTTTTTTTTCTAGTTTATTAGTAGGTATAAGGACGCATGTGATTAATGTTTTAGGTGTTTATAATACATCTTTAGAAACAAAAACGGTTTATTCGTAACATATGGCTATTCTAAAAGGAAATAGTATATTATGCACTATGTTGAAAAATCTAAATTTATTCTTAAGCAAATGGCTACCTATGTGAAAATTCGAATATAAAAATATTGATAAGCACCGAAGTAGTAAAAAAGGGAATGCAATCCATTTCTCACATATGTACATAAATTTATTTAATATTTGAAAACTAATTTTAAGTACACTTTATCCACAAAGACTATTTTTATGCGTAGTTAGATGATTTAATTTAATGAGCGTTATTCAAAATAAATGGTGTTTAATACGACTAATTGTGGTTTCATTATTAAGGTAACTACCTACCAAATCCGTGTATCAGCAAGTCAAGTACTTGAAAGTGCCATGCCCTGTAGCTAAACATGTATTTTGCTAGTTTATCGCCACATGTGGGAAACAGCTAAGTATGAGCGACACGTGTTTGTTTTCATGCTGATTCAATCAATTGTTCATAGTGAAAACGAATACATTACCACATTGCCAGCCCCCAGTATTTCCATACAAAGAGATGATCACTGTTGAATAATAAATATCATGGAATATCATGGGACAAATAAGTATCATGGGACAATGTTTCTAAATTGGGCCTACGGCGAGTCAAATATCCACTAGGGTCGATAGTATCGTCTAAGGTCTATCTGTCAATATCCACCAATCATAAACTCTTCAACCGACTTCAAAAAAAGGAGGAGGTTCTCAATTCGTCGGAATATTTTTTTGCCAAGCCAATGTCAAACGTGGCAGGCGCTCCTAGCACAAATTACATTTACTACTTAAGTAAGTATGTCACAGTTTCAATAATAGCAATAGAGCTTAACTTAATGCATTAGCTGATGCAATTATATTTCCAGTGAATCTACATTTCATAAATAATTTTATTATATTACTATGACCGGATATTTCCCCAAGGTCAACAGAACGGCTATCCTTTTCCAACGTTCTATATTAGAAAGAACGAGCCTACACTACAGGCGTGTTTCCGAGAACCTTCAAACAGACAACGTATAATCCCGAACCATTATCATAAGAAACCGCGGTACAACCGTGTCGTAGTGAGCCATTGTTGTACCTATCAAGAAATTCAGGCAGGCGTTTACTTCGAAAGAGTTCTACTGCGGGTTGTTATTAGAATGGTTCGGTATCTACATGTTTGTGGGTGGGTGCAGAGAAGACTATGCTTCGGGAAATCCCCATTGGATGTTTTGCAGAGGGACCCGTCTGGCAGTTGGCCTCTCTTTCCGGTATGACGAAAAAGCCAATTGACAACATTTCGTATTTTTCACACCTGGAAATTAATATAGGTGTCGAAAGGGCTTGGCCACCTGAACACACCACTATGTTTATAAAAAAAATAATATTACTTATTTTTTTAAATACAAGAAAATAAAACAAAATTACCAATTCTACCAAAACTACGCAAGAATGGGTGTAATACGAGGGGCGGCTGATAAGTAATCTCCTTGGTCAGAAATATATACAAAAATAATGCTGGCTGGTATGGATTTATATTCGTTTGTTATTCTATTTTGAAAATGTATTACATTCATTTGTTTATTGCATCACGTTTATTTGTCTCCTACAATTGTTTGAAACATGTCGGTAGAAAAAGTGAAAATGGATAAAATCGAGCAGCGTGCGGTGATTAAGTTTTTGACTAAAGAAGGGAATACGCCTTCGGAGATCAGACAGCGTATGTTACGTGTGTTTGGCAGTTCGTGTTCTTCCGAATTTGTTATAAAGTTTTGGTCAAAGCAGTTTAAGTTAGGTCGTGAGAGCCTGGAAGATGATCCTCGTAGCGGAAGACCAGTTTCGGCCGTCACCGATGAAAATGTAGAAAGGGTGAAAAAAATTATATTAGAGGACCGACGAGTGAAGCAGTGGGAGATAGCTAGAGATGTGGGCATCAGTAAAAAGCGAGCCAATGAAATAATTCATGAGCATTTGAACATGTCCAAGGTTAGTGCACGTTGGGTCCCCAGAATGTTGACTGCATTTGACATGGAGAGGCGTGTCAAATGTTGCGAAGAGTTTTTGGACATGAGTCGAGGGAAAGAGGAAGAAATAATTTCTTGAATTGTAACATGTGGTGAGACTTGGATTCGACAATGGGACCCGGAAAGTAAGCAAGAGTCGTTACAGTGGAAATTTAAGGATGAGAAGCCGCCTCGGAAATTCAAGGTCTGTCTATCGGCAGGTAAACTTATAGCTACAATCTTTTGGGACACAGAAGGGATTTTGCTCAAAGATTATTTACCGAAGAAAACTACAATGAATGCTGATTATTACTCAAACTTACTATATCAACTAAGAGAGACAATAAAAGAAAAACGCCGAGGTAAACTAAGCAAATAAATTCTGATATTGCACGATAACGCACCAGTGCATACCGCCCGCACAACGAAGCTAGCAATTAAAGACTATGGCTTCGAAACCATTGACCACCCCCCTTATAGTCCAGATTTAGCCCCCTGTGACTATTTTCTGTTTAGACTTCTCAAGAAAGACCTCAGGGGACGAAGGTTTATGACCGATGACGAAATGAAGGCTGCGGTTACTGACTTTTTTTTGTTACGTGTGTTTGGCAGTTCGTGTTCTTCCGAATTTGTTATAAAGTTTTGGTCAAAGCAGTTTAAGTTAGGTCGTGAGAGCCTGGAAGATGATCCTCGTAGCGGAAGACCAGTTTCGGCCGTCACCGATGAAAATGTAGAAAGGGTGAAAAAAATTATATTAGAGGACCGACGAGTGAAGCAGTGGGAGATAGCTAGAGATGTGGGCGTCAGTAAAGAGCGAGTCAATGAAATAATTCATGAGCATTTGAACATGTCCAAGGTTAGTGCACTTTGGGTCCCCAGAATGTTGACTGCATTTGACATGGAGAGGCGTGTCAAATGTTGCGAAGAGTTTTTGGACATGAGTCGAGGGAAAGAGGAAGAAATAATTTCTAGAAGCTAGCAATTAAAGACTATGGCTTCGAAACCATTGACCACCCCCCTTATAGTCCAGATTTAGCCCCCTGTGACTATTTTCTGTTTAGACTTCTCAAGAAAGACCTCAGGGGACGAAGGTTTATGACCGATGACGAAATGAAGGCTGCGGTTACTGACTTTTTTGACGACAAACCGAAAGATTTTTTTTAATGGTTCAAACTCAATATTTGAAAAATTTAATAAGTGCATTTTACTAGCAGGGGACTATATAGAAAAAAAAAAATTAGCCACGACAGTCTTTTGTTTCATTGTTAGGTAGATTACTTTTCAGCCGCCCCTCGTACCTTTGCCTTTTTCAAACAAACCACAAGCACAACAATAATTTGACATGACACATGACAGATTTTGGAATCCCTAGGGAAATCTGAATTGCCTTAAACCGCGGTAGTAGATCTTAACGTTCGAATTTCAAGTACTTTTTCTTCGGCATTTTCAAAAAACTGTGTACCCTTTTTGCCAAAAAAGTCCTAAATTTTTCCATAGAAAATTTATTTGTCAGTTTTGTATGTAAAAATGATGATGTATGTAAGAAATGTATGTAAAAAGTCGTCACAAAACTGACAAATAAATGCGGGACATCTTTTTATTATTTAAATAGATAGTCCTCGTGATTCTGAGCAGAAATAATCCAAAATTTGTTACGCTATCCAAAAAAAGTAAAGGGTACACAGAAATGGAGTTACTTGAGTTCATGTATAGGAGTCCACTTGAGCCGTTGTATAGTTTACACGTGTGGGTCGGTTCTGCGAAATATGTCACGTAGCATGCTAGCATGATTGTGTGTTCCAAATGCCCTTGCATTTTATATTACGCCCAGGTCATAACCGTGTGGCGGTTTATACACAAGCGGCTATTATTACGTTCTAAAATACTTCAAGCGACAGCTTCTAGCTCGCGACCGTTGCCTACTTGTGCGAGAAAGAAATCACTTGTGCAAGTTGCGCAGCACAAGATACCTACTTGTGAGAGAGAGAAGGCATACCAAGCGTCAGCGTATTAATTAAAATGATTTAAAAACAAGATTTTCACATGAAAATAAGACATACCCATGAAATGTAACCCCTTATTAGTATAATTACAATACGGACCAACCACCTTTTGGTTACTTGGAGAGACATTACGAAAAAAGCCGCGGTGAGCAGGCCGGGGGAATGCGTCGTGATTGGTTCATAGCTTGTCATCTGGTCGAAAGTGAGCCGCAATTCGAAGCTAGAAAAAATTATAGGTGCAAATGAGCATATGCGTTTCGGAAACGTTCGCCCTGACATTTGGTGTCCAGAGGGTGGCTGTGGTTGATCCGGGAATTATAAACTGTGGAAGAGCAAAATACAAGCTAATGCACTTGTTTTCACTCCGACGTTTCGAGGTGGTTTCGAGCAGCACTGAGAGAGACACGATTAGCGATTGGTGGTGTATGCGTCATCTGGGGGGACTACTGCGAAAATCGATAATCGAAGTTCGTATTACAATACAATACAATACAAATATTCTTTATTGAAAACCACAAAATAGTACAAAGAGATTACAGAAAACAGGTATGGTAGACAATAGGCGGTCTTATCGCTTAAAAGCGAAACCGTATCATATTAAACGCGTAGCGTATTGTACCGTCCCGCTCACTCTCGCACTAAATAATATTAGCGTGAGCAGGACGGCACGATACGAAATATGAGGCCTGTGTTGCGAGAAGGTCACGCGACTATGCGACTTTTACCTTCCCCTTCCTTCCTTTTATGGGACTTGTACCTTATTTCGGTTTCTGTGTTTCTCATCACATCACACCACCAGCCTTTTTTACGTTCTACTGCTGAACACAGGCCTCCTCTCAGAATGAGAGGGCTTGGGCTATATTTTAGTTCCCACGTGGGCCCAGTGCGGATTGGGAACTTCACACACATCATTGAATTGCTTCGCAGGAGTGTGCAGGTTTCCTCACGATGTTTTCCTTGACTGAAAAGCTCATTACAAATGTAATTCCGCACATTCCGTGTTTCTCATACCTGCTTAAAATTAAAACCGATTCAGTTTATGACTTAATCACCCGGCGTCAATTTTATTTAATCCATGTGTTGATATTCGAACCCAAACAAGCTAAAAGCGCACATGCTTGCGGGCGGCGAGCCCCGATCGTCTTCGCACCCCATCGGGAATGAGAGTGGAACGCCGCTATACTGACCACATAAGACCGTCTCGCTTTAGTTCAGACGGCCAGAGACCGGGCAATAAATACACAAACAGCGCTGTCATCGCGCTTGCTTGCGAAGTTGTATGGGCAAAATTTAGTTTCCATTTTCGCCACCGTATACCGTAACTTTGTTTTGAACTGAACAAAGTTTTTTAACTCGTTCCAGCCTGCAACTTTAGTTAGTGTAGTGTTAGTGTTACTAACTAGTACTACCACGGTGCAGGAAACACGTACCTACTGTGTGCTTAGCTTTTATTTTAAAATATATTTTAGTGCATTAAATCTCGGTGAGTAATCATAATACTATTATTAGTGGTCTTAATTGATCATTGCAGGGGGCTACACCCACTGAGAAACCTGCTTACTGCAGCGTAGTGATTTACTTTTTCTTACGTACCTACTTACTTCACGTATGGAATTTATTCTGGAGTAGGTACTTAAATAATTTAATTTTCATTACTTATCAATATCCTGAAGGAAATAGTTTTGGAAAGAAGTAGGTACTTATATGTATGTACGTCTACGTTTCTTGTTGGGGGGGTGGGGAGGGGGGGGGGGGGGGGGGTTACAAACCCAAAGTTTCGCTCCCTCCTTCAACTTTGCTTGCTGCAGCGCAGTGGTTTGCTCATTATCAATGTCTTGAAGTGAAGAGTTGTATATCACGTGGGTGTCGATTTTTGAATCTCACCCGGTGACTAAAATTTTCATGCCCATGATATCAAATACTTACGAATGCCCTTACCCACTCGTAAACGAGATCACTGAGTGACTTCTTGACCACTGGCAGTGACAGCTAACCTCAATCCACTATGTTGACTCGCTTGTCTACGACAGAAAAGCAAATCAGCTGCATGTTAGTAAACGGGTATGGCATTCAAAATTACAGCTTTTGGCAAATGGTGATATCAATGTCATGGGTGAGAATTTAGTCACCAAGTGAGATTGAAAAATCATTCCCCTGTTCTCTTTGTGGAGAGAAGGGGGGGGGGGGGCGGAGTCCCCCAAGCCGATTTCCAAGCAGGGCGGGGGTTTGGAAAAGCTTACCAAAGGCAAGGCTGCCCCCCTTAACAACATACTGTGTACATCCTGTCTAGTTACAAAGCTCTGTCTCTTATCAGCGATACTATAGGTATACCTGGCGAATATTAGGTCGTTTATTTGTTGCATTGTTATAATTGTTACAGGTACACCATGTGCTATAAAGGCAAGTGCTTGTATTGCATCCCTGTCGAGAACGGCTGTCTCGTTTTCGCGATTCTGAGTGCGGTAAGTTTATCAGACAGCCTTACGTAACTAAGTAGATTCCTACTCAAATAAAACAAACAAGCAATATTTATATTACGATGGACCTCATAAGGAAGCTCAAAGTCACTCTGAGGGTGATGGAGAGGGCTATGCTCGGGGTTTCTCTGCGGGATAGAATCAGAAATGATTATATCCGCAGTAGAACTAAGGTTACCGACATAGCCGAAAAATTGCGAAACTTTTAAGTGGCAATGGGCGGGGCACATTGCTCGCTAAACTGATGGCCGATGGGGTCAGAGGGTTCTCGAATGGCGTCCACGGACAGGGAGACGAGCTATCGGTAGGCCTCCAACAAGATGGAGCGACGACCTGGTAAAGATCACGGGACCGCGGTGAATGCGGAAAGCACAAGTCAAGATCGGTCTTTCGGCTGACATGATGATGATGAAGAATATTTAGGTGTATGAGACTTATATTATTAAATAAAATTTGGCTCCTTGAGTTACTAAGTAACTATTTATACCAAAGAGTTGATTTATAAGTACCCAGATCAGTGTCTTGAGTCATAAATGACAATGAAAAGAATAGGTCGAAAATAGTAGTTTATGCAAGTGCTACATAATGAGTGTTTTAAGGCCTAATTATGTGGAGTTGTATACGTTACTTTATCTACACACATATTATATACTCTAAGATGGGTTCAGAAGCCGAAGGCATGTATCATACCCATACCTGTCACGAATTTGATTGTTTTTTTTTTATCATAGACAAACATACCGAGCTGACGTTTCGTAAACTGTTTTTTTTTTGGAAAAAAAAAATAACATGATTAATTATACATGTCGGACTGAACTCGACTTATATACGTAAGTGATCCGTTTTATTTCACTGTGATTGTAAATTACGTTGGTTGTCAAATTCGAAAAATCGAATTCGATGTCGTAATGACTATTACTTTACTGCTGGACCTGCTGATCGTGGTGAGGCGACGATGTACTGCAATGCTGGTCATTTTTTACGATTTCTGAACGCATATATAGAGGACTTGTGATATGTGTGTAGATAAAAGAGTTTTAAAGTAGGTAAGTTTTTTCGAGAAACAATCGAAAGCGCCACTAAATCTAATAATTCTACACCAAAACATAGCCGGGTTACTGAATAAAAAAGAAAGTTTAGAAGCGGCACTGGATGAGATGGCAACTACAGGAGATGAAGTCGATGTTATCTGCCTAACAGAACATTTTATAAAAGAGGGAGATGATACCAACTTGTCAATTTTAAACTACAACCAGTCTTCTATTTATTGCCGAAATAAAAAAAGAGGTGGTGCATGCATATTAACAAGGAAAGGTTTAGAATGTAAGGAACTCTTAGATATAAGGAAAATGTCTGTCAGTCTTATATTTGAATGTTGTGCCATACACATACCAAAGGAAAATATGACAATAGTTTGTATATATAGAGTCCCAAATGATGCTAATTTAAATGAATTCATGAATTTAATGGAATTAATGTTAATAAAGCTATATAACAAGCATAAGAAAAAAATAATTATTTGCGGTGACTTTAATATAAATATAATGCATGATAACAGAATATCTAGAAATTTTGAAAATCTCTTATTAAATTATAATTTAAAAATTGAGTTCAAGCAAGTCACAAGACTGGTAAGTGGTACATGCGTGGACAACATAATACACAACATACATGGTAAAAAGAGCAAAATTTTGCACCTGAATCTATCTGACCATTACTACCAACTGACCAATACTAATCAGCTCATCGTAAACTTAGAGAAGACAAAGTATATGCAGTTCGATTTACCACAGTCAAAACCCAAAGATTTATTAATAAAATTCAATAATATTACTCTTCAAGAAGTATATGATATCAAATTTCTTGGTCTGATACTGGACTGTCATGGAAACTGGAAGGCACATACAAATTATCTCTGCAAGAACCTTAGCAAATATGTTTATGCTCTAAGAAAAATATATTTAATATCATCTCAGGATGCTGCTCTCTGTGCTTATCATGGTCATGTTGGCAGCAGTTTGAGGTATGGTTTACTGCATTGGGGGAACTCTACAAATAAAATAGATGTGTTTCGTTTACAGAAGAAGTGTGTTAGATCCATAGCAAGAGTAAAAAGATCCGAAAGCTGTAAACCTCTGTTTAAACGTTACAATATTTTAACGCTTCCTTCAATGTACATATTGGAGGCGTGTATGTTTGTGAAAGAGCATATGCATTTATTTAGGATAATTGAGAAAAAGCGCCCAAGAAAAATTCACAATAAGTTTAATGTACTGCCAAGTAACTGTGTTATGACTGCCTACTATAAAAAAAGTATATATGTTACGGCTGGAAAAATATTTAATAAATTGCCAGATAATATAAAAAACCTAAATGTAAAATTATTTAAACAATCACTATTAAGAATATTAAAAAATAATATATTTTATGATATAAATGAATTTTTAGAACATGATTTAATAGAATGATAATGTTAATCAAATGTTAATGATAATGTTACTGAATAAATAATTTTAGATTTTAAGAAAATGAAATGTTGTACGCCTTAAAGGCAAATTATAGCGGTTCTTCTCTACTCTATGTTATCCAGCTTTATATGTACCTATAATTAGCAATAAATTATTTTGAATTTGAATTTGAATTTGAAAGTAAGTAACATATTAAATAGTAACAATACCTGGGAATAAGTTTATCCGAATTTATAATCAGGCATAAGGTGCAGCAGCCTTCGTAGGGCCGTCGACATTTTAATTCGAATGAACACCCACAATGGCAGAAAGGAACAATATTGAACGTCTGCTTATCCAATGGTCTTTTGTGGATCTTGTTTATTTTCCTCATGACTTTGTTCTTCTACATGTAAATTTAGTATATTAAATTATTCATAGTTTATAAATTAGCGACCGTAGTAGCCTAGTAGTCAGGGAACTTGATCTCCGGTTGGGGCAGATATTAGTCAGCTGAATACGAATGTTTGTCCTCAGTTCTTGAGATATTTGTATGTATAATATTGCATATAAACATGTTTTTTCGTTGTTTAGTATCTATAAAGGCTTTGCCTATTGGGACTAGATTGATCGGAGTCAAGCTGTGTCTGAATGCTATTTTTTTTTTGTTTGTTTTACGTTTGTAATTCATCACAAGCTTTTCGGGGAGTTAAAACATCGTAAGGAAACCCGCATTCAATTGTGTG
This sequence comes from Clepsis dumicolana, assembly GCA_963691665.1. Lineage (NCBI taxonomy): Eukaryota > Metazoa > Arthropoda > Insecta > Lepidoptera > Tortricidae > Clepsis > Clepsis dumicolana. Next base: position 11,297,799 of record OY829520.1, on the reverse strand, counting down.
TGTGAAGTTTCCCAATCCGCACTGGGCCCTCGGGGGAACTATAGCCCAAGCCCTCTCATTCTGAGAGGAGGCCTGTGCCCAGCAGTGGGACGTAAAAACAAGGCTGGAGATGCATGATGATGATTTTAATTCACGTTTAACCCTTAATAAGGCAGAGGCGATTTAACGAGCACATGCACTTATGGAAGTTCAACCTTAGTATCTGAATAATTATTTTCAGAAAACTGTGTACCCTTAACTTTTTTTGAATAACCTAACAACTTTTAGATTATTTCTGGTCAGAATCACGAGGACTATCTATTTAAATAATAAAAAAAAGTGTCCCGCATTTTTTTGTCAGTTTTGTGGCGCGTTTTTGTGGTGTGTTCTATAGGACCGTCACAAGACTGACAAATAAATTTTCTATGGAAAAATTTAGGACTTTTTTGGAAAAAAGGGAACACAGTTTTCTGAAAATGCCCTAATAAGGTACAATATCAATTGAGTTTATTTAAAATGTGACTCGCTTGAAAAATATCCTTTGTCAGGTATATATTATTCCATAGCTGCTATTCATTCGGTGGTAGTATGTTCCAGCAAATGTGGCCTTCTTAACGGTTAAATAACTTAAGTAATTCTTTTTTTCTGCAGATTTTCACCCTTCTCGCCTTGCTGGTTTGCGTCATAACAGGCGTGCTGGCCGAAAGTGGCCTTATCTTCGCCTCCAACGCGATTGATAATGAGATGGGTAAAGCCCGCTACATTTTTGAGGATGGGCGAAATATCAAGACAGAAATCTTTGCTTTGGGAGGATTGGCCATCGGCGTGGTCACCCTGATCATGATCATCCCGTTTTTGATCGGATTCATCTTCTCGGTTCTGCTGTGCAACGGAATTTGCAAGGTTAGTAACTTATGTCATTATTAGTGACTATTAGTTTTTTTTATACTTCAACGACCCGCCCCGGCTTCGCACGGGTGCAATGCTGATACTAAATACACTACAGAAAAACTGTGAACGTTGTATATAAAAACATAGCGGCCCGCTCCGGCTTCGCACGAGTATAAAATATATAGCCTATGTGATTAAAATCGATTCAGTAGTTTTGATTTATTAATTACTGCCCGTGGCCCGCACGCATTAAATTTGGAGTAAGGATTAATGCTGTATTGGTTAAAATCGCTTCGAAAATTAGCCATTATTTGTCGTAAAAAGTAAATGACAAAAAAAAGTTATTGTGGGTTATCCATAAGAGATAGACATATACCATCACGGACTTTTTTGTAGACCTTTTCAATGTGTACAATACTTAGTACATTATTTTGATAAAACTCGTAGGGTTCAGCCTGCGTTTGCAATGTAAGCGGAAAAAATGTAATTATTTACGACATCACATTAGAAACCTCAAAAATAACAGTACTTCTCCACTATTTAATGGATGTTATTATACATGTAAACCTTCCTCTTGAATCACTCTATCTATTAAAAAAAACCGCATCAAAATCCGTTGCGTAGTTTCAAAGATTTAAGCATACAAAGGGACATAGGGACAGAGAAAGCGACTTTGTTTTATACTTGTATAGTGATGATAGTGAAGTAAATACCTACAAGCTTTTTTGCCGACTGTAAGTACTTGCGTTTCATCCAATTCACATATCCATACCATAAAGCCGTAGGAGGACCGCAATAGAGAGATCTCTCTCTATGCAGATGTTATGCCTGGGGACCGAACTTATGCCATTATTCCGGCCAAACGGCAGCCGGACGACCGGATAGCCTAGTGTGGTAGGAGGCCTTGTATGGAGCTTGAGGTCCCGGATTCGATCCCCGGTCGGGGCAGATGTTTGTATGATGAATGCGATGCGAATGTTTGTTTAGTTTTATTTTATTTATTCGTTTATTCGGGGCACCAACATGTATGTATGTATATTATAACATAGCATTGTTTTTACAATAATGGTTACAGATGTTTATTGCGTATGTACCCCAACTAAAGGTGAACACAGCATTTTGTCATTCATATTATCATATTAAGGAAAAAATACAATCAATTAAACATAAAAAAAATGTGGTTAAATTTTTTATCTACGCACATATCATAAGTCCTCTATAATGCGTTCAGAAATCGTAGAAAATGACCAGCATTGCAGTACATCGTCGCCTCACCACGACCAGCAGGTCCAGCAGTAAAGTAATAGTCATTACGATATCGAATTCGATTTTTCGAATTTGACAACCAACGTAATTTACAATCACAGTGAAATAAAACGGATCACTTACGTATATAAGTCGAGTTTAGTCCGACATGTATAATAATTAATCATGTGTTTTTTTTTTAAACAGTTTACGATGTGTATGTTTGTCTATGATTAAAAAAAAACAATCAAATTCGTGACAGGTATGGGTACGATACATGCCTTCGGCTTCTGAACCCATCTTAGAGTACTTATAATATGTGTGTAGATAAAGTAATGTATGCAACTCCACATAATTAGGCCTTAAAACACTCGTGTGACTCAGCTTCGCCTCGTTTCATAAAAACACACTCGTGTTTTAAGGACCCTCATTATGTAGCAGTTGCATAAACTACTATTTAAGTGGGTTTGTTCTCAGGTCTTGGTTGTTTAATATGTATTTAATATGTGTTAAGTATGTATTTATCTATATAAGTATGTTTATCCGTTGTCTAGTACCCATAGTACAGGCTTTGCCTAGTTTGGGACTAGGTCAATTGGAGTCAATTGTCCCATGATAAGTAAGCAAGTAAACACTTTATTGTACAAAAAAACAGGATAAAACACAAGTTACAACAATCAAATTTGAGTGCAAAGGCGGATTTATCCCTTTTAGGGATCTCTACCAGCCAACCTTTGAGTGGTGGAGAGGATTAGTTCACTGGGGATCGACAAAAAATGAGTTCATAATTATAAATCATAACTGTCTTAAAAAAATTGTCTAAGTTTTTTAAGTTGAGGCACAGGTTTACCCAATTATCGGATTTTTGGGTTATCAACGTTTCCCAAAACGTGACAAACAAAATTTAACTTAAACGTCCATATCTCTATACTAACTATCTACCCTAAGCGTTTGAGTGCGTTTTTTTGCCTTTTCTGAAGTGGTGAACAACGAACTTTGTTTCTCTTATCACTATCAGTTATAATTGAATGGCCACGATGGTGGAGTTATAACGTAAACACATACCGTAGGTATACATACAGCGTGTGACATCCGCACGAACATATATTTTAAGTGCTGAAAGTATAAACCCTAACGAACGTAAATTGGTATCTTAAGTTTAAAAAAATAAAACTTTTTATTTCATACAAATTAATTCGGCACGCAATGTATCGGTAGCAAAGCTAATAACTGACACTTAATTTCACTCCTAGTGACACGTTATCAAATAAATGTTTGAATTATCTACATTGTTGCTCGAAAAAAAAACTCTCGTTACAAGGGCAATTGTTAATTTTTAATGTTAATGTTAATTGTTTAAGTACCCATAACACAAGCTCTGCTTAATTTGGGACTAGATCAATTTGTTGGTGTGAATTGTCCCACGATATTTATTTATTTATTTGATAAAACAGTTCACAGCACTTATAGCTATATCGTTAGTTAAAATTTATGTTTATAATTATGAAAGTCACACGCTGTAAATATTTTTTGTGTCAATACAAAAACTGCGCTGTTCGCGCTTTATCGCTATCGGACAAGGAACGCAATTTCCTGGCATTGCACTATCATATGAGTGACTGATTTCGGAACGACGTCGTTATAGTTAGTTTGTATACTTACTTACTTTATTATTAATAGGTAGTTACACAGAACTATAGGTTAAAACTTTACTGAAGCATGTTTATCCGTTGTCTAGTACCCATAGTACTAGCATAGTGCTTTGCCTAGTTTGGGACTAGGTCAATTGGTGTCAGTTGTCCTATGATATTTATTATTATTATTGTATGTCGCACCCATTCACGGGACAACAGTGTCCCGGACCTTTGGGAGGCGTGCGCTTAGAGGCCCTTATTACAATTTAATGAAGAGTAAGCGATACATCGAGCGGACGCTGTCCCTGACCGCGCCATAGGGACACACTCAGAGACAGCACCCGCCAGGTGTAGGGACTATTGTAAATCGATGGGACCTAAAGTGTAATGGACTATGGGAAGGAAAATCATGGGCTAACTACTGGGCTATTGATTGAGACCGCCGGACGTCTACCAAATTGAAATCTCTCTATCGAAGATGATATTATTATTTACTAATTAACTGTCTTGTTTTTGTTTCCAGCGTCGGCCAGGGCAGGTGAAGGCATATTTCATCTACGGAGTGGTTATCACAGTTCTGGCAGTACTCGCCGCCATCATTCAAATGGCGGCCACCAACGACGCCCAAGTTGGTCTCTTGGTGCTGTTTGGATGTGGTGAGCTCAATAGAAACTACTTAAATAACCTAACCAACTTAGAAAAGTTGTAAAACCCGCGACATTGTCATTTCAAAGTTCAATATTTCAAAAACGGGTGATAGCTGATGCCACAGAGAGATACAAAGATACACAGATGTGAGTTTGTAGGAACGTAACACATATTGACGTAATCGTAAACGTGTGCTGTACGTGTGTGTTCCTCGTCCCCCTCGAAAAGTGGCAGAAAAATTGTAGTGCATAGATAAGCCAAAGGCGCCTCTTGTCTGTCTTCTTTATGGGAATCGGTCCATCCGCTAGGGCGCTACGACGCTACAAACAAGCAGCACACCTCCCCCTGTCATTCGTCGAAGGTTATTAAAACACAGACGATTATCTTACTTGTCAGTACGATAACCTTAGCATAGGTTACGCTCAACACGTAGAGAGTTTGAAACGTTATCGTATAGTGTGGCAGTGGTGACAGTGGGTTTAAGTGACCTGTACTGAGCATCGACCAAAAGTATTCGAATGCTACGTAACGTAATCGAGTGGAGCGTTTTCGAGAAATTTTGTATGACGTTTGGAAAAGCGCCCCCCTTGAGCGTAATTGGTATTAAAATTTAATATGAAATTTCTCGATGGCGATACGATAACGATTACGTTACGTAAGATTTAATATTCGTGTAGAAATGTGAAGGCCCTGCCTTCATACAGTTGTACCATAAATATAAGTTACAAGGATGTACCCGCGCAGTGAGCATTTTTTTGGAAAGCGCGAAACCATTTTTATGTACACACATCATAAGTCCTCTATAATGCGTTCAGAAACCGTAAAAAATTACCAGCATTGCAGCGCGTCGACGACTTCGCCGCCAGCCCCAGCAACACCACCACCACAGCAATAAAGTAATAGCCATTACGACATCGAATTCGATGTCGTAATGACTTTTCGATATCGAATTCGATGTTTCAAATTTGAAAACCAACGTAATTTACAATCATAGCGAAATAAAACGGATTACTCACGTATATAAGTCGAGTTCAATCCAACATGTATAAATAATAATGTGATAACAATTTACAATAAAAAAAAAACAGTTTACGAAACGTCAATTAAGTATGTTTGTCTATGATAAAAAAAAAACAGTAAAATTCGTGACAGGCATGGGTATGATATCCCTTCGGCTTTTGAACCCATCTTAGAGTACTTTATAATATTTGTGTAGATAAAGTAATGTATGCAACTCCACATAATTAGGCTTTAAAACACTCGTGTGATACTATTATGAAACTCAGCTTCGCATCGTTTCATAAAAACACACTCGTGTTTTAAGGACCCTCATTATGTAGCAGTTGCATAAACTACTATAGCCAATTATAAGGCAGTGTATTTGCGCGGGTAAAAACTTCAGCAGCCATTGGTCAAACGTTCGCGTGCCATTGCGATGGCCGCCATTTTGTTCGGCACCGCGCCATGCGTCACAGACGCTATGGGCGAGAAGACAAGAGTTTACCTGTCATTGCATAATTGCGACTAACGCAATACGGTCTTTATTGCTGGTGCTTATATTCGGTTCAGAGGGTCGAGCACGACTTTACGAAAGCTGCGTAACGTTACGGTTATCGTATCGAGATCAATGCCCTAAGCATGACTTTTCGAATCCTGCGTTACGTTACGGTTATCGTATCGAGATCGAGAAATCTCATACTAAATTTTAGTTCCAAATACGCTCACGGGCGGGCGCTGTTCCAAACGTCATACAAACTCGTTAAAGTTTACTATTCGATTTTACGTGACGCAGGATTCGCCAAGTCGTGCTTAGGGCACAAGAAACCTCATACTAAATTTTAGTTCCAAATACGCTCACGGGCGGGCGCTGTTCCAAACGTCATACAAACTCGACAACGTTTACTATTCGACTTTACGTTACCCAGCATTCGTGAAGTCGTGCTCGACCCTCAGTTCGGTATTGTTAACATTCGTCTGCGCGGACGGAGATTCCCGATGTAACTTATATTTGTGGTCCACCTGTACATACATTTGTCGCATAGACGTAGCTGTCTTCAATGTGTGTTCGTTATTGCTAAATGTATTATCTTGTTCCAGTTATCTACTCCCTGATACTCTGGATGGTACACGAGACATACGCGAAGCTGAGCGCAGGCGTTGTATACAAGGACCATATTCGTCTCGTGGAGAACTAATAGACGAAGAGGCTTCACATAAACTAATATCATAGTACCTATATCTCGTCCAATTTCTCCTGGAACTCGGAGTCGCAAAAGAGTAGCTTATATGCCCGCCATAAAAGGCCCATAAGCACATAATAACTATAGATCTATCGTACAGAGGGCTCCCTCTCAATTACTCTCAAACAAGTCAAGTTTGGTTACGAAAAATCGCCTACTATTACGACCGTAATGTGCTTGCACGCGAAATTGAAACTTATCGTGTGACATTAGCGTTTATATTCCGATGGGCACCGCTAACTAAACATTAACAGTGCTTATTACTTCAATAAAATATAGTAAGTAGGAAAGTAAGTAAGAAAGCTTAACGTGCGAGCCGATTGGCAACCAACATCACACGCCTGCTCGAGAGGCGCGCCCGCAGAACGCACCTAAACTGAGGAGTGCCACCACCCTGCCATAGTGCAAGAGAGCACGATATATACGCTACTTCGTTCCGACGCCGAGTGCCAGGAGCCATTGGGTATAACATACATATGATTAAATCCTAACTAATATTATAAATGCGAAAGTAACTCTTGTCTCTCTGTCTGTCCGTTTGTTACCTCTTCACGGGAAAACCGCTGCACCAATCTAGATTAAATTTGGAAAGAAGATAGTTTGAAAACTCTTGCTAGGCCCTCAGTTTATGTGATACTCTCACAGTTTCGTTTATTTGATACTTTCAGGCCGGCTTGCACCTACCTGTCAGACACTAATGTCAAGTTATCCCGGGCAACCTCGAGTTAGTGGCTAACCCATTTCTGAGCGGCTACTCCGAAGTCTGAAATTCGAAATTAGTATCCGACTGTCTCGCCCACGCCAACATAGGTTAACACGAAAGCGAAAAGACAATCGGATACTCGGTTACGAACAGCGAATTACGAACTTCGGAGTAGCACCTCCGTGCAGAGCGCCTAGTGTAATCGCCGACCAGGCCAAGAAATACGTCTCGATCGCGTTCGCGTTTTACAGTTCTCATACTATTTGACACTTTAACGCAAACGCGATCGAGACGTATTTTGTGCTTTTTGATTACACTAAGGGCACTGAGCGCCTAGTGTAATCGCCGACCAGGCCAAGACATACGTCTCGATCGCGTTTGCGTTAAACAATTCTCATACTATTTGACACTTTAACGCAAACGCGATCGAGACGTATTTTGTGCTTTTTGATTACACTAAGGGCACAGATCTTCCTTAGTTATTCGCACACGCACAGTACCTGGAAAAGAAAATCGTGCGCAGCTTAAGAAATCGACAGTTAGTATGAAATGATAATCTTTAATTTTATGGCCATTTAGCTAAGAGTAAAGTTTATTATGTACTTACTTAGCTTAGTTTAGTTTTTTTTCTAAAATAAAGTTTTGTACCTAAAGTTGCATTTTATTTTCAACCGCTGATATAATTAATGAACATAGTATAATTAGTATAATATTATGACCTTTGGAACATTTTGAACACAGGAACGGCGGAACGAGTCATATCACTAATTTACCACGAAATGGGCAACAAAAACGGATTACCGAAGGACCCGTCCATATGCTATTATGAATATGATTTCAACACTGGCTATAAAATTTCGATTTAGCATTTATCTATCTGTTTCTTTCAATTTCCGGGAGCGCTCAATACAGACCTATTCCAAACCACTTATCCGCTAGCTCCGAGGCTGGTTAGATGTGCTGCAAGTGTTTTTCCGATTTGGAGGTCGAAAATTAATTTCAAACGTAATTTACACGTGTTTTTTTAATGCATATTTAAACATTTAGACAATCCTTGATGTTTTGATAGAAAGTCAAGTTAATATAATCAATATTTTTGTTATATTAACGTGACTATTCTTTCTTTCAATTGTATTAAGCATTTTTCAGTGTTTCGATTTGTTTATTCAATAACATATTTTTTGTTGTTTTATAAAACCTTACATACCTAAGTAATACCACATAATTATTATTATGGGACTTGTCAGGTGCAACGACGATACGTGATTTAAAACTCGACGCCGCCGCGCATAGTATCCTTGGCACAGTGATTGTAACTTAAATTCCTAGGATTATAGTCCAGATTACTTTGGCATTATTATGTTAAACTGTTTTGTACTAAATACTCAACCGAATTAAATAATTCTTATCAGTTTAACCAAAATACTAAACGCATCGAAAACTTTAAAAGTAGAATAACTTGTAGCTTTATAAAACATGGCCCAGCAGAGCCAATGAATGTAGGGAGAATGATTTTTTTCAAAGTAATACTTTACAGGGTTGTTCATTCAGACTTACTCAACCCCTTGGTGAAGTCTTGATGGTTCATTACAACGAACCCAGTCTGTATAGTGGGACAGTAGGTAAGTACCTGTATTAAGCACTACTATTTAGGTACATATATCCTATTGAATAGGACCTATTAATTCTAAACAATACTTAGGTAAGTACCGCGTATTTTGGTGTCATAAAAATTATAATTTCTCACGACCTACGAAATATTAAGTAGAGATGTAACGGATATCCGGGCACTATCCGGTATCCGGCCTATCCGGCCACATTTTGCTATCCGGCCGAATACCGTATAGTTGCGTAGTATCCGGCCGGATACCGGATAGTAATTAAGTAACTAATTATAAGGAGAAAATTTGAGTGACATAAATATCAAACCACAAAGTAGGTAATAAAAAATTGCCTACAACGGCTACAACATGCCTCTACAACGCTAACAACATGCCTACAAGTAGAAACACGTTGCAACCTGCACCGCCCATCGAGCCCACGCGCCGTCGAATTTTCTCCATTTTTCCAAGGTATTTTAGGTAAAAAAGTTGTGGCCGGATATTCGGCGGCCGGATACCGGATAACCGGCCGTTGCGACGGCCGGATATCCGGTATCCGGTATCCGGCCAATCCACTATTCGTTGCATCTCTATTTAAAATATAATGGAACAATTTACTAAAGTGACGAAGAATCAATTTTTTTGATATGCACAGAGTACTAAAGTGCCAAATGTATTTAAAGTTGAAAAATTATAAATGACTTAACAATAAACTTGAACAGAAACTGAAACAGGTAAAAGCACTATAAAGAGAAAAAACTTAATTTAACCGTCATCATTAGTAGGTACTTAGTGTCAAAAATTTCACCGTTTTTTTAGGGACTAAAGCGCCAAAAAAGTCCTCTGATCGTCCTGAAACCCAGATCAATGCAGAAAAATGCACTGATTGTGGTGGTATATAATAATATAACTCAATTTGGCCCAAAGTGTCGCTTTGGTATCTTTACCTCCGAAGCGACGATACGTATTAAACAAATAGAGATATTATAACATTACAATCAGCATCTCAAAACCTTTTTGTCGTAGAAGAACTGCGTTCCGAGACTTGCATCTTTTTATACTATAATGTTTTTGATGGAATCTCATCTCTTTTTGTAGGCAGTCCTTTTTTTTCATCGTTCGCGATTATAAAACCGTGTCTCCCAGTCAATGCGGCCAATTTCTTAAGAAAAAATACTTAAGATTCGAAAATGAATATGTTAAGAAAAATAAAATAAAACTTCTTTCGGGGGTGTTGATTACGAAAATGACATTCATTTTCAAGTCCAAGATGATAGACGTTTATTTATCTTAAAAATCGACATGGGTGTCATTTTATAGGGGGTGCTGATTACGAAAATGACATGCATTTTCAAATCCAAGAAGGTCGACGTCTATTTTTCTTAAAAATCGATATGGGTGTTTTCTTTCACCGAAAAGCTCCTAATAAACTACATAAGTATTTTCGCACATAAATTTCAAAGAACTCAGAGGTGCGAGCCTGAGCTTGAACCCACGACCCTCTGCTTAAGAGGCCATAGGTCAAACCACTAGGCTACGCATATACCGCAGCATTTAATTAATAATAAAGTGTAATACACTCGTCAAGTTAATGAGTCATCTTTTCTTTTTTTTTAAATATAAACTGACCAGTGATTGACCCCTATCTCACTTGATGGAAGGTGCAGATAAGGCCTAAGGTGTAACTCACTGGTTCAGTAACAGCCTATTCACTAGAGCCTTGAAGAGCCTTAGATTGTATCCGTCCAGAAATGCAGACGGTGGGAGTGAATTTCATTCCTTAGCAGTTCGCATTAGGAAGGATGAAGCAAACCGTCTCGTGCGGGCCAATGGAATGCCAACAAGGTATGGGTGAAGACGCTCCCCCCGCCTGGAAGTCCGTTGGCAAAAAGGAAATGGAGCTATCAGGTCGTGCAATTCCTGCGCACACTCACCAAAATGTATCCGATAAAAAACAGACAGACATGCAACTCTTCTATATTTTTTATAAACTCACTGAAACATGAATACACAGAAAAAAACCAGAAAAATGCCAACCCCGGGAATCGAACCCGGATCCTCGACACTCCGGGTCGTGTGCTTTTCCCCTACACCACGATTGGACATAGAGGAAAGGCCGAATTTTTTCCATGTATTCAAATCTTAGCTTGTTTTTATCACTTTTTGCAGTGACTAGCGCCATCTATGCGATTACTTCGTAAACCGAAAACAACGCACCCTTTCGAAACTTATCAGTTTACCCAGGCTCAACAACGAGATGGCGCACTAAAGCAATCAATTCATGATCTCAGTAGGAGTATCTTTTTGTATTTTTTCTCCCAATTTTTTATTTTTACGGTTTTCCCGTGAATATCAATTATATTTACGAAGTAATCGCATAGATGGCGCTAGTCACTGCAAAAAGTGATAAAAACAAGCTAAGATTTGAATACATGGAAAAAATTCGGCCTTTCCTCTATGTCCAATCGTGGTGTAGGGGAAAAGCACACGACCCGGAGTGTCGAGGATCCGGGTTCGATTCCCGGGGTTGGCATTTTTCTGGTTTTTTTCTGTGTATTCATGTTTCAGTGAGTTTATAAAAAATATAATTGATGTTCACGGGAAAACCGTAAAAATAAAAAATTGGGAGAAAAAATACAAAAAGATACTCCTACTGAGATCATGCAACTCTTCGACGGTGTTCGAGGCTTTGCAACCTGTTCTTGACCATCGAGGCATCACCAATGAGCCTACGGGCTCGACGCTCTACTGAGTCCAACGCATCATACCCTATAATTAACAATTATAATATTCAATAGACATAATGACAAAAATATCATTATTTAATTATCATAGCTGTTGCCCGCTACTTCGTCTGCGTAAAAATTGTTTATTGCTATATCGCTGAAACTAAGTTTAAGTAACAAAATAAGTACTAAGTGATACGGTGGTCTGCATTTGATCGATGTCATAGAGGAAAATAACAGTTGTATTTGTGTGTTTTTCGACATCGATTAAATGCGAAACACTAAGCGGCAGCAAGCTACAAGGGGCTCTGTTGGGTAATTTACTTCGATAGCAAAGAGAAATGCAGACACTTACTTGAGGATTCCGCAACGCTGGTTTTGGGGGCCCCCAATTGATGTTAGTCCACAGGAGTTATAGCTGGCGTTCGCTGATGGTGAATGTGTCGTTGCTAAGATTTTGACTTGCTTTCAAAGGTTTTGAATTTGAAGTTTGAGCGGAGCGGTAGCGCTGCACACTGTACGAGACTCGTTACGAGAGAGGAGAATGAATGTCTCTAAAACGTTGGCAACACTATACTGGTGTTGCGTTTTTTTAACGCTTTTGGAAAGCGTTTTGTTCGTATCCACATTCAAATCTGCCATCGATTTGGATAGATTAAAATAATTAAAAACAAATAACAATCTTGTGCCAGCTGAATACTAGGTTTATAGAAGTACGGAACAGGCTCTATTTTCAGGAATTTTCAAATTTAATATCGTACCGATAAAATACTTATTGCAAAATCAGTCAATAATGTTACAAATTTTGTAATAGTATTTTATTTGTACGATAATAAATTTGAAAATAAAATAACGGCTGAACCAGATGGTTCAGATGGGTCAGAGGTAAACTTAAAGTAATTGTACTGTACTTACATTGATTCGTGTAACATATAACAGACAGTTGATTCGTAAGTCATATCATTATACTTATCTAAAATTAAACCAATCGGTTTTCTATTTCGTGGTTTTCCTGTAGAACTATACTATAATTAATAAAACATAAATTGTAACATACAATGACAATGCAAAGAAAAATTCGTTAAGCAGCTGGACAGCTGCTTAACGAATTTTTCTTTGCATTGTCATTGTATGTTGAATTTCATTCTATGAATGTTTCATAAAAATAAAACAAAAATAATCAATAAATCGATTATTTTCATAAATTGTAACTGCAAAACAAGCCAGAACTTTTTACAATAAGCCGATGTTCCATCCTTTTGAAAAAGGTATTAAATTAACTGCAGACGTAAAATAATTTTATTAAGAGCCGGGATATAAGTATGAGGCACGGAGAGTGCACATAGATGACAGAGGGTCGAGCACGACTTTACGAAACCTGGGTAACGTAGAGTCCAATAGTAAACGTTGTCGAGTTTGTATGACGTTTGGAATAGCGCCCGCCCGTGAGCGTATTTGAAACTAAAATTTTGTATGAGGTTTCTCGATCTCGATACGATAACCGTAACGTTACGCAGATTTCGTAAAGTCGTGGTCGACCCTCAGTAGGTGCTAGGTGATCAACATAATAATTATTGTCTGACTCCTGCGATTTCATCTGACACTACAGCGATGCCAGAGATACCCCAGACATAGGATGCCGTTATTAGGGGACGCAAAATTGACAAGCCGGAACCAACTTTTAACATGAAACTACCGTGAGACTCAATCATAGTGACTTTTTCAAATCCCCGCCCTGCTTGGAAAGCAAAGCGTCTTTGCAAAACTGTGAGTATATCACAACTTGGTTTCGGTTTTAGTGAAATAAAACGGATCACTCACGTACATAAGTCGAGTTTAGCAGAGCCACGGCGCGCAGTGTGCGTCTCGCTGCCGCTAGGTCATGCGCTCGCAGAGGAAGGACTACGAATTAGTCTGATGCAAGTCGGGCTAAACTTGACATAAATACGTAAGCGATCCGTTTTATTTCACTAAAACCGGAACCAAGTAATACATCACAGTTTTGCGATGGCGCTTTGCTTTCCAAGCAGGGCGGGGTTTTAGTTTGTAATAGCTGACCAAAGACAAGGTTGCAACCTTAACAAAATGCTTCGTACGTCAGCAGTGGCACAATTTTTTTTTATTAAAAGAGGGAAATAAGCGGGCAAGCAGGTCACCTGATGGTAAGCGATCACCGCCACTAGTCCGTTGCCGGCCTTAAAGGAGAAAAAGGGATAGAGGAAAAGAGGGGGGGGGATCGGGCCTCCGGCACTCTCACTGACCGAACGAAACGCAACAGGGGTGCTGTTGCTTTCTGCGAGAGGGTGGTACTTCCTCGGACGAGCCGGCCTATTCGTACGGCAGCAATAGTTACAGTATACTCTCTCACAACACGTCGTTTATTTATTGCATTGTTACAGGTACACCATGTACTTGAATAGCATCAATGTCGAGAACGGCTGCCTCGTGTTCGCGTTTCTGAGTGCGGTAAGTTTATACAGACAGCCTTACATAACTAGATAGCGAGCACGAACCTGCTTGGCAAGGCGCCGTTTAAGTAAGTAAGTAAACACTTTATTGTACTGAAAAAACAGGATACAAACACAATTTACAAAAAAAACAAATTCAAGTACAAAGGCGGGCTTATCCCTATAAGGGATCTCTACCAGCCAACCGTAGAGTGGTGGAGGTTTACATGTGCGCTACGCACAAAATCAAAGTCAAAGCTTATTTATTTGCAAGAATCATGGTACACAGGCTGTTGAACATTGACAAAGTAGAACAACACAATTTACACAATTCACCATTCAGTAGTAAAATGACTCTTAAACTTCATACTTATTAATACTGGCGGAGAATGTGGATGTATTTTCGTGTTCTCTCAGTGAATTCACTAGGTCTGCACTATTCACCATATAGGTCTGATTAGTAAGAATTTTTGTACACCTAATTAAATAATTTAGTTTAAATAGTAGGTATAATTAAAGTTGTAAAATAAATTAGTTATAAGTTGTAAAGTTCAGTTACACTATTGTTTTAGGCTTAGATCCTGTAAAAATAGTTGTAAGTGTGGAAAAAATAAATAAATAGATTCCCATTCAAATAAAAGCAACCAAAGTCTGTTGGTGTTCAAATCTACGGTAAAAACAAATGAAATACAAGTTATTACATGAGACAGGTAGATAACGCATTCGCTGCCGGTTGTCAGGCACGAAACTCCTTCAAGTGCCGCAAACGCACAAGTGCGTTCAAATGCCTGCAAATGTATGACAGCAGCACTTTGCGTAGCGTATATAGATTCGTTTCGTAGATTCGTTTGTACTTTTTTATAGAACAAAAAGAATGTTTAAAAATGATCAGATACTCCTGAAATTTTGTGATCTGGTTCGAGAATTAAGTAGGCGTACCTAAAGGATTTTTTGTGGATTCGTTTTTGTTTTTTGATAAAAAAATGCGTTCTAAAATGAGATAGCGAAGTCTATAGCACACAGGGCCACTAGTTTTATATAATTCACGTTTAATAATTATTTTTCTCAAACACAGAAGTTAATATTCGCATTACTTCCAAAAAAATAAAGACACTAAGTAGTACATTTATAGATAGCACAGTTCTTTGCCGGCCTAAGGAGAGCAAAATTATATATGAATATCCATTACCTACTGGCCGCTATATTATCTACACGCCGACGACCTCGTCACCGCCATCCAGTCGGGACAGAGCCAGGTCTTAGGGGACAGCTTCCGAACGTTGAAGATGTCTAGTCGACTAGCAGACATTTGATAATAGTAGTTTATGCAACTGCTACGTAATGAGTGTTTTAAGGCCTAATTATGTGGAGTTGCATACATTACTTTATCTACACACATATTATAGGTACTCTAAGATGGGTTCAGAAGCCGAAGGCATATCATACCCATACCTCACATACCCTGTCACGAATTTGACAGTTTTTTTTAATCGTAGACAAACATACCGAGCTGACGTTTCGTAAACTGTTTTATTTTTATTATAAATTATCACATTATTATTTCTAAATGTCGGACTGAACTCGACTTATGTTCGTGAGATTGTCACCCTTCTCGCCTTGCTAACTCGCCTCGTAAACGGCTTGGTAACCGCGGCTGGCATTGCTTCCAAGACTGGTTATGAAACGACTGAAGCGGGCTTTATTTTTAATGAGCTGAAGACAGTATTCATAATTATGGAAGGAATGAGGACCCTTCTCTGTTTTGCTGTTTCACGGGATTCTCAAGGTTAGTATATGAAGATGAAAGACCAAGGAAGATGATTAGATTATTTATTACTTTTTTAAATTTCTTAAAAGATTATCTCATTTCATGCTAATTTCCGAAACATTCCGCCCAAGTTCCTACCGCTCCCCCATTTTCGTCCACACTAGCAGGACTTACGCAGAGGGTCGAGCACGAGTTTTTGAATCCTGCGTAACATTACGGTTATCGTATCGAGATCGAGAAACCTCATACTAAATTTTAGTTCCAAATACGCTCACGGGCAGGCGCTGTTCCAAACGTCATACAAACTCGATAACGTTTACAATTCGATTTTACGTGACGCAGGTTTCGAAAAGTCGTGCTCGACCCTCAGGACAAACCTTCTCGAAACCGACAATTTCGGACTAATTCGTTGTCCTTCCTCTTGGAGCGCACGAGCACGACTCAGACGTGTGTGATCCTCACTAATAACTGTCTTGTGTTTGTTTCCAGCGTCGGCCAGGGCAGGTGAAGGCGTATTTCATGTTCGGAGTGGTTATCATAATTCTGATTGTGCCCGGTTGCATTATTGGAATGGCGGTCAGACATGAAGAAATCGCCCTATTATTGTATGGTATAAGTGGCCTGGTTGGATGTGGTGAGTTCCCTAGAAACTAAGTGGGTAGGGTACTTACTTAAAATAAAAACCGGCCAAGTGCGAGTCGGACTCGCGCACCGAGGGTTTCGGAAAAAAGGGTATGTAAATAGTTCGCCTATCGAGAGAATTAAGGCTCGAAGATTTTTCACAAATGTACAGTGTGGGGTATTTTTGTGTTGGTCTCTGACTCTCTTAGACAGACATAAAATCTTAAGGCGCTTCCCTGACCCAGACTCTGAAGCGGCTGCTCTTTTGAGCCTTTCTGTAAATTATTTAAACCATAAAAACAAAATATACAAATACATTCCCGGGTTCAAATCCCGGTCGGGGCAGATGTTTGTATGATGAATATGAATGTTTGTTCTCGGGTCTTGGATGTTTAATATGTATATAAGTATGTATTTATCTATATAAGTATGTTTATCCGTTGTCTAGTACCCATAGTACAGGCTTTGCCTAGTTTGGGACTAGGTCAATTGGTGTCAAATTGTCCCGTGATATTTATTTATTATTATTTATTACATTAAGTATCTATAACATCTTAACTTGTTTTTCTGTTTCAATTTTTTTTTCCTATTTAATACTTATGATATCTGCATCACAAGTAAGTCAAGTTGCAATTACTATTCTGTTACTACATCATAAGCATAATTTACTTTGACTTGTGACATACACCAATGTATAAAGAATTTAATAGGCTAAGATTTCTATGTTTAACAATATTAAAATACCTTTTCATAATCATCATCATCATCACTATCATCATCATCGGCCTATTTACGTCCCACTGCTGGGCATCAAGTCTTTATTTAGAATATTAAAAAAAAAATTTATAAGTAATTTACATAATCGGTGAGTAGGTATTTTGAAAAAAAAAATTTTTTTCCGAAAAGACGCGTTATTACCGTTTTGCGTTAACCCCACCTCACTTCTACTAAATAACATCGTTTTAGTGGCGACATCTATTAAATATCGGTCTAACCACATTTTACACAGTGTTATCACAAATAACAGATTATCACAGAATTCGCACCGAATAACGTAAATGTCACTTATTTAAAATTTTACACGACTGCCCAAAAAAAAAGAGCGTTGCCATGCAACACCTCCGCCTCCACTGCTACACGAATCAACACATGCCACACAGACCCAACTATCACCACCACCACTATACTAAACGCTGACGCGTTTCGGCACTCTCCACGAGGCCATTTACGAAGCACAACAACAACCGCTCAACATGCCACCACTTCCACTACTGACATATGTAAACCATGTACTCAACTTAGTTAATGACAATACCAACGTACCCACTAATATTTTATAAATTCCAAATTACCCTTTTATGTAAGTCCTAAACTACCCTTTTTTTTTAAATGAATTCCAAACTACCCTTTTTATTTTTATTTTTAATTTACGCCAGGTACCCCGTTATTTTTAACCGAGTACGGTAAAAAGAGAAGTCATGTTCTCATTATTACTATGACACATTATTAAAATTAGAATCAAGTCGTAACAAAGGCGAAGAAACCAAATTAACTTGCTCATTAATAATAGACCCCATGTCGTTGTACCTAATTATTTCCAATTGTTCTAAAACCGATAGCCGCAAACCCTTATCACAATAATGTAGAATTTCGTACGTATCTGAGTCTAACAACGAATGATTCGTTTCTAATAAATGCTTGGCAAAGTTTGATTTCTCTGGATGATCATGCCTATATGACGAGACATGCTCTTTAAATCTAGTATCAAAGCTTCGACCGGTTTGTCCAATGTATACATCAATCATTATCATCAATCACACCCTTGATTACACTAGACGCTCAGTAGGTCTAGCTCAAGTCACAGCGCAACTTCTATCTCACGCGAGGATAACTGCCCGTCCTTTTCTGTCACTCAGGTCAGAGGTACAACGGGACGGGTAATGTAATCTCGCGCGACAAACAAAGTCACGGCCAGTAGTGCTAGCCCTACAGACGTAAACGCGAACGTGATCGTTATGTGAGTATTTTTGGTCGTTGATCAGGTACAAGGCGCTATCTGAACAAAGCTTTAATTCGTTCCTGCCCGCAACTTTTCCTTGTTAGTGTTACTAACTAACTCCCACAGTGCAGGAAACACGTCCTGTGTGCTTATCTTTCGTTTTGAAATATATTTTAATACCTTGTGCTTTAAATCTCGGTGAGTAGTAATAATAACTAGTAGCTCTGTGAGCTGTAGACCTCTCGCGACCTCATTTTAGAACAGCATCCTATTAAAAAAAAAACGAGTGGAAAAAATCCTACCTACTTACGTAATTATCAAACCAGCGGAACTAGATCACAAAATTTAAATATGATATAGACGTATCGACAAAAACAATCTGCGTCTTGTTATTTTTTATTATTATCTATACCTATAAAACAGTACCGTGACTGACTGACTGACTGACTGACTTACAACGCACAGCCTAAAGCTATAGCTAAACCACTGCACCCAGCGACTTCAAATTTGGCAAACAATTTCCTAGAGGTGTACCAAGAAGGGATTTTTCGAAATTTCCACGGGATAGGGAGTAAATGCGATTTACATTTTCGAACCAAAGTGGCTCTATCTCCGTAATTATAATTATTAGATATTTAAAATTTGGCATGCAAGTACGTAATAATAATGAGCTAATTCGGTTTTCAGGACCTTACCGAAATTCTCACGGGATAAAGAACAAATAGTATTAGTTCATAATAACTGACTGGCAGATACAGAGACTTGAAAGTTTACAGATATATGTTTGGGAATCATAGAGGTGCACTAAGACGGGATTTTTCAAAATTCCTAAGGGATAGGGAATAAAGGGGATTTATATTTCAGCTTAAAAGTGATCCTATGACTGACAGACAACGCACAGCCTAAATTACTGTTGCCAGACTTCAAATTTGGCATACTTGTACCTAGAGTACTTATCATAGAGGTGCACTAAGGAGGAATAGTGAAATGTCTAAACTTTGTTTGTTTCTTTGTGTCTCTGAAACTTTCACCAATAGAAAGCTACACTATTCCTAATAGACACAGGTTATTTTTTTGCGGGAAAATGCATAATTCCCTCGGGATAGAAATAAGTGAATTCAAGTTAGCGATAAAAGTAGGTACCAATCAGAAACAGTGTAGGTTTCTATTAATTAGTGAAAGTATTTTTTTAATCGGCCTAAATGTAGAATTCTCTTATTTTTAACCCCCGGGAATTTTGCATTTTCCTGAGGAAAAAGTAAATAGGTAAGTACCTCGTCAATGTCAGTCATGAACTGTATGTTTGTAGAATGTCTATGTTGTAGGTACTTATAGTTGTTTTCAACATTTAATTAAGTAAGTAGGTAGTTTCATTTGGTTCACAGTAAACAAAAAACAGCACGCCCCTGTTTCACCAGTTTTACATTGTCAGTTTTCAATGACAATTCGGTGTCAATTGCTGACTTGAAGAGCTTTTGTTTTAGCGCTCTTCGTGCTGGCCAAGAAATGTAGTCATGACAAACCGACAATTCTAAAGTTGGTGAAATAGGGGCCAGACGTCACCTTCTTCCATTTAAATCCAGTATTTGTGTTACTTACGTTATTGTCTACTCGTACGCAATCGCGGGCAAAAGCCAGTTAAGTATATAATTTCATGAGAATTGATTGTGAAATGCGAACAGAGGATAACAGCTGGACAGACAGACATACAAAAGAATTTGTGTCCCAGCTGAAACAAGAGGCGCTTCGGTGACTTCGTCTTTCTTGTATTAGTGACGCGCTGTATGAGAGAGAGAAATTTAGGCGTGTAAGAAAAAGCTTACAAAGTGCGGACTGTATAGGCCGCGCGGTGGATTAAGATCGCTCGGCGAAACTGGTGAGGGCAATTTGGCGCATCTGTACAAATGCGCACACAATTGTTAAGTTCTGAGTGTATTTCTTTGAAACATGTTTTTCTCATTTCGCATTTTTTGTACCTTTAGTCACCTAACGTATAACACTCGCATTTGCTTGTGACTTATTTTGCTAGTATGTTTATTCAGAATCTTGGTGGTATTTTTACCTGCTTTAAATTACCCATTATTTAATTAGTTTCCTTTTTAACATAACAATGCACGTCGTGAACCATTTTTCTGGCTTAATTGCCGTATACAATACAAACTTTAAATTTGGGCATTTTTTTCACCAACTACGACATCATAACGTACTTATTACTAATAGTAAAACAATCCGTACGCAACAGTACCCAAGAGACACAAGACGCGTGAACGAAGCGAAAGAGGGGAAGAACGACTTGATCTACCAATAACGTGTCGGCGTCAGCGCGCACCCTCTCCTCACTCCTCTGCGCAACCAAATAGACCTAAGAATTTACTTCTGTGCCCTAAGCACGACTTGTCGAATCCTGCGTCACGTAAAATCGAATAGTAAACTATAACGAGTTTGTATGACGTTTGGAACAGCGCCCGCCCGTGAGCGTATTTGGAACTAAAATTTAGTATGAGATTTCTCGATCTCGATACGATAACCGTAACGTAACGCAGGATTCGACAAGTCGTGCTTAGGGCACTGCGCATGTCCCTTCCACTTTTGCCCAGCGATCTTAATTCGACCTATACCAAACTACACAATTTTTGTTTTCATCGAGGAAACTCGTTTTCGATCTAGGTATCCACACTCCCACCGTAAAAGTTACCCGAAATCCGTTTAATCGGGCGTTTGCTTCGGACGACTACTTTTTCCTTGTTACTGTTTTATTTGTCCTGGTTATCCTTTT
Source organism: Clepsis dumicolana (assembly GCA_963691665.1). Taxonomy (NCBI): domain Eukaryota; kingdom Metazoa; phylum Arthropoda; class Insecta; order Lepidoptera; family Tortricidae; genus Clepsis; species Clepsis dumicolana. The sequence goes on along the minus strand of OY829520.1, from coordinate 11,276,521 downwards.
ATGGTGCCATAGGGAAAAACAGCTTCAATTATATAGAGTCCTTTACAGTTAGGCGGTGAGCTGAAATTTCATATACACACTTATGTATGTATGCACATAATGCCTAGAGGTAATATAAAACATATCATATTTTCCTGTTTGTTTTGTGAGTTGGATTTTGAAAAGTTTAACAAGATAGAGTAAGTACTTAGAAAACATTGAACTCTATATAGTGTCGGGACTCCTTCTGCGGAAAAGTCCCACATACCTCCCTCCGCGGACTGAGCGCTTAGTGTAATCGACGATCAAAACGACGATTTAAGTGCCAAAATACTATGAGAATAGTTTGTTGTCGATACGTATTTCTCTGTTCATTGGTTCATTGCGCGGTCGCGACACTCACCGCACGGCGGTTACCTAGCAACACACGCAATGGTTTAGAAATCTCTCGCCGCTCTGCTAGTCGTCATTCAGTCGGCGGCCTAAGAGCTGAGGTACGTTTTCAGTGGATAGGCAGGGCTCAGCAAAACCTCAGTAGGTACAGCTAGCCTTTTATGCACCCGATGCGAGAATGTTATATAACTGCAGCCTTGCAACCTTGGATCATGAAAGGAATGTACCTAGATGTTTCCAGCGATTTCTCTTCTGCCAAAAAAATTACATCATATTAAGTCTGTGCAAAGTGCACAGGGTCGGTTTTTTGTGTGCGTAGTTTTGGCATTTGTGTGACAGTTTTGTTTTACTATGAGTTTATACGAGCGTAACAAATTTGACTAGCAAAGATGTGTGCCGTACGTGTGTACCTGGTTCACCTCGAAAAATGTCACAAAAAATTGTAGTGCAAAGCCTGCAGTCTGTTTGCTTCATGCTTGCACCTGAAAACTTGGTTTCAGTTTGTCCATTTCTGCGTCCCCCAGGGTCGGCATCCAATGCCTGGGCATCCTCTGCATGCATTGCTTATAGGCATAGTTTTTTTCTGACACTATAGCGATGCCAGAGATACCCCAAACATGGCATGCCGTTATTATTGAACAAACCAGAACCAAGTTGTGATATACTCACAGTTTTGCGATGGCGCTTTGCTTTCCAAGCAGTTCGGGGGTTTGAAAAAGTTGACCAAAGACAAGGCTGCCACCTTAATAAAATGCTGCGTACCTACGTCCTGTCTAGTTATAAATCTATGTCTCAGCAGTGATAATATACCAACACCGCCACTAGTCCGTTGCCGGCCTTTAAGGTGGGAAAGGGATAGAGGAAAGAAGAGAGGTGATCGGGCCTCCGGCACTCTCACTGACCGAAACAACCGCAACAGGGGTGCTGTTGCTTCACGCCCATTTTCTGCGAGAGGGTTACCACCCTTCCCCGGACTAGCCGGGCTATTCGTACGGCAGCAATAGCTACAGTATACTCTCCCACTACACGTCGTTTATTTATTGCATTGTTACAGGTACACCATGAGCTATAACGGCAAGCGCTTCTTAACCGACTTCAAAATAGGAGAAGGTTCTACGTTCCTAATGCTTAGCAATCCTATCATCACTGTCGAGAACGGTTGTCTCGTGTTTGCGGTTCTGAGTGCGGTAAGTTTATACAGACAGCCATACATAACTAGATTCCCATTCAAATAAAAGCAACCAAAGTCTGTTGGTGTTCAAATCTAGAGTAAAAACAAATGAATTACAAGTTACTGTATGAGACTTAAATTAGGTAGTTGATGCATCCGCTGCCGTCTGTCAGGCACGAAACTGCTTCAAGTGCCGCAAATGCATACGTGCGTTCAAATGCCTGCAAATGTATGACAGCAGCAGCACTGGGCGTGTCACCAAAACGCATATAAATATGCGTGGCCGGCAGTAAAGGCCTGAAAATTTGGCACCTTAAATTAGGTACGAAGTAACTAAGTATTTAGAGTCTTAAAGGTCAATAAAAAGAATAAGTAAGTCGAAAAAAAGGGTTTCAATTTCAAAGCAAGTTACATTAGGGAATAAGTTTATCCGAATTTATAATAGTGCCGTAGACATTTTATATCGAATGAACGTCCAAAACGGCAAAAAAGAACAACATAATGGCATTTTGTGGATAGAATGGTATTCTCCTCATGTAATTGTTATTCTACATATAGGTACCTAGTTCATCCATTAACGATCGTATAGCTTAGTAGTCAGAAAACTTGAATACTTAGGTACATGAAGCTTGAGGTCAGGGTAGATATTTGAAAGCTGAATACGACTGATTGAATTATGAATCTTGGATGTTACACTAGTGGCTTTGTGAGCTGCTTGTGTAAACCTCGCGACCTCATTTATGAATATAAGTTAATTTTTTTAATATAAAAAAATCTACAATAAAAAATCCGATAATCATCGAACCTGGTCACAAAATCACATTTCCAGTGCTTTTTTGTTATTTTTTTTTCTAAAAAGCTGTATTCCTTATTAGCGAACCTGCTCTCAAAATTTCACGAGAATCGGTTGAAAAATGCGACCTGTAGAGGAGAACAGCCGGACAGACATACCTACGAAAGATTTTTTGTCCAAGCTGAAAATAAGACGCTCGGTCAACGCTCGGTTCATCAGTGCCTATACCCATGCTTTGCCTAGTTTGGGACTAGGTCAATTGTCCCAGTCCCATGGTAGGAATTTATTTATTTTTTGACCGAGTGAAGGAAGCGTGCGAGTTTCCGCTTGGACAAAATTTATTTCGAGTATGTCCGCCGTCTGTCCAGCTGTCCCGCTGTCCCGCTGTCCGGCTGTTCTTCTCTATAGGTCGCATTTCTCAACCAACTCTCGTGAAATTTTGTGAGCAGATTCGCTAATTATGTATAGATTTGTTTCCTCGATACGATTTGTTTCGTTCCGGTTCGATAATTAAACAGGTCAGGATTTTTGTCAGTTCGTTTTTGTTTTTTGATAAAAGAAAACGTTCTAAAATGAGGCCGCCAAGTCTACAGCACACCGAGCCACTAGTTTTATTTGATTCACTTTGACTTTTTCTTTGTTTATTTTTCTCAAACATAGAAGTTCGCATTAAGTACTTCCAAAAAACGAAGACACTAAGTAGTACATTTATGGATAGCACAGTTCTTTGCCGGCCTAAGGACAGCAAAATATGTATGAAAAATCCATTACTGGCCGCTATTATCTACGCGCCGACGACCGCGTCACCGCTATCCAGTCGGGACAGAGCCAGGGCTTAGGCAAGCTTCGGCCGGAACGGAAGTTGCCGGACTCGTACTAACAGCCTTCGTCCGGTAACCCCTTTCTTTCAGTAGTGTAGTATTGTAGTAATGTACTATTTTTTTTCTCCAGATTGTCACCATTCTCGCCTTACTAGCTTGCTCATTAATATGTGTGCTAAAAGTAATTGGGATCACCTCCATTGAGGAACTTTACATTCTCGTACTGAGGACCCTGCTGGTTTGCATTCTGTTGTGGAATGGATTCATCTTCTCTGTTGTGCTGTTTAACGGGACTCGCAAGGTTAGTATATACCAAGCAAGATGAAACAAATTGTCTAGGTACAATGTCGGGTCTCTGTGAGCTGTAGACTTCACGAGCAAGTTTTTGAACAAATCAACGAAAAATCTATACTTACGTGGTGGAAAAAAATCGTGGGCCCTGGAAGGGAACTAAGTAGGTACCTTAAATCCTTACGATAGATTATTTTATACAAAGGAAACATAAAACAACAACAAAAACAACATTATTAACAACATTTTTTTTAATAAGAAACCAAATTGAATTCACAAATTTCTCGACAAACCTACATAAACCGGGAATCGTACTGGCAAAAAAAATAAAAACACTCGCTCTCTTATTACATTAGTCGATACAGTCAATGTTAAAGAAACATTAGGTTTTAGGGTCTGAAGTCTAAAAAAATCATTTTATTGGTAATAATAATTCTATGCCCACATTTCCTTCTTAGACGAGGCGTTCTGAAGACAAGCTTAAAAGTGGTAAAATTTTCATATCAGAAAAAATATATCATAATCTGCTATACATTAGAAGTAATTCAGTTTTCCTCGAAAGCCATTTTAGCGAAAGGAAAGTAGTGAAAAAAAATCTAAAGTTACTCCCATTCTTCCGCTTGTAACCATGTTACTGCTGCATTTTTTATCCGAAAAATGTAATTTTCTAATGTTCCTAAAATAATGTACATGACTTGGTAAATGTATTGTTACTTTTTTATATATTTTTTAAAGAGAAATAGAATAGAATTTCTTTCATGCTAATTTCTGAAATATTCCGCCCAAATTCCTACCGCTCTCCCATTTTCGTCCATACTAAGGTCCGTAAGTGTACGGAATTCCGTAAGTTTACGTTTAAGGCCCAAAAACAAGAAAACCATAAACTATTGCAAACATTTTTGCAATTTTATATTAAGTGTGATCAAGATGTCGTCAAATAAACACAGCATCAATGAACTGCAACCATCGGACCAGCTGTTATATCATTAAACTTTATCATCAGCGTCAAACCGCCAAAACATCCGCTCCGCGTACAATTTTCATAAGGATTTTATAAATTATGGGTAACTGTTTTCATAGTAAATTGTTTAAATTATTGTAGTAGATTTTGAAACAAGCAGATTAGATAAAGTTTCATGACGTTTCAGTTACTACTTGGTAAATGACTGGCAATTTACTGATTGCCGTAATTAGGTACAATAAAACTAGTCATGTCCCTAAAAGCATATGAATTACGGAATTGAGGAAAATAAAGGGTTTTTTATTTTGCATTTTGCTAAGGATTAAGATGAGTTAAACTAACAAACTTTACTGTTACGAGTACGATATAGCGCATAGTTTCTTGGGATCAAATTACGTAGTATGGTTTTATTTAATCTTTGCTATAAAAAAGATGTCCATATCGAACATTTTTTTCTACTTTTTGAACATTTACCACAAAAAACCTCTGCAGGACATCACTAATTTATTAGCTGAAGATCGATGGTTTAGTATAATTTATGGAATCTATCAATAACATAATCATATTACTACAGAATTCAAGTAATTTCAAATAATTCAAAAGTGTCAATTGTTTAAATATTACCACGTTCTGACTTCCGTGATTACCTGCACTGTTTTTTGGGTGTGTATCTTATTACGGTACAGTAAGTTCGTAATTGTATCCTTAGTTTTCGAGAGATTAATAAGTATTTTTAGCATGAAACTACCGTAAGACTAAATCATTATGAAATAAACGGATCGCTCACGTACATAAGTCGAATTTAGCCCGACATGTTTCGGACACATGATGATTAGTCCGAAACATGTCTGGCTAAACTCAACTTATATACGTGAGTGATCCGTTTATTTCACTAAGATTCATCGGCAGTTTTGGGTAATTTTTTGTTAAAATGCTTTTTTTATACGACGAGGAAGGCAAACGAGCAAGTGGGTCACCTGATGGTAAGTGATCACCACTGCCCATAGACACCCACAACCCCGAAGGGCCCGCAGATGCGTTGCCAACCTAGAGAGCTAAGATGAAATGTCTCTTGTGCCCGTAATTACACCGGCTGTCTTACTCTCCACACCGAAACACAACAGTGCAAGCACTGCTGCTTAGCGGCAGGATTAGCGAGTAAGATGGTGGTAGCGATCCGGACGGACCTTGCACAAGGTCCTACCACCTGCAAAAATATTATGTAAATATAATACTTAAAGCACATTGATTTTTGTGATCAAATTTTGTAATTTATATGCACTAGGGGAGACTAGGGAAACTCAGAATGAACTATATTATTCCGGTTATCCCCCAAGGGGTCAAGGGCGTAGAGATAACTGAAATAACCAAAATTTTATGCAAAATTCCCTTTCAAACGGATCACACGCATCCAATGTCCCCAATCTCCCCTAGTTAGCTAAAAGTTTTTTTTTGTTTAGAATGCAATATATTAAAAACATTTTATTTCAGGTCATATCACATTCGTTTCAAAATTTTCTATTTCATTAATCCTATAGGGATTGGGCATTAATTACATATAACGGAATTACCTGCACGCATTAACGGTATTACCAGCACGGCCAAATTTTATACCGCAATAACGGACATTTAGGAGGTCCACAAAAATAAAGATTAATCATAACAAAGGCAATTCAATACATAATTATTATATGTCATTCTGTACTCTGAAAACCTTTCATTAGATGTGAATCAATTTATATTAGATGAGATTTATGGTTTTAATGGAAATAGCTTGGGAAGTCAAAAATGCCTTAATACTTCGTAATTCCGTACACTTCCCTTAGCAGGACCTATGCAGTCGTTGTCCTTCCTATTGGAGCGCACGAGCACGACTCGGACGTGTGTGATCCTCACTAATAACTATCTTGTGTTTGTTTTCCAGCGTCGGCCAGGACAGGTGAAGGCATATTTCATCTACGGAGTGGTTATCGAAGTTATATCTGTGGTCAGCTGCATCATTTTTATGGTGTATATCCCCAAAAACGCCGTATTGTACGGTCTCTCTGAACTGGCTGGATGTGGTGAGTTCAATGTAACTAAGTATTTAAAATGAAAACCGACCAAGTGTGAGTCGGACTGGCGCACCGGGGGTTCCGTAAAAAATGGCAGGTACGTAAATAGTTCGTCTATCGAGCGAATCAAGTCTCTTAGATTTTTCGCGCTTTTCCAGAATGTGATAATTTGTACAGTGTTAGCAGAGCCCTGCTCCTGAGCTAAATATGACTGCGTGTGGGGTCATTTTATATTGGTCTCTGACTATACAGACGGACATAAAATCTTAAGATTTTCAGATTTATGTCATTAGCTGTGCAAGCGATTCTGATGAGACTAAGCTACGAACTAAGAACTGCATTTCAATTCAGCTAGCTTTCTATTGTGTAGGTATGTGTGTCCGAATCGGTCCATCCGCTTGGGCGCTACGATGCTACAGGCAGACACACATCCCTCTGTTATGCGTCGAAAGGTAATAAAACACGAACTATTATCTTCTTTGTCATGTTAGCTTAAACAGTTTGTGCTTGGTAGTTCGCTTTAACAATGAGCTCGTAAAGAGCTTGAAACGCGTCAACGGGTATTAGTGTGGCAGTGGTGACATTTGGGTCTAATCTGAGTGACTTGTGCTGATTTGTGTGGCAGTGGAGGTGGAGGAACTGCATGAACATACAATACAATACAATACAAATATTCTTTATTGAAAACCACAAAATAGTACAAAGAGATTACAGAAAACAGGTATGGTAGACAATAGGCGGCATACTACGCGCGGCGGAATAGGTGGCGGTATAGGCATACGTATGTCGCATAGATGTAGTTGTCTTTGATGTGTGGTCGTTATTGCTAAATGCGTTACATTGTTCCAGTTATCTACTCCCTGATACTCTGGATGGTATACGAGACGTACGTGAAGATGAGCGCAAGCGTTGTGTACTTGTACAATAAGGAAGATAGTCATGAAAGTGGGAAACTAAAGGACGAAGAAACTATATAGAAACCAATATTACAGTATCTATATAATATCGTTTAATTTCTCCAGGATTTTTTTTTGTTTTTTTATTTTATTTCCATACTTATTATCTTTACAGGCTCCGCATAGTGCGATTATGTAGCAAAAAAAAAAAGATCTAACAATACATTGCATTTTGTGTTTTATTCATTACTATCTACGGGTTTCTGCCATAGTTGAGATTCATTATTACAGAATAAAGATGGAGCGACGACCTGGTAAAGATCGCGGGACCGAAAGCACAAGACCGGTCTGCGTGGAGAGCCTTGGGGGAGGCCTATGTCCAGAAGTGACATGATGTGATGATGATAATTACAGTATAATGAGTAACCTACTAACTTATAGCATCGGCCGTACCGATCGAGCGAGTGAGCTAGCGTCTAGTGTAATCAACGACCAAAAAAACGTCTCGATTGCGATCGCGTTGACTTCTGAATTGCTATTGGCAAATTAGCGGCGCCACTAGTGGCACGTATCGACAACAAACAATTCTCATACTATTTGCCACCCGTAACGCGAACGCGAGACGTATTTTTGGCCGTTGATTACACTCTCTGACAGTAGTGTGCGTGACAACGCGCACACAGGTGATGTGCCGCGCTAAGTACCCAATTTTTACCCAATACTTAAGGGACTCCCCCCTCCCTACCTAATGAAATGACCCTAATGTTCACAGGAAATAATTATGTGCGTGGTATGAATTTGTTGGAATGCAATGATTTTTTCCCCTCACTACCTCGGAAAGCCGTCTTTTATCCTTTAATACAAGCGGGTAAAATAGTAGCATTTTATTCACTAGTGGGGAAAGTAATTTGACCTTGGAGTGGAGCATGTTCAAGTAGCTTTTTACAGAGATAACAAAACGTAAAACGCTCATAATAATGGTTCGTTCGATATTAATTATCATTAAATAAATGATAAGTGGTTTGAGAATTTAATAAAAAATACCAAATTTAGCTTTATTTAATGGTCCTTAAAATTCTATAAGAAACATTAGTTTTTTATAATGATGTTGGATATAATTCTGAACGCACAAGTTGAGTCGATGCAATTTCAAATCGCATCGTCAGAAATGTCAACATATGTCAATAAAAAAAAACACCAGTTTTCTGTCATAATATCGTAACAAAAGGGAATCCAGTGATGAAGATTTAATTTTATGAGCTGTTTTTTGCATGTTGCGCTTTCCTCGCTACAGTGAGGAGAAAAGATTTGTGTTACACACGGGTGCAAATGTATTTTACTTCCCGTGTGTTGAAACACTCGCGGGTAAAATACAACTTTGCACCCTTGTATAACAAATAACTATTGAAAGGCATGTGCTGAAGTGGTTGGGTCAAAGTGTTTCGTCAACCGCCATTCTGACAAGTGTAGGTACCTACCCAGTCAAGTTTCATTTCAAACAAATGTCAAAACGATCGGTTATCTAGTTTGATATTAAGTACCTAAGTAGTTAAAATAAGAAAAACTTTCTCCTGTCAAAATGTTTATGACAGTGTCATAAGATTGATTTTTGCCTGGCCAGTGGGAAAGGTTTTTCCCCTGACTACCTCGGAAAGCCGTCTTTTATTTATCCTTTAAAACGCATTTTATCGACTAGTAGGGAAAGTAATATGACCTTGGAGCGTGTGTAAGTTGTGGCTTTTGACAGATAACAAAACGTAAAACACTCATAATATAATGGTTCGTTCAATATTAATTGTCATTATATAAACGGTTTGATAATTTAATAAAAACGTCAAATTTAGCTTTATTTAATGATTTAAAGTCATAGATCTTGAAATTCCATAACAAACATTTGTTTTTTAGGGTTCCGTACCTCAAAAGGAAAAAACGGAACCCTTATATGATCACTTTGCTGTCTGTCTGTCTGTCTGTCTGTATGTCAAGACCCTTTTTCTCTGGAACACGTAGAGGTAGCATCCTGAAATTAATAATTAATACCAAATACTCAAGCCTGCGGTCTCTTGAAGCTGTGAAATCAACAAACAAAATCACCCTTCTAAGTTAACGCGATCAAAAGATACAGTCATTAAAAAATCTATTTCCATACAAATTGCCGATTTCCAAAAACCTAAAGGGTACTTCCAGATGTCCTAGAAACTTGAAATTTGGTATGAAGGTAGCTCTTATAGCGCAACCACTCCGAAAAATCTCAAAATCTCAAAATTTTATGTCTTGTCTGTGTATGTCACACACAGTGTATACACCGTTTACCACTGCTAACGACATCTAGCGTCGAGTAGGAGAACTTTGTGAATGCCGCGCGGGCTCGTAGGGTTCCGTACAATGATTTCCCTGCTTTTCGCCAATGTTTTAAGTGGTCCAGTTTTAGCAAACCCCTGTTCCTATATTTTGCTTAGGATGTTACTGCCATCTAGTGGCGAGTAGCGGAACAAGCGTCAATGACCCCGCGCCCGCGCGTGATCACGAGCCCGCGCGGCATCCACAAAGTTCTCCTACTCATCATTCATTACAAAAAAAAACCCGGTCAAGTGCGAGTCGGACTCGCGCACGAGGGTTCCGTACAAAGATTTCCCTGCTTTTGCTGCTGCTGTACAATGATGTTCAATATAAGTAATTCTTAACGCACAAGTTGAGTCGATGCAGTTTCAAAACGCATCGTCAGAATTAAATGTCAACATTGTCAAGAAAAAACTCTCACCGATTATACTATATCGATGATGATTATAATTACAAATATAGACATATTTTTATGAGCTGTTTTTTTGCATGTTGCACTTTCCTCGCTACAGTGAAGTGAAAAGTTTTGTGTTACACACGGGTGCAAATGTATTTTACTTCCCGAGTGTTGAAACACTCGTGGGTAAAATACAAATTTGCACCCTTGTATAACAAATAACTATTGTACTGTGTCTATACCTACCTATTGAATTACAAAACTGTAACGTGATAACTTTCAGTGATCAAGCTGGCTCCTTTGTGACCGAGCGAACTAAGTGATCGAAGCGTCTTTTGCGTTGCTAATTTGAACACAGTAATTCAGACGTAAAAACGCAAACGCGATCTGAGTCATTTAAATAGAGACTGGATCATAAATCGAAGAAAATTTGGATATCAAAAAGGAGTCATCATCATCATCATCAAGTCAGCCGATTGACGTCCACTGCTGGCCGGCGGCCTCCCCCGCGGCTCCCCACTCTGACTAGTCTTGTGCTTTCCGCATCCACCGCGGTCCCGCGATCTTTACTAGGTCGTCGCTCCATCTTGTTGGTGGCCTTGTAAAAAGGAGTCGGCACAACCGAAGTCACACACTATGATTGAAGATGTGGTAACGAAGTTTAATGACAGGAAGAGAGTGGCAGGGCTGTTTTTAGACCTCAGCTCGGCCTTCGACATGGTAAACCTTAGACGTTATTTTTTTGGCCCTTGATTACACTAGACGCTCAGTAGGTCTAGCTCAAGTCACAGCGCAACTTCTATCTCACGCGAGGATAACTGCCCGTCCTTTTCTGTCACTCAGGTCAGAGGTACAACGGGACGGGTAATGTAATCTCGCGCGACAAACAAAGTCACGGCCAGTAGTGCTAGCCCTACAGACGTAAACGCGAACGTGATCGTTATGTGAGTATTTTTGGTCGTTGATCAGGTACAAGGCGCTATCTGAACAAAGCTTTAATTCGTTCCTGCCCGCAACTTTTCCTTGTTAGTGTTACTAACTAACTCCCACAGTGCAGGAAACACGTCCTGTGTGCTTATCTTTCGTTTTGAAATATATTTTAATACCTTGTGCTTTAAATCTCGGTGAGTAGTAATAATAACTAGTAGCTCTGTGAGCTGTAGACCTCTCGCGACCTCATTTTAGAACAGCATCCTATTAAAAAAAAAACGAGTGGAAAAAATCCTACCTACTTACGTAATTATCAAACCAGCGGAACTAGATCACAAAATTTAAATATGATATAGACGTATCGACAAAAACAATCTGCGTCTTGTTATTTTTTATTATTATCTATACCTATAAAACAGTACCGTGACTGACTGACTGACTGACTGACTTACAACGCACAGCCTAAAGCTATAGCTAAACCACTGCACCCAGCGACTTCAAATTTGGCAAACAATTTCCTAGAGGTGTACCAAGAAGGGATTTTTCGAAATTTCCACGGGATAGGGAGTAAATGCGATTTACATTTTCGAACCAAAGTGGCTCTATCTCCGTAATTATAATTATTAGATATTTAAAATTTGGCATGCAAGTACGTAATAATAATGAGCTAATTCGGTTTTCAGGACCTTACCGAAATTCTCACGGGATAAAGAACAAATAGTATTAGTTCATAATAACTGACTGGCAGATACAGAGACTTGAAAGTTTACAGATATATGTTTGGGAATCATAGAGGTGCACTAAGACGGGATTTTTCAAAATTCCTAAGGGATAGGGAATAAAGGGGATTTATATTTCAGCTTAAAAGTGATCCTATGACTGACAGACAACGCACAGCCTAAATTACTGTTGCCAGACTTCAAATTTGGCATACTTGTACCTAGAGTACTTATCATAGAGGTGCACTAAGGAGGAATAGTGAAATGTCTAAACTTTGTTTGTTTCTTTGTGTCTCTGAAACTTTCACCAATAGAAAGCTACACTATTCCTAATAGACACAGGTTATTTTTTTGCGGGAAAATGCATAATTCCCTCGGGATAGAAATAAGTGAATTCAAGTTAGCGATAAAAGTAGGTACCAATCAGAAACAGTGTAGGTTTCTATTAATTAGTGAAAGTATTTTTTTAATCGGCCTAAATGTAGAATTCTCTTATTTTTAACCCCCGGGAATTTTGCATTTTCCTGAGGAAAAAGTAAATAGGTAAGTACCTCGTCAATGTCAGTCATGAACTGTATGTTTGTAGAATGTCTATGTTGTAGGTACTTATAGTTGTTTTCAACATTTAATTAAGTAAGTAGGTAGTTTCATTTGGTTCACAGTAAACAAAAAACAGCACGCCCCTGTTTCACCAGTTTTACATTGTCAGTTTTCAATGACAATTCGGTGTCAATTGCTGACTTGAAGAGCTTTTGTTTTAGCGCTCTTCGTGCTGGCCAAGAAATGTAGTCATGACAAACCGACAATTCTAAAGTTGGTGAAATAGGGGCCAGACGTCACCTTCTTCCATTTAAATCCAGTATTTGTGTTACTTACGTTATTGTCTACTCGTACGCAATCGCGGGCAAAAGCCAGTTAAGTATATAATTTCATGAGAATTGATTGTGAAATGCGAACAGAGGATAACAGCTGGACAGACAGACATACAAAAGAATTTGTGTCCCAGCTGAAACAAGAGGCGCTTCGGTGACTTCGTCTTTCTTGTATTAGTGACGCGCTGTATGAGAGAGAGAAATTTAGGCGTGTAAGAAAAAGCTTACAAAGTGCGGACTGTATAGGCCGCGCGGTGGATTAAGATCGCTCGGCGAAACTGGTGAGGGCAATTTGGCGCATCTGTACAAATGCGCACACAATTGTTAAGTTCTGAGTGTATTTCTTTGAAACATGTTTTTCTCATTTCGCATTTTTTGTACCTTTAGTCACCTAACGTATAACACTCGCATTTGCTTGTGACTTATTTTGCTAGTATGTTTATTCAGAATCTTGGTGGTATTTTTACCTGCTTTAAATTACCCATTATTTAATTAGTTTCCTTTTTAACATAACAATGCACGTCGTGAACCATTTTTCTGGCTTAATTGCCGTATACAATACAAACTTTAAATTTGGGCATTTTTTTCACCAACTACGACATCATAACGTACTTATTACTAATAGTAAAACAATCCGTACGCAACAGTACCCAAGAGACACAAGACGCGTGAACGAAGCGAAAGAGGGGAAGAACGACTTGATCTACCAATAACGTGTCGGCGTCAGCGCGCACCCTCTCCTCACTCCTCTGCGCAACCAAATAGACCTAAGAATTTACTTCTGTGCCCTAAGCACGACTTGTCGAATCCTGCGTCACGTAAAATCGAATAGTAAACTATAACGAGTTTGTATGACGTTTGGAACAGCGCCCGCCCGTGAGCGTATTTGGAACTAAAATTTAGTATGAGATTTCTCGATCTCGATACGATAACCGTAACGTAACGCAGGATTCGACAAGTCGTGCTTAGGGCACTGCGCATGTCCCTTCCACTTTTGCCCAGCGATCTTAATTCGACCTATACCAAACTACACAATTTTTGTTTTCATCGAGGAAACTCGTTTTCGATCTAGGTATCCACACTCCCACCGTAAAAGTTACCCGAAATCCGTTTAATCGGGCGTTTGCTTCGGACGACTACTTTTTCCTTGTTACTGTTTTATTTGTCCTGGTTATCCTTTTATGGTGCCATAGGGAAAAACAGCTTCAATTATATAGAGTCCTTTACAGTTAGGCGGTGAGCTGAAATTTCATATACACACTTATGTATGTATGCACATAATGCCTAGAGGTAATATAAAACATATCATATTTTCCTGTTTGTTTTGTGAGTTGGATTTTGAAAAGTTTAACAAGATAGAGTAAGTACTTAGAAAACATTGAACTCTATATAGTGTCGGGACTCCTTCTGCGGAAAAGTCCCACATACCTCCCTCCGCGGACTGAGCGCTTAGTGTAATCGACGATCAAAACGACGATTTAAGTGCCAAAATACTATGAGAATAGTTTGTTGTCGATACGTATTTCTCTGTTCATTGGTTCATTGCGCGGTCGCGACACTCACCGCACGGCGGTTACCTAGCAACACACGCAATGGTTTAGAAATCTCTCGCCGCTCTGCTAGTCGTCATTCAGTCGGCGGCCTAAGAGCTGAGGTACGTTTTCAGTGGATAGGCAGGGCTCAGCAAAACCTCAGTAGGTACAGCTAGCCTTTTATGCACCCGATGCGAGAATGTTATATAACTGCAGCCTTGCAACCTTGGATCATGAAAGGAATGTACCTAGATGTTTCCAGCGATTTCTCTTCTGCCAAAAAAATTACATCATATTAAGTCTGTGCAAAGTGCACAGGGTCGGTTTTTTGTGTGCGTAGTTTTGGCATTTGTGTGACAGTTTTGTTTTACTATGAGTTTATACGAGCGTAACAAATTTGACTAGCAAAGATGTGTGCCGTACGTGTGTACCTGGTTCACCTCGAAAAATGTCACAAAAAATTGTAGTGCAAAGCCTGCAGTCTGTTTGCTTCATGCTTGCACCTGAAAACTTGGTTTCAGTTTGTCCATTTCTGCGTCCCCCAGGGTCGGCATCCAATGCCTGGGCATCCTCTGCATGCATTGCTTATAGGCATAGTTTTTTTCTGACACTATAGCGATGCCAGAGATACCCCAAACATGGCATGCCGTTATTATTGAACAAACCAGAACCAAGTTGTGATATACTCACAGTTTTGCGATGGCGCTTTGCTTTCCAAGCAGTTCGGGGGTTTGAAAAAGTTGACCAAAGACAAGGCTGCCACCTTAATAAAATGCTGCGTACCTACGTCCTGTCTAGTTATAAATCTATGTCTCAGCAGTGATAATATACCAACACCGCCACTAGTCCGTTGCCGGCCTTTAAGGTGGGAAAGGGATAGAGGAAAGAAGAGAGGTGATCGGGCCTCCGGCACTCTCACTGACCGAAACAACCGCAACAGGGGTGCTGTTGCTTCACGCCCATTTTCTGCGAGAGGGTTACCACCCTTCCCCGGACTAGCCGGGCTATTCGTACGGCAGCAATAGCTACAGTATACTCTCCCACTACACGTCGTTTATTTATTGCATTGTTACAGGTACACCATGAGCTATAACGGCAAGCGCTTCTTAACCGACTTCAAAATAGGAGAAGGTTCTACGTTCCTAATGCTTAGCAATCCTATCATCACTGTCGAGAACGGTTGTCTCGTGTTTGCGGTTCTGAGTGCGGTAAGTTTATACAGACAGCCATACATAACTAGATTCCCATTCAAATAAAAGCAACCAAAGTCTGTTGGTGTTCAAATCTAGAGTAAAAACAAATGAATTACAAGTTACTGTATGAGACTTAAATTAGGTAGTTGATGCATCCGCTGCCGTCTGTCAGGCACGAAACTGCTTCAAGTGCCGCAAATGCATACGTGCGTTCAAATGCCTGCAAATGTATGACAGCAGCAGCACTGGGCGTGTCACCAAAACGCATATAAATATGCGTGGCCGGCAGTAAAGGCCTGAAAATTTGGCACCTTAAATTAGGTACGAAGTAACTAAGTATTTAGAGTCTTAAAGGTCAATAAAAAGAATAAGTAAGTCGAAAAAAAGGGTTTCAATTTCAAAGCAAGTTACATTAGGGAATAAGTTTATCCGAATTTATAATAGTGCCGTAGACATTTTATATCGAATGAACGTCCAAAACGGCAAAAAAGAACAACATAATGGCATTTTGTGGATAGAATGGTATTCTCCTCATGTAATTGTTATTCTACATATAGGTACCTAGTTCATCCATTAACGATCGTATAGCTTAGTAGTCAGAAAACTTGAATACTTAGGTACATGAAGCTTGAGGTCAGGGTAGATATTTGAAAGCTGAATACGACTGATTGAATTATGAATCTTGGATGTTACACTAGTGGCTTTGTGAGCTGCTTGTGTAAACCTCGCGACCTCATTTATGAATATAAGTTAATTTTTTTAATATAAAAAAATCTACAATAAAAAATCCGATAATCATCGAACCTGGTCACAAAATCACATTTCCAGTGCTTTTTTGTTATTTTTTTTTCTAAAAAGCTGTATTCCTTATTAGCGAACCTGCTCTCAAAATTTCACGAGAATCGGTTGAAAAATGCGACCTGTAGAGGAGAACAGCCGGACAGACATACCTACGAAAGATTTTTTGTCCAAGCTGAAAATAAGACGCTCGGTCAACGCTCGGTTCATCAGTGCCTATACCCATGCTTTGCCTAGTTTGGGACTAGGTCAATTGTCCCAGTCCCATGGTAGGAATTTATTTATTTTTTGACCGAGTGAAGGAAGCGTGCGAGTTTCCGCTTGGACAAAATTTATTTCGAGTATGTCCGCCGTCTGTCCAGCTGTCCCGCTGTCCCGCTGTCCGGCTGTTCTTCTCTATAGGTCGCATTTCTCAACCAACTCTCGTGAAATTTTGTGAGCAGATTCGCTAATTATGTATAGATTTGTTTCCTCGATACGATTTGTTTCGTTCCGGTTCGATAATTAAACAGGTCAGGATTTTTGTCAGTTCGTTTTTGTTTTTTGATAAAAGAAAACGTTCTAAAATGAGGCCGCCAAGTCTACAGCACACCGAGCCACTAGTTTTATTTGATTCACTTTGACTTTTTCTTTGTTTATTTTTCTCAAACATAGAAGTTCGCATTAAGTACTTCCAAAAAACGAAGACACTAAGTAGTACATTTATGGATAGCACAGTTCTTTGCCGGCCTAAGGACAGCAAAATATGTATGAAAAATCCATTACTGGCCGCTATTATCTACGCGCCGACGACCGCGTCACCGCTATCCAGTCGGGACAGAGCCAGGGCTTAGGCAAGCTTCGGCCGGAACGGAAGTTGCCGGACTCGTACTAACAGCCTTCGTCCGGTAACCCCTTTCTTTCAGTAGTGTAGTATTGTAGTAATGTACTATTTTTTTTCTCCAGATTGTCACCATTCTCGCCTTACTAGCTTGCTCATTAATATGTGTGCTAAAAGTAATTGGGATCACCTCCATTGAGGAACTTTACATTCTCGTACTGAGGACCCTGCTGGTTTGCATTCTGTTGTGGAATGGATTCATCTTCTCTGTTGTGCTGTTTAACGGGACTCGCAAGGTTAGTATATACCAAGCAAGATGAAACAAATTGTCTAGGTACAATGTCGGGTCTCTGTGAGCTGTAGACTTCACGAGCAAGTTTTTGAACAAATCAACGAAAAATCTATACTTACGTGGTGGAAAAAAATCGTGGGCCCTGGAAGGGAACTAAGTAGGTACCTTAAATCCTTACGATAGATTATTTTATACAAAGGAAACATAAAACAACAACAAAAACAACATTATTAACAACATTTTTTTTAATAAGAAACCAAATTGAATTCACAAATTTCTCGACAAACCTACATAAACCGGGAATCGTACTGGCAAAAAAAATAAAAACACTCGCTCTCTTATTACATTAGTCGATACAGTCAATGTTAAAGAAACATTAGGTTTTAGGGTCTGAAGTCTAAAAAAATCATTTTATTGGTAATAATAATTCTATGCCCACATTTCCTTCTTAGACGAGGCGTTCTGAAGACAAGCTTAAAAGTGGTAAAATTTTCATATCAGAAAAAATATATCATAATCTGCTATACATTAGAAGTAATTCAGTTTTCCTCGAAAGCCATTTTAGCGAAAGGAAAGTAGTGAAAAAAAATCTAAAGTTACTCCCATTCTTCCGCTTGTAACCATGTTACTGCTGCATTTTTTATCCGAAAAACGTAATTTTCTAATGTTCCTAAAATAATGTACATGACTTGGTAAATGTATTGTTACTTTTTTATATATTTTTTAAAGAGAAATAGAATAGAATTTCTTTCATGCTAATTTCTGAAATATTCCGCCCAAATTCCTACCGCTCTCCCATTTTCGTCCATACTAAGGTCCGTAAGTGTACGGAATTCCGTAAGTTTACGTTTAAGGCCCAAAAACAAGAAAACCATAAACTATTGCAAACATTTTTGCAATTTTATATTAAGTGTGATCAAGATGTCGTCAAATAAACACAGCATCAATGAACTGCAACCATCGGACCAGCTGTTATATCATTAAACTTTATCATCAGCGTCAAACCGCCAAAACATCCGCTCCGCGTACAATTTTCATAAGGATTTTATAAATTATGGGTAACTGTTTTCATAGTAAATTGTTTAAATTATTGTAGTAGATTTTGAAACAAGCAGATTAGATAAAGTTTCATGACGTTTCAGTTACTACTTGGTAAATGACTGGCAATTTACTGATTGCCGTAATTAGGTACAATAAAACTAGTCATGTCCCTAAAAGCATATGAATTACGGAATTGAGGAAAATAAAGGGTTTTTTATTTTGCATTTTGCTAAGGATTAAGATGAGTTAAACTAACAAACTTTACTGTTACGAGTACGATATAGCGCATAGTTTCTTGGGATCAAATTACGTAGTATGGTTTTATTTAATCTTTGCTATAAAAAAGATGTCCATATCGAACATTTTTTTCTACTTTTTGAACATTTACCACAAAAAACCTCTGCAGGACATCACTAATTTATTAGCTGAAGATCGATGGTTTAGTATAATTTATGGAATCTATCAATAACATAATCATATTACTACAGAATTCAAGTAATTTCAAATAATTCAAAAGTGTCAATTGTTTAAATATTACCACGTTCTGACTTCCGTGATTACCTGCACTGTTTTTTGGGTGTGTATCTTATTACGGTACAGTAAGTTCGTAATTGTATCCTTAGTTTTCGAGAGATTAATAAGTATTTTTAGCATGAAACTACCGTAAGACTAAATCATTATGAAATAAACGGATCGCTCACGTACATAAGTCGAATTTAGCCCGACATGTTTCGGACACATGATGATTAGTCCGAAACATGTCTGGCTAAACTCAACTTATATACGTGAGTGATCCGTTTATTTCACTAAGATTCATCGGCAGTTTTGGGTAATTTTTTGTTAAAATGCTTTTTTTATACGACGAGGAAGGCAAACGAGCAAGTGGGTCACCTGATGGTAAGTGATCACCACTGCCCATAGACACCCACAACCCCGAAGGGCCCGCAGATGCGTTGCCAACCTAGAGAGCTAAGATGAAATGTCTCTTGTGCCCGTAATTACACCGGCTGTCTTACTCTCCACACCGAAACACAACAGTGCAAGCACTGCTGCTTAGCGGCAGGATTAGCGAGTAAGATGGTGGTAGCGATCCGGACGGACCTTGCACAAGGTCCTACCACCTGCAAAAATATTATGTAAATATAATACTTAAAGCACATTGATTTTTGTGATCAAATTTTGTAATTTATATGCACTAGGGGAGACTAGGGAAACTCAGAATGAACTATATTATTCCGGTTATCCCCCAAGGGGTCAAGGGCGTAGAGATAACTGAAATAACCAAAATTTTATGCAAAATTCCCTTTCAAACGGATCACACGCATCCAATGTCCCCAATCTCCCCTAGTTAGCTAAAAGTTTTTTTTTGTTTAGAATGCAATATATTAAAAACATTTTATTTCAGGTCATATCACATTCGTTTCAAAATTTTCTATTTCATTAATCCTATAGGGATTGGGCATTAATTACATATAACGGAATTACCTGCACGCATTAACGGTATTACCAGCACGGCCAAATTTTATACCGCAATAACGGACATTTAGGAGGTCCACAAAAATAAAGATTAATCATAACAAAGGCAATTCAATACATAATTATTATATGTCATTCTGTACTCTGAAAACCTTTCATTAGATGTGAATCAATTTATATTAGATGAGATTTATGGTTTTAATGGAAATAGCTTGGGAAGTCAAAAATGCCTTAATACTTCGTAATTCCGTACACTTCCCTTAGCAGGACCTATGCAGTCGTTGTCCTTCCTATTGGAGCGCACGAGCACGACTCGGACGTGTGTGATCCTCACTAATAACTATCTTGTGTTTGTTTTCCAGCGTCGGCCAGGACAGGTGAAGGCATATTTCATCTACGGAGTGGTTATCGAAGTTATATCTGTGGTCAGCTGCATCATTTTTATGGTGTATATCCCCAAAAACGCCGTATTGTACGGTCTCTCTGAACTGGCTGGATGTGGTGAGTTCAATGTAACTAAGTATTTAAAATGAAAACCGACCAAGTGTGAGTCGGACTGGCGCACCGGGGGTTCCGTAAAAAATGGCAGGTACGTAAATAGTTCGTCTATCGAGCGAATCAAGTCTCTTAGATTTTTCGCGCTTTTCCAGAATGTGATAATTTGTACAGTGTTAGCAGAGCCCTGCTCCTGAGCTAAATATGACTGCGTGTGGGGTCATTTTATATTGGTCTCTGACTATACAGACGGACATAAAATCTTAAGATTTTCAGATTTATGTCATTAGCTGTGCAAGCGATTCTGATGAGACTAAGCTACGAACTAAGAACTGCATTTCAATTCAGCTAGCTTTCTATTGTGTAGGTATGTGTGTCCGAATCGGTCCATCCGCTTGGGCGCTACGATGCTACAGGCAGACACACATCCCTCTGTTATGCGTCGAAAGGTAATAAAACACGAACTATTATCTTCTTTGTCATGTTAGCTTAAACAGTTTGTGCTTGGTAGTTCGCTTTAACAATGAGCTCGTAAAGAGCTTGAAACGCGTCAACGGGTATTAGTGTGGCAGTGGTGACATTTGGGTCTAATCTGAGTGACTTGTGCTGATTTGTGTGGCAGTGGAGGTGGAGGAACTGCATGAACATACAATACAATACAATACAAATATTCTTTATTGAAAACCACAAAATAGTACAAAGAGATTACAGAAAACAGGTATGGTAGACAATAGGCGGCATACTACGCGCGGCGGAATAGGTGGCGGTATAGGCATACGTATGTCGCATAGATGTAGTTGTCTTTGATGTGTGGTCGTTATTGCTAAATGCGTTACATTGTTCCAGTTATCTACTCCCTGATACTCTGGATGGTATACGAGACGTACGTGAAGATGAGCGCAAGCGTTGTGTACTTGTACAATAAGGAAGATAGTCATGAAAGTGGGAAACTAAAGGACGAAGAAACTATATAGAAACCAATATTACAGTATCTATATAATATCGTTTAATTTCTCCAGGATTTTTTTTTGTTTTTTTATTTTATTTCCATACTTATTATCTTTACAGGCTCCGCATAGTGCGATTATGTAGCAAAAAAAAAAAGATCTAACAATACATTGCATTTTGTGTTTTATTCATTACTATCTACGGGTTTCTGCCATAGTTGAGATTCATTATTACAGAATAAAGATGGAGCGACGACCTGGTAAAGATCGCGGGACCGAAAGCACAAGACCGGTCTGCGTGGAGAGCCTTGGGGGAGGCCTATGTCCAGAAGTGACATGATGTGATGATGATAATTACAGTATAATGAGTAACCTACTAACTTATAGCATCGGCCGTACCGATCGAGCGAGTGAGCTAGCGTCTAGTGTAATCAACGACCAAAAAAACGTCTCGATTGCGATCGCGTTGACTTCTGAATTGCTATTGGCAAATTAGCGGCGCCACTAGTGGCACGTATCGACAACAAACAATTCTCATACTATTTGCCACCCGTAACGCGAACGCGAGACGTATTTTTGGCCGTTGATTACACTCTCTGACAGTAGTGTGCGTGACAACGCGCACACAGGTGATGTGCCGCGCTAAGTACCCAATTTTTACCCAATACTTAAGGGACTCCCCCCTCCCTACCTAATGAAATGACCCTAATGTTCACAGGAAATAATTATGTGCGTGGTATGAATTTGTTGGAATGCAATGATTTTTTCCCCTCACTACCTCGGAAAGCCGTCTTTTATCCTTTAATACAAGCGGGTAAAATAGTAGCATTTTATTCACTAGTGGGGAAAGTAATTTGACCTTGGAGTGGAGCATGTTCAAGTAGCTTTTTACAGAGATAACAAAACGTAAAACGCTCATAATAATGGTTCGTTCGATATTAATTATCATTAAATAAATGATAAGTGGTTTGAGAATTTAATAAAAAATACCAAATTTAGCTTTATTTAATGGTCCTTAAAATTCTATAAGAAACATTAGTTTTTTATAATGATGTTGGATATAATTCTGAACGCACAAGTTGAGTCGATGCAATTTCAAATCGCATCGTCAGAAATGTCAACATATGTCAATAAAAAAAAACACCAGTTTTCTGTCATAATATCGTAACAAAAGGGAATCCAGTGATGAAGATTTAATTTTATGAGCTGTTTTTTGCATGTTGCGCTTTCCTCGCTACAGTGAGGAGAAAAGATTTGTGTTACACACGGGTGCAAATGTATTTTACTTCCCGTGTGTTGAAACACTCGCGGGTAAAATACAACTTTGCACCCTTGTATAACAAATAACTATTGAAAGGCATGTGCTGAAGTGGTTGGGTCAAAGTGTTTCGTCAACCGCCATTCTGACAAGTGTAGGTACCTACCCAGTCAAGTTTCATTTCAAACAAATGTCAAAACGATCGGTTATCTAGTTTGATATTAAGTACCTAAGTAGTTAAAATAAGAAAAACTTTCTCCTGTCAAAATGTTTATGACAGTGTCATAAGATTGATTTTTGCCTGGCCAGTGGGAAAGGTTTTTCCCCTGACTACCTCGGAAAGCCGTCTTTTATTTATCCTTTAAAACGCATTTTATCGACTAGTAGGGAAAGTAATATGACCTTGGAGCGTGTGTAAGTTGTGGCTTTTGACAGATAACAAAACGTAAAACACTCATAATATAATGGTTCGTTCAATATTAATTGTCATTATATAAACGGTTTGATAATTTAATAAAAACGTCAAATTTAGCTTTATTTAATGATTTAAAGTCATAGATCTTGAAATTCCATAACAAACATTTGTTTTTTAGGGTTCCGTACCTCAAAAGGAAAAAACGGAACCCTTATATGATCACTTTGCTGTCTGTCTGTCTGTCTGTCTGTATGTCAAGACCCTTTTTCTCTGGAACACGTAGAGGTAGCATCCTGAAATTAATAATTAATACCAAATACTCAAGCCTGCGGTCTCTTGAAGCTGTGAAATCAACAAACAAAATCACCCTTCTAAGTTAACGCGATCAAAAGATACAGTCATTAAAAAATCTATTTCCATACAAATTGCCGATTTCCAAAAACCTAAAGGGTACTTCCAGATGTCCTAGAAACTTGAAATTTGGTATGAAGGTAGCTCTTATAGCGCAACCACTCCGAAAAATCTCAAAATCTCAAAATTTTATGTCTTGTCTGTGTATGTCACACACAGTGTATACACCGTTTACCACTGCTAACGACATCTAGCGTCGAGTAGGAGAACTTTGTGAATGCCGCGCGGGCTCGTAGGGTTCCGTACAATGATTTCCCTGCTTTTCGCCAATGTTTTAAGTGGTCCAGTTTTAGCAAACCCCTGTTCCTATATTTTGCTTAGGATGTTACTGCCATCTAGTGGCGAGTAGCGGAACAAGCGTCAATGACCCCGCGCCCGCGCGTGATCACGAGCCCGCGCGGCATCCACAAAGTTCTCCTACTCATCATTCATTACAAAAAAAAACCCGGTCAAGTGCGAGTCGGACTCGCGCACGAGGGTTCCGTACAAAGATTTCCCTGCTTTTGCTGCTGCTGTACAATGATGTTCAATATAAGTAATTCTTAACGCACAAGTTGAGTCGATGCAGTTTCAAAACGCATCGTCAGAATTAAATGTCAACATTGTCAAGAAAAAACTCTCACCGATTATACTATATCGATGATGATTATAATTACAAATATAGACATATTTTTATGAGCTGTTTTTTTGCATGTTGCACTTTCCTCGCTACAGTGAAGTGAAAAGTTTTGTGTTACACACGGGTGCAAATGTATTTTACTTCCCGAGTGTTGAAACACTCGTGGGTAAAATACAAATTTGCACCCTTGTATAACAAATAACTATTGTACTGTGTCTATACCTACCTATTGAATTACAAAACTGTAACGTGATAACTTTCAGTGATCAAGCTGGCTCCTTTGTGACCGAGCGAACTAAGTGATCGAAGCGTCTTTTGCGTTGCTAATTTGAACACAGTAATTCAGACGTAAAAACGCAAACGCGATCTGAGTCATTTAAATAGAGACTGGATCATAAATCGAAGAAAATTTGGATATCAAAAAGGAGTCATCATCATCATCATCAAGTCAGCCGATTGACGTCCACTGCTGGCCGGCGGCCTCCCCCGCGGCTCCCCACTCTGACTAGTCTTGTGCTTTCCGCATCCACCGCGGTCCCGCGATCTTTACTAGGTCGTCGCTCCATCTTGTTGGTGGCCTTGTAAAAAGGAGTCGGCACAACCGAAGTCACACACTATGATTGAAGATGTGGTAACGAAGTTTAATGACAGGAAGAGAGTGGCAGGGCTGTTTTTAGACCTCAGCTCGGCCTTCGACATGGTAAACCTTAGACGTTATTTTTTTGGCCCTTGATTACACTAGACGCTCAGTAGGTCTAGCTCAAGTCACAGCGCAACTTCTATCTCACGCGAGGATAACTGCCCGTCCTTTTCTGTCACTCAGGTCAGAGGTACAACGGGACGGGTAATGTAATCTCGCACGACAAACAAAGTCACGGCCAGTAGTGCTAGCCCTACAGACGTAAACGCGAACGTGATCGTTATGTGAGTATTTTTGGTCGTTGATCAGGTACAAGGCGCTATCTGAACAAAGCTTTAATTCGTTCCTGCCCGCAACTTTTCCTTGTTAGTGTTACTAACTAACTCCCACAGTGCAGGAAACACGTCCTGTGTGCTTATCTTTCGTTTTGAAATATATTTTAATACCTTGTGCTTTAAATCTCGGTGAGTAGTAATAATAACTAGTAGCTCTGTGAGCTGTAGACCTCTCGCGACCTCATTTTAGAACAGCATCCTATTAAAAAAAAAACGAGTGGAAAAAATCCTACCTACTTACGTAATTATCAAACCAGCGGAACTAGATCACAAAATTTAAATATGATATAGACGTATCGACAAAAACAATCTGCGTCTTGTTATTTTTTATTATTATCTATACCTATAAAACAGTACCGTGACTGACTGACTGACTGACTGACTTACAACGCACAGCCTAAAGCTATAGCTAAACCACTGCACCCAGCCACTTCAAATTTGGCAAACAATTTCCTAGAGGTGTACCAAGAAGGGATTTTTCGAAATTTCCACGGGATAGGGAGTAAATGCGATTTACATTTTCGAACCAAAGTGGCTCTATCTCCGTAATTATAATTATTAGATATTTAAAATTTGGCATGCAAGTACGTAATAATAATGAGCTAATTCGGTTTTCAGGACCTTACCGAAATTCTCACGGGATAAAGAACAAATAGTATTAGTTCATAATAACTGACTGGCAGATACAGAGACTTGAAAGTTTACAGATATATGTTTGGGAATCATAGAGGTGCACTAAGACGGGATTTTTCAAAATTCCTAAGGGATAGGGAATAAAGGGGATTTATATTTCAGCTTAAAAGTGATCCTATGACTGACAGACAACGCACAGCCTAAATTACTGTTGCCAGACTTCAAATTTGGCATACTTGTACCTAGAGTACTTATCATAGAGGTGCACTAAGGAGGAATAGTGAAATGTCTAAACTTTGTTTGTTTCTTTGTGTCTCTGAAACTTTCACCAATAGAAAGCTACACTATTCCTAATAGACACAGGTTATTTTTTTGCGGGAAAATGCATAATTCCCTCGGGATAGAAATAAGTGAATTCAAGTTAGCGATAAAAGTAGGTACCAATCAGAAACAGTGTAGGTTTCTATTAATTAGTGAAAGTATTTTTTTAATCGGCCTAAATGTAGAATTCTCTTATTTTTAACCCCCGGGAATTTTGCATTTTCCTGAGGAAAAAGTAAATAGGTAAGTACCTCGTCAATGTCAGTCATGAACTGTATGTTTGTAGAATGTCTATGTTGTAGGTACTTATAGTTGTTTTCAACATTTAATTAAGTAAGTAGGTAGTTTCATTTGGTTCACAGTAAACAAAAAACAGCACGCCCCTGTTTCACCAGTTTTACATTGTCAGTTTTCAATGACAATTCGGTGTCAATTGCTGACTTGAAGAGCTTTTGTTTTAGCGCTCTTCGTGCTGGCCAAGAAATGTAGTCATGACAAACCGACAATTCTAAAGTTGGTGAAATAGGGGCCAGACGTCACCTTCTTCCATTTAAATCCAGTATTTGTGTTACTTACGTTATTGTCTACTCGTACGCAATCGCGGGCAAAAGCCAGTTAAGTATATAATTTCATGAGAATTGATTGTGAAATGCGAACAGAGGATAACAGCTGGACAGACAGACATACAAAAGAATTTGTGTCCCAGCTGAAACAAGAGGCGCTTCGGTGACTTCGTCTTTCTTGTATTAGTGACGCGCTGTATGAGAGAGAGAAATTTAGGCGTGTAAGAAAAAGCTTACAAAGTGCGGACTGTATAGGCCGCGCGGTGGATTAAGATCGCTCGGCGAAACTGGTGAGGGCAATTTGGCGCATCTGTACAAATGCGCACACAATTGTTAAGTTCTGAGTGTATTTCTTTGAAACATGTTTTTCTCATTTCGCATTTTTTGTACCTTTAGTCACCTAACGTATAACACTCGCATTTGCTTGTGACTTATTTTGCTAGTATGTTTATTCAGAATCTTGGTGGTATTTTTACCTGCTTTAAATTACCCATTATTTAATTAGTTTCCTTTTTAACATAACAATGCACGTCGTGAACCATTTTTCTGGCTTAATTGCCGTATACAATACAAACTTTAAATTTGGGCATTTTTTTCACCAACTACGACATCATAACGTACTTATTACTAATAGTAAAACAATCCGTACGCAACAGTGACACAAGACGCGTGAACGAAGCGAAAGAGGGGAAGAACGACTTGATCTACCAATAACGTGTCGGCGTCAGCGCGCACCCTCTCCTCACTCCTCTGCGCAACCAAATAGACCTAAGAATTTACTTCTGTGCCCTAAGCACGACTTGTCGAATCCTGCGTCACGTAAAATCGAATAGTAAACTATAACGAGTTTGTATGACGTTTGGAACAGCGCCCGCCCGTGAGCGTATTTGGAACTAAAATTTAGTATGAGATTTCTCGATCTCGATACGATAACCGTAACGTAACGCAGGATTCGACAAGTCGTGCTTAGGGCACTGCGCATGTCCCTTCCACTTTTGCCCAGCGATCTTAATTCGACCTATACCAAACTACACAATTTTTGTTTTCATCGAGGAAACTCGTTTTCGATCTAGGTATCCACACTCCCACCGTAAAAGTTACCCGAAATCCGTTTAATCGGGCGTTTGCTTCGGACGACTACTTTTTCCTTGTTACTGTTTTATTTGTCCTGGTTATCCTTTTATGGTGCCATAGGGAAAAACAGCTTCAATTATATAGAGTCCTTTACAGTTAGGCGGTGAGCTGAAATTTCATATACACACTTATGTATGTATGCACATAATGCCTAGAGGTAATATAAAACATATCATATTTTCCTGTTTGTTTTGTGAGTTGGATTTTGAAAAGTTTAACAAGATAGAGTAAGTACTTAGAAAACATTGAACTCTATATAGTGTCGGGACTCCTTCTGCGGAAAAGTCCCACATACCTCCCTCCGCGGACTGAGCGCTTAGTGTAATCGACGATCAAAACGACGATTTAAGTGCCAAAATACTATGAGAATAGTTTGTTGTCGATACGTATTTCTCTGTTCATTGGTTCATTGCGCGGTCGCGACACTCACCGCACGGCGGTTACCTAGCAACACACGCAATGGTTTAGAAATCTCTCGCCGCTCTGCTAGTCGTCATTCAGTCGGCGGCCTAAGAGCTGAGGTACGTTTTCAGTGGATAGGCAGGGCTCAGCAAAACCTCAGTAGGTACAGCTAGCCTTTTATGCACCCGATGCGAGAATGTTATATAACTGCAGCCTTGCAACCTTGGATCATGAAAGGAATGTACCTAGATGTTTCCAGCGATTTCTCTTCTGCCAAAAAAATTACATCATATTAAGTCTGTGCAAAGTGCACAGGGTCGGTTTTTTGTGTGCGTAGTTTTGGCATTTGTGTGACAGTTTTGTTTTACTATGAGTTTATACGAGCGTAACAAATTTGACTAGCAAAGATGTGTGCCGTACGTGTGTACCTGGTTCACCTCGAAAAATGTCACAAAAAATTGTAGTGCAAAGCCTGCAGTCTGTTTGCTTCATGCTTGCACCTGAAAACTTGGTTTCAGTTTGTCCATTTCTGCGTCCCCCAGGGTCGGCATCCAATGCCTGGGCATCCTCTGCATGCATTGCTTATAGGCATAGTTTTTTTCTGACACTATAGCGATGCCAGAGATACCCCAAACATGGCATGCCGTTATTATTGAACAAACCAGAACCAAGTTGTGATATACTCACAGTTTTGCGATGGCGCTTTGCTTTCCAAGCAGTTCGGGGGTTTGAAAAAGTTGACCAAAGACAAGGCTGCCACCTTAATAAAATGCTGCGTACCTACGTCCTGTCTAGTTATAAATCTATGTCTCAGCAGTGATAATATACCAACACCGCCACTAGTCCGTTGCCGGCCTTTAAGGTGGGAAAGGGATAGAGGAAAGAAGAGAGGTGATCGGGCCTCCGGCACTCTCACTGACCGAAACAACCGCAACAGGGGTGCTGTTGCTTCACGCCCATTTTCTGCGAGAGGGTTACCACCCTTCCCCGGACTAGCCGGGCTATTCGTACGGCAGCAATAGCTACAGTATACTCTCCCACTACACGTCGTTTATTTATTGCATTGTTACAGGTACACCATGAGCTATAACGGCAAGCGCTTCTTAACCGACTTCAAAATAGGAGAAGGTTCTACGTTCCTAATGCTTAGCAATCCTATCATCACTGTCGAGAACGGTTGTCTCGTGTTTGCGGTTCTGAGTGCGGTAAGTTTATACAGACAGCCATACATAACTAGATTCCCATTCAAATAAAAGCAACCAAAGTCTGTTGGTGTTCAAATCTAGAGTAAAAACAAATGAATTACAAGTTACTGTATGAGACTTAAATTAGGTAGTTGATGCATCCGCTGCCGTCTGTCAGGCACGAAACTGCTTCAAGTGCCGCAAATGCATACGTGCGTTCAAATGCCTGCAAATGTATGACAGCAGCAGCACTGGGCGTGTCACCAAAACGCATATAAATATGCGTGGCCGGCAGTAAAGGCCTGAAAATTTGGCACCTTAAATTAGGTACGAAGTAACTAAGTATTTAGAGTCTTAAAGGTCAATAAAAAGAATAAGTAAGTCGAAAAAAAGGGTTTCAATTTCAAAGCAAGTTACATTAGGGAATAAGTTTATCCGAATTTATAATAGTGCCGTAGACATTTTATATCGAATGAACGTCCAAAACGGCAAAAAAGAACAACATAATGGCATTTTGTGGATAGAATGGTATTCTCCTCATGTAATTGTTATTCTACATATAGGTACCTAGTTCATCCATTAACGATCGTATAGCTTAGTAGTCAGAAAACTTGAATACTTAGGTACATGAAGCTTGAGGTCAGGGTAGATATTTGAAAGCTGAATACGACTGATTGAATTATGAATCTTGGATGTTACACTAGTGGCTTTGTGAGCTGCTTGTGTAAACCTCGCGACCTCATTTATGAATATAAGTTAATTTTTTTAATATAAAAAAATCTACAATAAAAAATCCGATAATCATCGAACCTGGTCACAAAATCACATTTCCAGTGCTTTTTTGTTATTTTTTTTTCTAAAAAGCTGTATTCCTTATTAGCGAACCTGCTCTCAAAATTTCACGAGAATCGGTTGAAAAATGCGACCTGTAGAGGAGAACAGCCGGACAGACATACCTACGAAAGATTTTTTGTCCAAGCTGAAAATAAGACGCTCGGTCAACGCTCGGTTCATCAGTGCCTATACCCATGCTTTGCCTAGTTTGGGACTAGGTCAATTGTCCCAGTCCCATGGTAGGAATTTATTTATTTTTTGACCGAGTGAAGGAAGCGTGCGAGTTTCCGCTTGGACAAAATTTATTTCGAGTATGTCCGCCGTCTGTCCAGCTGTCCCGCTGTCCCGCTGTCCGGCTGTTCTTCTCTATAGGTCGCATTTCTCAACCAACTCTCGTGAAATTTTGTGAGCAGATTCGCTAATTATGTATAGATTTGTTTCCTCGATACGATTTGTTTCGTTCCGGTTCGATAATTAAACAGGTCAGGATTTTTGTCAGTTCGTTTTTGTTTTTTGATAAAAGAAAACGTTCTAAAATGAGGCCGCCAAGTCTACAGCACACCGAGCCACTAGTTTTATTTGATTCACTTTGACTTTTTCTTTGTTTATTTTTCTCAAACATAGAAGTTCGCATTAAGTACTTCCAAAAAACGAAGACACTAAGTAGTACATTTATGGATAGCACAGTTCTTTGCCGGCCTAAGGACAGCAAAATATGTATGAAAAATCCATTACTGGCCGCTATTATCTACGCGCCGACGACCGCGTCACCGCTATCCAGTCGGGACAGAGCCAGGGCTTAGGCAAGCTTCGGCCGGAACGGAAGTTGCCGGACTCGTACTAACAGCCTTCGTCCGGTAACCCCTTTCTTTCAGTAGTGTAGTATTGTAGTAATGTACTATTTTTTTTCTCCAGATTGTCACCATTCTCGCCTTACTAGCTTGCTCATTAATATGTGTGCTAAAAGTAATTGGGATCACCTCCATTGAGGAACTTTACATTCTCGTACTGAGGACCCTGCTGGTTTGCATTCTGTTGTGGAATGGATTCATCTTCTCTGTTGTGCTGTTTAACGGGACTCGCAAGGTTAGTATATACCAAGCAAGATGAAACAAATTGTCTAGGTACAATGTCGGGTCTCTGTGAGCTGTAGACTTCACGAGCAAGTTTTTGAACAAATCAACGAAAAATCTATACTTACGTGGTGGAAAAAAATCGTGGGCCCTGGAAGGGAACTAAGTAGGTACCTTAAATCCTTACGATAGATTATTTTATACAAAGGAAACATAAAACAACAACAAAAACAACATTATTAACAACATTTTTTTTAATAAGAAACCAAATTGAATTCACAAATTTCTCGACAAACCTACATAAACCGGGAATCGTACTGGCAAAAAAAATAAAAACACTCGCTCTCTTATTACATTAGTCGATACAGTCAATGTTAAAGAAACATTAGGTTTTAGGGTCTGAAGTCTAAAAAAATCATTTTATTGGTAATAATAATTCTATGCCCACATTTCCTTCTTAGACGAGGCGTTCTGAAGACAAGCTTAAAAGTGGTAAAATTTTCATATCAGAAAAAATATATCATAATCTGCTATACATTAGAAGTAATTCAGTTTTCCTCGAAAGCCATTTTAGCGAAAGGAAAGTAGTGAAAAAAAATCTAAAGTTACTCCCATTCTTCCGCTTGTAACCATGTTACTGCTGCATTTTTTATCCGAAAAATGTAATTTTCTAATGTTCCTAAAATAATGTACATGACTTGGTAAATGTATTGTTACTTTTTTATATATTTTTTAAAGAGAAATAGAATAGAATTTCTTTCATGCTAATTTCTGAAATATTCCGCCCAAATTCCTACCGCTCTCCCATTTTCGTCCATACTAAGGTCCGTAAGTGTACGGAATTCCGTAAGTTTACGTTTAAGGCCCAAAAACAAGAAAACCATAAACTATTGCAAACATTTTTGCAATTTTATATTAAGTGTGATCAAGATGTCGTCAAATAAACACAGCATCAATGAACTGCAACCATCGGACCAGCTGTTATATCATTAAACTTTATCATCAGCGTCAAACCGCCAAAACATCCGCTCCGCGTACAATTTTCATAAGGATTTTATAAATTATGGGTAACTGTTTTCATAGTAAATTGTTTAAATTATTGTAGTAGATTTTGAAACAAGCAGATTAGATAAAGTTTCATGACGTTTCAGTTACTACTTGGTAAATGACTGGCAATTTACTGATTGCCGTAATTAGGTACAATAAAACTAGTCATGTCCCTAAAAGCATATGAATTACGGAATTGAGGAAAATAAAGGGTTTTTTATTTTGCATTTTGCTAAGGATTAAGATGAGTTAAACTAACAAACTTTACTGTTACGAGTACGATATAGCGCATAGTTTCTTGGGATCAAATTACGTAGTATGGTTTTATTTAATCTTTGCTATAAAAAAGATGTCCATATCGAACATTTTTTTCTACTTTTTGAACATTTACCACAAAAAACCTCTGCAGGACATCACTAATTTATTAGCTGAAGATCGATGGTTTAGTATAATTTATGGAATCTATCAATAACATAATCATATTACTACAGAATTCAAGTAATTTCAAATAATTCAAAAGTGTCAATTGTTTAAATATTACCACGTTCTGACTTCCGTGATTACCTGCACTGTTTTTTGGGTGTGTATCTTATTACGGTACAGTAAGTTCGTAATTGTATCCTTAGTTTTCGAGAGATTAATAAGTATTTTTAGCATGAAACTACCGTAAGACTAAATCATTATGAAATAAACGGATCGCTCACGTACATAAGTCGAATTTAGCCCGACATGTTTCGGACACATGATGATTAGTCCGAAACATGTCTGGCTAAACTCAACTTATATACGTGAGTGATCCGTTTATTTCACTAAGATTCATCGGCAGTTTTGGGTAATTTTTTGTTAAAATGCTTTTTTTATACGACGAGGAAGGCAAACGAGCAAGTGGGTCACCTGATGGTAAGTGATCACCACTGCCCATAGACACCCACAACCCCGAAGGGCCCGCAGATGCGTTGCCAACCTAGAGAGCTAAGATGAAATGTCTCTTGTGCCCGTAATTACACCGGCTGTCTTACTCTCCACACCGAAACACAACAGTGCAAGCACTGCTGCTTAGCGGCAGGATTAGCGAGTAAGATGGTGGTAGCGATCCGGACGGACCTTGCACAAGGTCCTACCACCTGCAAAAATATTATGTAAATATAATACTTAAAGCACATTGATTTTTGTGATCAAATTTTGTAATTTATATGCACTAGGGGAGACTAGGGAAACTCAGAATGAACTATATTATTCCGGTTATCCCCCAAGGGGTCAAGGGCGTAGAGATAACTGAAATAACCAAAATTTTATGCAAAATTCCCTTTCAAACGGATCACACGCATCCAATGTCCCCAATCTCCCCTAGTTAGCTAAAAGTTTTTTTTTGTTTAGAATGCAATATATTAAAAACATTTTATTTCAGGTCATATCACATTCGTTTCAAAATTTTCTATTTCATTAATCCTATAGGGATTGGGCATTAATTACATATAACGGAATTACCTGCACGCATTAACGGTATTACCAGCACGGCCAAATTTTATACCGCAATAACGGACATTTAGGAGGTCCACAAAAATAAAGATTAATCATAACAAAGGCAATTCAATACATAATTATTATATGTCATTCTGTACACTGAAAACCTTTCATTAGATGTGAATCAATTTATATTAGATGAGATTTATGGTTTTAATGGAAATAGCTTGGGAAGTCAAAAATGCCTTAATACTTCGTAATTCCGTACACTTCCCTTAGCAGGACCTATGCAGTCGTTGTCCTTCCTATTGGAGCGCACGAGCACGACTCGGACGTGTGTGATCCTCACTAATAACTATCTTGTGTTTGTTTTCCAGCGTCGGCCAGGACAGGTGAAGGCATATTTCATCTACGGAGTGGTTATCGAAGTTATATCTGTGGTCAGCTGCATCATTTTTATGGTGTATATCCCCAAAAACGCCGTATTGTACGGTCTCTCTGAACTGGCTGGATGTGGTGAGTTCAATGTAACTAAGTATTTAAAATGAAAACCGACCAAGTGTGAGTCGGACTGGCGCACCGGGGGTTCCGTAAAAAATGGCAGGTACGTAAATAGTTCGTCTATCGAGCGAATCAAGTCTCTTAGATTTTTCGCGCTTTTCCAGAATGTGATAATTTGTACAGTGTTAGCAGAGCCCTGCTCCTGAGCTAAATATGACTGCGTGTGGGGTCATTTTATATTGGTCTCTGACTATACAGACGGACATAAAATCTTAAGATTTTCAGATTTATGTCATTAGCTGTGCAAGCGATTCTGATGAGACTAAGCTACGAACTAAGAACTGCATTTCAATTCAGCTAGCTTTCTATTGTGTAGGTATGTGTGTCCGAATCGGTCCATCCGCTTGGGCGCTACGATGCTACAGGCAGACACACATCCCTCTGTTATGCGTCGAAAGGTAATAAAACACGAACTATTATCTTCTTTGTCATGTTAGCTTAAACAGTTTGTGCTTGGTAGTTCGCTTTAACAATGAGCTCGTAAAGAGCTTGAAACGCGTCAACGGGTATTAGTGTGGCAGTGGTGACATTTGGGTCTAATCTGAGTGACTTGTGCTGATTTGTGTGGCAGTGGAGGTGGAGGAACTGCATGAACATACAATACAATACAATACAAATATTCTTTATTGAAAACCACAAAATAGTACAAAGAGATTACAGAAAACAGGTATGGTAGACAATAGGCGGCATACTACGCGCGGCGGAATAGGTGGCGGTATAGGCATACGTATGTCGCATAGATGTAGTTGTCTTTGATGTGTGGTCGTTATTGCTAAATGCGTTACATTGTTCCAGTTATCTACTCCCTGATACTCTGGATGGTATACGAGACGTACGTGAAGATGAGCGCAAGCGTTGTGTACTTGTACAATAAGGAAGATAGTCATGAAAGTGGGAAACTAAAGGACGAAGAAACTATATAGAAACCAATATTACAGTATCTATATAATATCGTTTAATTTCTCCAGGATTTTTTTTTGTTTTTTTATTTTATTTCCATACTTATTATCTTTACAGGCTCCGCATAGTGCGAATATGTAGCAAAAAAAAAAAGATCTAACAATACATTGCATTTTGTGTTTTATTCATTACTATCTACGGGTTTCTGCCATAGTTGAGATTCATTATTACAGAATAAAGATGGAGCGACGACCTGGTAAAGATCGCGGGACCGAAAGCACAAGACCGGTCTGCGTGGAGAGCCTTGGGGGAGGCCTATGTCCAGAAGTGACATGATGTGATGATGATAATTACAGTATAATGAGTAACCTACTAACTTATAGCATCGGCCGTACCGATCGAGCGAGTGAGCTAGCGTCTAGTGTAATCAACGACCAAAAAAACGTCTCGATTGCGATCGCGTTGACTTCTGAATTGCTATTGGCAAATTAGCGGCGCCACTAGTGGCACGTATCGACAACAAACAATTCTCATACTATTTGCCACCCGTAACGCGAACGCGAGACGTATTTTTGGCCGTTGATTACACTCTCTGACAGTAGTGTGCGTGACAACGCGCACACAGGTGATGTGCCGCGCTAAGTACCCAATTTTTACCCAATACTTAAGGGACTCCCCCCTCCCTACCTAATGAAATGACCCTAATGTTCACAGGAAATAATTATGTGCGTGGTATGAATTTGTTGGAATGCAATGATTTTTTCCCCTCACTACCTCGGAAAGCCGTCTTTTATCCTTTAATACAAGCGGGTAAAATAGTAGCATTTTATTCACTAGTGGGGAAAGTAATTTGACCTTGGAGTGGAGCATGTTCAAGTAGCTTTTTACAGAGATAACAAAACGTAAAACGCTCATAATAATGGTTCGTTCGATATTAATTATCATTAAATAAATGATAAGTGGTTTGAGAATTTAATAAAAAATACCAAATTTAGCTTTATTTAATGGTCCTTAAAATTCTATAAGAAACATTAGTTTTTTATAATGATGTTGGATATAATTCTGAACGCACAAGTTGAGTCGATGCAATTTCAAATCGCATCGTCAGAAATGTCAACATATGTCAATAAAAAAAAACACCAGTTTTCTGTCATAATATCGTAACAAAAGGGAATCCAGTGATGAAGATTTAATTTTATGAGCTGTTTTTTGCATGTTGCGCTTTCCTCGCTACAGTGAGGAGAAAAGATTTGTGTTACACACGGGTGCAAATGTATTTTACTTCCCGTGTGTTGAAACACTCGCGGGTAAAATACAACTTTGCACCCTTGTATAACAAATAACTATTGAAAGGCATGTGCTGAAGTGGTTGGGTCAAAGTGTTTCGTCAACCGCCATTCTGACAAGTGTAGGTACCTACCCAGTCAAGTTTCATTTCAAACAAATGTCAAAACGATCGGTTATCTAGTTTGATATTAAGTACCTAAGTAGTTAAAATAAGAAAAACTTTCTCCTGTCAAAATGTTTATGACAGTGTCATAAGATTGATTTTTGCCTGGCCAGTGGGAAAGGTTTTTCCCCTGACTACCTCGGAAAGCCGTCTTTTATTTATCCTTTAAAACGCATTTTATCGACTAGTAGGGAAAGTAATATGACCTTGGAGCGTGTGTAAGTTGTGGCTTTTGACAGATAACAAAACGTAAAACACTCATAATATAATGGTTCGTTCAATATTAATTGTCATTATATAAACGGTTTGATAATTTAATAAAAACGTCAAATTTAGCTTTATTTAATGATTTAAAGTCATAGACCTTGAAATTCCATAACAAACATTTGTTTTTTAGGGTTCCGTACCTCAAAAGGAAAAAACGGAACCCTAATATGATCACTTTGCTGTCTGTCTGTCTGTCTGTCTGTATGTCAAGACCCTTTTTCTCTGGAACACGTAGAGGTAGCATCCTGAAATTAATAATTAATACCAAATACTCAAGCCTGCGGTCTCTTGAAGCTGTGAAATCAACAAACAAAATCACCCTTCTAAGTTAACGCGATCAAAAGATACAGTCATTAAAAAATCTATTTCCATACAAATTGCCGATTTCCAAAAACCTAAAGGGTACTTCCAGATGTCCTAGAAACTTGAAATTTGGTATGAAGGTAGCTCTTATAGCGCAACCACTCCGAAAAATCTCAAAATCTCAAAATTTTATGTCTTGTCTGTGTATGTCACACACAGTGTATACACCGTTTACCACTGCTAACGACATCTAGCGTCGAGTAGGAGAACTTTGTGAATGCCGCGCGGGCTCGTAGGGTTCCGTACAATGATTTCCCTGCTTTTCGCCAATGTTTTAAGTGGTCCAGTTTTAGCAAACCCCTGTTCCTATATTTTGCTTAGGATGTTACTGCCATCTAGTGGCGAGTAGCGGAACAAGCGTCAATGACCCCGCGCCCGCGCGTGATCACGAGCCCGCGCGGCATCCACAAAGTTCTCCTACTCATCATTCATTACAAAAAAAAACCCGGTCAAGTGCGAGTCGGACTCGCGCACGAGGGTTCCGTACAAAGATTTCCCTGCTTTTGCTGCTGCTGTACAATGATGTTCAATATAAGTAATTCTTAACGCACAAGTTGAGTCGATGCAGTTTCAAAACGCATCGTCAGAATTAAATGTCAACATTGTCAAGAAAAAACTCTCACCGATTATACTATATCGATGATGATTATAATTACAAATATAGACATATTTTTATGAGCTGTTTTTTTGCATGTTGCACTTTCCTCGCTACAGTGAAGTGAAAAGTTTTGTGTTACACACGGGTGCAAATGTATTTTACTTCCCGAGTGTTGAAACACTCGTGGGTAAAATACAAATTTGCACCCTTGTATAACAAATAACTATTGTACTGTGTCTATACCTACCTATTGAATTACATAACTGTAACGTGATAACTTTCAGTGATCAAGCTGGCTCCTTTGTGACCGAGCGAACTAAGTGATCGAAGCGTCTTTTGCGTTGCTAATTTGAACACAGTAATTCAGACGTAAAAACGCAAACGCGATCTGAGTCATTTAAATAGAGACTGGATCATAAATCGAAGAAAATTTGGATATCAAAAAGGAGTCATCATCATCATCATCAAGTCAGCCGATTGACGTCCACTGCTGGCCGGCGGCCTCCCCCGCGGCTCCCCACTCTGACTAGTCTTGTGCTTTCCGCATCCACCGCGGTCCCGCGATCTTTACTAGGTCGTCGCTCCATCTTGTTGGTGGCCTTGTAAAAAGGAGTCGGCACAACCGAAGTCACACACTATGATTGAAGATGTGGTAACGAAGTTTAATGACAGGAAGAGAGTGGCAGGGCTGTTTTTAGACCTCAGCTCGGCCTTCGACATGGTAAACCTTAGACGTTATTTTTTTGGCCCTTGATTACACTAGACGCTCAGTAGGTCTAGCTCAAGTCACAGCGCAACTTCTATCTCACGCGAGGATAACTGCCCGTCCTTTTCTGTCACTCAGGTCAGAGGTACAACGGGACGGGTAATGTAATCTCGCGCGACAAACAAAGTCACGGCCAGTAGTGCTAGCCCTACAGACGTAAACGCGAACGTGATCGTTATGTGAGTATTTTTGGTCGTTGATCAGGTACAAGGCGCTATCTGAACAAAGCTTTAATTCGTTCCTGCCCGCAACTTTTCCTTGTTAGTGTTACTAACTAACTCCCACAGTGCAGGAAACACGTCCTGTGTGCTTATCTTTCGTTTTGAAATATATTTTAATACCTTGTGCTTTAAATCTCGGTGAGTAGTAATAATAACTAGTAGCTCTGTGAGCTGTAGACCTCTCGCGACCTCATTTTAGAACAGCATCCTATTAAAAAAAAAACGAGTGGAAAAAATCCTACCTACTTACGTAATTATCAAACCAGCGGAACTAGATCACAAAATTTAAATATGATATAGACGTATCGACAAAAACAATCTGCGTCTTGTTATTTTTTATTATTATCTATACCTATAAAACAGTACCGTGACTGACTGACTGACTGACTGACTTACAACGCACAGCCTAAAGCTATAGCTAAACCACTGCACCCAGCCACTTCAAATTTGGCAAACAATTTCCTAGAGGTGTACCAAGAAGGGATTTTTCGAAATTTCCACGGGATAGGGAGTAAATGCGATTTACATTTTCGAACCAAAGTGGCTCTATCTCCGTAATTATAATTATTAGATATTTAAAATTTGGCATGCAAGTACGTAATAATAATGAGCTAATTCGGTTTTCAGGACCTTACCGAAATTCTCACGGGATAAAGAACAAATAGTATTAGTTCATAATAACTGACTGGAAGATACAGAGACTTGAAAGTTTACAGATATATGTTTGGGAATCATAGAGGTGCACTAAGACGGGATTTTTCAAAATTCCTAAGGGATAGGGAATAAAGGGGATTTATATTTCAGCTTAAAAGTGATCCTATGACTGACAGACAACGCACAGCCTAAATTACTGTTGCCAGACTTCAAATTTGGCATACTTGTACCTAGAGTACTTATCATAGAGGTGCACTAAGGAGGAATAGTGAAATGTCTAAACTTTGTTTGTTTCTTTGTGTCTCTGAAACTTTCACCAATAGAAAGCTACACTATTCCTAATAGACACAGGTTATTTTTTTGCGGGAAAATGCATAATTCCCTCGGGATAGAAATAAGTGAATTCAAGTTAGCGATAAAAGTAGGTACCAATCAGAAACAGTGTAGGTTTCTATTAATTAGTGAAAGTATTTTTTTAATCGGCCTAAATGTAGAATTCTCTTATTTTTAACCCCCGGGAATTTTGCATTTTCCTGAGGAAAAAGTAAATAGGTAAGTACCTCGTCAATGTCAGTCATGAACTGTATGTTTGTAGAATGTCTATGTTGTAGGTACTTATAGTTGTTTTCAACATTTAATTAAGTAAGTAGGTAGTTTCATTTGGTTCACAGTAAACAAAAAACAGCACGCCCCTGTTTCACCAGTTTTACATTGTCAGTTTTCAATGACAATTCGGTGTCAATTGCTGACTTGAAGAGCTTTTGTTTTAGCGCTCTTCGTGCTGGCCAAGAAATGTAGTCATGACAAACCGACAATTCTAAAGTTGGTGAAATAGGGGCCAGACGTCACCTTCTTCCATTTAAATCCAGTATTTGTGTTACTTACGTTATTGTCTACTCGTACGCAATCGCGGGCAAAAGCCAGTTAAGTATATAATTTCATGAGAATTGATTGTGAAATGCGAACAGAGGATAACAGCTGGACAGACAGACATACAAAAGAATTTGTGTCCCAGCTGAAACAAGAGGCGCTTCGGTGACTTCGTCTTTCTTGTATTAGTGACGCGCTGTATGAGAGAGAGAAATTTAGGCGTGTAAGAAAAAGCTTACAAAGTGCGGACTGTATAGGCCGCGCGGTGGATTAAGATCGCTCGGCGAAACTGGTGAGGGCAATTTGGCGCATCTGTACAAATGCGCACACAATTGTTAAGTTCTGAGTGTATTTCTTTGAAACATGTTTTTCTCATTTCGCATTTTTTGTACCTTTAGTCACCTAACGTATAACACTCGCATTTGCTTGTGACTTATTTTGCTAGTATGTTTATTCAGAATCTTGGTGGTATTTTTACCTGCTTTAAATTACCCATTATTTAATTAGTTTCCTTTTTAACATAACAATGCACGTCGTGAACCATTTTTCTGGCTTAATTGCCGTATACAATACAAACTTTAAATTTGGGCATTTTTTTCACCAACTACGACATCATAACGTACTTATTACTAATAGTAAAACAATCCGTACGCAACAGTACCCAAGAGACACAAGACGCGTGAACGAAGCGAAAGAGGGGAAGAACGACTTGATCTACCAATAACGTGTCGGCGTCAGCGCGCACCCTCTCCTCACTCCTCTGCGCAACCAAATAGACCTAAGAATTTACTTCTGTGCCCTAAGCACGACTTGTCGAATCCTGCGTCACGTAAAATCGAATAGTAAACTATAACGAGTTTGTATGACGTTTGGAACAGCGCCCGCCCGTGAGCGTATTTGGAACTAAAATTTAGTATGAGATTTCTCGATCTCGATACGATAACCGTAACGTAACGCAGGATTCGACAAGTCGTGCTTAGGGCACTGCGCATGTCCCTTCCACTTTTGCCCAGCGATCTTAATTCGACCTATACCAAACTACACAATTTTTGTTTTCATCGAGGAAACTCGTTTTCGATCTAGGTATCCACACTCCCACCGTAAAAGTTACCCGAAATCCGTTTAATCGGGCGTTTGCTTCGGACGACTACTTTTTCCTTGTTACTGTTTTATTTGTCCTGGTTATCCTTTTATGGTGCCATAGGGAAAAACAGCTTCAATTATATAGAGTCCTTTACAGTTAGGCGGTGAGCTGAAATTTCATATACACACTTATGTATGTATGCACATAATGCCTAGAGGTAATATAAAACATATCATATTTTCCTGTTTGTTTTGTGAGTTGGATTTTGAAAAGTTTAACAAGATAGAGTAAGTACTTAGAAAACATTGAACTCTATATAGTGTCGGGACTCCTTCTGCGGAAAAGTCCCACATACCTCCCTCCGCGGACTGAGCGCTTAGTGTAATCGACGATCAAAACGACGATTTAAGTGCCAAAATACTATGAGAATAGTTTGTTGTCGATACGTATTTCTCTGTTCATTGGTTCATTGCGCGGTCGCGACACTCACCGCACGGCGGTTACCTAGCAACACACGCAATGGTTTAGAAATCTCTCGCCGCTCTGCTAGTCGTCATTCAGTCGGCGGCCTAAGAGCTGAGGTACGTTTTCAGTGGATAGGCAGGGCTCAGCAAAACCTCAGTAGGTACAGCTAGCCTTTTATGCACCCGATGCGAGAATGTTATATAACTGCAGCCTTGCAACCTTGGATCATGAAAGGAATGTACCTAGATGTTTCCAGCGATTTCTCTTCTGCCAAAAAAATTACATCATATTAAGTCTGTGCAAAGTGCACAGGGTCGGTTTTTTGTGTGCGTAGTTTTGGCATTTGTGTGACAGTTTTGTTTTACTATGAGTTTATACGAGCGTAACAAATTTGACTAGCAAAGATGTGTGCCGTACGTGTGTACCTGGTTCACCTCGAAAAATGTCACAAAAAATTGTAGTGCAAAGCCTGCAGTCTGTTTGCTTCATGCTTGCACCTGAAAACTTGGTTTCAGTTTGTCCATTTCTGCGTCCCCCAGGGTCGGCATCCAATGCCTGGGCATCCTCTGCATGCATTGCTTATAGGCATAGTTTTTTTCTGACACTATAGCGATGCCAGAGATACCCCAAACATGGCATGCCGTTATTATTGAACAAACCAGAACCAAGTTGTGATATACTCACAGTTTTGCGATGGCGCTTTGCTTTCCAAGCAGTTCGGGGGTTTGAAAAAGTTGACCAAAGACAAGGCTGCCACCTTAATAAAATGCTGCGTACCTACGTCCTGTCTAGTTATAAATCTATGTCTCAGCAGTGATAATATACCAACACCGCCACTAGTCCGTTGCCGGCCTTTAAGGTGGGAAAGGGATAGAGGAAAGAAGAGAGGTGATCGGGCCTCCGGCACTCTCACTGACCGAAACAACCGCAACAGGGGTGCTGTTGCTTCACGCCCATTTTCTGCGAGAGGGTTACCACCCTTCCCCGGACTAGCCGGGCTATTCGTACGGCAGCAATAGCTACAGTATACTCTCCCACTACACGTCGTTTATTTATTGCATTGTTACAGGTACACCATGAGCTATAACGGCAAGCGCTTCTTAACCGACTTCAAAATAGGAGAAGGTTCTACGTTCCTAATGCTTAGCAATCCTATCATCACTGTCGAGAACGGTTGTCTCGTGTTTGCGGTTCTGAGTGCGGTAAGTTTATACAGACAGCCATACATAACTAGATTCCCATTCAAATAAAAGCAACCAAAGTCTGTTGGTGTTCAAATCTAGAGTAAAAACAAATGAATTACAAGTTACTGTATGAGACTTAAATTAGGTAGTTGATGCATCCGCTGCCGTCTGTCAGGCACGAAACTGCTTCAAGTGCCGCAAATGCATACGTGCGTTCAAATGCCTGCAAATGTATGACAGCAGCAGCACTGGGCGTGTCACCAAAACGCATATAAATATGCGTGGCCGGCAGTAAAGGCCTGAAAATTTGGCACCTTAAATTAGGTACGAAGTAACTAAGTATTTAGAGTCTTAAAGGTCAATAAAAAGAATAAGTAAGTCGAAAAAAAGGGTTTCAATTTCAAAGCAAGTTACATTAGGGAATAAGTTTATCCGAATTTATAATAGTGCCGTAGACATTTTATATCGAATGAACGTCCAAAACGGCAAAAAAGAACAACATAATGGCATTTTGTGGATAGAATGGTATTCTCCTCATGTAATTGTTATTCTACATATAGGTACCTAGTTCATCCATTAACGATCGTATAGCTTA
Organism: Clepsis dumicolana; assembly: GCA_963691665.1. NCBI lineage: Eukaryota > Metazoa > Arthropoda > Insecta > Lepidoptera > Tortricidae > Clepsis > Clepsis dumicolana. The sequence goes on along the minus strand of OY829520.1, from coordinate 11,232,999 downwards.
GTAGTCAGAAAACTTGAATACTTAGGTACATGAAGCTTGAGGTCAGGGTAGATATTTGAAAGCTGAATACGACTGATTGAATTATGAATCTTGGATGTTACACTAGTGGCTTTGTGAGCTGCTTGTGTAAACCTCGCGACCTCATTTATGAATATAAGTTAATTTTTTTAATATAAAAAAATCTACAATAAAAAATCCGATAATCATCGAACCTGGTCACAAAATCACATTTCCAGTGCTTTTTTGTTATTTTTTTTTCTAAAAAGCTGTATTCCTTATTAGCGAACCTGCTCTCAAAATTTCACGAGAATCGGTTGAAAAATGCGACCTGTAGAGGAGAACAGCCGGACAGACATACCTACGAAAGATTTTTTGTCCAAGCTGAAAATAAGACGCTCGGTCAACGCTCGGTTCATCAGTGCCTATACCCATGCTTTGCCTAGTTTGGGACTAGGTCAATTGTCCCAGTCCCATGGTAGGAATTTATTTATTTTTTGACCGAGTGAAGGAAGCGTGCGAGTTTCCGCTTGGACAAAATTTATTTCGAGTATGTCCGCCGTCTGTCCAGCTGTCCCGCTGTCCGGCTGTTCTTCTCTATAGGTCGCATTTCTCAACCAACTCTCGTGAAATTTTGTGAGCAGATTCGCTAATTATGTATAGATTTGTTTCCTCGATACGATTTGTTTCGTTCCGGTTCGATAATTAAACAGGTCAGGATTTTTGTCAGTTCGTTTTTGTTTTTTGATAAAAGAAAACGTTCTAAAATGAGGCCGCCAAGTCTACAGCACACCGAGCCACTAGTTTTATTTGATTCACTTTGACTTTTTCTTTGTTTATTTTTCTCAAACATAGAAGTTAATAATTCGCATTAAGTACTTCCAAAAAACGAAGACACTAAGTAGTACATTTATGGATAGCACAGTTCTTTGCCGGCCTAAGGACAGCAAAATATGTATGAAAAATCCATTACTGGCCGCTATTATCTACGCGCCGACGACCGCGTCACCGCTATCCAGTCGGGACAGAGCCAGGGCTTAGGCAAGCTTCGGCCGGAACGGAAGTTGCCGGACTCGTACTAACAGCCTTCGTCCGGTAACCCCTTTCTTTCAGTAGTGTAGTATTGTAGTAATGTACTATTTTTTTTCTCCAGATTGTCACCATTCTCGCCTTACTAGCTTGCTCATTAATATGTGTGCTAAAAGTAATTGGGATCACCTCCATTGAGGAACTTTACATTCTCGTACTGAGGACCCTGCTGGTTTGCATTCTGTTGTGGAATGGATTCATCTTCTCTGTTGTGCTGTTTAACGGGACTCGCAAGGTTAGTATATACCAAGCAAGATGAAACAAATTGTCTAGGTACAATGTCGGGTCTCTGTGAGCTGTAGACTTCACGAGCAAGTTTTTGAACAAATCAACGAAAAATCTATACTTACGTGGTGGAAAAAAATCGTGGGCCCTGGAAGGGAACTAAGTAGGTACCTTAAATCCTTACGATAGATTATTTTATACAAAGGAAACATAAAACAACAACAAAAACAACATTATTAACAACATTTTTTTTAATAAGAAACCAAATTGAATTCACAAATTTCTCGACAAACCTACATAAACCGGGAATCGTACTGGCAAAAAAAATAAAAACACTCGCTCTCTTATTACATTAGTCGATACAGTCAATGTTAAAGAAACATTAGGTTTTAGGGTCTGAAGTCTAAAAAAATCATTTTATTGGTAATAATAATTCTATGCCCACATTTCCTTCTTAGACGAGGCGTTCTGAAGACAAGCTTAAAAGTGGTAAAATTTTCATATCAGAAAAAATATATCATAATCTGCTATACATTAGAAGTAATTCAGTTTTCCTCGAAAGCCATTTTAGCGAAAGGAAAGTAGTGAAAAAAAATCTAAAGTTACTCCCATTCTTCCGCTTGTAACCATGTTACTGCTGCATTTTTTATCCGAAAAATGTAATTTTCTAATGTTCCTAAAATAATGTACATGACTTGGTAAATGTATTGTTACTTTTTTATATATTTTTTAAAGAGAAATAGAATAGAATTTCTTTCATGCTAATTTCTGAAATATCCCGCCCAAATTCCTACCGCTCTCCCATTTTCGTCCATACTAAGGTCCGTAAGTGTACGGAATTCCGTAAGTTTACGTTTAAGGCCCAAAAACAAGAAAACCATAAACTATTGCAAACATTTTTGCAATTTTATATTAAGTGTGATCAAGATGTCGTCAAATAAACACAGCATCAATGAACTGCAACCATCGGACCAGCTGTTATATCATTAAACTTTATCATCAGCGTCAAACCGCCAAAACATCCGCTCCGCGTACAATTTTCATAAGGATTTTATAAATTATGGGTAACTGTTTTCATAGTAAATTGTTTAAATTATTGTAGTAGATTTTGAAACAAGCAGATTAGATAAAGTTTCATGACGTTTCAGTTACTACTTGGTAAATGACTGGCAATTTACTGATTGCCGTAATTAGGTACAATAAAACTAGTCATGTCCCTAAAAGCATATGAATTACGGAATTGAGGAAAATAAAGGGTTTTTTATTTTGCATTTTGCTAAGGATTAAGATGAGTTAAACTAACAAACTTTACTGTTACGAGTACGATATAGCGCATAGTTTCTTGGGATCAAATTACGTAGTATGGTTTTATTTAATCTTTGCTATAAAAAAGATGTCCATATCGAACATTTTTTTCTACTTTTTGAACATTTACCACAAAAAACCTCTGCAGGACATCACTAATTTATTAGCTGAAGATCGATGGTTTAGTATAATTTATGGAATCTATCAATAACATAATCATATTACTACAGAATTCAAGTAATTTCAAATAATTCAAAAGTGTCAATTGTTTAAATATTACCACGTTCTGACTTCCGTGATTACCTGCACTGTTTTTTGGGTGTGTATCTTATTACGGTACAGTAAGTTCGTAATTGTATCCTTAGTTTTCGAGAGATTAATAAGTATTTTTAGCATGAAACTACCGTAAGACTAAATCATTATGAAATAAACGGATCGCTCACGTACATAAGTCGAATTTAGCCCGACATGTTTCGGACACATGATGATTAGTCCGAAACATGTCTGGCTAAACTCAACTTATATACGTGAGTGATCCGTTTATTTCACTAAGATTCATCGGCAGTTTTGGGTAATTTTTTGTTAAAATGCTTTTTTTATACGACGAGGAAGGCAAACGAGCAAGTGGGTCACCTGATGGTAAGTGATCACCACTGCCCATAGACACCCACAACCCCGAAGGGCCCGCAGATGCGTTGCCAACCTAGAGAGCTAAGATGAAATGTCTCTTGTGCCCGTAATTACACCGGCTGTCTTACTCTCCACACCGAAACACAACAGTGCAAGCACTGCTGCTTAGCGGCAGGATTAGCGAGTAAGATGGTGGTAGCGATCCGGACGGACCTTGCACAAGGTCCTACCACCTGCAAAAATATTATGTAAATATAATACTTAAAGCACATTGATTTTTGTGATCAAATTTTGTAATTTATATGCACTAGGGGAGACTAGGGAAACTCAGAATGAACTATATTATTCCGGTTATCCCCCAAGGGGTCAAGGGCGTAGAGATAACTGAAATAACCAAAATTTTATGCAAAATTCCCTTTCAAACGGATCACACGCATCCAATGTCCCCAATCTCCCCTAGTTAGCTAAAAGTTTTTTTTTGTTTAGAATGCAATATATTAAAAACATTTTATTTCAGGTCATATCACATTCGTTTCAAAATTTTCTATTTCATTAATCCTATAGGGATTGGGCATTAATTACATATAACGGAATTACCTGCACGCATTAACGGTATTACCAGCACGGCCAAATTTTATACCGCAATAACGGACATTTAGGAGGTCCACAAAAATAAAGATTAATCATAACAAAGGCAATTCAATACATAATTATTATATGTCATTCTGTACACTGAAAACCTTTCATTAGATGTGAATCAATTTATATTAGATGAGATTTATGGTTTTAATGGAAATAGCTTGGGAAGTCAAAAATGCCTTAATACTTCGTAATTCCGTACACTTCCCTTAGCAGGACCTATGCAGTCGTTGTCCTTCCTATTGGAGCGCACGAGCACGACTCGGACGTGTGTGATCCTCACTAATAACTATCTTGTGTTTGTTTTCCAGCGTCGGCCAGGACAGGTGAAGGCATATTTCATCTACGGAGTGGTTATCGAAGTTATATCTGTGGTCAGCTGCATCATTTTTATGGTGTATATCCCCAAAAACGCCGTATTGTACGGTCTCTCTGAACTGGCTGGATGTGGTGAGTTCAATGTAACTAAGTATTTAAAATGAAAACCGACCAAGTGTGAGTCGGACTGGCGCACCGGGGGTTCCGTAAAAAATGGCAGGTACGTAAATAGTTCGTCTATCGAGCGAATCAAGTCTCTTAGATTTTTCGCGCTTTTCCAGAATGTGATAATTTGTACAGTGTTAGCAGAGCCCTGCTCCTGAGCTAAATATGACTGCGTGTGGGGTCATTTTATATTGGTCTCTGACTATACAGACGGACATAAAATCTTAAGATTTTCAGATTTATGTCATTAGCTGTGCAAGCGATTCTGATGAGACTAAGCTACGAACTAAGAACTGCATTTCAATTCAGCTAGCTTTCTATTGTGTAGGTATGTGTGTCCGAATCGGTCCATCCGCTTGGGCGCTACGATGCTACAGGCAGACACACATCCCTCTGTTATGCGTCGAAAGGTAATAAAACACGAACTATTATCTTCTTTGTCATGTTAGCTTAAACAGTTTGTGCTTGGTAGTTCGCTTTAACAATGAGCTCGTAAAGAGCTTGAAACGCGTCAACGGGTATTAGTGTGGCAGTGGTGACATTTGGGTCTAATCTGAGTGACTTGTGCTGATTTGTGTGGCAGTGGAGGTGGAGGAACTGCATGAACATACAATACAATACAATACAAATATTCTTTATTGAAAACCACAAAATAGTACAAAGAGATTACAGAAAACAGGTATGGTAGACAATAGGCGGCATACTACGCGCGGCGGAATAGGTGGCGGTATAGGCATACGTATGTCGCATAGATGTAGTTGTCTTTGATGTGTGGTCGTTATTGCTAAATGCGTTACATTGTTCCAGTTATCTACTCCCTGATACTCTGGATGGTATACGAGACGTACGTGAAGATGAGCGCAAGCGTTGTGTACTTGTACAATAAGGAAGATAGTCATGAAAGTGGGAAACTAAAGGACGAAGAAACTATATAGAAACCAATATTACAGTATCTATATAATATCGTTTAATTTCTCCAGGATTTTTTTTTGTTTTTTTATTTTATTTCCATACTTATTATCTTTACAGGCTCCGCATAGTGCGATTATGTAGCAAAAAAAAAAAGATCTAACAATACATTGCATTTTGTGTTTTATTCATTACTATCTACGGGTTTCTGCCATAGTTGAGATTCATTATTACAGAATAAAGATGGAGCGACGACCTGGTAAAGATCGCGGGACCGAAAGCACAAGACCGGTCTGCGTGGAGAGCCTTGGGGGAGGCCTATGTCCAGAAGTGACATGATGTGATGATGATAATTACAGTATAATGAGTAACCTACTAACTTATAGCATCGGCCGTACCGATCGAGCGAGTGAGCTAGCGTCTAGTGTAATCAACGACCAAAAAAACGTCTCGATTGCGATCGCGTTGACTTCTGAATTGCTATTGGCAAATTAGCGGCGCCACTAGTGGCACGTATCGACAACAAACAATTCTCATACTATTTGCCACCCGTAACGCGAACGCGAGACGTATTTTTGGCCGTTGATTACACTCTCTGACAGTAGTGTGCGTGACAACGCGCACACAGGTGATGTGCCGCGCTAAGTACCCAATTTTTACCCAATACTTAAGGGACTCCCCCCTCCCTACCTAATGAAATGACCCTAATGTTCACAGGAAATAATTATGTGCGTGGTATGAATTTGTTGGAATGCAATGATTTTTTCCCCTCACTACCTCGGAAAGCCGTCTTTTATCCTTTAATACAAGCGGGTAAAATAGTAGCATTTTATTCACTAGTGGGGAAAGTAATTTGACCTTGGAGTGGAGCATGTTCAAGTAGCTTTTTACAGAGATAACAAAACGTAAAACGCTCATAATAATGGTTCGTTCGATATTAATTATCATTAAATAAATGATAAGTGGTTTGAGAATTTAATAAAAAATACCAAATTTAGCTTTATTTAATGGTCCTTAAAATTCTATAAGAAACATTAGTTTTTTATAATGATGTTGGATATAATTCTGAACGCACAAGTTGAGTCGATGCAATTTCAAATCGCATCGTCAGAAATGTCAACATATGTCAATAAAAAAAAACACCAGTTTTCTGTCATAATATCGTAACAAAAGGGAATCCAGTGATGAAGATTTAATTTTATGAGCTGTTTTTTGCATGTTGCGCTTTCCTCGCTACAGTGAGGAGAAAAGATTTGTGTTACACACGGGTGCAAATGTATTTTACTTCCCGTGTGTTGAAACACTCGCGGGTAAAATACAACTTTGCACCCTTGTATAACAAATAACTATTGAAAGGCATGTGCTGAAGTGGTTGGGTCAAAGTGTTTCGTCAACCGCCATTCTGACAAGTGTAGGTACCTACCCAGTCAAGTTTCATTTCAAACAAATGTCAAAACGATCGGTTATCTAGTTTGATATTAAGTACCTAAGTAGTTAAAATAAGAAAAACTTTCTCCTGTCAAAATGTTTATGACAGTGTCATAAGATTGATTTTTGCCTGGCCAGTGGGAAAGGTTTTTCCCCTGACTACCTCGGAAAGCCGTCTTTTATTTATCCTTTAAAACGCATTTTATCGACTAGTAGGGAAAGTAATATGACCTTGGAGCGTGTGTAAGTTGTGGCTTTTGACAGATAACAAAACGTAAAACACTCATAATATAATGGTTCGTTCAATATTAATTGTCATTATATAAACGGTTTGATAATTTAATAAAAACGTCAAATTTAGCTTTATTTAATGATTTAAAGTCATAGACCTTGAAATTCCATAACAAACATTTGTTTTTTAGGGTTCCGTACCTCAAAAGGAAAAAACGGAACCCTAATATGATCACTTTGCTGTCTGTCTGTCTGTCTGTCTGTATGTCAAGACCCTTTTTCTCTGGAACACGTAGAGGTAGCATCCTGAAATTAATAATTAATACCAAATACTCAAGCCTGCGGTCTCTTGAAGCTGTGAAATCAACAAACAAAATCACCCTTCTAAGTTAACGCGATCAAAAGATACAGTCATTAAAAAATCTATTTCCATACAAATTGCCGATTTCCAAAAACCTAAAGGGTACTTCCAGATGTCCTAGAAACTTGAAATTTGGTATGAAGGTAGCTCTTATAGCGCAACCACTCCGAAAAATCTCAAAATCTCAAAATTTTATGTCTTGTCTGTGTATGTCACACACAGTGTATACACCGTTTACCACTGCTAACGACATCTAGCGTCGAGTAGGAGAACTTTGTGAATGCCGCGCGGGCTCGTAGGGTTCCGTACAATGATTTCCCTGCTTTTCGCCAATGTTTTAAGTGGTCCAGTTTTAGCAAACCCCTGTTCCTATATTTTGCTTAGGATGTTACTGCCATCTAGTGGCGAGTAGCGGAACAAGCGTCAATGACCCCGCGCCCGCGCGTGATCACGAGCCCGCGCGGCATCCACAAAGTTCTCCTACTCATCATTCATTACAAAAAAAAACCCGGTCAAGTGCGAGTCGGACTCGCGCACGAGGGTTCCGTACAAAGATTTCCCTGCTTTTGCTGCTGCTGTACAATGATGTTCAATATAAGTAATTCTTAACGCACAAGTTGAGTCGATGCAGTTTCAAAACGCATCGTCAGAATTAAATGTCAACATTGTCAAGAAAAAACTCTCACCGATTATACTATATCGATGATGATTATAATTACAAATATAGACATATTTTTATGAGCTGTTTTTTTGCATGTTGCACTTTCCTCGCTACAGTGAAGTGAAAAGTTTTGTGTTACACACGGGTGCAAATGTATTTTACTTCCCGAGTGTTGAAACACTCGTGGGTAAAATACAAATTTGCACCCTTGTATAACAAATAACTATTGTACTGTGTCTATACCTACCTATTGAATTACATAACTGTAACGTGATAACTTTCAGTGATCAAGCTGGCTCCTTTGTGACCGAGCGAACTAAGTGATCGAAGCGTCTTTTGCGTTGCTAATTTGAACACAGTAATTCAGACGTAAAAACGCAAACGCGATCTGAGTCATTTAAATAGAGACTGGATCATAAATCGAAGAAAATTTGGATATCAAAAAGGAGTCATCATCATCATCATCAAGTCAGCCGATTGACGTCCACTGCTGGCCGGCGGCCTCCCCCGCGGCTCCCCACTCTGACTAGTCTTGTGCTTTCCGCATCCACCGCGGTCCCGCGATCTTTACTAGGTCGTCGCTCCATCTTGTTGGTGGCCTTGTAAAAAGGAGTCGGCACAACCGAAGTCACACACTATGATTGAAGATGTGGTAACGAAGTTTAATGACAGGAAGAGAGTGGCAGGGCTGTTTTTAGACCTCAGCTCGGCCTTCGACATGGTAAACCTTAGACGTTATTTTTTTGGCCCTTGATTACACTAGACGCTCAGTAGGTCTAGCTCAAGTCACAGCGCAACTTCTATCTCACGCGAGGATAACTGCCCGTCCTTTTCTGTCACTCAGGTCAGAGGTACAACGGGACGGGTAATGTAATCTCGCGCGACAAACAAAGTCACGGCCAGTAGTGCTAGCCCTACAGACGTAAACGCGAACGTGATCGTTATGTGAGTATTTTTGGTCGTTGATCAGGTACAAGGCGCTATCTGAACAAAGCTTTAATTCGTTCCTGCCCGCAACTTTTCCTTGTTAGTGTTACTAACTAACTCCCACAGTGCAGGAAACACGTCCTGTGTGCTTATCTTTCGTTTTGAAATATATTTTAATACCTTGTGCTTTAAATCTCGGTGAGTAGTAATAATAACTAGTAGCTCTGTGAGCTGTAGACCTCTCGCGACCTCATTTTAGAACAGCATCCTATTAAAAAAAAAACGAGTGGAAAAAATCCTACCTACTTACGTAATTATCAAACCAGCGGAACTAGATCACAAAATTTAAATATGATATAGACGTATCGACAAAAACAATCTGCGTCTTGTTATTTTTTATTATTATCTATACCTATAAAACAGTACCGTGACTGACTGACTGACTGACTGACTTACAACGCACAGCCTAAAGCTATAGCTAAACCACTGCACCCAGCGACTTCAAATTTGGCAAACAATTTCCTAGAGGTGTACCAAGAAGGGATTTTTCGAAATTTCCACGGGATAGGGAGTAAATGCGATTTACATTTTCGAACCAAAGTGGCTCTATCTCCGTAATTATAATTATTAGATATTTAAAATTTGGCATGCAAGTACGTAATAATAATGAGCTAATTCGGTTTTCAGGACCTTACCGAAATTCTCACGGGATAAAGAACAAATAGTATTAGTTCATAATAACTGACTGGAAGATACAGAGACTTGAAAGTTTACAGATATATGTTTGGGAATCATAGAGGTGCACTAAGACGGGATTTTTCAAAATTCCTAAGGGATAGGGAATAAAGGGGATTTATATTTCAGCTTAAAAGTGATCCTATGACTGACAGACAACGCACAGCCTAAATTACTGTTGCCAGACTTCAAATTTGGCATACTTGTACCTAGAGTACTTATCATAGAGGTGCACTAAGGAGGAATAGTGAAATGTCTAAACTTTGTTTGTTTCTTTGTGTCTCTGAAACTTTCACCAATAGAAAGCTACACTATTCCTAATAGACACAGGTTATTTTTTTGCGGGAAAATGCATAATTCCCTCGGGATAGAAATAAGTGAATTCAAGTTAGCGATAAAAGTAGGTACCAATCAGAAACAGTGTAGGTTTCTATTAATTAGTGAAAGTATTTTTTTAATCGGCCTAAATGTAGAATTCTCTTATTTTTAACCCCCGGGAATTTTGCATTTTCCTGAGGAAAAAGTAAATAGGTAAGTACCTCGTCAATGTCAGTCATGAACTGTATGTTTGTAGAATGTCTATGTTGTAGGTACTTATAGTTGTTTTCAACATTTAATTAAGTAAGTAGGTAGTTTCATTTGGTTCACAGTAAACAAAAAACAGCACGCCCCTGTTTCACCAGTTTTACATTGTCAGTTTTCAATGACAATTCGGTGTCAATTGCTGACTTGAAGAGCTTTTGTTTTAGCGCTCTTCGTGCTGGCCAAGAAATGTAGTCATGACAAACCGACAATTCTAAAGTTGGTGAAATAGGGGCCAGACGTCACCTTCTTCCATTTAAATCCAGTATTTGTGTTACTTACGTTATTGTCTACTCGTACGCAATCGCGGGCAAAAGCCAGTTAAGTATATAATTTCATGAGAATTGATTGTGAAATGCGAACAGAGGATAACAGCTGGACAGACAGACATACAAAAGAATTTGTGTCCCAGCTGAAACAAGAGGCGCTTCGGTGACTTCGTCTTTCTTGTATTAGTGACGCGCTGTATGAGAGAGAGAAATTTAGGCGTGTAAGAAAAAGCTTACAAAGTGCGGACTGTATAGGCCGCGCGGTGGATTAAGATCGCTCGGCGAAACTGGTGAGGGCAATTTGGCGCATCTGTACAAATGCGCACACAATTGTTAAGTTCTGAGTGTATTTCTTTGAAACATGTTTTTCTCATTTCGCATTTTTTGTACCTTTAGTCACCTAACGTATAACACTCGCATTTGCTTGTGACTTATTTTGCTAGTATGTTTATTCAGAATCTTGGTGGTATTTTTACCTGCTTTAAATTACCCATTATTTAATTAGTTTCCTTTTTAACATAACAATGCACGTCGTGAACCATTTTTCTGGCTTAATTGCCGTATACAATACAAACTTTAAATTTGGGCATTTTTTTCACCAACTACGACATCATAACGTACTTATTACTAATAGTAAAACAATCCGTACGCAACAGTACCCAAGAGACACAAGACGCGTGAACGAAGCGAAAGAGGGGAAGAACGACTTGATCTACCAATAACGTGTCGGCGTCAGCGCGCACCCTCTCCTCACTCCTCTGCGCAACCAAATAGACCTAAGAATTTACTTCTGTGCCCTAAGCACGACTTGTCGAATCCTGCGTCACGTAAAATCGAATAGTAAACTATAACGAGTTTGTATGACGTTTGGAACAGCGCCCGCCCGTGAGCGTATTTGGAACTAAAATTTAGTATGAGATTTCTCGATCTCGATACGATAACCGTAACGTAACGCAGGATTCGACAAGTCGTGCTTAGGGCACTGCGCATGTCCCTTCCACTTTTGCCCAGCGATCTTAATTCGACCTATACCAAACTACACAATTTTTGTTTTCATCGAGGAAACTCGTTTTCGATCTAGGTATCCACACTCCCACCGTAAAAGTTACCCGAAATCCGTTTAATCGGGCGTTTGCTTCGGACGACTACTTTTTCCTTGTTACTGTTTTATTTGTCCTGGTTATCCTTTTATGGTGCCATAGGGAAAAACAGCTTCAATTATATAGAGTCCTTTACAGTTAGGCGGTGAGCTGAAATTTCATATACACACTTATGTATGTATGCACATAATGCCTAGAGGTAATATAAAACATATCATATTTTCCTGTTTGTTTTGTGAGTTGGATTTTGAAAAGTTTAACAAGATAGAGTAAGTACTTAGAAAACATTGAACTCTATATAGTGTCGGGACTCCTTCTGCGGAAAAGTCCCACATACCTCCCTCCGCGGACTGAGCGCTTAGTGTAATCGACGATCAAAACGACGATTTAAGTGCCAAAATACTATGAGAATAGTTTGTTGTCGATACGTATTTCTCTGTTCATTGGTTCATTGCGCGGTCGCGACACTCACCGCACGGCGGTTACCTAGCAACACACGCAATGGTTTAGAAATCTCTCGCCGCTCTGCTAGTCGTCATTCAGTCGGCGGCCTAAGAGCTGAGGTACGTTTTCAGTGGATAGGCAGGGCTCAGCAAAACCTCAGTAGGTACAGCTAGCCTTTTATGCACCCGATGCGAGAATGTTATATAACTGCAGCCTTGCAACCTTGGATCATGAAAGGAATGTACCTAGATGTTTCCAGCGATTTCTCTTCTGCCAAAAAAATTACATCATATTAAGTCTGTGCAAAGTGCACAGGGTCGGTTTTTTGTGTGCGTAGTTTTGGCATTTGTGTGACAGTTTTGTTTTACTATGAGTTTATACGAGCGTAACAAATTTGACTAGCAAAGATGTGTGCCGTACGTGTGTACCTGGTTCACCTCGAAAAATGTCACAAAAAATTGTAGTGCAAAGCCTGCAGTCTGTTTGCTTCATGCTTGCACCTGAAAACTTGGTTTCAGTTTGTCCATTTCTGCGTCCCCCAGGGTCGGCATCCAATGCCTGGGCATCCTCTGCATGCATTGCTTATAGGCATAGTTTTTTTCTGACACTATAGCGATGCCAGAGATACCCCAAACATGGCATGCCGTTATTATTGAACAAACCAGAACCAAGTTGTGATATACTCACAGTTTTGCGATGGCGCTTTGCTTTCCAAGCAGTTCGGGGGTTTGAAAAAGTTGACCAAAGACAAGGCTGCCACCTTAATAAAATGCTGCGTACCTACGTCCTGTCTAGTTATAAATCTATGTCTCAGCAGTGATAATATACCAACACCGCCACTAGTCCGTTGCCGGCCTTTAAGGTGGGAAAGGGATAGAGGAAAGAAGAGAGGTGATCGGGCCTCCGGCACTCTCACTGACCGAAACAACCGCAACAGGGGTGCTGTTGCTTCACGCCCATTTTCTGCGAGAGGGTTACCACCCTTCCCCGGACTAGCCGGGCTATTCGTACGGCAGCAATAGCTACAGTATACTCTCCCACTACACGTCGTTTATTTATTGCATTGTTACAGGTACACCATGAGCTATAACGGCAAGCGCTTCTTAACCGACTTCAAAATAGGAGAAGGTTCTACGTTCCTAATGCTTAGCAATCCTATCATCACTGTCGAGAACGGTTGTCTCGTGTTTGCGGTTCTGAGTGCGGTAAGTTTATACAGACAGCCATACATAACTAGATTCCCATTCAAATAAAAGCAACCAAAGTCTGTTGGTGTTCAAATCTAGAGTAAAAACAAATGAATTACAAGTTACTGTATGAGACTTAAATTAGGTAGTTGATGCATCCGCTGCCGTCTGTCAGGCACGAAACTGCTTCAAGTGCCGCAAATGCATACGTGCGTTCAAATGCCTGCAAATGTATGACAGCAGCAGCACTGGGCGTGTCACCAAAACGCATATAAATATGCGTGGCCGGCAGTAAAGGCCTGAAAATTTGGCACCTTAAATTAGGTACGAAGTAACTAAGTATTTAGAGTCTTAAAGGTCAATAAAAAGAATAAGTAAGTCGAAAAAAAGGGTTTCAATTTCAAAGCAAGTTACATTAGGGAATAAGTTTATCCGAATTTATAATAGTGCCGTAGACATTTTATATCGAATGAACGTCCAAAACGGCAAAAAAGAACAACATAATGGCATTTTGTGGATAGAATGGTATTCTCCTCATGTAATTGTTATTCTACATATAGGTACCTAGTTCATCCATTAACGATCGTATAGCTTAGTAGTCAGAAAACTTGAATACTTAGGTACATGAAGCTTGAGGTCAGGGTAGATATTTGAAAGCTGAATACGACTGATTGAATTATGAATCTTGGATGTTACACTAGTGGCTTTGTGAGCTGCTTGTGTAAACCTCGCGACCTCATTTATGAATATAAGTTAATTTTTTTAATATAAAAAAATCTACAATAAAAAATCCGATAATCATCGAACCTGGTCACAAAATCACATTTCCAGTGCTTTTTTGTTATTTTTTTTTCTAAAAAGCTGTATTCCTTATTAGCGAACCTGCTCTCAAAATTTCACGAGAATCGGTTGAAAAATGCGACCTGTAGAGGAGAACAGCCGGACAGACATACCTACGAAAGATTTTTTGTCCAAGCTGAAAATAAGACGCTCGGTCAACGCTCGGTTCATCAGTGCCTATACCCATGCTTTGCCTAGTTTGGGACTAGGTCAATTGTCCCAGTCCCATGGTAGGAATTTATTTATTTTTTGACCGAGTGAAGGAAGCGTGCGAGTTTCCGCTTGGACAAAATTTATTTCGAGTATGTCCGCCGTCTGTCCAGCTGTCCCGCTGTCCCGCTGTCCGGCTGTTCTTCTCTATAGGTCGCATTTCTCAACCAACTCTCGTGAAATTTTGTGAGCAGATTCGCTAATTATGTATAGATTTGTTTCCTCGATACGATTTGTTTCGTTCCGGTTCGATAATTAAACAGGTCAGGATTTTTGTCAGTTCGTTTTTGTTTTTTGATAAAAGAAAACGTTCTAAAATGAGGCCGCCAAGTCTACAGCACACCGAGCCACTAGTTTTATTTGATTCACTTTGACTTTTTCTTTGTTTATTTTTCTCAAACATAGAAGTTAATAATTCGCATTAAGTACTTCCAAAAAACGAAGACACTAAGTAGTACATTTATGGATAGCACAGTTCTTTGCCGGCCTAAGGACAGCAAAATATGTATGAAAAATCCATTACTGGCCGCTATTATCTACGCGCCGACGACCGCGTCACCGCTATCCAGTCGGGACAGAGCCAGGGCTTAGGCAAGCTTCGGCCGGAACGGAAGTTGCCGGACTCGTACTAACAGCCTTCGTCCGGTAACCCCTTTCTTTCAGTAGTGTAGTATTGTAGTAATGTACTATTTTTTTTCTCCAGATTGTCACCATTCTCGCCTTACTAGCTTGCTCATTAATATGTGTGCTAAAAGTAATTGGGATCACCTCCATTGAGGAACTTTACATTCTCGTACTGAGGACCCTGCTGGTTTGCATTCTGTTGTGGAATGGATTCATCTTCTCTGTTGTGCTGTTTAACGGGACTCGCAAGGTTAGTATATACCAAGCAAGATGAAACAAATTGTCTAGGTACAATGTCGGGTCTCTGTGAGCTGTAGACTTCACGAGCAAGTTTTTGAACAAATCAACGAAAAATCTATACTTACGTGGTGGAAAAAAATCGTGGGCCCTGGAAGGGAACTAAGTAGGTACCTTAAATCCTTACGATAGATTATTTTATACAAAGGAAACATAAAACAACAACAAAAACAACATTATTAACAACATTTTTTTTAATAAGAAACCAAATTGAATTCACAAATTTCTCGACAAACCTACATAAACCGGGAATCGTACTGGCAAAAAAAATAAAAACACTCGCTCTCTTATTACATTAGTCGATACAGTCAATGTTAAAGAAACATTAGGTTTTAGGGTCTGAAGTCTAAAAAAATCATTTTATTGGTAATAATAATTCTATGCCCACATTTCCTTCTTAGACGAGGCGTTCTGAAGACAAGCTTAAAAGTGGTAAAATTTTCATATCAGAAAAAATATATCATAATCTGCTATACATTAGAAGTAATTCAGTTTTCCTCGAAAGCCATTTTAGCGAAAGGAAAGTAGTGAAAAAAAATCTAAAGTTACTCCCATTCTTCCGCTTGTAACCATGTTACTGCTGCATTTTTTATCCGAAAAATGTAATTTTCTAATGTTCCTAAAATAATGTACATGACTTGGTAAATGTATTGTTACTTTTTTATATATTTTTTAAAGAGAAATAGAATAGAATTTCTTTCATGCTAATTTCTGAAATATCCCGCCCAAATTCCTACCGCTCTCCCATTTTCGTCCATACTAAGGTCCGTAAGTGTACGGAATTCCGTAAGTTTACGTTTAAGGCCCAAAAACAAGAAAACCATAAACTATTGCAAACATTTTTGCAATTTTATATTAAGTGTGATCAAGATGTCGTCAAATAAACACAGCATCAATGAACTGCAACCATCGGACCAGCTGTTATATCATTAAACTTTATCATCAGCGTCAAACCGCCAAAACATCCGCTCCGCGTACAATTTTCATAAGGATTTTATAAATTATGGGTAACTGTTTTCATAGTAAATTGTTTAAATTATTGTAGTAGATTTTGAAACAAGCAGATTAGATAAAGTTTCATGACGTTTCAGTTACTACTTGGTAAATGACTGGCAATTTACTGATTGCCGTAATTAGGTACAATAAAACTAGTCATGTCCCTAAAAGCATATGAATTACGGAATTGAGGAAAATAAAGGGTTTTTTATTTTGCATTTTGCTAAGGATTAAGATGAGTTAAACTAACAAACTTTACTGTTACGAGTACGATATAGCGCATAGTTTCTTGGGATCAAATTACGTAGTATGGTTTTATTTAATCTTTGCTATAAAAAAGATGTCCATATCGAACATTTTTTTCTACTTTTTGAACATTTACCACAAAAAACCTCTGCAGGACATCACTAATTTATTAGCTGAAGATCGATGGTTTAGTATAATTTATGGAATCTATCAATAACATAATCATATTACTACAGAATTCAAGTAATTTCAAATAATTCAAAAGTGTCAATTGTTTAAATATTACCACGTTCTGACTTCCGTGATTACCTGCACTGTTTTTTGGGTGTGTATCTTATTACGGTACAGTAAGTTCGTAATTGTATCCTTAGTTTTCGAGAGATTAATAAGTATTTTTAGCATGAAACTACCGTAAGACTAAATCATTATGAAATAAACGGATCGCTCACGTACATAAGTCGAATTTAGCCCGACATGTTTCGGACACATGATGATTAGTCCGAAACATGTCTGGCTAAACTCAACTTATATACGTGAGTGATCCGTTTATTTCACTAAGATTCATCGGCAGTTTTGGGTAATTTTTTGTTAAAATGCTTTTTTTATACGACGAGGAAGGCAAACGAGCAAGTGGGTCACCTGATGGTAAGTGATCACCACTGCCCATAGACACCCACAACCCCGAAGGGCCCGCAGATGCGTTGCCAACCTAGAGAGCTAAGATGAAATGTCTCTTGTGCCCGTAATTACACCGGCTGTCTTACTCTCCACACCGAAACACAACAGTGCAAGCACTGCTGCTTAGCGGCAGGATTAGCGAGTAAGATGGTGGTAGCGATCCGGACGGACCTTGCACAAGGTCCTACCACCTGCAAAAATATTATGTAAATATAATACTTAAAGCACATTGATTTTTGTGATCAAATTTTGTAATTTATATGCACTAGGGGAGACTAGGGAAACTCAGAATGAACTATATTATTCCGGTTATCCCCCAAGGGGTCAAGGGCGTAGAGATAACTGAAATAACCAAAATTTTATGCAAAATTCCCTTTCAAACGGATCACACGCATCCAATGTCCCCAATCTCCCCTAGTTAGCTAAAAGTTTTTTTTTGTTTAGAATGCAATATATTAAAAACATTTTATTTCAGGTCATATCACATTCGTTTCAAAATTTTCTATTTCATTAATCCTATAGGGATTGGGCATTAATTACATATAACGGAATTACCTGCACGCATTAACGGTATTACCAGCACGGCCAAATTTTATACCGCAATAACGGACATTTAGGAGGTCCACAAAAATAAAGATTAATCATAACAAAGGCAATTCAATACATAATTATTATATGTCATTCTGTACTCTGAAAACCTTTCATTAGATGTGAATCAATTTATATTAGATGAGATTTATGGTTTTAATGGAAATAGCTTGGGAAGTCAAAAATGCCTTAATACTTCGTAATTCCGTACACTTCCCTTAGCAGGACCTATGCAGTCGTTGTCCTTCCTATTGGAGCGCACGAGCACGACTCGGACGTGTGTGATCCTCACTAATAACTATCTTGTGTTTGTTTTCCAGCGTCGGCCAGGACAGGTGAAGGCATATTTCATCTACGGAGTGGTTATCGAAGTTATATCTGTGGTCAGCTGCATCATTTTTATGGTGTATATCCCCAAAAACGCCGTATTGTACGGTCTCTCTGAACTGGCTGGATGTGGTGAGTTCAATGTAACTAAGTATTTAAAATGAAAACCGACCAAGTGTGAGTCGGACTGGCGCACCGGGGGTTCCGTAAAAAATGGCAGGTACGTAAATAGTTCGTCTATCGAGCGAATCAAGTCTCTTAGATTTTTCGCGCTTTTCCAGAATGTGATAATTTGTACAGTGTTAGCAGAGCCCTGCTCCTGAGCTAAATATGACTGCGTGTGGGGTCATTTTATATTGGTCTCTGACTATACAGACGGACATAAAATCTTAAGATTTTCAGATTTATGTCATTAGCTGTGCAAGCGATTCTGATGAGACTAAGCTACGAACTAAGAACTGCATTTCAATTCAGCTAGCTTTCTATTGTGTAGGTATGTGTGTCCGAATCGGTCCATCCGCTTGGGCGCTACGATGCTACAGGCAGACACACATCCCTCTGTTATGCGTCGAAAGGTAATAAAACACGAACTATTATCTTCTTTGTCATGTTAGCTTAAACAGTTTGTGCTTGGTAGTTCGCTTTAACAATGAGCTCGTAAAGAGCTTGAAACGCGTCAACGGGTATTAGTGTGGCAGTGGTGACATTTGGGTCTAATCTGAGTGACTTGTGCTGATTTGTGTGGCAGTGGAGGTGGAGGAACTGCATGAACATACAATACAATACAATACAAATATTCTTTATTGAAAACCACAAAATAGTACAAAGAGATTACAGAAAACAGGTATGGTAGACAATAGGCGGCATACTACGCGCGGCGGAATAGGTGGCGGTATAGGCATACGTATGTCGCATAGATGTAGTTGTCTTTGATGTGTGGTCGTTATTGCTAAATGCGTTACATTGTTCCAGTTATCTACTCCCTGATACTCTGGATGGTATACGAGACGTACGTGAAGATGAGCGCAAGCGTTGTGTACTTGTACAATAAGGAAGATAGTCATGAAAGTGGGAAACTAAAGGACGAAGAAACTATATAGAAACCAATATTACAGTATCTATATAATATCGTTTAATTTCTCCAGGATTTTTTTTTGTTTTTTTATTTTATTTCCATACTTATTATCTTTACAGGCTCCGCATAGTGCGATTATGTAGCAAAAAAAAAAAGATCTAACAATACATTGCATTTTGTGTTTTATTCATTACTATCTACGGGTTTCTGCCATAGTTGAGATTCATTATTACAGAATAAAGATGGAGCGACGACCTGGTAAAGATCGCGGGACCGAAAGCACAAGACCGGTCTGCGTGGAGAGCCTTGGGGGAGGCCTATGTCCAGAAGTGACATGATGTGATGATGATAATTACAGTATAATGAGTAACCTACTAACTTATAGCATCGGCCGTACCGATCGAGCGAGTGAGCTAGCGTCTAGTGTAATCAACGACCAAAAAAACGTCTCGATTGCGATCGCGTTGACTTCTGAATTGCTATTGGCAAATTAGCGGCGCCACTAGTGGCACGTATCGACAACAAACAATTCTCATACTATTTGCCACCCGTAACGCGAACGCGAGACGTATTTTTGGCCGTTGATTACACTCTCTGACAGTAGTGTGCGTGACAACGCGCACACAGGTGATGTGCCGCGCTAAGTACCCAATTTTTACCCAATACTTAAGGGACTCCCCCCTCCCTACCTAATGAAATGACCCTAATGTTCACAGGAAATAATTATGTGCGTGGTATGAATTTGTTGGAATGCAATGATTTTTTCCCCTCACTACCTCGGAAAGCCGTCTTTTATCCTTTAATACAAGCGGGTAAAATAGTAGCATTTTATTCACTAGTGGGGAAAGTAATTTGACCTTGGAGTGGAGCATGTTCAAGTAGCTTTTTACAGAGATAACAAAACGTAAAACGCTCATAATAATGGTTCGTTCGATATTAATTATCATTAAATAAATGATAAGTGGTTTGAGAATTTAATAAAAAATACCAAATTTAGCTTTATTTAATGGTCCTTAAAATTCTATAAGAAACATTAGTTTTTTATAATGATGTTGGATATAATTCTGAACGCACAAGTTGAGTCGATGCAATTTCAAATCGCATCGTCAGAAATGTCAACATATGTCAATAAAAAAAAACACCAGTTTTCTGTCATAATATCGTAACAAAAGGGAATCCAGTGATGAAGATTTAATTTTATGAGCTGTTTTTTGCATGTTGCGCTTTCCTCGCTACAGTGAGGAGAAAAGATTTGTGTTACACACGGGTGCAAATGTATTTTACTTCCCGTGTGTTGAAACACTCGCGGGTAAAATACAACTTTGCACCCTTGTATAACAAATAACTATTGAAAGGCATGTGCTGAAGTGGTTGGGTCAAAGTGTTTCGTCAACCGCCATTCTGACAAGTGTAGGTACCTACCCAGTCAAGTTTCATTTCAAACAAATGTCAAAACGATCGGTTATCTAGTTTTATATTAAGTACCTAAGTAGTTAAAATAAGAAAAACTTTCTCCTGTCAAAATGTTTATGACAGTGTCATAAGATTGATTTTTGCCTGGCCAGTGGGAAAGGTTTTTCCCCTGACTACCTCGGAAAGCCGTCTTTTATTTATCCTTTAAAACGCATTTTATCGACTAGTAGGGAAAGTAATATGACCTTGGAGCGTGTGTAAGTTGTGGCTTTTGACAGATAACAAAACGTAAAACACTCATAATATAATGGTTCGTTCAATATTAATTGTCATTATATAAACGGTTTGATAATTTAATAAAAACGTCAAATTTAGCTTTATTTAATGATTTAAAGTCATAGACCTTGAAATTCCATAACAAACATTTGTTTTTTAGGGTTCCGTACCTCAAAAGGAAAAAACGGAACCCTTATATGATCACTTTGCTGTCTGTCTGTCTGTCTGTCTGTATGTCAAGACCCTTTTTCTCTGGAACACGTAGAGGTAGCATCCTGAAATTAATAATTAATACCAAATACTCAAGCCTGCGGTCTCTTGAAGCTGTGAAATCAACAAACAAAATCACCCTTCTAAGTTAACGCGATCAAAAGATACAGTCATTAAAAAATCTATTTCCATACAAATTGCCGATTTCC
Source organism: Clepsis dumicolana (assembly GCA_963691665.1). Taxonomy (NCBI): domain Eukaryota; kingdom Metazoa; phylum Arthropoda; class Insecta; order Lepidoptera; family Tortricidae; genus Clepsis; species Clepsis dumicolana. Next base: position 11,211,808 of record OY829520.1, on the reverse strand, counting down.
AAAAACCTAAAGGGTACTTCCAGATGTCCTAGAAACTTGAAATTTGGTATGAAGGTAGCTCTTATAGCGCAACCACTCCGAAAAATCTCAAAATCTCAAAATTTTATGTCTTGTCTGTGTATGTCACACACAGTGTATACACCGTTTACCACTGCTAACGACATCTAGCGTCGAGTAGGAGAACTTTGTGAATGCCGCGCGGGCTCGTAGGGTTCCGTACAATGATTTCCCTGCTTTTCGCCAATGTTTTAAGTGGTCCAGTTTTAGCAAACCCCTGTTCCTATATTTTGCTTAGGATGTTACTGCCATCTAGTGGCGAGTAGCGGAACAAGCGTCAATGACCCCGCGCCCGCGCGTGATCACGAGCCCGCGCGGCATCCACAAAGTTCTCCTACTCATCATTCATTACAAAAAAAAACCCGGTCAAGTGCGAGTCGGACTCGCGCACGAGGGTTCCGTACAAAGATTTCCCTGCTTTTGCTGCTGCTGTACAATGATGTTCAATATAAGTAATTCTTAACGCACAAGTTGAGTCGATGCAGTTTCAAAACGCATCGTCAGAATTAAATGTCAACATTGTCAAGAAAAAACTCTCACCGATTATACTATATCGATGATGATTATAATTACAAATATAGACATATTTTTATGAGCTGTTTTTTTGCATGTTGCACTTTCCTCGCTACAGTGAAGTGAAAAGTTTTGTGTTACACACGGGTGCAAATGTATTTTACTTCCCGAGTGTTGAAACACTCGTGGGTAAAATACAAATTTGCACCCTTGTATAACAAATAACTATTGTACTGTGTCTATACCTACCTATTGAATTACATAACTGTAACGTGATAACTTTCAGTGATCAAGCTGGCTCCTTTGTGACCGAGCGAACTAAGTGATCGAAGCGTCTTTTGCGTTGCTAATTTGAACACAGTAATTCAGACGTAAAAACGCAAACGCGATCTGAGTCATTTAAATAGAGACTGGATCATAAATCGAAGAAAATTTGGATATCAAAAAGGAGTCATCATCATCATCATCAAGTCAGCCGATTGACGTCCACTGCTGGCCGGCGGCCTCCCCCGCGGCTCCCCACTCTGACTAGTCTTGTGCTTTCCGCATCCACCGCGGTCCCGCGATCTTTACTAGGTCGTCGCTCCATCTTGTTGGTGGCCTTGTAAAAAGGAGTCGGCACAACCGAAGTCACACACTATGATTGAAGATGTGGTAACGAAGTTTAATGACAGGAAGAGAGTGGCAGGGCTGTTTTTAGACCTCAGCTCGGCCTTCGACATGGTAAACCTTAGACGTTATTTTTTTGGCCCTTGATTACACTAGACGCTCAGTAGGTCTAGCTCAAGTCACAGCGCAACTTCTATCTCACGCGAGGATAACTGCCCGTCCTTTTCTGTCACTCAGGTCAGAGGTACAACGGGACGGGTAATGTAATCTCGCGCGACAAACAAAGTCACGGCCAGTAGTGCTAGCCCTACAGACGTAAACGCGAACGTGATCGTTATGTGAGTATTTTTGGTCGTTGATCAGGTACAAGGCGCTATCTGAACAAAGCTTTAATTCGTTCCTGCCCGCAACTTTTCCTTGTTAGTGTTACTAACTAACTCCCACAGTGCAGGAAACACGTCCTGTGTGCTTATCTTTCGTTTTGAAATATATTTTAATACCTTGTGCTTTAAATCTCGGTGAGTAGTAATAATAACTAGTAGCTCTGTGAGCTGTAGACCTCTCGCGACCTCATTTTAGAACAGCATCCTATTAAAAAAAAAACGAGTGGAAAAAATCCTACCTACTTACGTAATTATCAAACCAGCGGAACTAGATCACAAAATTTAAATATGATATAGACGTATCGACAAAAACAATCTGCGTCTTGTTATTTTTTATTATTATCTATACCTATAAAACAGTACCGTGACTGACTGACTGACTGACTGACTTACAACGCACAGCCTAAAGCTATAGCTAAACCACTGCACCCAGCGACTTCAAATTTGGCAAACAATTTCCTAGAGGTGTACCAAGAAGGGATTTTTCGAAATTTCCACGGGATAGGGAGTAAATGCGATTTACATTTTCGAACCAAAGTGGCTCTATCTCCGTAATTATAATTATTAGATATTTAAAATTTGGCATGCAAGTACGTAATAATAATGAGCTAATTCGGTTTTCAGGACCTTACCGAAATTCTCACGGGATAAAGAACAAATAGTATTAGTTCATAATAACTGACTGGCAGATACAGAGACTTGAAAGTTTACAGATATATGTTTGGGAATCATAGAGGTGCACTAAGACGGGATTTTTCAAAATTCCTAAGGGATAGGGAATAAAGGGGATTTATATTTCAGCTTAAAAGTGATCCTATGACTGACAGACAACGCACAGCCTAAATTACTGTTGCCAGACTTCAAATTTGGCATACTTGTACCTAGAGTACTTATCATAGAGGTGCACTAAGGAGGAATAGTGAAATGTCTAAACTTTGTTTGTTTCTTTGTGTCTCTGAAACTTTCACCAATAGAAAGCTACACTATTCCTAATAGACACAGGTTATTTTTTTGCGGGAAAATGCATAATTCCCTCGGGATAGAAATAAGTGAATTCAAGTTAGCGATAAAAGTAGGTACCAATCAGAAACAGTGTAGGTTTCTATTAATTAGTGAAAGTATTTTTTTAATCGGCCTAAATGTAGAATTCTCTTATTTTTAACCCCCGGGAATTTTGCATTTTCCTGAGGAAAAAGTAAATAGGTAAGTACCTCGTCAATGTCAGTCATGAACTGTATGTTTGTAGAATGTCTATGTTGTAGGTACTTATAGTTGTTTTCAACATTTAATTAAGTAAGTAGGTAGTTTCATTTGGTTCACAGTAAACAAAAAACAGCACGCCCCTGTTTCACCAGTTTTACATTGTCAGTTTTCAATGACAATTCGGTGTCAATTGCTGACTTGAAGAGCTTTTGTTTTAGCGCTCTTCGTGCTGGCCAAGAAATGTAGTCATGACAAACCGACAATTCTAAAGTTGGTGAAATAGGGGCCAGACGTCACCTTCTTCCATTTAAATCCAGTATTTGTGTTACTTACGTTATTGTCTACTCGTACGCAATCGCGGGCAAAAGCCAGTTAAGTATATAATTTCATGAGAATTGATTGTGAAATGCGAACAGAGGATAACAGCTGGACAGACAGACATACAAAAGAATTTGTGTCCCAGCTGAAACAAGAGGCGCTTCGGTGACTTCGTCTTTCTTGTATTAGTGACGCGCTGTATGAGAGAGAGAAATTTAGGCGTGTAAGAAAAAGCTTACAAAGTGCGGACTGTATAGGCCGCGCGGTGGATTAAGATCGCTCGGCGAAACTGGTGAGGGCAATTTGGCGCATCTGTACAAATGCGCACACAATTGTTAAGTTCTGAGTGTATTTCTTTGAAACATGTTTTTCTCATTTCGCATTTTTTGTACCTTTAGTCACCTAACGTATAACACTCGCATTTGCTTGTGACTTATTTTGCTAGTATGTTTATTCAGAATCTTGGTGGTATTTTTACCTGCTTTAAATTACCCATTATTTAATTAGTTTCCTTTTTAACATAACAATGCACGTCGTGAACCATTTTTCTGGCTTAATTGCCGTATACAATACAAACTTTAAATTTGGGCATTTTTTTCACCAACTACGACATCATAACGTACTTATTACTAATAGTAAAACAATCCGTACGCAACAGTACCCAAGAGACACAAGACGCGTGAACGAAGCGAAAGAGGGGAAGAACGACTTGATCTACCAATAACGTGTCGGCGTCAGCGCGCACCCTCTCCTCACTCCTCTGCGCAACCAAATAGACCTAAGAATTTACTTCTGTGCCCTAAGCACGACTTGTCGAATCCTGCGTCACGTAAAATCGAATAGTAAACTATAACGAGTTTGTATGACGTTTGGAACAGCGCCCGCCCGTGAGCGTATTTGGAACTAAAATTTAGTATGAGATTTCTCGATCTCGATACGATAACCGTAACGTAACGCAGGATTCGACAAGTCGTGCTTAGGGCACTGCGCATGTCCCTTCCACTTTTGCCCAGCGATCTTAATTCGACCTATACCAAACTACACAATTTTTGTTTTCATCGAGGAAACTCGTTTTCGATCTAGGTATCCACACTCCCACCGTAAAAGTTACCCGAAATCCGTTTAATCGGGCGTTTGCTTCGGACGACTACTTTTTCCTTGTTACTGTTTTATTTGTCCTGGTTATCCTTTTATGGTGCCATAGGGAAAAACAGCTTCAATTATATAGAGTCCTTTACAGTTAGGCGGTGAGCTGAAATTTCATATACACACTTATGTATGTATGCACATAATGCCTAGAGGTAATATAAAACATATCATATTTTCCTGTTTGTTTTGTGAGTTGGATTTTGAAAAGTTTAACAAGATAGAGTAAGTACTTAGAAAACATTGAACTCTATATAGTGTCGGGACTCCTTCTGCGGAAAAGTCCCACATACCTCCCTCCGCGGACTGAGCGCTTAGTGTAATCGACGATCAAAACGACGATTTAAGTGCCAAAATACTATGAGAATAGTTTGTTGTCGATACGTATTTCTCTGTTCATTGGTTCATTGCGCGGTCGCGACACTCACCGCACGGCGGTTACCTAGCAACACACGCAATGGTTTAGAAATCTCTCGCCGCTCTGCTAGTCGTCATTCAGTCGGCGGCCTAAGAGCTGAGGTACGTTTTCAGTGGATAGGCAGGGCTCAGCAAAACCTCAGTAGGTACAGCTAGCCTTTTATGCACCCGATGCGAGAATGTTATATAACTGCAGCCTTGCAACCTTGGATCATGAAAGGAATGTACCTAGATGTTTCCAGCGATTTCTCTTCTGCCAAAAAAATTACATCATATTAAGTCTGTGCAAAGTGCACAGGGTCGGTTTTTTGTGTGCGTAGTTTTGGCATTTGTGTGACAGTTTTGTTTTACTATGAGTTTATACGAGCGTAACAAATTTGACTAGCAAAGATGTGTGCCGTACGTGTGTACCTGGTTCACCTCGAAAAATGTCACAAAAAATTGTAGTGCAAAGCCTGCAGTCTGTTTGCTTCATGCTTGCACCTGAAAACTTGGTTTCAGTTTGTCCATTTCTGCGTCCCCCAGGGTCGGCATCCAATGCCTGGGCATCCTCTGCATGCATTGCTTATAGGCATAGTTTTTTTCTGACACTATAGCGATGCCAGAGATACCCCAAACATGGCATGCCGTTATTATTGAACAAACCAGAACCAAGTTGTGATATACTCACAGTTTTGCGATGGCGCTTTGCTTTCCAAGCAGTTCGGGGGTTTGAAAAAGTTGACCAAAGACAAGGCTGCCACCTTAATAAAATGCTGCGTACCTACGTCCTGTCTAGTTATAAATCTATGTCTCAGCAGTGATAATATACCAACACCGCCACTAGTCCGTTGCCGGCCTTTAAGGTGGGAAAGGGATAGAGGAAAGAAGAGAGGTGATCGGGCCTCCGGCACTCTCACTGACCGAAACAACCGCAACAGGGGTGCTGTTGCTTCACGCCCATTTTCTGCGAGAGGGTTACCACCCTTCCCCGGACTAGCCGGGCTATTCGTACGGCAGCAATAGCTACAGTATACTCTCCCACTACACGTCGTTTATTTATTGCATTGTTACAGGTACACCATGAGCTATAACGGCAAGCGCTTCTTAACCGACTTCAAAATAGGAGAAGGTTCTACGTTCCTAATGCTTAGCAATCCTATCATCACTGTCGAGAACGGTTGTCTCGTGTTTGCGGTTCTGAGTGCGGTAAGTTTATACAGACAGCCATACATAACTAGATTCCCATTCAAATAAAAGCAACCAAAGTCTGTTGGTGTTCAAATCTAGAGTAAAAACAAATGAATTACAAGTTACTGTATGAGACTTAAATTAGGTAGTTGATGCATCCGCTGCCGTCTGTCAGGCACGAAACTGCTTCAAGTGCCGCAAATGCATACGTGCGTTCAAATGCCTGCAAATGTATGACAGCAGCAGCACTGGGCGTGTCACCAAAACGCATATAAATATGCGTGGCCGGCAGTAAAGGCCTGAAAATTTGGCACCTTAAATTAGGTACGAAGTAACTAAGTATTTAGAGTCTTAAAGGTCAATAAAAAGAATAAGTAAGTCGAAAAAAAGGGTTTCAATTTCAAAGCAAGTTACATTAGGGAATAAGTTTATCCGAATTTATAATAGTGCCGTAGACATTTTATATCGAATGAACGTCCAAAACGGCAAAAAAGAACAACATAATGGCATTTTGTGGATAGAATGGTATTCTCCTCATGTAATTGTTATTCTACATATAGGTACCTAGTTCATCCATTAACGATCGTATAGCTTAGTAGTCAGAAAACTTGAATACTTAGGTACATGAAGCTTGAGGTCAGGGTAGATATTTGAAAGCTGAATACGACTGATTGAATTATGAATCTTGGATGTTACACTAGTGGCTTTGTGAGCTGCTTGTGTAAACCTCGCGACCTCATTTATGAATATAAGTTAATTTTTTTAATATAAAAAAATCTACAATAAAAAATCCGATAATCATCGAACCTGGTCACAAAATCACATTTCCAGTGCTTTTTTGTTATTTTTTTTTCTAAAAAGCTGTATTCCTTATTAGCGAACCTGCTCTCAAAATTTCACGAGAATCGGTTGAAAAATGCGACCTGTAGAGGAGAACAGCCGGACAGACATACCTACGAAAGATTTTTTGTCCAAGCTGAAAATAAGACGCTCGGTCAACGCTCGGTTCATCAGTGCCTATACCCATGCTTTGCCTAGTTTGGGACTAGGTCAATTGTCCCAGTCCCATGGTAGGAATTTATTTATTTTTTGACCGAGTGAAGGAAGCGTGCGAGTTTCCGCTTGGACAAAATTTATTTCGAGTATGTCCGCCGTCTGTCCAGCTGTCCCGCTGTCCCGCTGTCCGGCTGTTCTTCTCTATAGGTCGCATTTCTCAACCAACTCTCGTGAAATTTTGTGAGCAGATTCGCTAATTATGTATAGATTTGTTTCCTCGATACGATTTGTTTCGTTCCGGTTCGATAATTAAACAGGTCAGGATTTTTGTCAGTTCGTTTTTGTTTTTTGATAAAAGAAAACGTTCTAAAATGAGGCCGCCAAGTCTACAGCACACCGAGCCACTAGTTTTATTTGATTCACTTTGACTTTTTCTTTGTTTATTTTTCTCAAACATAGAAGTTAATAATTCGCATTAAGTACTTCCAAAAAACGAAGACACTAAGTAGTACATTTATGGATAGCACAGTTCTTTGCCGGCCTAAGGACAGCAAAATATGTATGAAAAATCCATTACTGGCCGCTATTATCTACGCGCCGACGACCGCGTCACCGCTATCCAGTCGGGACAGAGCCAGGGCTTAGGCAAGCTTCGGCCGGAACGGAAGTTGCCGGACTCGTACTAACAGCCTTCGTCCGGTAACCCCTTTCTTTCAGTAGTGTAGTATTGTAGTAATGTACTATTTTTTTTCTCCAGATTGTCACCATTCTCGCCTTACTAGCTTGCTCATTAATATGTGTGCTAAAAGTAATTGGGATCACCTCCATTGAGGAACTTTACATTCTCGTACTGAGGACCCTGCTGGTTTGCATTCTGTTGTGGAATGGATTCATCTTCTCTGTTGTGCTGTTTAACGGGACTCGCAAGGTTAGTATATACCAAGCAAGATGAAACAAATTGTCTAGGTACAATGTCGGGTCTCTGTGAGCTGTAGACTTCACGAGCAAGTTTTTGAACAAATCAACGAAAAATCTATACTTACGTGGTGGAAAAAAATCGTGGGCCCTGGAAGGGAACTAAGTAGGTACCTTAAATCCTTACGATAGATTATTTTATACAAAGGAAACATAAAACAACAACAAAAACAACATTATTAACAACATTTTTTTTAATAAGAAACCAAATTGAATTCACAAATTTCTCGACAAACCTACATAAACCGGGAATCGTACTGGCAAAAAAAATAAAAACACTCGCTCTCTTATTACATTAGTCGATACAGTCAATGTTAAAGAAACATTAGGTTTTAGGGTCTGAAGTCTAAAAAAATCATTTTATTGGTAATAATAATTCTATGCCCACATTTCCTTCTTAGACGAGGCGTTCTGAAGACAAGCTTAAAAGTGGTAAAATTTTCATATCAGAAAAAATATATCATAATCTGCTATACATTAGAAGTAATTCAGTTTTCCTCGAAAGCCATTTTAGCGAAAGGAAAGTAGTGAAAAAAAATCTAAAGTTACTCCCATTCTTCCGCTTGTAACCATGTTACTGCTGCATTTTTTATCCGAAAAATGTAATTTTCTAATGTTCCTAAAATAATGTACATGACTTGGTAAATGTATTGTTACTTTTTTATATATTTTTTAAAGAGAAATAGAATAGAATTTCTTTCATGCTAATTTCTGAAATATCCCGCCCAAATTCCTACCGCTCTCCCATTTTCGTCCATACTAAGGTCCGTAAGTGTACGGAATTCCGTAAGTTTACGTTTAAGGCCCAAAAACAAGAAAACCATAAACTATTGCAAACATTTTTGCAATTTTATATTAAGTGTGATCAAGATGTCGTCAAATAAACACAGCATCAATGAACTGCAACCATCGGACCAGCTGTTATATCATTAAACTTTATCATCAGCGTCAAACCGCCAAAACATCCGCTCCGCGTACAATTTTCATAAGGATTTTATAAATTATGGGTAACTGTTTTCATAGTAAATTGTTTAAATTATTGTAGTAGATTTTGAAACAAGCAGATTAGATAAAGTTTCATGACGTTTCAGTTACTACTTGGTAAATGACTGGCAATTTACTGATTGCCGTAATTAGGTACAATAAAACTAGTCATGTCCCTAAAAGCATATGAATTACGGAATTGAGGAAAATAAAGGGTTTTTTATTTTGCATTTTGCTAAGGATTAAGATGAGTTAAACTAACAAACTTTACTGTTACGAGTACGATATAGCGCATAGTTTCTTGGGATCAAATTACGTAGTATGGTTTTATTTAATCTTTGCTATAAAAAAGATGTCCATATCGAACATTTTTTTCTACTTTTTGAACATTTACCACAAAAAACCTCTGCAGGACATCACTAATTTATTAGCTGAAGATCGATGGTTTAGTATAATTTATGGAATCTATCAATAACATAATCATATTACTACAGAATTCAAGTAATTTCAAATAATTCAAAAGTGTCAATTGTTTAAATATTACCACGTTCTGACTTCCGTGATTACCTGCACTGTTTTTTGGGTGTGTATCTTATTACGGTACAGTAAGTTCGTAATTGTATCCTTAGTTTTCGAGAGATTAATAAGTATTTTTAGCATGAAACTACCGTAAGACTAAATCATTATGAAATAAACGGATCGCTCACGTACATAAGTCGAATTTAGCCCGACATGTTTCGGACACATGATGATTAGTCCGAAACATGTCTGGCTAAACTCAACTTATATACGTGAGTGATCCGTTTATTTCACTAAGATTCATCGGCAGTTTTGGGTAATTTTTTGTTAAAATGCTTTTTTTATACGACGAGGAAGGCAAACGAGCAAGTGGGTCACCTGATGGTAAGTGATCACCACTGCCCATAGACACCCACAACCCCGAAGGGCCCGCAGATGCGTTGCCAACCTAGAGAGCTAAGATGAAATGTCTCTTGTGCCCGTAATTACACCGGCTGTCTTACTCTCCACACCGAAACACAACAGTGCAAGCACTGCTGCTTAGCGGCAGGATTAGCGAGTAAGATGGTGGTAGCGATCCGGACGGACCTTGCACAAGGTCCTACCACCTGCAAAAATATTATGTAAATATAATACTTAAAGCACATTGATTTTTGTGATCAAATTTTGTAATTTATATGCACTAGGGGAGACTAGGGAAACTCAGAATGAACTATATTATTCCGGTTATCCCCCAAGGGGTCAAGGGCGTAGAGATAACTGAAATAACCAAAATTTTATGCAAAATTCCCTTTCAAACGGATCACACGCATCCAATGTCCCCAATCTCCCCTAGTTAGCTAAAAGTTTTTTTTTGTTTAGAATGCAATATATTAAAAACATTTTATTTCAGGTCATATCACATTCGTTTCAAAATTTTCTATTTCATTAATCCTATAGGGATTGGGCATTAATTACATATAACGGAATTACCTGCACGCATTAACGGTATTACCAGCACGGCCAAATTTTATACCGCAATAACGGACATTTAGGAGGTCCACAAAAATAAAGATTAATCATAACAAAGGCAATTCAATACATAATTATTATATGTCATTCTGTACTCTGAAAACCTTTCATTAGATGTGAATCAATTTATATTAGATGAGATTTATGGTTTTAATGGAAATAGCTTGGGAAGTCAAAAATGCCTTAATACTTCGTAATTCCGTACACTTCCCTTAGCAGGACCTATGCAGTCGTTGTCCTTCCTATTGGAGCGCACGAGCACGACTCGGACGTGTGTGATCCTCACTAATAACTATCTTGTGTTTGTTTTCCAGCGTCGGCCAGGACAGGTGAAGGCATATTTCATCTACGGAGTGGTTATCGAAGTTATATCTGTGGTCAGCTGCATCATTTTTATGGTGTATATCCCCAAAAACGCCGTATTGTACGGTCTCTCTGAACTGGCTGGATGTGGTGAGTTCAATGTAACTAAGTATTTAAAATGAAAACCGACCAAGTGTGAGTCGGACTGGCGCACCGGGGGTTCCGTAAAAAATGGCAGGTACGTAAATAGTTCGTCTATCGAGCGAATCAAGTCTCTTAGATTTTTCGCGCTTTTCCAGAATGTGATAATTTGTACAGTGTTAGCAGAGCCCTGCTCCTGAGCTAAATATGACTGCGTGTGGGGTCATTTTATATTGGTCTCTGACTATACAGACGGACATAAAATCTTAAGATTTTCAGATTTATGTCATTAGCTGTGCAAGCGATTCTGATGAGACTAAGCTACGAACTAAGAACTGCATTTCAATTCAGCTAGCTTTCTATTGTGTAGGTATGTGTGTCCGAATCGGTCCATCCGCTTGGGCGCTACGATGCTACAGGCAGACACACATCCCTCTGTTATGCGTCGAAAGGTAATAAAACACGAACTATTATCTTCTTTGTCATGTTAGCTTAAACAGTTTGTGCTTGGTAGTTCGCTTTAACAATGAGCTCGTAAAGAGCTTGAAACGCGTCAACGGGTATTAGTGTGGCAGTGGTGACATTTGGGTCTAATCTGAGTGACTTGTGCTGATTTGTGTGGCAGTGGAGGTGGAGGAACTGCATGAACATACAATACAATACAATACAAATATTCTTTATTGAAAACCACAAAATAGTACAAAGAGATTACAGAAAACAGGTATGGTAGACAATAGGCGGCATACTACGCGCGGCGGAATAGGTGGCGGTATAGGCATACGTATGTCGCATAGATGTAGTTGTCTTTGATGTGTGGTCGTTATTGCTAAATGCGTTACATTGTTCCAGTTATCTACTCCCTGATACTCTGGATGGTATACGAGACGTACGTGAAGATGAGCGCAAGCGTTGTGTACTTGTACAATAAGGAAGATAGTCATGAAAGTGGGAAACTAAAGGACGAAGAAACTATATAGAAACCAATATTACAGTATCTATATAATATCGTTTAATTTCTCCAGGATTTTTTTTTGTTTTTTTATTTTATTTCCATACTTATTATCTTTACAGGCTCCGCATAGTGCGATTATGTAGCAAAAAAAAAAAGATCTAACAATACATTGCATTTTGTGTTTTATTCATTACTATCTACGGGTTTCTGCCATAGTTGAGATTCATTATTACAGAATAAAGATGGAGCGACGACCTGGTAAAGATCGCGGGACCGAAAGCACAAGACCGGTCTGCGTGGAGAGCCTTGGGGGAGGCCTATGTCCAGAAGTGACATGATGTGATGATGATAATTACAGTATAATGAGTAACCTACTAACTTATAGCATCGGCCGTACCGATCGAGCGAGTGAGCTAGCGTCTAGTGTAATCAACGACCAAAAAAACGTCTCGATTGCGATCGCGTTGACTTCTGAATTGCTATTGGCAAATTAGCGGCGCCACTAGTGGCACGTATCGACAACAAACAATTCTCATACTATTTGCCACCCGTAACGCGAACGCGAGACGTATTTTTGGCCGTTGATTACACTCTCTGACAGTAGTGTGCGTGACAACGCGCACACAGGTGATGTGCCGCGCTAAGTACCCAATTTTTACCCAATACTTAAGGGACTCCCCCCTCCCTACCTAATGAAATGACCCTAATGTTCACAGGAAATAATTATGTGCGTGGTATGAATTTGTTGGAATGCAATGATTTTTTCCCCTCACTACCTCGGAAAGCCGTCTTTTATCCTTTAATACAAGCGGGTAAAATAGTAGCATTTTATTCACTAGTGGGGAAAGTAATTTGACCTTGGAGTGGAGCATGTTCAAGTAGCTTTTTACAGAGATAACAAAACGTAAAACGCTCATAATAATGGTTCGTTCGATATTAATTATCATTAAATAAATGATAAGTGGTTTGAGAATTTAATAAAAAATACCAAATTTAGCTTTATTTAATGGTCCTTAAAATTCTATAAGAAACATTAGTTTTTTATAATGATGTTGGATATAATTCTGAACGCACAAGTTGAGTCGATGCAATTTCAAATCGCATCGTCAGAAATGTCAACATATGTCAATAAAAAAAAACACCAGTTTTCTGTCATAATATCGTAACAAAAGGGAATCCAGTGATGAAGATTTAATTTTATGAGCTGTTTTTTGCATGTTGCGCTTTCCTCGCTACAGTGAGGAGAAAAGATTTGTGTTACACACGGGTGCAAATGTATTTTACTTCCCGTGTGTTGAAACACTCGCGGGTAAAATACAACTTTGCACCCTTGTATAACAAATAACTATTGAAAGGCATGTGCTGAAGTGGTTGGGTCAAAGTGTTTCGTCAACCGCCATTCTGACAAGTGTAGGTACCTACCCAGTCAAGTTTCATTTCAAACAAATGTCAAAACGATCGGTTATCTAGTTTGATATTAAGTACCTAAGTAGTTAAAATAAGAAAAACTTTCTCCTGTCAAAATGTTTATGACAGTGTCATAAGATTGATTTTTGCCTGGCCAGTGGGAAAGGTTTTTCCCCTGACTACCTCGGAAAGCCGTCTTTTATTTATCCTTTAAAACGCATTTTATCGACTAGTAGGGAAAGTAATATGACCTTGGAGCGTGTGTAAGTTGTGGCTTTTGACAGATAACAAAACGTAAAACACTCATAATATAATGGTTCGTTCAATATTAATTGTCATTATATAAACGGTTTGATAATTTAATAAAAACGTCAAATTTAGCTTTATTTAATGATTTAAAGTCATAGACCTTGAAATTCCATAACAAACATTTGTTTTTTAGGGTTCCGTACCTCAAAAGGAAAAAACGGAACCCTTATATGATCACTTTGCTGTCTGTCTGTCTGTCTGTCTGTATGTCAAGACCCTTTTTCTCTGGAACACGTAGAGGTAGCATCCTGAAATTAATAATTAATACCAAATACTCAAGCCTGCGGTCTCTTGAAGCTGTGAAATCAACAAACAAAATCACCCTTCTAAGTTAACGCGATCAAAAGATACAGTCATTAAAAAATCTATTTCCATACAAATTGCCGATTTCCAAAAACCTAAAGGGTACTTCCAGATGTCCTAGAAACTTGAAATTTGGTATGAAGGTAGCTCTTATAGCGCAACCACTCCGAAAAATCTCAAAATCTCAAAATTTTATGTCTTGTCTGTGTATGTCACACACAGTGTATACACCGTTTACCACTGCTAACGACATCTAGCGTCGAGTAGGAGAACTTTGTGAATGCCGCGCGGGCTCGTAGGGTTCCGTACAATGATTTCCCTGCTTTTCGCCAATGTTTTAAGTGGTCCAGTTTTAGCAAACCCCTGTTCCTATATTTTGCTTAGGATGTTACTGCCATCTAGTGGCGAGTAGCGGAACAAGCGTCAATGACCGAGCGTGATCACGAGCCCGCGCGGCATCCACAAAGTTCTCCTACTCATCATTCATTACAAAAAAAAAACCCGGTCAAGTGCGAGTCGGACTCGCGCACGAGGGTTCCGTACAAAGATTTCCCTGCTTTTGCTGCTGCTGTACAATGATGTTCAATATAAGTAATTCTTAACGCACAAGTTGAGTCGATGCAGTTTCAAAACGCATCGTCAGAAATAAATGTCAACATTGTCAAGAAAAAACTCTCACCGATTATACTATATCGATGATGATTATAATTACAAATATAGACATATTTTTATGAGCTGTTTTTTTGCATGTTGCACTTTCCTCGCTACAGTGAAGTGAAAAGTTTTGTGTTACACACGGGTGCAAATGTATTTTACTTCCCGAGTGTTGAAACACTCGTGGGTAAAATACAAATTTGCACCCTTGTATAACAAATAACTATTGTACTGTGTCTATACCTACCTATTGAATTACAAAACTGTAACGTGATAACTTTCAGTGATCAAGCTGGCTCCTTTGTGACCGAGCGAACTAAGTGATCGAAGCGTCTTTTGCGTTGCTAATTTGAACACAGTAATTCAGACGTAAAAACGCAAACGCGATCTGAGTCATTTAAATAGAGACTGGATCATAAATCGAAGAAAATTTGGATATCAAAAAGGAGTCATCATCATCATCATCAAGTCAGCCGATTGACGTCCACTGCTGGAGATAGGTCTCCCCCAGGGCTCCCCACTCTGACTAGTCTTGTGCTTTCCGCATCCACCGCGGTCCCGCGATCTTTACTAGGTCGTCGCTCCATCTTGTTGGAGGCCTTGTAAAAAGGAGTCGGCACAACCGAAGTCACACACTATGATTGAAGATGTGGTAACGAAGTTTAATGACAGGAAGAGAGTTGCAGGGCTGTTTTTAGACCTCAGCTCGGCCTTCGACATGGTAAACCTTAGACGTTATTTTTTTGGCCCTTGATTACACTAGACGCTCAGTAGGTCTAGCTCAAGTCACAGCGCAACTTCTATCTCACGCGAGGATAACTGCCCGTCCTTTTCTGTCACTCAGGTCAGAGGTACAACGGGACGGGTAATGTAATCTCGCGCGACAAACAAAGTCACGGCCAGTAGTGCTAGCCCTACAGACGTAAACGCGAACGTGATCGTTATGTGAGTATTTTTGGTCGTTGATCAGGTACAAGGCGCTATCTGAACAAAGCTTTAATTCGTTCCTGCCCGCAACTTTTCCTTGTTAGTGTTACTAACTAACTCCCACAGTGCAGGAAACACGTCCTGTGTGCTTATCTTTCGTTTTGAAATATATTTTAATACCTTGTGCTTTAAATCTCGGTGAGTAGTAATAATAACTAGTAGCTCTGTGAGCTGTAGACCTCTCGCGACCTCATTTTAGAACAGCATCCTATTAAAAAAAAAACGAGTGGAAAAAATCCTACCTACTTACGTAATTATCAAACCAGCGGAACTAGATCACAAAATTTAAATATAATATAGACGTATCGACAAAAACAATCTGCGTCTTGTTATTTTTTATTATTATCTATACCTATAAAACAGTACCGTGACTGACTGACTGACTGACTGACTTACAACGCACAGCCTAAAGCTATAGCTAAACCACTGCACCCAGCGACTTCAAATTTGGCAAACAATTTCCTAGAGGTGCACCAAGAAGGGATTTTTCGAAATTTCCACGGGATAGGGAGTAAATGCGATTTACATTTTCGAACCAAAGTGGCTCTATCTCCGTAATTATAATTATTAGATATTTAAAATTTGGCATGCAAGTACGTAATAATAATGAGCTAATTCGGTTTTCAGGACCTTACCGAAATTCTCACGGGATAAAGAACAAATAGTATTAGTTCATAATAACTGACTGGCAGATACAGAGACTTGAAAGTTTACAGATATATGTTTGGGAATCATAGAGGTGCACTAAGACGGGATTTTTCAAAATTCCTAAGGGATAGGGAATAAAGGGGATTTATATTTCAGCTTAAAAGTGATCCTATGACTGACAGACAACGCACAGCCTAAATTACTGTTGCCAGACTTCAAATTTGGCATACTTGTACCTAGAGTACTTATCATAGAGGTGCACTAAGGAGGAATAGTGAAATGTCTAAACTTTGTTTGTTTCTTTGTGTCTCTGAAACTTTCACCAATAGAAAGCTACACTATTCCTAATAGACACAGGTTATTTTTTTGCGGGAAAATGCATAATTCCCTCGGGATAGAAATAAGTGAATTCAAGTTAGCGATAAAAGTAGGTACCAATCAGAAACAGTGTAGGTTTCTATTAATTAGTGAAAGTATTTTTTTAATCGGCCTAAATGTAGAATTCTCTTATTTTTAACCCCCGGGAATTTTGCATTTTCCTGAGGAAAAAGTAAATAGGTAAGTACCTCGTCAATGTCAGTCATGAACTGTATGTTTGTAGAATGTCTATGTTGTAGGTACTTATAGTTGTTTTCAACATTTAATTAAGTAAGTAGGTAGTTTCATTTGGTTCACAGTAAACAAAAAACAGCACGCCCCTGTTTCACCAGTTTTACATTGTCAGTTTTCAATGACAATTCGGTGTCAATTGCTGACTTGAAGAGCTTTTGTTTTAGCGCTCTTCGTGCTGGCCAAGAAATGTAGTCATGACAAACCGACAATTCTAAAGTTGGTGAAATAGGGGCCAGACGTCACCTTCTTCCATTTAAATCCAGTATTTGTGTTACTTACGTTATTGTCTACTCGTACGCAATCGCGGGCAAAAGCCAGTTAAGTATATAATTTCATGAGAATTGATTGTGAAATGCGAACAGAGGATAACAGCTGGACAGACAGACATACAAAAGAATTTGTGTCCCAGCTGAAACAAGAGGCGCTTCGGTGACTTCGTCTTTCTTGTATTAGTGACGCGCTGTATGAGAGTAGAATAGAATTTCTTTCATGCTAATTTCTGAAATATCCCGCCCAAATTCCTACCGCTCTCCCATTTTCGTCCATACTAAGGTCCGTAAGTGTACGGAATTCCGTAAGTTTACGTTTAAGGCCCAAAAACAAGAAAACCATAAACTATTGCAAACATTTTTGCAATTTTATATTAAGTGTGATCAAGATGTCGTCAAATAAACACAGCATCAATGAACTGCAACCATCGGACCAGCTGTTATATCATTAAACTTTATCATCAGCGTCAAACCGCCAAAACATCCGCTCCGCGTACAATTTTCATAAGGATTTTATAAATTATGGGTAACTGTTTTCATAGTAAATTGTTTAAATTATTGTAGTAGATTTTGAAACAAGCAGATTAGATAAAGTTTCATGACGTTTCAGTTACTACTTGGTAAATGACTGGCAATTTACTGATTGCCGTAATTAGGTACAATAAAACTAGTCATGTCCCTAAAAGCATATGAATTACGGAATTGAGGAAAATAAAGGGTTTTTTATTTTGCATTTTGCTAAGGATTAAGATGAGTTAAACTAACAAACTTTACTGTTACGAGTACGATATAGCGCATAGTTTCTTGGGATCAAATTACGTAGTATGGTTTTATTTAATCTTTGCTATAAAAAAGATGTCCATATCGAACATTTTTTTCTACTTTTTGAACATTTACCACAAAAAACCTCTGCAGGACATCACTAATTTATTAGCTGAAGATCGATGGTTTAGTATAATTTATGGAATCTATCAATAACATAATCATATTACTACAGAATTCAAGTAATTTCAAATAATTCAAAAGTGTCAATTGTTTAAATATTACCACGTTCTGACTTCCGTGATTACCTGCACTGTTTTTTGGGTGTGTATCTTATTACGGTACAGTAAGTTCGTAATTGTATCCTTAGTTTTCGAGAGATTAATAAGTATTTTTAGCATGAAACTACCGTAAGACTAAATCATTATGAAATAAACGGATCGCTCACGTACATAAGTCGAATTTAGCCCGACATGTTTCGGACACATGATGATTAGTCCGAAACATGTCTGGCTAAACTCAACTTATATACGTGAGTGATCCGTTTATTTCACTAAGATTCATCGGCAGTTTTGGGTAATTTTTTGTTAAAATGCTTTTTTTATACGACGAGGAAGGCAAACGAGCAAGTGGGTCACCTGATGGTAAGTGATCACCACTGCCCATAGACACCCACAACCCCGAAGGGCCCGCAGATGCGTTGCCAACCTAGAGAGCTAAGATGAAATGTCTCTTGTGCCCGTAATTACACCGGCTGTCTTACTCTCCACACCGAAACACAACAGTGCAAGCACTGCTGCTTAGCGGCAGGATTAGCGAGTAAGATGGTGGTAGCGATCCGGACGGACCTTGCACAAGGTCCTACCACCTGCAAAAATATTATGTAAATATAATACTTAAAGCACATTGATTTTTGTGATCAAATTTTGTAATTTATATGCACTAGGGGAGACTAGGGAAACTCAGAATGAACTATATTATTCCGGTTATCCCCCAAGGGGTCAAGGGCGTAGAGATAACTGAAATAACCAAAATTTTATGCAAAATTCCCTTTCAAACGGATCACACGCATCCAATGTCCCCAATCTCCCCTAGTTAGCTAAAAGTTTTTTTTTGTTTAGAATGCAATATATTAAAAACATTTTATTTCAGGTCATATCACATTCGTTTCAAAATTTTCTATTTCATTAATCCTATAGGGATTGGGCATTAATTACATATAACGGAATTACCTGCACGCATTAACGGTATTACCAGCACGGCCAAATTTTATACCGCAATAACGGACATTTAGGAGGTCCACAAAAATAAAGATTAATCATAACAAAGGCAATTCAATACATAATTATTATATGTCATTCTGTACTCTGAAAACCTTTCATTAGATGTGAATCAATTTATATTAGATGAGATTTATGGTTTTAATGGAAATAGCTTGGGAAGTCAAAAATGCCTTAATACTTCGTAATTCCGTACACTTCCCTTAGCAGGACCTATGCAGTCGTTGTCCTTCCTATTGGAGCGCACGAGCACGACTCGGACGTGTGTGATCCTCACTAATAACTATCTTGTGTTTGTTTTCCAGCGTCGGCCAGGACAGGTGAAGGCATATTTCATCTACGGAGTGGTTATCGAAGTTATATCTGTGGTCAGCTGCATCATTTTTATGGTGTATATCCCCAAAAACGCCGTATTGTACGGTCTCTCTGAACTGGCTGGATGTGGTGAGTTCAATGTAACTAAGTATTTAAAATGAAAACCGACCAAGTGTGAGTCGGACTGGCGCACCGGGGGTTCCGTAAAAAATGGCAGGTACGTAAATAGTTCGTCTATCGAGCGAATCAAGTCTCTTAGATTTTTCGCGCTTTTCCAGAATGTGATAATTTGTACAGTGTTAGCAGAGCCCTGCTCCTGAGCTAAATATGACTGCGTGTGGGGTCATTTTATATTGGTCTCTGACTATACAGACGGACATAAAATCTTAAGATTTTCAGATTTATGTCATTAGCTGTGCAAGCGATTCTGATGAGACTAAGCTACGAACTAAGAACTGCATTTCAATTCAGCTAGCTTTCTATTGTGTAGGTATGTGTGTCCGAATCGGTCCATCCGCTTGGGCGCTACGATGCTACAGGCAGACACACATCCCTCTGTTATGCGTCGAAAGGTAATAAAACACGAACTATTATCTTCTTTGTCATGTTAGCTTAAACAGTTTGTGCTTGGTAGTTCGCTTTAACAATGAGCTCGTAAAGAGCTTGAAACGCGTCAACGGGTATTAGTGTGGCAGTGGTGACATTTGGGTCTAATCTGAGTGACTTGTGCTGATTTGTGTGGCAGTGGAGGTGGAGGAACTGCATGAACATACAATACAATACAATACAAATATTCTTTATTGAAAACCACAAAATAGTACAAAGAGATTACAGAAAACAGGTATGGTAGACAATAGGCGGCATACTACGCGCGGCGGAATAGGTGGCGGTATAGGCATACGTATGTCGCATAGATGTAGTTGTCTTTGATGTGTGGTCGTTATTGCTAAATGCGTTACATTGTTCCAGTTATCTACTCCCTGATACTCTGGATGGTATACGAGACGTACGTGAAGATGAGCGCAAGCGTTGTGTACTTGTACAATAAGGAAGATAGTCATGAAAGTGGGAAACTAAAGGACGAAGAAACTATATAGAAACCAATATTACAGTATCTATATAATATCGTTTAATTTCTCCAGGATTTTTTTTTGTTTTTTTATTTTATTTCCATACTTATTATCTTTACAGGCTCCGCATAGTGCGATTATGTAGCAAAAAAAAAAAGATCTAACAATACATTGCATTTTGTGTTTTATTCATTACTATCTACGGGTTTCTGCCATAGTTGAGATTCATTATTACAGAATAAAGATGGAGCGACGACCTGGTAAAGATCGCGGGACCGAAAGCACAAGACCGGTCTGCGTGGAGAGCCTTGGGGGAGGCCTATGTCCAGAAGTGACATGATGTGATGATGATAATTACAGTATAATGAGTAACCTACTAACTTATAGCATCGGCCGTACCGATCGAGCGAGTGAGCTAGCGTCTAGTGTAATCAACGACCAAAAAAACGTCTCGATTGCGATCGCGTTGACTTCTGAATTGCTATTGGCAAATTAGCGGCGCCACTAGTGGCACGTATCGACAACAAACAATTCTCATACTATTTGCCACCCGTAACGCGAACGCGAGACGTATTTTTGGCCGTTGATTACACTCTCTGACAGTAGTGTGCGTGACAACGCGCACACAGGTGATGTGCCGCGCTAAGTACCCAATTTTTACCCAATACTTAAGGGACTCCCCCCTCCCTACCTAATGAAATGACCCTAATGTTCACAGGAAATAATTATGTGCGTGGTATGAATTTGTTGGAATGCAATGATTTTTTCCCCTCACTACCTCGGAAAGCCGTCTTTTATCCTTTAATACAAGCGGGTAAAATAGTAGCATTTTATTCACTAGTGGGGAAAGTAATTTGACCTTGGAGTGGAGCATGTTCAAGTAGCTTTTTACAGAGATAACAAAACGTAAAACGCTCATAATAATGGTTCGTTCGATATTAATTATCATTAAATAAATGATAAGTGGTTTGAGAATTTAATAAAAAATACCAAATTTAGCTTTATTTAATGGTCCTTAAAATTCTATAAGAAACATTAGTTTTTTATAATGATGTTGGATATAATTCTGAACGCACAAGTTGAGTCGATGCAATTTCAAATCGCATCGTCAGAAATGTCAACATATGTCAATAAAAAAAAACACCAGTTTTCTGTCATAATATCGTAACAAAAGGGAATCCAGTGATGAAGATTTAATTTTATGAGCTGTTTTTTGCATGTTGCGCTTTCCTCGCTACAGTGAGGAGAAAAGATTTGTGTTACACACGGGTGCAAATGTATTTTACTTCCCGTGTGTTGAAACACTCGCGGGTAAAATACAACTTTGCACCCTTGTATAACAAATAACTATTGAAAGGCATGTGCTGAAGTGGTTGGGTCAAAGTGTTTCGTCAACCGCCATTCTGACAAGTGTAGGTACCTACCCAGTCAAGTTTCATTTCAAACAAATGTCAAAACGATCGGTTATCTAGTTTTATATTAAGTACCTAAGTAGTTAAAATAAGAAAAACTTTCTCCTGTCAAAATGTTTATGACAGTGTCATAAGATTGATTTTTGCCTGGCCAGTGGGAAAGGTTTTTCCCCTGACTACCTCGGAAAGCCGTCTTTTATTTATCCTTTAAAACGCATTTTATCGACTAGTAGGGAAAGTAATATGACCTTGGAGCGTGTGTAAGTTGTGGCTTTTGACAGATAACAAAACGTAAAACACTCATAATATAATGGTTCGTTCAATATTAATTGTCATTATATAAACGGTTTGATAATTTAATAAAAACGTCAAATTTAGCTTTATTTAATGATTTAAAGTCATAGACCTTGAAATTCCATAACAAACATTTGTTTTTTAGGGTTCCGTACCTCAAAAGGAAAAAACGGAACCCTTATATGATCACTTTGCTGTCTGTCTGTCTGTCTGTCTGTATGTCAAGACCCTTTTTCTCTGGAACACGTAGAGGTAGCATCCTGAAATTAATAATTAATACCAAATACTCAAGCCTGCGGTCTCTTGAAGCTGTGAAATCAACAAACAAAATCACCCTTCTAAGTTAACGCGATCAAAAGATACAGTCATTAAAAAATCTATTTCCATACAAATTGCCGATTTCCAAAAACCTAAAGGGTACTTCCAGATGTCCTAGAAACTTGAAATTTGGTATGAAGGTAGCTCTTATAGCGCAACCACTCCGAAAAATCTCAAAATCTCAAAATTTTATGTCTTGTCTGTGTATGTCACACACAGTGTATACACCGTTTACCACTGCTAACGACATCTAGCGTCGAGTAGGAGAACTTTGTGAATGCCGCGCGGGCTCGTAGGGTTCCGTACAATGATTTCCCTGCTTTTCGCCAATGTTTTAAGTGGTCCAGTTTTAGCAAACCCCTGTTCCTATATTTTGCTTAGGATGTTACTGCCATCTAGTGGCGAGTAGCGGAACAAGCGTCAATGACCGAGCGTGATCACGAGCCCGCGCGGCATCCACAAAGTTCTCCTACTCATCATTCATTACAAAAAAAAAACCCGGTCAAGTGCGAGTCGGACTCGCGCACGAGGGTTCCGTACAAAGATTTCCCTGCTTTTGCTGCTGCTGTACAATGATGTTCAATATAAGTAATTCTTAACGCACAAGTTGAGTCGATGCAGTTTCAAAACGCATCGTCAGAAATAAATGTCAACATTGTCAAGAAAAAACTCTCACCGATTATACTATATCGATGATGATTATAATTACAAATATAGACATATTTTTATGAGCTGTTTTTTTGCATGTTGCACTTTCCTCGCTACAGTGAAGTGAAAAGTTTTGTGTTACACACGGGTGCAAATGTATTTTACTTCCCGAGTGTTGAAACACTCGTGGGTAAAATACAAATTTGCACCCTTGTATAACAAATAACTATTGTACTGTGTCTATACCTACCTATTGAATTACAAAACTGTAACGTGATAACTTTCAGTGATCAAGCTGGCTCCTTTGTGACCGAGCGAACTAAGTGATCGAAGCGTCTTTTGCGTTGCTAATTTGAACACAGTAATTCAGACGTAAAAACGCAAACGCGATCTGAGTCATTTAAATAGAGACTGGATCATAAATCGAAGAAAATTTGGATATCAAAAAGGAGTCATCATCATCATCATCAAGTCAGCCGATTGACGTCCACTGCTGGAGATAGGTCTCCCCCAGGGCTCCCCACTCTGACTAGTCTTGTGCTTTCCGCATCCACCGCGGTCCCGCGATCTTTACTAGGTCGTCGCTCCATCTTGTTGGAGGCCTTGTAAAAAGGAGTCGGCACAACCGAAGTCACACACTATGATTGAAGATGTGGTAACGAAGTTTAATGACAGGAAGAGAGTTGCAGGGCTGTTTTTAGACCTCAGCTCGGCCTTCGACATGGTAAACCTTAGACGTTATTTTTTTGGCCCTTGATTACACTAGACGCTCAGTAGGTCTAGCTCAAGTCACAGCGCAACTTCTATCTCACGCGAGGATAACTGCCCGTCCTTTTCTGTCACTCAGGTCAGAGGTACAACGGGACGGGTAATGTAATCTCGCGCGACAAACAAAGTCACGGCCAGTAGTGCTAGCCCTACAGACGTAAACGCGAACGTGATCGTTATGTGAGTATTTTTGGTCGTTGATCAGGTACAAGGCGCTATCTGAACAAAGCTTTAATTCGTTCCTGCCCGCAACTTTTCCTTGTTAGTGTTACTAACTAACTCCCACAGTGCAGGAAACACGTCCTGTGTGCTTATCTTTCGTTTTGAAATATATTTTAATACCTTGTGCTTTAAATCTCGGTGAGTAGTAATAATAACTAGTAGCTCTGTGAGCTGTAGACCTCTCGCGACCTCATTTTAGAACAGCATCCTATTAAAAAAAAAACGAGTGGAAAAAATCCTACCTACTTACGTAATTATCAAACCAGCGGAACTAGATCACAAAATTTAAATATAATATAGACGTATCGACAAAAACAATCTGCGTCTTGTTATTTTTTATTATTATCTATACCTATAAAACAGTACCGTGACTGACTGACTGACTGACTGACTTACAACGCACAGCCTAAAGCTATAGCTAAACCACTGCACCCAGCGACTTCAAATTTGGCAAACAATTTCCTAGAGGTGCACCAAGAAGGGATTTTTCGAAATTTCCACGGGATAGGGAGTAAATGCGATTTACATTTTCGAACCAAAGTGGCTCTATCTCCGTAATTATAATTATTAGATATTTAAAATTTGGCATGCAAGTACGTAATAATAATGAGCTAATTCGGTTTTCAGGACCTTACCGAAATTCTCACGGGATAAAGAACAAATAGTATTAGTTCATAATAACTGACTGGCAGATACAGAGACTTGAAAGTTTACAGATATATGTTTGGGAATCATAGAGGTGCACTAAGACGGGATTTTTCAAAATTCCTAAGGGATAGGGAATAAAGGGGATTTATATTTCAGCTTAAAAGTGATCCTATGACTGACAGACAACGCACAGCCTAAATTACTGTTGCCAGACTTCAAATTTGGCATACTTGTACCTAGAGTACTTATCATAGAGGTGCACTAAGGAGGAATAGTGAAATGTCTAAACTTTGTTTGTTTCTTTGTGTCTCTGAAACTTTCACCAATAGAAAGCTACACTATTCCTAATAGACACAGGTTATTTTTTTGCGGGAAAATGCATAATTCCCTCGGGATAGAAATAAGTGAATTCAAGTTAGCGATAAAAGTAGGTACCAATCAGAAACAGTGTAGGTTTCTATTAATTAGTGAAAGTATTTTTTTAATCGGCCTAAATGTAGAATTCTCTTATTTTTAACCCCCGGGAATTTTGCATTTTCCTGAGGAAAAAGTAAATAGGTAAGTACCTCGTCAATGTCAGTCATGAACTGTATGTTTGTAGAATGTCTATGTTGTAGGTACTTATAGTTGTTTTCAACATTTAATTAAGTAAGTAGGTAGTTTCATTTGGTTCACAGTAAACAAAAAACAGCACGCCCCTGTTTCACCAGTTTTACATTGTCAGTTTTCAATGACAATTCGGTGTCAATTGCTGACTTGAAGAGCTTTTGTTTTAGCGCTCTTCGTGCTGGCCAAGAAATGTAGTCATGACAAACCGACAATTCTAAAGTTGGTGAAATAGGGGCCAGACGTCACCTTCTTCCATTTAAATCCAGTATTTGTGTTACTTACGTTATTGTCTACTCGTACGCAATCGCGGGCAAAAGCCAGTTAAGTATATAATTTCATGAGAATTGATTGTGAAATGCGAACAGAGGATAACAGCTGGACAGACAGACATACAAAAGAATTTGTGTCCCAGCTGAAACAAGAGGCGCTTCGGTGACTTCGTCTTTCTTGTATTAGTGACGCGCTGTATGAGAGAGAGAGAGAGAGAGATTTAGGCGTATAAGAAATAGCATACAAAGTGCGGACTGTACCAAACTACACAGTTTTTGTTTTCTCGTTTTCGATCTAGGTATCCACACGCCCACCGTAAATGGTCGTCCATTAATCACGTGAGGCTTGAGAGGGGAGGGGGAGGGGTTTGACAAAAATCACGAAATGTCACAAGGGGGGAGGGGGTGTAGTAAGATATCACGTGCATTTATTTTTTCATTATTTTTATGCCAATCAAAAACACTGCAACCTTTCTGTCTAGACATTTTTATCATGGTCCTTAATTTCAGAATAAAATAAAATTATGCTTTATACCTGCATTTACGATAATGTTCTAAATTATTCGAAAAAAATTAAAAAAAATTGTACATACTAAAAGTACACGTGATGTTGGGTGGTGGTGGGGGGGTAGTCTTAAACCTCACCATGTATCACCAAGGGGGAGGGGGGGTTAAAAAATGCTTAAAAAAAGATCACGTGATTAATGGACGGCCCATAGGTTACCCGAAATCCGTTTAATCGGGCGTTTGCTTTGGACGATTACTTTTTCCTTGTTACTGTTTATTTGTCCTGGTTATCCTTTTATGATGCCATGGGGAAAAACAGCTTCAATTATAATTAATTTATGAATCATTAATTTTGTACAACAAGAGTAGATAATAATATAAGACATATCATATTTTCCTGTTTCTTTTGTGAGTCGGATTTTGAAAATTTTAACAAGATAGAGTGAGTACTTAGAAAACATTGAACTCTATATAGTGTCGGGACTCCTTCTGCGGAAGAGGCCCACATACCTCCCTCCGCGGACTGAGCGCTTAGTGTAATCGACGATCAAAACGACGATTTAAGTGCCAAAATACTATGAGAATAGTTTGTTGTCGATACGTGCCACTATTTCTGTGTTCATTGGTTCATTGCGCGGTCGCGACACTCACCGTACGGCGGTTACCTGGCAACACACGCAATGGTTTAGAAATCTCTCGCCGCTCTGCTAGTCGTCATTCAGTCGGCGGCCTAAGAGCTGAGGTGCGTTTTCAGTGGATAGGCAGGGCTCAGCAAAACCTCAGTACAGTACTAGCCTGCTACTAGTACTAGGAATGTATAGATTTCTCCAGCGATTTCAACTCTGCCAAAAATTTTACATCATTAAGTCTGTGCAAAATGCACAGGGTCTGTTTATTATGCATTTGTGTGGCAGTTTTGTTTTACTATGAGTTTATAGGAACATAAGAAATTTTAGAAATAGAAATAGAAATAGAAATATATTTTATTCGCATTAAATGTAGTACAAAAATGAGATGTTACATTATGTGGATAGTTTAGATTCATACATTTAAACTTAAAGAGTCATGCAAATATTGTGTTTGGCTACTTGATACATGCAGGTATAATTATAACATGTTAATTGGGGTTTATCTACATCATAATCAAGTATTCCTTCAGAGAGTAGAAACACTTCATTACCAGCCATCGGTACAGCTGGGTTTTAAAGGATCTTAAAGGGAGTACTTTCATGGGTTCCGGTAAATTATTATACAATTTTATGCACATAGTGTGACTATTTTTCTTTTTCATAATTGTATGCATCTTAGGTAAAACTAATTTGTCAGGATATCTTGTATTAAAAGAAACTGTGTCACTTTTCTTTTTAAACTTTTCAGGATGCAGTTTGACAAATAAACAGGCCTCATAAATATAAATAGAGTAAACAGTCAGTATCCCATACTCAACAAACCAGGGTCTACATGATGTACGGCGGCTGATATTACTTATAGCTCTTATACACTGTTTTTGTGAGATAAATGTTCGATTTACTTGTACAGAGTTACCCCAAAGCAAAATCCCATATCGTAAGTTAGAGGCAACATAGCCATGATATGCACTTAAGGCTGTCTTAGTATCAGTTATCCCTTCGAAAAATGTCACAGAAAATATAAGCCAAATGCGCCTGCCGTCTGTCTGCTTTATGCTTGCACCTGAAAACTTGGTTTCGGTTTGTCCATTTCTGCGCTCCCTAGGGTCGGCATCCAATGCCTGGGCATCCTCTGCATGCGTTGCTTATATAGGCATGGATATTTTCTGACACTATAGCGATGCCAGAGATACCCCAAACATGGGATGCCGTTATTAGGGAACTCAAAATGGACAAACCAGAACCAAGTTGTGATATACTCACTTTGCTTTCCAAGCAGTTCGGGGGTTTGAAAAAGTTGACCAAGGACAAGGCTGCCCCCTTAATAAAATGCTGCGTACCTACGTCCTGTCTAGTTATAAATCTCTGTCTCAGCAGTGATACTGTACTAACACCGCCATTAGTCCGTTGCCAGTCTTTAAGGAGGAAAAGGGATAGAGGAAAAGAGTTGTGGGATCGAGTCTCCGGCACTCTCACTGCCCGAACTAAACGCAGCAGGGGTGCTGTTGCTTCGCGCCGATTTTCTGCGAGAAGGTGGTACTTTCCCGGACGAGTCGGCCTATTCGCACGGCAGCAAAAGCTACAGTAAGTATACTCTCCCACTACACGTCGTTTATTTATTGCATTGTATTGTTACAGGTACACCATGTGCATTCCTTGCGAGAAAGGCTGTCTCGTGTTCGGGATTCTGAGTGCGGTAAGTTTATACAGACAGCCCTACATAGCTAGATTCCCACTCAAATAAAATAAAAGCAAATAAATCTAGGGTAAAAACAAATCAAATACAAGTTATTAGGTGTATGACACTTTGCAAATTATTATACGGAAATTTGGCTCCTTGAGTTACGAAGTAAAGAAGTAAGTAAGTATTTATTCCCAAACCTGTGTCTTGAGTCATTAAATTACAATAAAAAAAATAAGTCGGAAAAAGAGTTTTAAAGTAGTATCTAACATTAGTAGCTATACCTGGGAGTAAGTTTATCCGAATTTGGGTATAATCAAGGCATAAGGTGGAGCAGCCTTCGTAATGTTGTAGACATTTTAAATCGAATGAACGCCCAAAATGGCAGAAAGGAACATTATTGAACGCCTGCAGTGCTTATCCAATAGTGTTTTGTGGATCTTGTTTATTTTCCTCATGAAATAATTCATAGTTTATCCATTGCCGACCATAATAGCTTTAGTAGTCAGAATACTTGAAGTCGGAATACAGAATACAGACTTGAATATATTATGCTGAAGCTCCCGGGTCGGGCCAAACATTTGTAAGCTGAATACGAGTGGTTCCCGGGTCTTGGATGTGTAATAATATAATATGTTATTACTACTAGTTGTGGCCCTGTAAACTGTGTATAACCTTGCGACCTCTGCGACCGATGTTTCTTTTTTTGTCAATCTCAAAAAAAACCTTTGCCTACCTACAATTATCGAACTTTACCACAAAAATTAATTTTTCATTTTTTTTCTTTAAAAATATTTTCAAAAAAGGTACTTAGGTACTACGTGATTAGCGAACCTGCTCACAAAATTTCACGAGAATCGGTTGAGAAATGCGACCTTGTAGAGGAGAACAGCCATTCGGAAAATACGAAAGAATGTTTGTCCAAGCTGAAACGCACACACTTCGATCGCTCGGTCAATAAGTAGGTATGTTCATCAGTGCCTTTACCCAATACCCATGGTACAGGCTTTTCCTATAGTTTGGTACTAGTAATTGTCCCGTTCCCATGGTAGGTATTTATTTATTTTATTGACCGAGTGGACGAAGTGTGCGAGTGTCTCCGATTCAGCGTGGACAAATTTCTTTCGGGTGGATAAGCCCAAGGACAACAGAGGAACAGCCGGACAGCGGGACAGATCCAGCTGTCCCGTTGTCCCGCTGTTCTCCCCTACAGGTCGCATTTCTCAACCGATTCTCGTGAGATGTTGTGAGCAGGTTCGCTAATTGTACATAGTTTTTTTGTCGATAGGTTTTTTGTATTTTTTTATAGAAAAAAAAACAAAAATCTTTTAACAAAAAAGTAAAACCGCCTTCAAAAAAACATTACTAAAAAAACGTAAAATAATCCTCTAAAGCCTATTATTATTTACTATTATTTTACGTTTTTTTTTTAAGATTTTTTTGAAGGCGGTTTTACTTTTTTGTTAAAAGATTTTTATTTCACAATTATCTGAATTATCCTCCAACTCCTAACCGTTAAGGAGTTGTACCTTCCATCATCAGCTCATCAACATGAGATGATGACTACCAGACGCAAATACTTAAATAGCCTTAGAAAATATAGGAAACACATAATACGTGTTTATAAAATTTGAGGGTTGCCCTCGATTTCCCTTAAAAATGTTCAACAATGACCCCGACCCTCGTGAAATGATGTGATCTAGGTAGCTAGGTGTAGCTAAGTACTTGATTATAGGATTTTTTTAGGCAATAAAAAAAAGTTTTGAAATGAGGTCGCGAAGTGTACAGTTCACAGAGCCACTAAGTAGTTTTATTTGATTCACGTTTGATTTCTTTTTTCGCAGATTTTCTACTCTCTTCTCTTGCTAGCTTGTTTGACAATAGGCGTGCTAAGCATGATTGGCGTTACTGTTATCGCCTTTCTGATTGATAATACTGTAGGTGTTGAATACTCTTTAATAAATCATAATGAGGAGCTCAGGGAAGCAATCATGGCATGGGGAGGATTAGTCGTCTGCATTGTCATACTGATCATCAGCATGCCGTTTTTAAATGGATTCGTGTTCTCTGTTCTGTTGTGTGACGGGATTTGCCAGGTTAGTATTATGTATTATATACCTATACAGAGGACAATGAAACCAAGAGTACAGTTAATGTCTGTTATTTTAAAATAACTTAGTGTCCTCGCGTGCTCATTTTTGAATAAATCGACGAAAAATCTATACTTACAGGTTGGAAAAAAATCGTGGGCCCTGGAAGGGAACTAAGTACCATAAATCCTTACGACAGATTGTTTGAATGGTACGTGGAAAGAACACGTCTAGTCACTTTTTGTTAAAAACGGAATTTAAATCTCAAAATGAAGAGCACTCAATAGTTACCAGTCAGTTACAGGTTACAGATACAAGTATTTATGTAACTTGTATTTTTGAAAATTATATGGTGGATAATTAAGTAAGTACTTATATCGTTCTAAACTTACATATCGTGATAACTCAAAACGTTGCTAAGGTGATTAGACATGTTCTTTCCGTGTACCCTTCATTTTGCTTAAAGGAAACATTCATTTGTTTTTAATAAGAAACAAAACTGCATATTATAAGTAGGTACCCAAGCCATTTTTTTTACTGACAATTGTGCATAGAGCATTTTCACATCAATAAATTATTCTAAGCACAAACAATTGCAAGATCAATAATTAACAACAACAAAAATAATGGCACACGTACGTTGTTTTCAGAAAATATCGGTTTTGAATTGTGCTTTAAAGTTAGTTAACATAAACAAATTAGCAATTTTAATGTCACTACTGCGACCTGTGAAGCCATATATGAACATTAAGTACTATATTACAGAATATCACTTTAAAATATTGGCGTCATTTACCGTATGCATCGCAGAAAAATTATCCTTTTCTCGTCCCGTAGCAATGGCGGTAGTGAGCGTAGTACTTGTACTATTTATGTATTCTGTGTTATTAGTGAGCAATGGCGATGGTAATGTAAGACCGTAAGACCACGTAAGACTAAGGGCGCATGTGCTCAAGTTCCTTTTCTTTATCTCACCTAAATCCTAAATCACGTCCGCAAAATATCTAAAAAACTAAAAAGTTATGAAAATAAATAATATTGTATCATATTATTATACTAGCTGTTGCCCGCGACTTCGTCCGCGTAGATTTCGGTTATCGCTATCCCGCGGGAACTATATAATTTTCCCGAATAAAAAGTAGCCTATGTTATTCCTCAATAATCAAACTATCTTCTTACCAAATTTCATCTAGATTGGTGCAGCGGTTTTCCCGTGAAGAGGTAACAAACAGACAGACAGAGAGACAGAGTTACTTTCGCATCTATAATATTAGTTAGGACTAGTTAGGATTATAGTTAGGTTTAGGTTTAGGTTTAAAGATCATTTATTCTCAAAAGAATTTTACAATTCACTTATATGAGAAATTACGGGTACTTATAAATAAGCGTTAGTTCGCATTATTATAGTTCGCATTATTTAGATGACTTTTGGCAGATGATCACATATGGCTATTCTTGATCGAGGGCGCGAACTATCTTTAAAGTGTCCTGTCCGCCTTTGTAAATGTTTGTGAAATTATTAGTTTTGTAGTCATATTATACCTACCTACGTCATATCGTTAAATATTCATATAAGAAAAAAACATACCTACCATAATCTGATAGACACGAGAAGTAATTAGTGATTGAGAAAGTACTTAGTGAAAAAACCCCCTATTCCCCTATTCTTCCGCTTGTAGGTACCTAATCATGCTACTGCTGCTTTTTTTTTATCAGAAAAACATGAAATTTTGTAACGTTCCACACAAATACCTAATGAACAATAACTTGGTATAATAAGTAAAGTGTTCTTACTTTTTTTTCTTAAAAGATTATCTCATAATGAAATAAGCGGATTACTCACGTATGTCAGTCAAGTATAGCCCGACATGTTACACACGTGACTCACGTGAGTGATCCGTTTGTTTCACTATGATCAAATCTCATCATCTCATTTCTCTCATCTCATCAAGATCATCTCATTTCATCTTATGCTAATTTCTGAAATATTCCGCCCAAGCTCCTACCGCTCACGCATTTTCGTCCACACTAGCAGGACTTACGCAGCACAGACTTCGCGAAACCGACAGTTTCGGACTAATTCGTTGTCCTTCCTCTTGGAGCGCACGAGCACGACTCAGACGTGTGTGATCCTCACTAATAACTGTCTTGATTTTGTTTTCCAGCGTCGGCCAGGACAGGTGAAGGCGTATTTCATCTACGGAGTAGTTACCATAATTATGGCTGTGATCAGCTGCATCGTTGGAATTGTGTACATCCCCAATAACGCCGTATTGTATGGTCTCTCTGGACTGGCTGGATGTGGTGAGTTCACTAGAAACTAATGCCATTATTCATAAACGTCACTCAAGCCTCCATTAAATAAATAAATATCATGGGACAAATTGACACCAATTGACCTAGTCCCAAACTAGGCAAAGCTTGTACTATGGGTACTAGACAACGGATAAGCATACTTATATAGATAAATACATACCTATATACATATGAAACATCCAAGACCCGAGAACAAACATTTGTATTCATCATACAAACATCTGCCCCGACCGGGATTCGAACCCGGGACCTCAAGCTTCATAGTCAGGGTCACTAACCACTAGGCTGTTTGGTCGTCAAGCTGTTAGTTAAAATGGGTTTTGTCTTCTTCTTACAAACTGAAAATTAAGTGGCAATGTGACAAAAAAGGAATAACGGCATTTTAGATAATATTAGGTTTATGAATAAGAGGGTAAGTAGTCACATTTGTAGCATAAATTGTAGCTGTCTTTGATGTGTGGTCGTTATTGCTAAATGCATTATCTTGTTCCAGCTATCTACTCCCTGATACTCTGGATGGTATTCGCGACATACGTGAAGCTGAGCGCAAACACTGTGTACTCGTACGACAAGATCCATTGTCGTGAAGTGGGGATCTAAAGGCGAAGAGACTTTACAGAAACGAATATTACAGTACCTACATTATGTATACCTCGTTCAATTTCTCCTGGAACTAGAAACTTACGTTACTTAGGGTATCGTATCGAAATCGGGAAACCCTATACTAAATTTTAGTTCCAAATACGCTCACGGGCTAACGCTGTTCTAAACGTCATACTCTCGATAACGTTTACTACTTGATTACGTTAAGCAGGATTCGAAAACTCATGCTCGACCCTCTGAGAAGGTTTAAACGGTGAGAAAATATGGAAAAATTACGAAGAAAATATACTAAAAACGACAATTTAATTTACCCATACAAACTGTTAATTAGGCGGAGGCGTTACGAAGTTCGCCGGGCCAGCTGGCAGCTGGCTGGTATATTTCTGTACTATATTTTAGGAGAGATTTCCTATTCACTATAAGTTTTCGAATGCTATTAATTATACCCAAGACTAATTTAACTAAAACAAGATTATGCAATATGCCTTTACCTATTAATTAATTAATTATGTGATATTCGTTTCTTCTATTTTTACTTTATTTGTATACGTACCTACTCTTGACAATTTCAATATAAATTCTCCTAACTTGACTTTGTAGAATTTATGATGTACTTACTTAATTTTACATTGAACGAATAAATAATCTAATATAATCTAACTGAGTAGGTACCTACAAAATTGTGCAGTTTTAAGACAATTTTTTGTGGAGCGAATTCGGATATCGGTATACCTACATAATAATCTATTACATTTTTATGGCCATCTAAGAGTAAAGTTTATATGTAGGTAGGTACTTATGCCTAAGTAAGTATAGTATTTTCTAAAATAAAGTTTTGTACCTACCAAATTGCATTTTATTTTCCACCATTGGTATAAACAATAAACATCAAGATAATAATATGCCTTTAGGAACATTTTGAACACGGACGGCGGAACATACCGCCGGCGACAGCGGCACGCGAGTCGGCGGCACCCGTGCGGTGTGCACGGGGCACATCGCTGGCACTAGTTAGTGAAACTAAATTGGCAACAAAAACGGACTACCGAAGCACCTAATCCATTTACGTACTTGGATATTTATGATATGCGCTTCCCTGATAATGACAATTTCCGTATCTTAATTTTGCTCTTTATATCTTGCACAATCCGGATCTCTACCACCATCTTACTCGCTAACTGCCGCTAAACAGCAGTGCTTGCACTGTTGTGTTCCGGTGTGGAGAGTAAGACAGCCGGTGTAATTACGGGCACAAGAGACATTTCATCTTAGCTCTCTAGGTTGGCAACGCATCTGCAAACCCTCCGGGGTTGTGGGTGTCTATGGGCAGTGGTGATCACTTACCATCAGGTGACCCACTTGCTCGTTTGCCTTCCTCGTCGTATAAAAAAAAAACAATGGTGATAACAGATGGGACTGGGAACTCCGTAACCGTAACTATCGGATATCCGAAATGAAAATCTATTCGTAGCCGTAAACTAATCTAAAAATAAAAGTTTCGGATAATTTCGGATAGGGGACAGAGACTAAATGAGACACGTTATCCGTTTTATGACAGATTTTTCTGCCCGGCCGAGTCGATATACCTAAGTATACCTACGAGTAATTTTGTTATACCTACTATTGCATTTTTTTAAATTTTTAGTAAGTAACACTTAAAATTGAGTAATTTTTCCAGTAAGAAACTATGCGGTTTCCCGGGGTAAAAGACAATAATATTAATCTAGCGTGCAAGCTTAACTAAATCCTCCGGCGGTTTTTGTGTGATTGAGTAATCAACATTAGGGGCATTTATGTTAGTTTTTCTTTGACTACACAGAGATGGCGTTATTATATTAAGCAGAGTTCTAAAGAGTCTTACCAAATTAATGGTACTGAGACCTCTCTATAATAAAACTAACTACAGATACAGATGCCCTAGTACGAATATTCGAAACCTGCGTAACGTAATCGAGTAGTAAACGTTATCGAGATTTGCATGACGTTTGGACAGCGCCCGCCCGTGGGCGTATTTGGAACTAAAATGTAGCATGAAGTTTCACGATTTCGATACGATAACATAACGTTACGCAGGATTCGTAAACTTCGTGCTCGGCCTACAGCAAGCCTCTGTCGGTCTAGCGACTTCTAAGTATCTCGCGCGAGAACAACTGCCCGTCATTTTCTGTCACTCAGAATGCAACACGACGGGTAATATAATCTCGCGCGACAAACAAAGTCGCGGCCAGTCGTGCTAGCCTGTCTGTCGCGTTCCTTTAAAATATTATCAACAGTAGGGCTAGCACGTCTGGCTGCGACTTTGTCGCGCGAGATTATATTACCTGTCCCGTTGCATTCTGAGTGATAGAAAAGGACGGGCAGTTGTTCTCGCGCGAGATAGAAGTCGCACTGTGAGTTGTGGTAGACCTAATGGTATAGACACTGGCAGTTCTAGTAGAATAAAACGGATAACTCACATAATATAAGTCAAATTTAGCCCGACATTTCGTAGTCCTTCCCTCTGGTCTGGTCTGGTTGTCGCCTGGTGAGTGGTCCGTTTTATTTCACGGTAGTTTCATGCGTTAAAACTGGCAGTTGTCTTTGTTTCATCGTTCTTGCTTGTGGAGCAAATAAATTAGACTTACACTCAATGTTACTGTTCATAGAATTCGGCGGCTAGTAGTAGATTAGTAGTAGTAGGTTGTAGATTACAGTGTTTATACTTAGGACTCTATTTGCAGTGTAACCTTATAGTGAAGTTAACAATAACAGTAGGTACTCTTAATCGGAGACCGGCGTCAGTCGTTCATTCATATTCGGAGATCCGAAGGAGCGCATACGTTTCTTGCGCCTATTGAGGATCGAGCAGCGAGGAGAAAATGTAAGTTTTTTTTAATTTCTTTAGGTTCACTTACACCTACACTAGGTTATGTAACGAATCGTGAAATAAACCCTTTTTACCCGACTGCCGATAAAAAGGAGGGTGGTTTAAAATCCTTTGATAGACTATTGGAAGTGCATTTTAAATAGTATGATCTGGAAACGTTTAATGAAAAAAGCTGAATCTTAAAGTAATGTAACTTTTCTGTATTTTACAGTTTCCTATTGTAAATAAAAACCTTTTTTCATGACGATTTTACGGTATTACACAATAATTATTAGGTAATTACAAATTATAATGGAACCACACAAATTATCTTAAGTTACGTATTCCACTCCAGTTTTAACGCCACACTGTATTTTGACAGAATGTTAACTAATTTAATAAATGTGGCTGACATGACTGATATATGTAAGTATGTCAAAATTAAATCATTTTACATTTTCCGATATTTTTACAAGCTTCCGGAAATAATAATAATAATGTGACCTTTATTTCGGTGGTGTTCGGACCACAAGAAAATCCATATCAATCGTTAGTAATTTATTTATTTATTTATTTATTATCAAAACAATTTCACAGCATTACAGCAAAGCCAATGCGCATTAAATTTAAATATAAGAAATACACAATACAAAACAAAAGTACATATAAAAATTATAAAAAAAAAAAAACATTACAACTATTTAGGGAGTTTTAAATGTCAGTTTCGCTTCCCTAAAGCGACGGAACACCACACCCTCCGGCCAAAAGTCGGAGCGCAGGAACATCTGCTGGTGCTTGGCAGGCACTTGGAGTCCAAAGGAGCTAAAATTGTTAGCCCTAGTAGACTCGAGCGGATGGATGAACACCCGGGAACCCTGTAACCGGTCCCGTGCTGTCTCGCGGATGTGCTCGAAGACCTTGTCCGATGTAGTCTTCTTATCCAAACGAGACAGATAGATGTCCACCAACGGTTCTGCAGCTTGGATACAGGACGCCGCTGCAGGAATGGTCCCGCGCTGATTGCGATTACGCTTAAGACGGCGTTTCCGGCTCACCACAGGAGTATAGCCATCTCCGTCCATAACCACTTTCGGCGCTGGTTGATCGGCGGCCACAGGTCGCTCTTGCGTCCCTCTTGCAGCAGCGGCAGAGTTAAAGGGGCGCGGGCGGCGCGGCGGGCGGCGGGACGCCTGCGCGTAGGAATCCTTTTGCACCCGAGGTGGAGCGGGAGCAGCCGGAGCCGACGCAAATAGCCGATGTGAAATAGTATGAGGATTGTCCGTTGTCGATACGTGCCACTAGCAGTGTAATCACCGACCAGGCCAAGAAATACGTCTCGATCTCGTTCGCGTTTAACAATTCTCATACTATTTGATACTTTAACGTAAACGCGAACGCGTGCTTTTTTGGCCGTTGATTACACTAGACACTCTGTTTATTTCACTATGTTTGAGTCTCACGGTATTTGGCCACAGGAAGTATAGCTTTAGTTTATTGTTCTGTTTATAACGTTGTTATGTTTTGACTTGCATTATAGGTGCAATGTTTCTAGGTAGGTACAGGCAGCACCGAAAGTAGCTTAAACCGAAGCGTTCACAAAAATCTGCATAAAGCTCTTATGCTTATATCAATTGTTACGATTCCTCCTTCATCCATTGAAACTCCGGTTGGGTGGTATACTTGATTTATTAATTGGTCAACAACATTGTACAACTGGGCTGATTCGATACGACCATTCCGTAGGAAGAACCAGCAAGAAACCTCACGGATACATTCTTTTAATAGCACTCACCACTTCATACATCAATACATTACCAGATTACACATATTATTAATTGCTACGCATAATATTACTTATTTCAATTTATCAGCAGACATAGACACCTCTCAAGCTAAAGCATTTCGCGCTATATTCTGACAGCTGTCAAAGTCATCTCTGGGCGGCTAATCATGGCCGCCCCTAAAAGCGCGTTTTTGCTGAACTAAGTCTGTTTTCCCTAACCACTATCATCCAATCGCAACGCTGGATTTTAACATATTTAACACAATAAAGACGTTGTTGGTCATTTGTGACCGTTTCGGTTACTTTATTACTTTGCTGCTAGCTGTACCTACTTGTATGCATGAATGTCTCTTTGTTTTCACGCATTCGTTTGAGACATTATAGAGTTCGCTGAAATGACCCACAGCAACGACTTTATTGTATGGCCGTGTTGTTTGTTTTACTATTTATTAACCGACTTCAAAAAAAGGAGGAGGTTCTCAATTCGTCGGAATATTTTTTTTTTAATGTATGTTCCCCGATTACTCGAAGACGGCTGGACCAATTTCAAAAACTCTTTTATTGTTTGAAAGGGTATACTTTCTAGTTGGTCCCATTGTCACCAAGTCAGGATCTGATGATGGGATCCCAGGGAAATCGAGGGCAACCCTCAAATTTTATAGGGACGGATCATGTGTTTCATATATTTTCTAAAGCTATTTAAGTATTTGCGTCTGGTAGTCATCATCCCATGTTGATGACCTGATGATGGAAGGTACAACTCCTTAACGGTTAGGAGTTGGAGGATAATTCTGAAAACGTTAAATCATTATTCGAAGGGGTATACTCCTGAGGTGGTCCCTTTGTCACTAAATCAGGATCTGATGATGGAATCTCAGGGAAATCGAGGGCAACCCTCAAATTTTATAGGGACGTATCATGTGTTTGATATATTTTCGAAAGCTATTCAAGTACTTGCGTCTGGTAGTCATCATTTCGTGTTGATGAGGTGATGATGGAAGGTACAACTCCTTAACGGTTAGGAGTTGGAGGATAATATTTTAAATATTAACGTAACTGAAAATTGTGAAATAAAAAATCTTTTAACAAAAAGTAAAACCACCTTCAAAAACCTCAGAAAAAAACATAAGTCGGTGTGGTGCTAACGGAATATTCTTGGAATGAAGCACCGACTTCATATTTCTGCTAGGCCTAAAACTCATGGCTTTTTGGGGATTATTTTATGTTTTTTTCTGAGGTTTTTTGAAGGCGGTTTTTAATTTAAACAATTGTAGCTTTAACATAATTATTCTAGAAACTCTGTTAAGTATCGCGTTTTGACAGGCAGGCTTATTGTCTAACTAGCTCGCAATTGCCATCGTGTTCATTTTGACAGTTTCTGTATGTGCTGACAATTGGTATAGGAAACAGCTTGCTGTCACAGTCATACAAGAACTGTCATTTCAATCTAATGACGGGTGTCAAAATAGTTACGGAAACGCAATTACCCCACACTGCGTACATTTTGCTTAGGAGCAGGGTTCTGCTAACACCGGGGAAAAGCGGGAAAATATTAGTACGGAACCCTCGGTGCGCGACGCTGACTCGCAGTTGGCCGGTTTTTTTTAATCATCGTTCGTTGTTACAGATCCATCATGTGCCTCCATTTCAGCATTTGTTTCGCGTATTTAACGTCGGTAAGTTTATACATTATACAGAATCAGATATCCAGTACTTCCTTTTTTTTAAGTTGGAGACAACGCGGTGGTTATGTGGAACTCACCTCCCCCGCAACTTCCCTCCGTGGAGGGAGTAAGAGGGAGGCAAACCCACTAAAACCCACCGTTGCTGTTCTCCTCTTGGGTTGCTAAGCGCCGGCGGATCCCTAAGGATACACCAGCTACGACCTCCGGCCGAGATATCCAGACCTTATCTGTCACAACTACTTAAACACGCTCAAAGGTTAAATTACTTTCCCCACTAGTGGATAAAATGCTTTTTTACCCGCTTGTTTAAAAGGATAAAAGACGGCTTTCCAAGGTAGTAAGGGGAAAAATCAGGAAAATAGTGTAGAAACTTAGAAAGTCGAATAAACTCGTTCTCCCAATTTTCGTCAAATATACAATACTATTAGCTACAGAGCTCGGTTTGGTAAGGAAGGAAACATAATTTCAAATCAACAGGGATCTAATCATGTACAAAATATTATAACATCAGGTCATACTGGAACTAAAACCACAATTAGGTACTTACTTATTGATTAAAGTATAGGCAAGCGAAACGTATTACACGTATGCTCGTGAGAAATCTCAAACACTACCTGCCAAATCTACAAGGCCATCCACGGAGATCGATACCTACCCCAAAAAGGTTAATTCCTAACTATGCATTTAGATACCTAAATAATATCACGGGACAAATTGACACCAATTGACCTAGTCCCAAACTAGGCAAAGCCTGTACTATGGGTACTAGGCAACGGACCAACATACTTATATAGATAAATACATACTTACATACATATTAAACATCCAAGACCCGAGAACAAACATTCGTATTCATCATACAAACATCTGCCCCGACCGGGATTCGAACCCGGGACCTCAAACTTCATAGTCAGGGTCGCTAACCACTAGGCCATCCGGTCGTCATACGTACCTAA
This sequence comes from Clepsis dumicolana, assembly GCA_963691665.1. Lineage (NCBI taxonomy): Eukaryota > Metazoa > Arthropoda > Insecta > Lepidoptera > Tortricidae > Clepsis > Clepsis dumicolana. The sequence goes on along the minus strand of OY829520.1, from coordinate 11,171,212 downwards.
GATACATACCTAATATGTAGTTTGGGAACGAAATGACAGGTCTCAAAAACCGATTTTGTGTACAGTTGAACCATTTGATTCCTGACCCAACGTAGAACGTTCTCACAGTAAGTGTCATAATGATTTTCCTTGTCAGACACCATGACATTTTCTACGAAAAGGTTCCACAGTGGGTCGCGATGCAGTTGGTTCGATAGTACAGCATGCATCGATAGGTAACCAATGTGCGGTGGGCGTCTCGACCGAGCAATTAACAGCGAACGGCCATAACCATGCATAACTTTAATCATCATCATCATCAGCCTATGTACGTCCCACTGCTGGGCACAGGCCTCCTCTCAGAATGAGAGGGCTTGGGCTATAGTTCCCACGCGGGCCCAGTGCGGATTGGGAACTTCTCACGACCCATTGAATTGCTTCGCAGGAGTGTGCGGGTTTCCTAACGATGTTTTCCTTCACCGAAAAGCTCATGATAAATTACAAATGTAATTTCGCACATAAATTCCGAAAAAGTCAGAGGTGCGAGCCGGGGTTTGAACCCACGACACTCTGCTTGAGAGGCCATAGGTCAAACCACTGGGCTATCACGGCTTTTTCACGGCATAACTTTAATAAAACTTCAAAATTTTCTATTTAGAGTAATTTTAGGGGCGAAAATCGAGCTATGTTAGGTAAGGTCTCATCTTTGGGAACGCGTGTTCTTCCGATTTTTTACACAATCTTTTACTTCTGCGCGGTAAACCCTCTCAACGTTGTTTTTTTTTGCAGATTGCAACTACAGTCGCCCTGATCGTATCCGTTATGTGCGGGGAAATATATATCGCCGGCATCATCCGCCACACCAAAATCCTGGCGTCAAACCCCATCTATCTGTATAAGGACTCCAATGTGTTGAACGCCCTCGTAAGGGACTTGGCCGTAAGCCTGGTTTGCTTGGTTGCGGGCTCTGTGGCCTTGATATCCTTTATCTTCTCTGTCATGCTGTGCAACGGTATCGGCAAGGTGAGTACAAAATGACTCCCAACTATGTATACACATATAAGTAGGACCTTCTAAGCAATAAGCGGAAACGTGGTTTCAATATTCGAACTTTCAATATGCGACCTCTCTCATTGAATATTACAACCGCTACCGCTGTCTTTGATACAAACTTACTACTAATACAGTGAGATGACATCTCTATGCACTCATCAATGAGTGCGTCGTGTGTGTATGCGTCCAACTGGTGACTCACAATGTCAATATTTAAAGTCAACGTCACTTCCGGAACGGTGGAAGCAGTGGGAATGTGGGGGTTGTCTGATGCAAACAAAAATAACTGTGTAAAAAATAACCACAAAATAATTGTTTTTAGTTCATAAATATGGACCTCCGCAAAGTAACGCCTGATTCAATTAAATTATTTAAAACATTGAAATCATGCAAGTCTAATTACCACACGCCAGTAGGTCGGATTGACTTGAAATTTAGCATGCAAATGCCAGACACTAGGTATGACAATACCGTTACACTAAAAAAAAGTGGTGTCTTCAAAAAAGCTTATTAAGTACTTTACATGACTCTGAAGCTTGAGGTCGGCGCAGATGTTTGTATGATGAATACGAATGTTTGTTCTCGGGTCTTGGATGTTCAATATGTATTTATCTATATAAGTATGTCTATCCGTTGTCTAGTACCCATTGTACAGGCTTTGCCTAGTTTGGGACTAGGACAATTAGTGTCAATTGTCCCATGGTATGGTATATGTACGAGTAGAGCGTCAAGAATTCAGCCAGTGGTTGAGTATAAGTCTAAGTGAGGTCCCTGTAAAGTTAGTTAGAAAATAAAATTCTCGAATACGTTAATTGCCAATGCTGATTGACAATACATATTATGAGAATGTTTTCTTTTACTTATTAAAAAAAAAACTTCACTCAGACTTACTCAACCGCTGGCTGAATTCTTGGCGGCTCGGTAAAACGCATCCTGTGTAAATTTATTCTTGTATCAAAACTCGTTTATTCCAGCGTCAGCCAGGGCAGGTGAAAGCGTACCTCGCCTTTGGGGTCAGCCTCGCAGCCCTGGTCGGTATTGCTGCTTGCAGTCACATGTATGCCTACGATCCTGAGCCTGCTCGCAACGCGCTGATTGCTAGTGGTAAGTTCAATAGGTACCAACACTTAATAGGTACTTAAATGTTCTCTCATATTATTCACGTCATGCATAAAAGCAGACAGACTGGAGGCGCCTTTGGCTTATCTATGCACTACAATTTTTCTGCCCCTTTTGAGCACGGAGCTACGTTTCACAACACAAGTCGAAGAAAAGCGTTGGGATACGGAACCCTCGGTGCGCAAGTCCGACTCCCACTTGGCCTTTTTAGGAAAAAACGGAACACTTATAGGATCACTTTGTTGTCCATCTGTCTGTCTGTCAAGGCCCTTTTTTCTCTGGAACGCGTGGAGCTAGCAAGCTGAAATTAATACCAAATACCTAACCCTGCAGTCCCTTAAAGCTGTGAAAAAATCAAGCTTTTAAGTGAACGCAATTAAAAAAATGATACAGTCATTAAAAAGGTCGTTTCCGTACAAATTTCCTACTACTTTGAAAACCTAAAGGGTTCCAGTTGTCCTAGAACTTTATTTTTGGTATGAAGGTAGCTCTTATAGCACGACCACTCAGAAAATTCTCAAAATCTTAAATTTTTATGTCTGTCTGTAGATTTCACAGACCAATATAAGATGACCCCACACTGCGTACATTTTGCTTAGAAGCAAGGTTCTGCTAATAATGGACAATTCAAAACACTGGGGAAAAGCTGGGGAATCTTTGTACGGAACCCTCGTGCGCGAGTCCGACTCGCACTTGGCCTTTTTTATTACAAAAACTTATTTACAAACTCCTTTTTCTTGTTTCAGGGGTCTACGTGATCTGCCTCGGGGTGGTACGTGTAGTGTACAAGAATATGCTGCAAGCTGTCTGATGCGACTAGTGGGGAACTGTTCTTAAACACTGTAGTTTAACGATTACATTTAAGAATTTAAATAGTTTTAGTTGCTTGACTTTGAGGTCGCGGGTTGGACTCAGAGGCGGGCGGAATGTCGTCGATAAAATTTACCGTGCTACGGGGCTGAAGGTAATCACGATCAATATCCCAGTTTAAGTATTGGTAATGTACTTAATGTGATTAGCCGTGAATAATTTTAACTGTTTTTTTAGTATTAGTTTAAGGAAGTACTTTATCAAATCTGGCGGGAGACCTTGGAGACCGCCGATTTCATTATTCCCTAGACTGTGTAATTATAATTAACGTTGTTATATACCTACTCGTAAAATATAGAAGTCATTTTTGCATGGTAAGGTTTTGTATGATTACCACTTACTGAAATAAAGTTTTATGTCTACATAAGTAATCAAATTATTTTATTTATAAAAGGAGTAGAAAGTTCCTGAAAAGTTTATTCTGTTCTGATTGATGACTAGTTATTTTTTAACAGTTTTAATTAGACATTATTGCTTTGCCCGTGAAACTGCGTCGAAATAAAAATAAAAATTCTTAGTTTTTAGTTAGCATGCGTGGTTGTGTAAGGGCCTGGAGCGAGCAGATTGGGTTCCAGTTGAAAAACAGCGCTGCAGTGTCGCTCGTGTGAGTTGGCACTGTTATGTTAATTTTATATGTATTGGTAGCATAAAGCAGACAGACGGGAGGCGCCTTTGGCTTATCTATGCACTACAAATTTTCTGCCACTTTTTGAGGGGGACGAGGAACACATACGTACAGCACACGTCTACGCTCCTGTCCAAATTAGTTACGTTCCTTCAAACGCACACTAAAACAAAACTGTCACACAAATGCCAAAAACACGCACACAACCAACAGACCCTGATCATTTTGGCCAGGCTTAATGTTAGAGATCTGGCAGAGGGGAAATCACGCGTTAACATCTCCATTCCTTTCCTGCTCTAAGGTTGGTAGTAATAGATATTTTTTCTTTCTTTCCTTTCTAAATATCGGGAGCTCATCAAACCTATACTATAAGGTCCTCCTCCTCAGTCGGTCCCCCAATATTGAGGATCGTGACCCCGACAACGCCATCTACAGCCTTCCTCTACTCGCTCCGGTCTTCTGCGCGGCGGATTGCTGAGGGTCGAGCACAACTTTACAATCATGCTGCGTAACGTTACGGTTATCGTATCGAGATCGAGAAACCTCATACTAGATTTTAGTTCCAAATACGCTCTCGGGCGGGCGCTGTTCCAAACGTCATACAAACTAGACAACGTTTACTATTCGATTTTACGTGACGCAGGTTTCGAAAAGTCGCGCTCGACCCTCTGTGCCAATGCTCATCTCCAGGTTTTCGGAGATTTGGTCTGACCATCGTTTCAGACTACGCACTCTTGGTTGTTTTTCTTCCCCTTTTCCGGTTACCAACAGCTTTTTAATGTAAATTTATAAGGTATAATATTTTGTTTAATGTCTAGTTATGTTATAACTATGGCCAGAGGGCTGGCTATGGCTAATACTTCGCTCAGCGAATCAGCATTGCTATACAACGTGGCAATGCTGCCAGCCTTCTGGGCACCCTTCCCATTGGCGGCGATCTGGGAGATATTTTTTACCTTTAGTTTAGTTTTAGTTAGTAGGTATTTAGTATTTTAAATTTTAGTTTTAAGTTTTATAATGTTTATGACGTACCTAATTAATTTGTTATGTTATTATGAGTAAGAGTTGACTTTTACCTATAGAGGGAATAGGGATAGAATAGAAGGAAAGAGTTCATGTGTGACGTGTGGGAATATATTTTGCGCAGGCATTTTGCGTCATCAGTGTAATTTAGTAAGGAAATGCCTCAATTAAACCAGCTCTCACTTTTTGAACAACAAGCAAACGAATATTCGGAACTGAGGCCCGAGTACGAATATTCGAAACCTACGCCACGTAAAATAAAATCGAATAGTAAACGTTATCGAGTTTGTATGACGTTAGGAACAGCGCCCGCCAGTAAGCGTATTTGGAACTAAAATTTAGTATGAGGTTTCTCGATCTCGGTACGATAACCGTAACGTTACGCAGAATTCGTAAACTCGTGCTCGACTCTCTGCGTAACGTAATCGAGTAGTAAACGTTATCAAGAAAATTGTATGACGTTTGGAACAGCGCCTGCCCGTGAGCGTATTCGGAATTAAAATGTAGTAAGTATGAGGTTCCTCGATTTCGATACGATAGCGTAACGTTACGCAGGATTCATGAATTTCTCGGCCTACAGTACTTACGAGATTAACCTAATGTTTCATTATTTAAGGTTTCCGTTTTCTTATACCAAGCAGGTGAACTGCCAATGTTCCACACCATGATTTCAATAATAGTTAAATTCTGGGAGTCGATTTTTGAATCTCAGTTGGTGACTAAATTCTCATCCGTGACATGGAGGTCACTATTTGCGAAAAGACTTATTTTTGAATGTCATACCCGTCTACTGACATGCAGCTAATTTGCGTTTCGGTAATAGACAAGCATGTCAACACTGTAGATTCAGGTTAGTTGACCACTGTCCAGTGGTCAAGAAGTCACTTAGTGACCTCATTTACGAGTGGGTGGTTGCATTCGTATTTTCATAGGCATGAGAATTCAACATTTTTTTTTTTCCAATTTTTAATTTTTAATTTCTATTTTTAATGAAAATTTTAGTCATCGGTGAGATAAAAAATACGAGCTTTTTAGAAATCAGTGAATTTAGTCACTGGGTGAGATTCAAAAATCGAACCCCTGTAATGATGAGTCATGACGCGACCCATTAGTTGAAAACCGGACAAGTGCGAGTCGGACTCGCGCACGAAGGTTCTGTACAAAGATTTTAACGCTTTTCCCCAGTGTTTTAAGATGTCCAGTGTTAGCAGAGCCCTGCTCCTAAGCAAAATGTACGCATCGGTCATCTTATATTGGTCTGTGAATTCTACAGACAGACATAAAAATTTATGATTTTGAGAAATTTTTGAGTGGTAGTTCTCTATAACCTTCATACCAAATTTCAAGTTTCTAGGACAACTGGAAGTAACCTTTAGGTTTTCATCAGGGTGCGGCAATTTGTATCGAAGCAACCCTTTTAATTACTGTATCTTTTGATTGCGTTGACCTAGAAGTTTGATTTTTTCACAGCTTCATGGAACTGCAGGCTTGAGTATTTGATATTTATTTCAGCATGCTACCTCCACGCGTTGCAGAGAAAAAGGGTCTTGACAGACAGACAGACGGACAACAAAGTCATCTTATATGGGTTGCGTGTTTTCCTTTTGAGGCACAGAACCCTAAAAAATAAGTATGGCTATGTCATATTACGCGACGCCGTTGTTATCCGAGGGCATGTTAGATAGTATACTAAAGTGATGGCTGTTCGTGACAAGTCTCAGTAGAGACGTATAAGTTGACAGTGATGGCCTGTATAGAGTTTACTGTTAATGGGGCGAAGTGTTCGGGTAAGCTAACCATTAACTAGCTGTGTTTTTTTTATAAAATTTATAAGTAACTAAACCTAAGTATTATATAAGTTGAAAAATCTAATCTAATCTTCACAAGAATTGGACGAAACATAAATTTTAACCAACTTCATAAAAAGGAGGAGGTTCAACTGTTTTCTAAGACGGTAGAGTAGTAAGTATAAGTATGCAGAGTGTATATCTGTATGTCTGTCTGTGGCATCGCACATCGCAGCTAATAAACGTATGGACGGATTCAAACGCGAGGTTTTCGATTCGAAAGCTAGTTTAATCGATAGGTGTGTCTATGCTTGGTTTTATCAAAATCAGTTCAGACGTTTTTGAGATATTGAGCTTTGAAATGAACCTAATAAATACGGGTAAGCGGTTACCTCTTGTTACGATTAGGGCTACCCGAATAAATACGGGTTATACGGGTATTAGGGTAGCCCGTTGAAGGGGCTACCGTATCGCAGCGGTAGCCCCTTCATCGGGCTACCGTTTCGAACGGCTTAGCCGAATGATCGGGTTTTCCGGTCCCTGCTCTGCACAAGTATTTTTTTTTTCAACTTTTCTAAGTTGGTTAGGTTATTCGTCGATACGTACGCCGGATGTAAAGCGATTTTGATTATTCTGTTTTTGGTCATCGTACATTCGTATGTTTAATAGTTAGGTAGTCGAATTAAATATAAATTTAATCGAAATCGGTAGGGTAATTTGTCGTTCACACTTGAATTCGGTTAGTTTTTTTATTTAAAAGTTAAGAACCTATAGTTAAGAGAGTTTGTAACCTCATACAAGTGTGTGAGGTTACAAACTAAGTGTGGGAGGTAATAAACGGTAAGGTAAGGTAAGTACCTTACCTTACCGTTTATTACCTTAATTACGGTGGAATAATAAGCACCAGTTTTACCAGAATATCACCCTCGTGGCTATGATGACAATAAGCGTCATTTATTTATTTATTATCAAAACAATATTACAGCATTACAGCAAAGCCAATGCACTATAACATTGAAATATAAACAACACACAATATAAAAAAAGCACATACAAAAATTAAAAAACATTACAACTGTTTAAGGAGTTTTAAATGTCATGTCATTATTGGAAGAGTGCAAACAACAGTGGCATGCAAATAATTATGTATAATAAATTATATGTTTAAAATTAATAAAGAAAATTTTGCAACGTGATTGCAGATGCATTGCCAACCTGCTAAGATGAAATGCCTCAGGCCTATTATTTCCTCGACTATCAGACTGTATAGATGAATTACCCAATATCATTTTTCCCCAATATTTTTCATTCATAGGTTTTTTTAGTAGTTCATTTTATCATACGCATCTCGGTAGCCTTTTTCCCCAAACCGAAAATTTTTAGGGTTTCGTACCTCAAAAGGAAAAACGGAACCTTTAATAGGATCAGTGTGTTGTCCGTCTGTCTGTCTGTCTGTCAATACCCTTTTTCTCCGGAATGCGTGGAGGTAGCATGCTGAAATTAAGATCAAATACTCAAGCCTGCGGTCCCTTGAAGCTGTGAAAAAATCAACCTTCTTAGTCAACGCAATCAAAAGATACAGATACAATTAAAAAGGCTGTTTCCATACAAATTGCCGAAATCCAAAAACCTAAAGGGTACTTCGAGTTGTCCTAGAAACTTGAAATTTGGTATGAAGGTAACGCTTATAACATAACTACTCAGAAAAGTCTCAAAATCTTAAAATTTTATGTCTGTCTGTAGATTTCGCAGACCAATATAAGTTGACCCCACACTGGGCACATTTTGCTTAAGAGCAGGGCTCTGCTAACACTGAACTTTTTAAAACACTGGGGAAAAGCGTTAAAATCTTACTACGAAACCCTCGTGCGCGAGTCCGACTCGCACTTGGCCGGTATTTCTTCTTTAAGTAATCAAAATCCTTAGTTAAGTCAATGGGTACTTATGTTAGGTTGGTTAGGTAGCTTCAGATGCCCGGAGGGCAAATAGGCTAGAAATAGAACCCCGCAACTATGAGATCACTGTAAACCACGGACCAACCACCCTCTGGACACCAAATGTCATTGCGAACGTTTCCAAAACGCATATGCTCATTTGCACCTATAAATCTCTCTAGCCTCCAATCACGGCTCACTTTCGACCAGCACATGTAGCACGGCGCGCCATTTTGTCGCTTGTCGCACAGTGTGTCCCTTTCATAGTGATGGAATCAGTGAAGGACGCACTGAGTGACAAGCGACAAAATGGCGCGCGTGCTAGCCCACCAGATGTCAAGCGAGATGACAAGCTATGAACCAGTCACTACACATTCCCCCCGGCCCGCTCACCGCGGCTTTTTTCGTAATGACTTTCCAAGTAAATTATAGAAGATGCGGTGTCCAGAGGGTGGTTGGTCCGTGCTGTAAACAGTGTATGATCAACTGAAAAAGTATGTTTGGGGAAAAAGCGACTGGGACGTGAGCTTATGATAAAATTAACTACTATGAAAAGCAACGATTGTCTAATTAATGGGGAAAAACACGAATGGGAATAAAAATTTCGGGGAAAATAAAAATAATATTGGGTAATTCATATAGTCTTAGTCATAGGATTAGTCATTTTCATAACATAATAAATAATATCAATGATTCTATTCGTTTGTTGCACAGGATAAAACAATATCTCCTAATATTTGCTCGAAATATTTACTGTAAGTACTGTACGTCATCAGGCGCGTACAAGTCATCTGCATGCGAAGACAGCCTTCAATACCCCATCATCACGGCAATTGTCATTGTGCTATTATAATATTCCTCTGTCGTTACGACAAATAATGTTGGCGTAATGATTGTTATCTGACACAAATGATCTTTGTTTACAATGTCACGAGCGAGTTGTATGGTTGTATGGATGAATAGAGGCCCATTCGTCGGACAAATGGAAGCGAGTGGATGCGAAGAGTGAAGACCGGGCTGTGTAGCGCGCCTTGGGAGAGCGCGTATGTCCAGCAGTGGACTGACACGAGCTGATGATGAAGATATGGTGGTCTTCAATGTTCGCATTGAACGACTGGAAGCTTGTTGGAATCGCGAATTATGGCGATGTCAGCCAAATATTTTTTAATTTCGTTTCTAATGACTTCGTTGCCTTCATTACTTAAGGTCAATGTACCAGCGCTCGACACTGCCCCAATACCTGGCACATCAGGGTGTCAATAAGGGCTATCGCGAGTCAAAAATTGGCTAGGATCACTACCTAATGTCAAGGACCATAAAATCAAGAGGACTGCCAGGGTCTATACGATGCCGCATTCCTTTGAAATAATAAGCTTGCTGTAGCTAGTTTTACTACGGAGGGGTCTATGTACCATTCATTTGGTATGACATTTAGACCTCTGGCAAACACAATAGCGCCATCTAAATTAGTTTTTTCTTTCAGTTCATAGAGGCGCTATTGTGTTAGCCAGAGGTCTAAGTGTCATACAAAATTAATGGTACAGAGACCTCTCTATAGTGAAACTATAGCTACAGCAGGCTCATTATTTTACAGGAACGCGACATTACATAGCCATTGACAGTCCTCTTGGTTTTATCGTCCTTGCTAGTGTCCAGTGAGTATATGTCAATTTCCACCAATCATAGGCCAGTAGCTTGTCTCTCATTGGTAGAGAATGAGAGATAGATGGCCCTCATTGTTTTAAGTAAAGTGTCAAGTATGTTAACCTAATCAAGTGACTCTCGTGAGATTGCTGCCAAGACTACATTATTATTAACTATATTATTTTCTTCAGTGGACGAGTCAACGCCCCGCGATACGTCGCTGTCCGCTTACCTGCGGTATGCGCGGGCGCTGCCCGGCACGAAGACGATGTGCCGCGAGGGCGGCTGCGGCGCCTGCATCGTGGCTGTGCGCACGCGCCGCCCTAAAGGCCGCGCCGAGACTTTCTCCATCAACTCGGTAACTTTTTTATGCAAACAAACAATTAGTTGATGGTTGGAGAACTCTTCTTTTGTTTTAGGATTTTTGTGAGGAATCGCATACCCACCACCACACCCCATTTTATGCGAAACAAAGTATTATTATTTATATCCTGAGTAAATTAATGTGTTTTTTGGCATGTTAGTTACTAACGAACTAGGCGTTTTGGTTTCTTAACTGTAAGTCTAATAAGTAGGTACCATTTAACCCTTTACCTACGGGGCCTTAAACGGCAACGTCGCTCCTCAACACGGGGATGTTTTGGCGAGAGTCAGCGGTTGGACATAACTTCACTTCCTTGTAATTTCTGAAGTATTGCTACTACGAATTTGAAGTTTCACACGCATATGAACAGTAATATGTTGATTTGATAACTAATCACTTTGTGCACTTATAATCACTGATATTCTTTATTTCACTCATTATATATGTCACTAATAAATTTAAGAATTTGAAGATACTACTAGCGATTTCCGCAAGATTAATAAACATTAGCTTACAGTATATTGAACACAACAAGACACTAAAACTATGTAATTACTAAATTATTTGGAAAATACCAATCATTTAAAATGTAGCATAAAAACAGATCTGCCATTTGTAAAAAATAGTGATGTGCATTGTGCATCTTCCGATAAAATGGTCTATAGTAATTATGTATCTGTAAGTATTAGCTAGAAGTAAAAAAATGAGGCGAAATCAACAAATTATGATAATTTAATTTATATATTCCAATTTTGCGACTTATTTGGGCCAAAAATGTTGTATAATTCTAAAATAACACTAAAATCACCCATAGGCCTCATGCTATAATGAGTCGATGAGTATGAAACTTCACTAAATGCCGCCATATTGAATTACATTATCAGCACTCGTGCAGTACGGGTGTCAACCCGTTGCCAGAAAATAAGCGGCATTTTTAAAACAATATTTATCTCAGAGCCATCTATTGAAATATAGTGGTTTTTTTTTCGCATCTTGACTAATGCCACTATATAACATGGCCGTTATTACCAAGGTACAAGGTCTACTTTTGTTTATAAAAATATCTAAGTTTGCCCCTTCCTCGAACAACTATAGTTGACATCCGTATTGCAGCGGTGTTGCCGTAGTGGCAACTCTGGTTGACACCCGTAGGTAAAGGGTTAATTTGACTCAAATAAAATATTAGGTAAACCAAATAATAAAAAACCGCCTTCAAAAAAAAAACCTTGGAAAAAAAAAGTAAAATAATCCTCTAAAATAATGATAAATAAATAAAATAAAATAAAATGCGTTTATTTCGGACAACAGAAACTAAAGCCTAAAGTTTTATGGCCTAGCACTAAGCAGCAGATATATGAAGTCGGTGCAGTGCGAGCGGAATATTCTTTGAATGAAGCACCGACTTCATATTTCTGCTGCTTAGTGCTAGGCCATAAAACTTCAGGCTTCAGTTTCTGTTGTCCGAAATAAACGCAATTTATTTTATTTTATTTATTTATCATTATTTTAAAGGATTATTATACGTTTTTTTTCTAAGGTTTTTTTGAAGGCGGTTTTACTTTTTTGTTAAAAGATTTTTATTTCACAATTTTACGTTGATTTAACATTTTCAGAATTTTCCTCCAACTCCTAACCGTTAAGGAGTTGTACCTTCCATCATCAGCTCATCAACATGAGATGATGACTACCGGACGCAAATACTTGAATAGCCTTAAAAAATATATGAAACACATGATACGTGCCTATAAAATTTGAGGGTTGCCCTCGATTTCCCTGAGATCTCATCATCAGATCATGATTTGGTGACGGTGGGACCACCTCAGGAGTATACCCTTTCGAATAATGATTTAACATTTTCAGAATTATCCTCCAACTCCTAACCGCTAAGGAGTTGTACCTTCCATCATCAGCTCATCATCATGAGATGATGACTACCAGACGCAAGTACTTGAATAACCTTAGAAAACATATGAAACACATAGTACGTGCCTGTGAAATTTGAGGGTTGCCCTCGATTTCCCTAGGATCCCATCATCAGATCATGACTTGGTGACAATGGGACCACCTCAGGAGTATACCCTTTCGAATAAAAAAAGAATTTTGAAAATCGGTCTACAATTGACGGAGTAATCGATGAACATACATAAAAAAATAAAATTAATAAAAAATAAAAAAATAAACAAATACGTACAGTGGAACGTAGAACCTCCTCCTTTTTTGAAGTCGGTTAACAAATTGGGTCACCGATCGACGAAGAGTCATCTGCTTCCACCGGCGCTTTGGAAAAATAAAAAGTACGAGTGCGAAAAATCCAACTTTTCGCACTTACACCACGGTACTTATCCCACTTTTTGAGCAACTGGTATTTAAAAAATATATATTATAACCTCATTTCTTTAACCTCGCAGTGTCTGGTGTTGGTCTTCTCCTGCCACGGTTGGGAGATCACGACGGTGGAAGGAGTGGGCAGTAGACTGCACGGCTACAGTGAGATTCAGAAGCGGATATCCGCTTTCAACGGGAGCCAATGTGGCTACTGCACTCCTGGCTGGGTCATGCACATGCACAGGTCAGGGTAACACACATATAGGTGAGTGGATAATGCACACAAGTCAAGGTTTGCTCATTGCACATCTGAGGTTATACCAGTAAGTTAGGTAAGCACAAGATGAATAACTCTGGAGAGACAAATGACTGTCGCGCCTCTGAAATAATTGAACTTATCGGCGAGACTACGCTAGAAAATTCTCCAGAGAATCCTGCAACAGCGATGTTTTAAACAGATTACTTCTCAGCTCGGACCCCCTTATAAGCAGCAGCGGCATGAATAGCTTAAAAAAAGAACAAAATAAAAAGTTTCTCGCCAGAAACAATCGCCATGCTGATTTCTGCAACACCAAATCGAGAAGATTTGTAGTTTTTAAATAAAAATGTTAATCCGAATTTAAAATTTGTAAATCATCAATATCATCATTTATTAAAATACATGCTTTCATAAAACTGTTTTATTTTTACAAAATAAGGTTATTTTGCATGTTGCAATGATTAATGCCATTTCAAAGTGATTTCTTTACGAAAATATTTTTGGCCGCGTAGATCTTTTAAATACCCCTATGTGCGATGATGAGGTTGAACAACCAACGGAAACCAACCAACGGAAGGTAATGCACCAAAACATCTGATACTTAGTTGATGAAAATAAACATGATGGACGGGTCACTCGACACAGCCACAGGTCAGGTCATTTCATCATCACCAGCTTTTTTTTACGTCCCACTGCTGGGCACAGGCCATCTCTCACAATGAGAGGGCTTTAGTTATAGTTATAGTCCCCACGCGGGCTCATTGCGGATTGGAAACTTAACGCACACCGTTAAATTGCTTCGCAAGAGTATACAGGTTTCCTCCACCGAAAAGCTAGTGATAAAATACAAATGCAATTTCGCACATAAATTCCGAAAAACACAGAGGTGCGAGTCTTGGCTCGAGCCCACGACCCTCTACTTGAGAGGCCATAGGTCAAACCGCTAAGCTACCACGGCTCATATAGTACTGTAGTCGTCTACTGATAGTTGTCCATTAGATTACAGTAAGAAACACGCAGCCATTAATAAAGTTTGTAATTAAGTATAGTTCACATTTAAAGTCACAACTCAGTTTATAAAATTATTTGTTTTTAGCAAGAGAAAGCAGAAGTAACATAAAACAGAAATAAAATAGATCAACACTGCTTTTTAAGTTAGCACAACGTAAAAATCAAAAACTTAAGTAACCTTAGCAACCACAAACAAAAGTCATATATCGCGCCTCAAACAAACGAGCCGCGGCGTTCCTCGAAGATTCCGAATTGTCACGAAGAACGCCAAGTCGAGCCGAACATTGCCGATGCACGGCGATTAATGTGCGACGTTTTAGTGCTACAGTACTTAGCCAGGCAAATAAATAATCAGGCTGGGAATTTCAGCTAAAAGAGCGGTGCCAGGCCCCTTTTCATCAACTCTACAATTGTCAGTTTACAATGACAATTCGAACTACATTTCTTTGCCAATATGAAGAACGCTAAAACAAAAGCTCTTCAAGTCAGCCACTGACAGCGAATTGTAATTGAAAACTGACACTTGTAACGTTGGTAAAACAAGGGCCAGATTGACAGTCACAAACATTGACAGTCACATCTTCCAAGTAGCCTGAATACTATCTCTCCCGGCTAGTGGCGAAATTCTTTGTCTTAGTTGCACTGTGTTTACTAGCATATTTCAGCCTCCAGGACAAAAACCTGACTATGGCGGAGTTGGAGCGATCGTTCGGCAGCAACACCTGCCGCTGCACCGGGTTCCGACCTATCCTGGACACCATGAAGTCTTTCGCGGTTGACGCGAGCCATCAGCTGTGTCAGAAGGTGAGGATAGTCAAAAGTAGATTGTCACTTTTGTAACTTGTTGCATCGCATCTGGCTGTAAAGTGACTGGCCAGCTCAAAGATCCAGTGGCCATTACCTAGGTACTGTAAGGAGGTCGCTCACTGTTTGATGATTTAGTTCGTTATTTAAAAATACGAATGGAAGGTGTCTAAAGAGACACAATACAAGAGCGACACTCTGACAATAGGCTTTTATCTGAAAAGTTGTGTTTTCGCTCATATTGAAAAAACACAATAAAAATCATATAAAACACAAGTGTCGTTCCCTCTTCTTACGCCTCTCGTAGCTTGAAGCACTAGAGCTACATCCACCCAATGCCCGTGTCTAAATAGGCACCAGCTCACAGTACTTTAGATAAAGAGGTAGTAGGGTTGCCAACTATTTCTAGGGCAAATATAATATTTTCCAGTAAGAGGTATAAAAAATATAATACACTGAAAGTACACCGTTTCAAGTAGCTAGCATTTTTTTACTGTGCTTCCCGAGATCGTCAGAAAGAGGCGCACTAAGGTCTTTCATATCTGTTCCTAGGTCCACGACATTGAAGATGTCAACATTTGCAGCAAGACAACGAAGATCTGTGAGAGAAAATGCTCCATTTTCAGCGAAATCAGCGACTGGAGTGTCGTCAGCGATGAGAAGAAAAAAACCGATGCCACCATTGTTTTTAGTTTCGGAAAGCAGAAGTTCTTTAAAGTTTACGATGTTGATAAAGTTTTCGAGATTCTTGACAAACACGGTGTGGATTCGTATATGTTTGTCGATGGGAATACTGGAAAAGGTAAGTAAGGTAAGGACATTTTTTTCGATTTCAAGGTGAAGAGTAAAAACTAAAAACAATTACTTTGCTCACCCGCGACCACTAATGACAAATAGTTATATCTGTGCGGCAAATGTATGTTTCCATGCAACACCTCCGCCTCCACTGCTACACGAATCAACACATGCCACACAGACCCAACTATCACCACCACCACTATACTAAACGCTGACGCGTTTCGGCACTCTCCACGAGGCCGTTTACGAAGCACAACAACAACCGCTCAACATGCCACCACTTCCACTCCCACTCACTTTAGTATAGTGGTGGTGGTGATAGTTGGGTCTGTGTGGCATGTGTTGATTCGTGTAGCAGTGGAGGCGGAGGTGTTGCATGGAAACATACATTTGCCGCACAGATATAACTATTTGTCATTAGTGGTCGCGGGTGAGCAAAGTAATTGTTTTTTAGTTCATAAATATGGACCTCCGCAAAGTAACGCCTGATTCAATAAATGAAGAGTAAAAATGCGACGTTTTCGCCGCAATGTCAAATTTGTAAAAAATCACAGTTGGAACGATTATTTTTTTGCTTAATATAGGTTTATAATAACTACCTACTACAATATCTATAGGGTGGCACATTTAGATCGGTCGGTATGGGCAGGGCAAGTCTGTAACTATAAGGCATACAAAGATCTGTCCTTAGGAACCAATGTCATCGATTTTAGTTAAATGTTGCATTTAAAAAAATGGTCGTAATTTCGACCATTTACTTGAATTTTATTCATTTTGCATATCATGTTTCATTGTAACATTTACTGCTTACATGACCTACACAATCGATACCCAAATAGAAATTATGTAAATTTTATTTTTCGTTCGATCCCCGAACAGAGTACAAGTTTTTTTTTAAATCTATGTATGCAGTTTTTCTCTATCACTAAAATCGATGACATGGTTCCTAAAAACAGATCTTTGTATAGTGTCTTATAGTTACAGACCTAGTCCATATTGACCGATCTAAATGTGCCACCCTGTATATTGTCAAGATGCGTTAGTCAACAGGTAGAATAATAAAATTATCGACTACACAATATTCTACTTAGTCTATTTGTACCTATTGTACCTAAATGTTTTTTCTTTCAGGAACCGTCGAAACATTTGAATACCCTTGTGTTTTAATAGATATTAGCGGGGTTAATTCCTTGAAAAAATACGAGCTTGATCAAAACTTGATTCTCGGAGCCAACATGGCTTTAGAAGATTGCATGGAATTGTTTAAAGACATATCTAAATCTAAGAGCGAGTTCGCGTATTTGGAAGAATTCGCGAAACATTTTGAACTCATTGCTCACATTCCTGTGAGGAAGGTGAGTGATTTGGTATATTTAGACTTGACAAAGCGTAAGGTAATCTGTATTGTTTTTCAATAGTATGTTAATCGGGTATTAAGTGACGTAACCACACGACAAATTTATGAGATTTTAACGCAGTCTCAGGTCTTAAAATGGTGAAGAAATCGTTGTAAAATCACGAGCTCAGTCATACTTACCTACTGGGTAAATTATTTTACATTCATCTGCGGTTCTAAGACCGCGAAACAAACTCCAACAGGCGGTTAAAATAAGGCCATTCAACTCGATACGTAATACGTAGTTTTACAAACTTCGCCTTTATTTAGGCCCTGAAATTTAGGGCATTTCTTCAATGTTATCAGAAGAGATTTGCATAACAAGTAAACATACATACATACACATACAGTAACGCCTGTTTCCCGGAGGGGTAGGCAGAGACCACGGACTTCCACTTGCTACGATCCTGACATACAACTTTTGCTTCCCTTAATCTCATAACATTCTTCATACTTGCTCTCCGGTTGTGGGTACTCCTGACCTGTCCTTTTTCCAAAATATCACTGATTTGATCGGAGTACGTTCGCGGAGGTCTTCCTTTTCCCACTTTTCCATCCACTCTCCTTTCATACACCTTTTTTGTAAATCTGCTTTCGCTCATTCTCTCTACATGCCAGAACCATCGTAACAAGTATAAGTAAGTACCTATTGTGATTAGGTATTTAGTTGCATTAGTTTTCCTCGTAGGAAATTGCAGGAAACTGAGGACACACGCAATACTTTTAACATTGTCAATTTGGCTTCTACTAGTGGTAAACTGTATACCAGAAGATTCTGATATTTTCCGTCGCTCATTCCTTGATCAGTATTCAAGGCTGAGCAATCCATATGGGTCAGTACCTAGATGTGAAAGTCAAAACTAAATGGGATAGGGAAAAATTGTTCTAACTAATAATGGGTTGGGTTTTAGAATGGGCAAATAAACGAGTACCTAGTGCATTAATTTGTTTAACAAAACTCTCAGACATAACAACATTTAATTCAGAAATCGTGTACTTACCTAACCGTTGTTTATGGAAGTCTTTCAGGAGTGACCTTAAATGACGAATGGCCTTAAAGTGATGTGGGTACCATGCATTGTAGGCATGTTTCAGCCGTGAAACATGCTTACAATGCTTTTCATCACACTTGCGAGGGAACGTGGCGCGCAGTGCTGATGAGGCCGCACAGTACACATCATTATCATCTTAGGCGTTATGCAAAGAGAAAAGGTCCGAGGGTTTTATTTAGGCATAACAGCCAAGATAGCTTGCATATTATGACCCTTGCAACGTGCAAGCGTGATGAAAATGATAGTGCTGTGTTGCAGATAGGCTCTTTGGCTGGTAATCTGATGCTGAAGCACGCGACTCCATCTTACCAGTCAGATGTGTTCCTTCTGTTCGAGGCGGTCGGGGCTGCAGTCACTGTCCGTAAGTTACTTCAAGGTTTATAATTACCAGTAGGTACTTATGTGAGCGTAAATCTTTCCCTAGTCAAGGTAAATTTCCTAATACATGACACCTTAATAGCAATAAAAGTAAGGTGTAATATTGGGCCGTTTACCTTACGTGTTTACGAAAAATAATTTATTGTTTTCAATAAAACATCAGAACCTTTCCAGAGTTGTTTGTCTCTTCTCAGGAAAGAGCAATGGATCCGAAGAGACCGTGACTCTGACAGATTTCCTAAAGCTTGACATGCGGGGGATGCTCATGACTAAGATAAACTTGCCTCCTCTGGGAAGCACATACGTGTTCAGGAGTTATAAGGTATGTAAGGGAAGTACGTACCTACTTATTGCGTGCCCGTGTTAGTGGCTACTGAGTACTCCAAGAACTTCTACACACAAACAATGCTGGAAAGGACTTCCGCATCAAGAAACTGCTATTAATTGAATGGATTCTCAATTTTTATTTATACATCTTTTGTTTTGGAGAAACATAGTAACCGCTGTAGTTACAGTTGGATCATTAGCGCTAGCTTTTACGTAGCTATATAATAAATAAGTACTTAAATAAAACATAAATTTTACTTCCGAATAAAGGTCACGCATGGGAATTAATCTGGGACGGTCGATCTTTTTAAATAGGTAATAGGTATTTAGAGGATACAATAATCGTTTTCAGTAAAAAAATACTGCTTTTAGATTATGCCACGCAACCAGAACGCTTTGGCTATCGTAAACGCAGCCTTCCTGTTCAAAATTAATGCGAAGACCAAAATCGTCGAAGATGCTGACATCGTGTACGGAAACATTTCCCCCACTTTCATCCACGCAAACGTGACTGAAAAGTTCGTGAAAGGGAAAATGTTGTTTAAAAACGTTATTCTGCAATCGGCCATCAAGGTTCTAGATAAGGAAATCATGCCGGAATATGACCCAGCACAACCCTCGCCGGATTTCAGGAAGAAATTGGCGATTAGTTTGTTCTACAAGGTTAGTAAATACACACACAACAACACACATAACACATAAAACTACAAACTACAGGTTGCCGTCAACCTGTATATTTATAAATAAATAATAAATAAATAAATATCATGGAACAAATTGACACCAATTGACCTAGTCCCAAACTAGGCAAAGCCAGTACTATGGGTACTAGATAACGGATAAACATACTTATATAGATAAATACATACTTATATACATATTAAACATATCTGCAAGTTAATTCATACGAAAGAAATGATATATGTATGCATAATTTAGAATTTCTAATGATTAATAGTAATTAATCACTTACCATCAGGTGACTCACTTGCTCGTTTGCCTTCCTTGTCATATAATAAAAATCAGTATCCGCGGTATAGCATTATCCAATTTCTACATAAACCAGTTGGTAAATTCAGTTTTCCCATCATCATCGCTGGTTTCCTTTCAGGCAATCTTAAACATCTGTCCAACGAACGCTCTCAGCCCTCGACTGCGTTCAGGCAGCTCTTTAATCCAAAGAACCCTCTCCCATGGCACCCAAGAATTCCAAGAGGATACCTCGCTCTTTCCCCTTAACCAGCCAGTGCCTAAGCTCGAAGCTATTATCCAGAGTTCTGGGGAGGCGAAGTATATGAACGACATTCCTCCGATGCCAAGAGAGGTGTTTGCTGCATTTGTGCAATCCACTATTAATAATGGAGAGCTGGATGCAGTAGATGGTGGCGACGTTCTGGTGAGTCTCAAGAGGAAGTTCAGGGATTTTGTAATCCCTCGGAAATTATAAAAAAATCCGAGATAAAAGACAGCCAATGTTGTAATCTAGGGTAAATATAAGCTGTCTCCATTCCAAATTTCAACAGAAACCAACCAACCACCAACCAACATTCAAATAAAATGACCTAAACCGAAGCTCTTAGTTCTGTTTAATTTATCTGAAACTCTTAGAAGCATAGACATATAGCTACTTATAGCTTTCGGTGAATTTCAAATCGATAAAGTAATATCAATTAAATCCCAATTCCAGAGTATTTATGGCGTACTAGCAATATTCACCGCCAAGGACATCCCCGGCATGAACTCTTTCTCTGTCCCTGGTTTCCAACTGCAAACCGAAGAAGAAGAAATTATAGTCAGCAAAAAGATCCTATACTACGGACAGCCTGTAGCTATAGTCGTAGCTACGTCGGAAGAATTAGCTAATAGAGTAGCAAAGAAAGTTAAAGTGACATACAAGAATGTGAGCCCCGCAGCTCCTGTGTTAACTATTGATCAAGCTAAGAAAGATAGCAAGCGATATGTCCCAAGCGATGTCAGCATTGATCCCAAAGGAAAAGGGAGTGATGTGCAGAAGATAGTGAAGGGAGTGTATGAGATTGAGGGGCAGTACCATTATTATATGGAGCCGGTGACGTGCGTGGTGGTGCCCGCGGACCAGGGATTGGATGTGTACGACTCGACGCAATGGATGGATTTGACGCAGCGGGCGATTTCGCGGTGCCTTAACATGAAAGAGAGCGAGTAAGTTTACATTTCCATTATAATTGACTGTATTTCTTCTGATTTGACCAACTAAGGCATTAAGGCTCATTGCTAACTTATATTTTCTTTCTTCCTTTTTTCTGTTTTGTTTGTCATGTGGTGTTCAATAAAGAACTCTTGTATTGTATTGTATTGTAAGGTACCATCCCTATTAAGTACTTGTACATATTTTTTCTCTTTCCCAGCATCCACTTGAAAGTCCGTCGCATCGGTGGCGGCTTCGGCGGCAAGATCAGCCGCAACACGCGTGCCGCCACTGCGTGTGCGCTGGTCGCGAGGACGCTCGACGTGCCGTGCCGGTTCGTCGTGCCTATACAGACGAATATGGCCGTCAGTGGGGGGAGACTGCCGTGCCAGTGCGAGTATGAGGTGAGTTCTGAATAAACATAGCTACCGTCAGACATCGGTACTGGTATTTCTAGGTGATCAGTATTTGACGTTGTTTCGAAGAAACGCGACCGACGTTGGTGTTCTGAAAAGATCAGTTTTATAAAATGACGTTATGGAAACACGATTGGTCTGATAAAAACAGAGAACAATTTGTTCCCGGTGCTTTGCATGATGGTAAAAGTGGGTTATGTTGCAAGTGGTCTCACAGACAAAAGGAGTGTATTATTTTCAGGGTTCATTCATCCAATTGTGATTTTCTCTTTTCCATTAGGTTATCGTTAGAGTCCTTACGGGAGCCGACTACCTTAAAGGGTTAGGTGAACCGCAAAAAATAGAAAAAAAAAACTTCATTTCACAGAATCCTTTCTCTTTAGATTGGAGTAGACGACAGCGGTAAAATCCAGTATCTCTACGCGACCGTAGTGGAGGACAATGGCTGTTCCAATAACGAGAACATCCTATCCTACATTACACCTGGCTTCAAGAACTGCTACAATGCCGATTACTTCAACGTCAAGACCGCCACCGTCACTACCGACACTTCGTCGAATACTTTTGCTCGAGCACCAGGTATTTTGTCATCGTCTTATTCTCAGCTAATATATTTCCACTAGAATAGTAAAGGAGGGTCTTTTAAAGTCTCGGGATCTTCATCTTTAGTTTCGTTTAGTTAGCCCAAACTTTGTATTCCCGTATTCAGTCACCTTCTAGCTACTCTAGATTCTAGTCTCTAGACGATTGCTGCCGTCCTAATACCTATCTATCATATCATAGATTTGATCAGATTTTGAATAAGACTGCACTTAGAAATTAAAGCTATAAGGTTAACAATGTCTTTTTCCATACTTACAAGTCTGAAAATCTCACTTTCAGGTACCTCCGAGGGCATGGCTTGCATAGAGCATATCATGGAGCACATTGCCTTCGCTGTCCAGAAAGACCCTACCGACGTCCGCCTCGCCAACATGCGGACGGACGACAACGACCTCCCAACCCTCATCGAGATGTGGAAGAAAGAAACCGACTACGACAAACGTCTCAAAGACATCCAAGTTTTCAACGCAGCCAACCGTTGGATGAAAAAAGCTATTAAAATCAGCATCATGAGCTTCCCAGTCGAGTATTATGGCAACTACTCTGCTATGGTGTCTATTTACAGAGGTGATGGTTCAGTGACGGTAACTACGGGCGGAGTAGAAATGGGGCAAGGAGTCAACACTAAAGCGGCACAAGTATGCGCTTACGAATTGGGGATACCTTTGAGCCAGGTCACTGTCCTGCCGAATTACTCCTTCGTGGCTGCTAACAACGTGTTCTCTGGCTCTAGCATCGTCAGCGAGAGCGTCTGCTGCTCCATCATAAGGTCATGTGACATTTTGAAGAAGAGATTGTCACCTATTCGGCAGCAGATGTCTAATCCTACGTGGAGTGAGCTGATCGCCAAAGCCGGGGATGACGAGATAGATTTGACGGCGTCATACATGATGACGGATAAGGAAGATGATCTTGAGAGCTATAGTGCCTTTGCTGTCGCTATCCTAGAAGTGCAGTTGGATATTTTAACTGCGAGATATGAGATCCTTCGCTGCGATATACTGGAGGACGTTGGATTGAGCACAAATCCAACTATTGATGTTTCACAGGTACAGTACCATACTTTGACTAATAGATTGATACGTTATGAAGAAGAGGGGGAGATAAGACGGAAAATATTAAAATCATGGCGTCGACACAGTTAAGCTTTTCATAGCATCAACTAGAACTAAAAAGTTACCTAATAATAAGTGACAATCATTTTACACGGTATGATAACCTCAAACCATGTTCCTTTAAAACGTACAGAAGATGAAACTGAATCGCATACTTCTGTCTAGCCTTGTCACAAAAAATATCTATCACAATGATTTCTATGGCAGAAGTATGGTACCAGTTAAAGTGAGAAAAGCTTTCCCCTGTCAAAATGTTTATGACATTGTCATTAGACTGATTTTTGCCTGGCCCGTGGGAAAGGTGTTTATAATGTCGATGTGACACATTTACAGCGAATAGGTTCTGCAGTGTACCTGTTAGCAGTTCCTTATGATTCCAGGTGGAGGGAGCATATGTACAAGGCTTAGGCTACTTCACCACCGAGAAGTTGGTTCGCGACAAGCAGACCGGCAAACTGCTCAGCAACCGTTCGTTGACCTACCACGTGCCGCTGGCTCTGGACATCCCGGCGGACTTCAGGGTCAAATTGAGATTCAATTCGAAAAATAAGACGGGAGTTTTGGGTTCCAAAGGTTGGTTAAATGTGGATTTATAGTTTACTGTTTCTTCACCAAGCCAAATAGTGTTCTGTCTAGTGTCCAAATCTGTTAAAAACTGGGTGCCAAAACTAGATACACAAAACTAGATACAAAGAGTGGAGTGCAAATATATGGTTGCATAAAAACTTATTCTAAAATATGTTCCATGGCTCTTAAGAAGGATAGCATTTGGTTTATTGCAAGAAAACGGTTTAGCGTATGAATGAGTGCTTTGACATTTGTCTTAGCGTCGAAAAGGTGGTATTGATATTGTGGTGGATTAAATTCGATACTTATTTTTGCACTTGACCGTACGTTTTTCGATGAGCGTAGCGTCAATTTTAAGAAGAAGTATCCAACTATCACACCAAATCTGCACCAGTCGGCACACTCCTGCGAAGTAATTCAATGGATTGTGTGAAGTTCCCAATTCGTACTGGGCCCCCGTGAGAAGCCGTGCCCAGCAGTGGGTCGTAAAACAGGCTAGTCATAAAGATGATGATTAACCAACTATCAATTTGCAAGGCAGTTCACAGAAATACTTACCCCTTGATTCACACTCGGCTGCACTAAGCTCTTTTTACCTGAATGTGGAAGGAATGTTATGTTTTTGAGCGTATGTATGCGTTTGGTTCTCTGGCACGCTCTGCGGCGTGAACCGTTTGACGGATTTCAACACGTGAGGAGTCATTAGAGGCGTCTTAGTTGTGGGAGTGACCACTACCCATAAGAGGCCCGCACTAGACAGACATTTTTGCAAAATAACAGCGCCACTTGGCGTTGACACCCGCAGCGGGCTTTTGCCAAATAAAGGGCTGGTATATTAATGTAAGTTATTTTAGTTTTTAGTTAGCTCTTTTGTTCATGACTCACCGGGTCTATCTTCTGCTTTATCGCCTTCATCTTCACACATTCCCGCGACTTCATCCAGCCGTGGGCGAGATGGGCATCTGCACGGCGCACGGCGTCACCCACGTGCTCCGGCAGGCCATCCTCGAGTCGCGAGCGAATTCCGGATACGACGCTTCGCTGTGGCTCAACATCGGTAAGCGGATTAACCATTATTAAATACTATTACGACGGCCTCGAGTGGTTAGACATATGGCCTCTCAAGTAGAGGGTCGTGGATTCGAGCCAAGGCTTGCACCTGTGAGTTTTTCGGAGTTTATGTGCGAAATTACGCCTGTAATTTATCACGATTTCGCGGGTGGTAGGACCTTGTGCGAGGTCCGTCCGGATCGCTACCACCATCTTACTCGCTAATCCAGCCGGTGTAATTACAGGCACCAGAGGCATTTCATCTTAGCTCTCTAGGTTGGCAACGCATCTGCAAACCCTCCGGGGTTGCAGGTGTCTATGGGCAGTGGTGATCACTTACCAACAGGTGACCCATTTGCACGTTTGCCTTCCTCGTCGTATTACAAAAAAAGAGCTTTTCTGTGAAGAAAAACATTGTGGGGAAACCTGCACATTTCTGCAAAGCAATTCAATGGCGTGTAACCGTCCCGATCCGCACTGGGCAGGCGTGGGAGCTATAGCCCCAAGCCCAGTCATGCTGAGAGGAAACTTGTGCCCAGCCAGTGATGAGATTTAAAATAAAAAGATATTCGAATTCTATGGAAAATTAACCCTTTAAATATGACAAAAACATCGATAGTTCACGGCGTGAGCTCTCCACAAGAATTCCTACTCAATTTTTTGCCAAACTAGATAAAGTTGAAACAATATAATTACCTATAATAGTTGGGAAAGCCTCCCTGGACCACAGTAAAGTGACGCGTAATGCACAGCTAAAATAGAGAGAAACAAGGGGGCTTCCTTTACTTCCCTAACTATAGATCATAATTTAAAATATTTAATGAGAAGTTACTTGTTTCATATTTGTTTCGCAGATGTGCCTTACGATGCGGAATCTATTATGAACGCATTGGACGTCAAATTAGAAGAGTTCGTCATCACAGAATTTCCACAATCTGATTAAAAATATAAGCTAGTGACATTATCCTTCTTAGTAGGTTTACCTACTGCTAACACAATTAAGTGATATCAGACAAAGGAAGTAAGTACTTAATAGATTCTTGTTAAGTTTCCTGTCTTGTGATTATTTTTCAAATTCCAAACTGAAACTGTAATTGTACACAGAAAGACCACAAAAATTAATTCGCGAACTGGGACGCGAACCCAGACACTCACCATACAGTGGCGACGCACTAACCAACTACGCTATACGAGCAATAAAAAGTTGGTTTATTTCTTGTGATTGTTTTTTAGTGTCAGTAAGTAACTCATCAAATGTGAATGTATATTTCTGCTAACAATCAATTTGTATCAAATATAATTATGTATAATAAAGGTTGAAACAAAAAGCATGTTTTTATTTCATTAATACATGTTTATTATCGCATCGTCAAACAAATTTAGTAAATCACCATAATTCCAAAATTAGGCCTCGATTAATTAGGCCCCAACAAAACCAATTAATAAACTTAAAACAACCAACCGAATCCGAAATAAAAACAAAATTAATAAATACTTAATCAATAAATTACTTCTATAATACAAATTAATTCTTACATTTATGAAAAAAAATCGTCGACGTTAATCAAATATACACTAGTTATTTTTACACATTTATACCAACTGCTATGTTTAGTGTGTATGCAAAAAGTGCAATAGAAACTATTTTTTATATAATAAATAGGACATTTATGTAGCGTCGAGCACAGATAGAAGAGGACTCAACTGGGTATCGATTCTACAGATCACACCTGTGGGAAAACTACTCGAAAATGAAAAAAAAATCGATGAATAGAAAATCCTGCAGAGTAGTAGAAATGTATGGAAACTAGTAAAAAATAATAATCAAGCGATAATTTTTATGCAATACACAGACTTGCACCAATGGGGGTGAAGCCAAGTTGGTCATATCAGCAACTTTTTTTGAAATTTCAAAACGATTGGTTACTATGAAGTTTGTATTGAATTACAGAACTATGCCGTCATAATGTTCAGTAGTCAAACTACCACCTTTTTAGTTACCTATTGTTAAATAAATAAGGAAGGCATCAGTTTTTTAAGTTATTATCGGAAACTTGATTAAGTGAAAATGTAAAATTATTTTATTTTGCCTTCAATCATCAACCCAATTTAGAGTGGTATTTTGATAGGTGCGTTTTGTAAAATCGGTGCCCTGGCCTTTACATAACCTAAAACTTCACAAAACAGTGACCAATTAAATCATCATTAACTGTAGAGTTATTATTTAATGCAGCCATATAGCGCTGGTGTCGCTTTTCGGTACTAAATGACAACTGATTTGACACTTCGTCATGCGCTTTAAAAAAAAACAGAAGCCCTATCGTCTACCGCGTTTGGCTTCGTTTGGCATTCGCCGTCTTTTTCTGTCAAACGGTACAAGATTGTGCGAGAAAAGATCGGATTGCCTAAGCGAAGCCAAGCGAGTAGATTAAGGCCTCAGTTTGTCAATTACTGAACTCACTTACTAATACATTTAGAATTTACTACAGAACTTGCATTTATTTGATTTATTCAAAGAATTACCCTAATTAGATGCCGTTGTTTTTGCTTTTACTTATAATTTAGCCCGTTCTGTATATTGTAGTTATAATCGTCTTTGAGTCATTCAAACTGGAAAGTAACGAAAGATTAGATAAAATTACGTAGAAACTGTATTCGTTTAACAGAAAGGACATTTATTAGTAAAACGCTAAGCAAAATAGTTTCTTTGGCTAAGAATTCCTGTTATTATAAGTTTGCTAGCAAAATATGTAAGCTGGTAACAAAATATAAAATCGTGTTTATATATACATACATATATCATAGCTAGTAAGTTTGTATATAAAATCATATAGGTTCCGTACGCAACAGTTGATAGTTGTTCAAAATTCAAAATTTTTCATTATATCAAATATTTTTTATCGTGTGGAAGTACGGAACCCTACTTCTACACATAAGCCAAAATAGACGTGTCGTCTCGTTCTAACTTACAGCGCGAGAAAGGGACGACATGCATTGACAAATGTATAAAAACGACGAAAATATACGTACAACAATAACTATGAACATACAGCGGTATATATAATGCCCGTAGATTACTGTACAGTTATTTTCTTTACTTTTGGTAAGTATAATTATTTTAAAATTAATGAGCTCTGAATTTATTGTAAAAATGAATACTAAAGTAATACTGAACTTAACATGATACTTTTGGAATGACAATGAGAAGGTAGATACTTTTTTATTTTTTTAAACCTGACCTACGAAGATAAGGGCCCCACATGATTTTTATTAAATAAACGTTTAATCGTATTTGTTTTTTCTTTCATTCAAACAATTTATTTCATTATCATGTTTTATTAATTAGATGTAGATTTAAACTATAAATGAGATTCATGTTTCAGTTGTTTGAATAAGAAATTTCGAACTTGAAATTGCCACCTCACCATTGCATCCCATTACATTGATACCATGTCATTGTAACTCACACTGCCAGCCCAGTACATTTTGAACTACTTACTAAAAAAAATACTTATATTATTCTCAAAAACGATACATCAAAAGATCACTTGAAAAGTTATTTAAAATTCAATAAACAAATATGATGTAATTAAAATGGTATTTTAGAGATTCTAAGAGTATTTGATTGTGATCACAATATGCAAATTATATTACAATTATAATTATACGTTAATCTTTCTTTTCTATTACATTCATTATCTACCGAGCATACATATTATGTTTAAGTGGGCTTATAGCCATCCATCTCCAGCTAGCGTGACAAGTGACAAATTATAGCTTCTCCTTAAACGCCAGTATGTTAGCACCCTAGAGCTTCTAGCATGGTGTTGTAGCACGTTGTCATTTTACTGCGTTTTAAATTCTATTGCCTACTGTTTTTTTTTACTTGCGGCTTTGATCGTTGTGTTGTCATGTGTTGAATTCTAGCATTACTGGAGTCCAACCGCAGAATAGATTCAATACATTTTGACAACACATGAAGTTCATATTTCATCCTCAATAGTAGTAACCATTTAGTGCATAATTTTAAGATATCAGGAAAAAAATGTACTCACATGCCACAAACAGGTACCTAATCCCAATTTATTAGCCTGTTTTTAGATAGAACAAACGCCAGCACCAAAGATATAGGTAATCCGGGTGTATTTTACACAATTTATCTGCAACTGAGTCCTGTTTTTGTAAATAATAACTTGAGTTCAGGGCAGCTTTGTAAGGTCAGTGGGCGTCACTAATAGACAAACAGACATGCTAGCTACTCACAGATTTACGATAAACTTATCCAAAGATCAGTCGCCCGATTTATCTTAGTGGTTCGAAGGTTCGTTGAAGGTCTTACGCTAGAAATGATATCAGTCGATACTTTAGCTCCTAAATGTTACTGCATTAATTCTAAACATTCGCTAAGGTACAATTTGTGATGTTTTGAATTTTCTACGAGAATCTTTTAAATAATTTGTTTCTTAACGTTGGTGTTTGTTACTAAATTTATTTCTGTTCCTCAATGCTCATTCTCACGGTTACGACTTTACACTTCTCTTACTAACTGAATCGGCTGAAAAGAGCCACACTTATGCCCGTTTTCACCAACGACTCCTAAAATTTAAGGGATCCCTCAGCTCTTTTAGGGGACACCTAAGATCAATTTCCGCTTCACCAACGCTTAAGGAACACCTAACTGCTAAGGGGGCCTCCTAAGTTTAGGGGGTACAATATTGACCCCCTAGCGCTAAGTGACAGTTTCGCGCCAATTTTTTTATAGGTTATTGTGCATTTGTTCATGCAATAATTAACTTGATTGATAAGATTTATATAAAATGGAAGGCTATTTGTAGTTTGGAAGCTGTTGAATCATTGGATTTAATATTCACATCAAATTGATTTAGATCAGACTGACGATCAGATGATTTAACAAAGTATGATAGGTACTAAAGATTTTTCATAAGATATAATTATCTACTCGTAGAATGTCGAAAGAAAGTGTGCTGTTCAGACTTAATTTTATAAACATTATAGGTATTTGGAATATAAGGATAACTCAGAACAGAAGAATAGTTCTGTATAAAGGAAGACCTCATCGCAGCTGGACGAATGCCTAATATTCATCATCAGTCTATTAATGACCCTCAGAAAACAAAACAAACCAGAAGCCGCGTTCAATCATAACATCACGCCGTGCACTGTGTCAATTTTTTATTGATTTCGCTACTCGTTTACACTAAAATTATAATCTTATTCTGTTTTTTTATAAACCCAACGGCATTTCTGCATGTACGAGTAAGAACCACACGAGAAGGAATTAATTAACATTTTCATTCGTAAAGGCGCGCTCGCGGGTTCTGGTCTGTTTTGTATTATACGGGTTTCAAAGAAATCGAAGCACAATACTTTGAAAATATGTGCAGTTCATGAATAAATTATCACATAAATAATCATTCCAGCTTTCAGTTAATAAATGCTCGCTAATAAACTACAATCATCGCACCGCACCGAAAGTTCGAAAAAAAAAATATTATTATTTTTCTGGATGGCAAAGATAATGCCATACAGCCTAGTCAACATTTAAAAATAAAAAATAAGACGTCAACTTAGTATTAATAATACATTTGTCTAGTTTTTCTGTTTTTAAAACGTTGGTTTAATTTTTAATAGACGATTTTTGAAGTTATTCCCCTTAAAAAAAATTATCGATACAAAACCGGTATTAGAAATCACTACAGCTAAAACAAATCGTCACTTAGTTAAGGTGTTACCTAGGTTGGTGAAAATGAAATTAGGTTAGGGAGAGATATAAGGGGCCACTTAGGATAGGGGTCCCCTGACTAGGTGATGACTTAGGTGTCGTTGGTGAAAACGGGCATTAGCGATCAACTAAAAACATAAAGTCGCTGATTTAAAAAAAAGGTTACCAAAACGTTAAGAAACTTCTCAGATCTAAAACTTCGGTAAAAAGCGTAAGAAAGGTCTTGCAAAAGTCTAGGCCGGAATATTTGGCCTTTAATACTATGACTATTAGTCTCTACAGCGTCTGTATACCCTGCACATTACAAGCTAAACTATGCGAGACGGGCAAATTGACTAATCTGGACTAAGTTGGACTTGGATTGACTTGGATTTTGTACAGAGTTGCAGAGGAAGATATAGTAAGAAACATATATAAGAAATCTAGCTAAATTAACATGACGTATATTTCGATGATCTTACGATTGAATCATACGCAAAAATGCATGGTAAACTACATTGGACGACCTTAAATTTAGATCTGTAACTCTGTACAAAAACTACAGCTTCATAACAAAAAAAAAAGCTAAATGTCAACCGTACAAAAGAACCATAAACTTATCAATCAAAAGAGCCAATCATAGAGAAGAGGCTTGATGTTATCCGCTACAAAATATGAGGTATATTTATAACTATCTCGTTACATTATCCCTGGAATGAGACACTTTCCGGTCCACTTATCAACGCGTCATTTATCAACCTTTCAACAATCCAAGACTTACCATTATCATTATCACTTTTCATAGCTTTCACCCAGTACATTACCAGAAAAACTTTCAAGCTGCCACGGAGTTCATTCACCGGAGAAAATCGTCCACGTACGCACCAAAAACCACAGCACTCTATCACGCGACCCCACTGTCCTGGGCGTGACTTCGTTTCTTGTCGCTCCTGTGATGATCCGGGGTGGATTTCAGGATGTCCGGTTGTCCGTGGGACGCTCGCACTTCATGGTTAAAAGTTGACGTGTGCGAGCTAAGCGTCAGCGTCGCGTTGCGGTCGGAGCCTAGCGTCATAGTGGTGGCGTGGGAGTTTAAAGTGTTGTGCCCCGTCGTGTGATGCGTGTGGTGGGACTGGGAGAGGTGGTGCGTGTGGGGGAGGGTGGACGGGTTGGAGTGGGGGAGCGTGTGGGCGGGCTTGCGCAGCGAGCGGTGGCTGCCGTTGCGGGTCAGGGAGTTCATTTGGGGCGTGCCGGGGAGCCCGGGCCGGACTAGGGCGTTCTTGTAGTCCGCTATAAGATGTGTTAGCTCTACCATCTGGAACAAAAATTGGATTACTCACCTGAATAACCTAACCAAATTAAAATTGAACACTGAAAATCCAACTGTATTTTCTATGTCGCTCTTACAACTGCACGTCTAGCACGCGCGCCATTTTGTCGCTTATCGCGCAGTGCGTTCCTTTCATAGTGATGGAATCAATGAAGGACGCACGGAGTGACAAGCGACAAAATGGCGCGCTTGCTAGCCCCCTGAGACGAATGAAATGACACCTCATACGTTGAAAAACCAAAGAATTAGACATACCTACATACATACACACATAATATACTTATAAGCTCGAAAAACATAACTTTCCTTTCGCAGTCGGGTGTAAATACTACCGACTACATAACACCTAATAAACAAATAAATAAATAAAATAAAAATTAAAAATAAAAACAAAAATAAAAATCATTTATTTCGGACAACCTTTTGATCCATATTGCGTTAGTATCATAACTTATATACTATGTTAGTTAGGCTCATATGATATCAATGCATTTGCCATCGTAGCCTAGTGGTTCGACCTACGGTCTCTCAAAGAGAGGGTCGTGGGTTCGAGACCCAGCTCGCACCTCTAAGTTTTTCGGAATTTATGTGCGAAATTACTTATGTAATTTATCATTATCACAAGCTTTTCGGTGAAGGAAAACATTAAGGGGAAACCTACACACTACGGCGAAGCAATTCAATTGTGTGTGTGACGTTCCTAATCCGCACTGGGCCCGCGTGAGAACTATAATCCAAACCTGAGCCTGTGCCCAGCAGTGGGATGTAAAAAGGCTGGTGATGAAAAATGTGCTTTATGCCTTCGCCTTTATAGCCAAAAACAAATACCACAAATTAATGCAATGTTAGACCCATCTGCAACATTTCAGTATGTCTCGAACGGTCTCGATCGATTTTACATTCACGGTCATAAATTCTAGTTCTACTCAGACTAGTTAGACTAACTTACTTTAGGTTTGTTGAGACTGATCAGCATCTTGTGTACGGGACTAGCTGCGTCATCGGCGTCTGCATCAATCAGCATCATCAGGTCATCCTGCAAAAACGGTAAGTTTTAGACAAGGACAGCATTATCTCATCACCATCGCTGTTACTGAAGAAACTTAAATTTTTGACAATGAGCCTGCTAACAAATTAACATGGTACAGCGCCATCTGTGCCTCAAGCGGTGCACTTTTTAATGTTTATATTAAGTCATAAAGTCATAAGCGTTTTATTTGTGATGGCTGCACAAATGCAGAGATGTTAGATACATTTTTCCGTGTTGCATTATGTTTTCAGTTTCTGTGAGTTCGATATTACAAATTCGTTTAGATTAGGTACATAGTTCAATTTTTTTTTTATTACTTTATTTACATAATAAAAGCAATTTACAATGACATTAAATCTAAGCTTAAACTAAATAAACTACAACTTAAAACTAAATAACGCCCCCGTGGCATAGTGCCCAAAAGGCTGGCAGCGTTGCCTCGCTGAACAGCGATGCTGATTCTTTGAGAGAGAAAACTGCCAGCCCTTTGGTCACAAGTTGCATCAACTAAGCGCTCGAACAAAACATTTTTTTTTTTTCATGTTTATCCGTTAGTTCAAATTGACATTTACTTATTTATAAAATATTGTACATGCTTCGTCATTTTTTTTTTGCTTAGGCATTGACTTTTACTGCATTTTTGTTTTTCTTGACGATCTTTTTTGTGAATTTCTTATATTTTTATCATTTAAAATGTAATGCAATTTTCAATAAGAAATAAAGGAATCTAATCTAATCATACATACAATGTTAACAGAATATTCGACGACCGGATAGCCTAGTGGTTAGAGACCATGACCAACCATGACTAATGACTGTGAAGCTTGAGGTCCCGGGTTCGGTCCCCGGTCGGGGCAGATGTTTGTGTGATGAATACGAATGTTTGTTCTCGGGTCTTGGATGTTTAATATGTACATAATTAAATATCGACAGTACTCTGACTCAAGTTGACTCAACCTCGTATATAAACTATGACGAAATTGGAATAACCACTCTAGACCGCGAACCTAAAGTGGTTAGTCCAATTTCGTCATAGTTTATATACGAGGTTGAGCCAACTTGAGTCAGAGTACTGTCGATATTTAATTATGTACATATTAAACATCCAAGATCCGAGAACAAACATTCGTCACTTTTAACATGAAACTACCGTGAGACTCAATCATAGTGAAATAAAAACGGATCACTCACGTATATAAGTCGAGTTTAGCTCGACTTGTTTCGGACTAAACTCGACTTATATACGTGAGTGATCCGTTTTTATTTCACTAACAAACATTCGTATTCATCACACAAACATCTGCCCCGACCGGGGACCGAACCCGGGACCTCAAGCTTTATAGTCATTAGTCATGATTGGTCATGGTCTCTAACCACTAGGCTATCCGGTCGTCGAATATTCTGTTAACATTGTATGTATGATTAGATTAGATTCCTTTATTTCTTATTGAAAATTGCGTTACATTTTAAATGACAAAAATATAAGAAATTCACAAAAAAGATCGTCAAGAAAAACAAAAATGCAGTAAAAGTTAATGCCTAAGAAAAAAAATAATTTCAAAGCATGTACAATATTTTACAATATTTTTTTTATTTTATGTTTATCCGTTGTCTAGTACCCATCGTACAGGCTTGCCTAGTTTAGGACTAGGTCAATTGGTGTCAAATTGTTTATTTATTTATTACTAGCTGTTGCCCGCGACTTCGTCCGCGTAGATTTCGGTTATCGCTATCCCGCGGGAACTACACAATTTTCCCGAATAAAAAGTAGCCTATGTTATTCACAATATTCAAACTATCTTCTTACCAAATTTCATCTAGATTGGTGCAGCGGTTTTCCCGTGAAGAAGTAACAAACAGAGAGAGAGAGAGACAGAGTTACTTTCGCATTTATAATATTAGTTAGGATTGATGTACCTGCAGCCCCCCAAAAAGGCCGATGGAGGTGAGCGCGTAGCGGCCGACAACGGCCATGGAGGCCAGCTCCAGCACCGTCACGCCGTCCTCCGACACCGCCAGCCACGCCATCGCCAGGTCGGGCTGCTTTATCTGTCCACGATGTTACATATTGTATGTATGTATGTATCTCTTTATTGCACATAAAACAAAAAAAATACAGATAACAGAACAAAAGCAAACATATTATACCCACGCCTATTTTAGTTGGTAGCTTGGTACATGGTTTTTAGGGCTGACTTTTAGGCACTTTTTAGGAGTTTTTTTTTTTTTCACTATTACTCTGACTTTTAGGGTTGCACGCGACCTTCAGGACTATAGTGACCTAATTCAAAATTTACGAGTTCTGAGTTATTGTCATAAAACGTCACCCAAAAGATAAGTAAATGTAGGATAAGGATAAGTTCGCCTTTGTACATTTGCTTTTGTTTTGATATCTGTTATTTTTTGTTTTAGTTGCAATAAAGAGATATGCATACACACATACATACATACGTCTCTTCGAGACATGATTTACCCACTATTCAGTAAAACCCAGGACAGACCTTTCTAACTTAGAAAAGGATAATCGTTATGATCGGTCTCTTTCATTTCGCCCGTCTCTTCAACTCGATTTAATTTGAGACAGACGCGATCAGTCAGTGTTGCGCCGTCAGTGTCAGAAGTAAGTCGCTGCGATTTTGTGCTGTACGTGAGTGCAAGTCGTAATCTCACATAAATAAAGACCTGCGATTTCATCAATTTCCACTAGTATTTTATTTAAATTGTTAAAAATATGCGACAGCTAAACACAGCGCCCACTAGTGGCAACCCTAGGTGTTGTGGCCTTGCGACGTCGGCAGTTACGCAAGCATCAGGCGTCAGTCCACTGTTTTTTTGACGCTGTGGTCTTGCTAAGTGGCTTACCCGAGCCTGGAAGAGCGTGGCGCCGAAGAGAGGCCACTTCCTCGTGCAGTTGAGGTATATGCGCACGCAGTCCGCGCTGCTGCGCCCCTTCAGCGCCGTCCATTTACTACGCAACTTTTCTTCCACCTCCCTGAAACATAAAAGAAATTCATTTTCGATTTTTCTAAGAGCTCGGCTAAATCTTACACTCGCGATCACATCTTAACCCTTGGTAGAACTGAAACGAGAAAACCTGAGGAATTCTAGTCTCTTCTGATTTTATATCCACTAAAAATGTCAAATAAAATTAAAACACAAAAGACTGCTATTTAAGTAAGTAAACTTCTATTGCTAACAATATTCTTTCGAGTACAGTATCACAAAGGAGTGACCCTTCTCGGTAACTACTGTACGTAGCATGATTGTAGGACAATTGACACCTATTGTCCAAACGTTTACTTTATTTACATAATAAAAGCAATTTACAATGACATTAAATCTAAGCTTAAACTAAATAAACTACAACCTATTGTCCTAGTTCCAAATTAAGCAGATCTTGTGTTATGGGTAATATCTGGGACGGATGAACATTCTTATACAGATAAATAGGACAAACATTCATGGTACAAATGGATATCATCTGCCCCGACTGGGGATCGAGCCCGAGACCTCTACATTCGTAGTAATCACTGCTGGCCGCGCTGTAGCGTGTGTGATGTGTCGTGTTTGCTGAACTCAGCTCGTCGTTGCTGAGCGCGGCGCGGTACCGGTACGGGTAGAAGCGGTGCGCCAGCGGCTGGGCGTGCGCGCTGCTGGCCGCGCTGTAGTCGTGTGTGTTGTGTGTGTGTGTGTGTGTGCTGACCTCAGCTCGTCGTTGCTGAGCGCGGCGCGGTACCGGTACGGGTAGAAGCGGTGCGCCAGCGGCTGGGCGTGCGCGCTGCTGGCCGCGCTGTAGTCGTGTGTGTTGTGTGTGTGTGTGTGTGTGTGTGCTGACCTCAGCTCGTCGTTGCTGAGCGCGGCGCGGTACCGGTACGGGTAGAAGCGGTGCGCCAGCGGCTGGGCGTGCGCGCTGCTGGCCGCGCTGTAGTCGTGTGTGTTGTGTGTGTGTGTGTGTGTGTGTGCTGACCTCAGCTCGTCGTTGCTGAGCGCGGCGCGGTACCGGTACGGGTAGAAGCGGTGCGCCAGCGGCTGGGCGTGCGCGCTGCTGGCCGCGCTGTAGTCGTGTGTGTTGTGTGTGTGTGTGTGTGTGTGTGCTGACCTCAGCTCGTCGTTGCTGAGCGCGGCGCGGTACCGGTACGGGTAGAAGCGGTGCGCCAGCGGCTGGGCGTGCGCGCTGCTGGCCGCGCTGTAGTCGTGTGTGTTGTGTGTGTGTGTGTGTGTGTGTGTGTGCTGACCTCAGCTCGTCGTTGCTGAGCGCGGCGCGGTACCGGTACGGGTAGAAGCGGTGCGCCAGCGGCTGGGCGTGCGCGCTGCTGGCCGCGCTGTAGTCGTGTGTGTTGTGTGTGTGTGTGTGTGTGTGCTGACCTCAGCTCGTCGTTGCTGAGCGCGGCGCGGTACCGGTACGGGTAGAAGCGGTGCGCCAGCGGCTGGGCGTGCGCGCTGCTGGCCGCGCTGTAGTCGTGTGTGTTGTGTGTGTGTGTGTGTGTGTGTGTGCTGACCTCAGCTCGTCGTTGCTGAGCGCGGCGCGGTACCGGTACGGGTAGAAGCGGTGCGCCAGCGGCTGGGCGTGCGCGCTGCTGGCCGCGCTGTAGTCGTGTGTGTTGTGTGTGTGTGTGTGTGTGCTGACCTCAGCTCGTCGTTGCTGAGCGCGGCGCGGTACCGGTACGGGTAGAAGCGGTGCGCCAGCGGCTGGGCGTGCGCGCTGCTGGCCGCGCTGTAGTCGTGTGTGTTGTGTGTGTGTGTGTGTGTGTGCTGACCTCAGCTCGTCGTTGCTGAGCGCGGCGCGGTACCGGTACGGGTAGAAGCGGTGCGCCAGCGGCTGGGCATGCGCGCTGCTGGCCGCGCTGTAGTCGTGTGTGTTGTGTGTGTGTGTGTGTGTGCTGACCTCAGCTCGTCGTTGCTGAGCGCGGCGCGGTACCGGTACGGGTAGAAGCGGTGCGCCAGCGGCTGGGCGTGCGCGCTGCTGGCCGCGCTGTAGTCGTGTGTGTTGTGTGTGTGTGTGTGTGTGCTGACCTCAGCTCGTCGTTGCTGAGCGCGGCGCGGTACCGGTACGGGTAGAAGCGGTGCGCCAGCGGCTGGGCGTGCGCGCTGCTGGCCGCGCTGTAGTCGTGTGTGTTATGTGTGTGTGTGTGTGTGCTGACCTCAGCTCGTCGTTGCTGAGCGCGGCGCGGTACCGGTACAGGTAGAAGCGGTGCGCCAGCGGCTGGGCGTGCGCGCTGCTGGCCGCGCTGTAGTCGTGTGTGTTGTGTGTGTGTGTGTGTGTGTGCTGACCTCAGCTCGTCGTTGCTGAGCGCGGCGCGGTACCGGTACGGGTAGAAGCGGTGCGCCAGCGGCTGGGCGTGCGCGCTGCTGGCCGCGCTGTAGTCGCCCATGTCCAGCTGAGCCATCAGCGCGCCCAGCTCCGCCGCCAGCTCGCGCGTCACCGGGAAACGCCCGGCCACCACTGCGGACAGATACCGGTTTGAACCACTTTACCATAACTAAATCTTAGAAAAGTTATGAAACCCCCGACATCATTGATCGAGCAAACGATGGGTCTCCGTTTCAGCTTGTCTTGAACCATCTCGATTAAAATAGCTTTCGTTAAAAAAAAAACCGCGTCCAAATCAGTCGATTCGTTTAGGAGTTACGATGTTAAAAGTGGCCTACCTTGCTGATTGACCTGGTAGCAGAGCAGTAGTCTCTCCTTATCCGTCTCAGTCCGCACGGAGCTCTTGAAATACAGTCTGTTGCGGTAGGTCAGTCGGATGACGCGAGAGTTCTCGAACTTTCCCGAACCTTTCTCGCGCAAAGCCGTTTCCCATTTTGATATTACGTCGCATAGCTGGAAAATAGATAAGTCAATGATGGGATTTCTAAAGCTGAGTCTGCTGCGTCGCGTTTTCGGGGTTTTTAAAGGAGGTACAGTAGAAGATCCAGCTGTACAGATTTCAAAGCATGTTTAAATGTTTTCATGACACTGAGGACTTAATGTTGATGTTGATACCCGCCTCTTCAGTCTCTTCGTGACCATGAACGCAAATGTCAAGGTAAATTCATATTTTTACGTGATTAACTCCCGAGTGTCATGATAATGTGTGAAAATCACGAGAGTTTAAAACAATACATGTTCAAATGTTGCTATCTAGGGCGTATTCAACACACTGTTGGCCTATTTTTCCGCTTCATTTCTGTGTGACAACAAACATAAGTTACATCGGCAATCTTAGTCCGCGCAGACGAGTGTTGTTGACAAATGCCGAACTAAACCGAATGTAAGTACCAGCAATAAAGGCCTTAATGCGTTAAGCGCAAGGTAGAATATGCAATGACAGGTAAACTCTTCTTTCTCGCTCATAGCATCTGTAACGCGAGGCGCGGCGCCGAACAAAATGGCGGGCATCGCAATGGCGCGTGAATGTTTGACCAATGGCTGCTCAAGAGTTTACCCACGCAAACGCACTGCCTTATTATTGGCTAAAATGGTTTTGCGCCTTTCAAAAAAATGCTCACTGTTTGTGCAAATAAATATGACTTCCGCCGACCGCTGGTGTCTTTAACAAATATTGTGTTGTTATTGTTTTTTGTGGATTCTTTTAAATAGTTCCCCTCATGGGCCACCATGTTATATCTTTAGCTGTCAAAATGCCCAAGTTTATGCAAATTACTTATAATTATTTAAAAGCTGTTAACCGTACAATAATTAGTAGACAATTAAGGGTGGCGGTACAATTCCGTTTACAAGATACACGGGCGCCTGCTGAATGATGAGAGCAATTACGCGCACTTCACTGTTTTTTAAGCGTTAAGCTTGGACACGCAGGTCCATCGTTGCAATTTATATTTATAGTACAACTGTACAAACTTTCCCATTTATAACCTCATACCTTCTTGTCCGGCTTGATATGGTGTTCTAGATCTTTCTCTATGGGGTCGTCACTGAACAGGGCGAACCCTGACGCTGGCGCTTCTCTGCAGCCCAGCTCCGTGCTGAGGGTGGACAGGAACTCCTCAACCGTCGTCGAGCCGTCGAAACTTATCACCTGATAGCACAGAAAAGGCAACTGTTGGATATTTTTATGTTAGACTAGCAGCCCGTCCCGGCTTCGCACGGGGTAGACAATTATAAAATGAAAAAAGTTGTTGTAGTGACATAACTACAATAGTTGGACATATGCTACCGCGGAGTTTTTTGTAGACATTATGATGTTCTTCAATATTGTTGTACATTATTTTGTTCTATCGCTAATAGTTTCGGCAGCGCATTCGACGAAAGACATTTTAAGATTCATTTTTCTACACCTTCGGTTACATTGTTCAAATTTTACCAAGGATCCCTATTTTTTTTCAAAATGAAATGTAGCCTATGTCAAATTGGAAGAATGTAGCATTCTATTGGTGAAAGAATTTTTTAAATCGGCCCAGTACTTTTTGAGCCTATTCATTACAAACATACAAACATACAAAAATAGGTACAAATCTTTCCTCTTTATAATATTAGTGTAGATTAGTGTAGATTATAGTGTAGACAAGTGGACATTGTGGAAAGATGATTTGTATGCAAAGTTAGTAAAAGAAAAGTTTGGTCAGCAAGTAATAGTAGATAAATGCTCAGGCATAGCAAGGGAGCAATTGTTGGATAGAGTACCTTGGTTTAAAAACACGAACCGGAGGTAAATGCTTTTCAATAAGTACGAGTCCAGATCCAGCAATTGCTATTCTAGCCGTTGCAGTTTGTGTGTTATTAAATTGTTATTTACGTCCTTCCGCGTGCGTGCAGCCGTGTCCTCACCTGGTAGGTGTTGTTGAGCACGTGCACGGGGATGGCGTGCGGCAGGCAGTGGTGGTAGGGGTTCTTGAGCAGGATGGACAGCACTTCCATGCGGGACGGCTTGTCCTCGCGCCCGCCATTGCGGATGGTCCGCTCGAGCGCGCGGGAGCAGTACGCCGCGTACTTGCCGCACTCCGTTCTAGAATAGGTGTAGTTTGGAAGTTTGTAATACTGTCGGTTCTTACAGAATATAACAAAACAAATATCCATGCTAATATTATAAATGTGAAAGTGTTCGTTTGCCGTGATTTTTTTGTATATACATAGTTGAAGGGCTGGAGAGTGACATAGGCTACTTTTTACCACGGGAAAATGTCCCATTCCCACGGGAAAATGTCCCATTCCCACGGGAAACATGTTATAACATAGCCTTTATTTGTGGTTTTGTTTGCTGCATGCCAGCTTGCATGCCTAGCAATATTGCTTGCAAGCTTGCAAGTTCGCTTGCACGCTTGCTTGCTTCTTTGAAATGCTTAATGGTTCACGCGAAGCCGCGGGTAAAAGTTAGTACATAAAATAATGAAAAATACACTAAACATGGCTGTATGGATGCTGTATGGACTTAGTTTCCCTTGCATATTTAAAAAGAGTGGTATTACTTACTTGGAGTCAGCGTGCCTGCTAAGGTGTAGCTTGAGGTACCACAGTAGCCGGTTGTTGCGCGGCACGAACAGGCTTACGGCCAGCGCGAGCAGCTGCCAGCCCTGCACGAAGCTGTACGTGGGCGGGTTGCTCTTGCAGTCCACGGGCAGCAGCGGCGCCTGCAAGGTCCAAGGGTTCCGTAGCACACGTCCTCGAAGACAAGCGGAAGCAGAACCCTACTGCGCCGCACGCTACGCATGGTTCTAAGACATCGGTTACACTTCCGGTCAGAATGACGAGAGAATGAAGAGAGACTGATGAAAAATTAATATTTTAGATAATATTCGTCAGAATGATAGACTGAACTAACCGATATCATACAAACAGACCTGCTTTAAACTTTTGAGAGCGTGGGTAGTGTGGGGTTAGGTTGTATTTGATGCAGGTCTGGCAAGCTAGACAGATCTGGCTCGTTTTGAATTTGGAATGGTTTGTTAACGCCGTATAGAGCCGCACACATTCAAGCGAAGCGCTCGGATACACGAAAGGCGCCGAGCGTCACACTCGGCTTTAAATCACGCTCTACACATGTCATGTATTCTGTTTTTAATTCTAATTATACTTTTCTTAAGTTTGAGTCACTTTAATCATCTCCAAGAGGCAACCTTGCATCGAGATTGACGCCTCAACGGGTTTAAAAAAAAAACAGTCTACTTTCGAAGGCAGATCAGTTGTGCTGGGAGCGCGAAACTGTGAACATTGTAAATCTAGAGATAAGACCTTATTCCTTCAAATTAATATCCCAGTGTCAGCATACAAGTGCTTCTATTCCTACAAGTTTAATAAGGCATCAGATGTTTTTACTGTTAGGCTGTGTCCTCGTTCCTCTCAGCCACAGTAGCGTGCGTAGCAATGGGGTCATGCCCTTAAGATTATCCCTACTACTACTGCAGTATAAGAATTTCACTGCTAGCGAACAGTCAGTTAGCAGCAATAATTGCTAAGCAACCGAAGCGCTAACAATGATCTGCGCAAGCTCTTATGTATATAAGAATAGAGCCGTGCTTAGATCATTGTGAGCGCTTCGGTTGCTTAGCAACTATTGCAGCTGACTGTACCCTGACGTAACTTAATTGAGTAGTAACGTTTTCGTATCGCCATCGAGAAAAATCATTTTACACTTTAGTACCAAATACGCTCACAGGGGCGCGGTTCCAAGCATCATACAAATTTTCTCGATAACGTTACTACTTGATTACGTTATGTAGGATTCGAATATTCGTGCTCGGGCACTTGGGCTGTCTTAGACCATGCAGAGGCTCCGGCGGTAAAGAAAAATCGGAGTCTTTGTATAATCTTTTACGCGTACATTATAATAAAGTCTTTAGTATAATTAAGTATACTTCGTTTGTTTAAGCTTTGAATCGACGGTAAAACTACCAACACGTTTTTCGGCAATTCGAAGACAAATGGGGAAAAAATACATGTAATATTTATTATGTTTTCCGCATATAGGTATAGTTACCACAATTTGAAATAGTGTCTTATTTTTACTGAAAAACGTTGCGTATTGACCGTTAATTTTCTAATACTAAAATTAACGGAGTATAGTTGTTTAGTTCTTTTATAACCTCTCAATAATTAATAGGTTCACGAAAAGCGTTAACCCTTTCGCTGCAGCTAGAGTATTCGCTCTGTCAAATGGCATTCGAGAAAAACTCTTTTCCAAACTTTCGTTACCAGTGACTGAGCTGGAGAAAAGGACAGAAAACAATCAAGTAAGTAAGTTATTAGGTACCTACCTAATAAACAGATTAACCCTCTCGCTTTGGCACGATCGTACTTGATTGTTTTCTGTCCTTTTCTCCAGCTCAGTCACTGGTACCTACTAGTAACTTAAATCATCTCGTTTTCTCATATTGATCTTGGTTGAAGTTATAGATGCGACAATGAATTTATTGGCTTCTTAATAAACAAATCTCTTATTGGTACACCTACTTACAATCTGATGGCTCATACGATATTCTGTTCCTATGATACGTAGTACTTTGAAACGTTGCAAAAAACCCAACTGAGTCAAACATTTCATCAGCACTAACGCATTAGTAGGCTATGGCGCTATGAATAGCCTAAAAATACATTTACTTAAAAGTAAAATTAAAATTAAACAATTTTCAAAGAAAAAGCGCCACCTATATTCACGTTCCCCAAAACTACATAACAGCGCCATCTATCCCCCAACTCCCGAACTACGTTTACCTGTATGGAGCTCGGCGAGCCGGCGGCGTGCGGCGGCGCGTCGCTTTTGCTGTCGCCGCCGACAGAGGCGCCAGTGTCGCACGTGAACAGCGATTGTGTCGCGCAAAGTAGAAGTTGCTGTACAAATGAAATGTTGGCGGTTCTATGGGGTACTGTACTCTACTGGGTATGTTACTTGGGTAAAGTGGAGGTACTTTTGCCGTGTCCTGATTGCTCGAAGTTACAGT
Source organism: Clepsis dumicolana (assembly GCA_963691665.1). NCBI lineage: Eukaryota > Metazoa > Arthropoda > Insecta > Lepidoptera > Tortricidae > Clepsis > Clepsis dumicolana. The sequence continues at coordinate 11,127,586 of OY829520.1, read as the reverse complement.
ATTAGAGCATCTGACTTTTATAGGCACGGGTAAGCTAAGTGAGGGCGGCCTGATTTTTTTTCATACGACAAGGAAGGCAAACGAGCAAGTGGGTCACCTGCTTGGTAAGTGATCACCACTGCCCATAGACACCCGCAACTCCGTAGGGTTTGCAGATGCGTTGCCAACCTAGAGGGCTAAGATGAAATGCCTCTTGTGCCTGTAATTACACCGACTGTCTTACTCTCCACACCGGAACACAACAGTGCAAGCACTGCTGCTTAGCGGCAGGATTAACGAGTAAGATGGTGGTAGCGATCCGGACGGACCTCGCACAAGGTCCTACCACCCGCGTAGTTTTCGTTATTATTTTAATTTTAACCCCACTAAGACATAACCCTTTTTATATCGAAATTATATTCTGTACAGTATGTGAGTATGTGCCAGTGCGTTATTCGTGTAGGTATTGTGCGACCGAGACCAAAGCTCTAGCTTATTCACCCAGTGAATATTTACAGTTTACAGGTGTTTTAAATACCCTTTGAGTAACTAGCGACTGATTTACATTATAGATAGCTACGAGAAGAAAAATACTATTTAAATGCCGGCATAAACCTAAAGCACCTATTTTTTTGCAAGTTAAGATGTGAAGTTTCACGAAACAGTAATAAAATTGAGCGTTTAAAAAAACGATCCAGTAATTAGAACACTTTGTAGATATCACATTCATGGATTATTGAAAATTCGTCTGTCAAAATCTGAAGTCGGAACAGTCAAATTGTGAAAAACGGCCTGTACACTGAGAGACATAAAGGACCCGTTTTTGTCATTTGGGCAAAGCTAAAAAAAGACATTTGTTTTGTGATACAGACCGAAAGGGTTATTTATCACTAAAATACATTCACCTGTAAATTAATTGCAAGACTTTAAATTAAAAATATATGGCCTCTCAAGCAGAACGGCGTGGGTTCAAACCCCGGCACGCAGAATTTATGTGCGGAATTACATTTGTAATTTATCATTAGCTTTTCGGTGAAGGAAAACATCGTGAGGAAAGCTGCACGCACCTGCGAAGCAATTCAATGATGTGTGTGAAGTTCCCAATCCGCACTGGGCCCGCGTGGGAACTATAGCCCAAGCCCTCTCATTCTGAGAGGAGGCCCTGTGCCCAGCAGTGGGACGTAAAAAAGGCTGGCGATGAAATTAAAAACACAGATGAAACACAGATGAGACGCACAGGTGAAACTTATAACACCCTTCTTTTTGCGTCGGGGGTTAATGACCCTTATAAATCCGCCACCATTTTGAATTTTGCCCTTTGTTATTGGCGCTGTGTTAACAAAATTAACTTATGGAACACCGTTACATCCAGATGTTTATGGTTAATGTGGCATTAAATTCAAATACTCCTTCTCGCAACTAACACTTGGGTGCAACTTGCACAGTATGTCCACAGATTGTAAACACAAATAGTAAGATAAGGTTTACGATACATTTTAATTTCGCAAGAGAATAGCTGTGACCACAGGCCTATGTCGGGATAGAAGTAAATATTGTACGCACCTGCCAAAAAGCAGAGCTGAGAACCATATTGCTCACTGTGAACTACAGTGGCCCTGTTTTTGTTGCTCAATCATTAACTGTTCCAACACACCACAACACCACCAAAAAGTTACAGCTGTTAATCGAGGTATTTTCTTGCATCGATAAGTACTCTTTGTTCTAAAATATGTATGCAAAGTATTACACGCTGGGTGGCTCGTACAATTCGATAAACTCTTTAATTCTATCACGATGCGGCTCTGTGGCTTTGACTCCCATGGGAAAGCATACCTCAGATCGCCTTATAAGGGAAATTAAGAAACGTAACAAAATAATTACTTCCAGTAAAGTCAAACGTGATTGAGTGACTTTAATGTTTACGTATCGTGATAGCAAATCCCAATCTATACGAGTACAGAGTGAGCTATTAAGAATGTGAATGAAAGATAGAATCAACAAGTAAATCGAACATTGAGAAATTATAAAGACTATAGATATAAGACCTTTATTTTCTGCAAGAGTTAAAACTATTCCATAGACATACTATGCAATTGCATTACACTACACAGATCAATACTTACCGTGCTGACAGGAAGATAGTCACTAAGTATAAGGTATACAGTCCTCTAGACAATAAGAAGTCTAAAACGTACGTCAACCTTTCATAACAAAGGAAGATCTAGTGCGAAGGGGCCATGACAGTATGAATGACAACAAACAACATTCCCTGGGTCTAAGGAGGGGTAACATTCTTGGAGAAAGAAAAAAAAACTGGGGAAAATTTACACCAACATTCCATTTGAAAGTTTGCAACAGCGGAAACATATCGCTTTCACTGCGCTGGCAACACTCGAACCACAGATTGCGTAATCTATGGTTCGATTTGTCAATGTCGCCAGCACTAACGATCAAGTTGGAATACAATTACCAACGTCAATTCTAACCAAATTTCGCATGTTATTTCAAGAAGCCAATAAAATAATCACGTCCACAATTCCAAATTGATCAACCACGAGACTTGAAGCTTTATTTACATTTTTAATAGCAACACACAAAGCTGACGCTAGTTAATGGCTTGTTAGTGTATATTCACAATTTCTGAACGCAACGAAATGTTAGTTATTTTTTCGAAGCTTCAAAAAGAATGCGCTTGTTTTTTTTTCTACAGTTTTTGTTGAATGCCAGTGACAAGCGCGTTAAGAAAAAAGTTCAAGTTTAGATCTACAGAGTGTGCTAATGCCAAAATTAAAACACCGATGTTGAGTGAAAGAGATGATGATATGAGAGAAGCGTAGAAGCGTCGCCGAAATAAGCCTTTGCGAATATAAAGCTATAATATTTACAAACGGTATTCATAATTATATTTAGCCATTTGAAGCATTTTCTTGTTACTTAAATTTTTATATATTTTCAAGAATGAATACTGTTTATAAATTATTCATTTATTAGGTATCCAATGGAGGCTTATTTTTATCGTTTAATAAAATAATCTTTATTTATTTTCCTGATATTAATTAAAAGCCGTGCCCATATTATGTTTATTGTACAATACAACAGAAACAAGTTTCATTGGTAATTAACAATGAAACTTATTCGTGTGAAACAGCAAATTAAAAATAAAAATTATGAAGTACTTAAGTACAGGAATTGTTCTATAACTTCTAGAGTAAATTTATTCCATCAAAAATCAGTTACACTTAATACAAAATTAACAATTATAAAATTACTTGTGAAAAACTTAAGCAGTCCATAATTTCAGCAATAGTCAGATAGTAAGAGCGGTAAATGGTTTCCCTCATAAAATTACACAACTATCTTTTAATCAAACGATTTTGTACTTAAGTAATCATATAAAATATCTCCCCTTATTCAGAAGCCCTTGTGAAGATCACATTTTCTTCACTGTATCCACAAATCTTGTATTCAGAGACCCTTGCTTTTAGTTATTTTTATATTACCAAAGCACCACCTCTTTCTAAAGTTAATCTCGACTTTTTTTGCGTAGTAAAGTTCAATTAAGGATGCGATCGACGTGGCTTTACCGCAGTTTTATCGTCTAGCCGGTAAATCTCGCCCGCGGTCTTGTGAGAGGGCACCCAGGCTAGCGGTAAAGCCCGCCCTTTAAAACGATCCACACTTTAAATCTGCCTCGACATTCCAGCGTAATTCGCGAGATCTTAAGTCCCGTTTACCAAGTACCACAAGTAACACAACTGCGAAATTTTACCTCACAACCCTGAGGGTTTTCTGAAAAAGAGGTTAATGCTGCAAGTTGGTAAGTGGTGGCGGCCGGATGCCTAGTGGTTAGATACTATGAAGCTTGAGGTCTCGGGTTCGAACCCCGGTCGGGGCAGATGTTTGCATAATGAATACGAATGTTTGTTTTCGGGTCTTGATTGTTTAATATCTTTAAAAGTATGTTTGTCCGTTGTCTAGTACCCATAGTACAAGCTTTGCCTAGTTCGGGACTAGAACAATTGGTGTCAATTGTCCCATGATATTTATTTTATTTATTCATTATTTAAGTTGAACCTCGACTTAACCCCCTGTCACTAAACTCTTCACTAGAGCCCATATTACCATACCATTCACCACCCCCACTAGAGCAAATAAAAACCAACTTACATTCTTAAGCTTCGCAGCTTTAACGTTTAGCTTGGCGTTGCGTCTGACGCTCAGCGGCGTTACCTGTACGCCATGCTTCGTGTGTGTGTGCGGTGCCGTCTGCTTCGCTAGACACGAAACTAGCTCGTCCTGCAGTTCGGTAACCTCCAGGCACTGTTGGAGAGCGTTCTGGGCGAGCACTACGTGGTAATCTATGCCCGCGTGTTCGACGGCTACGGACATGAATAGCTGGACGCACTGAAAACAAGTCGAACAAGTGGGTCACCTGAAGGCAAATGCCCTGTCAATAGACAGCCGCAATATCAGTCTTGTCTTAAAGCAGAGTGAACAGCATTCATATATATATTGTAATAATTTTAGTGTACTACCTGGTCGGTTCTTAGTGACCCGTATACAGGGCACGAACCACACAAACTTGTGAAGATACTTTGTCGTGACCCGGTATCCTTTTATTTGGCCAAAAAACGTCTGCCAAACTGATTGACCGACAGACCGAGATTGACCATTGCTTGACTGACTGACCAAGTTTCTTGCGGCGCATTCTTCTTGGCAATCATGGTCTTTCCGAAAGCTCTGGTAGACTCAAAAATGACATGTAAAAGAGCATTCAACTGCCTATTTGCTGAATAAAATTTTGAATTTTGATTAATTTCCCAAGTGCTTCATTTTCCAAAATACTTTTTTAACGAACATGTAAATATTTCAGGTTTTTCAGGGCCACCTCGTCTCGTATTTACAGATACGGAAAAAAAAGCATTTTGTGAAATGAAACATTTGGGCAACGAATCAGTTTGGCAAACATTAGTAAACCGTCGTGACCCATATATGGGGCACTGGACTGTGAAGGTGTTAGTCAAATTGAGGTTATATTTCTAGTCTTACTTTGAATAGTTTGAGCGCTTCCGCCTGCAGCGCTTCGGAGGTAAGCGACGTGAGTGGCGACGTGATGTGCTCTTTGCTGTACAGGAGAGTCGGATGCCTCCATAGCACGCAATCTGTAAATGATAAGCAAGGAGCGGAATAGTTCATAGCATTTAAACCAAACATCACGAGGGATTGAACATAAGTTTTATCGACTATTCCAGTTATCGATGTTATCGAATCAACTCTTCGCTTGTTATCGACTTTTAACATTATTCTGTAACATTTATATTTTGTGCAATAAAGATTAAATAAACAAATATTTTTGCCGATAATTTACAATAGCTTTCAAGTAGGTTTTCCTGTATGTTCCGATAAGTTACATTCATTTTGTTTTATTGCCACTCGTATTCCACTTCAAATCCGCTCTTGGTCATTTGCATATCAAATTTAAAATTGATACATGTTTTATTATCAGTAGATCAAAACAAGAGATATATACGACGACCGGATAGCCTAGTGGTTAGCGACCCTGTCTATGAAGCTTGAGGCCCCGGGTTCGAATTCCGGTCGGGGCAGATGTTTGTATGATGAATACGAATGTTTGTTCTCGGGTCTTGGATGTTTAATATGTATATAAGTATGTATTTTTTTTAAAAACAGTTTACGATGTGTATGTTTGTCTATGATTAAAAAAAAACAATCAAATTCGTGACAGGTATGGGTATGATACATGCCTTCGGCTTCTGGACCCATCTTAGAGTACTTATAATATGTGTGTAGATAAAGTAATGTATGCAACACCACATAATTAGGCCTTAAAACACTCGTGTGACTCAGCTTCGCCTCGTTTCATAAAAACACACTCGTGTTTTAAGGATCCTCATTATGTAGCAGTTGCATAAACTACTATTTAAGTGGGTTTGTTGTGGGTCTTGGTTGTTTAATATGTATATACTTAAGTATGTATTTATCTATATAAGTATGTTTATCCGTTGTCTAGTACCCATAGTACAGGCTTTGCCTAGTTTGGGACTAGGTTAATTGGTGTCAATTTGTCCCATGATATTTATTATTATTATTTATTGAATATTGTGAACAGCTGTTGGTCCGCGGGGCCTGCGACTCACTGGGGTCCCCGTCGGTCTCCATGAGCTTCTGCACGAGCTGTTCGAAGTGCGAGCCGTGGCCCAGGCCGGCGCCCGACACCACGGTCAGCTGGTACAGCCACGAGTCCTTGTCGGCCTTGCTCTCGAACAGCAGGTACGTCGGGCCCTGGGCATACGACAACATTAACACTTACTCTTATAAAGCCTAACGAACAATAATGTCTATGGATCCGCTACCACCATCTTACTCGGTAATCCTGCCGCAGCAGTGCTTGCACTGTTGTATTCCGGCGTGGAGAGTAAGTAGGGCAGTGGAGAACACTAACCATCAGGGCCCCATTTCTCGAAGTTTATTAGACTAATAATTATTGTGTTTTGTTTCATTTTGTAGTGTAATTTGCGAGACGAAACACTAACATTAAAAGTCTAATTAATTTCGAGAAACGGGGCCCAGGTGAGGTGACCCATTTGCTCGTTTGCATTCCTTGTCGTATAAAAAAAAACCAAGCCCAAGTAATGGCTCCACTAAATAGGGTCCGCAGTGGGCGGAGAAAAGATATGAACAAAGCAGCGCGTGAGTCAGCCGTGACATTAGGACGTGCGGGCTTGTGTCACGGAGGTTTCCATTGTAATTTGGTATTGATAATGTAAGTTAGATGACAATACAAGCACAGCCAACCAAAATACCAAAGAAGTTTGTTTTAAAAAATAAATTTTTAACAGATTTTTTTTAACCACTAGTCACTGCAAAAAGTGATGAAAACGCAAATGCCAATCTTGGTGTAAGAATATAGCACGCGACACGGAATGTCGAGGATACGGGTTCGATTCCCGGAGTTCGCATTTTTCTGTTTTTTTTTCTGTGTATTCATGTTTCAGTGAGTTTTTTTTAAAGTGTAATAGACTTTTTTTTCTTAAAATATAACCTAACCAACTTAGAAAAGTTGAAAAACCACCGACATTGCCATTTCAAAGTTCAATATTTCAAATACGGTTAAACCGATTTTAATGAAACTTAGCTAAGAACCATCTCGATTAAAAAAACCGCATCGAAACTGGTCCATCCGTTTGGGAGCTATGATGCCACTGACAGATAGATACACAGGTCAAACTTAATTACACCCCTCTTTTTTGTCGGGGGTCAAAAATTGTATAATATAGGTGTTATGAGCATGAGCAGTGCACTGACCCCCGTGACCTGATGCTGCGGGTAGATGGCGACCGTGAGATGGTTGCGCGCGTCGTCGTTCTTCTCCTCCGAGTCGGAATCAGACACGTGTTCCACGTCCTCAACTCGTGCGTCACGCATGTTGATCTGCCCGGTCGGGTTCTGGAATCATTTCGAAAATCAGACGCAACAGATGCAGAGCAGATGAGGCAGATGTTTGTATGATGAATACGAATGTTTGTTGTCGGGTCTTGGATGGTTCAATACGTATTCAAGTACTTATCTATATAAGTATGTTTATCCGTTGCCTAGTACCCATAGGCCTGGTTTGGGACTAGGTCGATTGGTGTCAATTGTCTCATGATATTTATTTATTTATTTAATGTCTATACAATGTCGCGTTCCTTTAAGATAACAAGCCTGCTGCAGACGAGGTTGTTTCTTCGTGAAGAGGCGGCAGGGATGGAGAGGACGGTAAACTTTTTCTTGGTTTAGTGATGAATTTTATTAGTGTCTCGATACTCGATCTGTGGCAGGGCAGGGGGGTGTCACTCCGCAGTTTAGGTACGTTCGGCCGCGTAACATTGGCAGTTCTTTTGGTTTTGTCGCAAGAATTTTCAAAAACGGCCCATCAAACTGACCTGGTCTCCAGGAGACTTGAAGTACAAGAACATCTTGCCAATCAGCACACACCAGCTCTTCTTCGCGTGACCGTTCTTGACCTTGGTCAGCCAGCCCTGGATGGTTGGTTTGTTGTCTTCCTTACTAAGCAGGAGCTTGGTCGCGTTGCGTCTCTGAACGTTCTGTAAGTAAAGACATTGTTTTTAGGGATCCGCACGTCAAAAGGAAAAACGGAACCATTATAGGATCACTTTGTCTGTCACTGTCTGTTAAGACCCTTTTCTCTGTAACGCTTGGAGCTACGAGCACTTATTCCTTAGATGAAATACATGCGAATTTAAAAGAAAACAATTCTGTCAACTAGCCGCGGTGCGGGGGGAGTTGTGATGGCTCCGAAGTACTCCGAAGTATCCCTAACCCGATCGCTAGGGGACGTACGCTAATGACTTAATGCTTTCTATCGATATCGATAAAAGGTGTTGCATTTTTTTATGCTTGCTTTTATATCAGTAACTAGCTTTTGCCTGTGACTTTAATTTTGCAACTAAGAAATGCAATTTGAAATGACCTGGTAAAGGAGCTAACATCTTCAAGTAGTATAAGTTAAGATAAGATATTACGTATCACCAACTTTGAATTTTTTTGTGGAAATGATAAACTAAACGAGTTAAAAATCCTTTTGGTCATTTGTTGAACTTTAGAGAATCTAGTGAAATAAAACGGATCGCTCACGTATGTAAGTAGAGTTTAGCCCGACATGTTTCGAGCTAATTAGTATTCCTTCCTCTGGGAGCGTACGACCCAGCGGCAGCGAGACAGCGTGTGGGAGTTATTCGAATTAGTCCGAAACAGTTGAGCTAAACTCGACATATATACGTGAGTGATCCGTTTTATTTCACATGATCCTCTAAAGTTCAACAAATCAATAAAAGTTTTTTTTAACTCGTTTAGTTTACCATCGCTTAAAACCCTGATTTCAAATAAAAAGAACCGCATTCAAATCGGTTCAACCGTTTAGGAGCTATGGTGCCACAGACAGACACACTAGCGGTCAAACTTATAACACCCCTCTTTTGCGTCGGGGGTTAAAACATAGTTTAAATAAAATAACATTGTTTTGTTATCATTACCTATCCAATAATCGTACACGAAAAGAATAATTATGATTAAAATTATGAATTATTTGGGTACATACTGATAGTAAATAAAATCCACAAATAAAAAAGTGGATAATTATCGACAATACAAAATAAATGCACTGCATCGCTCTAGGCATTGGCGTCATAAGGGTAATTACGATAATAAGGGATAGACATACATGTTTACAGTAAGAGCAAAAAGGACGGGGAGTGGACACGTGACGGACCTGTCCAGTTAACTTGACCCGCGTTGCATTAATCAAATTTTTGAAAATATTTTCTTAAATTAAAGAACATGGACTTACCGATGAAAAGTGATATTATTTGTTGTTACATTACATGTTTTCCTGTTGTTTTCGCATCATTTAACGGCACAAGAGGACATGACGAAGTAAATTGACGGTGATTTATATTTGAAATGTCAAACCGTCTTCGGTTCTAGTTTATGGTCGAAACTGACGGAAAGCAAATAGGTTGCGAAATATATCAATGATAAATCATAGACCACTTCACATGGTCGGGTCGCCTTATATTAGGTCTCTATAGGTTATAATCTCATTGGCTTGGAGATAGCATGCTGAAATTAATATCAAATACTCAAGCATGCAGTCCCTTGATGCTGAGAAAAAAATCAAACTTCTGAGTCAACGCAATCAAAAGACACACTAATTAAAAATGTTGTTTCCATGTCCATACCAATTGCCGTACCGCGAAAGCCTAAAGGATACCTCCAGTTGTCCTAAAAACTTGAAATTTGGTATGAAGGCAGCTCTTATAGCACAACCACTCAGAACATTCTCAAAACCTTAAATTTTTATGTCTGTCACAGACAAATATAAAATGACCCCACACTGCTTACATTTTGCTTAGGTACAGGGCCTAATTAAGAGTTTATGACACGAAAGATAGCATTACCTGTAGCATTAGACATAATGAAAACGGGATATTGACCGCAATTACCTCGATTACCGCGATTACGTTTTCATTATATCTAATGCAATTAACCGCGAACCATTTAAAACTGTTTGTTACCTGTAGCACCCGTATCCAGTCCTCCATAGTGGCGTTGCTATCGGCCGTGAGGTAGTAAGTCCGGCTGCCGGTGAATATCTCGAAGGTGGCCGCCCCCTCGTTGCGGGATATCTTGCAGGCCTCGCCGAGCCCGACCTGGCCTTGCGGCTTGCGGCCCATCTCGGCCTGGGACTTCCAGTAGGACAGCGTGCCGTTCTTTAGGACGAACCTGCGGGCGCGTTGGTGTTGGACTATAGCTACCAGGCGAAGGACGCGATAGTGTTGACAGAAGTTGAGGAGTTCGCCATTCAGAAGGATTTATATTTAACTAGCTTAAGCCCCGCGGGTTTGCCCCCGTGAAATATTTCAAAATGGGCTAAAAAATGCTCGAAAAATGCCTTCTTAGTGCACCTCTAGGATACTCAAGGTATATGTGCGTCAAATTTCAAGTCTCTAGGTCCAGTAGTTTAGGCTGTGCGTTGTCTGTCTGTCAGTCAGTCACGGTACTGTTTTATAGGTATATATATCAGCTTTATCTGTGTAGCAAAATGTTCGTTTTTAGAGTTCATTTTCCGCACGGACTAGTTGTTTTTTTACAATGATACCTATTTTTCTCATTTCTAATATCTTAATTGTACTTGTCTTGTCTGCAATTGAATGCAATTAATTAAGTACCCTACGAACTCTATTAATTTTTTTATTTTTATTTGTGGGTGTTCTAGTACTCTAACCTCAGTTGGTCCCAAAGTGTATTTTAATCCTTGATAGAAAAAAGCGATTGACATTAAAAAAAAGTCAAATCCGTCGATTTTCTCACTGGCTGTACATTTTATCAAAAATCTGTGAATGTAGATTGTCATCACTTCAAAAGTTAGTAAAGGTCTCCTAAGAGCATTTTCGCGTAGCAGCAAGCAATCTAGCAGCTGCCCTTACTGCCCTATCAACTTTCCACCCTGTAGACCCTAAATGGTCACTCAAAATGAAAAATGGTAAAAGAAACCTAAAGTTGATTTTTAGATATCTATTCAATGATACACCGTTTGATATACTTTGTCGACTTTAAAAAAAAACACAACACGGCGTCTGGTGGCCGCCGTATTGGATTTGAATTACTGTCATGTCTTCAGCGACACTCGCAAGATTAACACGAGTCAATTGACGTAAGAATCATTAAAATCGGCAAACGCGTTCGGTCTCTAGAGTGCCACAAAGGAACATACATACATAATATAGGCTGATGATGATGATTATATAGAGGTGCGAGCGTCTCACCATCGCTTCCGCCAGGTCTTGAGTTTGCCGCCCAGCTTGGCGAGATGGCCGCTCTTCTCGAGCGCGTCGGGCCGGCGCGCGTCCGCGGGCGGCGCGCGGGCCAGCGACGCCAGCGACGGCGACGCGCTCGTGGCGCCCGACACCGCGTCCGGCGGGATCGCGTAGTCGTCCGACATGCCCGACTCGAACGACGTGTCTGCGGGGGCGGGCCCGTCACGTTATTACACAACAACTAATATTTTACCTCTATTTGAAGCCGAATTTAGACCTGCTAAAAAAACACGCTAGTAGCAATACAATAATAATAATGATTTTATTTATTCAGACCATAACTTATCCAATGCGAGGCCACAAAGCGATCGAGTTTGGAGTGGGCGATCGAACGCCGCAATGTATTGCAACCTGCACAATTTTTCTTGCTGGTAAACCAGCAATCGTGCGTTTAATATTTTTTGAAGTGCAATCGGTTAAATATCTTTCTCCTTTTTGTACTTGTATCTCATTGTTTGTAACTTGTCTTTATTTCTGTATTTCCTGTACAATAAATCATTTACTTAGAAAGCTATGTGTGATAAAGTGTTAGCAGTGATATCACACCATACCTCTGGTTTTGCTCTGCTGGCTGGGCGACCCACTGTATCACACAAATGTCATACCACCCCTACACACACAAGTCACACCATACCTCTGGTTTTGCTCTGCTGGCTGGGCGACCCACTGTATCACACAAATGTCACACCACCCCTACACACACAAATCACACCATACCTCTGGTTTTGCTCTGCTGGCTGGGCGACCCACTGTATCACACAAATGTCATACCACCCCTACACACACAAATCACACCATACCTCTGGTTTTGCTCTGCTGGCTGGGCGACCCACTGTATCACACAAATGTCACACCACCCCTACACACACAAATCACACCATACCTCTGGTTTTGCTCTGCTTGCTGGGCGACCCACTGTATCACACAAATGTCACACCACCCCTACACACACAAATCACACCATACCTCTGGTTTTGCTCTGCTGGCTGGGCGACCCACTGTATCACACAAATGTCACACCACCCCTACACACACAAATCACACCATACCTCTGGTTTTGCTCTGCTTGCTGGGCGACCCACTGTATCACACAAATGTCACACCACCCCTACACACACAAATCACACCATACCTCTGGTTTTGCTCTGCTGGCTGGGCGACCCACTGTATCACACAAATGTCACACCACCCCTACACACACAAATCACACCATACCTCTGGTTTTGCTCTGCTGGCTGGGCGACCCACTGTATCACACAAATGTCACACCATCCCTACACACACAAATCACACCATACCTCTGGTTTTGCTCTGCTTGCTGGGCGACCCACTGTATCACACAAATGTCACACCACCCCTACACACACAAATCACACCATACCTCTGGTTTTGCTCTGCTGGCTGGGCGACCCACTGTATCACACAAATGTCACACCACCCCTACACACACAAATCACACCATACCTCTGGTTTTGCTCTGCTGGCTGGGCGACCCACTGTATCACACAAATGTCACACCACCCCTACACACACAAATCACACCATACCTCTGGTTTTGCTCTGCTTGCTGGGCGACCCACTGCTGGACCGCTTGGCCGGACTAAGGCTCGAACTAGTTTTCACACTCTTCGAAGGGCTGCTGGCACTGAGACTGGTGTCCGAAGAACTGCATTGGCCATTCGCCGTGTTGGCCAATACTAGGCCGTGATTGGACGTTTGCTGGATAGAGGCTGGTAGTACTGATGTTAGGTTAACGTTGTTGATTGGCTGGTTCGAGGTTTGAGCTGCGAGGATTGGTTAGATTAGTAAATAGGGCGTCTGTGTGTGATAATGAGGATAGTAGTGATAATAGTGGAGGTGATAATAGTGTGAACATAACGAGAGTCATACGAAAGTTACTGAAATTGATGTATTATTATCATTATCACGATTAAGCGCATATAATGTATGCCACTACACTGGGAGCAGACTTCCTTTTGCAATGAGAGGACTTGTGCTGTAGTCACCAGAATCAAATTAAGTTTTACGATGCACAAAGTAAAGTAAACGTCAAAATGGCCGACACAATAATGCCCAATAATTGATACGTAAACAGAGTTAATAATATTGGTGGTAGGTCACACCATTTATTCCTTATTTATTTATTTATTTATTTAAAACAAGACAACAAAAGGCCCAAAATTGGTTAATAAACGAGGGTTAGTATACAACAAACAAACGAATCCTAGAACTAAAACAAAGCAAACATCGGTCAAGAGACTTCTATCTTCTGCCGGTCAGCACCTGGGCATAATGGCGCATACAAGGCGAGTCACACTTCGCCGCCACAGTTTATGCTCAACGGTCGACATGTGAGTCAAAGCAGGTGAGCTTAGATAGCGATTAAGCACACCCGTATTGTCCCGCTGACAGCGATGCGACGTGATGTCCTTGTGCATGGAAAGTCATTGAAGATAGCCTTGAAGTCTTAGAGGAATCTGTCGACCCTGGAGTCCGAAGTCATGATACGAATACTAGTACTCACCAAAGACGTGATGCGGCGTGTTGTGGACCGCGACGCCCATAGACTCTTCGCCGTCGGAGGAGTCATCCGACGAATCGCCCGTGAAGGGCATCGACCTTATTTGACTCGCTCGCTGGAAACATAAGCCGTAATTAGATCTCATAACTTTGTTGGAGTTAAAGAGTTGGGCGGGATTCCGCAGCAGCTACCGCTAGGCATACTTTTAGTTAATGTGAATCAGCTTGAGGTCTATACTGTATTTATTTTAACATTTGAATTAACTGTCAAAGTATCGCACACGTTTTTCGGCAATTGGAAGGGAAATTTAAAAAAGCACATACATGTAATTTATTAGCGGTATTTATTATTAGACATAATGAAAACGGGATATTGACCGCTATTACCTTATAGGTTTGATGAGCTCCCGATATTTCGATGCAGTTGCATGCATCATGATCACGGGCAAACTGACGAAACGAGGGTGGGCACTAATGTTGCGCAGACCGGGCTCTGTCTACCCGCATTTTTGCGCGCCGACTGCGCGCACTGCCACTACTATCGGTCGCGTTCTCACTTGTTACTCGATTCAAGCACACAACACTTACGGTGTCACTACGCGTACCCGAAATATCGGGAGCTCATCAAACCTATAAGGTAATCGCGGTCAATATCCCGTTTTCATTATGTCTAATGCAATTAACCGTGAATCATTTAAAACTGGTATTTATTATGTTTTCCTAGTACAAGTGTACAAGTTAACAAGATTTTTAATAGTGTTTTGTTTTACTTAAAAACGTGTGCAAATTTGACCGTTGAATTTCAAATGTTAAAATAAATGAAATACTTCTAAATAAATAAAATATAATTTACTCACAAAAATTAAAATGAAAATAAAGAACAAGTAGGTAACAACAAATGAAAAACCATTACAATTTTGTGAAAAGGCTGCTGCTGGTTAAAACGGGCTACAAGAGGGCAAAAAACGAAAAATATTCAATAATGAACTCGCGAGGTCGACACTCTACAGCTCACAGAGAGCCACTATTTATAAGGTGATAGAAAATTTAGCTCACATCAATAAGGTAGCATGGTTTAAGTTTTACATGAGTACAACATGAACGGCCTTCATAGTCAACTGTGTGAATCAAAATCAACCGGGTTATGGTTATCCTTCCTTTGTAGTGTAATTCATCTGTGATTACGTATTGTAAGAGCTAATGACTTTGTGCCAAGTTTCTTGCGGCGCATTCTTCTTGGCAATCACGGTCTTTCCGAAAGCACTGGTAGACTAAAAAATAACATGTAAAAGAGCATTCAACTGCCCATTTGCTGAATAAAATTAATATTGAATGTCTGATTTATTTCTGACTTACCCCTTTGACGGTAGCGTAGACGGGCACCGAGATGTCCTGATAGCTGGTGGACTCGTGCACGGGCCGCGCGCAGGGCGCCGGGCTCAGCTGCTCCTCGACCGACTGCTGCAGCCCGTCCGCCGCCACCTGGGCACGAAGGCACGCTTATTGCAATACCTTTAAGGATTTAGATACAGACCGTAAACTAAACTGCGACGCACGTTCAACATGACCAAACATAGCAATGCATGGGGCAAAATTATATGACAGGTAAGGAGTTCCTATAAACTCAATTATCAAGAGGGAGCCAAACGAGCAAGCCCCCGCAGCCCGAGCAGTGACCCGCTTGCTCGTTTGCTCTTTGATCACTTGATCACCGCCACCCATGAGAACCCCAAGAGTAGGGACTAGGGAGTCCGTTGCCAGCCTTTAAGGAGGAAAAGGGATAGAGGAAAAAGGGGTTGGTGGGGGATGCTTGTTCCATATACTAGTGATCACTCCAAGTTTTGTTTGCAAAAATATGTTTTTAATAAAAGTGTAAAAATCAAACAAAATAATAACGCAATTATTTTCTTCTTTTTTCAATACGACTAAAGACTCATCATAATTTTTTTTTTATTCATTACTGTATGTTTGAGAAAAGCATTATACAAGCTTCGGCCGGAACAGGTGTTGCCGGACTCGTACTATAGCCGGCCTCGTATTACTCGGCCGTCTAACCCCTTTGCCCGGCAACCCGTTTCTTCCCGGCTTCTGCAGTAATGTACTATTTGTAGTGTTCAATAACTAGATCAGTGATGGGCAAAGTACGGCCCGCGGAAGTATTTTATCCGGCCCGCTGATGTTCCTTCGAAATGAATAGTACCTATATGGCCCGCGATAATAATTATTTTGATCGTCCTGCCCTGCAGTATAAAATAAAATAATAGATGAATAAGTAAAGGAGTCAGTTAGACTAGCCGCGTTGTTCTTGTGTTGCGAGTCAAAAATTACAAAAGATTTTGAAATTTCAAAAAATTTAAAGTAAAATGCATTTTTAATATAATTCTGGCCCTCCTCTAAAATATCTGTAGCTTTCTGGCCCCCATGAAGAAAGTTTGCCCACCACTGAACTAGATGGCGCCAGGCTGTCGGTGTGTGTGTGGGCCCTCACCTGGTATATCTTGGCCTCCCAGCTGGGGAAGCGGTGCAGCGGCGGCGTGGGCGGCCGCGGCGGCTCGCTAGCGCACGAGTCGCCGGTGGAGGAGCCGCCGCGGCTGCCCGGCGCCGCCGCGCCGCCCTGCCACGCCGGCGTGCGCTCTAACACAAAACACAATATAAATCACCATCGTCATCATCACCAGCCTCTTTTACGTCCCACTAGTGGACATAGGCCTCCTCCCACAATGAGAGGGCTTGGGGTATAGCTCC
Source organism: Clepsis dumicolana (assembly GCA_963691665.1). Classification (NCBI taxonomy): domain Eukaryota; kingdom Metazoa; phylum Arthropoda; class Insecta; order Lepidoptera; family Tortricidae; genus Clepsis; species Clepsis dumicolana. The sequence goes on along the minus strand of OY829520.1, from coordinate 11,110,943 downwards.
CACGCGGGCCCAGTGCGGATTGGGAACTTCACAATGTTTTGCTTCACCGAAAAGCTCATGATAAATTACAAATGTAATTCCCGCACATAAATTCCAAAAAACTCGGAGGTGCGAGCCGGGGTTTGAACTCTGCTTGAGAGGCAATAGGTCAAACCACTAGGCTATCACGGCTATTAAATAACAAAATAAATAAATAAAATAAAATCTTTGTTTAGGAGACTAATACACATGCCTGAACTAGGATGATCCTGTGTTTCAGGCGAGAAAGGACTTACATAAACCATCCTAAAACCGAATACTTGCAAAAAATCTACTAATACCAAGGTAAATTACAAAATAATATTAACAAAATTACATGCTATCATTAGGTCGATCTCTAAGGATCTCCAATTGCATCAGAGCACCAAACCAAATTGCACCAAAGATATTATAGAAAGATTAGCTTATGCCCCGCGGCTTTGCCCCCGTGAAATATTTCAAAACGAGCTAGTTCCCTATCCTGTGTGAATTTCGAAAAATCCCTTCTTAAGTGCACCTCTAGGATACTCAAGATATATGTCTGCCAAATTTGAAGTCTCTAGGTCCAGTGGTTTAAGCTGTTCGTTGTCTGTCAGTCAGTCACGGTCTTCTTTTATAGGTATAGATAATATCTTAAAAACGGCTACCTAAGTTGATTTTAATGAAAGCTAAGAACCATCTCGATTAAACTAGCTTTCAATTAAAAAAAACTGCATTCCGATAGTTCTATCTGTTAAGGAAAGAGAGTATTTTAATCCTTGATAGAAATGGGACCGATTGGCATTAAAAAAAAGTTCAAACCTGTCGATTTTCTCGATTGTCATCACTTAAAAAGTTAGTAAAGGTCTCCTAAGAGCATTTTCGCGTAGCAGCAAGGGATCTAGTAGCTGCCCTTACTACCCCATCTCAACTTTCCACCCTGTATAAAGATATTTAAGTATATAAGGATATTAACCTCTGCTGGGCGTGTATATTTCAGCGTAGTCGTGGGTGGTGTCGCCATCAGTCGAGGTGTTGGGCGTCGTTGGTAACACGACCAGGTTCTCCACGGCCGCCTAGAAAATAAAGCGGATATGAGAATACCAAAAATTAAAAACAGTAATTAAGCTTATACAGTCAGCAGCAGCAGTAGCTAAGCAACCGAAGTGATCACAATGATTACACAAGCTCTTATGTCTATAACAATAGAGCCGTGCTTAGATCATTGTGGACGCGTCGGTTGCTTAACTACTTTCGCTGCTGACTGTACCAGTTCAGGGAACTAACCTTTGTGCAAAGATAGCTGGCGTAGGCTATAAAACGAATTAATTAACTACTTAATTAATGCAGGGTATTTTGACACTCGTCATCGGATTGAAATGACAGTTTTGCATGAGCTGCTGTTTCCTATAGAGGTACCAATTGTCAGCCCATACTAAAACTGTCATAAACAAGTTGAAAAACCTACAACATTTCAAAGTTCAATGTTTCAAAAACGCGTGAACCGATTTTAATGAAACTTAGCTAAAAACCATCTCGATTAAACTAGCTTTCGATTACAAAAAACCGCATCGAAATCGGTCGACCCGTTTGGGAGCTGTGATGCCACAGACAAATATGTAGATACACAGGTCAAACTTATAACACCCCTCTTTTTCGTCGGGGGTTTAAAATTGCGAGCGAATTAGACTAGACTAGAATAAGCCTGCATGGTCTTAAGCCATATAGAGTCGATAATTCTTATTTTTTAGGGCACAGCCTTAGCCCCTCAGAAACCACCCCACCATCCACCTTAATATGTTCTCGTCAATTTCAACTCACAGCTAAATCCTCCGCCAGCAGGCTGGCAGTGGTCCTCTCGTCCATGGTGCGGTTCATGGTGTTCAGCTGGGGCGGCGCGGGCGCAGCGCTCGCGATGCTCGGCGTCCCGATGGACAGGTTGCGCCGGTGCCGCACTGGCGTGCTGTAGTGGGGCTCCGCTGTGGCGATGGGTAGCTGTGGGTAAGTACAAGATGTAGCCTTGGAAGGAATGCTCTTAGTTCTGTTTATAAGAATACATCGGCTAATACCTTCGATCGATAATTACCTAGAGTAAGACAGCCGGTGTAATTACACGCATAAGCATTACGGGCATAAGAGGCATTTCATGTTTGCTCTCTAGGTTGTCAATGCATTTGCAAACCCTCCGGGGTTGTGGGTGTCTATGGGTAGTGGTGGTCACTTACCATCAGGGCCGTGTTTTATAAAGCTACAATTTACAATTTACAAGCGGAAGTCTCATTCTATCACCTTTTATTAGAAAGAGACTTCCGCTTGTAAATTGTAACTTGTAGCTTTATAAAACACGGCGCAGGTGGCCTTGCTGGTTTGCCTTCTTTGTCGTACAAAAAAAAGATGATCGGTCGCGAATAAAAACGATGTAAAAATATGGCAGCGTTCTAGTGTCACTTTGCTAATATAATCCTTAAGCTGTTACAATAACGTGCCAATTTTGCTTCTAATAAATAAGAGCTCACTCTTCAAGTGAGCCAATATTTGTCAAAGCCTATTACGCAGTATTATGATAGTGTTTGTTATTCTCCACCAATGAGAGACAAGCTACTGGCCTATGATTGGTGGAAATTGACAGATAGACCTCACTCGACACTAGCGATCCTAGCGGATTTTTGACTCGCGATAGCCGTCATTGGTTTGCTATAAAAGAAAACTTAGACAACAAACAATAAAAGTGCACGCATTCTACCTTTGCCCGGAACTCTAGCATGAAGTGCCACTATTCATAAACTCAAGCCTCCATTAGTTTTTTTTTCTTATATTTTATTGAGGCTTTGGTACACCTGATGTGACCATGTCAGCCTCATGGGAAGACTTTGGATATTAATAGTTTACGGAGCATAGCCTCCAGTGCTAGTTTCCCTAGCAATGAAGGAGCTCTCTACAAATTTGTAAATTTGGACAGCATTTCCGGACAAAGGGTTGAACAACACAACATTAATCCCTCCATTACTCAGGTCCAAGCACCCCAAATATCTGCATCTGATGCTTTCGTTCTGGACACACTCCACCAAAAAATTTATTAAATCCTCTGTTACCCCACAAGTTATGCATTTCGGGGACTGTACAATTCTCATCCTCCATTAGTTAAAACAGGTTTTGTCTTCTTCTTACTGACGGAAATGTCAATGTGACAAAAAAGGACAAACGAACTTTAACGGCATTATAGTTAAACTAGGTTTATGAATAATAGGGTTTGTAATTATCAGACAGAATCTCTGTCTAATTAGCTTCGTTGGAAAGGGTTACAACAACGAAAAACAAGTGAGATATTGAAACAAGTGCTGACATAAACATTAAAACATTAATCTCATTTATTGAGTTTTGGTATCTGGGTATCACTACAAAATTATACAGCTAAAACTAAGAATGGTGACAAAATCATTAGACCACAGAAACGTGAACCAAGGCAATGTAAACCATCTACAAACTACCTGTGGCCCTTCGAGGCTCTCTGATCTCCGTCTATGGGCAGCCAAGAGGCTGGAGGTGGCCCTGGGGGAGCCCTCCTCGGCCCGCACCTCGAGGGACAGGCTTGCTCGGGTTGGGAGGAACTGGTGGGTAATGGGGGGTTACTCAGGAGTGAAATTACTTTCTATATAACTTATTATAGAAATATGAAATGTATTTTTAATGTAACTAAATATTAGACGTAGCAAATCAACTAAACTGGCCGTTGAAGATAATGGTAATTCCATTCATTTGAACAGATATTAATGAGCTACATTTAATGACCAACTGGAATTTGTCTGTTATGCATACAGTCACCATCAATATCCCCCTAATAGCAGAGTTTGATTATTAAATCACATTGTGTATCTAGAGGGGTATTACCCAAATAATTTCAAGCTCCTAGATTGCCTCAATATGATCAACAGCAACTGCTAACTAAACTAAGTATATCTATACTAATATAATACTTAACAGATAACTGTCTGTTTGTAGGGGCAATCTTTGAAAATACTGAACCGATAAAAAAATCTTTCTCTAATGGAAAGCTATATTGTCCTTGATTGAAATAGGTTACTTCTTCTCCGGGAAAGTGTGAAGTTCCCCTGAGATGCAGATGAATTGCTGGCATAAACTAGTTAGGTAATAAAATCCGAACTGACCTTACTCACCGCGGAGTTCCTAGTCCCCTGCGTGGCAATATGGTTCCTTAGCAGTTCCAACTGCTGGTTGCAGCGCTGGTTTTGCTCCCGGAGCTGCTGGTTCTGCTGTTCGAGCTCCTTGAGCTTGTTGGTGACCCACTCCTTGATGCGAGCCGCCTTCGCCTCCACCTGCTTAGCGTCTTGGAGCCGCAACTGCTTCTGAGGCAAAGAAAAATGTTAGCAACAGTGCCGTGAGTATGGGTGTGCCAGGGGTGCTCAGGCAGTGTCCATTGAGGGCATGAAAATTTTTAACCAGGGTTTTTGGGGTGTCTGAGGTGTCAAGCTCGCACAGGATGCATCAGAGGCTTGTTACGGCACAGGTAAGCAATGGCTTTAAGATCTACTTTATTAACGCCGTATGTTCCTGGGTAAAACATCAAACTCTAATTTTAATATAATCTTAATTTCGAAGTCCGGTTTAATAAAGTGAACTCTGGTACATATTACAGAAGTGGCTTAAGATTGCATTTAATGTAGTTTTTGTACGAAATTCCAGTGATGTGAATGCTGCTAATTAATAGTATATACTACTTTATTTACATAATAAAAGCAATTTACAATGACATTAAATCTAAGCTTAAACTAAATAAACTACAACTTAAAACTAAATTAAATCTAAATAGGGCCCCCGTGGCATAGTGCCCAAAAGGCTGGCAGCGTTGCCTCGCTGAATAGCGATGCTGATTCTTTGAGAGAGAAAACTGCCAGCCCTTTGGTCACAAGTTGCATCAACTAAGCGCTTTTGTAACTCAGAAATAAGCTTGTAAGCGCTGGGACCCCATGGACCCAAAGTTTCAAACCCGACAGGAACAAAATTATAATTCGGACCGAGAGATTGATACTTAGAATTTTTTCTATTTTCAGCCGTTTCTGCCGCCGCACCAGCTTTTTGTGTGGTTCCCTGGAGATGTGAGGGTGCTACTGTATCGACACAGGTCGCATCCCAAACCAGAACCCTACCCATTCTCCAGGGAATCAGAGACATACCGTCCGGCCTTTTGCCATCGTCGCGGGCAATGCCGCTTGGCTCCAAAATGGCCGGCACGTTCGCAGAGGCAAGAGCCCGGCGGATTATGTCATTGAGCGCGGCATGACGGGAGAAACGGCCGGCGCTCTTTTGACAGGAAAGACCATGGTGTCCCGTTTCGTCCACATTGGTGCCACAGAGGCAACGGAACACAGGCGCACAGGCGCGTGAACACAGCGCAACACCCAGTCTTAGCCCGACTGCAATTCTCAGTGTTTCAGGCTCAAGAAAGGTTCCGGTGTTAACGGTGCTGCTAATTTGAATTAATTTATCCAGACATTATACAGGTAAGTACTGTTTTAATTCATGACTCTAACAAACTTGTATCAATCAGACTTATAAAATAATAAGGAAGTACTCCAATTAGAATGTAATTCTCATGGATTCCGTTTTCTATAACCAGGCTACGAATTTTAAACGTTAAAACAGTATAAGAAACTTAATTTATGAGGGTAATTGTATTAATCATCACAAGAAGGTACTTAAAAACAAAATATTCTTAAAGGAAAGTATAAACTTTTCAATGGTTTACCTCCATATTAATAAATGTTTATTCTCGCATAAAAAGACCATTTCCCCGTGAATCACGTACACTATTTGATTTTAAACTGTTGCCACCCAGGCAAACCATGTCGGAATAAATTTAATACTAGCATTTTCATTCATAAATTCACTGAAAACCAAACAATAAACATCGCAGCAAAGCGCAGCGCACTCCATTTTGACGTTGGACGTCACTGTCTAGAGATGACGTTTGAGGCGTTAGGCGTTTTATTTCGATCAAGCTGCGTTTCGTTGCACGGTAAGTTGAATTTAGTGCAACCGGAAGTGAGTCATGTCTTTTAAGGATGCATTCCTGTTAATGAATGTAATTTTGATTTTCGGTTATTAAAAATAATGCCGCATTATGATTGCAACCATGTATTAAATTAACTATTATTTCATTTAAGTCCAAGTCAATTCAATGTTATTTTACCTGTTCTTCGATTTGTCCTTCAAGTCGAGTTATGGCTTTAGGCGCGCCGTCAGCGCCCGCCGGCCAATCGCATAGCCGCTGCTCCATGGCGCGGACCTGAAACCAACAAAAAACACTTTTTATACAAAGATTCTTTTAAAACCATTGAACCCCCCATAAACCCCTTTTCGTCTCAAACGGACAACCGATATAATTATGATTGATAATCCACGCCTTGAGTTATAAGAACAATCAGCTCAGACAAGGCGCGACTACGTCTGGAGCCGAGTTCCTAAAAGGGTTTACAATTCTCTAGATTTGCATACTTACATATAAAATGTCCTCTAGCTATCACAATTTCTTAAATTTTGTGAATTTTCCACCACATCCTGTTTTTTTATTTAATACTTATGTATATTGCGTTTGACTGAATTCATTGAACAACAACCGATTAATAAACCAAACCATTGCGTCAAAAACCACAACCGCATAATACTAGCTACATTACAAAACAATAGAGGTACCTAAATGCCACAGGACTTCAATTTGCCCACAGAATAATGCTACATTATTCAGCCTAGATAAACCGCACATAACAACCCTCTAACTAACACCGTCCAAGTTTTGTACACTGATGATGACTGATGGTCAAATCTATTTATCACTTTCACGTGTATTGCGTGAAAGTGAGACAGAGCGTCTAGTTTCGGCTTATTTTATATTACAATTATTAGCGCTCCAAATAGACCTTATGTTTTAGTTTGATGTGACATAAACATACGTTAATCACGAGTACTAGATACGACAGATCTTATAATTATAACAATTTAGAGAATGGTACACAACACAATTAAAATTTACTTACTATTTAATCTAAGGAAGTACTAAATTTAACAAGAGAAAGTGATACCAGCTACCAGATATTTCGTTGAATAATCATGATTATTAAAAACCACACCGTAATTTGCTTAAACCCGAACCGTAAATAAATAAAAATTAATAAATATCATCATGGGACAAATTGACACCAATTGACCTAGTCCCAAACTAGGCAAAGCCTGTCCTATGGGTACTAGACAACGGATAAACATACTTATACTTATAGATAAATACATACTTATATGCATATTAAACATCCAAGACCCGAGAACAAACATTCGTATTCATCACACAAACATCTGCCCCGACCGGGATTCGAACCCGGGACCTCAAGCTTCATAGTCAGGGTTGCTAACCACTAGGCCATCCGGACATAAAGCGATTACACACAAATTATTTAAATGTAAATTAGGTAGTGACACAAAACAACCATTCCAATGCACGCGTGTAGACTACAGGGTGGGGATTAATCAATCGTGGGGGATAGACTAAAGCCCCGAATTGAAATAACCGCGCCGTCCCCAACGGATTACCACCGTATCGTGTTAACCCGAACGGTTAAGTTACATAGCGGCGTTTCCCACTTTATTCGGATGACACAGCTGTCGCTGGAGTCTTAGTTAGACTGTTCTAATATCGAATTTACACAAGTAAGAAAAATTTTGTGAGTCGCATTAGGATTAGAGCATAGCAAGGACCATGAAGCGAACGAGTCAGTAGTAGTTGATAGAGCGAGGCAATTGTAAATATTGTAATGCAGTCTAGTGTAACGTACCTACTCAATTTAGGAAGCTTATACCATCACATAACCAGCCTTATTTTTTACGTCCCACGCGAGCCCAGTGCGGATTGGGAACTTCACAAACACCATTGAATTGCTTCGCAGGAGTGTGCAGGTTTCTTATCGATGTTTTCCTCCACCGAATACCATAATAAATTACCATTTTGGTAAGGAACCCTAAAAACCGGAACTTCCGGAAGGTGAACCAGTAGAATAATAAACAAAATTCCTGCGAAAACTTCGACAAGAACTCAACCCATTAAGATTCGCGGCATAGAAATAGTTACAAAGTTTGAAGATTTGATTTACCAACCTTCATTGTTACCATACTTCGTCTACTTATATTCTTCGTCTGCTTACACAACAGAACAGAATTGAGCAATAATCGAAACTTGTAGATATAAATATTAAATTTTTATACATGGACAATGATTTTAATAGCATTTATAACCGAGTGATTCCCAACATGTGGTCAGCGGCAGAATAAAAATAGAACATTACATTGACGAACTTATTAATAAAGCGTAGATGCGCACTTGATTTTTCTTTTAGCACCTAATTCAGGTGGTTCGCGGCAACCGGAATCTGGTGCCACAAGGGTTCGGCATGGAAAAAGGTTGGGAAAGGCTTAATGGGGAAAGGATGCCATAGGTAACCAAATTGAAGACCCAAACCGTTATTACCGTGTCAACAACCGTGTTTAAATCAAACTAGAAACCCGACAAAGAAAGTCATAAATCATCAGTAACTGTAATGCAACTCCTTGCCCCTTAAACAGTATAACCAACTCAGCTTATCTACCTACTACCCTAGCTGGGCTCACAAAAGAGCGTATTTCTATAGAAAACTTACGGCAGTTACGTCATTTTGCGTTAGGAGGGCAGTACATATCAGGCGATACGTTACGCCATAAAGCATAAAACCCACACGTCCGAGGCGTTAGCTCGTAAACGCATTCCGACGGTTTCACGCACTCCTTCAATCTCTGAATCATCGTCACTTATACTTGGAGTTGAGAAACTTCAGGATTTCATCAGAGATAGTACCTACTGGAACTTGGTACAATGCAAACACTAATAAGGATTAAGTATTGAGAGTAACAAACCTCAGAGTTGGAATAATTATAGTATCCAATAGCCTTTACTATGCAATACCTGTAAAGTGTACGGAATACCCAATAATGGCGAGACAAGATTTGATAGAATACGGTCTTAATTTGACCAAGAATATAAACAACTTCCAAGATCGCTTTGTTATCTTTACACCTGAATTTATCGAAAGCTGTTTAGGTACCTAGCATCGCCGATTTTACAGTCAATCTTTATTTACAAGTACCTGCGAGGCTTCCTTAAGAGCGGTGATAAAACACGTGGGTTTTACGAGCTACTAAAATCAGGGCAACGACCTGAAGCAAGCACAGATTTCTTCCACGATTATGGAGGTAAATCAATTAACGTGACAATAGAGAATCAGAATAAACGCATTTTTATTAAAGTAACGGGAAGACAACAAACGTCATAAAAACACGAAAGCCTAAAAAAATGCCTTTGGGGAAAATTCAAGTTTTTATTGTAACTGAAATGGCTTCGCCGTGCCGCCATTTCGGAAGAGTAACAGCAGAGGGTCGAGCACGACTTTTCGAAACCTGCGTCACGTAAAGTCGAATAGTAAACGTTGTCGAGTTTGTATGACGTTTGGAACAGCGCCCGCCAGTGAGCGTATTTGGAACTAAAATTTAGTATGAGGTTTCTCGATCTCGATACGATAACCGTAACGTTACGCAGCATTCGTAAAGTCATGCTCGACCCTCAGTGCTGGTTTCGTGCGATAAACTGAAAAAGAAAATGCTGCCTTCGTACTTAATCCGTCTTAATCTGTTTTGTGGTTTTCAATAAAGAATATTTGTATTGTATTGTAATCCAGGCTTTAATAAACTCTTTTTAAAAATTTCAACTAACCTAAAGCGATATCTGAAGCTAAACACCATGACCAAACAGTAAATTAAGTGTTGTTAAGTTTGAACAAAGGAAGGATACACCCAGGAATAGCACACATTAATCACATGAGCCGTAATTTGCCTGACTCACGGCACGAGGGGACGCCGCCACTAATATCGGGAATATTCCAGAACTTTCTAAATCCGGTAAAGCTTAGGACAAGGAAAATAAACCATAGTTCGCACTCGCTGGGAAAGTAAACGACTCAACGGAACTCATCAGAACTTGAGCACGACGCAAACATAAGAAAAGGGTCTTGTATATTACTTAATATACTTAATACTATTCAGTCGTAGTATACTTTGTAGGTATCTTAGGTAGGTACACCATAAATATCTCATTCGTCATACTGACAATAAAAAACTCACAAAGCTAATCAATGCTTTACGAAGCTTCAGTGCTGCGTTTAATTTTTGAAAGCACTTTGTATTTTTTACTTTTCTTTTGATACGCACAACGTTTTAATATTTGAGTATCACAAAATCAACATGGATGCTGTTTTATTTGACTTCCATTCATGGATTGCATTTGCACTCCGGTCTAATGTAAATAGCGAAGAGGAAACATACGAGCTCGTTCATTACGAAGCTCTGTCTAATTAAACCGAATTGTTTAGTAACAATCTTCCTTGTTGATTCAACACCAAAACAAGGCAGTTAATTTTAATTTTACAAATGCCTTACCAAGGAAATGGGTAATAAAGTTGTATAAATAGGCAGACGAAAATGTTAATGCACCCGGTTTATTTTTATCTCAACATAATCATGAAAATATAATCAACATTAAACTTGCCTCAAAATCGATGCTGAAAATATCGTTCGATAACGTAACTTGACTTGATTGGACTTATTAAAATAAATCGCAACTGAACGCATCCATAAATGTCACTGTCACCGGAAGTGTGATTTGAACTTTTTCGTTTTTGTTTGACGTATGCTACGTGTATTTTTCTGTTGGCAATAATTTCAAAAAATACTTTTGTGAAGTATTTATCCTGTATTCAAAAGGGTCATAGTTTCCATTTCACCAATAAACGTAGAATTTTTTTAATTCAGTTATTATTAAATTCATCTCGCTGTGGCTGTTCAAGGGGCACTTTGGACACGCGAGCCACTGCCACTCTAAACTCTAAAGCCCTTTAACGGTTTGTTTTTCTCGCTGTAGCGCAATCAATCTAAATGTTTACAACGACGCGTTCCATTTGCCGCTCGAAATAGATCAAAGTGACGAGTCGCCATCGGAAGCGGTTCTTTAACACCATCGATGTGAGTTTATGGGAAAGGACGTGTTTTTAATAGTATTCACGGGTATGCCTGGATGCAGGGACAAAGAGGAACCCGTTGAATGTAAAAAGTTTGTTAACGATTTGATATTAGATACCCGCATAGACATATAGGTTAAAGAAATTGCAGACCGCGCTGAAACAGTAGGTCTGTGTACCTAATAGGTGAAATCTAGGTACGATTGTTTTCTGTTGATTTGTTACGTAATCCTTGTTGTTTCTCTCCACTTTCTTCTCTGCTTCTGACCGAACTGTAGGTACGCAGCCAAAGTAACACGTATTTAAAATGTTGGAAAGGACTGCTCCCCGACAAGAGCCCAAATCATTCATACTGAACGATGGACAATATCTGGTTTAATTCACGCACGGTGTTTTCGATCCGTATTTGTCAATCTCAACCGTCTGGAACAAGCGTGCCGCTCCATTTGGCGCCAAAAACAGATCAAAGTGCCCTCGGATGCGAGACATCCGGACTCCATGGTATTTAGGCCGGATTAATTTACTCCTTCGTCGACGTTCAGAATTTAAAAAAGTCTAATTTCGACTGATTTCGACCGGAAATTTTATGAACGTCCGGCATGTTGGCGAACGTGCTTTTTGAGCAGTGCCCTTAGTGTACTTAATCAAAAAGCACAAAATAACTCTCGATCGCGTTTGCGTTAAAGTGTCAAATAGTATGAGAATTGTTAAACGCGAACGCGATCGAGACGTATTTCTTGGCCTGGTCGGCGATTATATTAGGCGCTCTTGTAGATGAGTTAAAGTTTAATGTTTGAAATACTACAATGATCTAAGCACGGCTCTATTTATATAGTCATAAGAGCTTGTGCAGATCATTGTGACCGCTTAGTTTCTTAGCTACTTCTGCTGCTGACTGTACACTAAATTTTATCGACGACATGAAACATTCGTCACTTTGTAACAAATTGGCAAGTGCGAGAGGAACAAATGCTTTACGTCGTCGATAAACGTTAGCATGCCAAGGGACTATTCGATCTACATTTCATTGCCAATATGAAGCGCGCTAAAACAATATCTTTTCAAGTCGGCAGTACACGCCGAATCGTCATACACATAATATACTTACTTAGGTACCTACTGACTTTTGTAACGTTGGTGAAATAAGGTAGGGGCCTGGCTCCTGCTTCACCAACTTTACAATTGTCAGTTTTCAATGACAATTCGGTGTCAATTGCTGACATGAAGAAGTTTCGTTTCAGCGCGCTCCGTACTGGCCAAGAAATGTAGTTCGAATTGTCATGACAAACTGACTATTGTAAAGTTGGTGAAATAGGGGCCTGGTTGACACTTGACATTGACTGATTAAACCAAACATGCAACAGATTTCATTTACAAAAAAATTTTGGTCTCTCCATAAAAGGTCTCACGAGCACGACCAATCAACTTATTCGCAAAAGGAAAAAGCCGACATTAATAAATAATAAATAAATATCATGGGACAAATTGACACCAATTGACCTAGTCCCAAACTAGGCAAAGCCTGTACTATAAACATACTTATATAGATAAATACATAATTAAATACATATTAAACATCCAAGACCCGAGAACAAACATTTGTAGGTATTCATCATACAGACATCTGCCCCAACCGGGATTCCAACCCGGGAACTCAAGCTTCATAGTCAGGGTCTCTAACCACTAGGCTATTCGGTCGTCTCATTAATAACTTTAACACCATATACATGTAGGTAAGTAAGTATCTCTAATGCATTTTCCTCAACAAACAAGCCCACAAATCCGTAACACAAGACATCTTCATGTATTTTACGTATCCTTCGGCTCAAGTTCTAATTAACTTTGCAAGTCCCAGGTTCATAATTAGCGGGAAATATATGTCTCACTAGTTTTCCCGCAGTTCCGTTTGCGCAGAATGTTCCCGTGGGATACAATACTGGGCAAGGTAGGAACCGCGCACTGAGGGTTCCTCGCTAATTGCTTTCAAGAGTAATGAAAACTGGTATTGCGACTGTGGTGATTACTTTTCACCTGGTAACCAACTTGCTCGATTGCCGTTAAGCTTTTGTAAAACATATTAGGTATTAACTAAGTAGGTACATTGTCATCATAAATACCTATTTAAAATTAAATCCTGCCTTTTTGCGTGAATTATTATAGAGTACCTACATATCAATCAGGCTATCACCGAAGTTAACAAAATCAAAATATTCACAATACAATAAGGAAGTAGGTAGGTAAGTATGTAGTTATCTTGTTTTCTTTTAAGATGCGTTCCAACCTCTGGGAAAATTTAAAAAGTATCCCAGTCACGTCTTCGTATCCAAAGTTTTCAAGTTTCGAGAGGCTAAATTTAATAACTAATTTAATATCATAAATATGAAGATTTATGATTAAACAACAAGTTATTTACAGGAAAAAAGAAATAGGCCATCAATCCATCATACAACTGTAAGCAGGCAGATACTCGAAGTTATCATATTAACAACTAATTACTTATCAACTTTCGCATACATGTTACATAATTAATTATAGACATACTTAGTGGAAAAACCTTTCTCCCACGGGCCAGGCAAAAATCAAAAATCAATCTTTTGACAATGTCATAAACATTTTGACGGGGGAAAGCTTTTCTCATTTTAACTATACTTGCATTTTAATAGTAAAACATAAAAAAGTCGAGTAAGTAACCAATATGATACTGGCACATAACAATCTCACCTAAAAAAAAGTTTCTTTAAAAATTTAAAACATTAAAAAAAATTACCTCCCCATCCCGCCACCATCTTGACTAATTCGAAATCCAAATCCAATTCATAAAGTCACATTCACAACGGAACTCGATCCCGCGGGTATGAACTCAACGGTATTCCTCAGTGGAGAGCGTTTACGAGTATGGCGCGCGACGTGCGCGCTCGGTGCGGCGCGGCGGCGAACTAACGTCCTACCACAGAGTACTGTCCTACTCTCCTGCAGGACGTGCAGCGTTCACGAGGATCGATATTTACATAGTGCTTTTAATATGCAGTTGCGTGTTTATTTTTAAACGATGTCTTGCGGCTTGGGAATAGGGTTAATGACTGATGTCAAAATAAAATAATTTGACACTTATCACTTGGGAAAATACTGGTAAAAAGAAGCCTCACTTATTAATGCCATCTAGAACACTGTAGCGTAGGTACGTATTTATTTTCTGAACTTTTAGAAGCATAAACATTGACCTATAATGACCTCTCAAGCAGAGGGTTGTGGGTTCGAGCCCCAGCTCGCACCTCTGATTTTTCGAAATTTGTTTGCAAAATTGCAATTGTAATTTCTCATGAGCTTTTCAGTGAAGGAAAATATCGCGAGGAAACCTGCAAAACAATTACGCACTGGACCCGCGTGGGAACTAGAGTCCAAGCCCTCTCATTCTGAGAGGTGGCCTATGTCCAGCAGTGGGCGTTAATAGGCTGATGATACTCATGAGAAACTGCAAATACTTGAGCCGCAGTGCACAAGCTTGAAAAATTGGTGAATATAATCCACACATGAACTGACACGTCCAATTTATGATAATTTCATTTTATACTTTTTTTTTGTACTATAAGGAAGACAAACGAACAAGTGAGTCACCTGATGGTATAAGTGGTCATCACTGCCCATATAGACACCCGCAACCCCGTTGGGTTTGCAGGTGCGTTGCTAACCTAGAGGGCTAAGATGAAATGCCTCTTGTGCCAGTGATTTCCTCGGCTGTCTTACTCTCTGTACTGGAATACAACAGTGCAAGCACTGCTGTTTAGCGGCAGATGGTCAGAAATCAGAAATCTTTATTTATCTTTATATTTGGTGGTAGCGATGTGGACGGACCTCACACAAGGTCCTACCCCTTATGAACTAAAGCTTAGTAGTAGGGGGCAGTACGTAGTAGCTAAGGCTTAGTTCATAACATCATGAAAATGTAAATGTCGTGTTCATTTCGTACGGCCATTGTACTGAGTTTGTAATAAACAAGCGCTCTACTCACAGCTCTATATTCAAGAACAGACTAGAATACAAAATGCATATTTTACAGGCGCAATTTGAACCATCCCACAGTGAAATGTCATACTGACTTGTCAAGTCGCCTTCGGCACGCCATTATGACCTTTCGTGGTCTCAATGAAGTGTCTTTTGCATAGGTATTAACTTAAAAGAAAATAAGGGCCACTTTTAACATGAAACTACCGTGAGACTCAATCATAGTGAAATAAAAACGGATCACTCACGTATACAAGTCGAGTTTAGCCCGACATGTTTCGGACTAATTCGTAGTCCTTCCTCTGGGAGTGCACGACCCAGCGGCGGCGAGACGTACACTGCGCGCCGCGGCTCTGCTCGCGCGACTACCAGACGCAGCTGACAGCGGCACACAACCCGACTCAACTCGAACTCGACTTATATACGTGAGTGATCCGTTTTTATTTAACTAAAATAATTAATTATCTTATCTCATAATTCTTAATTATTGAATATAAACTAAGTAGGTAATTAAAGTTGACCAGCATCCATGAGTATCCAACCTCTTTCATGCTGGTGTTTAAGTTTAATAGCTGGATCAAATTTAATTACTGTTTAATATTATTTTCTTTTTTTTTTCCGCGGTGGATGCGGAAAGCACAAGACCGGTCTGAGTAGAGAGTCTTGGGGTAGGCCAATGTCTAGCAGTGGACGTCTTTCGGCTGACATGATGATGATGATGATAGTTTTCACTTTTTTCACGTAACGATCTAATACTTAGTAGCCCCATTTTCTTTTGAGTAAGTAGTATATTTTTGTATAAACAAGCTGTTACTTGAATATAACATTGGTATTTCTCAAATTACTTAATACATATATAGAAAGACTAGGTTTTTTTTTTCTCGAACTGGGATCCGAACCCAGGACCTCCACCACACCGTAGTGTCGCGATACCAACTGCGCCATTCGAGCAATCATTGGTAGCAGCGGAAAACTCCTATGTACTCGTGTTCACGTTTCAGTTTAATTCGAATTACTTGTATTACGATTCTCACAACTCGTAGGTACAAAGTCGGGATCTCTCATCAATCATAGGACTTATTTATAAGCTTCTGTAAAAATAGAGTCCTGTCGAGAGATTAGTCGGTCCTTAGTCGATTCATCGGTATTTAAAGGTGTTAGTAATGGCGGTTATAAACAAGAATTATCTGTGCTGACTGTACCTATTGTCTATGCGTGTTATGCTAGTAGGTAGTAATAGAATTAACTGAAGTAGTTAAGTTTACAAAATTTTATGAATGTAAAGTTATTTGTCATATCTATTACTTATGTCCGACATGATTGTAAAATTGTTATGGAAATAAATGAACTAAACTAAACTAAATAATGGTATATCTATTTGTGACAGTATGAAGTGGATGATTAATTCTGAGAAAAGTTGTTATAATTTAATTTTACTTAGAAATTAAAAGTTGAAGGGAAAAACCTGTAGGAACTCTACCAAGCATAATTTATAGATATCATTTTTAACGCAAAAGCAATTAAATTGCAATATATTTAAACTATTAATTTAAGTAATTAATTACATGACACATATACCTACGTGAGTGATCCGTTTATTTCACTATGATTAGTGAAGTTTAATTCAAGAATCTTATAAACAACACTAAATATCTCTTAAGGAAGAGAAAGCATTGAAACTGCACTTAAATTCACAGCAAAAATTAAAAGTGCTTTATTGTCTATGGCGCCAACGTCTATTTACTGCGACGCGTCGGTATAAATTCAACGATATCCGCGCAAACTTAACAATGCGGTTAAAAATGGCGCCAGTATCTTCGTGGTCTCGTGTGAGAATATCAGTTCCATTTTCATCCACTGGTATTGATCTTGTTTTCTTTTAGCTCAGTTATGCGGGTAGGTAGGTTTTATGTTTAGGGGTACAAGAATCAAATTGGAATGGTGCGACTGTAGAATAAAGTTGTTGTGATAGTCATAGACAAGCATGACGCATCTTGGACTAGGTCCAGGATAGCCTGAAGGTACACTGCCAAGGCTAGAGCCTTGAAATCATGAGGTTTCATGCCAAAATGGAATTGGATGATGCTTTTGGGAAAACAGCGTTAGAAAATTTGACAGCGGAAAATATTATTGTGAACTTGTAAACTATGGTTTCGCGGGCGGTTGGTAGCGGTTTAAGTAGTCTTACATATTTCAAACATATATAGGTTGTTAAGGGTTTTTCTACAGAACGCTTGTACAAATTCGTAATGCGAACTAATTGTGATTGTGAGAATATTGTTTTCTGGGGTTCTAGTGAAAAAGGAATTAAGTCTAAAATAAGCTATTTTGAATTTTAAGTGGAAATGGAGTTGAGCCTAAGCTAAATTTACTTTACAATGATTTTACATTTTAACCATGGTACCTACATTATTCAGGAACATCAGATATGGATAGATAAACTAACCAAGTTAAAACAGTAGAAAACCCTTGACATTTTTAAACACGACTGAACCGATTTTGAAACTAGCTTTCGATTCAAGAAAACCGTGCCCAAATCAGTCCATCCGATTAGGAGCTACGATGCCACAGACAGACAGATACACAGACACACAAACTCTCTCTCTTAAGTAGGTACATTAAGGGCCACTTTCAGCAAAAACATAAATCTAGTTAAAGTCTTAAAACCAGGTTTAAGTTAAGGTGTACATTTTGACATAACTATAAACTGGACCTAACACTGAACTTTTTTTAAACCTCGTTTTTTTTTCAGCATCAGAAAGAAGGTGAACTATCTTGACATGTTATATTTTTATTGAAAAACGCTTTTAAAAAATGAGTAACCATTACGTGTAAAATCATAACAATTATGTATAAATAATTGAATCTCATTGTTATTTCATTCTTACTTATTGTGGCTTATTTTTAAAAATCGTTTTCCAATAAAAAAACATGTCAAGTAAAGATTGTTTGACTTTTTTCTAAAGCCAAAAAAACGAAGTAAGTATAAAACTGGGTTTAATTTGTTGCTGCAACAGGACATAAATGTTAAATACGCTATTTTTTTCCACGTAAAGAACACCAACTTCCTTTTAAAACAGTTGCTCCTAAACTAAACTCATGTACTTTTATTATATTGTGATATTATTATTTCCTTTAAAGTTAGCCCATTACTTCCGCCTAATGCCTCACACGGCGTCCGCGTGGCTGCGCACCCACTCGCTGTTAAATCGAATGGTCACGTAACCCCCTGCAGAAAAAAACCCCCGACAATGTTATTTCAAAGTTCAATGTTCCAAAAACGGGTGAACCGATTTTATTGAAACTACGCTAAGAACCATCTCGATTAAACTAGCTTTCGATTGAAAAAGCTGCATCGAAATCGGTCCACCCGTTTGGGAGCTATGATGGCACAGACAGATACACAGATACACAGATACACATGTCAAACTTTTATAAGTTTGACATGTGTATCTGTGTACCCCTCTTTTTCGTCGGGGGCTAAAAAAGGGGGAGATTGTTAGTTTAAATTATATCCTATATGTATATTGGTAACTGATATCCGCAGTAGAACTGGGGTTACCGACATAGCCCGAAGAATTGCGAAACTTAAGTGGCAGTGGGCGGGGCACATAGCTCGCAGAACTGATGGCCGATGGGGTCAGAAGGTTCTCGAATGGCGTCCACGGACCGGGAGACGAGCTGTCGGTAGGCCTCCCAACAAGATGGAGCGACGACCTGGTAAAGATCTCGGGACCGCGGTGGATGCGGAAGGCACAGGACCGGTCAGAGTGGAGAACCTTGAGGGAGGCCTACGAGGGCTGTTTGATAAGTACCCGTTTATGGAAAAAAAAAAACCATTTTTTTGTATATATGCATTTATTTTTCTACGTAGTCACCTTTTAACTCTATACATTTGTTCCACCTATACTCAAGCTTCAATAAACCACCCAAAAAGTATGATTTTGAAAAGTCATTAAAATGGGCCTCTGTGGCGGCAATGACTTCGTCATTTGATCCAAATCGCTTGCCACCGAGCCATTTTTTTAGGTTGGGAAATAAAAAGAAATCGCATGGGGCCAAATCTGGAGAATACGGGGGGTGAGACAATAGTTCGTAGCGTAACTGTGCTAATTTAGCCGTCACAACTCTGGACGAATGAGCCGGGGCGTTGTCGTGATGAAACAGTACTTTTTTCCTTTTTAAATGGGGTCGTTTGTCCTTCAACACGGCGTCAAATTCATCCAATAAATTGGCATAGTACTGCCCTGTTATTGTTTTTCCCTTTTCTAAATAGTCAATATGTATAATACCCTGCGAATCCCAAAAAACGGTCGCCATGACCTTTCCAGCCGATGGGACGGTTTTTGCTTTCTTTGGAGCAGGTTCACCCGGTAAAATACACTTCTTCGACTGCTCTTTCATTTCCGGGGTGTATTGGTGGACCCACGTTTCGTCCACGGTCACAAAACGACGCAGAAACTCCTTCGGGTTACGTTTGAACACGGCCAAACACTGCTCCGAAGTAGTCAGTCGGTTCCCTTTTTGCTCCTCCGTGAGTAAACGCGGCACCCACCTCGCCGATACTTTCTACATACCCAATTTTTCTTCTAATATGTGTTGTACTCTCTCGATTGAAACGTTTACAGCATCAACGATTTCTCGAAGTTTAATTCGGCGGCTAAAACGATATTTTCAATTTTCTTAACCATATCGTCTGTAGTCACCTCAACTGGCCGGCCTGGGCGATCCTCATCAAAGACGGTTGTTCTCCCCCGCTTAAACTCGTTATACCAATATCTGACGGTTGTCATAGAAGGAGCACATTCATGGTAAACCGCTTGCATTCTTACTTTTATTTCATCATATGTTTTTCCTTCCAAAAATAAGAATCTAATTACAGACCGATACTGTTCTTTCTCCATTTTAACAATTTTAAGTTCACGCCTTCACTGAATCGTTGTCAAATGAGAAAAAAAAACAAAAGAATGCCATTTTTTTTTTAATTATCTCGCCTCTGAAAAATGGCTTAAAAAAGGTGGTATACTTATTTGCGGCAAGTGATATTAATATATTTAGAAAACGGGTACTTATCAAACAGCCCTCGTATGTCCAGCAGCGGACGTCAATCGGCTGACATGATGATTGGTAACTGTCTTTAAAAAAAAAATCTGCGACTGCAATAGAGAGATCTCGTTTGCGAGTAAGAGTTGACCAACTTTTTTTATCTATGTCAGTAACCGATAAAAAATGACCCCACACTGCGTACAGTTTGCATAGGAGTAGGGCTCTGCTAACACTGGTAATAAATTAGGCACGCAAGGACTTTTTCGTAATGGCTAAGGAACTCTATCCTGGGCGTGTCCGACACGCTCTTGGCTGGTTTTTTAATAAACATTAAATTTAGAATAATCTAACCAACTTAAAATCAAAAATAAGAACACCCGACTACACTTTCTGGAAACAATCTATGTCAACTGAGAGGACCCCAATGACACCTCACACGTTGAAATCCGTCAAACGGCTTAGGCTGTAGAGCTAGCGTGCTATAGTAGTTTATGCCACTGCTACATAATGAAGGGTCCTTAAAACACGAGTGTGTTTTTATGAAACGAGGCGAAGCTGAGTTTCATAATAGGATCACACGAGTGTTTAAGGCCTAATTATGTACAGTTGCATACATTAATTTATCTACACACATATTATAAGTACTCTAAGATGGATTCAGAAGCCGAAGACATACATCATACCCATATCTGTCACGAATTTGACTGTTTTTTTTAATCATAGACAAACATACCGAGCTGACGTTTCGTGAACTGTTTTTTTTGTAAAAAAAAATTTAAATATATCACATTATTAATTATACATGTCAGACTGAACTCGACTTATATACTTGTGAGTGATCCGTTTTATTTCACTATGATTGTAAATTACGTTGGTTGACAAATTTGGTACATCGAATTCGATATCGAAAAGTCATTACGACATCGAATTCGATGTCGTAATGACTATTACTTTACTGCTGGACCTGCTGGTCGTTATCAAAGACGGAAGTCATTACGACATCGAATTCGATGTCGTAATGACTATTACTTTACTGCTGGACCTGCTGGTCGTTATGGTTGGCGGCGGAGGCGACGATGTACTGAATGCTGGTAATTTTCTACGGTTTCTGAACGCATTATAGAGGACTTATAATATGTGTGTAGATAACAGAATTAGACATACATACATAGATACATACGCTCGAAAAACATACCCTCCTTGTGCAGTAGGGCAATGAGGTCGAAAATTAACAAATGCTGGATTAGCCACGTTACCTACAAAATTCTTAAGATTTGTGTTCTTTCTTTATGGTTCGCCACCGTGCCGCTGCATAAATGGCGCAGTGGCCTTTTATTTTATGTTAATTCTATAAGTCTATAAGTACATTTCTAATCCCACACACGGATCTCGCAACATCCGTTCCAACGCGTGCTTGCTAAATCGAACGGGCCCTTTAAACGGAGCAATTTGTCGGTGCTTTTAAATTATAATGAACTTGCCGTGCTTAATGGTAACGATTTCTATGGACGGTATAGACACGTTAATATAGCTCCTATTGAAATTTCCTATCTTCAAACCGTGGGCAATTGCATTTACAATGCAGAGACCTACAATCATTTTATTAAGTAAATCAATACATATAATATAAAAAACTAAAATATGTCTAAGATATAAAAAAAGAAGTCCCCTTGGGCATGGTACCAAAGATGCTGACAATGTAACTCTTCAATTACTGAGTGACTGCACAAACAACGCACAACCGAAACCATTTGCCCTAAAAGGCCTTTATGATGTAGACAAGCACTAGGGGCGGACTATTTTTTGAAATCCCACGGGATAGAGAATAAACAGGATTATGCGCGTACGAAGTCGCGGGCAAAAGCTCGTATCTATACATAGAACAAAGTCATGTTAGTTACACCGTTTTTATGTCAAGACGAACAAAACATACACACTGCAAATAGCAATAAAAACTATCTTGAACTCAACATTATTGCATCATGTATCGAACATTAAGTTTCCAGGATATACAGCCCGTCTATCCAATTTTCTTCAAAGATTCAATGAAGGCTTCCAAAGGCATCTACGGAATAACAATTCTAGACCACTTCCAACGTGAAATTGATACTTTATCGAGTATTTTCTTTATTGCGAAAGCTCTTGTGGGCTTTTAAAGATGTTTAACACAAGTGTTTTTTTGTTTTAAGCGTCTCGTGTGTGTCGTTGGTATAGCTGTTGAAATACGGTTGAAATGTTTGCGTATCGGCAAATTGGAATCAAGGTGTTTTCTAGTTCACTAGAATGATCTAATCTACCTTGTCGGGAGGTTTGAAGAGTGTATCAAAATTCAAGGACCTGCAGTCAGCAGCTGCAGCAAGAGAAATGGAGTGGAAATAAGCCAGATAATTACATGTGTAATTAACTTTATTTTGACTAACTGTATATATACCGATAACCTGATATAAATAATACACTGGCGAGGAAAAATAACGGCTCACTTTCCTTACGAAGTTGTATGAAAAGTGGCCGGTTATTTTAGCTCGTCAGTAATCAGTAATACAATATACATATATTATATTGTACGGAAATATGTCGGACTGGGTCTCAGTCTTACTTTAAATAAGAGGCACTGCGGTGTAGCCACTATATGCGGGCTCATTGCGGTTTAATTCCTTTAGAGATACGAATATGTATCGCTGTATATAATTTGCATTGTTTTTCACGTGCTCGAATAATAGTAACATATCATTAAAAATAATAATTTTCATTCTGTGTAACAATTAATTCAAATCTTAAAGTAAACGTAGTATAGGTATTTTGGTGAGCATCAGAACAAAAAGAAACTCATACTAAATTAAACTATGCAACGGGCCAAGTTCCAAGGGTTGCCACATAAAACCTGACCCGATTCCGTAAAGGTCAGGGTTGTCACGCGCGGGAATCTTCCCGAAAAATTCAACCACGGAGGCCAGTAAATTTTAGGCTACGACCTATATCATTGTATTTGGGGTAGAAATATCGACCAGTGACTCAATACGACCCCTGGAATACTGTCCCTGTAGGGTAACAGTTGCACCCCTGTTTAGACACACTGAGTCATGAAGGGGTTCAAAGGGAACTCTATGGGGTTGTAATACGATGTTGTCAGCTCGTTTGAACATAAGGCGATCAAATATTTGGCCATTAGCTTTATTAAGGATGCCACAATTTATTCTGTTGCCTAGAAACGGGATAATTGAAACGTTGTAGTATAATGTATACACGTAAAGGCAACATGTCAAAAAGATTAATTAATAAGGTAGGTTCAACGATATTACATATAATAAAGAGGTAGATATGTCATCGGCACGCCGAAAATGAAGCGCAGGAAAGTCTACAAATTGTAGCCTCTTTGGCCACAATCTCTCTTAAATAAGGTCCAAACTTGCGCGCAAGTGTCAAAATATTCGGAACATGTTTTTCGATTGTCTTGTGAGCATTAGACGTATCTTTACTTATAATATCAGTGGGTAGGTTATGAAGCCGATTTTATCTTAAAGTATCTTAAGTACCTACTGTAAAGTACGAGAATATATACTGTTAATAAAGTTTGAGAGTTACAGAGTACTTATTAGGTAAAATTTAAACTTCATATTGTTACGTATCCAAAAAAAAAAATATTGTAAAAAAATACCTATTTAAATACCTACACATATTTTTCCTAATCAAAACAACCAGCTTGTTTAAAAACTCGATCCTTTCA
The DNA here is from genome assembly GCA_963691665.1 of Clepsis dumicolana. NCBI lineage: Eukaryota > Metazoa > Arthropoda > Insecta > Lepidoptera > Tortricidae > Clepsis > Clepsis dumicolana. Next base: position 11,087,069 of record OY829520.1, on the reverse strand, counting down.
TGATGGAGGCCATATTTGTTTTCGCATCCTTTGAAAGGCTCGGATGGCTATCTGTTGGGGCACATCGGCTGTCATGTCTTTTAAGTCGAGCACTGGGGCGGGTCCTAACATAATATAGGAACAAAGGGTAAGGCTTTCAAAGGCTTGTTAGGGTTCCGTACCACAAAAATAAAAACGGCATCTTGTTGTCCGTCTGTCTGTCAAGACCTTTTTTCTGAGGAACGCGTGGAGGTAGCAAGCTGAAATTAATACCAAATACTCAAACTTGCAGTCCCTTGAAGCTGTGAAAAAATCAAGCTTCTACATCAACGCAATCAAAAGATATAGTCGTTAAAAAGGGAGTTTCCATACAAATAATAATCAATCTAGGTCAATTGGTGTCATAATTGTCCCATGATATTATTATTATTATTATTAAATTCCCGCGGTATAAAATCCTATAGGGTACTTCCACCTTCCAGTTATCCTAGAAACCTGAAATTTGGCATGAAGGTAGCTCTTAATAGCATTCTCGTGATAGACGAATATGTACCTACAAATTTGTGCGGAACCCTCGGTGCGGGAATCCGAGCACTTGGTCGTTTTTTTTTTAATAGAAGCTCGGCGAATGGAGGGCAAGTAGTTCAATTCCCATAAACGGGTTGGATTGCAATGTGTATAGGCAAACATCCGTCGCGGTGCGCATATTGTGCGACTGGTGTACTTAGGTATTTTTGAATGAAAATAACGATTTTAAAATAATCAGTGTCGGTTTTTTTTGGAGATTGAAATTGTAATTGTTTGTTTGTTTGTTTCAAATTATACCTCAAACTCGGTTTACCTACGAACCTAGTTTAAAGATTAACACATAAAAATATTAAATTTGGTTAGCTAAAATCCAATTTCATCTTGAATTTCTCAGTAAGTATATTTACTTCATAGGTATCTCTCAAAAACCAAGCTAAAGCTTATTAAGCCCAACTTTAAAAAATACTTAAGCCCACTTTTCGTAATATTCCAGCTTAGCTTTCCAGAGGCTTGCCGTTATAATGCTTTCAGCCGGCGATATTAAAAGGAAAGCGCTTGACAAATTTAATTAAAACTAACTAACTATAACTAGCTGCACACACGGGAGTTACACGGATACAGGATACAGGATACAGGATACAGCTAGACGAGATAGTCTAAGCTGGTATATTTCCACGCGCAGTTTTATAACGTTATGTCACGTAACTTTTCGGTAGTAAAATGACTACCGATTTAAAATGCGCTGAAAAAGCTATGAATAATATTACAGAACAACACAAGACGACCGGATAGCCTAGTGGTTGGAGACCCTGACTGTGAAGCTTGAAGGTCCAGGATTCGATCCCTGGTCTGGGCAGATATTTGTATGATGAATACAAATGTTTGCTCTCGGGTCTTGGATGTTTAATATGTATATAATAGTATGTATTTATTTACGTAAGTATGTTTATCCGTTTTTAACATGAAACTACCGTGAGACTCAATCATAGTGAAATAAACGGATCACTCACGGATTAGTCCGAAATATGTCGAGCTATACTCGACTGACATACTTGAGTGATCCGTTTATTTCACTATGTTTATCCGTTGTTTAGTACCCATAGGCTTTGCCTAGTTTGGGACTAAGTCAATTGGTGTTAATTGTCCCATGATATTTATTTATTTATTTATAAAGTTTTAACGCCAATAATAATAAAGACGCTCGGTTCAGATCGGATGGGCGCTACATACATATAGCACTTTTAAAAGACAATAAGTGACTGCTACAATGTTCCAGCATACATAGAGGTCAAGTTGAATTTGAGTTCAGTACAACCCTGTGGATCAGGGATTGTGTACGTACACGTAGCTGTTGTCCTGTAACCTGTTTATTCCTTAGTATTTTACAATATTTACGTACAATAAAAAGACATACATACATACTTAAATGTGTGGAACTTTATCACCTAGCTGTATAAAGTTCTATACCTTTTGCAATGATCTAGGCCGCCTCGTCGTCGAGACTAACGCGTTCCTTCACCCGGCGCCAACTGGGCGAGACTTTAACTTCAGCTAATTTGATGAAAGATTTGTTCAACTGTTTGTATGACCAGGTTTGTGAGTTTAAATAACTATAAATGGCTGCAATACGAACAAAGATGGGTTTCTTGTGCTGCTATGTCTTCAAAGAAATGGGATTCAATTAATTAGATACTTATTTGAAAGACTGGTAAAGGTGGATTTAAATCATACATCTCCGATTAACTTCTCTTAAAAACTCGTCTCATAAACAGAATCGACGGCGCTATACTGACTGATATAGTGATATATATTATTTTTAACATACTATTTTTACTCCAAAGTATCAGTCACATTCTCCGTTAAACTGACGTGTAAAAATGACGCCATATTTCAGTCTAAATGATGTTTGACTGGCCCCCTAAAACTAAACGCAGTAACCTCAAATTTCAGTACATTCTATATGTATTCTTGTTCGTAGGAAATAAGGTTGACAGCTTGATGGTTTTCGCCTTTTCGGAAAGAGGTTTAAGACTTAAATAATGGGGAAATATCAGTCCATTTTGGAGGCATTACTCATCAACGTTTTCCTGCCAATCCCTTTTCCTGCCCTTTTACACGCGAAGTTTCAAATGGGGAATATAATATATATGTATATAATATATACATATATATATAATATATGTGTATATAATGTACTTAATGCTAATTATAACCTAAGCCAATGTTCGTGGTAATACCGTCACGTTGTTACATGCCAAAGAGGGTACAATCCCTCTTTGTTTGTTGAAGGACAACTCCCATTTAATGCCAAAATTATCAAATCACCGATAATAGGGTAAAGGGTAGGGACTAGTGCAAAGACAACGGCAAAATCAGTGAAAACCAATTGCCGATAGCTATTAGTAAAATTAGAACCTACTGCAACTGCATTCTAGACATGTTTGCATGTGCAAGCATTTATAAGCTCAATAGGAACAGTGAAACCTATTGTCCGATTTGGCAATTGTTATGACAATTCAAACCTGAAATATCAAATAAATACTATGGAAGTGACAGCTGAGAATTCGTATAACAAGTTATAGTATTAGTACAGTTATAGTTCCTGCAATTAGCGATGACAAGTGGGCTTTACATGTGGCCATGCATCATACGCATTGGATATCAATCAAATGTGCATACGTTGCGATAATGTGTGTGTTTGAGGTAGCAGTCAGTTCACTGTACCTCTACAGTTGTATTTGTCATTTCCGTGACACTAGACACTCACAGCCTCCCACGCACACATTGACTCATTTCCGCCACAAGTAAAACCCACTCGCCATCCCAAATTGCAGGAACTATTGTAGCTTCTATAAAACAAGTGAAATGAGGCCGGTAAAAAATGTTTAGTACTTAAATACAGCCGGTATTACAAAACTTAGGTAACATATAACCTCTAAAACCTTCGTGAAAGCTGAAATCCTTTTGAATACGAATGAGCAAAGTCTCTGAATACGATTTACTCAGAGATATAATAAATTGGAGCTTAATTCAAAGAAAAAGACACCATATTCGCATAGCAAGGAAGTAAGGCTTTATTATATTGTATGTTGAGAGTATTCAAAATATATTCAAAGCAGTCAATGTATGAGCTTAGAAATAGTACATGTTGATGTGGTTTGTATGCCACTTTGCAGTGGTAATATTTGGTAAAATACTGTAAAACCGTGTGACTAAACAAATGCACATAATAATAAAATGACAGTTGTTTCACAGAGTACACTTCTAAGCTTCTAACTCAATTCAATGACAACAAGAACATAGTTAAGAAAACAAATTAAGCCTCACTCCATACACAAACAAAACTTCATTTAGCTGATGCCATCCACGTGCACATCAGCTCACTAATAACATTCCACTACATTCGGATCGGTGACAGACAGACGGTCGCCGCATACAGATAAGGTGTCAAAGGAAGTGTTCGCTTCCTATGAGGTGCACGTGATATCCTGAGGTGCACAGATTGCTGCCAGCGATAGAGATTCTTCTGGTCAATGTGAAGAGAATCTGTCTTTGTCTGTCTCGAATTGTGTTAACAAATCAAATTCTTGACACCTGTAACAAAACTAACTAAAGAGAAAGACTGGCTAGCGTTCCTAATTTAAATTGTCTGTCTCAACAGCTTATCCATCTCAGTCGTATTGGGATGAACAATAATGAACATGTAGTTGCAATGACATTAAAAGCGATGTTTTAGCTATAGAGATCTTCCCTACTTATACCTACTTAGGGCATTTTTAAGGGTTAGGCTTTCTTTTATTTTTATAAAGGTTTTATAATGTTATGCCCGGCAATTTTCAAGTTCATTCGTCTACGGGTAGTTTTTGTTAAAATAGTCTTTACTACAAAATTATTTAGTTACAAAGTAGATCTAATAAAATGGTGTCAAAAACGGAGGGATCTATTTATTATTTAATAACTTAATCACGTGTATGAACGCATTTCTGCTTTTGGACATTCGCCAGACCGTACAGCCGGTTCGTTATTTTTTTTCTTACTCTCTTCTCGGCTTAGGATGAGAAGCAATGTGTGCTTATTATTTCACCAGTTTTGTTACTTCTTAGTATTCTGGCGCCGCACCGTCAGACTACATTTAGATGAATTAATCATCAACTTCTGTATCGTCCAAGTTGGTGAATGTTAAATTATCGTATACTATAAAAGTTATGATCATGATTGAATATGAAATAAAGACCAGGTGCAGAGATTGTGGAGCCGTTTGTTCTTTCTATTTTACTGGCGCAGTCAAGTGGAATTGATGGAGTTTTTATGCTAGATCTGTCAACTGTATCTAAATCGAATCTACTTGATTGGAATTCTTAGTTGGGATTGGAATAGTTGAAACGGAAAAGGCATACAGAGTGTCTCAAAAGACAACGTCAAAACTAAAAGGCCTTATAGAACTGAATTTGGAAGATCAAAGTTTACAGTCAGAAACTATAGCTATAAATATAAGCTATAATATACGACTAGAAGAAGCAGCTTATAGTATCAACAGAAAAGCAAAGCGAAAAAATTGCTAAGCCCAAACAAACCGGTCAAAGTGCGAATCAGAGGTTTGCGTATCAGATGTTTGAGAACTTGTTCGTGCCTAATTTCATGAATCTAAGTCAATGGGCGATAGGTATTCTACAGGTTTTGACTAACTTCGAATTGACAGACGAACAACCCCGGTTCCCGCCCGCTAAAAGTATAATCTAGGATGATCAAAAGCAAGACCCTATAAGCAAGTTTTATCACACTACCGACGTAGTACTTGAGATCTCACTGATTCAGGCATTTGCTGTGATATTTCGACACACTTCCGTGGCTCGAGGCCGCTGGTTTTGTGGTATCGTTTTATTGAGTGTGCCATGACGGTTTATGGGCGATCGCGCCGCGAACGGCGTGTAACAAGAGAACGTTAGTTAAAGCTTATGGGAATGAAACATTTAAAGGAGAGGGGATTGATATGAGTTTCATATGCGTGTGACTTTAATTCATAATCGCTTTCCAGACAAACCAAAAGATGTATCGAATATGAAAAAACTAGCTTTCGCATACGGCTTTGCTCCCGTGGCAGAACGCTCTATCCCGTGGGATTTTCGAAAAATCCCGCCTTATCCCGAGCGTACATTATAAAAGAAACCTCTATGCCAAATTTCAGCAGGGTTTGGGCTGGGCGTTCATCAGTCAGGCAGTGAGTCAGTAAGTCAGGATCATATAGTTTAATTAAATGGTTTATTGTCCAAAAACAAAGACGATGAAACCAAGAGGACTACACCAATGTCTATACAATGTCATGTTCCTTTAAAATAATAAACCTCCATGTTACTTTGTGTTAGGAAATTAGAAAATTATAGACATTCGGCAACGCACCAAAGTAACCGATGTTGGGATCAAGGTTGCGAAGCTTAAATGGCAATGGGCATGTGTGTCGCAGACATGATGGTAGATGGAGCCAAAGAGTCCTGCATTGGAGACCAAGAACAAGAAGCCGAAGAGATCCGAATGGTCGGATGACATCAGGAAAGCTGAAGTTCCGACCTGGACCCGGAAAACAACCAGCCAGAAGAATTGGAGAGCCCATTAAGAGGCACACGTCCAACAGTGGACAAATATTTGCTGAAAAGAAGAAGAAGCAGAGATCTAAGTGCTATACGAAATTAATGGATGAAGAGACCTCTCTGTAGAGAAACTAGTTGCAGTGGGCTTATTATTAAAAAAAAACTCGACATTTGTGAAGACAGTTGGCAGTTCCCTTGGTTTTAATCGTCCTTCTTAAAAATGAAAGCCGGCCTATGGCTCCCGTGCCAGGATTCCCTGTGTTACAGAATCCACAGACCTAACTTTGGACATAAGATTACATTACAGACGAATCGTAAGTGTAATACTTCTCCGTTTTTGGAGTAATTTAAAATGCATGCCATGTAGTTTCCTTTCTCAAAAACAATCCTCATTACGAAAAATATGTTTAGTTACGATCAAAAAATTCAGCTTTGTGCAGTAAAGAAACCATTTTATAGCTACGTATAAGCATTACCGTTTACAGTGTATTTCTATAAGCCATACATTTTACCTCATACCACCTTAGGGAAGCTATAAGGATAAACAAACCAGCCAAGTCTCTCACTAAGTGCCACTATCCAGCTTAACTGTACTTCGGAGTGCAGTTAAACATAAACATGCACTAGCAGTTGAAAAACTTAGCTCTTTAAGACATTATTAATTTGGAAATTTAAGTTGCTTTTAGAAGTAAAGATACATGCTGAGATGCTGTTGGTAATGGAGGGTGGATGTTCGAGCGTTTCAATCGCGTCTCTTTCGTGGACACGTGTTTGATGAATTAGCTTTAGCTGTATATTTGGTGGCATTTCTGAGTTAGTTGGTAGCGGTCTGGTGCTTCTACCGAATAACCGGAAACGTCATCAAAATCTTTATCCGCTTCGACAAAATAGAAACCAAAAAAGTGATTGGAACAAACGCCCAAATAATGAAATGACTCAGTTGGAACATAAGCGATTTCCAAGTACGTGGCTAGTAAAATAGCATCGTAAGTTAAGTTATGCTAATTTGAAAATTGATTTCCTCCGGCATTGCGGCGCATGCGCTGATATGATGTTCTCGACTGTCCCAGCATAATATTTCTCATGTAGAAATAGATTTTCTTGTAAATTGATTTAAAAACGCCATTTCGATTTCCATAACGGCCATGGGTAATTCTAAATGTATTGCCACAGCTGTGGCCAATGGCTGTTCGGAATCTATGGAAATGCGCACTGCGTCATGCTATGTGCAGACTCATGAATTATGGACTTAGGGTTGCCACTTGCCAAAAGTTTTGGGCACAAAAGCTTTTGCCCTTGAGCTTTTTGGCAGTTTTATTTGGCAACTAATTTGTCTCTACAATATTTTCGAGATCTTACATAAAGAAACCGTCTTCACGTGAGTAAATATTACTCGATTTCTCATTTAACAATGGAATAAAATAGTAATAACCACGAACACCTTTTCTTGATTCTCACGCTAAATGAGTGCTATAGCGTGTCAAAAGTAGTAGCTGTTCTCTCATTGGTGGAGAATGACAGATAGACCTCACTCGACATCAGCGATCATTGGTTAATAGAGCACGACATGGAATTCCGAGATTGCAGGTTTAAGTCCTGCCCAGCGAGAGCATATTAAAATTTTCTTTGTAAGTACTTTCAATGCGTGGACATTTTTTGATTATAATAATTTGGCCTAATAATAAAAGATTCAACTATACTGTGACATGACAACCCTACTTGTATATAAATAATGAGAACGCTGTTACAAACGACTAGTTGCTTCAACTTTATGGAGAATAGAGTATCGGCTATTACTAATATCGACTAAAGCTCAATATGTCCACTTTTAGGGGTTATAAAGATAATACGGCTTCATTGACTATATTAGGCGCTAAGGCCTTTGTCGAGCTGTGAGCTTTGTGAGCCACTGGATACGTGATCACATAACGTCATCTGGTGGTATTTTTCTATAGTTTTATTCATACCTATTTCAACGTCGTGTCTATCAAACAGCCCCCCGTACACCCATGCTTAGACCCTCACCCCGTGAGATAACTAGCTACGCCCGTAAGATAGAGTAGGTACAAATAGGTACCTACGTAGCAGAGGGATAGGTACAAAAAAGTGAACATTGTGTAATGTAAAACAAGGAACACAGGTAGGTACGTTACGTGTTACGTACTACTAATTTTACCCCAAAACATAAACACAAATAACCACCATATATATAAAACTGAAATGGCTAAACTTGGCTATCTCACGTAGCGGGTAAACTTGCAATTCTAGACTTGTTTCGAACTATACAACTTCTGTAGTTCCCAACAACAATTGTACGAGTATGTACCTCTAGAAGTTGCTGTTGTAAATGCAACGCGAGGCATCGTACTTGCCTGATAGGATAGATACAAGGACTTCTGGATTCTACTACAGAAGCCTTATCTTCAACTGGTTTACTGGCAACTTAGTCTTACATAAGAGAAAATGGATGGGAGATTACTTGATTGTTTTTAATAGAAATGTAACGTGAAACTTGTTCACGAGTAATGCGAGACACTAGCTTACCTAGGTAGGTATATTACCGGCAATATAGCCGATGCACCGGAATTAAGGGTCTTAAGGGCCTCATATACGGTTGTATCCATCTCTTCAGATTGATCAAACGACGGATCGAAAGTGTGATGAACGGAGCGATATTGACACACACTTTCGATCCGTCGTTTCGATCTTCGAAGCGACGAATCGTAACGACCGTTCGTACCGTATCTGGGGCCGTGGGGCCCTGGTTAGATCCCAAATTATTGGATGATTTACTTGCTCCTGATTGTTTGGAATAATTACGGCGTCAGACATGACTTGCCTGTCACGGGTGATATCTTTATAACTCTATGTTACGCAATACTTTTTCTGTAAATACAGAATTTTCTCAAAATTGACAATATTTATAAGCTTCTTGGAAAATTCTCTAGGAACTTATTAGAAATTTTAGTTAAGGGAAAAACTATGCAAAATACTCTGTTCTGTACCTCAAGTCCAGCTCAGTCTGTCACGAAAAAAATATTTTTTCTCTTAATTTGGAAACTCTTAATAAACCTCTCGATTCTCGATCAATTCCTAAAAAATCATCGCAAGCTGCTTCAAATGACGTTACACGGTTACAGAGAGTTCTAGTACTTACCGATAAATCTCTCGACTGATCCGCCGACTAATCCACCGCGCGAATAGTCTGTCGTCTGCCTGGCACTCTCTCTATGACTCATGGTCGTCTATATTATTCTATGTTAGTGTTTAAGTTATTTTATAATGGGTTAGGGCGCCTAGAGAAGTTTGAAGGCGACTTAATATTGAACTTGCGTGGAGAGGGTTATGTGCGTCAATTATTTAAATTCCAATTTCCTATGTTACTTTTAATTTTAATGCCACAGATTTCCTAAAGTGTTTCCTGTAATCTATAGGCAAAGAAGTATTTTTTTTTTTCAAAATTTTCGTCAATGTCGTTTCAGAGTTAAAGGGGAGGGAATTATGGTAAATTTTCGTCTATTTTCTTAAATAACTTCAAAACCGGTTATCTTAAAATTATGAAAAAAATATATATTCGGGATGCTCACAATGGGCCCTTTCATTTGATATGTAACACGATATAATTATGTAGTTTGCAAAAAAAAAATATTTTTTTCAAAATTGGCCCCCATGTTTAAAATTCATTAAATTACGTTCCACGTCCGTCTTTGGGTCAACGACTTACATGTAAGTACCAAATTTCTACTCAGTTGGTCCAGTAATCGGAGTAAATTGTAAGTAAGTAGTCGGAGTAAATTGGCTGTGACAGACGGACAGACAGACACGCGAGTCATCCTATAAGGATTCCGTTTTATCCTTTCGAGATACGGAACCCTAAAAAGCAAGTTAACCCCGGGTTAGTGTCTAACCTAACTCGGTGCAAGTTTTGATATCACAACTTTAACTTGACCTGGCCCCTACTTCACCAACTTTACAGTTGTCAGTTTACAATGACAATTCCAACTACATTTCTTTGCCAATATGAAGCGCGCTAAAACAAAAGCCAATTGTCATTAAAAAGTGACATTTGTAAAGTAGGTGCTCTATCGTAGACCACATCTGCGCTTACCATCAGGAGTGATTGTGGTCAAACGCAAGTATAGTGTATTAAAAAAAAGATGAAATAGGAGCCAGTGCCCTAAGCACGACTTGTCGAATCCTGCGTTACGTTACGGTTATCGTATCGAGATCGAGAAATCTCATACTAAATTTTAGTTCCAAATACGCTCACGGGCGGGCGCTGTTCCAAACGTCATACAAACTCGTTATAGTTTACTATTCGATTTTACGTGACGCAGGATTCGACAAGTCGTGCTTGGGGCACAGATGTCCTTTTTGCCTTGGGTAGCATGTAAAAAAAGGTTGTAAACGTGTCGTAAAAACCAAAATTAACATACTTCCAGAACTTGCCCTGATTAAATTGAAAAGGAGCAAAAACTAACAGTATCTAATCTGGATCTAAAACAAACATAGCTTTGCAGTTCCTAAACTACATTCAACTGATGTATTCAAAGGAAATCCATTCTAGCCCCAATGAGAATAGGACAGGTCGCTACAACTTGGTTAAAAGTTTCAGCTGTTTTAACTGTAACTTGGCAATGTATTTACTCAGTCTGCTTAATTCTCCTTATTTACGACCCAAAGGTGCCGTGAGCATTATGAGCACCTTTTTGCGAGTAAACGTGACTTCAAGAAAATCGCTTTGGCTTGGTTGCTACGTTAGTCTGAGGCAGCGAAATAAACACACTTGAAAAAAATGTCTTGAACACGAGTATTCGAATGCGTACTTCGCTACGAATGTAACGTACATTTGAGGAAATTAATGTCTGACCCACCATGGAACCTTTTCACAGTGAACGCCATAGTGACATCGCATAGCTTGACACGCAAAATCGTTATGACGTTTACTATGAAAATGTTCTATGGTGGGCCAGGAATTAATTTCCTCGACTGTACCTAAATCGAGTGAAGTGATATCGAGAAAATTTTAATGAACAAGAAACAGCGACGCCCGTGAGCGTATGTATTTGGTACTACTTAAAATTTAATAATTTTAGAGTTTCTGGATGGCGATACGATAACGATTACGCTACGCAGGATTCGAATATTCGTGCTTGGGGCTCAGTTAGGCACATTTGCACCCTACCCTATCTGACTCGCGGCGTTCTTTTTACAAGTGCTACGCTTCTCACACTTGTTAAAAAAAGATACAATATTTTACAACAGCGATAGAGGTAGATACGACTCTATGCATTTAAAAGTGCTTATCTGGTTACCCGCCAATACCAACCCATTGAAAAGCCATTGTTAAGACATATGTATTGCACCTCTTAACAGTTTTAGTATGTAGGTACCTACTTTGGAGGAAACGACCTCCTCTAAGCCAGGCTAACAACTTTACCTAACCTTTTTCCAATCAAGAACTTTCGTAGCTAAAAAAAGCTTGCAGAAATGTAGGTAACCCTTACGTTTTAGAAAGAAGTACTTAGAACCGTGGAAATGAATATTAAAAACTTATCTTAATAATCAAAGTAGCACAAGGCCAAACATTTTCAACGAGCATTTTAATGAAACCGAAAGATGGAGGGAAAGCCACGGCGCCTGCGCGATGCGAACAGCTGGGGCCGCCATGTTGGCTCTTGCAATCATGTGCTGCTTACGATAAAACTACGCCCTTCTTATAACCTAGGAACGTAGTGGCTATAAAAATAAGTAATTTACCTACCTAGGAAATGGAGACACGAATGCAGGGTAACTTTTTTTTAGACAGGCGCTATATATGTTTGAAACTGGGTGGCTATTTGGCGTCTACAAGACGTTTTTCTTTCTCAGTTTAAGCGATGAATTTCTTTACTAATCCAATACTTTTAATTGGCAAATGCTAAGAAAACATAAATGTAAATTTACGTCAACATTTGGCTGCAAAGATATCTTAAAGGTGATGTTTTCTGACTGACAATTATGTCGTCAACATAGATTTCATTGCAACATCAACAATCTAAATCAAAAACACGAAAGGAATTGCATAGAGCTCATGGTGGCAACAAAACATTGTGGTATCTAACCGAGTTACGCTAGGTCAGTGCCAAAAATCCAAAGTGAGTGTAACACACGTGTGTTTCGATATAATAACTTATAATTAGTATTCTATTACTTACGGCTGGCTGCTATGAGTTCGTGGGGTCAGCTTTCTTGAGAGCTAGGCCTCGTTTCTCGGCGAACTCCGCACTCAGTCTATGAGCTTTCAGCGTGTTAGGTTTAGACATCGTCACTATTAAATAGACACGCACTTAAATATTAAATACTCTAATAGATATCTGCTTAAAGCAATTCGTTGTCACGGCTTATATTAATATCACACACAAGCAACTCAGTTTTCGGTACCACAAATAATTAAAGAGCATCTATTGATCAAGTATATCGGCAGGCGAATTCACGCGTTTCTAAATGAAATAACGTATTGTTTTGTTTTATTCTAGAATATTAAAGATTTGTTTGCAATATAGACGGATTTTTAGGATGTTTCGCGTAGTATTTTTGGGTTAAATTGGTAGGAGATTTTGTTATGTATATACAGTATTTGGAGCGAAGTTGGCGCGTATGCTAGTGGTTTGAAGGCGCGCAGGGCGCATGCGCGGAGGGTGGCCGAGAAGGGAGACTTTTTCATTGTTGCCAGCGTTCTGATATCAAAAAACTCTATACAATTAACACCGCAATAACCCGTTCAGTTATAAAAACCCTTAATAGTTTTTATGGTGTTGATTTAAAGTTTATTATCGCGGTAATTGTGGTTTGCGGATGATAATTGCTTAGGGTGCACATGGCAAGGGGTGCGACGTAGAAATCGTAGTGTTGTTATGTCATCAATGTTCATAGAATATTTGAATAATCGGAATATTGTCACAGTCATTGCAAGCCGTGGTTATACTGTAGAATAAAAATACCTTAAGTACTACTCAAGGTTAATTGCTTAAACTAGAGAGGTTAAAGATAGCTACCTACACTACCTTTAGGATAAGAGCTTATCTGGGAATTGAAAAATCGGCCCTAAGTAGTTTTAAGTAAGTACCAGATTGAAAATTAAACCCAAGTTACGGCTTTATGAAGCTTCATCTTTGATCTATTATACCTGAGCAGTCAAGAGAATAAGCACTTTAAAGCTAAATAATTCGCAGACGGATCGCTAATACGAAAAATCGTGCGTGCGTCTCGCTGCCGCTGGGCCGTGTGCTCCCAGCGGAAGGACTACGAATTAATCCGAAACATTTCAACTAAACTCTATTTATATACGTGAGTGATCTGTTACATTTCGCTATGATTGAGTCTCACGGTAGTTTCATATTAAAAGTAGCTAAATGCATGCCAAAGTAGGTACTTACAGCTTTCAAAATTCTAAATTTTATTCAGCAAATAGGCAGTTGAATGCTCTTTTACACGTAATTTTTTTTGAGTCTACCAGCGCTTTCGGAAAGACCATGATTGCCAAGAAGAATGCGCCGCAAGAAACTTGGCACAAAGTATTTTTTTCTAAAAACAAGTTACATTAGCTCTTACAATACATAACCACAGATAAATTACACAAAGAAACCTCACTCTGTCATTGAAAGTAAGTAAGTAAGTAAACACTTTATTGTACAAAAAACAGGATAAAATACAAGTTGCAACAATAACATTTGAGTACAAAGGCGGACTTATCCCTTTAAGGGATCTCTGCCAGTCAACCTTTGAGTGGTAGAGAGGAAAGATTAAGAGAGAAAAAAAATACCGTATTTTAGAAACAAGTGTAAAAAGCAATTATTAGAACAGCAAAACCAGAACACTTTACTTTACTGGCACGTTTTAATTGAGCAGGAGATGTTTAGGGTATGTCTTTCTAGTAACAAGAAGTCTCTTGGCAGACAGACGGACATGGCAACACAATGTTGACTACAGGACCTTAAAAATGGTTACTATAATATGAAACCTTTGTTTCACAAATTTAATAAGCTAAAAAAAAACTGGCCAAGAGCACGTCGGACAATTTTTAACCCCCCCGAAAAAAAGGGGTGTCATAAGTTTGACATGTGTATATGTGTATCTGTATATATATCTGTGTATCTGTCTGTGGCATCATAGCTTCCAAACGGATGGACCGATTTAGATGCGTTTTTTTTTAATCGAAAGCTAATGTAATCGAAATGGTTCTTAGCTAAATTTCATTAAAATCGGTTAACGCGTTTTTCAAATATTGAACTTTGAAATGACAATGTCGGGGGTTTTTCAACTTTTCTGAGTTGGTTAGGTTAGGTTATTCCATAACAATTTTACTTTGTGTCGGATATAGTACAAGCTATGACAAATAACTTTCTATTGAAAAAGAATACTTCACATGAAATGCACTACGTACGTCTGTATGAAAAAAAAAGCAAATACGTTAAAAACAATTAATAACCTAACCAACTTAGATAAGTTGAAAAACCCCCGACATTGTCATTTCAAAGTTCAATATTTCAAAAACGGGTGAACCGATTTTAATGCAACATAGCTAAGAACCATTTCGATTAAACTGGCTTTTGAACAAAAAAAACCGCATCGAAATCGGTCGATCCGCTTGCGAGCTACGATGCCACAGACAGATACACAGGTCAAACTTATAACACCCCTCTTTTTCGTCGGGGGTTAAAACACAGACCTACAATCATATAGAACTTAAAAAGATCAATAAATAATCCACCCATATGAAAACCTATTGTTATGCGATCAGGAACAGAAAAACAAAAGCCGAGTGAGTCATAATCCTGCAATTTGGAAAATCAATAACGCCTGGAGCCTGCACTCGGTAGCTCTTCTTGAAGTAGCGTCCGCAGATAAAGCAGAAGCATTGTTGGGAAAAATATTGTGCGATTGAATTAAACTGGCCGTGATAGATGAGATTAGATTTATTTATTACTTAATGAAAATCACATTACATTTTTATACGTCAAAAAATATAAGGAATTCACAAAAAGATCGCCGAGAAAAAAACAACATAAAAATTAACATACATTTTGTAAATGTCAATTCAAACCAAGTTATTTAAAAGTCAATAAGTATGCAAAATTAAACTCGCAGATAGTGAAAATGTCAGAAAAAAAAGCAATAATGACAAATAACATAAAATAAAATAAAACGATATGGTACAAAACGGTACAGAAAATAAAAATATAATCATAAGTCAATGCTTAACATTAAATATTATCACTATACTCTTTGACGGAGTACAATGATTTATCCATAAGAAGTTTCTTAAGGCGGCGTCCGAAAGTTTCGTCCGAACATTCGCTTTTTAAGTAGATAGAAGCAGATAGCCTACGTCATAATATTATTGTAATGCAATTTGGGGGCAAAAGTGGCAGAGAAGAACTGGATGCTGACAGCCCAGAACAGAGCGATATGAAGAAAGTGGAAGGAGGCCTACACAAAATTGGTTGAGGAAGGCTTAAGATGATGATGATGATGACGATGCAATTTGGGGGTGGGTTCAATAAACCAGTCTTAAAGCAACGCTCGTCTTTGATATACGTCCCTCTGGTTTTCACTAACATGACATGGCACAGGGCACAGTCTATTAGGTACTTATTTAAAAATCAAGAAATGAACGGCTTAAAAAAGTGTGCGTTAAAAAAAAATTTTTTTCTAACACATTTTATGTGTGCCTACAGCCTAGTGGTTTGAGCTATGGCCTCCCAAGCGTGTTCGTGGGTTCGAGCCCACGCACGTGTGAGTTTTTCGGAATTCATGTGCGGAATTACATTTGTGATTTATCATGAGCTTTTCGGTGAAGGAATACAAATAGTTGTTAAATCAAGGTTACACAAATTGAATGATACTATGTCAAATTCAGAAATCATCATCATCATGTCAGCCGAAAGACGTCCACTGCTGGACGGCGGCTCTCCACTCAGACCGGTCTTGTGCTTTCCGCATCCACCAAATTTAGAAATGTAACGGAGTAATAAAACGCAGTCAAGTGTAATTATGCAATCAAAATACTTTATTTAAGCATTAGATATCGAGTAAGTAAAGTAAGACAAATCTTGCAACCCGATCCCAAACTATTGTAACTTACAATTAATACCAAGCACACGATCATAATTAACCGAACCTAATTACTTGTTATGTCACCAGTACCGCTAACGCAACCCTAAGCCCTAAACAGCCCCATCCCGTCATCGAAGGGTGCTTTATGTTACGAAATGACGTGTCGCTTACATTTGTGCCCGTATGATGGCGTTGGGTTAATTACAATAACTACACAAGAACTAAAAAAAAAACACATATTTGAAAACAAAAACACGCTGTTCAGTTTCAAATCATATCCCTTTGTAATTTAAATTTTTACAGATATTTGACCTGGAGACCCTATACATCTCCTGCTCAATTAAAACGTGCCAGTAAAGTAGTGTTCTGGTTTTGCTGTTCTAATAATTACTTTTTACACTTGTTTCTAAAATGCGGTTTTTTTTTTCTCTCTTAATCTTTTAATGACAGAGTGAGGTTTCTTTGTGTAATTTGTCTGTGGTTACGTATTGTAAGAGCTAATGTAACTTGTTTTTAGAAAAAATGACTTTGTGCCAAGTTTCTTGCGGCGCATTCTTCTTGGCAATCATGGTCTTTCCGAAAGCGCTGGTAGACTCAAAAAAAATGACGTGTAAAAGAGCATTCAACTGCCTATTTGCTGAATAAAATTTTGATTTTGATTTTGATTTTGAATGTGAAATGTGAACGAAAATCGAAAGTATCAAACGAAAATACATATTTGTCGTGTGTCAGTCTTTACGGTTAAACTAGTGAACCGTGATTTAATTATGTCTATTTTTTGTATTAACTAAATCATTATTGCGGGTGGTAGGACCTTGTGCTAGGTCCGTCCGTATCGCTAGCGCCGTCTTACTCGCTAATCCTGCCGCTAAGCAGCAGTGCTTGCACTGTTGTGCTCCTGTGTGGAGAGTAAGACAGCCAGTTTAATTACGGGCACAAGAGGCATTTCATCTTAGCTCTCTAGGTTGCTAACGCATCTGCAAACCCCCCGGGGTTGCGGGTGTCCATGGGCAGCGGTGATCACTTACCATCAGGTCACCCACTTGCTCGTTTGCCTTCCTCGTCGTATAAAAAAAAAACACCAAAGAGCATAGCGGAATCTGCAGTTAATTAAAACGAATAAATTCTTGTTTTTAATCTTTTACAAAACAAGTCACAAAAATGCAATTGAATTTAAGCCCTAGGGACCAGACGATTATTAATACATATTAATTAACAACTTTTAGTGACACACTTAATTAACCCCTCAAACAGTGAATTAATAAGCTGCTCTTAAAATAATTAATTAATTACTTTCCAGTTTCTCTTAATTTCGATTTTGACAGTTTTATGAACGCAGTATCCGTAATGGGTGTGATTTATTTCGTGAATATGGACGGTACCATACTGTAGCTAATTTATTGATTTCACATAACATTAAAACTTTTATTATCATTATAGAGTCCATAAAACATATTTTATAATCATGAAATTCATGAATTAAAATCAATTATCTTGTGTCTCAGGCCTTCCCCAAGGATCTCCACGATGATCGGTCTTGTGCTACCCGCAGACAATGGCTTCCCGCGGTCTTCACCAGTGCCCTAAGCACGACTTGTCGAATCCTGCGTCACGTAAACTCGAATAGTAAACTATAACGAGTTTGTATGACGTTTGGAACAGCGCCCGCCCGTGAGCGTACTTGGAACTAAAATTTTGTATGAGATTTCTCGATCTCGATACGATAACCGTAACGTAACGCAGGATTCGACAAGTCGTGCTTAGGGCACAGATCCTCCGTCCACCTTGCGGGATGCACCAACACTTCTCCTTTCGGTAGGTATGCGATCGCCACTGTAGAACCTCACGGCCCCAACGGCCATCAGATTTACAAGCAATGTTAAGCACCTACATCGATCGTTTCAAATGAATTTTTTTTAAGGGGTGCTTTGCATCACCCAGTTGTTATTATGAACTAAATAACCCGCTTCAATGTCAATCCAAAACAAGACTGATTTATTAAGGCTTCTCCTTCGTATTTTTTTGTGAAATTATAACGTTACGATTTTTTTATCAGAAAAAAATATATCATATAAGTAGAGAAAAAAAATCTGACGTCACCCCTATTTTTCCTCTTGTAACTACACTACTGCTGTATTTATTATCCGAAAGATGTAAAATTTTATAATCTTCCGTACAAAATAATGAACATTAACTTGGTTTTCTAACTAGATATTTTAAATTTCTTAAAAATTTACCTCAATTTCAACCTAATTTCTAAAATATTTCGCCCAAGTTCCTACAGCTCCCTCATTTTCGTCCATCCGGCGGGACTTAAATGCAGAGGCCTGAGTACAGTGCTCTAAGCACGACTTGTCGAATCCTGCGTTACGTTACGGTTATCGTATCGAGATCGAGAAATCTCATACTAAATTTTAGTTCCAAATACGCTCACGGGCAGGCGCTGTTCCAAACGTCATACAAACTCGTTATAGTTTACTATTCGATTTTACGTGACGCAGGATTCGACAAGTCGTGCTTAGGGCACTGACATTCGAATCCTGCGTAACGTAATCGAGAAATTTGTATGACGTTTGAAACAGCGCCCGCCCGTGAGCGTATTTGGAACTAAAATTTAGTATGAGGTTTCTCGATTTCGATACGATCACGTAGCGTTACGCAGGATTCGTAAACTTCGTGCTCGGCTGGACAAGCCTTAAGCCTAACCAAAAAATATCTCAACGAATTTTTGAATAATATTAGTATGACCTGCCCTAGACCTGCCATACCTAAAACAAACAAATAAAGCATGAACCGTATGAAAGCTTGACGAAGGTCCCCCACCCACGGATTAATGGAACTTTCCTGCTGACGCTACCTGATTTGCACTTCGCGAAGATGGGTTCGTGCGAAATAAGAACACGAGAAAAATACGAACATTGTTCGCTCTTATTTTTTTCTGGGAAGAAAATAGGGTAGGATTTTCTTTCAATATCGCGCTTTTTGAAAATGAATGAATGGTAACATTACGCTAATGTTAAGGTAAACACTTAGGCATACCAGGGGAAAAATAATTGTAAGAAATTTATGATCAGCGGGTTGTTTCATTAGTAGGCCTTAGTTTTTTATACATTTTTTATACAGTTTAATTATCTACCTACGGAAATGTATAAATGTCGTATCTGCTTTTTCTTTCATGGATGAAAAATGCTTAAACATAATAAAGTGAGACTAAAATTTGTAATTAAACAATTATTTAATTTTACCTTGTCTTCCGCCTCCTCGGCCCGGCCCTCGGCTTCCAGAACCCGCTGCTCGAGCTCCGAGAGCTGAAACAAACAAACAAATACAATCAAACACCACAAAACTACGAAAAACAAATCCACAAATTTTTAAACGAAACCACTAACGCCATCTACCGGCATATGCAGGTAAAATTACAGCAATGCTCCAGCGTTTCACTCCTATAAGAACCTTAAGTTTGTAGCGCGTGGTGTAGCCACGCAGTCTAGCTACCCCCCGTTAGATGGCGCTGTCTGACCGCGCATACTTTATTGAACCACGTGGCGTTTATAGTTAGCTATTCATCATGAAAGCTGTAGAAAGGTATTATTGTTATGTAAGATCCGTGCGGTTTCCAGGGCGGCGTATCGGCAAGGGTGCGCGAATGTTACTGATGTAATTCGTACGTTTGATAAATATGTGCGTTTTGCTTGATGTATGCATTGTTTGGCTGTTTATGCTAACGCAAATGTGGAAGCGTTGCGATTATGAACACACGGGAAACAAATGTAACGTAAGAATTTATAATACGCTCGGAGACGAAGAGTTTAGGATAGGTAGAGTCAAGAGCAATTTTTGGGACGTCTTTTTAAATAAATAATACGTACCCACATGTTCTGACAAACCTTATAAGGTTTGTCAGAAATTGGTCGGAGGCTTTTCCATTTCCACCGTTTCATCGATATCAGACAGATATCATATATCATAGACATATATCATTAATACAAATGTCAATAGTGATTTTAACACTGTAATTTTTTTCTAACAAGAGTTATGACTGTTATAAGTTATGAACAAATTAAATTAAAAGTACCCATGTACCTATCTACCAAGGACCATAAAACCAAGAGGACTGCCAGTGTCTACGTATACGATGCCGCGTTCCTTTGAAATAATAAGCCTGCTGTAGCTAGTTTTACTACGGAGGAGTCTCTGTACCATTCATTTAGTATGCCATTTAGACCTCTGGCTAACACAATAGCGCCACCTAAATTCGTTTTTTCATTCAGTTCATAGATGGCGCTATAGTGTTCGCCAGAGGTATAACTGTCATACAAAATTAATAGACCTCTCTATAGTGAAACTAGTACAGCAGGCTCATTATTTTACAGGAACGCGACATTGTATAGCCATTGGCAGTCCTCTTGGTTTTATCGTCCTTGGTACCTACCTATGTACTTAGCTACAAAATACTCGTCTGAAACTAGCTCCAGATGTTTGCATCACACATCTATTAGGCAATCCTTTTCATTCATTTCTACGTTACCCTTCATATCTAAGTACCATATACCTATTTATCTCAAAATAAAATAAGACCAAATTCTAGTGCTAGTAAATATATTCATAGCAGATGCATCTTAAACTGCTTTGCCATATTTATATTCAACGATTTTTCCCGAGTAAAATCTATTTAAATTTTAAACTAACATAACACAAAATCGAGATTCGAGGCACAACGTCAAAAGGCCTAAGTAGTTCGAAATAAATCCTCTTCTATACTCCGTAATCTTTAACTATACTAATAATAATAAGCGCCCCGCGGCTTTGCCCTCGTGAAATATTTCAAAATGGGCTAGTTCCCTGTGGGGAATTCGAAAAATCCCTTCTTTTTGCACCTGTAGGATACTTAAGGTACATGTTTGCCAAATTTCATGTCTCTAGGTCTAGTGGTTTAGGCTGTGCGTAGCCTGTCAGTCAGTCAGTCACTGTACTGTTTTGTAGGTACAGACAAAGAGGGTGTTTTTTATTTGTTCGGAGGAGGTAATCTCGGAAACTAATGAACAAAACTGATATTATAAATTATTTTTCTAATAAAAAGCTACGTTCTCTCTGAATAACAGTTACTTTTTATCCCAGGAAAATGCAAAATTCCCGCGGGAAGCAGACGAAGTTGCGGGCTACAACTAGTTTATCTATGAGAAGATGAGAAGCTTAATATTTCCCTTACGTTTGTTTCTGGCGTTTCAATCTGAATCTCTTTCTGAAATATGAAATGGAAGCTTTATGGTGAAGACTTCGGCGGGGGGATGAATTATGACACGAGCCATTCTCGCACTGTTAAGGATGACGGAACGTCAGTTTTATTCTGTCTCTCCCTACTTAAACGAACTGAAAGAGCTTACCAATCCTAATCCTAACTTAATAATATAAATGCGAAAGTAACTCTGTCTCTCTGTCTCTCTGTCTGTCTGTTTGTTACCTCTTCACGGGAAAACCGCTGCACCAATCTAGATGAAATTTGGTAAGAAGATAGTTTGAATATTGAGGAATAACATAGGACTCTTTATTCGGGAAAATTATACAGTTCCCGCGGGATAGCGGTAATCGAAATCTACGCGGACGAAGTCGCGGGCAACAGCTGGTTATAAATAAAAGTAATTGGTACATTGGTACGAAATAGCTGAAATAAGCTGAAACGGAGAGCTCCGCTTCGAATTATAATGAGATGTGACTCTTTATTCTCTCTTGACGCCTTAATGCCGCCTCAACGAATCTTGTCAATAGGCATGTACATAGCTTTTGACGAGGAAAAGGATATAAGCTGCTTGGTTCCCGCGGAATTTAGAAGTAGCCGAATTCTACGCAGACGAAGTCGCGGGCAACAACACAGAGGCCCGTAATATCCTGGTTGGCATCTACCCTAAAAGCAAACATCTAAAGGATTAACGTTGCCTATACATACATGCCAAATCGGTTACCAGCCAACAGAAACGGATCACACCACCCCTCCATGACGTGTCGGAGCCATCTCTGTATCACAACAAAATGTCAATAAAATTGACATTTACCCCCCCATGAAGAGTTGTCAGAGTCTGACCCAAATGTGTCATAATATTGTCCTATAAATATATCGTCGCCACCATAACTTGAGCCGTAATCTCTCGCACTTTTGTGAAAGGTGAGGGCTCAAAGAAGCTGGTCAGGAGGAAGGCTATTGCCACAATAACTTGGTCCCTACTTTACTCTAGTGTACTAACAAGTGAGGGGTCAAAGTGGCTGGCTGGTTGTAAGTCCGGATCACTATTACGGCGATTTAGGGACGGTATGTGACCTCGGGCGTCGTCACGTGGTAGCCTAGTATTTGGATGGAACACAAGCAATCAAAACGCTTAGTCGCATAAATTAGGTCAAAATCACGAAAAACACAACCCGTAGAACACATGGAAACCGTGAAAAGAGACGCAACACGTACGGAGTCCAATAAGCTAAATAAAATATTAACATTTTAAAAATCTACTGGCTGGCAATTTTTGCGTTTTGACTGGTATCGGTTTTTAGCTGTTGTCTTTTGCGCTTCATAACGAAATATACACTATGTAAATAGTGATTAGGTACGTCAATACGAATAACTTAACAGAACTCGAAAGTCGCAATTTTGGAAATACAGTCGAGACGAGTGTGAAAAAGGCTTGGAATCTATGTAATTCTATAAGCATATGCTACTCATGTATGTAAATCGGTTTAAACTAACTATGGTAACTACTTCTAATTACGATACTTAAATACATTATTCACTCGTCCCAGCCTCACAAAAAAACAAAGTTCTAAATAGAACGTACCAAATATTAAATCTTTACAGAAATAATCCCCCGTCTCGTATTACAGTCAAATCAAAATCCTCTTCAATTTTCTGCATCACAGTCAGCGAATACTCTATGATTCGTTCCTTCCCGTCTTTGAAGCAAGGCGAAAGTGGAGTCAAACTATATAATGCGTTTGAAGTGTATGATTGGCTGCTTATAGTGTGTGAAATCTGTCTTTGAAGGGGTGTCTGATCATTTTACCTACAAATATTTCACAACTGATTCACAACCGCTTTTTTTCTGAAACTTTAAAATGTTTCAGTATTTATTTCAGGCCTATCTTGTAGAACCCTATAGGTTAGGTTAGGTCTGTTTTATAAAAATATGATTATGATTTACCGACACATGTTTCACAACTGATTCGTTTCGCAAAATGGTCATTTCATAAACCGCATTTTTTTCTGATTTTTTCCCGCCAATGAGAAATTGATTTTGATGATTATTTTTTGTCGTAAAAGGTATATCAAAGGTGGTCTCACATAAATTGTGTAGCAGTTATTTTAAAACATAAAATCGTGAAGGAAAAACTCTTTTAACAGAAAAGCAAAAAAAAAATATGGTGCTGTCGGAATATTCCTTGAATGAAGCAGCGAGGCCAGAAAACTGATGACCTTAAATTATTATTTTATGTTTTTCTTTTGAAGGCGGTTTTACTTTTGACGCTGACTGTCCATGGAAATTGAGAACTAATAGTAGGGTGCCTAATTAGAATCAATATTAACTATAGAAAAGTTGAAAAATCCACGACATTTCTATTAAACTTATCTAAAAACATTTTCTAATAACTTTTGATTTAAAAATCAGGTCCAAATCTATCAATTCGTAACAGATATACAGTTAAACTTATAAAATATCTTTCATTTTGCATCCGGAGTTAAAAATAAAGAAATACCGACAGCTCATTTAAGTAAATTAATGGCTAAGCAAAGATGGAGACTTCTTTAAATTCTTTTGATTGCTTCAGTCTTCTGATTCGCTACTTCACCGAGCTGCGGAGTAAACTTTTTTAACTTTTATTTAAACGTCAAATCCGCAAGACCTAAACGATATTAGCTATATTATAAACATTTGTTTATGCATCCTTCTTGAGTTGAGCAAGGAAACGATTAGATTTTTATCCCAGATGAAGTTGGAGAGCTTCGAAAAAACGTAGGCTTTTTCTATACAAAAAAATTAATAAAAATTTAAAAAACCTATTCGCCGGGGGTTTTCTAAAATTTTATTTAAGTAATTTGTTTGTCACTTTTTACATTCACTTTCCAAGATATCAAAGGGTTCCCGGATTCGGGTTCCCAGAACTTAGTCATACTGATACATGCAGGTCAAATTTATAAGACCCCTCTTTTTGAGTCGGGGGTTAAAAACGACAAAACGACAAAAAAGGCAAACGACCAAATGGGTCACTTGATGTTAAGCGATCAAAAATGTCCATAGATATCTGCAACACCCGAGTGATTACAGATGCGTTGCTAACCTAGTCTGTGACTTCGTTTGTGTAGAATTCACATAGTAACTCTGAAAGAAGCGGTTGGATCGCTGGCACCATCTCACTCGCTAATCCTGCCGATGAACAGCAGCACTGCTGTTGTGTTCTGGTGTGGACAGTATGAATATGATAGCCAGGGAAATAATAGACGCAAGAGGCATTTCAAAACACACGAACGATCAGACGAAGTCACAGACTAAATCTATTTAGTTCATAGTATTATGCTTATAATTGGTTATAGTCCTGGCGGAAGCGATAAAGCAATTATCGCCCGCCCCAGCGGACAATTACGCCGCATCCGTCATACCCGTCATCCGCTGGTCATCCGTCACGCTCGTCACTAGTCATTAGTCATTGCGTTAAATACGTTAGTTTGGAGGTGTGGTTTAGTAAGCTGGTAATGCAATTTGGGCAGTTTGAGGTTTGAAGAGGAGGAAGGTACAACAGGAGAAAACCTTAAGTGTTAGAGAGCAGAGCCCTATACCAGAGGGTCGAGCACGTCTTTTCGAATCCTGCGTAACGTTACGGTTATCGTATCGAGATCGAAAAACCTCATACAAAATTTTAGCTCCATATACGCTCACGGGCGGGCGCTGTTCCAAACGTCATACAAACTCGATTTACTATTCAATTTTACGTGACGCAGGTTTCGAATATTCGTACTCGGGCCTCTGAACCTAGTCATACAGCACCGGTGACCTAATGATGTTATGTTATCAACACCATTGGGCAAATAGACAGGACATTTTGAGTGCTTTTTTCATTCAAGTGATGAAAATGACACCAGTGTGGCCAAGCTGTTTACAATTCCACAATCGCTCAGGCTTTGGCAAGGAATGGTTCGGCGGGCGCGGGGCGACGCACGCGCTTAAATATTTACCGACTACCCGTTGCGAACTCGCTTATTGCTGTTTACGGCGTGCCACTGTTGGTTATGTTGCTTGCTTAGCCTGTTTTGAGCTTTGACAGGGATTTAGTTTGTAGCTGTTTGATTTGGCCATTTCGAGTCTAATACGGATAATAACTTTAGCTTTTAACATGAAACTACCGTGAGACTCCATCATCCTAACTTCCTAACTAATATTATAAATGTGAAAGTAACTCTGTCTCTCTGTCTCTCTGTCTGTCTGTTTGTTACCTCTTCACGGGAAAACCGCTGCATCAATCTAGATGAAATTTGGTAAGAAGATAGTTTGAATATTGAGGAATAACATAGGCTACTTTTTATTCAGGAAAATTATGTAGTTCCCGCGGGATAGCGATAACCGAAATCTACGCGGACGAAGTAGCGGGCAACAGCTAGTAATGGAATAAAAAAAAACAAATACTACAGTATGCTAAATACTGCGTCAACGGTGAGTGTAAACGAGCCTTTACAGAGTAATGTGATCAGTGTAGTGTGCTACCTATTTGACAATAATAAAAATTACTATGAAAACGAAGGTAGTTGTGTGCCGCTGTCAGCTGCGTCTAGTAGTCGCGCGAGCAGAGCCGCGGCGCGCAGTGTGCGTCTCGCCGCCGCTGAGTCGTGCGCTCCCAGAGGAAGGACTACGAATTAGTCCGAAACATGTCTGGCTAAACTCGAGTTATATACGTGAGTGATCCGTTCTTATTTAATTATAACTTTAGCTCCTTAATTCCAAGTGCCTGAAAAGCGCTCCGTCGCTTTCCGAACATGTGATTCTAATATACTTAGTTGTAAGTTTGACCTGTGTATGGGTGTATCTGTGTATCTGCATGAAGCATCGTAGCTCCTGAACGGATAAACGGATTTGGACGCGGCTTTTTTAAGCGAAAACTAGTTTAATCGAGATGGTATGGCTAAGTTTCATAAAAAATCGGTTCACCCGTTTTTGAGATATTGATCGTTGAACTGAAGGGTTGGTTAGGTTAGGTCATTGCTGTATTGTTTTGATTTTGTTAGTTGATGTAATATTAACAGCTTGTATCTGTACACCACGGGGCACCTAAGCAAGTAATTTATGCTCTAGCCTGTAAGTACCAAAGAAGTACTTAAAACCAGTCGATAAACCCCTTCAATAAAATATGAAAGCACCAGAAAAACCTCGTTTCCTTAATACAGATTTAACAAGGAGCTCGATGCGGACTACTCAAATATTAAACAAGTGGCGCCGCGGCGCACAAACTGTTTATAGCCTATTAAAGCTGTGCTAGCTTTGCGGAGAGCTTATCGCTGTGGTCGGTTTTAAAGTTTATGAAGTTCATATTGGGTGTTGATTTTAGAAATAAGTAGTTTGTCCGAAGAGTCAGCCTTAACGTAGTTCGGCATTTTAAAAGTGAAACTACCGTGAGACTTTAAAAACGGTTCACTAACGTATACTAACTAACAAAAGAGTTTAGCCCGACATGTTTAGGACTAATCTGTTTAGCACTTCACAGCATTATTAACTGTAGTTTTTTGAATAATACGCAATATCGCCATATCAAGTTCCCAATTCGCACTGGGCCCGCTTGGGAACTAAGTCTATACTTAGTTCCCAAGCCCTCTCATTCTGAGAGGAGGCCTGTGCCCAGCAGTGGGACGTAAAAAAGGCTGGTGATGATCACGGCCAATATTTCCGTAGTTAATATGTCTAATAATACTGATATTTTAAAGCTGACACTTGAATTAAGAGGAGATACTTTTTCAAAGTTAAAAATGACAAGATTTCTTGAATCAAGTAATTCTGAATTGATTCCTTTGAAGTTAGTAGTCGAGAAAGTAGTAGAGAAGGTTCATCTAGAATGAATCCGTGTAATTGGACTAAAGTTGCTCGACGGAGTTACTTTATATCAACTACGGAAGGAGATAGCAAGCTGATTTTTTACTTAAATTCTAATTCAAAAACCAACCCTAGCCTGGTTTCCTTTCCATCGTAGTTAATATAATATTTAGGTATGTTGCCAGTCTTTGATAAAAGGTGTCATCACCAGAAGAAAATTAATAATTACTACAATTACACCTAGCGCCTAACTAAAATCTAACATTTCTCAATACAACTTAATGCAAAATCCATCCTAAGTTTCCGTGAAATTAATAAAACCACTTGAATCTCGAGGTCTGCAAAATATTCTCCAATATTACAGGCCTACGAAACAAACTCCTAACTTAGTACAAATAAATAACCCTCAAATCCACTCATTGGGCTAATAAATCGAGTTTCCTTCAACCAGAGCTGAAGCGAAAATTCCGTTTCCCTGAAAAATGTAATACCTCCTGAGCGGAACTTAGTTGTTATATTTTCAACCTGAAAACCCGTTGCCTTGGTTGCTTTAATTTATTATTTTAGAAGAGTGTTAAACAGGAAATCTGCAAGATTTGTAAGTGTTAAACAGGTATTATTTTAGAAGAGTGTTATTTAAACAGGAAATCTGCATGATTTGTAAATGTTGATCAGGCTTTTTTTTTAAGTAAATTATAAACTTACATCATTAATATTAGGTACAATGTCAAGTAACGAGAATCGCTTAACCTAAATTACAAAACATCATCAGTAAGATGCTTCGTCAAAAACCCTAACCTAAAACCCCAGACCCCGCATCATACCCGGCTCAAAGGTCCCCATAATACCAGCAGCATTACGTCGAACCGCTGAATAAGTAAAATAATAGTACGTAAGTAAATAAATAAACACTTGTCTTTATTGTACAAAAAAAAGGATAAAAATGCAAGTTACAAACAATCAAATTCGAGTTTAGCCCGACATGTTCCGCATCCGTTTTTATTTCACTATGATTGAGTCTCACGGTAGTTTCATGTTAAAAATCAAATTCGAGTACAAAGGCGCACTTATCCCTTTAAGGGACATACATCTGTCCTTTTCGAAGTCTAGGTTGAATGGGCATTTGCTAAGTGGGCTAGCGTGCCCCATCTTAGACCACCAGACAGACATGGTAAGTCCATCAGGCGTGGTTATGGTTAAACGCAAGCCTTAAATCTACCTATCTATACAAAAAAAGTCATGTTACTTTAGTAATCGTAGCAGAATTTCATGATTTCTGATTTGTTTGATTTGTCTCCGCTCCCAATAGCAGAATAACTATTATCACGAAAAAATAGCCTTACAAAAATAAACAAATGCAAATTTCGAACAATTTTAAACATCTGAAACAACATAAATGATTGATGCCTGACAGACGGTGTCAGAGGAAAACCACGATAACCCATCCAATGGTTTACGCAAACATTTACCGTATAGCCATGCCATAAGGATCCTTACGACGGTTTCAGTACTGTGGTCTTATATTGTCTATGCGAGAAGGCGCGAAACAATTGAAGGAGGGATTTGTATTGAAACACGTTCAATATGTGCCTCATGTTTAAAACAGAACAGCAATATCGTCACAATACATTTACATTCCAGTTTGAAGCTTGTACGACTGGTAATCATAAGTTTAAAATTATTCATGGACTATTTCCTTTTTCATTTTTTCTAAACTGATGTTAAGTCATCACCACCGCCTATAGATGTTTGCAACACCAGAGTTGCCAACCTAGAGGCTCTTGTGCCTGGTATTTCCCCGACTATCATACTCATCAACTCATCATATTTGAAACTGGCTGTGACATTGGGCTTTAAAAAAAATTACAATAAACACCAAAATTCTTCACTGACTTTTTATAGTATGCTAAATAACAACTAAAATTCACACACAACTCAAAAAAGAGGCATCAAAAAAGGTTTTCGCACACATGCGTCAAACCGCAGACGAAAAAAGACACTTCAAACAGAAATCAAAATACAAACAAAACACTAACGCGCTGGCCAGTTGACAGAAAAAAGGCATATTCCGCCGCCAATCAGCAGAATGGGCGCAATCCATCACCGTGTCGCAGAAATCCAATTTCCATGGGAAGTTTTCATCTACTGGAAGCAATTAAAATAACTTCGGTGATGGTCCATTTATCATCTTCCTTGGCTGATGGATCGCTTATTGCATTTTAAGTCGGTGATTAGGTAAACAGGACGGTATTGTGATCGTGAGATACCAGGTGACGATAATACGTGATCATTTAGAAACTGGCATCCTTTTAACCTAAGTCTAGGTTTCTTCAACGGTTATTATTGAACATGTGAACTAACCTTTGGCTTTATGTGCACTTTCCGTCACAAACAGTTTTTAATTTTTTTCCAACGGCAATTTTCACGTGTTTTAATTACAGAATCGAACCCTTCTCGCCTTTTTTGTTCATCTGAAGAAATCTTAGAGCAGGAAAGGAAAGGAGATTTGATATTAAGTCTGTGCAAAATGCACAGGGTCTGTTGAGTGTGTGCGTGTTTTTGGCATTCGTGTTAGTATGAGTCTGTAGGAACGTAAAAACATTTGAAATGAGCATAGACGTGCTGTACGTGTGTACCTCGTCCCCCTCGAACAGTGACAGAAAAATTGTAGTGCATAGAAAAGGCAAAGACGCCTCCTGTCTGTCTGCTTTATGGAAAATTTTGACGCTTTAAACTTCACAGGGAGCACTGAACTGTCAACGCGTTTAGGTTCATTTTGTCGCAAGAGCGCGTTTGCGCTATTCCAAAAAGTTTCAGATCACAAGACTGCGAATACGCTACACTAAACTTTTTAACAGAACGGCTGTCATTTCGAACGTTTGAGCGCCATCTAGGGATTAAAGCTTTAACATCATTATAATATACCGTTCAGAACTTCGCAGTACTTATCGCTATCCGGTATTTGTTAAGCTCATGTTGCAATTACATGTGGAATTTGAGCTTAAAAGTTAAACGAAAGTATGAAAATGTTTATGTTTGGTTTAAAAAAATATCAGCATGCATCCACATGTACTAGTACTATTGCATAGAGATTTTATAATGTTTTATGCAAATTTTAAAGACAACCTTTTGAACCAAAAGGTCCCACAGACCAATGTAACGGTTGCCAATGCCAACAGGCTGTGCTCGTCAGTAGCAAAAACGCTTATTATTTTAAATGTAAACAGACGTGGATGAAATCAAATAACACCAGCCGTAGCAGAAGCCTTACCTGAAAATAAAAGACAATCTAGTGTCAGAAACAGACCACTCACGTATATAAGTTGAGTTTATCTCGATACGATTCGAACTTATCCGTAGTTCTTCCTCTGTAAGCGCACGTCTCGGCAACAGCGAAACAAACACTCACGGTATACGTGAGTGGTGCTTTTATTTCACTATGATTGCATTTCATGGCAGTTTAATTTTAAATATCTGTCAATTTTACGTCCACTTGTATAAGCTAAACTTCTCAGAAATCTAGACACACGGCAGCTTGTCATGCCAAGTTTTCAAAACACATGTCAACCGATCGCCAAGTTCAATGACCATTGAAGCAACTTAAATAGGTAGTTTTAAACCATATTTCTTATTATGTAAATCGCCACAAAGGTCGAAAGTTAAATTTCACGTAAAACCGACCACAATTTCAGCTAACCGAGGCTTGAAAGAGCTTAATCTAGAATCTAGAAGTTACTTCCTAGCCAGTTACACCGCTGTACGTTAGAGTAACGATGCTTGAAGCTGGCTGGCCGTAGTTTTAACGGCTGCTTTCATCGACTTTAAACGTCGATTTAACACTGTGCTACTGCTACCGCCTACGATGAAACGAACCGTGGAGAGGCGGTTTAAAATTTTAAACAGAGTATTTTTTTACTTGTAACTTTTACGCACGAAGGGGCCCAAAAGTGACACAAACACTTTACGTTTTATAAAACCACTATATCCAAACCGCTAAGCCTTATTTAATTACAGTATCTACATTAACAAAATAATGAATTAAGCAAGCAAGCACAAGTGGAACAAATCGATTTTTACATACACACCTAAAGACTTTACATTTTCTGTGAAGGCCTGGAATAAAATGATATAACAAAATGCCGTCAGCGAAAAGAAATGCTTTGAAAAATTCTACGAGAATTCTACAATAGTAGTTGCACACAACTGTTACATAACTAGCGTCCTTAAAACACAAGTGTGTTTTTATGAAATGAGGCGAAGGCGATTTTCATAACAGGATCACACGAGTGTTTTAAGGCATAATTATGTAGAGTTGCATTAATTACCTACTTAACCTACACACATATTATAAATACTCTAAGATGGGTTCAGAAACCGAAGGCATAACAAACCTGTCACGAATTTTACTGTTTTTATTTATTCATTATAGACAAACGTACCGAGCTGACGTTTCGTATCGAGTATTTTTTATTTTAAATTGAGGCATATTTTAAATTGTATTGGTTTTTGAAGATGAAAACTGATGTCGTAATGCTTGTCATTACCTACGGTTTCTGAACGCGTTATATGTAGAGGACTTATGAACATGTGTGTAGATAAAAATGTGTAACTTTACAGTCAGTAAGAAAATGCCTTCAAGCTTATTTACCACCCAACGTTACGTAGGTACAGACAGCAGCAGAAGTAGCTAAGCAACCGAAGCGGTCACAATGATCTGCATAAGCTCTTATGTCTATAACAATAGAGCCGTGCTTAGATAATTGTGACCGCGTCGGTTGCTTAGCTACTTTTGCTGTTGACTGTACTATGCTTAGTGTAGGAAGTTCCTTAGTGCTTTGCGGGAGGTTTCAGTTCCTTCGGCTTATTTTAGAAAATTACTTTTGGGTAATAGGATGCGTGGAGGTTTCCATTAGGAAGAATGTTTCATAGGCCTTTAACAGAATGAGGCAGAAACCTAAGTTACTGTGCAACTGAGAGGAAACACAACCTATTTAAAGAAAAGTGTGGTTAAACAGAACAAATTAACATCCCTGTGTACCGCAGTTTCACTCGTGTTAATGGTGTAATTGCAGTAACACTGATTTTTAGAAGGAATACTTTGAAATAACAGTGAAAATTTACATTCCCACCAACACTGATTTGAGAATCAAGTCAGTTAATCAATCAATTTTATTTCGCAAACATAAAGTAGAATGAGCGAATGAAGCAAAGGTATTAGTCTTAAAGAATATGCACATTATCATACATAAAAAAATTAACTACGCCAAATTAGAACATCAACTACGCGCTTGAGTGCCTAGCTGACCGTGACGAACCACCTTAATAGTTAGAGTAGTTGGTAGTGATCGCACTGTAGCGATGAGGCCTCTCTTTTGTTTGTTATGTGGCGTTCAATAAAGAGTTTTTACCCGACTGCGAAGGTAATGTGTTTATCAGCTTATATATGTATGTATGTTTGTTCCTTTGTGGCACTCTAGTTGTGTAGTTGTATTGTATACTCAGCGGCACAAAATTTGGCCGTCTACGTACAAAATTTAATATACCTACATCATCATCATTATCATCCTCAACCAATTTGACGTAGGCCTACTTCAACTTTCTCCATATCGCTCTGTTCTGTCAAGAGACCGGTTGGAAGACCTCAGATGATTCCAGGACGACATCAGAAAAGTGGCAGGGAAGAACTGGATATACCTACATACAAAGGCCAATTTTTTTGCCGCTAAGTAGGTACTAAATTTAAAAACAAAACACTACGCACAAACCAGCCAGCACAGACAAAAGACATTGCCTGTCTGCCAGAAACAAAAGCGCATCACATCCACAGCACGGGACGCGAAAAAAGTAATTTGAACGTTCTCAAAGCACCACGCCATCATTTGCAATGGGTATTTAAAAGGACCAAGATTAAAAAAAACCATTGGGTCTTTTAAATTAAACTAAATTGCCGTTTAATCGAACAGAGGATCGAGTACGACTTTACGCGGCGTAACGTTACGGTTATCGTATCGAGATCGAGAAACCTCATACTAAATTTTAGATCCAAATACGCTCACGGGCGGGCGCTGTTCCAAACGTCATACAAACTAGACAACGTTTACTATTCGACTTTACGTTACGCAGCATTCGTGTCGTGCTCGACCCTCTGAGCACTTGTTTCATTAAAATGAAATACTTAATAGTATATACTCAGCGGCACAATTAATCGCCCGCCCTATTTTAACTATTTCTTGTAAAAGTATTTATTAACAGTTTTTACATTAATCAAGGACAAAATTACTTTGCGATTAATTTTGCTTCTGAGAGGTAAAGTTATCTACTGAAAATTTTAATAAGCCATTTAGAGTGGGGTACAAACATAATGATATGTCGATACGCGGAAATCTTAAAGCAGGTTAAGTACCTACTTTGTCAACGTTATCGACAATGATGGTTTTTAAAGTAACATGATAAGGTGCACAATGGTCTGTAACGACTGACTGGAAAGGTTGACTATCGCTTAAAGGGATAAGTCCGCCTTTTTACTTGTATCTAATTGTTTGTAGCTGTGTTAAAATAATATCGTGAGAATGGGATATTGACCGCGATTACCTTATAGGTATGATGAGCTCCCGACATTTCGACGCAGATATGTACATGCATCATATCATGATCACGGGCAACATCCCGTTCTCATTATGTCTAATGTAATTAACCGCGAATCATTTAAAACTGTTAAAATAATATACTTACCTACCACAATGTAAAGAGGATAACCTAACCAACTAAGAAAAGTTGAAAAACCCCCGACTTTGTCATTTCAAAGTTCAATATTTCAAAAACGGGTGAACCGATTTTAATGTAACTTAGCTAAGAACCATCTCGATTAGGTACACTAGCTTTCGTTAAAAAAAAACCGCATCGAAATCGGTCTATCCGTTTGGGAGCTATGATGCTACAGACACACAGACACATAGATACACTGGTCAAACTCACAATAGCCCTCTTTTTCGTCATGGGTTAAATACACTTAGAATTTGACAGATACTTCCATCGCTGCTGTAAGCTGACCAAAACGAATAGCACCTGGTTTTTGATCCCCCCTCCCCCCCCATATGATCACACTCTTTTTAACCCCCCCCCCCCCCTGCATGGTTAGTCTTTTTCCAGTCTGCCACGACAATTTATTCAGTGGGCATGGCTTTTTGCGCTGCTTAAATAATTGTCCATGTCTTTTGTTTGGTTTTACTTTTCATTTTAAGTGCCGCTGCGCATTTGTTTCGCAATGGTGGATAAATCTGTCTCGCTCGTTTATTGTGGTTTAAGTTCGGATAAATGGGGGATGGATGTCGCTGTTACTGATACTTAGGTACATTAGATACACTGACGGTTTCTACGACAACGGGTGCATGTTTGCGGGTGGTAGGACCTCGTGCGAGGTCCGTCCGGATCGCTACCACCATCTTACTCGTTAATCCTGCCGCTAAGCAGCAGTGCTTGCACTGTTGTGTTCCGGTATGGAGAGTAAGACAGCCGGTGTAATTACGGGCACAAGAGGCATTTCATCTTAGCCCTCTAGGTTGGCAACGCATCTGCAAACCCTCCGGAGTTGCGGGTGTCTATGGGCAGTGGTGATCACTTACCATCAGGTGACCCACTTGCTCGCTTGCTTTCCTCGTATAAAAAAAAAAAAACACGTATAACACTGCACTTGTAGCAATACTACACGTGTAACAATTGCACGAAAATATTTAGGGATCAGACTCGAATAAAATAATGCATAATCGATCCCTAGAGAATGAACATAGAGTTAAAGCGGTGCTTATTGAGATTCTCTAACTAATCTAACTTCTCTTTGGGAGTCTTAAATCGAAAAAGCTATAAGTATGCCGATTGCTATGCTTCAGAGGTCCAAGCACAAATATTCGAATCCTGCCTGATGCGTATATGTATAACGTACCTAATCAAGTAGTAATGATATCGAGAAATTTGTATGACGTTTAGATTAGCGCCCGCCTGTGTCCATATTTGGTACAAAATTATTATATGAAGTTTCACGATTTCGATACGATAACGTTAAGTTACGCAGGATTCGCATAGTCGTACGCGGGCCTCTGAGTGTCTTAAAACACATGATCAATCTTTGGACAAGCGGTTGATCGTAACTCTCAAACAACGCCATTAATTTTCCTTAAAATAAACCTATTTTCAATAGTATGAAAAGTTTAAAACAATACACCACCTAGATAAAAAGTAAATCCCTTCCCCCAAATATTTAATAACACCTGCATTTCTATTACAAGCTTAACTATATTAAAAGATACAGTGGGGCTTAAATGTGCGTAATTTTTCACAGCACAAGCCCCGAATGAATTAGTTGCCAACTGGGTCAAACCCGCTGTGCGTTTTCGTGTTACGTTTTTTTTGCATAATGTATTT
Organism: Clepsis dumicolana; assembly: GCA_963691665.1. Lineage (NCBI taxonomy): Eukaryota > Metazoa > Arthropoda > Insecta > Lepidoptera > Tortricidae > Clepsis > Clepsis dumicolana. The sequence continues at coordinate 11,051,407 of OY829520.1, read as the reverse complement.
ACTTCTTTTGTTCGGAGTTTTTTTTAACATGCTCCCTAAACATTTTATGGTGTATTAGAACGCCGAGATATCGTTATTATAAGCGTTTTATCGCGTAAAGTTAAATGTGATTTATAAGAGTTTCAGAAACAATGACACATGTGCTCTAGGTACCTATGTCAGATTTATTATTAATGAATCTATAATTATCATATAAGTATTTATTATCATTACTATCATTTAGTTAAGTTCTGTGTTATGCAATACTGTCGGACAGAACGTTTTTTTTTTTCTGTATTTGCTATCGGAAAATTGCAAAAATACATTTTATTTTTTAAAACTTACTGGCCACATAGAAACCAGGATGCCGTAAAATAACAAACTCCACAGATACCCCTACAACCGCCCTCGTATCCGTCGTAATTCCAAATTCAAAACCGAAAACTCGAAATCAGAGCGCAACATTTTTCTCTTCCACTCGAAGAGGTGTTTTTCCGTAAGAAAACACGTGCGTTACATATATTTTTCACGGGATTCCAGACATTAATTTTGCGTTAACTTACGCGCTATAAAGTGGGAGCGCGCAGGTGCGATCGCGGGGAAGTGGCCAGTTTGAAACTTCGCGATTTACGATTGAATAATGCTCGGGTTTTCGTCAATGGCGGTTAAGGCGGAAAAACATCCCTGAAACGTTTCCTGAGTGCAAAGTTTTCGCTTAGCTAAGGAAACGCAGCACAATGTTGTGTAAAATTTGGCAGGTATTTTTAATAGATACAACTTTTTAGCTTTTTTATGAGCTTGGTAGCTACTGACGCATTTAAAAAACTTTAACAAGGTAAGATTGTAAAGCTATCTCTCCGGTGTATATCTACTTCGTAATAATCCTAACCTACTTTTATTTACAGTACTTAAATTTATATTAACAATAGATTTTCAGAAATTTTGATCTATATATGCGGGTGGTAGGACTGTGTGCGAGGTCCGTCCGGATCGCTACCACTGTCTTACTCGCTAATCCTGCCGTTGAGCAGCAGTGCTTACACTTTGTGTTCCGATGATGTGGAGAGTAAGACAGCCGGTGTAATTACGGGCATAAGAGGCATTTCATCTTAGCTCTCCAGCTTGGCAACGCATAGATCTGCAAACCCTCAGAGGGTCGAGCACAACTTTACGAATGCTGCGTAACGTAAAGTCGAATAGTAAACGTTGTCGTTTGTATGACGTTTGCAACAGCGCCCGCCCGTGAGCGTATTTGGAACTAAAATTTAGTATGAGGTATCTCGATCTCGATACGATAACCGTGAAGTTACGCAGCATTCCTAAAGTCGTGCTCGACCCTCTGAGGGTTTGCAGATCTATGCGATGCCAACCTAGAGAGCTAAGATGAAATGCCTCTTATGCCCGTAATTACACCGGCTGCCTTACTCTCCACATCACCGGAACATAAAGTCCAAGCACTGCTGCTTAGCGGCAGGATTAGCGAGTAAGACGGTGGTAGCGATCCGGACGGACCTCGCAGATGGTCCTACCACCCGCAGATATAGATCAAAATTTCTGACCAATTTCATCAGGTGACCCACTTGCTCGTTTGCCTACCGCGTCGCATATAAAAAAACGAAATCCCAATCACAATTTGGTGCGTAAACCAAATCTTACGCAAAAACGAATTCCAAGAAACTAGAATCTTCGACGTCGATTAACCGCGATGACGTCACCAGCCATTTGTCAAACGCCCCGCCTGCCGTCCGCACTTTCTTGCGAAGCCATCGTTGGTTTAAAAAAACCGCCAAGTGCGAATCGGATTTTCACATGGAGTTTCGTTATCCGTACGTACAATTGCCTTTACATACGGATCGATTCTTTCAATTTTAACTTATGTTATTTTTAACCCCCCGATGCAGTTTTTTTTTTACTTTTTTTTAAAGTAGGTACGGTTACGATTTAAATTTTTTCGGGTTTCAACCCACAGCCCTTTGACGGACACAGACGGAGGAGCTTTAGTAACAGGGTTCCGTTGGCAACTTTTGTATCATAACCAGCCTTGTTTTTCGTCCCACTGCTGGGCACAGGCCCTCCTCTCAGAATGAGAGAGGCTTGGGCTATAGTTCCCACGCGGGCCCAGTGCGGATTGGGAACTTCGCACTCAACATTGAATTGCTTCGCATTAGTGTGCAGGTTTCCGCACGATGTTTTCCTTCACCGAAAAGCTCGTGATAAATTACAAGCGTAATGTCGCACATCAATTCCGATAACTCAGAGGTGCAAGCCGGGGCTCGAACCCACGACCCTCTTCTATTTGAGAGGCGATAGGTCAATCCACTAGGCTATCACGGCTTTTATACAGAAGCCTAAAAACACGTATCATTTGTCATCGATTGATGCTGGCTGGTGACACGGGATATAAAGATTTAGCGACACTGCTTTTAAAAAAGCTCGTATTTCGAAATCGATAACCTTTCAAAGTGAACTTTATTTGGTCTTGTTGAAGGTTCAGTTTGGTTTACATATTAATTTGATATACGAGCTTTCTTCAAAGTAGTGACGACAGGCAGTTAGGGCTAAACGTGCGGCATTTGTTTTTTCAGGCTCCAGTCTGGGATTGACATGGGTTCAACAGATTTTTGCGATCGGCTAAAAACTGGGTCAGAAATGTCTTAAAATCTATTGCAGATCACGGTTATGTACAAGTAATCGAAAGAAACAGGTGACCTATTTTCTCAAATATAAAAGCAACAATTATTACGTTTTTTAGTGGAACTGATTTGAAGAGTACCTACACAGAAAGCACATGTGTTGTGTAGTCACGTTAGCAACTGTTTCAGTTATCGCAATTTGAAAGTTTGGAACTATGTAATTATCCATATAATCTTTTTTAAAGTGATAAAAAAACAAGTCACATAAATATTTGTATCTGTAACTGAACTTACAGTCTATTAAAATCTACATTTTGATATCAGAATCTCGTTTAAAAAAAGTTACTAGGAGACACGTTCTTCCCACGTTCTTTCCGTGTACCCTTCATTTGCAGTACTCCTTTACTGTAAATGTCAAAGTTTGACGCCATTTTCTCATCAAAGCTTAGCTTAATACCAGCACAATCTGACAGCAAACGTCAATAACTTCAAAGCCATTATATTTCAAAACAGTCGTTCCCAGACACAGCTCTTCCAACTTTATAAAAGGTTTAATTTCCGCTGGGAATCCCCTATCCGTCTATAAAGCTCAATACAACTCATATTCAATTCTTTTTACATCAGTTCATTTATTACTGAATGTGGAAGCTGGAAAGGAGGGTCTGAAAATTTAGATTTTATTTTGCCGTATAAAAATCGAACACAGAAGCGTACAGTATTCGAAAACTCGTACTCGGCCTACTGGTCTGACTTACTATCACCATTGGCCCTGAGAAAAGCCGAAGATAGAGTGACCTTCAGTAATGATAATTCACCGACTTCCAATAAGACCGATTGCAATCTATTTCTCATTGTGAGAGGAGGCATGTGCCCAGCAGTGGGACGTAAGAAAGGCTGGTGATGAATCTATTTAACTTCAAAATTGCAACATACAATGACAATGCAAAGAAAAATCTGTTAAGCAGCTGGACTTGAACCAGCAACCTCGGTAATCCGTACCACGCTCCACCAATTAAGCTATACTTAACGTTGGTGTACCTAACGAATTTTTCAATGCCTTTGTCATATTTTTTATTTGAAAGATCTCTCCTCAAAACTGCCTTCAGTTTAAGCGTAACATCAAATCTGAGTTTAATTCGAACCTGTTAGTCTAATTAGGGGATTGCATCCAGCAGAGCATTAGTTATTGATTAAAGTGGCATGTCCATGTATAATTGTAATTAGTATAACGCCTCATTTGCCTAGGCCGTGTCGTAAATTTAAATATCCATTCTATTTACATATCCATTTTAGTTTTTGACGAACGCTTTTTTGAAATTGGGTAAAAATTGGAATTTTGATCGGGGGAAATCATTTTGAAGATGCGGTCTGTTTGTCTGTCTTCTAAGCTACCGGTCTGAAGTGTGATATGGGTCAAACACATGACTTTGATGCGGTATCTTTCAAGTCAAGTAATGTAAAAAAAAAATCGTCGGCTGTGGGATAGACCTATCAATATGATACAGTTTGCTATTTTAGTGCATCGCATTCAAAACATTCAATTCTTTAACATACAATGACAATGCAAAGAAAAATTCGTTAAGCAGCTGGACTTGAACCAGCAACCTCGGTAATCCGTACCACGCTCCACCAATTAAGCTATACTTAACGTTGGTGTACCTAACGAATTTTTCAATGCCTTGTGTCATATTTTTATTTGGAAGATCTCTCCTCAGCGCCATCTATGAGTAGCTTAATCAAGCAGCTCACCCACTACGGAACTTCTACAGTTACGCATTAGTGGCAAGAGATGGAGCTATTTTCTGAATCAATGAAAATAATCGATTTATTGATTATTTTTGTTTTTATTTTTATGAAACATTCATAGAATGAAATTCAACATACAATGACAATGCAAAGAAAAATTCGTTAAGCAGCTGGACTTGAACCAGCAACCTCGGTAATCCGTACCACGCTCCACCAATTAAGCTATACTTAACGTTGGTGTACCTAACGAATTTTTCAATGCCTTGTGTCATATTTTTATTTGGAAGATCTCTCCTCAGCGCCATCTATGAGTAGCTTAATCAAGCAGCTCACCCACTACGGAACTTCTACAGTTACGCATTAGTGGCAAGAGATGGAGCTATTTTCTGAATCAATGAAAATAATCGATTTATTGATTATTTTTGTTTTTATTTTTATGAAACATTCATAGAATGAAATTCAACATACAATGACAATGCAAAGAAAAATTCGTTAAGCAGCTGGACTTGAACCAGCAACCTCGGTAATCCGTACCACGCTCCACCAATTAAGCTATACTTAACGTTGGTGTACCTAACGAATTTTTCAATGCATTGTGTCATATTTTTATTTGGAAGATCTCTCCTCAGCGCCATTTATGAGTAGCTTAATCAAGCAGCTCACCCACTACGGAACTTCTACAGTTACGCATTAGTGGCAAGAGATGGAGCTATTTTCTGAATCAATGAAAATAATCGATTTATTGATTATTTTTGTTTTTATTTTTATGAAACATTCATAGAATGAAATTCAACATACAATGACAATGCAAAGAAAAATTCGTTAAGCAGCTGGACTTGAACCAGCAACCTCGGTAATCCGTACCACGCTCCACCAATTAAGCTATACTTAACGTTGGTGTACCTAACGAATTTTTCAATGCCTTGTGTCATATTTTTATTTGGAAGATCTCTCCTCAGCGCCATCTATGAGTAGCTTAATCAAGCAGCTCACCCACTACGGAACTTCTACAGTTACGCATTAGTGGCAAGAGATGGAGCTATTTTCTGAATCAATGAAAATAATCGATTTATTGATTATTTTTGTTTTTATTTTTATGAAACATTCATAGAATGAAATTCAACATACAATGACAATGCAAAGAAAAATTCGTTAAGCAGCTGGACTTGAACCAGCAACCTCGGTAATCCGTACCACGCTCCACCAATTAAGCTATACTTAACGTTGGTGTACCTAACGAATTTTTCAATGCCTTGTGTCATATTTTTATTTGGAAGATCTCTCCTCAGCGCCATCTATGAGTAGCTTAATCAAGCAGCTCACCCACTACGGAACTTCTACAGTTACGCATTAGTGGCAAGAGATGGAGCTATTTTCTGAATCAATGAAAATAATCGATTTATTGATTATTTTTGTTTTTATTTTTATGAAACATTCATAGAATGAAATTCAACATACAATGACAATGCAAAGAAAAATTCGTTAAGCAGCTGGACTTGAACCAGCAACCTCGGTAATCCGTACCACGCTCCACCAATTAAGCTATACTTAACGTTGGAGTACCTAACGAATTTTTCAATGCCTTGTGTCATATTTTTATTTGGAAGATCTCTCCTCAGCGCCATTTATGAGTAGCTTAATCAAGCAGCTCACCCACTACGGAACTTCTACAGATACGCATTAGTGGCAAGAGATGGAGCTATTTTCTGAATCAATGAAAATAATCGATTTATTGATTATTTTTGTTTTTATTTTTATGAAACATTCATAGAATGAAATTCAACATACAATGACAATGCAAAGAAAAATTCGTTAAGCAGCTGGACTTGAACCAGCAACCTCGGTAATCCGTACCACGCTCCACCAATTAAGCTATACTTAACGTTGGTGTACCTAACGAATTTTTCAATGCCTTGTGTCATATTTTTATTTGGAAGATCTCTCCTCAGCGCCATCTATGAGTAGCTTAATCAAGCAGCTCACCCACTACGGAACTTCTACAGTTACGCATTAGTGGCAAGAGATGGAGCTATTTTCATTGATTCAATTCTTTGTTTAATTAATTGTTGGTTATTTCCTGACACATACTCTTTTATTTCCCACTGCCCGTCAGGCGTTCTCCTAGTCCAGAGAGTAGACCTATAGGTAGGTACCAAAACAAAACATGAAACGCGACAAAACATGAAACGCGACAAAACATGAAACGCGACAAAACCTCCCATGTCAAGCTACTTCAAATAAATACAGTCAAAGGGAATAACGAAAAGGAAATACATTTCATTTCACAGAAAACGCGGGAAATATTCCGTTGAAAATCCCGTTTATCCCAGGACTTCATAATAAAACGGGAAATCTTAATTTAGCCTCTGAAAATGTTAAGTAGTGTTTTTTTGGTGAAAAGATTCGCGGACGCCGAGTCGAAATGAAATAACTGGGGAATTCAAAGACTGAATGATTTGTGGTATTTACAGGATTAAGCGGGTGTTAAGATAAGTTTTAGTAGATTTCAGGTAGCGTTGAGTTAAAATCGTGGAACAAAATGAAGCACTAGACTACCGAATAGCCTAGCGGTTAGAGAGAATTTGTATACGAAGCTCAAACATATACCTGGTCGGGCAGATATTTGTATGATGATAACGAATTTGTGCTCCCGAATCTTGGGTGTTTAATATACATTTAAAGTTTATGTACTTATTTATCTATCCGTTGTCTAGTACCCATCACATAAGATCTGCTTAATTTGGGACAAGGTCAATTGGTGTCATTGTCCCAAGATGTATTTATGAAGTTTACAGCTGCAATTCTCGCTTTCAGACGCAAATTTGACGCATGAAACCTGTTTTCCTATTCTAATCATCTAGTCGTAGACTCTCGGGTTCTTTGGACACGTCAGCCAAAAGAATAACGTCATTACGTTAACGCCATTGTGCGATTTGTGATTCTTTTTAGAGTTGTGGGCAAGAGACCATCAACCGCCAACCCATCAAATCTGTCACCTCCCTCCAAAAAAGCTAACGCGTCGTATCTCTCTAGGCTCTTTTATAAGGTTAATTTCTATTTAATCCACTGGAAATTTTCATCGTATATACTCCTATACAGCACTTATAAATTCCCCTAAAATTACTAAATGGAGAAACGCATGTATATGTTAAGGTAACAGCTGAAATAAATTTTTAACGAAGCTGATTTCCTGGTAGACCCGGCCTCCCCTTTGATGTTCATGATTGACTTGATTTCAAATAATCTTAGGAGAAAATATGGAGAGGGTCGGTATAAACGAATCTCTTATTAAATAAGTCATGGGCGTATGATCCGAGGTTTAAGTTACCGGGCTTAGTTACTGAACGTTAAGTGACCATGGAAGGAAGAAAGAAAGAAAGACAAAATATTTATTAGACACTAATTCGACACATACACAATAAAACAGTAATCAAACAGACACTATTAATTAACAAAGACAACGAACGATTAAAAATAGGTATCGTATAGCAATAAAAGGGTCACCCTCAGCACCATGGCTGTTGCACTTTGTTGCAAGTTTGTATATAAGTCAGTTTGTATATAAGTCAAGGTTATATCAAAAGTTTTTACCTTCATACGACCATTGTTTAAACTACCAGTGTAAAGTCTATGCCAAATTTAAATATTATTTACGCTCGTTCTTTTTTACAAGCTTTTATTTCATACTAGCTTTCGCCCGCGGCTTCGCTTCCATAAAAACTTCATCCCCCTTTTCAGTCCTTTCAATCCTTCCTTAGTGGACGCCTACACGTCTAGGTATGTATGTGCAAAATTCTATTCTCTATGTCCAACGGTTTGGGCTGTACGTTGATAGATGACCCAGTCAGTTTACGATTTTTTTATAATTTTTATAATAAATAATAATAATTATTATTATAATTTTATAATAAATAATTGACACCAATTGACCTAGTCCCAAATTAAGCAGAGCTTGTGTTATGGGTACTAACAACGGATAAACATACTTATATAGATAAATACATACTTAAATACATATTAAACATCCAAGACCCAAGAACAAACATTCGTATTCATCATACAAACATCTGCCCCGACCGGGATTCGAACCCGGGACCTCAAGCTTCATAGTCAGGGTCTCTAACCACTAGGCTATCCGGCCGTCATTATTACATACTTATAATAAAATAAAGCAACAGGCCCCTATTTCACTAACTTTACAATTGACGGTTTGTCATGACAATTCGAACTACATTTCTTGGCCAGTGCGAAGAGCGCTTAAACAAAAGCTTTTCAAGTCAGCAATTGACACCGAATTGTTATTGAAAACTGACAATTGTAAAGTTGGTGAAATCAGGCCGTCAATAAACCGCCTTGTTTAATCAATTCATTCTAACAGAGACGTTCCGAGCATCGAAAAGAGCAGGGGCATGAAAAAACGAATTGCAACCTAGCGTAGCATACGTATACGCAGCGAGATAGTTTTGCGAATTGGTCTTTTTGTCATGAATTTTTAATCCAATAGCGAAGAGAAAAATCCGTGATTTTTGGATCACAGGTTCACAGGACACTGAGCAATGTTCCTGAGCTTGTCAGTGAAGGAAAACATCGCGAGGAATCCTGCACACCCCTGCGAAGCAATTCAATTATGTGTGTGACGTTCCCAATCCGCACTGAGCACGCGTTGAAACTATAGCCCAAGCCCTCTCCTTCTGAGAGGAGGCCTGTGCCCAGCAGTGGGGCGTAAATAAAAGGCTGGTGATGACGTACTTTAATTTAACAGCCTGTAAGTTACAGAGAGTTTGGTAACATCAACAATTCTCTCCAAATCACCCGGACACATTGCCTGCACATTTCTTTGCCATCGAAAACAAAATAAACCGTTCCCTCGCCCCCACTTATTTTATTAAGTCCTTTCACACGTCTGAAAGGAGCGCAAATGCATTACCGGCTTGTGGGACGCCTGAAAAACACCTGAAAATAACGCGTTATTAGATTGCGAGGAGTGCTGCTGCGTATCTGTGGCTATTGAATGAGGCGACGGGTTTTCAGTAGCCATTTGGGGAAGTGGCTGTGAAGAAATAGAGGTAGGAACATTAAATAGAGATTGTGTGGAATGAGTAACACCGTGGTAACAGTAAACAGTGTAATAAAAGGAAAAATATAATACAAGCACAAGACCAGCGAACGTCTCAAGTTAGATCAAGAGTGTGTCTGTTAGTCTAGCAACTACCTACACAACTATTATTCTACACTTTACAGACTTTCGACCCACTTGTGCTTTATTATATGCATAGATAGATAGAAGTATGTTTATCCGTGTCTAGTACCTCCCCATAGTACCTACAGGCATTGCCTAGTTTGGGACTAGGTCTATTGATGTCAATTGTCCCATGATATTTATATTTATTTATTTATTTATATCCAAAGTGAAACAGGCACTGCATTGAAGAATTGTTTTCCTTCAGTTGTTAGAATCCTAAGCGCAATGTAAAAATTCGCTCATTTCTTTTAACAAACGATTCTAGACAATTTTATTTCGCAATCTTTTCATGCCTTTGAGTCCAATATTAAAAACTCAATCAATTAAAGTGAAGTGAAGTTCTAGAAGTGATTCGGAGTGTCGGTTTATTTGTCTTCCCGGCTCCAGCTCCGAAACCTATTTTCTAGGAGCGAGTTCAATTTTTCTATCGGACTTCGTGAGCTGAATACGCAATTGGACTGTGGTTTTGTGGAATCTTTCGGGGTAAGAATAACTCTAGAATTCACGTTTTGTGAGTATTTGTATTTTCCTAAAGTTTTAGTACACTAAAATACAACAATAAAACACCGCCCAAGTGAGTATCGCACCTACGCGTCAAAGGTTCCCTACCTAACGTTTTTAGTTTTTTTTTTGTACTTGTGTTGTGGGACCAGAGGCTTTATTGTCTAACGCACTCGGATTTGTTTTCGCATACGCCATCTCTTTCTCGCTCAATCTTTTACCATTTGACAGAAAAAGATGGCGTATGCCAAAGAGAAGCTGAATGCGTTAGACATTAAGCCCAATGTTTTCGTGCCAAATTTTTGCCTTTGATTTACTTGAGATTGACAGACAGGAACAAACAGACAGACAGGCGGACAACGAAGTGATCCTATAAGGGACCTTTTTTACTTTTGAGGCACGGAACTCTAAAACATAAAAGATCGCGGTACTGCGGTGGACGCGGAAAGCACAAGACCGATCTGAGTGGAGAGCCTTGAGGGTGGCCTATGTCCAGCAGAGCACGTCTTTCGGCTGACATGATGATGAACCATGTAATTTCGCCTTTCATAATTATATCAGCTTATTTACCTACCTAAGATACGCTATTTTCTTCCCAATCTAAACCGTACGTAATCACCCCGCTTCTGTATATCTAACAAAATATCAAGTATAAATATCACATCGTTCGGTGCAATCGTGTACTGTTAAATGAGATAGCTATTTAAGTTCTGTTGTATTTCATTCTTTTTCAATGTACTGTTTTATTTCTCTGTATGTGTCGAATGTATGTGAATAAATGTTTCTCTCTCTCTCTCTCTCTCTCTCAAATAAATCTCGACCCAGATAAAATTTATTCCTTATGCCGAAACTAAGTCTCGTCCGACCAATTTTTCAGCTCTAATCCAGATTAGCTGTAGGCTAGACTTTTGTTATGTTAATACAATTCGGGCCCGACCGGGACTACGCGACAACGCGGCGATTCCTCTGTTCATTGCTCGGTCTTAACCCTTAGCGCACAGATGCTAATAAAAAGACACGCAATGTACTCGTATTTGTGCCAAAAGTTGCACGTCCTTGTAATCCGGTCGTTAGATCTAGGACTGGGTTCTAGGTTTTAGGCCGCAGGCGCCGATTAATAATGGATCAAAAATTTTGTGGAGCTTTTCTTTGGGCAAAGCCGAGTCTTGATGATAAACTTTGTAAGTGGGCATTTTATTTATCCCCGGCAAAAGAGAGGGGTGTTATTAAGTTTGACCTGTGTATCTGTGTATCTGTCTGCGGCGTCATAGCTCCCAAACGGACCAACCGATTTCGATGCGTTTTTTTTATTCGAAAGTTAGTTTAATCGAGATGGTTCTTAGCTAAGTTTCATTAAAAACGGTTAACCCGTTTTTAAAATGACAATGCCGGGGGTTTTTCAACTTTTCTAAGTTGGTTAGGTTATACGGAATGGAAAATCGGTTGAGGAATCTTCAAACTTATTTTTATTTACAGTCAAAGTCAAAGACATGAATCCGCGTAAAGTTGTAAAAATATGTATAAATCAACCTTACCGTCGCAGCAATAAGGAATACATGTTTTTGGGACTCTGTGGTGTATACCTACATATTGGGCCTTGACTATACAAAGGACTAAAGTGTGGAAAAAAAGAAGCGTCGAAGGTACATGACATGCTTCATGAAGCAATGGGTTGTATTAGGTTTAATTAAGTAAAAATTGAGATGGTGAACAGAACAAAAATCATTTCTGACTTGGTATCAGACGTATTGTTTACCTACTTTATTCGGTTACCTTTCCCTTCATGTATCTATATTCTTACATACTCTACAAACTGACCCAATTTCCCACACACCGTACCTAATACATATTTCTTTTCCTTAAAACGACTTTGATCGCGCAAGTGTAAAATTCGTGTCTCAGAAAGACAATCGTGACCAGACTGCAACGCCTTAATTACATTTTTAAACATTCATTGTTCTAAAAGCCTGGGCAAAGCGAAATTTAATTTCACATTTAGTTTCGAGGTTTTTGCCGAGAGTGCAGGTGAAAATGTTCGCGAGTATTTAATAAATGTTGAATTTTTTGTTTCAACCTATTCCTTGTTCAGCGCATAATAAAGAGGGTATAATTTAGGGCCACTTGTAGCAAAACCTGAAATCTAGTTTAAGTCTTAAAACCAGGTTGAAGCATGTCAATTCTGTGCATTTTGACATAGCTAAACTGGGCTTATTTAACACTAAAACTGTTAGGTTTAATTTTCTGCTGAAAGAGGACATCAATGTCAGACATCATGGCTAACGCTAGACGGCTGTACAATTATAGATTAATTTATTAGAGCTGTCAGGAATGGATTTAATGAAACTGATTTCACTCGACATACAATGACAATGCACAGAGAAATAAGATAAGCGGGCTATATCAACAATCATCACATTCGATTGTTTTCACAGCCTGTCATTTTTAGGGTTCCGCGGGCGCTATCGACTTGAAATTTCGAACAAAACATAATGCTTACCCAAGTTTTCTGAAAATAGAACATAATTTAAAATATTATATTGATTTTTATTGCAACAGGGTCTGAAAGGGGGTCTTAAAATTTCAAAGTGGGGATACTAGGGCAAGAGGACGTATGAAAAGGCTCTGCTTGCACATTCTAAAACATCAGATCAGTGTTTCATTTCCAAAGCTATTTTTATAGACAAAACCAATTCCTCGGAAGTCTAACGCCTAACGTCTACGTAACCACAATCACTTCATTGTCGCCTCGATCGAATCGGTCCAATCGTCACTGGCTAACGAAGTTAAGACCTAAACAGACACATCTAAACTGTCTACCAGGAACACTATTTCAACTCAGCGTCCTTTTCCAACCGGGCAAGTTAGAAAGAGCCACATTGAGTGACAAGTGGGAAGACTGCGCGCGTGCTAGGCATCCAGGTGGATTTGCCGAGCATCGAACCCGTGTCCCGTAGATTACAGGCTCATTGCGTTACGAGGTATTGTGTGTTTAGTGGTTTAGAGCAGGCCATAGAGTAATATAATATACGGGGAATAGAGCGCCCTCTCAGCGGAAAAAAATGTCACCCTCCACCAGCCTCTACAGCAATGCCATCTTTTATCTGTGATAGTCGACAGAACAGATTTCATAACACACACACGCGCGCAAGCTCGGACACACACGCGCGCGGGCGCACACACGCGCGCACACACACATGCACGCGCGCGCACACACACGAATTATGTGTACACACTCTTATTAGATATGAAAAATTCAAACTCAGAATTCAAAATCGTTTATTTCGTAAATTATACATTTAAAGCGTCTAAAATCGCAACAACTAACAATAGCACAAATCACAAGCATCTGATATCGCGATACTTAACTGAAACAACACAGAAAGATTGTAACTAAAGCGTCCGAATTTTCGCCGCAACGTCCAATACACACGAACTGACACTAATAAAACGGAGGAGCTGAAAATCGACTCTACGTATTTACTAGTGGACAATTAACGAAATAACAGTTAAATAACACTGCGCATTTTCTAAAAAACAGAAAGCCGCTGGGCGCTGCATGCTGTATGACGTTTACTTGAGTCCGAAAATTTTGAAGGGATGTAGTAGGTGCCCCAAAAATTTTTATTTTCTTCTTTGCATGATGATAAATTTTGCAATCTTTTAAACAAAAGTACAAGCAATAATTTGTGACTAAAAATTACAAGCCTTCGGTTCGATATTTTTTCATAAATGAAAAAAAAAACCGTATTTTTTTTTAAACCGACAACAATGATTAACGCACTAACTACTAAAAATTAGCCTTGCACAGGTAAGAGATGGCGCAGCTAAAAACTTCAACTGTCAAATACAGGTAACTTTCCTCCCCCTGGAGCAGGCTTTTTTAAAACTATGGTCCGTAGATAGTAAAATAAAACGGATCACTCAGGTAGGTTCGTATAGAAGTCGATTTTGTTTAGTTATGTGCCGCTGTCAGCTGCGCCTATAGTAGTGGCCGCGGCGCGTAGTGTGCGTCTCGCTGCCGCTGGGTCGTGTGCTCCCAGAGGAAAGACTACGAATTAGTCCGAAACAAGTCGGGCTCAGCTCGACTTCCATAAGTGAGTGATCCATTTTAATTCACTATGATGGAGTCTCTCGGCAGTTTCATGTTAAAAGTATTGTCCATGGACCCCAAGTGGTCTGAGGGGGTCCGTGGCACCATGCCATGTGTTGCCTTGTCTACGAAATTTCCTCAATTTAACACACTTTTCGAACTGCTACGTACAACAGATTTTTTCAATATTTACAACCTTTTCTATGAGCTCATAACTAATCATAAATAAAACAAACGTGATTTATTTTCAGGTAATTGGTTGTAGAATAGGTCAGTTACTTGTTTTAACTTTGCAAGGGGTCCATATTAACACAAAGATTAAGAAACCCCGGTTCAGAAAGTGAAGTTTTATATGTGATCAATTGTGTTAATGTCACTTTTAGCTTGAGACGGTTTACATGTAACTGCTCGGTTTTATCAGCTTTTCTTCAAATGATATCCATAAAGTGATCTCTCTTTAAATGTCACAAATATGATCTCTATCAGTTTTTAAGCTCACTCAAGTGAGTGTAGTTTGTAAGTATTTTTTGTGAACGATTTGCCTCTGTTATGAGGACTGTGTCCCATTTCACATATGATTATTTCATGATCATTTTCAAGGTTTAAACAAGTTTTTCTGATTTTAGCTCTATTGTTATCACACTTCCAAAAGAATGCCACAAAACTGCCAACGAAAATCAGCAACGAGGCGAGAGCTGCACGAAACGCAATATACCGAGTTCGTAAACTTCGTTTGAAATTTCAGAATGTTATAAAGCAAAATCAAGAGCAGCTTCGCCATATCATGGAGGAGAAAAATAAGAAAATCGCAGCGGCTGCCGCGTGGAGCGTGCACAGTAGCTTACTTGCTTATCTAGATGCTCAACTGCGTTATTTTCATTTGATTTTAAACTTTCATAACTTTACAAACTTTTATTTAGCTTCTAATTTATTCAGGATCTGATGATGGGATCCCAGGGAAACTGGGACTTGGTTACAATGGGACCACCTCGAGAGGGACTTCCCTTGTGTCCTTATTTGTGGACCTCTACAATTGACGAAGAAATTGGTGTACATACATTAAAAAAGATACATACAGTGGAACATAGAACTTTTTCCTTTTGAAGTCAGTTAATAAAATAAAAAGAACAATATTTCTAATACATATAGATTAACGGAGAAATACCTTTACCTTTTCCACAAAAAAACACTCCCATGGTTTCGAGTTTTACAACGTCTCATTATCGTCATAAAAGTGTTTTCTTTGTTTTATCGAGACAAGACAATGTATCCAGCAAACGTAGAACTGGAGTTACGTCTATTAATTAATTCATTATGAATTGTAATGAAAATGAGAAGCTGTTGTTGTGTTCCTCTTTTCAAACAGGATACAGACAACTTATCAAACAAATATGAAATGTGTGTTGTTGTGTAAATAATGTGACTAACAGCGTGTAAACTATTGGAAATAATCTGTCTAACATTGGGAAATTTATTTTACTACAAAGTTATTAGGTGTAGCGTGTGTGAAGTCTCGAGTTCTTCCATAAGGATCGGCTTAAAGAGCACACTGCACAAGTTCTCACGCCCCGGCCTTGTCGTAGTAAAATAATAAACAAGAGAAGGACGAACTCTGCATAAATATCTCGCTCGTCATGTCAAGGCCGATACGAGTCTGTCGTCACAATATTGGTGACGCGAGGCTCCTTAGGGCAGTACTTCACTTGGCTCTTCATATTGCAATTAAAAAAAAAACTTGCAACGTTCGTACAGTATACCTACCTAGGCAAAATTCTTTCACGACATGATGAGCATTTGTGATTTGGTGATGCATCTTCTTGAATATTAAAATAAACTTGCAACGTTCGTACAGTATACCTACTATGCAAAATTCTTGCATGATATGATGAGCATTTGTGATTTAGTGATGCATCTTCTTTGATATTCACGTAAACGACAAAGTCGTGGTATCGTTATGTTTCACAAAGTGGAATGTCGCTAATACCTTAATTAGCAACATTTCACTTTGTCCCAATGTTTGACATCTTAATTCCAATAACTGACGCACTGCTGGTCACTTTCATGGCCATGAATTAATTAAGGTTCAAGGTAGGGGAGACCGGGTATGGTTGCCACACGGGTTGGTTGTCACAGCGGCCATAGCAAAAAACTGAACTTATGAATGTGTTATGTTATTTGTTGTTAAGAATAGCGCTCGCGGTCTTTCGACACCGGTTGCTGAACACATTCGTTAGTTCAGTTTTCTGTTATGGGCACCTGTGACAACCAACCCGTGTGACAACCATGCCCTGTCTCCTACTGACTCTGTACTGACTATTGGAGCAGTGTGCCAGTGTCGGCAACGAGTGTCGAACATAATTATTTACATTACCTTAACATTGTTAATTCTGAAAACATTATGTGGGTAAGCCAGCCTATCAAAAAACAACGCGTTAATCCATGTTTCGACCCTGCTTGTACCTGCACTGGTAGTTTTATGTGCACGAGAGTCCAACGTCCGCCCATAGCAACAGACGCTATGCGATTCCTACACCAAGCAGTTCAATAACGATGTTATCACTCGCATAAAGGGTGTTTTATCGCACGCGGCTGTAAAAATGCGTCATTATTTCATCCTTTATAACACCATAAATTTTATAATAAACGACGACCAGTAAAAAGGTAGTAAACCAAGTATTGCAGGCAAAAGTCCCCACTTACGATTTACGTTTTCATATTCGTTTACGTTTCCGTGTTTTATAATTTATCGGGTCTTAAAAGTTTACGTTTTGACATGGTTCGTCCATTATTGGACGCGATGCGCTTAGAATCGATGCTGTTTAGTGCAAGGCGAACTTTGGAGTCTTCAGTCTACAACTTTCTTGGAACTTGTCCTGAGTTTGAAAGTGTTAAACGTACAAAGGCGTTAGTTAAATACTGGGTTGGTGTACAACAAAGTTGATATCATATTTAGCAGATATAGTTTGAATATCTTACTAATGACGTTTACGGACCGGGAGACGAGATGTCGGTAGGCCTCCAACAAGATGGAGCGACGACCTGGTAAAGATCGCGGGACCGCGGTGGATGCGGAAAGCACAAGACCGGTCTGAGTGGATAGCCGCGGGGGAGGCCTATTCCCAGCGGTGGACGTCTTTCGGCTGACATCATGAAGATGATCTTATTAACCTGATGGTTTGATCTTTTGCTTTCAATGAGGATGGGACGATTTAAATTAATTGAGTGTTCTTCAGGTGGTGTGCGTAGCACATGTGTGTTCAAATGTCTGTAAGACGCAAGAAATAATGTAGTAGGCATGTGTTGCTGGCAGTGAACTTGTAGATAAACGAAATAAGTTCTGTGTTAAAATTAAAAAAAAAATACAAACTTATTTGCCGAATGTATTTATTGTTTACCGTACTTACTTGTATTGTATTGAACTTAATTAGTTACATATCCATACCAAACTTGCAAGATTTGTCCCAAACATACAAAATAAAAGCTTGTAATAAACCCAACGTTACTAGAAATTGAAATAACAGATATTGGCAGAAACATTGCTCCACTGATCAACGCACAGGACATTTCATGTAGAGATAAACTACGATAACACGGCCCGCCCCTCCAAATTACTTTTTCAATGTGTTTAGTGAAACGACTAGTCGAACAACTGATCCGAATATTTGTTTATGTTTGACGGCTGTCTCAGCACGCACACATACGTTGGGAGTCTTGGTGGTGCTTTATAAATACTTACTGTCACACATGCATAGAAGCGTTTTGAATTTTGGAAGGGCGTAGTTAATCTCTACTTTGAAAAGGGTGGTTGGTAAGTACTGGCCATATAGACCATTTTACACTTTTAGGGTTCCGTACCTGAAAAGGAAAAATCTGAACCCTTATAGGATCATTTTCTTGTCCGTCTGTCTGTCTGTCTGTCAATGCCTTTTTTCTCTGGAACGCGTGAAGGTAGCAGGCTGAAATTAATATCAAATATTAAAGTCTGCAGTCCCTTAAAGTTGTGAAAAAATCAAACTTCTAAGTCAACGCAATCAAAAGATACAGTCATTAAAACCGTTGTTTCCATACAAATTGCCGTACGGTGAAAACCTAAAGGGTACTTCCAGTTGTCCTAGAAACATGAAATTTGGTATGAAGGTAGCTCTCATAGCATAACCATTTAGAAAAATCTCAAAATCTTAATTTTTTATGTCTGTCTGTATATGTCACAGACCAATATAAAATTGTACGAACACTAATTGTATTAACACTGCGTACATTTTGTTTAGGATCAGGCCTCTGCCAATTCTGGACAACTTAAAACACTGGGGAAAAGCAGGGAAATCTTTGTACGGAACCCTCCTGCGCGAGTCCGACTCGCACTTGTCCGGTTTTTTCTGAGCTATTGTTCACCTATTAAACACTAAGGTTTTCCTGCTACGGGCAGAAGTGTTTATTTAATTACTGAGCCCTCGGTTGTTTAGACTCGTCGCGCCGCAAATAAATCCAATTTAAGACATTATCTGCTACAGACAGACACAATTACTTTGATTGGAACTAAATAAAGGAAAACAAGGCAGTTATTTTTAGCATGAAACTACCGTGAGATACAATCATAGTGAAATAAACGGATCAAGCACGTATGTACAGTCGACGAAATGAATTCCTGACCCACCCTAGAACATTTTCATAGTAAATGTCATAACGATTTTCCTTGTCAAGCTATGCGATGTCACAATGTCGTTTACTGTGAAAAGGTTCCATGGTGGGTCAGAAATTAATTTCCTCGACTGTAAGTAGTCCTTCCTGGGAGCGCACGCTTTGGCGGTAGCGAAACAAAGACTGCGCTCAGTAGGTAAGTCTTTAAACTAAATATGCGCTACTAATACTAATGAGGGGAATGAGCACGACTTTACGAATGCTGCGTAACGTAACGGTTATCGTATCGAGATCGAAAAACCTCATACTAAATTTTAGTTTCAAATACGCTCACGCGCGGGCGCTGTTCAAAACGTCATACAAACTCGACAACGTTTACTGTTCGATTTTACGTGACGCAGGTTTCGAAAAGTCGTGCTCGACCCTCAGTACCTGAGCGAAAAGACGACATGTATTAAAACTAGGAAAATTACGTTTTCACAGACATGATAATCTATTTTTCACCCTAAAACCCCCAAATAGAACCGTTTAAAATAAATCTTTAAAACCGTTTCCGACAAGTTTAGATTCTAAAGACAAGTTTAGATAGTTTTCAGTAATATTATACGATGAGTGTGATAATGCCGTGTGTGTAAGATTGCGGGACCGAGGTGGATGCGGAAAGCACAAGACCGGTCTGAGTGGAGAGCCTTGGGGGAGGCCTATGTCCAGCAGTGGACGTCTTTCGTCTTTCGTGATAATGCCTCTGCACTAGGGATTGCAATCCGGCGTCATTTTCAATCCGGCCGGGTCCGGGTAGGTTTCGCATGGATCCGGCCGGATCCGGGCGGATCCGGCCGGATCGATTAAGTCAGGACAATCAGGTTGATTTTCGCTTTTCCCTCCAAAATAATATCTTAGTGATTTCGTCAAGTGTAACAGTACTTATAAAAAACATTATTAAGCATAAACTTTGTATAAACGATTTTATTTTGTATAATAATAATAATTTTGTATTGATGACTCAGACGACCACGATTTAATTTTTTCAAATGTATTGTATTAACGTAGTTTTTAAAACGTACCTGCCTAACTAACACTACGAGTATGTATGGGATTTTGGTCATACAATAAATGACTTTTAAATTTAATTCATAGAATAAATTTATATTCATTTTAAAAACATTTTGCTGTCTCGCAAAAATGCAAATTAGGAGACCTCTAATAACTTTTTGTGATGACAATCTACATTCACAGAATTTTGATAAAATGTATGTACGGTCAGCGAGAAAATCGTCAGTTTTGTTTTTATTAATGCCAGTCGATCGCATTCCTATTAAGGACTAAAATACTCTTTGAGACCAACTGTGGTTAAAGTACTAGAACCGTGAACACCCACAAATGAAAAAAAAAACTAAACAATTGAACTGTCTAGGTAACTAAGTGGTAAAATTTTAACGACGTAACAAAGTGACACAGTTTTCCTACATTTTGCTTTCACAGATAAATCAGTTATTTTAGAAATTAAGTAAATTTATAAAATATTATTTCACAATATTCACAATAATTATTAAAATATTATAGAATGCTAATAAACAAGTTTTATATTTATCATGATTTGATGAATCTTTATAATTATTGGCATGAGCTTGTTATAATAATAACTCTCTAGTTTAATAAACTTATGATAAATAATTATTTCATACATTATGCATAAAAAAATAGTAGAAAACAAATAGAATTCTTTTTATATGGTAGTACTATTTATATTTACCGAAAATGTTATTAACATATCAATACATATTAATTATTTTTTTTTATACATAAGATTATTTATGAAATTAACACTACCTACAAAGTAAATTAAAATATTAAAACTAAAACTAACTTAAAAATTAAATACCTACCAAACCTGGACCTCTCGGCAGGGTGCCCATCACGCAGGCAGCATTCCCGCGCTGAATTGCAATAGCAATTCTTTGCGCGAGAAAGCTGCCCGCGCGAGGGTCGCCTGTTGCCTCTTTCAGGCGTTTGCTCAGCTCCTTGTGGAGCCCGAGCGCACCCTTACCCCAAGGACCCAGCGTCTCGACGCCAAACGGCAAGAACTCGTATTGGGCGCCGAGACAGCTGTACTTGCTGACCTTGAGGCGCTCCCGGGCGTCCGCTGCCGCTCCTGCCCGTTTGCTTGTTAGTGGGACGTAGGACGCTGCCAGGGTGTCCGTACAAGTGGCGTCCCACACCAGCGCACGGCCCATCTTCCAGGGGATTAACGACATCCCATCAGGGCGCTTGCCATCACCCCGCGCAATCTGGGGCTCCAGAGCAGCGGGAACGTTGGCGCTGACGAGTGCCCTTCTGAGGATGTCGTTGAGTGCAGCGTGGCGTGACAGGCGGCCGGCGCCCGAGGAGCAGGAAAGGCCGTGGTGAGCGAGTCGGTCTACAGGGGCCCCACAAGAAGTGCAGCTGTGGCTTGTGCAAATTCCAGCACCGAGCCGGAGACCGACAGCTATGCGGAGTGTGGCGGGATCTAAAAATGTTCCTGTGTTAGGCGAGGGATAGGCATGGAGCCAGTGACCTGACTCTGGCTTGGACACTGCTAGCAGCCTTGCCAGATCCCTGCCTGACGATGTGTCTTTGAGTGAGTTGAAAGTGATGAAAGAGGCTATTGTATCCCAGGCCCTTTGCCTTTTGGGTCTAGTTGGGATAATTGGGCTCGGTCCAGCTAGCCAGGCATTCGTGGCCTCATTCAGGCACGCGATTTCACAGTTTATACCCGTTGGGGTGTTCAGTATGTTACCTGCGAGATCTAACGTGCTGTGGATGGAAGACAGGAATGCCGGCAAAGCAATACTAGAAATTTTGCGGGTACCCAAACCGCCGTGCCTTATCGGTAAAGCGGCTTGGGTCCATGCCTGCTCGCTAAGGTGGATGTTCAAAATAGTTTCGATTTGGAATTTCATAAGATTGTCGATGGGTTGGATCAAATGGGGGAATTTCCAAATTGGGCAGCAGCGGAGCAGGTAAGTAAATTTTGGAACAAATAAGCAAAATTTTAGAATAAATAGAGCGGAGTGACTACTAATTTTGACAAGGCGGTCCGAATAATTGTTAAATTTTGAAGTCAATTTAGTGAGGAGAAGAGGGATGGCCTCGTCGCAGACGGGGGAGCCGAGGAGGTGCAGACTGTCTTTGGGTACTATTTTTAAATTTAGAGCGACGTTATCGAAATTTTGAATAATTTGGGATGTGGTGTGCTGGTCTATTCGATCGGAAATATATAATTCACACTTATCAAAATTCAAATCTAAACCTATACCATTGAATTGCTGTTTAATTTTTATCAGATCTGCTAGGACAGTCTGTGCGTCTCCTCCTAGGGTCCCATCGTCAAGGTACCAAACGTTCAATTTCGAATTTAGATTGCGGATTATCGGATTAATAGCCAAACTAAATATCGCTGGACCGAGGGGATCACCCTGCTGACAACCTACGGCCGAAAGGATTTCATTGCTTTTGTGTACTAGTTTTGAAGGGCAGTGGTAACACTGGAGAAGAAAGTTATAAATTTCTGGGACATGCATTTTAGATTCGCTAAGCAGGGTGTCCCTATTAACCGAATTAAATGCGTTTTTTACGTCTAATTTTAGAAGAACCTCGCACTAGTCACTTTGTACGAAGGTGCGTACAGCATGAACTGCCGCCTCGCAACCTCCGTGGGTGCCGAAGCCAACTTGTGTGGGTTCGAAAAGGGCCTGTAATTTTGTTCGGGTGAGCCGGACGCAGATCTTAGCTGCTAAACGTCGAAACGTTGAGCCTACCGCAATGGGACGCACGCCACCATCTTTTTTTGCCAGGGCAATAAGATTAGCTCCATGGATTATCGGCGTCACGTTCGGGCAAACATCTCCCAGCAGCATGAGATTGACAAGTTTTGTAAGGCTGGTAGTCAGCTTTTCACCAGCAACTCCTGTGCCGTGACTGGTGAGGTCAATCAGATGCTGCGGGGAGATGCCGTCCAGACCTGACGCCGACCCCTTTGGGAAAGAGGCGAGGGCTGTTAGTACATCTCTTTCGGTGGCGTGTAGGCAGGCTGTGGGGTCAGATGAGGGGTCAACAAAAATGGGGGTGGAAGGGCCTGGGGGGTGCTTTGACTGTAATGCGGCTGCGGTCTCCGGTGTATCGGGTGCTAAGGTGTCGTTCGAGAATAAAAGGCGCGTTGCTCCTTTAAGGTCTCCGTCGTGTATTTTCTCCTCGACCTTCGCAAACAAGTCGTACTTCTTTCTGTGCGTTCTAGGAAGAGAGGTAGGATTAGGTGCAGTCGGATGTAGTATGTTATTTTTTATCTTTTGTGTGAGGGATATATTGCTATGAGATTGCTCTGAGACGTGGAGAATTTTGAAAGAAAAAGTAAGAAGTTCATGCCAAGAATTGGAGTTGTTGTTCTTGACGCAATTGTTTACGACGTTTGTCAGTTCTTGCGATACAGTGGAGCGGGCACCGCGTGGTATGCGTTTGATGATTGAAGTAGACTGTTTGAGTTGGCCAAGGAGAGTCTGAAGTGGCGTGGCAGAATTGGAAGATGGTAGAGGAAGAGCAGAGCTGGGGTGGTTTGATGCAGTGAGTACTGGAGTGATACGGACCTGATGGACACGTCCCTGGTGAATATGTAGCCCTTTGGGTGTTGAAAAGGTCCTTTGGCACACACAGCATTCCATCGGAGGCAACAGGCACCGGAATAAATTTAAAAAAATTATAATAAATAATTTAGAAATAAAGAACTTATACTAAATACTTACAAATAACACACATGTTAAAAATATTACAAAAATTGTAAAATTGTTGTTGTTGATTGCTGTTGTTGTTAAATCGCAAATTTCACTTCCTATAGGTAGTCGTGTAATATTCGTCTGTCTAGAAGTGAAGAGTGCTCGGAGCGGGAAGACAAGAAGGCCACTACAACGATGCGCTAGATCAGAATACGGAGATTTATCAGAGATTTATCTTCTTTATTTTATTTTTCTCGGTGTTTTTAGTTCACAATGTTGCTTTGACGGCGGCTGTCACGTCCGTGTAGAGGCTTGAAATTTGACTCGGGCTTCCGCAGAGGATTTGTTTATGGTAGTGTCATCTGCCAGTTGACTTCTATGGATTTAAAGTACCTACGCAAGCAACAGCGATATTATTTTGCCAAAAAATCCTATTACCGGATCCGATTGCCGGATCCGGTGTATAGGTGCCTGATCCGGTAAGCGTTAAATGATGCCGGATCCGCCGGATTGCCGGATCCGGTTTTCCGGATTGCAATCCCTACTCTGCACTCATCAAATACAAATGACAAATTGCCTACTTATTATCATTTGAAAACGGTTATAGTATTGTGAAAGCTGAAGCAGCGAGAAGTCTAGCGAAATCTTACCAAAATCGACAAACTCCGAATATCCATGGCGGTAGGTACCTGTAACAAAAAGAATTATATTAGTTATTGCCATAACATTAAATACTATTTTACCGTACATCTCGTACTGCTGGAATAGCGTAATTGGATTAGCGCGTTACCACGGCTCGGTAAAGGTTTGGGTTCGAACCCCAATTCCGAAATTATTTTTTCTGGTTTTTCTGTACTTATATTTACGCATCAGTTTGAAATTTGTAAAAAATGGTACAAGAACTCCGAAAAGTTTTATACGCATACAGATTAGGCGTAGATTTTAAACATAAGGTAAACGTCACCAATGATTGACATGTTAATTCCAATAATTTACACCCTCCTTATCACCTTTATTGCTACGTATTGCTAGGTAAATGTCCGTGTCCCGACGACGCTCTCCTAATAGTTGACACCTTCAATCTTATTACGTAGCAATAAGCAGGGTCAACATACAATGACAATGCAAAGAAAAATCTGTTAAGCAGCTGGACAAACACATTTAACAGACACAGATTAACAGATTTTTCTTTGCATTGTCATTGTACGAGGGCTGTTTGATAAGTACCCGTTTATGGAAAAAAAAAAACATTATTTTTTGTATATATGCATTTATTTTTCTACGTAGTCACCTTTTGACTCTATACATTTGTTCCACCTATACTCAAGCTTCAATAAACCATCCAAAAAGTATGATTTTGGAAAGTCATTAAAATAGGCCTCTGTGGCGGCAATGACTTCGTCATTTGATCCAAATCGCTTGCCACCGAGCCATTTTTTTAGGTTGGGAAATAAAAAGAAATCGCATGGGGCCAAATCTGGAGAATACGGGGGGTGAGACAATAGTTCGTAGCGTAACTGTGCTAATTTAGCCGTCACAACTCTGGACGAATGAGCCGGGGCGTTGTCGTGATGAAACAGTACTTTTTTCTTTTTTAAATGGGGTCGTTTGTCCTTCAACACGGCGTCAAATTCATCCAATAAATTGGCATAGTACCGCCCTGTTATTGTTTTTCCCTTTTCTAAATAGTCAATATGTATAATACCCTGCGAATCCCAAAAAACGGTCGCCATGACCTTTCCAGCCGATGGGACGGTTTTTGCTTTCTTTGGAGCAGATTCGCCCGGTAAAATCCACTGCTTCGACTGCTCTTTCATTTCCGGGGTGTAGTGGTGGACCCACATTTCATCCACGGTCACGAAACGACGCAGAAACTCCTTCGGGTTACGTTTGAACACGGCAAAACACTGCTCCGAAGTAGTCAGTCGGTTCCGTTTTTGCTCCTCCGTGAGTAAACGCGGCACCCACCTCGCCGATACTTTCTTCATACCCAATTTTTCTTCTAATATGTGTTGTACCCTCTCGATTGAAACGTTTGCAGCATCAACGATTTCTCGAAGTTTAATTCGGCGGTCGGCTAAAACGATATTTTAAATTTTCTTAACCATATCGTCTGTAGTCACCTCAACTGGCCGGCCTGGGCGAACCTCATCAAAGACGGTTGTTCTCCCCCGCTTAAACTCGTTATACCAATATCTGACGGTTGTCATAGAAGGAGCACATTCATGGTAAACCGCTTGCATTCTTACTTTTATTTCATCACATGTTTTTCCTTCCAAAAATAAGAATCTAATTACAGACCGATACTGCTCTTTCTCCATTTTAACAATTTTAAGTTCACGCCTTCACTGAATCGTTGTCAAATGAGAAAAAAAACATAAGAATGCCATTTTTTTTTTAATTTTCCCGCCTCTGAAAAATGGCTTAAAATTGTGGTATACTTATTTGCGGTCAGTGATATTAATATATTTAGAAAACGGGTACTTATCCAACAGCCCTCGTATGTTGAATTTCATACTATGAATGTTTCATAAAAATAAAAACAAAAATAATCAATAAATCGATTATTTTCATTGAATAAGTAGGGTGTCAATTATTAGAATTAACGAGTCGATCATTAGAACTTATACGTTACATATTTTCCAGCTGATGACAATACCGCCCTAATAATGGCCTCTATAAGCCGAGCACGATTTTTCAAATCCCGCGTAACGTTACGTTATCGTATCGAAATCTAAATCGAGAAACGTCATACTAAATTTTAGTTCCAAATAATAAATTTCTCGATGGCGTTACTACTCAGTTACGTTACGCAGGATCCGGTTTTAGTCCGGATCGCTACCACCATCTTAGTCGCTAATCCTGCCGCTAAGCAGCAGTGCTTGCACTGTTGTGTTCCGGTGTTGAGAGTAATACAGCCGGTGTAATTACGGGTACAAGAGGCATTTCATCTTAGTTCTCTAGGTTGGCAGCGCATCTGCAAACCCTCCGGGGTTGCGGGTGTCTATGGGCAGTGGTGATCACTCAAAATACCAAGTGGTGTTTGCTTTCCTCGTCGTATATAAAAAACCGGCCAAGTGCGAGTCGGACTCGCGCACGAGGGTTCCGTAGAATGATTTTAACGCTTTTCCCCAGTGTTTTAAGAAGTCCAGTGTTAGCAGAGCCCTGCTCCTAAGCAAAATGTACGCAGTGTGGGGTCAACTTACATTGGTCTGTGAAATCTAGACATAAAAAATTAAGATTTTGAGACTTTTCGGAGTGGTTGTGCTATAAGACCTACCTTCATACCAAATTTCAAGTTTCTAGGACAACTGGAAGTACCCTTTAGGTTTTCAAAGTACGGCAATTTGTATGGAAACGACCTTTATAATGACTGTATCTTTTGATTGCGTTGATTTAGAAGGTTGATTTTCTCACAGTTTTAAGGGGCCACAAGCTTGAGTATTTGGTATTAATTTCAGCATGCTACCTCCACGCATTCCAGAGAAAAAGGGTCTTGACAGACAGACAGACAGGCAGACGGACAACAAAGTGATCCTATAAGGGTTCCGTTTTTTCCTTTTGAGGTACGGAACCTTAAAAAAGAAAACTCGTGCTCGACCCTCTGAAAACGTGTCTCGTATTATCCCACGTCATTTCCGTTCTAACAACAAACAGATACCTCATTTCCAAGGTGATCACCCTGCCTGTCCTTTGTGAATTCGTAATTAAGCTGCCATGAATGCCCCGCGACCTACATCCGGTGTGTACTAATAAACTTGTGCCAAATTATTAATAAACAGCTCAATAAGTTGAAGAATCCAATTAATTCGAACATTAGGGGAATTGGGTTTTAACAAAGGAGTTTCGGACGGATGATTAAGCTTGGCGAGCCCACCGGTAGCTTTGTGTAATTTACCTTCGAAAAGCTTATTTTGTATTATGGCTTTCAATATTTGTAATTATGAACTCACTCGTTATCCATCCCTAGGAAAGTATTCGTCTAGACCAGCGTCACCTACACCTTGTGGCCCGTGATTGTCCCTCAAACGCAGCCAGAAAATGTTTTCGAATTTTTGATATCACAAATACATCTCTACAACATGACACCACACGAGCCCCCTGGTCACTCCTGGTTGCTGCCCGACGCCTGCACCCGACCAGATACCCGAGGGAAGTGTCATTATTATTATTTAATCGTATGGCGTTATACAAGTATATAGGAAATCACACAAAATTATATCATAAGTCAACATCAAGATCGCGCAGCCAGTCAACGGCGTCAGATATCACGTTCACGTAGAGGTCCTCCGGGTCACCCCGGTAGCATCGCTTTGGGCAGCGCTCCACAATACGCTGTGCAGTTTGGTCTTCGAGGCTGCAGTCACAGAGCGGGCTATTGCTCCATCCCCACTTGAACTTCAAGGAGTTGCACCTACCGTGGCCTGTGCCGATTCTGTTGAGGCGACACCAGTGTTTCCTCTGCAAAGAGAAGCCCTTCGGCATTTGAGTAGGGTCCGGAAAGATGCTACGTTGGCCGGTAGTCGCCTTCGTCGTCCATTCATCCTTCCAGGATTGGTCCAGCTGGAAGCCATTGGCTCTTAACTCCTTCGCAGTTACACTCGTTGGCCGGCGTGATTTGAGCCGTTGTGATGGTGGGCCAGCAAACTCGCTATGGCCAGGCAAGTCGGGGCGGCCCATTAACTTTTCGGCTTCCCTCATTAGAGCGTGTTTTCTCCGTAAGTGACGTAGGCCATATTAGCGTGGTATTTGAACCTTGTAACTTCAAAACCGTTCTTCGTACTCAATCCCTGAGATTCTCTTCTTACTTGTTAAACTAGCCTATCGATTTTTAGGGTTCCGTACCTCGAAAGGAAAAAACGGAACCCTTATAGGATCACTTTGTTGTCCGTCTGTCTGTCTGTCAAGACCCTTTTTCTCTGGAACGCGTGGAAGAAGCATGCTGAAATTAATATCAAATACTCAAGCCTTGCGGTCCCTTAAAGCTGTGAAAAAATCAACCTTCTAAGTCAACGCAATCAAAAGATACAGTCATTAAAAAAACTTTAGAAAAAAAAAACGTAAAATAATCCTCTAAAATAATGATAAATAAATAAAATAAAATAAAATGCGTTTATTTCGGACAACAGAAACTAAAGCCTAAAGTTTTATGGCCTAGCACTAAGCAGGAGAAATATGAAGTCGGTGCGGTGGGAGCGGAATATTCTTTGAATGAAGCACCGATTATTTTAGAGGATTATTTCACGTTTTTTTCTAAGGTTTTCTTTTTGAAGGCGGTTCTACTTTTTTGTTAAAAGATTTTTATTTCATAATTTTACGTTGATTTAACATTTTCAGAATTATCCTCCAACTCCTAACCGTTAAGGAGTTGTACCTTCCATCATCAGCTCATCAACATGAGATGATGACTACCAGACGCAAATACTTGAATAACCTTAGAAAACATATGAAACACATAGTACGTGCCTGTAAAATTTGAGGGTTGCCCTCGATTTCCCTAGGATCCCATCATCAGATCATGACTTGGTGACAATGGGACCACCTCAGGAGTATACCCTTTCGAATAAAAAAAGAATTTTGAAAATCGGTCTACAGTTGACGGAGTAATCGATGAACATACATAAAAAAAAAAAACATACAGTGGAACGTAGAACCTCCTCCTTTTTTGAAGTCGGTTAAAAAGGTCGTTTCCATACAAATTGCCGTACTTTGAAAACCTGAAGGGTACTTCCAGTTGTCCTAGAAACTTGAAATTTGGTATGAAGGTAGCTCTTATAGCACTATCACTCCGAAAAGTCTCAAAATCTTAAAATTTTGTCTGTGGATTTCGCAGACCAATATAAGTTGACCCCACACTGCGTATAGTTTGCTTAGGAGCAGGGCTCTGCTAACACTGGACTTCTTAAAACAAATCTTTCTACGGAACCCTTGTGCGCGAGTTCGACTCGCACTTGGTCGGTTTTTTTTTATATCCATGCCAAATGTCAAGTCAATCAGATCAGACCACAGGAAGTGGTATGGGTCAAATTTATTATATGTATATGTGACCCACACAAACATACACATACCAACGCGGCAAATCAGTTAAAAGCTCGTAAAAAGTATACAACAAGCATCTAACTTCAACCACAATTGAACAAACTTCACACACATCAACATGTGACGTAGTTTGATTCATGTTTAATCTAATCGCTTTCAAATCAGTCTGGTCGGTAATTAGGCGTGATTGGCCGGTTAGTAGCACGAACGTCGCTGATTGGCGGGTTAGTGTCAAGAGCGATGCTGATTGGTCAGCTCGTGTGACGTTGACGCGCTCGGCAATTTCCGGATGCTTCCGTGCCACGCGTCGGTCGAGGACAGACGACTGGGTGATTGAATTATCTGATACAGATAAAAAAGAAGATGGTCCCGATGGTCCGTATTATACGCATTGGGACGCTGGCGTAGCAAGATGTGTGCTTTCAGTGTATAGTGAATGCATGTATGAACAAGGCTGAATGTTTTACAAACATAACATGTAAACTTCCCCATTTACATATAATACTGTAATATTTTATATTATATTTGTTTGTTATCATGAGCTTTTCGATGAAGGAAAACATTGTGAGGAACCTGCACACTCCTGCGAAGCAATTCAATGATGTGTGTAAAGTTTCCAAGCCGCACCGGGGCTGCGTGAGAACTAGCCTATAATAACAATAATAATTCAATTATTTCAGACAATGTCCATAATTATTAGTACCGTTATTAGTACCATAAGTATTTACAAAGGCTTACAATTTATGTTAGTACAAATTAGATTGGTATTTTATTGTAAGCTATAAATAGACTAGACTCAAAGTGAACATAATTCCAGTGCCTTAGGCTTGAGTCGGTCAGGAACTAAGAACTGTTAGGAATGAATTCCCGTCGCGGACCGAAAGGAACTAAATCCTTTCGCACGATTTGAATCGGTCTTCGCTCCTTTAGTTCAGTAGGTAGAGGAGTGGTGGATGAATCGCTTGAGCGGAACGGAGCGAGTGAGAGTGACCGAAACCGAGGAGCGAGATAAATAGCGCTCGTTCAAAGTGTCTCTAGAGCAAGTGGGAGTGAGATGGACAACTATCATTCCGTTCTGTGTCCTTCACAGATCAAAACAGTTCCAACTCGTTCAATGAACTACTGAACTAAAGGAACTAAAAGTCCGAACTAGTTCCTTTCACCGATTGAACGAGATCGGAGCGCTCCCTTTAAAGACCGAGCAGGCACAACTCTACAGTGCCTCAACATTATATTACCCGGATTATCTAACACCGCGGTCAGGAGACTGTTGGAGCTACCGCGCACCCGCCCCAAGCCCTCTCATTCTGAGAAAAGCCCTGTGCCCAGCAGTGGGACGTAAATAAAGGCTGGTGATGATGATGTGAATGATAGTTGACGACCGAATAGCCTAGTGGTTAGAGACCCTGACTATGAAGCTTGAGGTCCCGGGTTCGAATCCCGGTCGGGGCAGATGTTTGTATGATGAATACGAATATTTGTTGTCGGGTCTTGGATGTTTCATATGTATATAAGTATGTATTTATCTTTATAACAGGCTTTGCCTAGTTTGGGACTAGGTCAATTGGTGTCAATTTGTCCCATGATATTTATTATTTATTTATTTAGTTAAAACCAAAGAATTTTGTGAGAGGAGGCCTGTGGCCAGCAGTGGGAACCAAATGCTGCAACTCGAGAGGCTTTTAATGATTGTATGTGAAATTTTATAACAGGTATGTTACAAAATCATAAGCATACCCAAATTATTTCATAAAGCGTCATTACACGCACACCTTGCTAATAAAACAAGACGCAAATGCATAGAACGCTGTTAAGGCAGCACAAAGCTCCGTTAACCTAACCCTGCCGGTGCGCGCCTTAACCGGGTCGCGTCGTGCCGCGCATACATTAACCGGATATACCCGGGCGATAGGGACGTCAAAAGACTTTGGTTTTAGAAAAGAAAAGTGAATTGTCAACTACTTTTATTTACATGTTACACTTAAAGCTTAATGGCGCCTTTCCACCAGAGATGTGTTATGCTACGTTGCTATGGATACGCTGATATCCACCAATCATATTCATTGCTCCACATAGCATAGCAGTGGTAGAAACTGGTGCAATGAATATGATTGGTGGATATCAAACGCATCCATAGCAACGTAGCATAGCACATCTCTGGTGGAAAGGCACCCTTAATGTATTTTGTTTTGAATTAAGTTTAGACAAAGCAAACGTCAAAAAACTCTCTATCTTTACCATTTCCCATATGATATTTAACTCCGTCTCCTAAAGCCCAACTTTCAAATAATACTAACAAGCTACAGACAAAGTGTTCTACTTAATGCACTTCACATACAATGTAGTATTTGTAGAGTCTCATAAGTCATAAGCCAACAATTTTAGTAATTACCGTAATAACCCTGGGCAACGAAGATGAACGCTCAGCTCAATAGCTAAACGTTACTAAATCAATACGCGCGGTCGTCATTACTCGGCCCGGATCAAAATGAAGCCGAGGATAACTCGACCCGGTTGTAAATTTGGTGTAAGGTATTTTTGTTTTACTATTTAAAGCTGAAGCTTGTGAAGTACGCTGGTTTATTTTTTGTTTGAAATAATCTATTGGTGCAAATACGTTATAGTAAATTATTCATACAATACTGTTTAAATATTTTTTGTTGCTCGCTGGTCATATAAGAAAACATGCAATTAACTTTAATTTAGTCCTTACGTTCAGTATAATATTTTCTGTTTTACTTCGACAATGGATTCTATAATACACCAGTAAAATATTGTAGAGCTATTAAACTGCAATAATTTTAACCGTTTTTTTTTTAAATTAGCAATAATTAATGACGAGGAATGCCGCGGTCATAAATCAAACGGCCTAAGATTAACCGGGCATATCTTTTACACCGTAACCGGATTTTGCCGGGTGTCGTTCGACGTGAAGCGAATACATTAGCGGATATTTTCGCCACGGGCCACTTTTATCCGGATATCCGGGCACATGATTATCTGCTCCTGGTTACTTCGTTTGGCCGTGCTTTGTTTTTAATCTTTGTTTGTTACTCTCTTTCTTGGTATGTTTGCGGAAACTATTTGCTTTGTTTTCTTCGTAAATACGGGGTGTTGGTGATGAAAAGGACTTAATCAAGATGATAGTTAATGTAGTGGCTAGTTAGTGTGTTAGTAAAGGCGAAATTAACTTATCGATTAATAAGTGGAGAAATAACAATTTACGCTGGAATAAATATTTAAAAAACGTTAAATTTAAATAAACAAGACCATAAAGGTAAAACAAGGGAAATTGAGCAGTGCGTAAAACCAAGATTTAATGAGGAACTTTTAACATGAACCTTGAGGGCAATAATTGGAATTTATAAGTCGAGTTTATGACATGATTCGGACTAATCCGTAATGCTTCCTCTGGTAGCGCACGATTCGGCGGTAGCGAAACATCGTTTTCATTTCATTATTGTCAAATGTAGGGTAGTACACTACACTTATTTAGTCACTCTGTAAAGTCATATCGGGCTAAACTCAATTTACATAAATTGTATCATCATCATTATGTATCATGAGCGATCCGTTTATTTCACTTCAATGACTATGCCGATAATAAACCATGAATGAAATATATAATATATGTACTTACATAGGTGTACAGAAAAACTCAACAGTAAATTTAACCAAAATGCACGAACAAATTGTACTTAATTGCTCGGGGAATTGACGATTATTTTTAAGTAATCATCAATTCCCCGAGCAAATAGGTACAGTTTGTTTAAAAAACAACTGTGTCATATTATCAATAAGCGAGACTCATCAGGGCATTAATTGCGCATTTTGCAGATCGTTAGCCGTCAGCTATTCCGGCATACGGGTCATTTGCATTTGAACCGGGCGGCAATGGGAGGGTTGGTGCATTTGGCCCGGCGGGGCAGCGGTATGGTTAGCTAATATGTTTTTTACGAAGCTGTGTACGGGTTATTGGATAAATAATGTTCTATAAGGATTCGATGTTTAAATGACCGTATAGCGCTGTGGTTAGAGAACCAGACGATGAAGTTCGAGGTTCTGGGTTCGATCCCCGTTTGGGGCAGATCAAATCTGAATCAAACCAAATCAAATTTCTCATCAATTAAATCAAAGAGAAGAATTCAACAGAAATGGTGAAACATGTTATATGTATAATCTGATACATGCCTACTGAAATATGGAGCAATAGAATTACTGAACCCTCAAATGCCACGTTCCACTAGCTTTAATGCAATTCCACAAAGCCTTTAGAAAATCTTTGAAGTTGCTGTGGAATAGAGTATAATGAAGCATTTTAGGATTGTTACTTTCGTAACGCCCTATCATCCCAAAAAAATGCTGGAAAATTTACATTTTACTTTGAGAAGCACAAGGTCTGTTTTAGATTGCACAAGGAAAGTGTAAGTCCATTTTGATTGTTTACTTTGTAAACCTCGTATCTAACTGAATGATTTAGTTGCAAAAGCAACAATGCGTTGTTTATTTTAAGGTCGTTTTTGAAACATTGTGATGTGGTAGGATAAGAGGCTGTGTTAGTGAGCAGTCGATTTGTAAATTTTTCGTTTCCCGACCCCCAGGCCTTTGATCATGTGATTGAGTTAATATAAA
This sequence comes from Clepsis dumicolana, assembly GCA_963691665.1. Lineage (NCBI taxonomy): Eukaryota > Metazoa > Arthropoda > Insecta > Lepidoptera > Tortricidae > Clepsis > Clepsis dumicolana. The sequence continues at coordinate 11,017,162 of OY829520.1, read as the reverse complement.
ATGTATGAAACATTTCGTTGTTCCTGGGAAGTGCGAGTGATACAATTTATATAATATACAATAAATGTTGGGGCGCTGGGTTTTTTATTCTCTTTGATACGGATAAGCAAAGCGTACAGCGTATTTACATAATGTAAGTACTGCGTATGTACGTTAGTCTGAGCAAATCAAGTTTTTATAGGTATAAAAACGAGAAGTCGGTCACCTGATGGTAAGTGATCACCACTGCCCATAGACACCCGGGGGGATTGCAGATGAGTTACATGGGTTGCCAATCTTGACTCCTAGAGGCCTATTGCTGAGATGCTTCTAGTGTTGCGGGTGCCTATGGATACTTGTAATTTCTTTGCCGGCTGTCTTCCTCTCCACACAGAAAGTACATAGTGGAAGTTTGGAAGGCAGTGATCTTGTGATCCCAAGCAACTTGAGAGCATCTACATACGAATTTTGGAGAATTTTCAACGATTTACCACAAAGGAAAGGTGACTCAGCCCGCTTGCGCCGACGGTGATAACCACAGACGCGCGCGGGCCTGCCATCGCCTCTCATTACCCATTTCATTGGCTATATTATTTTTTTAATTATACTGGCATTAAAAAAGGAGTACCGAGGTACGGCTGTATAAGTTTATGTTTGAGAGTTATCAAGGAAATTAGTAACGCTAACTGTTCTACGTGGAGAGGAGTAGTATTAGTAAAGAATATTTGGTTGAGCTCAATAATTAATTGTGGTCCTGCTCGGTGAACGGATATCTTGTTCAAGATAGCGGGAAGCCCTTGGATGCAAGCGACGCAAGATCGCTCTTATGGAGGACGGTGGGGGAGGCCTATGTCCAACAGTGGACGTCATAAGCAGAAATGATGTTCTTAACGTCATAAAAGAAACTATTAATTCGATTTCTTGGAATTAATACAGCCCAAGACCTAATCCCCAATCTCACTAACAACTAACACCGGTCTAACGTTTATCGCATCTGACATCGATTGACACGTTGGACGTACTTTCGAGCACTTGACATTACTCGAGCGACTTGAGAATAGACCCCACGGTTTAGTAATCGTGTCCGTGGGTTCAAGGGTTGAACGGGTGATTGAATTCAAGGGGTCGATACAAAGGCCCTTAATTAAGAATATGTCAAATGAAGGGTAGCATGACTGTTTCTCAATTGGTGCTAAGTGCATAGGGACAGAGCAATCGTGCTCTATAGCAAGTAGGTATCTATACACGACCAACTTTGTACCGTCTAAGTTAACTGTAGTGGTGGCAATGTTTCAACAGAAATAGTAGATTCGTAAACCGTTCGACCACACTCAATTTACATTAAGACAGATGTTCCCAACCCAATATTCAATCAATATCTTATGTTTTGATCACATTTTTTGACTGAGTTCACTAAATTTTAATTTCGCACATAAATTCCGAATAACTCAGAGGTGCGAGCCGTGGTTTGAACCCACGAGCCTCTGCTTGAGAGGCCATAGGTCTAACCACTAGGCTATCACCGCTTTTTAATTTGCTATATCGAAAGTATAGTAGTTAGGTATAGGTATACATTAAGGTGGCCAAAACTATAAAGCGCTTGGTCAGGGTCCCGGGGGTCTGAATAGGCATTGATTGTCGGTTTAAGGACCCAAGGATAAAGCATGTCACACGCAGTCCGGCCGAATTAGAGACCCATTGTCTTTGTGCCAGACATTCGAACTTTGTACGTACTCGTGCGTTGTAAAACTCTTTAGGCCTGCCGCATATTCAGCCACTAGTCGCGGCCACTAGACGTGACCACAATCTGCCGGCGAGTTTTTTCATAAATTTTGTATCATCATTATCATGTCAGCCGAAAGACGTCCACTGCTGGACATAGGCCTACCCCAAGACTTTCCACTCAGACCGGTCTTGTGCTTTCCGCATCCACCGCGGTCCCGCGATCTATAGCAGATCGTCGCTCCATCTTGTTGGAGGCCTACAGACAGCGCGTCTCCCGGTCCGCGGACGCCATTCGAGAACCTTCTGACCTTATCGGCCATCAGTCCTGCGAGCAATGTGCAATTGTATGTCATCGGCGCAAACCGAGCGTTCGAGTGGCCGCGTTCGAGACACAAGCTGCGCGATTCGCCCGCGCTCGCTATAGTAGAAAAACCTTTCTCGCGGGCCAGGCAAAAATCAATCTTACGACAATGTCATAAACATTTTGACAGGGGAAAGCTTTTCTCACTATAACTAGTGATTGCGTTTAGTGGCCGCGACTAAGTGACTCAATGTGCAGTATTTTATTGTACACAACATAAATTAAATTACAGGACAGAGGCCAGATTACGAACATTCAAAACCTAGGTAACGTAATCAAGTAGTAAACGTAATCAAGAAATTTGTATGACGTTTGGAAAGGGTCCGCCTGTGAGCTTATTCGGAACAAAAATTTTGTATGAGGTTTCTCCATTTCGATACGATAACGTACCGTTACGCAGGATTCGTGAACTTCGTGCTCGGCCTACTGCACACATCAGTCCGATATTTCGGCATTGCTAAAATTTATAGCACTTTGGGATTGGTAAAAATAGTTTCCATCAACACCCCTTGCGTGATGGATGGTGCTCCTCCACTGTGTCGTTTAAGCGGTCTTTCTTGCCCCGTACGTGCGAAATATGGAATGGACTGGCGGCTGGAGTTTTCCCAACTTGCTACGACATGGGCACCTTTAAAAAAGTTTACGCTTCTTGCAAGGCCAGTCACCAGCAGTCCCAATAACGGTGTTGTGAGTGGCAGTGGTCACTTTATCATCAGGTGAGTTCTCTTTCTCGCGCGATCTTGTACCGTTTGACAGAAAAAGACGGTGGATGCCAAAGCGAAGAAGCCTACATGACGGAAAATAACAACTGCGGTTCACAACAATAACGCCAATCGTACGGTGATACGGAACCCTTCGTGTGCGACTCTGATACGTACAGTCAGCAGCAAAAGTATCAAACAACCGAAGCGTTCGCAATGAACTGCACAACCTCTTAATAATAATAATAATATCATGGAACAAATTGACATCAATTGACCTAGTCCCAAACTAGGCAAAGCCTGTACTATGGGTACTAGACAACGGATAAACGTACTTATATAGATAAATACATACTTATCTTATGTACATTTTAAACATCAAAGACCCGAGAACAAACATTCGTATTCATCATACAAACATCTGCCCCGACCGGAATTCGAACCCGGGACCTCAAGCTTCATAGTCATTGTCGCTAACCAATAGGCCATCCGGTCGTCAACCTATCAACCTACTTAGGGCCTTCAATTTGTGCATCTTTAGTCTGTAATTCTGACTACGAAGTCAGATTATTAACTCGTAGAGCTCTAGAGCCATTGTTGACTTCTTACCGTCCTAAGAACGTGCCGCTCCATCTCTCAGGTTGGTAAATTGACTGTAGTCGGCAATCCGCGGCAGTTACCGTTCATTGCCGGCTCGCCCTGAAATATTGCCTCAGGTACTTAACTGTGCTGATAGTTTTATGGGCTCCAAGTCATGAGGGATAGAAGGGTTTATTAATAACATTAAAACACCAAGATATGCCGTTTGGAACATTTTGAAATGGGAACGGTGTTGCTGAGCCCGCCGGTGGGAGCGGTGCGCGGCCGGCGGTGCCCGTGCGGACGTGCTCGCAGCTCATAGCGACCTACTATCACTGAGGCTACAAAGTGAGTATTGAAAACAAAAACGAAGTACCGAAAGGACGTAATTAATAACCTAATCAAGTAACTGGCATTTACATTTAAATACATCAGCAACATTAAATATATATTAATTTTATAAATGAAAATGCAACTGTAATTAATTCAATTAATCTGAAGTTTTAATTGTAATACTATTGATTGACATGTATAATTACTGTAGAATTTAAATATTGACGGACATTTGATATAGGATTTAATGTACTAACCATAAAATTCCTTATTCTCTATTGCATTATCTTTCACATGCCAGGAGGCCGAACATATCATGGATCACTAAATAATTCTATGTAAACATCGTATTTGTACCATATGTTCTGTGAATAAACGATTCATTCATTCAACAGGCCTCGTCAACTAGCGTAATAACCTAATTAACTTAAAACAATTGAATACCTCGACATTTTCATTTAAAATTTCAATATATTTACTACATGGCTTACAGATGTATACTAATTTATTAACAACGGAAGATAAATAAAGAAATAACCATAAAATAACCATATCTATACCTATAAAACAGTACCCTGACTGACTGACAGACAATGCACAGCCTAAAGCACTGGATCTAGAGACTTGAAATTTGGCAAACATATACCTCGAGTATCCTAGAGGTGCATCAATAAGGGATTTTTCAAAATTCCTACGGGATAGGGAACTAGCCCATTTTGAAAATTTTCACGGGGCAAAGCCTCGGGGCATAAGCTAATAGTCAATTATAATAAGCCGCGTCCAAAATCCGTTCATCCGTTTAGGAGCTACGACACACAGACATACCCATACTCACTACTCAGGTTAAACTTATAAATAATACCGCTCTTTTTGCGTCTGAGGTTCAGCATTTGCTATCTTACTGAAACTACGCTATCTCTTTTAACTTAGACCGCCACAGGTATCACGTAACGAGCAAAATGTCTGAATCGTCGTTATTTGTTCTGGAGTTGGCGTGTAGTCCAACCCGCGTTGAACTGAAGTAGTGCTTGACTAACCCTATTAGTTCTAATTTAAAACTAAAGGTGGCGTTAAGCTTTCAGTTGCTGAGGGTCGAGTACGAGTTTTCGAATCCTGCGTAACGTTACGGTTATCGTATCGAGATCGAGAAACCTCATACAAAATTTTAGTTTCAAATACGCTCACGGGCGGCCGCTTTCCAAACGTCATACAAATTTCTCGATTATGTTTACTATTCGATTATGTTACCTAGGTTTCAAATGTTCGTACTCTGGCCTCTGTCCTGTAATTTAATTTATGTTGTGTACAATAAAATACTGCACATTGAGTCACTTAGTCGCGGCCACTAAACGCAACCACTAGTTATAGTGAGAAAAGCTTTCCCCTGTCAAAATGTTTACGACATTGTCGTAAGATTGATTTTTGCCTGGCCCGTGGGAAAGGTTTTTCTACTATAGCGAGCTCGGGCGAATCGCGCAGCTTTTGGAACAGCAAACGTCATACTAACTCGATAACGTTTATTATTCGATTTTACGTGACGCAGGTTTCGAATATTCGTACTCGGGCCTCTTATGTACGAGCGGTTATACGGCTATAAAAATGACAGTTTCACATTGGGAGGGGTGACGACCGGATAGCCTGTAGTGGTTAGAGACCCTGATTATGAAGCTTGAGGTCGATGCCTGGTCGGGGCAGATGTTTGTATGATGTATACGAATGTTTGTTCTCGGGTCTTGGATGTCTAATTTGTAGGTATTTATCTACACATATAAGTATGTTTATCCGTTGTCTAGTACCCATAGTACAGGCTTTGCCTATTGTCCCATGATATTAATTATTATGTGTTCCTTATCTACACAGTACACGTCTAAAACTCCTACAGTACATCTCATAGACTTTAATCATCAACTCAGCGGCCCCTAGTCTCGCATCCAATATAACCCAAGAGTCTACAAGACACTTTATTAAGCTCTTTGATCGCTGGCAGCAATAAAAAAAAATCCAAAAAGAAATGTCACGAGCCATTGTACTCTAACGCCCCGAGGCGCGGAATTGCGCCAACGTCGAGATAAGGATAATAGGGTGAAATGTGAACTCTAATTGTTGTGACGTAAGTAGGTAAGTGTGACGGAAGCGGTGACGGCAGGTTTTGTTTAACCTCCCACCCAAAAGAGGGGTGTTATTTGACGTGTGTATCTGTGTTGTCTGTGGCATCGTAGCTTCTAAATGGATGGTCTTGGACGCCGCCTTTTTTAACCCCCGATGAAAAAGAGGGGTGTATCTGTCTATGGCATCATAGCTCCCAAACGGAGGGACCGATTTCGATGCGGTTTTTTTAATCGAAAGATAGTTTAATCGAGATTGTTCTTAGCTAAGTTTAATTAAAATCGTTTACCAGTTTTCAAAATATTGAACTTTGAAGTGACAATGTCGAGGGATTTTCAACTTTTCTAAGTTGGTTAGGTTATTAGTAAATGAATATGAGTAATGAATGAGTATGAGTAAGAGTAATGAGTACCTAAGTTTAATATTAATGTCCACTCCATAGGTCCAAACCCTGAGAACATAACGTAAACGTGACGTAAATTGGATCGGCCATTAAGTTTTTAAGGCCGCCGATCCTTTACTGCTAACGTAAACCGTTACGTTAAGGGTTTCGTTACCGTTAAGCGTTAACGTTTCGCGAAAGTTAATCAAAACGCTTGCGTAAGTCGACGCTGAAGTGTACTTGGACAGTAAAAAATAATAAAGGTTTTATGTTCTGAGAGGCAGCAGAGGTAGTTGTACTTAACCCGCGCACCGAGGGTTCCGCACCCATCTTTTTTCGGATTTTTCCCTAAAAGTTTTTTAAAATTGTTTGTTGTATCTCCAAAATTCACTTAAAGCTTCATAGGAACCTTACTTACTACTCTTCATGCAAGAAAGTCAAAGCAAAGCAACATTTTAGCAACAATCATCTTCAAACCAAAACTTACTCCACTCTTCACGCGAAAAGAATCATGGCCGCGCAACTTACCCCAATAAAACTAAACATCAACACATGGCATAACTTTACGGCACAATGTTTTCCACATTTACGGTCAACTCCCCGAATACATCCATAACTGCCCAAAAACTTTCCTACCACAAAGTGGCTCAACTATTAAACCGTAAGTTCCCAGTTGGGGAGTTACGGAAGCTTTTTTTTCTTTAACTGCATTATGGCGTGTGAAATACACATTAATCGGAACCTTAGCATAACCCGACCAGATTACATATGTACCTAGTTATAGGGAGCTCGGTTTGGGCCAGGTGTACACTTAATTTGGACGGGCTACGAACTGCATTGCAGATAGGTATGTAGATGTATGTTGGAACTATGGATTTTAAAGGGGGAGGTTTTTAATTTGAGGTTAGGTGAAATAATGTCTCAGTTATAGTGTAATTGCATTACGAATTGTCATTTTAAGCATCAATAAGTAAAGTTTAATAAATCAACTCGTGCAGCTCGTGCTACGTATGTGAGAATGACGAGGAATTTTTAGGAAGTGGAGTTTTCTAGCTAAAATTACTAAGGGCATTTGGTAGCGCTTCTAGCGGCACGTACCTATTATCAACGTACTATTCTCATAGTACTTGATACGTTGACGCGAACGCCATCGAGACGTACTTTTCAACCGACTTCAAAAAAGGAGGAGGTTCTATGTTCCACTGTATGTTTTTTTTTTTTTTTTATGTATTTTCATCGATTACTCTGTCAATTGTAGACCGATTTTCAAAATTCTTTTTTTATTCGAAAGGGTATACTCCTGAGGTGGTCCCATTGTCACCAAGTCATGATCTGATGATGGGATCCCAGGGAAATCGAGGGCAACCCTCAAATTTTACAGGCACGTATCATGTGTTTCATATATTTTCTAAGGTTATTCAAGTATTTGCGTCTGGTAGTCATCATCTCATGATGATGAGCTGATGATGGAAGGTACAACTCCTTAGCGGTTAGGAGTTGGAGGATAATTCTGAAAATGTTAAATCATTATTCGAAAGGGTATACTCCTGAGGTGGTCCCATTGTCACCAAGTCATGATCTGATGATGGGATCCTAGGGAAATGAGGGCAACCCTCAAATTTTACAGGCACGTACTATGTGTTTCATATGTTTTCTAAGGTTATTCAAGTATTTGCGTCTGGTAGTCATCATCTCATGATGATGAGCTGATGATGGAAGGTACAACTCCTTAGCGGTTAGGAGTTGGAGGATAATTCTGAAAATGTTAAATCATTATTCAAAAGGGTATACTCCTGAGGTGGTCCCACTGTCACCAAATCATGATCTGATGATGGGATCTCAGGGAAATCGAGGGCAACTCTCAAATTTTATAGGCACGTATCATGTGTTTCATATATTTTTTAAGGCTATTCAAGTATTTGCGTCCGGTAGTCATCATCTCATGTTGATGAGCTGATGATGGAAGGTACAACTCCTTAACGGTTAGGAGTTGGAGGATAATTTTGAAAATGTTAAATCAACGTAAAATTGTGAAATAAAAATCTTTTAACAAAAAAGTAAAACCGCCTTCAAAAAAAAAACCTTAGAAAAAAAACTTAAAATAATGATAAATAAATAAAATAAAATAAAATGCGTTTTTTTCGGACAACAGAAACTAAAGCCTAAAGTTTTATGGCCTAGCACTAAGCAGCAGAAATATGAAGTCGGTGCTTCATTCAAAGAATATTCCGCTCGCACCGCACCGACTTCATATTTCTGCTGCTTAGTGCTAGGCCATGAAACTTTAGGCTTTAGTTTCTGTTGTCCGAAATAAACGCATTTTATTTTATTTTATTTATTTATCATTATTTTAGATGATTATTTTACGTTTTTTTTCTGGTCGTCGGTTACACAGGCGGTCTGATTCTGTACAAATACAAGTACATCCCGCGTTGATTTACCGAAACCATGGACTTCGGGTTAGCGCTTTGAAAACGTCTGAACCAAAAGACCACTACTCGAGCGTCAGTCAGTCTTAGTTTGGTCGAACGACAGCGCTAAGTATGCGTAAGCAAGCTATCATCGAACACTGCCGTGTTGTACTGGGACACATTTTTCGTGAATTTTGTACTTGACCCAAAGTACATGGTGTTAGTATGTAAGCCAATAACATCCCGTTAAATCAATTAAGCTCGTGCTCACGATAAACTGAACTCACAACACTCAAGTTACAAGCACCGAGCCATTAGCGAAAGCTCCGAAAGAGCTTTCAAAGGCAGCGCCTTAAGTTTTTACAGCAGGCCTTAAGCTGCAAATCTTCGTTACTCTAGAAACAAAATGGCACCGACAGGAGTATTCTGGAGACGGCAGATAAAAATGCAAGGGGTTAATTCCCATTTGTATGGGAGAGCTGATGTATTTTTAAGCAAGATTGAATTCTAATATATTATGTGAGATCAATGGAAACCATGGGATTGTACTATGCCAAATGACGGTTTACTTGTGGGGAATTACCAAAAGAGAGAGATTTTCCTCCAGGCGGATGTTATGTTATGCCTCGACCAAAGTCCGAAGGAAGAGAGAAGTTGTAATTATGCACACGAGATAAGAAACTTCGTTAGAGCGATGTAGAACAGTGATGACGTCACCAGATATCCGATGAATAGGTGCCGTTAAGGTTGCTACTCACATAAATAGATAATAAGTATATGATGTGCAGGAATAACTTGAGATGCTGGTCAAATAGGGAAGTGACAACTTGAAAATGGCATCTTAATTTCTACCCAAGGAATTTACAATTACATGTCAAGTGAATTGGATGATACATTCTTTATCTTTTCGCATCACGAATATTTTCAGTCCCTTCGCTTCGGTTTGAATGTATTAAATTTAAGTTTAGCTCAAGAAATTGACTTGATGTTATTGATGCAATGGAATGTGACACCATTTTTGTAAAAAAAATCAAGTATCTTAGAAGTTTCTCAAAATTAAGGGACAGTTTCACCAGAATAGGGTCGCCGTTTCACGATCGCGACAAAGTCGGCGTCAATTAAAACGTCGTATTTTATTTTATTATCGGCATTTTCAGGTAAATTGGACGGCTTGAGTACCCGGTAACGTATTTTCTATGCTTAGATGAAGTGACAAATGAGTAATACTCTGAAAATTAAGTCACAGGCTGTGAAGTAGGTAACAAAGGTTTAGTTACATCTTTAGGAAAAATATCGTAGCATTTCAAATACGCCGTGGAGCTCTAACGATTACTTTTAATTGATTAACTCTACAAACTGGCAATGCAATGTTAATTGTTACTAGTTCAAAATGCAAGGAAAGTAACACAATTTATAATTTGAAATAGAACCGCTCGGGTAAATGAGGGACCGGGGAACCGAGTGGGTCTCAGGTTGTTTAAATTTTTGACGTAGGTATTACATATCTAGCGCAAATTATACTCGATAAAATTATCCTTAAGTGGGTATATGTATCTACTACTTTTATGTACCTACTTTTTGAAGACAATACTGAATAACCTACATTGTACACAATGTTGACGACGAAAATGTTAGCGACATAATGAAATGCTAATGCTTCATAGACTTCTGGAGCAACCGCCTACTTCTGCGGTTCAAAATTAATAACGACTTTCCAAAACATAAGCTAATTAAATGAACGACAACCGCATTATTCGTCAATCGCGACTTCGCAACGCTTCTGAATGAATAAATAATCGTGTTTTCGAATTTAGGCCGAATCTGTTCGCGTAACGAGTTCCGAAAACAAATAAAGGAGCACGGGGTGAAACTTATTATGCTGGGCAATAAATAATAAAGCGAGGTTGCCCCGGCGGGGGCTGGCAACTTTTAATACAAATGTCGGCGACAGAGGTCAGATTCAACGGCAACTCTTTGTCATGATCTCAATTGGAAAATCTTTTTGTATTTTTTTATTTTTTTCATTTTATTTTTTATTTTTACGGTCTTCCCACCAAAAAACCAATTCTGGTATTTTTCTGGTTTTTTTCTGTGTATTCATGTTTCGGTGAGTTTATTAAAAATATAATTGGCAACTCTTTGGTCGAAAACACCCATCATTTGTCCTTTTTATCCCCCTAAATTTAGAAAGAGATATGTCAAGAAACGCGGGCTGTGGTGAATTATGGCAACCCTGAGCCTAGAAAAGTGCATGTGTCATAAGGAGAGGTAAAGTTTAAATTTGGAATCCCTGATTAAATTCAAGGGTTTAAGGTATGGCCGCGAAACTTTGTACTTTTCAATTGAAGCTCGGACTTTACCACTTATAAAAAAATCTCAAACGTTTTTCCCATACGATAGAATATTAAAATACTACAAAACAACATTGGTTAAGTACCAAAAATCCGATGAAAGGCTAAAAAGTTGGCAAAAAATGCCCATTTTAGTTACCTTGCAGAACTTAAACACACATAATTTCTTAACGAAAGCAAGTACAGAAATAAAACCAGGCTCAGCAAACTTTATAATAAATGACTCTTAAACTAATGAGGCTAACAATCTATTATCTGAATATTTCAGAATAATAAACGTGTTTTAGTTCGCGTTCCCGAAAATGGTTCCAACCGTAACGCACACTTTTTATTTGAGTGTGTAATTTTTGTTTCTTGTTGTAGCAACATTATCTGACATTTTTTATGTAGGGCAATACCATCACTTTGCTGGTAGTTATTTTGGATCGGATCTCGTTTCATTTGTCGCCACAATTTAATGTTTTATCATCGACAAAAGTTCATTTTTGGAACAACTGAAACTTAGATGGAACTTTTTGACAAGCTATGTATTGAAAATAAATGTAATTTCTTATTGTACTTGAAGTATGGACTATTTTCTTTATTTATTATGAACACTCATAGCAGTAGCATCAAAAATGGCAGCAGTAAAGCAATTTATAACATTTTTACTCCGCGTATTTTTAGTGTGTTACGGTTAGTGCGTTATGTGTGTTACGTTGTGTGCTATGTGTGTTATGTTGTGTGTTATGTGTGAAATTGGAACCTAGATAAAGGCTGATTCACATGACGCTTTCATTATTAATGTATTATTTATGCACCTGCACCATGACAAAATACAAATTAATAAAAATGGATATAATTGTTATTTATAATTGATTGTCGTTTACAATGTAGGTAACAATCAGTTACAAATAACAATATATCCATAATAAGCAATTCACTAACTATATGATACTGAAAAAAAAATCAATAAAAGTGTTATTTATAATAATGAATAATAGTACGTGTGCTATTGTTAAACTGATATCCCTGTGAACAAACCGTACTTTTACTTAACTTTATCCGACCAAAGAGTAGGCAATCAAAAAAAAAAATAACACAGTTACATACAACATTTATAGTATGAAGATAAAAAAAAGTTTTTATGTAGTACTTATAACTTTTTTTGTCAAATGGCACTCACAAATATTTTTTCTTTTAGGCTTTGGCACAGACATTATTTGCCTTTTTAGGGTTCCGTAGTCAGTATGGCAAAAACAGTACCCTTATAGTTTTGTCATGTCCGTCCGTCCGTATGTCACAGGCATTTTACTCGAAAACTGTAAGAGTTATATTGATGAAATTTAGAGTAAAGGTGTCTTGTAGAAGCTGCTACTTAGTTTAATAGTTAAATAACAAATATAAATATTTCTAGGGGGGCACTTCTTACATGTACCTACCTAACAAAAGTTGTAATTTTTTTTTTCAGCAAACAACAATTGTGGCACATATTTCGACAGCTCTTTTAAAAACACTTTGAGGTTCCTAAGCGTTCCGAAAATTGCATAAATTGTGTCCCCCCCCCCCCCCCCCCCTTATCTAGAAGATACGGTTTAGAAACTGTAGGTCCAAAAATATGAAAAAATTACGAAGGCAACGCTGAATAAACACTTTCAATGAAAATTTGATTTCAACATGATCGGATTTACCGTTTTTGAGTTATTGAACAAAAAAAAAGACAAGTATGTACTGACGAATTGAGAACCTCCTCCTATTTTGGAGAGTCGGTTAAAAAGTCACCATGTGAACTCACCGTATGAAATTGTGTGTTACCTTTTCCAGTGTGTTATGGGACAACTTTTTGCGGCCATACCCTTAAACGACTTGCCGAGAGCGTTAGACCGGTTATAAAATGAATTGGCATATTTAACTTAAAACGTACTGGCCGGAGAGAAAAACAGAGACACCAGTTCCATAAAAAAACCAGACAAGAGCGAGTCGGACACGTGCACGAGGGTTCTGTAGAATTTTTTTTTTATGTTTTTCCCTAGCGTTTTAACAAGACCAGTGTTAGCAGAGCCCTGTTCCTAAACAAAATGTACGTAGTGTGGGGTCAACTTATATTGGTCTGCAGAATACATAAAAATACAGACATAAAAAATTAAGATTTTGAGACTTTTCGGAGTGGTTGTGCTATAAGACCTACCTTCATACCAAATTTCAAGTTTCTAGGACAACTGGAAGTACCCTTTAGGTTTTTGGATTTCGGCAATTTGTATGGAAGCGACCTTTTTAATGACTGTATCTTTTGATTGCGTTGACTTAGAAGGTTGATTTTTTCACAGCTTCAAGGGACCGCAGGCTTGAGTATTTGATATTAATTTCAGCTTGCTACCTCCACGCGTTCCATGAAAAAGGGTCTTGACAGACAGACAAACAGACAGACAGACGGACAACAAAGTGATCCTATAAGGGTTCCGTTTTTTTCCTTTTACGTACGGAACGCTACGGAACCCTAAAAACAAGTGACAATTAGAAATGAAGCTAGATTTTTCCTAAAATCAAACTAATCGAACCGTTACATTTTATTTGCTAATGTCATTGTCTTCAGGATTATCGTGAGGTCTGTAAACTTGTCTTGTTACGTTTCAAGGTTATGGCAGTAACTTGACAAAAAACACGAACAGGGCTGGGTTGTTTTGTAAGGGACATAATATAATTATTATTATCTCCTCGCTCGTTACCAGGAGCACAGGAACGGAAAAAGTTAAATAAAAATAACGACTCTTCTCAAAAGTTCAGTTACTTTCGAATAACAAGAACACTTGAAATAACAAGGTACGCGGACCACTTGAGGATGATAATTTTTCACTTAGATCCTTCCTATTAGGCTTTCCAGTTGGTAAATATTCTGGCATTTAAACAATTTTAAACATTGAATGCCAGATATCATAATTCGTATTCATCAAACCTATGCTACGACCGAGTATCGAACCCGTGACCTCAAGCTACATAGTCAGATTCTCTAAACCCATGGCCCATTTTAAAATAGTCCATTTTTTTTTTAATGGACCACTTACAATCACTTCATCATCATGACAGCCTAAAGACGTCCACTGCTGGACGGCGGCCTCGCTCAGACCGCGCGATCATGTTCTTTCCGCATCCACCGCGATCCCGCGATCTTTACCAAGTCGTCGCTCCATCTTGTTGCAGGTCTACCGACAGCGCGTCTCCCGGTCCGCGGACGCCATTCGAGAACCTTCTAGCCCCATCGGCCATCAGTCCTGCGAGCAATGTGCCCCGCCCACTGCCACTTAAGTTCCGCAATCACTTAGAAAACATTAGAGCCCTAGTTTTTGTTAGTACCTCAGGCCGAATTATACCCACCTGATTTAGACACAAACCCGAGGTTAACGGAACGTCAGACGGTAGATATTATAAGGGTTGTGACTAACTAAATAAACCATTCATTATTTCATAATTTAATTACGTAAATTTATTTATCATCCGCAAACAGAATAAACACAAGTTAAATTACGCCTTAACGATCATTTAATATTAATGAGACTTCAATGACCGATTTAATCGAAAATAACTAAAACTGCATACGGTTCGCAACAAACGGTATTATTTTAATTACCCCTCCCTCGTTGACCCGAAATTGATTCTCATGCAAAAGGGATGTAAATAAATATTTTGCTAATGAATTGATTGAAATCAGGTGTTACTTTACATGGGGTCCATTTTTTTATACGACGAGGAAGGCAAACGAGCAAGTGGGTCACCTGATGGTAAGTGATCACCACTGCTTATAGATAGACACGTCCCGCAACCCCGGAGGGTTTGCAGATGCATTTCCAACCTAGAGAGCTAAGATGAAATGCCTCTTGTGCCCGTAATTACTCGACTGTCTTACTCTCCACACCGAAACACAACAGTGCAAGCACTCTTGCTTAGCGGCAGGATTAGCGAGTAAGATGGTGGTAGCGATCCGGACGGACCTCGTACAAGGTCCTACCACCTGCAAAATATTTATGAACTAAAAACGTCATCATTAGGAAATCATCATCATCTTTGTCACGGTTCATTGAAAAACTGAAATAAAACGAATTCTTGTATTTGTTGTACCCCTGACGCAAAAATAAGGGTGTTATAAGTTTGGCTCGAGTATGGGTGTGTATCAGGCTGTGGCTTCGTAGCCCCTAAACGAATGAACGGATTTGGACGCGGCAATTTTTAATCGAAATCTAGTTTAATCGAGATTGTTCTTAGCTAAGTTTCATAAAAATCGGTTCAGCCGTTTTTGAGATATTGAACTTTGAAATGAAAATGTCGGGGTTTTTTCAACTTTTTTAAGTCGGTTAGGTTATAAATACAGCAACGTACCCTTAGCACGAGTTTTCATCAGAATCGAGTAGTAATATCGTATTACTATCGAGATCTGAGCGCCTAGTGTAATCGCCGACCAGGCCAAGAAATACGTCTCGATCGCGTTCGAGTTTAACAATTCTCATACTATTTGACACTTTAACGCAAACGCGATCGAGACGTATTTTGTGCTTTTTGATTACACTAAGGGCACTGAGCGTCTAATGTAATCAACCGCCAAAGATACGTCTCGATTGCGTTTACGTTACGGGTGTCAAATTTAATTGTTTGTTGTCGATACACGCAGTGGCGCTGCTAACGTGCCTATAGTAATTCAGACGTATCGAGACGTTTTTTAGAATTCCGAGCCTCAAAAGGAAAAACAGAACCCTTATAGGATCACTTTGTTGTCCGTCTGTCTGTCTGTCTGCCAAGACCCTTTTTCTCTGAAACGCGTGGAGGTAGCATGCAAATACTCAAGTCTGCGGTCCCTTGAAGCTGTGAAAAAAATCAACCTTCCAAGTCCAACGCAATCAAAAGATACAGTCATTTAAAAAGGCTATTTCCATACAAATCGCCGAAATCCAAAAACCTAAAGGGTACTTCCAGTTGTCCTAGAAACTTGAAATTTGGTATGAAGGTAGGTCCACCGCAACCACTCCGAAAAGTATCAGAATCTCAAATTTTTATGTCTGTCTGTAGATTTCGCAGACCAATGTAAGTTGACCCCACACTGCGTATATTTGCTTAGGAGCAGGGCTCTGCTAACACTGGACTTCTTAAAACACGGAAAAGCGTTAAATACTTCTTACGGAACCCTCGTGCGCGAGTCCCACTCGCACTTGTCCGGTTTTTGGGTCGTTGATTACACTAGAAAATAAATAGAGTACGTCGTATGGAGCATCACGTTTGGATCAGTGCCCCCCGTGAACGTATAAATTTGGAACTAAAATAGAATATAAATTTTTCTCGATGGCGGTACGATAACCTTAGTTACTTGATATTGGTGAAAACTCGTGCTCGGGGCCCGAAATAGTCCTAGAGACAACAGCATAATTACACAGACCCATCGAAACCCTCGTTTACAACCAAGCACACATAAATTGTGAGAAGTAATTCCCGTCAGCGTGACGGATATTAAATTTTATGACCCGGTTAATTTTTACTCGTTCCAACCGGATATACCCTTAACTGGGTATAACCGGACGTGATGAAATGAATAAATTCGGTATTGAGGAAAATGTTATTCGTAATTGTGTATGGGTGTGTAATTTAAAAGGTCGTGAAACGTAAGGAGCTGTTTTACAGCAGCATATTAATATTAATTTTAATAGGTTTTTATGTTTTTTTTACGCATACACCATCTGTGCTGAAATTTTTGTCATTAGGTATAGTCGACCAAAAAAGTGCTTTACCACTTTTCGCCTCTATTCGTATGGTATTAAGGTTGAAATGTGGTCAAGGACTTTCTTGGTCGACTATAGATACGTCTTGCTAAGAACCTCGTTTGAGAAATATTTGATATTTGGCTAATTGTTTATTTTTTAACTGCTTTTTTTTATCTTTCAAATGTACTTACTGTTTTATTTTTCTGCATGTGTCGTATGTATGTGAATAAATGTCTCTCTCTCTCTCCCTCTTTTTTATTTTCCGGATTAAATACCTATCATTATGATATATGATAACCTTTTTAACATGATACTATTTTGAGACTCAATAATACTGAAATAAACGGATCGCTCACGTATATAAGTCGAGTTCATTTCGACATGCTTCGGACTAATTCGTAGTCCTTCCTCTGCCTTCGTGCGTTTCGCTGTCGTCGTGCCGGTCCAAGAGGAAGTGTAAAAACACTTTCGAGTCAAATAAAACATCAGACATACATCACAATATTATTATATTTATTTAGTTAAATTCAAATTACATGGATCGACTTTTTTTACGACTCCCGCCAAGCAAGTGAGCTCGGCTCAATGACAGTTCTCTTGTATAATTAAAATTAGCTACTTATTTTATTAAATGTTAAAACAATTGTTATTATAATCATATCTAAAATGTGTAAATTAAAGAAACATTCAAACAACTTCATTCCTTTTGCATTATAACCAAAATAAAAAGTAGTCATTTATTGACTTAAGGAAAATATTGGAACGTACAAATAACATAAAAATCACTCTAGTAAATTCATTATCGACATATAAAGTTACAAAAGAGTACCTCAAACAACTACTTATTAACCGACTTCAAAGAAGGAGGAGGTTCTCAATTCGTCGGAATATTTTTTTTTTACTTTTTTTATTTTTTTGTTATGTATGTTCCCCGATCACTCGAAGACGGCTGGACCGATTTCAAAAATTCTTTTTTTGTTTGAAAGGGTATACTTTCTAGTTGGTCCCATTGTCACCAAGTCAGGATCTGATGATGATATCCCAGGGAAATCGAGGGCAACCTTCAAATTTTATAGGGACGTATCATGTGTTTCATATATTTTCGAAAGCTATTCAAGTACTTGAATCTGGTAGTCATCATTTCGTGTTGATGAGGTGATGATGGAAGGTACAACTCCTTAACGGTTAGGAGTTGGAGAATAATATTTTAAATATTAACGTAACAAAAAATTGTGAAATAAAAAATCTTTTAACAAAAAGTAAAACCGCCTTCAAAAAAAACATGAAATAATCCCCAAAATGCCATGAGTTTTATGGCCTAGCAGAAATATGAAGCCGGTGCTTCATTCCAAGAATATTCCGCTAGCACCGCACCGACTTCATATTTCTGCTAGGCCATAAAACTCATGGCTTTTTGGAGATTATTTTATGTTTTTTTTCTGAGGTTTTTTTTGAAGGCGGTTTTACTTTTTATGTGGTCTAACAGTGGACAGTACGAAAATTCGACTTATATACCTCAGTGATCCGTTTATTACACTATAGTATAACTAACATTTAATTATAAACGTTCGTCTTGAAGTTCAGATTGTCAACCTTTTCCTATTAGAAATATGAAGCTTTACAAAGCTGTCACAAACCTTAAATACTAAAGTAAACAACAGAACTACCCATTCAAATTAAAACAGTGCAGCTCATTAGCTAAGAGCTCGAACAGAACCCTAATTGGTCATTAGAAGAGAAACACTGTTGAAAATTCTCTTTTTTAATATTTATAAAAACTGTTTAGAACAGTGTTGAGGTGATTCATCAATTACTTAGTCTACTTAATTCAATTATCAGAGCAAACTGAATCGGAACTTCAATATATGATATACTAGCTGTTGCCCGTGACTTCGTCCGCGTAGATTTCGGTCATCGCTATCCCGCGGGAACTATATAATTTTGGTGGCCTATGTTATTCCTCAACATTCAAACTGTCTTCTTACCAAATTTCATCTAGATTGAGATTGGTGCAGCGGTTTTCCGGTGAAGAGGTAACAAACGGACAGACAGAGAGACAGTTACTTTCGCATTTATAATATTAGTTAGGATCGAATTTTACAGGTTGACTATAAACCCTTTATTTCAAATATTTAGAATCTAAAACGAGCTTCGATAGCCCAGATATGCAAGGTCTCAGCCCAACTGTGGGACATGCAATGCATTAATAGAAATGAAATAACACATTTTTTTTACATTCAATCGAAATTATACTTGTAACGCTTCAATTTCGTTACGGCTAGCGCCACCTATTGAGACACGTGAGTGTGCTATGACATCTTGTTTCTCAGCGCCATCTAGCTAGAGCGGGGTCAATCACCATCGACTAATGTAGGGATTTCTTTCAAAAATCAATATGTACTATTTTGTTTTAATTCTGCTAACGTTAAATAGAAAGTCCTTCCTTTCCTCAAAATTATTCTAATTAATTACAAGGTTTTGTGAAAGTTTGATAATTAGTTTTTGACCCACGAATTCTACATTGTCTATGGACTCCCTAAATAGTGAAGTGCGTAGCTGTTTTGCTGGAAGGTATCGTTATCGAGATTCTTGTCAAATTTGCTTCCCTGCATTATAAACAAATGATGGCGTGCCACAAGTTTATCTTTTTTATAAAATTTGGAGTCAATTGGGACACACGGGCTTAAATCAAGGATTTCCTATAACCAGTGATCAGGGGTTGTGTTTGTCGCGGCTGATCATCAATGTCGATAGTGCAAGCGCTCGATAAATTTATCGATATCGGCGCGGGCCTAAGCAGAATTGATTATTTAAATTCGGCATCACACAGGATCAGTCCTTTTTCTATCTCGGTTTTCGAATTCGCAAGAAAGGAACTCCTCAAAGGTCCAGACCGTCACCCTGAGCTCCCAGGTAAGTGTTTGAGTGTACAACCAATGCTGCGTTGCAATCGTGGCTTCTGTTCCTTTGCGATGGCATCTAATTATAACCTTCGTTTTTTAGTACGCGACGCCACCAGATCCCGAGGGAATAGTTTGCTAATTCCCTTGCCGCCTGCGCTTACGGAGAAGCTTTCCCTACGGCTTCCTCCCTGTTTTCCATATTCCGAGTAAGTAAGCTTGTGCAAAATTGTTTCGTGGCAACTCTTAACTCCTGTCTACCTTCAAATCTACCTCTGTTTTCTTTGGCTGACTTCTCCTTCGCTTGCAGACTTTGTTCGGTGCTTGGCGAGGGCTCGAGTGTGCCCAGGAGGTGCGCAGCTTCAATTCAGCAGCCTTCTCATGGTGCTGCTCCAGAGCGTCGGTGGACCTGTCACACCCACCACAAGCACAGGTGACGGCCTTCCTTTTTTTTGTGCCTCGCACCAGGCCCCATAGGATTCTCTTTTTTAATTTTTTTTTTTTACTCTCCCTTTAACATCGTCCCTGTCCGAGGTAGGAAGAAATCAGGCGGCTAGATTATATTTATATATATTCTTCTTTTATTTTTTTAAGACTACAAGGAAGTTGTGTGTGTGTGCCCCACGGGACCATACTTATAAACTGTCTAATTATTGTTCCTGCAACCCCCAATCCAAGAATCTTGTAAAATTCTGATTAGGTAGTCATTAAGTGCTAAAAAAATAAAACAACCGAGTTGTGAGTGCAAACAACATTTTTATTCATCTCCCTTTAGATAGCCTATTTTTTTTTTCTTGTTACCTGTTCGCGCTTTAGGTCTAACACAAGCGCGTGGCGCTCAAAAACACCTGAACCGATTTTTTAATTTTTTTTTTTTTGAGACCTTCGGGTTCTGTCCTGACTGAGCCCCAGCCGAATCCATCGTCCCTGGGAGCTAGCAGGCACAACATCAAGTGTGGAAACCTCACCTGCCACCTTCACACCTTATTTTTTACATTGGCGCCTCAGCGGGTGGGTCCAGTTCGACAGAAACTACCCGTCTCACATAACATCATTTCTATTTAATTACATACATATTTTCATTATTACCTATTGCACTCCTCGGTTGTTAAATTGCTTATTGTGACACTCCATATCTCTTGTATTTTGTAATTTGTAATTTTTACTTTCTGTTGGCCATACCTACCCACATTTTTTTTCTAGTACTTTCTTTTGTTAACAGTTCATATTGCAATAATACAATAGTGCCAGCATTTTATGTATTGTTTTGGTAGACTGACACTATTTCAATTTTATAGTGTAAAATTGCAATTATTTAACTTGTGCAATTAATTTGTATTTTTATACCTGTGTGGGTACTTTTGTACTGGTCATTTTAATCGTTTTTCACAATTTGCCGGTGGTAGGACTTTGTGCCAAGTCCGTCCGGGTTGCTACCACCATCTTGCTCATAATCCTACTGCTAAGCAGCAGTGCCTACACTGTTGCGATACGGTAAGGAGAGCAAGACAGCCGGTTAAACTGCTAGCACAAACAGGCATTACACCTCAGCCTAAATCTCAGGTCGGCAACGCAACTGTAACTCATTCCGAGTTGCAGGTGTTCATAGGTGGCGGTAATTCTTTTATTTAGTTTGTGTTATTATTATTGTTTTTGGTGAACCGCTATTAACAGTAACTTGCCAACTGCTTGCCTATTGCCACCTGACCTGTGAATTACCGTTGGCTAATTGTTTTTTTTTGCTTTTTGAATTCTTATGAACAAATGATTTAATAAATCATTTTCAATTCTTGTTCAGTGCACTATTGTTATTTGTAGCACTGCCATTGTTACTTTGATTTGTAACCATTAAAATTGTGATCTGCTATAGAGTTGTTAATTGTCTAATTTGATCCATTTCTTAGAACTTGGACTGTTGCTTGTAACTAGCCTGCCGCTTGCCCATTTGCCACATTGTTTTTTTTTATTTCTATAAACTGCCGCCCAGTCTTATCCAACTTTACTCTGCTGAACTACACTTTTATAATTTCATTGTTTGCCAAATTTGTATTTTCATTGTTTAACTAACCAGATACCTACAGTAAATTAAAATGTCACTTCATGTAGACATTGACTGCCTTAACAAGGACGAGTTAATATTTGAGCTTAAATCAAGGGGTGTAGACATACCGGAAAGCGTCACAGTGGACGAATTACAACAGGCGTTTAGGAAGGCCAAAGGTACACCGCACGATCTCACCAAAGCATCCGTTTACATTTCAGCTTTGTCTATTGACGCGGAATTCCAGCTGTGCGAGGAGAAGCTGAGTGCAGTGCTGAGCGCAGATCATACGTCTACGTCGTGCAGGCGTCGGTGTCTGTCCAGACTTTCACACGTGATCCTCAGGTTAGAGAAATTGCATTACACTACAGCCGAACAACAGCTCAGGAAGATTGCTCTAGTTGCGAAAGCCTATGGATCATTACAAAATTTATCTTGCTATAAGGCAGCCAATGGCTCATCCTCCCAAGCTGTAGAAGGTTCTAGTGCAGCCATCTCTGTTGTCGATGCCTCCTTCAAACGGAGTTCGCAGATTTTAAAGTGGAATTTATTGTATGATGGCAGGACTCC
The DNA here is from genome assembly GCA_963691665.1 of Clepsis dumicolana. Taxonomy (NCBI): domain Eukaryota; kingdom Metazoa; phylum Arthropoda; class Insecta; order Lepidoptera; family Tortricidae; genus Clepsis; species Clepsis dumicolana. Next base: position 10,995,003 of record OY829520.1, on the reverse strand, counting down.
AGTCTATGATTTCTTGGTTAGGCTTAGGGAGTTGATGTACTCATCCGGTGTATCTGAGGGTGAACTCTTGCGTAACATAGTACACTTGCTTGCTGGGGAGGCTTTATTATGGTTTCGCAGTAATGGGACGCACATAGGTTCTCTCTTAGAATTTGAAACACTCTTAAAGACAGAATTCCAACCAGTGGAATACGAAAGGTGCTTATTGAACCAGATTAGGGCTAGATTACAGGGTCAGGATGAAAACATAAAATCCTACATCAACGTCATGGAGAGCCTGTTTTCGCGTTTGAGCAAACCGCTGCCCGATGCTGAAAAACTTGAGATAATAATGACTAACATGGACCCATTCTTTATATCACGGTTAGCGCTTACTGAAGTTGGTTCTACGCAGGAACTGAAAACCATTTGTTCTCGCCTTGAGATAGAACAATTCAAATGCCAATATAGAGGCTTTTCTAATGGCGGCAGTAACTCTGTCATTCCCGGCAGCCTACAAGCTCAGCCTTCCGCTGCGACTTCGTCCTCACATTCTGGACCAGACACTCAAAGACTCAATGCGAATGAAAAGTGCTTAAAGTGTAATGGACCCCATCACCACAGTAGGTGCGACGTGTATGTAGGGCAGCATTGCTTTAGATGCAAGAAACCGGGCGTAAACTCGCGAAACTGTAACTGTTCAAAAAACTGAATAGCCAGTCAGCTGTGTCAGAGAGTGCTGCATTTAACAAAGATTCTGGCAGTCCATCTCTCAATGCTAATATTGATACTGCTGACCGTACTGTAAAGACAAACAATAATGTAAAACATTTCATTTCCAAGCAGAGAGATAAACCACTGTTTAGGGAGGCACTTGGTGATCCCAGGCCTTACTTATCCGTAGTTATTCTAGGACTAGACTGTAATGCGTTAGCTGACAGTGGTGCTTCCGTGTCAGTGATGAGTGAGTCAGCGTACCACTCATTGCAAAGAGAAGGTCTAAACTTTCCTTTGCAGACGTGTGATAACAAATTGTCAGTTGGCAATAATGCCGCATTGCAAGTTTTAGGAAAATTCTCTGCGCCGATTGAGTATAAAATGCAAGTCAAGTTTATTGAAATTTACGTTTGTAAAGATTAAACATTCCAATCATTTTAGGCGTAGACTTTTTGCGAATGTTTAACCTCTGCGGTGATATTTTAAATTCAGAGTCGTCTTGTGCGCGCACAGGTAATATGAATTTGCTTAAAAATAATGAGATTCATTTACATGACTTTGAGGATTTGACTTCAGAGCAGAGGGAAACATTACATTGTGTTACTGAAAAATTCAAACAGATCGCAGCCACTGACGATACTTTAGGTTGTACTACCTTAGAGGAGCATGAGATTGACACGGGCGACCACCTTCCTGTCAAACAGAAATATTATCCGATACCATTTCACCATCGACAATATGTCAAACGTGAGATTGATAACATGTTGAAGTTAGGCATCATAGAGAAGAGTACTTCACCTTGGAACAGTCCGATACTTCTGGTACCAAAAGCTAATGGGGAACTTAGAATGTGTTTGGATAGTCGCAAACTCAATAGCCTGACCAAAGTAGACACTTATCCCATGCCCCGAGTACAGGAAATATTGGATTCGCTCAACAATGCTAAGTACATGACCTCATTGGACCTCAAGTCTGCCTTTTTCCAAATTTGATTGTCACCCTCATCCAGGGAAAAAACTTGTTTCTCGGTACCAGGAGTAGGAGCATTTCAATTTCGTAGAATGCCTTTCGGCTTAGTCAATGCTACAGCTAGAATGATGCGTCTAATGGACAAAGTATTTGGACCAGAATTCAGCAACAATGTTTTCTACTATGTCGATGACGTCATTCTGATTTCCAACACTTTTGAAGAACACGTGTCACTTTTGAATAAAGTTTTTTTCAAATTGCAACAGGCCGGACTCACAATAAACTTGGAAAAGTCTGCCTTTTGCCGCTCAACATTAAAGTTTCTCGGATATATCATTGATAGGCGTGGCCTGCGCACGGATAGCGATAAAGTAAAGTCCATAGTGGAATTTCCAATTCCTTCGACTCAGAAGGAACTTAGGAGGTTCTTAGGAATGGTTTCTTGGTACAGACGCTTTATTAACAATTACTCAACTTTGAGCTCACCGTTAAATAAATTTACCAGGAAACTACCCAGAGGAGTTTCATTCTGTCTTGATGACAAGGCATTGAATGCCTTCAATATAATTAAAACTTTACTGATATCTGCCCCCATCTTGAGTGTGCCCAGGTTTGATAGGCAATTCATAATTACAACCGATGCCTCTGACGTAGGATTAGGATGCGCTTTATCTCAATTTGATGACGACGGTCACGAGCACGCGGTAGCATATGCGAGTAGAACACTCTCTAGCTCTGAAAGAAATCACTCCACAACAGAGAAAGAGTTGAATGCTATAATTTTTGCATTGGAAAAATTTAGAGGGTACATCGATGGCTCCCCTTTTAGAACTAAAGTATACACGGATCACAGTAGCTTGAAGTGGTTGGTCAGTTTAAAGTCACCAACAGGACGTTTGGCACGATGGGCACTTCGATTATCACAATTTAACTTTGATGTTGAGTATAGAAAGGGGTCAGAGAATAAGGTTGCAGATGCACTCTCTCGAGCACCAGCTGCAAATGACATGATCAATGTCATCTCTCCTCCCGACTTACCCACTGATATTTGGTATAATAAATTGTTTGATAAAATAAATAAATGTCCACAAAATTTTCCTGATTATAGAATTCTCGATGAAATTTTATACAAACGTATTCGCAGCAAGAACCCACTGACTGTTGAATGTGAGTGGAAACGAGTAGTACCTAAAGGTCTTCGTGATTCAATTTTAAAACAGTGCCATGACAGACCTGATGCAGCTCACTTGGGTACCTATAAAACTTTCAAAAGAATCGCTCAAAGTTACTTTTGGCCCAAAATGATGGGTGAGATCAAAAGATACGTAAAGGCTTGTCCGATCTGCCTGACATATAAAAGCACTAATTTACCACCTCCTGGTTTAATGGAAAACCCTAAAAAGGTCCAGAGACCATGGCAGGTTATCTCAACCGATATTTTAGGACCATTGCCTAGGAGCTACAGCGGACATAAATTCATTCTGGTTGTCTCAGATTATTTCACTAAGTACACATGTTTGTTTCCAATGAGGAACTCTTTAGCTAAAACGGTGGTGCGAATCATAGAAAACGACGTTTTAATGAAACATGGCATTCCACAATGTATTATAATGGACAACGGTCCCCAGTATGTCTCCAAGCACATGAAGTCATTGAAAGATAAATACAAAATAAAGAATTTCTTCTATAACTGCAGATTCACCCCACAGAATAATCCATCGGAGCGCACAAATCGCGTTCTGGGCACTGCATTAGCATCCTATGTAGGCAATGATCATCGAACCTGGACCGAGGAGTTGAATCAGATTGAATTTGCTATCAACACTGCGGTACATCAGGTCACCGGGTATAGTCCATATTTTCTCAATCATGGACGGGAAGCTATTCTGTCTGGAGAATGGTATCCAGCTCGATCATTAGATGATTTAGAATTACAGTTCTCTGATAGGAACTTGTATGCCTCCATGCTAGCACACTTAAAACCTATATTTGAAAAGGTAAATAGGTCATTGGCGGACTCGTATCATAAAAACAGGGTGTATTATAATAGAAAGAGAAGAATTGTCGATTATGATGTAGGTCAGGTAGTATGGAAGAGGGAGTACCCCTTGTCCGACGCTTCAAAGTTCTTTTCCCAGAAACTTGCACCTAAGTTTAAAAAATGTGTTGTTTCCAAGAAAATTTCTAGTGTGTCCTATGAACTGCGAGATTATAATACCAAAAGGCCCCTAGGTGTATGGCACGTGAAAGACATTCTAAAATCAGAACCGGTTAGTTAAACTTGTTGTCGTATATGGACCCGGACAAGTCCTTAAACTGTGACCACACACACACACACACACACACACACACACACACACACACACACACACACACACACACACACACACACACACACACACACACACACACATACATAGAGCACGAACCTTCTATGTACACACAATGGAACCGGGTATGTATGTCCATAAGTCATGTCCATTCACACATACAAAATCACACATGCATTCACACACACGCATGCAAATTACACACATTCGCTATGCCCAACACACTCCAACACAGCATTACTTTTACCAAACATTCATGCTGCGTCTAACTGGGTAATCCTCTTGCTGGGAGTAGGTAATTAAGTTTTCTTTTGTTGTTTTTTTGTTTGTTTACTAGTTGAATGGATGTCTGTGATCATTTATGCGGTAGATATTTCCCTTCCTCTTTCGAGCTTGTGTAGGTACAATTCTGACGTTCATGCTGCAACATTTGAGTTTTGCTCGTGGTATATTTTAACTTTATGTTGTACCTAGTTGGGTGGATAAATATGCTTTTTTTAAGAAGTTTATTTTCACTCCCTTTTCGGGTTGAATTTCGGGTTCAGCTGACGGTTCATATTATGTACTACTTAGATTGGCTCGAGGTAATCGCTAGATCCTCCACTCCAGCGGAAAAGTCCCAGTGCAGCGAGCAGCTTGTAACATTGACTGCTGCAGCTGTCTAGTAAGAATTTAACAAGTTCCTGTTCGGCATCGTTATGAATGGTGTTTGTCACAGGCCAGATTTATCAATCTTGTTTGTTTTTTTTTTGCCTCACGTGTTACGCCTACGCTTATTGTTATTAATTAGAAGGATAAATCTCAGTCGCTTCAAATTTGAAATTCACCTGTTTTGACTTGGATAGTGAACCACTTGCATTTTTTTGCTAGGGTTGTCAGTGCATGAGACAACTATTGTTCTTATTTTTTTTTAAACTGATTTAACCTCATAAGGCCAGCTTTACGTACTATTAAGGTATTGTTGCTTATGTGCCAGGGTTGTCACTGCACGAGACAACATTTTTTTTTTAATTCTTTTCACTGATTTAACTTCATAAGGCAGGATTGGACATTATTAAGTATTTTTGTTTGTTCACTAGGGTTGTCACTGCACGAGATCACGATTTCTTTTAAATTATTTTCGCTGATTTAACTTCGTAAGGGAGACTTACGCACTACTAAGGTATTGTTGCTTATTTGCTATTTCATTTTTTTATCTTAGATAACTTAACTTAGAATATTTGCATAAATCTTGATCATTTGCCAGGATTGTCACTTGTTACTGTACGAGACTACATTTTTTGAATTCTTTCAATCAACTAATATTTGCACATGTTTTGTTCATCTTCTAGGGTTGTCACTGCACGAGACAACATTTTTTTTTTAATTCTTTTAACTGAGTTGCTTCATAAGGCAGGGTTGGACGCTATTAAGTATTGTTGTTTGTTTACTAGGGTTGTCACTTAAAAAAAAAAAAATTTTTTTTTTTTTTACCTAAGCTGGGATGTAATGTAACGCTTCAATTTCGTTACGGCTAGCGCCACCTATTGAGACACGTGAGTGTGCTATGACATCTTGTTTCTCAGCGCCATCTAGCTAGAGCGGGGTCAATCACCATCGACTAATGTAGGGATTTCTTTCAAAAATCAATATGTACTATTTTGTTTTAATTCTGGTAACGTTAAATAGAAAGTCCTTCCTTTCCTCAAAATTATTCTAATTAATTACAAGGTTTTGTGAAAGTTTGATAATTAGTTTTTGACCCACGAATTCTACATTGTCTATGGACTCCCTAAATAGTGAAGTGCGTAGCTGTTTTGCTGGAAGGTATCGTTATCGAGATTCTTGTCAAATTTGCTTCCCTGCATTATAAACAAATGATGGCGTGCCACAAGTTTATCTTTTTTATAAAATTTGGAGTCAATTGGGACACACGGGCTTAAATCAAGGATTTCCTATAACCAGTGATCAGGGGTTGTGTTTGTATGCTGCGTTGCAATCGTGGCTTCTGTTCCTTTGCGATGGCATCTAATTATAACCTTCGTTTTTTAGTACGCGACGCCACCAGATCCCGAGGGAATAGTTTGCTAATTCCCTTGCCGCCTGCGCTTACGGAGAAGCTTTCCCTACGGCTTCCTCCCTGTTTTCCATATTCCGAGTAAGTAAGCTTGTGCAAAATTGTTTCGTGGCAACTCTTAACTCCTGTCTACCTTCAAATCTACCTCTGTTTTCTTTGGCTGACTTCTCCTTCGCTTGCAGACTTTGTTCGGTGCTTGGCGAGGGCTCGAGTGTGCCCAGGAGGTGCGCAGCTTCAATTCAGCAGCCTTCTCACGGTGCTGCTCCAGAGCGTCGGTGGACCTGTCACACCCACCACAAGCACAGGTGACGGCCTTCCTTTTTTTTGTGCCTCGCACCAGGCCCCATAGGATTCTCTTTTTTAATTTTTTTTTTTACTCTCCTTTTAACATCGTCCCTGTCCGAGGTAGGAAGAAATCAGGCGGCTAGATTATATTTATATATATTCTTCCTTTATTTTTTTAAGACCACAAGGAAGTTGTGTGTGTGTGCCCCACGGGACCATACTTATAAACTGTCTAATTATTGTTCCTGCAACCCCCAATCCAAGAATCTTGTAAAATTCTGATTAGGTAGTCATTAAGTGCTAAAAAAATAAAACAACCGAGTTGTGAGTGCAAACAACATTTTTATTCATCTCCCTTTAGATAGCCTATTTTTTTTTTCTTGTTACCTGTTCGCGCTTTAGGTCTAACACAAGCGCGTGGCGCTCAAAAACACCTGAACCGATTTTTTAATTTTTTTTTTTTTGAGACCTTCGGGTTCTGTCCTGACTGAGCCCCAGCCGAATCCATCGTCCCTGGGAGCTAGCAGGCACAACATCAAGTGTGGAAACCTCACCTGCCACCTTCACACCTTATTTTTTACATACTGTACTTAATAACAATAACATTACCGACTTAGAGTTGAAAACCGCCGACATTTAAATTTCAATGTTCAATACCTTAAAAACGGTTGAATATATTTTGATGAAACTTATCCGAGAACCATCTCGATTAAACTAGCTTTCGATGACAAAAAAGCCGTGTCCAAACCGATCCATCCATTTAGGAGCTACGTTGGCACAGACGTTAACACACGTCAACCAGTAACCCCCCTCTTTTTAGGAGGGGGATCGTTTCGTGTAACTTTTTCGAGCGCAAATCACAACAAAATGAGAACTGCAGAATGCATCAGACAGTGTGATGTGATAATGAGGGAGAGCTCGCTTTGAAACAGGGTTCCGTACAAACTAAGTTGGACAGACAACGAGCGTAAATACCCTCCATAAACCTCATTTTTCAAACCACCTTTTTTGCGGACTGTGCTTTTTGTTGTCTGTACTTGTATTGTTTTGTTGTTGTTGTGTTGTTGTAATTATGTTATCATCCAACTTACACATCTATATTAAATTTCAGGTCGATGCTATTAACCGTTGAAGAGTTCCCTTCTGTCACTCCTGTGGAGACGATCCTGGCCGCACCACCAGAATTTCACTACCAGCCAAATTTATATCGAAATTGAAAACTGAACGCTACCACCATCTCACTCGCTATATCTTGCCGCTAAGCAGCAGTGCTTGCACTGTTGTGTTCCGGTGTGGAGAGTATGATAGCCGGGGAAACATCGACAGGCACAAGAGGCATTCCATCTCAGCCTCTGGTGTTGCGGATGTCTATAGTGGGCGTCCATCAAAACTTGTTTGCCACTTTACAATTTAAACTATCGATGCCGTTCGAACAACAAAAAAACCGGCCAAGTGCGAGTCGGACTCGCGCACGAGGGTTCCGTAGAAAGATTTTAACGCTTTTCCCCAGTGCTTTAAAAAGTCCAGTGTTACCAGAGCCCTGCTCCTAAGCAAAGTGTACGCAGTGTGGGGTCAACTAATATTGGTCTGCGAAATCTATACAGACAGACATAAAAAAATAAGATTTTGAGACTTTTCGGAGTGGTTGTGCTATAAGAGCTACCTTTATACCAAATTTAAAGTTTCTAGGACATCTGGAAGTACCCTTTAGGTTTTAGGAAATCGGCAATATGTATGGAAATAGATTTTTTAATGACTGTATCTTTTGATTGCGTTGACTTAGAAGGTTGATTTTTTCACGGCTGCAAGGGACCGCAGGCTTGAGTATCCGATATTAATTTCAGCATGCTACCTCCACGCGTTCCAGAGAAAATATTAAAAAAGTCCCCATTAATGGGCATTTTCATTTAACTATAAGTACCAAAACGCCTATAAAACTACGGAACCCTATCAAAATACAAGCTTCTAGTGTTCCACACAGCGATATTATTTCTGCATTTCCATGCGACATTTTTCATTTTAACGAGAAATATCGAACGCCGATATATCCGTCTACTCCATGGCACTTCATAATGCTGGGATATGTCCTGCATAAGGCTCGAATATTTCTAGCCTTAAGCTAGGTACACACTGTGTACATTACAGCGTCATGTGACAACTCAGATTTGTAAGAACGACTGTCACGATACGGTGATTCAGAGAAGGTCAAAATTAATAACCTATAAACAAGTAAGAAAAGTTGAAATAATCCCGATATTTTCATTTCGAAGTTATTGTATATTAAAAACGGTTAAACGATTTTGATGAAACTTAGCTAAGAACCATCTCGATTAAATAGCTTTTCATTAATAAAAAGAGGCGGTAAAATTTTGCGTCAGCGCTTTTTGGATTGACCGTAAAAAAAAATCCTAACTAAACATTAAAGGGAGATGAATTAAATCATTAACTTTAAAATATACGTGATTCAATGTCACGGTAGTTTCATGTTAAAAGGAATAAGAAGTTCTATCAGCACTGTCTTCAAAATGTCTTCAATTACACTTTTGAATAAACCAAATGGATGCTTTCCGCATACAATATAAAACGCATTTTCACCACTGACAAGCAGATTTTGGAAGCAGCACATTTGCCGTTTGGAAGCATCATCAATACCGCGCCAATACAAAAAAAAAACATATTGCAATAAATTGTTACATTACACATTACTTGCAAAATGTTGACGGCGAGTGCCCATATTTATAAAGCTAACATACACGCTCGAGACGTGAAAATTGTTAAGAAAATACAGCTTCAACGCGTCAAAGGCTCTCAGCTGTGCACTTCGCTTAGATTTTACTTCCGTAGGCACTTTTATTTTGCTATATCTGAAACCTTTTTAAACTTTCCAATCTGTGCTGCGTTTTACAGCGGTTGAACTCATGCCTGCAAGTGTAGTTATTTCTCGTTTGACTAATTACGTGAAATGTCAAAAAAATGTACAGTACGCCAGATCAGATGGGTTACTGCATTTTTAAACTAGACGTGATTAAATATGATAAATCTTTTGCTTACTTATTCCATTCGAGGGGTTCGGATCGAAATTGATGTGAGATTGTCAGTGGAGATTTTGAGCACCGAGATTATGTCTACAAACTGTGAAAGAGTTTTCACAATTAGAAATGCTCCGCAATGTTTCGAGCAGCACTGAGTTACTAATGAGATTCGATTACAATGACAATTCGGTGTTAATTGCTGACTTGAAGCTTTTTTGTTTTAGCGCGCTTCAAATTGGCAATGAAATGTTGATCGAATTTTCCCGTGTAATTTTCATTGTAAACTGACATTTTGTAAGGTTGGTGAGATAAGGCCCTGGTGGTGTAAACCAAAGAGAATATAATCACTACGTTTTAGAGTCGGCACTCCCTAACAAGCCTTGATCCGAATTATGTACGTACTTTCTAATAACCTAATGAAATGTCAAAACAATAGTGAAGTGAAGCAACGCACCAACTTAAACACGATATCGATAAAATTAAAAAAAAAAACTTCGTGACATCACACTGCAAATAAATTTTAAATATTTATAATATACTTAGGAATTAAAAGTAGTCGATAAATCCCAACACAGCACGCCAACAAAACATTCTCCTGATGGCATGCTGTGAATGGATGATTATCGCTTACATTTTTTTTAATAAAAAGAGCAAGAATCAATCAATTATTTATTCAAATGGACTTGATTTTAAAGGTTTCCCAATCTCGGTCTTTTTGTAGACGTCAACAGTGTGACGACTGCTATACCTCTAGCGACTTGTGGTGAAAACGCACCCTAATTAGTATTTGGGTTCGTTTTCACCACAAAATACAGACAAATCTCTAGTGAGAACATTGTCAAGTCCTGAGCTTCATTACTAGCTAGCATGCTTATGTCAGATTGTTTTAAAATGGGAAATAGAATAATTACTAATCTAAACTTGAGATCCACCAAGGACCGTAAAACCAAGAGGACTGCCAGTGTCTATACGATGTCGCGTTCCTTTGAAATAATAATCCTGCTGTAGCTAGTTTTACTACGGAGGGGTCTCTGTACCATTTATTTGGTATGACATTTAGACCTCTGGCTAACACAATAGCGCCATCTAAATTCGGTTTTTTTTTAGTTCATAGATGGCGCTATTGTGTTAGCCAGAGGTCTAAGTGTCATACAAAATTAATGGATCGGAGACCTTTCTATAGTGAAACTAGCTACAGCAGGCTCATTATTTTACAGGAACGCGACATTGTATAGCCATTGGCAGTCCTCTTGGTTTTATCGTCCTTGATTTCCACCTATCCCACTCACCATATCAGGTTAACAAACTTCAGTGAACAGCAACGGACGCGTCAAGCGCAAACCGCACCGCGCGAGCAAGCGTAATTAATACACGGTTAAACATGCTATTTTAATTAATTCGGCGCAGGCAGCACGCCACTTAAGCAGCCTTAGAGGACCAAACCAAAAGGAGAGCTCAACTATGAGTTTCCACTGCGTATCTGTCAAAAATAATGTGCTTGCTAATCATAATTATGAGCAGCGGTCATAGCCGGTATCGTCGAGTGAGTGTTAGCTGTGTGCGAGAAACTCAGAGGGTCGAGCACGACTTTTCGAAACCTGCCTCACGTAAAATCGAATAGTAAACGTTGTCGAGTTAGTATGACATTTGGAACAGCGCCCACCCGTGAGCGTATTTGGAACTAAAATTTAGTATGAGGTTTCTCGATCTCGATACGGTAACCGTAACGTTACGCAGCATTCGTAAAGTCGTGCTCGACCCTCAGTGCGTAAAATTTTGTTGTTGGCGTGCTTAACGATGTGATCAAACGTCTCTCATCAAAAGTAATAGTTTTTCTTTTAGTAGCTTCGTTTTTGACTAATTGCATGCCCTAGGCACACAATCGTTCAATGCTCTGAGTGTCCCTGTATTCATTATCACTTTGTTTATCAATTCTTGCAAAAACTAGAACAATTGTGGGGTAGTGTGGGATGGGGTCCTGGTGGGGTTTGCGTATGCCGCCTCTGTCAGGCTGCCTACTCTAAGTCTGCACTCGATGATTGATCGTGACAAACGTTTTGCTATTTATAGTTGTTTGATTAACGTATTAATTAGTAGTCAGATGTCGGTTTACGGTTACATGTTCATTGACAACGCTTGGTGATTTGTCACATTGAAATGTAAGTAACTAGAGCATAACTAAATACTGAATGTAGTTATACTTTCGTAAGCAGCTTTTTACAAGAAAAACTAATGCACTAATTCGAATAACATTCCAATTTACACTCACACAAGCCATTTAATTATAATATGCAATGTCCTTAAAACCCTTAAAGTAAACTGACTAGGGAAACTGGCCCTTCTCGCTGCTCTTAAAAATCATCATAGTCAGGCACAGAGTCATAACTAACAGTAACTTTGCTGTTATGCCCTAAATAACCTCGGTCCTTTTCTATTTTCATAACGCCCACGTGCTGTAATGGCGTGCACGGCCAACCCCATAGCACTGCGCGTTACGTTTCTTCGCACGTGTGATGAAAAACATTGTATGGGTCACATGGGCCGAACGGGAATACCCAACCTACTTGAGCCTCGTTCGTAATTCCTTACCTACAGCCCTTAATACACAATGTACTATCATTACAGAAACTGTAAGTCTTCCAATATCTTACCTTACGAAGCATTTCCTCGAGCGAGTCCATGTCCATGTCGGCGGAGGCGGGCTCGCCGCCCGCGCTGCCGTGTTCCGCGTTATTGTTGTTCGTCATATGTGAGCCGCACCCCAGCGCGCGCGGCGCCGCATGTGAATTCGACACTCATACACCGCACCTTATTAGCCGAATGCGTTCAAACGTCACTGTCGCATTCGAATTTTAAATCATTTTTTGTACAACACTGGCCGGTTGACAAAACGGAGAACTGTATTAAAAAATTAAAAAGAAAATGAAAATAAAAGACGATCGAGTTAGGTACTTTCACAAACTCGCACTTTGTGAGCGTTTAGATACGGATTATGGAAATACTTTGGCTGTCAAAATGGCGCGTGATATGTCAAAGAGAAAGATTTCAAACCGGAATCCTATTCTACGTGCCCGATAAATACTGAATCGCGTCACTTTATCAATTGTCGATTGGGAAAGACATAAATATATTTTTTTATTATTTCATATATATCTGTTCCTTTCTAAAGCAGACACTGCCTCAACTTAAATGTGTACTTACTCTAACTCGATTATGTTAGGTACAAAAATGATTGCAACAGTAGGGATTTGCGAACGTTTGTGTTTGCGAAGCGTTGGCGTATGAAATAAAAGTAAAATAAGTAATGCTATTGGATTTAATATCCCGACAATGTTTTCGAATTCTCAAAGCCACACGTCTAGGCTAGGATAAAACCTGATTGTCTAGAAAAGCAACAATAGAACAATGTAATAAAATTTTGACGTTTCATAAAAGCAATTTTATACGCTCTTGAAGCGATTCAGACAATTTGTTTATTGTCATAGCAATGTTGCTATAATATAATGTATAATATAATGTTATATTGAGCTCGTTCTGGTTCGGTTTTATATTGTGATAAAAAATAAACGTTACCTTTTCATGAATTCAATAGGTACAGTCAGCGTCATATATATGGTGACATCCAAAGTGCTCAACCTTACTGTACCAACTAGGTAACCAAATTACGATAAGTATAGTTTTAGTGGGTCAGTTAATATAGTGACTAAAAAGCACACGGTTGTTGTTTTACGTTAATATCATAACTAAAAAAAATTCGCTTACTTATCTCAATAAGATTCCGGAACTTAGACTTCAAGCGAAATGAAATTGCTTAGTAGACGTTTTTTTTTTTTTTAATTTTTTTTCATGAATCATTCCCGAAACCTTATTAAGATTAATAATTCGATAATTCGTTCCTGGTCCAAAGGTTGTCCCGCCGTTCAGCGCGGCAACGCAGCAAGCGCGTGGGCACCTTTGCGCCAGGAATGTTGCGGGGTGTTTTATTTATATATTTTTTTTATTTACATTTAGACATTTAAATTGAGGTTACTTGTTTTTATTATTCTTTATTACTCATTTAAGTTAAAGTATAAAAGTGTTAATGTATAAGGCAAATCGTTTACCACCCATAATATCGTAACAATACTCGATGTAACTTTGCCGCATTAAATCAAGAAAATCATGATACAATTCGCACCACTTTTAGCAGCGTAATTTCCGCAAATATGACGTAATTTCCGCAAATATGTATAACGTGCCGAAGTGAAATCACTTTCATCAATCAAGAACTATGCTCATCAAACTGTCAGTCTTTTAGGGACGACGTGTCAATACAGCGGTACCACGAGTTCTCACTTCTAACTCACTTGTCACAGATCGAAGGAACAAAGTGGTCATGAAAAATCCAACTTTCTGCACGATACAAAGCCACAAAACGTACCACTTTAAAAAAAAATATATGGAATCTCCTTGGTGACTTAAACTTCTTAGATTTGCAGTATATTGTAATGGAAAATAAATGTTTTATAACATTATTTTGTTAGTAAAAAAGTGTTGTAATATGATTCTGTTTTTGCGTTTATAAAGTATGTCAATGTAAGCTTGTTTTGAAGTTTATAATTAGAATTTTACAATAGGAGATTAAATGAAAATAATCGATTTATTGATTATTTTTGCTTTTATTTTTGTGAAACATTCATAGTATGAAATTCAATAAAATATGACACAATGCATTGAAAAATTCGTTAGTTGCACCAATGTTAAATATGACTTAATTGGTGGAGCGTGGTACGGATTACCGAGGTTGCTGGTTCAAGTCCAGCTGCTTAACGGATTTTTCTTTGCATTGTCATTGTATGTTGAATAGGAGATTAATTAAAAAACATTATTTATTTTTAGTATCCAATCGGCCTTTAGTATCGCTAAGTCACTAAACAATTATATAGGTACCTACATTGAATCATGTTTGATGGAATACCAACTAGGAATTGAAACAGGCCATTTACTGGGGAATTATTTAATTATTAGAAGTAATGGCTGTGTGAAGGACGAGTGGGAGTAGGGTTACCACATGGAAAATTTTAAAGTCCGAAGAAAAAGGGTGATTTCCATTGAAAAATCCTGAGATTTTGTTGTAATTTGAGAATTTTCTCACATAATTTTGTGGAAAAAAGTCAAAAAGTGCACTGGATGATCTGATAAGTGGAAGATGAATGTATAATTAATAAAAAAAAAATTATCTTCTTTATATGTAGGTACTTATAACTTTAAGTACCTACATATAAAGAAGACATTTTTTTTGTTTTCGTAAACTTTTGCCAGCAAGCTATGGAGTCCAGTATCCTAATGTAGTAAATAGGTAACTCGATCTCGATTGTTTTATCCCCTAGAGTGACAACTCATCGAGGACTCCAAGTACTTCGGCTGAGCAAACAGAGATAGCAACAGTGCAGGGCTAGCGTGTGCCGGCGCATACATTAAACGGATTAGACAATTTGCATGACTCGTGGAAAGGGACAAACAATCAGGGAAATGAGTCGATGGAATAGGTTAGTGATATCAGAGGGTCGAGCACGACTTCTCGATTCACTTTTAACATAAAACTACCGTGAGACTCGTGAGGAAGGACTATGGATTAGTCCGAAACATGTCAAGCTATACTCGACTGACATACGTGAGTGATCCGTTTATTTCACTATACTTCTCGATTCCTAAGTCACATAAAATCGAATAGTAAACGTTGTCGAGTTTGTATGACGTTTGGAACCGCGCCCGCCCTTGAGCGTATTTGGAACTAAAATTTAGTATGAGGTTTCTCGATCTCGATACGATAACCGTAACGTTACGCAGGATTCAAATATTCGTGCTCGACCCAAAGAGGCCCTAGACAAATATTTCGAATCCTACGTAACGCTTAAAGTTATCGTATCGAAATCGAGAAACTTCGTGCTAAATTTTAGTTCCAAATACGCTTACGGGCGGGCGCTGTTCCAAACGTCATACAAATTTCTCGATGGCGTTACTACTCGATTACGTTACGCAGCATTCGAATATTCGTACTCGGGCCTCTGTATTCGAAAATTCGTGCTCAACCCTCTGGGCCTCATTTTACATTAGACGAGTGATTGGCAACCTGTGGTCTGCGGGCCCCAGGGGTCCGCAAGTCTATTCTAGGGGGTAAGCAGACAGAAAAAATTTAATGTTAATTAATGACAGGGCGACCAGCTTGATTTTTCTTTTTCTCGAGAAAATTTGCATGACATTTGAAACAGCGCCGCCCTTGAGCATTTCTGGTACAGAAATGTAATATGAAGTTTCTCAATGGTGATACGATAAAGACTACGTTACACAGGATTCGAATATTCGTGCTTGGCCTTTGGTATCTCAGAGGTCCGCCATGACAAAAGGTTCGGAAAGGCGGCATTAGACAAGTTTTGCGGGCGTTAGGATCTTATGCGAGGTCCGTCAGGATAGCTATCACCATCTTACTCGCTTGCACTTAGTGTGGAGAGTATGATAGTCGAGGAAAAACAGGCACGAGAGCCATTTCATCTTAGTACTTATCACTTAGATCGGCAACGCATCTGCAATCACTCTCGGTGTTGTCTGGCATCTACGAGTAAATTCCCTTGCTGAAATATTCGCGTTATTATCTTATCTGCAACCCTTTATAAAACATTGTATCTTCCGTGTTACAAAATGGCGCAGTCAAGTAAACAAAGTCAAAATTGATATTTGCTAACAAATTTTAATTAAAATGTCTCCCTGCAACCCCCAAAACAAACAAATAACTGAGATTCGCGCGGGACGGAGATATTGAGAAAGAGTTTGACGATAAATTTGGTTGTGCAAATATTTTCCGAGGAACACGGATACCATGAGCTGAAAACGATTGTGTTTAAGAGATTGATGTTATTTTAAGAAGCATGAATGTCCCAGGGACCGAGGACAACTATTAAGTTGGCACCTTCAATCTTAATTCAAGTTACAAGGAGGGTGTCTATTAGTGCCAAAATCGTATAAATTGCACTAACAAGTGAGTTTGAGCTTGTGATTGGTTTTGGTCGAGAGATGCAGAAGACGTACGACAATTCGTTGTAGAAGTGTTTGAGGCAAATATAAAGGATATATACAGACGGGACGCGCCTTTGGCTTAGGTATCTATGCACTACAATTTTTCTGCCATTTTTTGAGTGCCAACGTGGCACACACGTAGGTACAGCACACGTCTAGGCTCATGTCAAAATTTGTTACGTTCCCACAAACTCACACTAAAACAAAACTGTCACATAAAGGCCAAAAACAAGCACACAATCAACAGAGCCTGTGCATTTTGGACGGATTTAATGTTAGAGTTTGCTCTAAGGAAACAAATCAGGCCAGGTCTATGAGAGCAGTTTTAAAACAAGAACAGATATGATTCAAGACTTACTGCTGCTTATTCAAATGTAAATTTCCGTTCAAGAAACTTCAAGACACAATAATTAAAAATGCAAGCGTCTAGTTGCACGATTTCACCGTTTCTCATAGCACAGAGAAACTTTGTCAGTGTAACGCTGAAGTGTGTCTGGAAGAAATCCTGTATGGGTGGTAATTGTGTTTGCCCGCGCAAGGGTTGTTTGCTCTCGAAATTGTTTCACGACATTTTCCTAAGCACCTGTGCTTTATTTGACTATCAGAGATGGATAGACGTTGATTGTTTGTTTGTTATTATTTGGAGCTGAAACTACGGCTTTCAGGAAGTGAGAGAAAGTTCTTGCTTCAATTTTTATTTTAAGTATAAGGTTTTTGCTGATGGTATTAGGTCAAATTTTGTACCAAATTTTAAAACGATCTAACCAATGAAAGTGGACAAAATGCATTGTTATATTGTAAACATTGTCCACTTGCAAGATTTCATGCAGGTACAAATATACGAGAAGCTAAATAAAACATTTGAACTATAGTGACTACACTCAGTATACCGTTTACTTCAAACAGGTTCTTCGAGTAACCCTTCGATGTCACTCGAAGCAAAATAGACGGAGTTATGCATTCAGTTGGCTAGAAAAGTTTGTCAAACTGTTTCATTTCCCAAAATGTTTTTTTTTAAACTGTAAGTACTTATTTCAGGTTTATTTTAGGACCATTCCGTAGAACCCTATCGGTTAGGTCAGGTTTGTTTTATAAAAATCCTTAAATATTTACAGTTTCGAAAAAAAATACATTTAGGGAAACGAATCAGTTTGGCAAAAGTTTTTTGACAAGCATTAATAAAACGACAAAAATATGCTAGTTAAATTAAACAGCATGGAACTAAAAACTAATAAGGTTGTATACTCGCTACTTATATTATCTTGAACTCTCCGATTTCGGTTTTGCTATTATATAGTATAAATTTACTGAGAACACTTGTGTAACTACTACTTATGAATGTAGGTACCTGAGCTCCACATAGTTATAATCTTAGGCCTGTGCATAGAAACCTAGCTCCAGTTTTGCGGTGTAATTCAATCGGGTGGTTTGGTTTCAATACACACCGAGCACAGCCAAGCTACGCCGTCTAAATAAACCGTCCTAGCTCTATAGGTACACTGCCAACTATGAACGCAATGTCGTTATAACGTAAGCGAATGCATAACATAATAATAATGTAACATTATGAAGCTTAGTAAATAATCGCCGTCCAATAACAATTCATCCTGCATTGAATCCCAAATCTACAATAAACAAAGAGACCAATTTTGTAGGAATTATAACTATTCGACATAAACTATCTAAAAACACCCGACTCCAACAAAAATGAATACTTTAAAGCTACATTATTTTGCAAACTTTGCACACCCACAATATTTCTGAAAGGCCTGTCCGACGACACCACACACCACGTGCAAGCTAAAAAAAACACCCCCCACTATGCCCTAACATTTTTTTTGAAGTTACACATTATTCTCCCAAGTTATGCCGAGGACAGACAGCGAAACCGAATAGACAGACGGACGGACATGGTGAAACAATAAGAGGAGTTTCTCAAGTCTTTATATACGTTTGAGCTTCATTTTATTGTTTTAACTTTACTTGGCCTGGTGTTTATTAGATGTCACCGTAACACACACATCACTATGCCAAACGAACAACTGCTAATAGTTTTTCAGCTTATTAACTGGACCATTCTGCTAAACATTGAACAGAAACGTAACTCTGAGACGCAAATGTTTATTTGACGAAGCGTTGTCTGCGAAACTAAAATTTGCTAAGCGATTGTCGGAAAATCATTAGGGATCCCAAAAATACATCAAGCATAAAAGATACTAAGTTAATCTGTGTGTAACACACGTACAAGGCTAGCTAAACATACCTTTACCTATTAACCTACAATTTTGTAATCCCTACCTACCTACAGGACACACTGCGCCAACTCATATCTTTAATCAAATATGCACCTTGTTACTAACGCATACGGTCTAAAGTGGGTAAAGGATGCAGACATGCTATTCAGGAGTCATTGACACTTGGCAGGATGACAGTGCTCTGCTAGGTAGGGATGTGTGTAGAATTGGAGATTGATTTAAAAAATAATTAGTGTGGAAGCCAAGGCTGCTGAAAATAAATGTGAAATCAGGATGTTAGATAATTCTAGCCAATAAAGCCATTTAGAGAAGAAAACTAATTCTAATTACGAATCCGAATAATTTTTCTGTTTAAAGTCTCGAAATTAAATATTTATGTGTCGAAAATAACACATCTTTTTACTACAAACTGATCAGTAAGCTACCCCTATCCCACCTGATGGAAAGTAGGTATATTTGAGGTCAAAGTTGTAATCCACTGGGATTGAATATTAGGCAAAAAATGGTCGAGTCTTCTCTTCCTTCGTTTTCTAATGAAAAACAGACCGTCAAATACAAATATTCTTTATTGAAAACCACAAAACAGTACAAGGAGATTACAGAAAAACAGGTATGGTAGACTGACCTGATCATTGTTTCTAAGATATTCTTTTAACACTCCCGTTTTAAAATAATCTGTCACATATGCAAATGCATTCCAAACATAACAGAACTTCAAAGAAATGACACTGTTACAACCGACAAGACAACAAAGTTCAAAATGACGCACACGCCTAGATCGAGCGAATGTCAAACCCCTTAAAAAGGAAACGTGACACTTTAACGAACTATTGTGTGTACCAGATGTTATTACACATGCACAGTTCAAAGTGAAACAGATCATATTACAGCTAGATAAAGTGCAAACCCAATTGAAGAACACCTCTCTTATCAACTTGGTCGTCCTTATGCGCACAATACTGAATTCTAAGCGGAAGTGTTATAGTAGTGTTCGGAGTGCTACGAATATGTCATATAGTGGTCACACGAGACAATGAAAACTGTACTGTACTTGAACTTTACGTGACCATACGGAGACGGCGAAGTTTGGTCAAGTTGACTTCGTAATTGTTAGCCCAAATAAGAAACTTTTATTAAGAAAGGAAAATCATACAAGTTGGATCATTGTAACATTGTTACTTGGAGCTATTGAAGTACACAATTTATTGCAGTCACAGTATCTAATAAGATACCATTTAAGATTAAGGATTAAGATTCGAATTAAGAACCGAAGTTTTCCTGATTATTGAGTTCATAACAGAAGGCCTTCTTGAAAAAGAAATATATCACTAATAGACATGGTAGAGCAAAAGTGCATAATCATTATCATTCATGATGAATCATCATGTCAGCCGAAAGATGTCCACTGCTGGACATAGGCCTCCCCCAAGGCTCTCCACTCAGACCGGTCTTGTGCTTTCCGCACCCACCGCGGTCCCGCAATCTATACTAGATAGACGCTCCATCTTTGTTGGAGGTCTTATCATTATCAACATAATAATTACATTTCAATCGTTTTCGCCATGGCACTGAAAATTAGTCTCCTAATTTTGGCGATATTCGTATCAGTGGCTTATATTATGTGGTAAGTACCCGTATTTTCATAGAAAATGCACAATTGCACATTCAAGCATGTCATCTAAGCCCAGACGCAGAAATAGTAGTCGTAATTTATTGAATCAGGCGTTACTTCGTGGAGGTCCATATTTATGAACTAAAAACAATTACTTTGCTCATCCGCGACCACTAATGACAAATAGTTATATCTGTACGGCAAATGTATGTTTCCATGCAACACCTTCGTCTCCACTGCTACACGAATCAACACATGCCACACAGACCCAACTATCAACACCACCACTAAACTAAACGCTGACGCGTTTCGGCACTATCCATCTCTGTGTGGCATGTGTTGATTCGTGTAGCAGTGGAGGCGGAGGTGTTGCATGGAAACATACATTTGCCGCACAGATATAACTATTTGTCATTAGTGGTCGCGGGTGAGCAAAGTAATTGTTTTTAGTTCATAGTAGTCGTAGACGAAATCGGCATGTGTAACACCAAACAAATTATATTTATTTATGTTTTTGAAGTTGCCTAAGATTTATTTTCTATTTTTACTATAGAGGCCCGAGTACGAATATTCGAAACCTGCGTCACGTAAAGTCGAATAGTAAACGGTATCGAGTTTGTATGACGTTTGGAACAGCGCCCGCCTGTGAGCGTATTTCGAACTAAAATTTAGTGGTATGAGGTTTCTCAAAATTCAAAATTCAAAATTCAAAATTTTATTCAGCAAATAGGCAGTTGAATGCTCTTTTACACGTCATTTTTTTTGAGTCTACCAGCGCTTTCGGAAAGACCATGATTGCCAAGAAGAATGCGCCGCAAGAAACTTGGCACAAAGTCATTTTTTCTAAAAACAAGTTACATTAGCTCTTACAATACGCAACCACAGACAAACTACACAAAGAAACCTCACTCTGTCATTAAAAGATTAAGAGAGAAAAAAAAAATACCGCATTTTAGAAACAAGTGTAAAAAGTAATTATTAAAACAGCAAAACCAGAACACTTTACTTTACTGGCACGTTTTAATTGAGCAGGAGATGTATCCAGCTCAAATATCTGTGAAAATTTAAATTACAAAGGGATGTATAGGGTCCCAGAATTAATACTATAATATAATACTTAATCTAAATGGCTTAGAGATGTATAGTCTCTAGGGTCAATTTAAACTAAATTTAAAATCAGCAGAGGTGTAAAACGCCTCCACGGTCATCGGTCATCACAGTCGGTCTCGATCTAGATACGATAATCGTAACGTTACGCAGGATTCGAAAACTCGTGTTCGAACTTCAGCAAGGCTTCATACGTTGTTATAATGCAAACCCAATGAACTTGAAGCCTTAATCGGTAACAATTAGTCCCCTATGCCTATGCGTTGAATACAAACGGTCTATTCATCGACTCATTCATGCCGCCTGCCGCCTCTGCACTAGCTTATTGAAGTCCGAGGCCATGCCGCTACATACATACATACACACGGACACATGACGGACTATATATAATGGTACGGTTCTTAAAAAACAATGACAAAGTCAAGCCTTCAATAGATGTTATGGGGCACTTTGACGCTGATTAAACAAGTAATTAATTGCCGATGTTATTGTTACGTTTTTACGTTTATTACCCAGTAGGAGATAATTACGTTTATTTGCCAGATAGGAGGGCTGATTTTCGAGTTTAGGTAATGTTATGATTATGAGATAAAGATAAATTTAAATTGTAATAAATGAATTTGATAAAGTGTAAATATTTTTTCCTCCAGGCACGATAAAACAATAAATAGCAGCACTTTCCCAGCATCATTGTTAGTACGAGTATGTTCGGACAATATCACTTTTGTGATTCAATGTCAATAGATAGCTCAGGTCAATAGACATAACTAAAACAGACACTGATTATAATAAAATAATCATTCTTCAGCGGAACACAATCGCAGGTAACAGCAAAGAACACGGTTAAAATATTCTTTTAATAATCCACTAAACATGGTATGATACAATAGGTGTTAAAGCACAGGTATATAGTTTTCTAGGTTACTACGCCGGCCGTTGAACCTGACCGCTTGCCATTCAACGCGCGCGCGCGTTGTTATGCAACCGTCTATGCAGACAGTTCCTTGCCTCTATAATGTATGATTTAAGTACACTTCAGGGTCTTACTGGAAGGATTTGAGGTGCGCTTCCATTCCACTGGCGAAGCGGAGACGAGCAAACTTAACCAATGATGTTACTTTAAATGAAATCCATATCTCGGCCTGCTTATGTGATTGTGACAATGACAACCGTTAAATATGATTGGTTGAGTCTGAGGGTTTCCGGTCCACTCCGACGAAACCAGAACTCAGTCTTCATTTGCTGGGTCTTCTGAAGTTACCTATGCCTTCGAAGAAATTAGTTGTATAAGAATTATAAAGTGCGTCTTTTTCACCGCGTAAGATTCGTCTGTAAAATAGTTTATAGGCTACAACCATAGATTTTTTTTTATACTAAAGCCGACAATATGGAAGGAGTGGCTTTTATAACGCACGGTAAGCATTATTTCCATCCCACTGGTGCTTTTTAATAAAAGCTGCTTCTGCCTGACCAAGGTCTTTCTCAAAACCTTTTTTTAATTACAAGCTTTTATTTATCTTGCACTTCTCTTCATTTGTTTTGAACTTCAAAATTCGCAAACCAAACATGGTGGAAACATCGACCACTTGTTGGTATCAGAGTGGGATAAAATTTTTCATATTCATATATAAGTAAGTCCGGTGACAAATCAATAATCTGGTACCTAGTGAAATTTTGACTGTCCGGCCAGGATCGTCTCCACTCTTCAATTAATGATATGGACTTGGAAGTGGTATAGATATCTAAGTTCACCGCATGCCGGACCAGTTGGGCCAAGGGAGCTACCGAGTGGAGTCCCACAAACTCGAAGAGGCGACCCGGCAGACCGAGACGGCGATGGCGGGATGAACTGGACTCCTTCTTGAAGGACTGGCCGCTAATTGCTAAAGGCCGCAGGGGAAAAGGAAAAGCAGGGGAAGTATTGGGGGGAGGCGTTTGCTCAGCAGTGGGACAAATCAGACTAATAATAATAATAAATAATTTAAGTTGGATGACAATACAAGTACAGTCAACAAAGAGTACGCTCGGCAAAAGAGCTATTCATGATCTCAGTAGGAGTATCTTTTTGTATTTTTTTTCCCAATTTTTTTTTATTTTTACGGTTTTCCCGTGAATATCAATTATATTTTTTATAAACTCACTGAAACATGAATACACAGAAAAAAACCAGAAAAATGCCAACCCCGCATAAGATTTGAATACATGGAAAAAATTCAGCCTTTCCTCTATGTCCAGCCGTGGTGTAGGGGAAAAGCACACGACCCGAAATGTCGAGGATCCGGGTTCGATTCCCGGGGTTGGCATTTTTCTGGTTTTTTTCTGTGTATTCATGTTTCAGTGAGTTTATAAAAAATATAAAAGAGCTATTATTAAAAATATTTTTTTAAGGAAAACTTTTAAAACTGGTCCCACTTCCCAACGTTTCTCGCGACCTTCAACTTCCATCTGCCCGCCATTTATAGCCAACTGTTGTTTCGTTTTCCCCTACGGTCACACGCCAAATACCAGGTTCCTTATGCCAAACATCTACCGACTACTAATCAATTGATTGTCAATTAGAGCTTAGCGAGCTCGCGCCGTCACAGGATGTAATACACATGTGCGTTGCATTAAACATGTGCCTGGACTCATTCATGGCAACTTGCGTGTTTTGCTCCTTGTACAATCGAACAAACTGATGAAATCGATCGATCGAATCGATGGTTATCGTATCGAAATCGAGACACATTATACTAAATTTTAGTTCCAAAACGCTCACGGACGGGCGCTGTTCCAACCGTCTCATTCAGTGAATTACGTTACGTAGGATCGAATATTCGTACTCGGGCCTCTGACCCACCCACCTAACGTTTTCACAGTAACGATAACGATTTTCCTTGTCCAGCAATGCGAAGTCACTATCACGTTTACTGTGTAAAGGTTCCACGGTTAGGTGGGAAAGGAATCAATTTGTGATTGTTAGCCAACATATAGGTATTTGAAAACGTTTTTTCTTGAAATGCAAAATTAACAAACGACTCTGAGTGAATGATGGAGACGCAAGGTCGAATTGGAATACTGCCATTTCATTTCACACCTGGTAAATATTGTACATTATTACACCTTATTTCATTTCAAAACTTGACACTATTCGTTATGAATTGAATGCGCAGTGGTATTTGTGAATACCAATTGTATTTTAAAAGTACTTCAAAACATTAAAGGCATAATGTCGTACTCAGAGACAATAATCGACGTCAACTCTTCGTTTACAGGAAATGTAACTAGGGATATAGTAATTAATCGAACTAGCAAAAGAGCTTTCAAAAGTTTCAAACGTAAAAAGCCTACAGGCAAATAAACATGGACAAGGACTCCCGACAAGCTTGAAACAAATACTAAGTTGAAAGTTGAGTATTAAAGCCACAGAGCAAGTTACTAACGCAATTAATGTTTACCAAACTGCAGAAAAGTTTATAGGTTCATATGGAGTTGGGTTTAGCTGTGACTTGAACAAATATTGCTCAGGTGGTTGTTAGAATTTTTTGGCGAAATGGCTTCGAGTTTAAGTATAAGAAGTCTTGCGTAAAGTACGGTTAGTTAATTTCTGTAAGTACCGAGCTAATAGGTAGATACTTTTTTCTCCGTTTTGCAATGAACAAGGAGAAAAAGACACCTTTAACGTTGACTACGTCTACTTTATTAAAAAAAAAAACAGGAAAAAACTGAAATAGTTTTACACAGCTAAACGTTGCACGGGAAAATTGACAATTGTTCGATTTAATTAAGGTTAACGTTATAGCAATTTTGCGCTGTGATAATATTAAGTTAAGGTATTTGCATAAGTTTAATAGAATTAATATAGATCAACGGTCCGGCAAACAATAAAACGAACGAAAATGTTACTGTTACTACACCAAATATAGTTAACCATTTAACCCGTTATTTAACGAGCAATCGAACGCACCCATACCGGTAGCCGTTCCAACTGAACCGTGTCCAAATAATAATTAACGAAACATTACCAGTAAGGGTTACAAGAGTTAAACGGCGGGTCAGGAGCCTTTTTATCCGTCTACGAGTAAACCTTCTGATAACAATAGAACTCGATTTAATTAATTCCAGCCAAAGTCCCTTTTCAGCGTGATATCTTTATAATCCAACGTTTTCGTTTGACGCAGATACGCAACGACATTTTTTATGATGAAAATTGCTGGAGGCCGCCATTGTGCGGACTTCTTTTGTTTCGTTTGAAATTCGAACGGGAGTTGGGTAAGAATTGAAATGTTTTTTGGGTATTGTAATTGATTCTTTAATGAAATATTGGCTTGAGTCATTTGTCATCTTGCGGTAATTTAATGTCCTCATTGCTTACAATAACTGGCGTAGTGACGTCAGTTTCATAGCGGATGTAGATCAGCTGAGGTATTTAATTTAGCTCAAAGATTCGGCTCAGTCAGCCTTAGAAATAGCCGAACACATAAGTACTCTGTCGCAATTGACATGTGTCATA
This sequence comes from Clepsis dumicolana, assembly GCA_963691665.1. Taxonomy (NCBI): domain Eukaryota; kingdom Metazoa; phylum Arthropoda; class Insecta; order Lepidoptera; family Tortricidae; genus Clepsis; species Clepsis dumicolana. Next base: position 10,969,116 of record OY829520.1, on the reverse strand, counting down.
TTAGTGGAAGTGATAAAGTACCAAAGTGTTCAGCTACTTTTGAGACTGATACATAAATGACAAACATTAACACAATTACATTTTAAAAGTAAGTATGAAGCAACGACTTTTTCTTCCAACAGAACTTGTAAAAAAAACCCAATGCGCGTTGAAATTCACGATACAAAAATATTGCACAACATCCATTCCCCTAATGAAACTGTCATATAAAATGAGTTTATTTCTCGAAGGATTTAAAAAGAGCAAAACTTAGCGAAGTCAGTCTCTAGCTATTAATTAAACAGTAATTGATGTGAGAAGTTCTGAAAAAGTTATTGGTTAGTATAGTTGAAAGCTAGGGGAAAATACTGTTAAATATTTTTATGCTGTTACATTTGCTTTCTGGGGCGAAAAAAACAAAAAATGTTTGTGCTATGTGCTATTGTATCACATGAGTAACATTGACAAGTAAAGGGTTAAATATAAACAAGACTTAAGTTAACCTCATCTAAGTGCAAAGACATCGGGTTTTGCATAGAATTAATATAACATTGTTAAACGGCTAACGTGGGCGATTCGCGGGCGTCGACCTAGACACCCACTGCGCCCACGCCACTGCCCTTCTACTTCTTATTTATAGTGATTAGTGATTACGTATTTCACAACAGTCCTACGCATGTAATGGGTATTGTTTCGTTTGCTAAATATTATAATGATAAGCACGACGTCCGTTGTAGCGCGAGTTATTGAGTCGGAGCGTAATTTTACGCGACGGGCAAAGAAAACTGTGTAGTACCTATTGTTTAAACGAATCCTAACTCTAGATAACCTCCAAGATGTGGCCCGCGTGAGCAAATTTCCAAATTTCCACTAAGTTGTTATTTTTTACTAGTATTACAGGTAAGATAACCTAACCAAGTTACTTAAAGAAAAGTTAAAAGCGGCGACATTTTAATTTCATCGTTCAATATCTCAAACCGACTTAAACGATTTTTTTTAAACTTAGCTAAAAACCACCTCGATTACATTAGCTTTCGACTAAAAAAATTCGCGTCCAAATCCACTCATCCGTTTAGGAGAGCTACAATTACACAGATATATCCGTACACAGCTCAAACTTATAACACACCTCTTTTTGAGTCGGGGGTTAAAAAACACCACCTTAAAAGGCATCTTCAATGATCCGTTAATTTCATAAATTTTGCAAGACTGTTGAGCAACCTTGGCTTAATATTTATGCTGAAAATGATTAATTTTAAAATATGCTAATTGACAACAAGTATCAAAGGACGGAGGAGAGTAAGTAATATTATGGAAAACAAAATGATTGCATGTCAGTTCTATTCGCCTGACTGTCAAACATTTGCTGTACTTAGTAAAAATATTATTAATTGATTATAGAACTGATCCATTCACCTGGTAAACCGTAGCTGAATTAAAAGCGAGGTTATTTCATAGTATTTGTTGTAAAACCATCCAAAATAATGAATGTAAGTCCAATATAATCGAATGGCATGTCTTTGAGGCAGGGTCTTTCTGGCTCACCAAACACAAGGCATCTCGACCGGCCATGTATAAACATGAATGTTTGGATAAAGAGGGTAAATATAAATGTTTACATGCTATCTTATATAGCAACGCCCAATTTTGTTTTTGTCAATTTATTTAATCGGCATTGCGCTGAGTTACGAAATGGCAAAAGTCAATGCTGCATACTCAATGTTACCATTAAAAGTTGTTGAATCGATATCAGAATTTTAGTGTAGATAGAATTAAATATTACCTGTTTATTGTTAATTGGCACCTAAGGGTGCTGTATTACGTAAGGTACTTTACCGCTATGGTTTTAACAACTTTGTTTATCATTAACAATGCCTCGAAACAAAAATGGCAAGCAAAAAAATGTCACTAAACTTTAAATTATTCTGATTGTGAACGTAACAATGTGCTTACCTAGTATTTTGAGCATATCTAGGCTGACTAACACGTGTGTGAAGTTTTACTTGAAATAAAAAAAAAAAACAAAAAGTAATTAACTTATCGAGAGTACTGACAACCAACAGACGCAATTAATGCGTGGGAGTTTTTTGACAAAGTTCAGATTAAACAAATACGACGCTGAAGACACAAAAGAAGCACAAAGTGTCCATATCACTATACCTCCGGATAACGCAAAAGTTTCTCAAAGAAACAATAGCTTTTATCCGAGTCGCATTTCCCGGAACATCCAGGAACAAGGCTACGAGGCAGGTGCATCTTGTTACGTCACAGACAGACGGATCCAATTTATTTCTAGACGTTATGTAGTGTTTACCTTCATTTGGATACGTACGGGTTAGGTTAAGTTGATATGTAGCTAGTCTTGCTGCGTAAGGGTAAATTTTTGTTAGGTAAATTTTAGGTGAGAAATTTTAGTTAGATAGTCGAGCATTGTTTTTTGTTGGTAAAATTTGGGTAAGTTAATAGCGACGTCTGTTGATCAAATGCGTTAGGAATATTTATGTTTTAATAGCTACTAAAAATGTCTTTGTTTTAATGCATACCTACTGGTTTCGCTAATTATTCAATAAAAACACTAATAGAATATTACCAGGGTCATAAATATATTAAGCAAAATTGTGGGGTATTTTTTAAATGAACGTCAAAATTTCATAACGTTCCACATCGCAACACGACTACGAAACCGGCTGAACTGAGCGCAGCCGAATTAAAAGCTGCAACGCAAACACAACACCGCCAAACGAGCAAATCCCACAAATTAAAAAAGCGCACACAAACCGACGCACGAAAACTCACACACGTAAGAAAAACTTTTCACTCAAAATCACGCGTTTCAAAATTTCAAGAGGCGTAAATTTACGCGATTTTTTTTTGTGACGCGGTAAATTCGTAGCACAACGAACGTCTACGCGGGTCCGCGCCGCGCTACAGACTGGTTGCTATAGCGCCCTCCTACGCCCGGCACGGGCTACGGAGCTACGGAGCTACGCCGTAGAGGCCTGGACGTGTGAAATGTTCAAAATGGATGATTTTACATCGTTGCTGTGGTTTGGGAATATCTTTGAATCATATTATGATTAAAAGCCGGTGTAATTACGGGCACAAGAGGCATTTCATCTTAGCTCTCTAGGTTGGCAACGCATCTACGAACCCTCCGGGGTTGTGGGTGTCTATGGGCAGTGGTGATCAGTTACCATCAGGTGACCCACTCACTCGTTTGCCTTCCTCGTCGCATAAAAAAAAATGATGGGTGTGGTATATGAAGTCGAAGATGAAGCTAAAATAGTTCCACCCACTTCTTGCTAAAAGTTCGCACCGGAAATCGAGTTAAGTTATCGTATCGCCATCGAGAAAATACTTACATTTTGTACAGAAATTTTAGTACCAAATACGCTCACGGCGGACGCTGTCCCAAACGTCATACAATTTTTTTCGATGTGTTACTACTCGATTCTAGATGAAAACTAGCGCTTGGCCGAGCACGAGTTTTCGAATCCTGCGTAACGTTACGTTATCGTACCTAAATCGAGAAACCTTATAGGTACTAAATCTATGAACATAAATTTATTTACATAATAAAAGCAATTTACAATGACATTAATTCTAAGCTAAAACTAATTAAACTAAAACTTGAAACTAAATTAAATCTAAATAAGGCTTCCATGGCATAGTGCCCAAAAGGCTGGCAGCGTTGCCTCGCTGAATAGCGATGCTGATTCTTTGAGAGAGAAAACTGCCAGCCCTTTGGTCACAAGTTGCATCGACTAAGCGCTTTTGCACAAAATTTTAGTTCCAAATACGCTCACGGGCGAGCGCTGTGGGTCGAGCACGACTTTTCGAAACCTGCGTCACGTAAAATCGAATAGTAAACGTCGAGTTTGTATGACGTTTGGAACAGCGCCCGCCCGTGGGCGTATTTGGAACTAAAATTTAGCATGAGGTTTCTCGATCTCGATACGATAACCGTAACGTTACGCAGCATTCGTAAAGTCGTGCTCGACCCGCTGTCCCAAACGTCATACAAATACGCAGGTTTCGAATATTCGTGCTCGGGCCTCTGTGTTTGCCATCACGTTCTACCAACATCACCGTTATATTTATACCTATGGTTAAGGATGACCTGCCTCATTAAGCGTATGATTTATGCAGTAGCAATTTGTATCGGCCGGGCTTGCTATTGGTTGATCTGGATTAATCATTATAGGTGACATATCGTGTTTAGAATTATCATTATCGTCTCTAGTCTATTAGGGTTCCGAACCAAAATGTTAAAAAGGAAGTCGTGAGTGTGAGTCGGTTTGTCGGTCCGTCACACCTGGTTATCTCAGGAAATACTAATTGATTTGATTACCTGCTTGAAAATTGGAGTAGTTTTAGACGATGCTTACAAAGTATTTTGCAAAAATAAAATAATTAAAAACACATTTTTATTATAATGGTCCACTATCAGACAAGAGATGGCGCTGTCCGCCGGTTTGTACATCCAAAATTTAGGGACTGTACGTAAAGTAACACTAATAATATTATATGTATGATAACACGGAACCCTCGGTGCGCGAGTCCAGTTTTTAACTTTTAAAACTTCAGACGAATGACACTTAAAACGTCTATCGTAAAGTGAAGTGATAAAATAAAATAGGTAATTAATATTCTTATTCATTTATTTCAGACTTCACAAGCTTATCCTATTGATAATGCAAAAAGTAAAACCGCCTTACAAAAAACCTTAGAAAAAAAACGTAAAATAATCCTCTAAAATAATGATAAATAAATAAAATAAAATAAAATGCGTTTATTTCGGACAACAGAAACTGAAGCCTAAAGTTTTATGGCCTAGCACTAAGCAGCAGAAATATGAAGTCGGTGCGGTGCGAGCGGAATATTCTTTGAATGAAGCACCGACTTCATATTTCTGCTGCTTAGTGCTAGGCCATAAAACTTTAGGCTTCAGTTTCTGTTGTCCGAAATAAACGCATTTTATTTTATTTTATTTATTTATCATTATTTTAGAGGATTATTTTACGTTTTTTTTCTAAAGTTTTTTTTTGAAGGCGGTTTTACTTTTTGGTTAAAAGATTTTTATTTTACAATTTTACGTTGATTTAACATTTTCAGAATTATCCTCCAACTCCTAACCGCTAAGGAGTTGTACCTTCCATCATCAGCTCATCATCATGAGATGATGACTACCAGACGCAAGTACTTGAATAACCTTAGAAAATATATGAAACACATAGTACGTGCCTGTAAAATTTGAGGGTTGCCCTCGATTTCCCTGGGATGCCATCATCAAATCATGACTTGGTGACAATGGGACCACCTCAGGAGTATACCCTTTCAAATAAAAAAAAATGAAAATCGGTCTACAATTGACGGAGTAATCGATGAACATACATAAAAAAAATAAAAAAAATACATACAGTGGAACGTAGAACCTCCTCCTTTTTTTGAAGTCGGTTAAAAACAGTCTATAATATTTATTTACCAAAATTCTGAAGATTGTAAATTCGTGTCAAGTTATCCGTACCTGTAACAAATACAAACAATAATTAGAAATGTGAACGATAAGGTCATTAATTTAAAAAAAAACGTACAAAAATTTAACTATCATACCAAATTTGGTACCTATTTGGTAGTCGTATCACCTACCCAAATCTTAAATCCAATTTCAATCGTATCTTCTAGCCTACAAGGTCCACATTCCAAGTAACGCCTCAATAAGGTTACTAATCCGTCTGACTCGCATGCAATCTGTCGCCCACTGCACTATTATCCAATACTATGCAACCTTGACACAACTCAGTCCATTTTCAACCTTAATGAACAACAATTTAGGTTCAATCCACCTTACATTCATACTAGGTACTATGGCTCTGTATATTTACATCCGTAAGTTAGAAGAGTTAGGGTTTAGTTTCGATAGTGAGCGGGTGTTGTGAGATCTATGAATGAATTGTGCGCTTACGCCTACGTATTTAGCAGAGGCCTTGAGTAAATCAGATGTTAGATTTCAAAACACGTTTTCGGCTTTATCACCTATTTCGAATTAAATACGGTAGCATATTTGTACTTAAGTTACTTAATGTTGACGGTGACCAACTTAGAAAAGTTGAAAAATCTTGGACATCATCATTTCAAAGTACATATACTTCAACAACAGCTGAACTGATTTTAATCAAACTTAGCTAAGAACCATCATTGGCCGTGATAGCCTAGTGGTTTGACCTATGGCCTCTCAAGCAGAGGGTCGTGGGATCAAACCCCGGCTCGCACCACTGAGTTTTTCGGAATTTATGTGCGGAATTACATCTGTAATTTATCATGAGCTCATCGGCGAAGGAAAACATTATGAGGAAAGCTGCACACTCCTGCGAAGCAATTCGATGATGAGTGTCGAGTTCCCAAACCGCATTGGGCCCGCGTGGGAACTATAGCCCAAGCCCTCTCAATCTGAGAGGAGGCATGTGCCCAGCAGTGGGACGTGAAAAAAAAGGCTGGTGATGATGATGAAGTAACATCTCGATTATAGCTTTCGATTAAAAAAGCCGTGGTCGAATCCGTTCTTCCGTGTAGGAGCTACCATGCCACAGACAGATACACACCTACACAGATCAAACTTATAACACCCCTATTTTGCGTTGGGGTTAAAAATATCGTGGGTTTCGGAACATATGTCTCGTTTATACATATAAGAGAGAGAGAAATTGGATGAGGATTGGATGTCTGTTTTTTCTATGTTGGAGTACCTAGTTATGATTATAATAACATAGTGCGTGTCTCGTAGTATGAGAGAGAAGTTTAGATTTAATATGAATGTCTGTTCTTTCTACTTCTAGGGGTAGTTTATGATTATGATAACATAGTAAGATAAAATATTTTTATGAGAGATGAAAGGTTTATTTAACTTCAAGAAAAACGCAAAACGTTACTTTCTGTCTAAGTACATTTAGTTTACTATTTTTTGGTTTAAACGTAACACACCAAGCTCAGATTTCAATTGACAAAAAACGTCACTAACCCAAAGTTTAACCTTCAGCAATTAATCTGTTTAAATGCGCCGTTCTAGGCCAAAGATGTTAACTTTACGATAACTTCAACTTCTACACGTTAAATCTTAAATGTATAGTAGGTAATAGAAAGATTTTCCAGTAAATTAAGCGCCGTTGCACGGCTAATTCTGCATAGAAATTTATTTTTAGCCGCGCGGTCTTAGCACATATAGACTGGTGCAAGATTCGGGCCTTGCAGCGGAAACCTTTTGCAAACGGTAAGCATTAGGTACAAGTCACGAGAGGACACCGTTCAACTCCAAGTTGACAACAGAACGACAAATAGTCCCAGTCGCATTCCATCGCGGCACCAGGTCGACTACTCGTAACTCGTTCGCTTTCCGGCCACGCTATGTAATCCAACTTACACATCTTTTCTTACCAGTGTATGTACAGGAATGACTGGTTACTTATTGCATGTGTAAAATTTCGCCCGTTGTAGTAACGCTACGATATAAATATTGTTTGTTTTTATAAACTACCGAAAGTTTGTGGGTTTTGTGTGGTGTCTTTTCGGTAAAAAGTAATTTTCCAGACTCAAAATAGGTACATGATGAGTTAATCTTTCCACATTTATATCTTCCAAAAAACACTTGAGATGTTTGCGTAGATTTAATGTTTATTGTTCGCATCGAAGCCTAAAAAGATAATAAATGAACTAATAGACTCTCACATGATTTTTAGGACACACTGAATTTTTACAATAATTTCTAATACAACTTTGAAATAGTCCAAATATGTTGATAAAAAAAACCGACGAATTGAGAACCTCCTCCTTTTTTTGAAGTCGGTTAAAAATAGATGAGCACCCTACCCTACTCGAAAAGGTTTTAATTGTCTCAATCCAAGCCGTCAATTATTTGTAATGAATTCTAAGCTCATTTTCTTTTTGTACAAATGCATACAAAAGCGACAATAATGTACGATTCAATACACATAAATGGACAACTCTGAGTGCGACATTGCAAACGATATCTTTAAATCATTAACCCCCAACGAAAAGGAGGAGTGTTATAGTTTGACATGTGTATCTGTGTGTCTGTGTATCTGTTTGTGGCATCATAGCTCCCAAACCATGGACCGATTTCGATGCGGCATTTTTAATCGAAAGCTAGTTTAATCGAGATGGTTCTTAGCTAAGTTTCATTAAAAGTGGTTCATCTGTTTTTGAAATAATGAACTTTAAAATGACAATGTCGGAAGTTTTTCAACTTTTCTAAGTTGGTTATTTTCAAATTAAAAAGTATTAAAACCCTCTCAATTCCTTTCCCTTGTGCGTGTTCCAACCGACGATATTTTAAGGTTAATATTAACTGCGGTATAGAGACCCAAATAGTCCGAACTATTAACCAGTTTACTTAATTGCAGACAGATTAAGATATTAGGGAGTCACTTATAATTGCTCTCTGTTAAGAGCTTCGAGTTTAATAAGAAATTAAAAAGTACATTTAAAATATTGCATTGATCGCTATAAGTAAAATAGACTAAAGTTGACATTTTTAACGTAGGTACGTGTTTTTAAAATAGAAATAGAATAAAGTTTTCAAAAATAAATTAAAAGTTCATAAATAAAAACACTTACTTACATACTAAATAAATACTCAACACTGTTAAAAAAATGTGCCATTTAAAAAAACGATCGAAATAAGTAAAAGAGTAAATGAAAAGAGTAAAACTAAAAAAAAAAACTAAAAAAAGAAACACAAAAAGTTTTTAGCAGAGCGTGGTTTCGATCCACGGACCTCTGGGTTATGGGCCCAGCACGCTTCCACTGCGCCACTCTGCTCTTGTCGGAGTGGGCGAAATTACCGTTTAGATACCGCGCGCTGTGAGTAACGCGCGCATGCGCGTAACGTCACCGTGCTTTGCTATTACGTGCCAAGTTATTGCATCATCTAATTTAGTTAGCGTAGGAACTACATACTTTTGATATTTGTAATTTGATAAGAAACGTTTATATTTATAATACAATATTTATAATAATTACGCGAAACTACCTTCTTCATGTAAGTAATTTTTAATCGACATTAAAAATAAACTTTGATTTAAAATTCTGATTCGATTACTAAACTAATTTAACATCTTTCAGATTTCATATTAAATGGCATAGTTACGATTAAGTAGGCAAATAAAAAACCTCTGTGTACAGACAGTGGTTTTTATCAAGCTGATTCCTAACTTATTAAAAGTAAATAAATTCTATACCTATCCCTGTTAATGGCACCGATGAAAATGTACAAATCATCAATCATCCTTAACAGTTTTTCTCAGAGTAAGCGTTCATTTCACCGCATTTTGCCGCCGAATGGTGTGCTGCCAGTCGAAGTACAACGAATTAGTCCAAAACGTCGGACTATCCGCTATACTCGACTGACATTATTGAGTGATCCGTTTAATCCACTGTGATTGAATCTCACGGTAATAATTTCATGTCAAAAGTACTTAGCTGGTTCAGTAAAATCTTTTCTTGCATCCATTGACCTATAGAAAGGGTGCGGGATGCTCTAATGATGAACTACACAATGCAGAAACGCGCCGGCCGGACGTTACCGGCAGAAACTACGTCGTTTTATCACGCGCCCGCCTTATGCAGTAACGTACCAAACACAGAACTAATAAAAATATAGTGGATATGCTTAGAAAATTGCAAGCAACGTTTTATCACTTGCTCAATTAAATTTACATTAGGTACTTCGCTTTACTTTATCAATTTATCGGCCGTAGATGTATATGTATAGAAATACGAGTATTCTACTGTTGTACTTGGTCGGACCTGTCTAGAAAAACCTTCTAATTGAAAGTAGTTAGAGAACAGTTATATATAATAAGTATGTTTACCCGCTTTGCCTAGTTTGGGGGTTCTCCCTTGTTTGCCTGAATTTCATTTGTCATAACCGTATCATTTGCCCGCAAGGCGTTTCTTTATAAAGCTATGAACTATTCAGAATTGTTATAAAACAAACCCAACCTAACCTATTGCGCTCTATAAGGTAGTATTTAAAAAGTACTTGAAACGTTTACGGTAACACGGTACGGTTCACATAAACATGATGCGGTTATGGCGAATGAAATTCGGGCAAACGAGGTGAGCCTTAGTTTTGGACTAGGTCAATTGTGGTGTCAATTGTCCCACGTCAATTGTGGTGTCAATTGTCCCACGTCAATTGTGGTGTCAATTGTCCCACGTTATTTATTTATTTCTAACTGGTTCCCTCCAACATAACCCGGCCCCGGCCGCAGACAGGCTGCATGTATCAAAGTAATGTATCCAAAATGAGAGTGGGCCCAATTTCCGGGTAAAAATAACACCTGCCCAGCGGTGGGGAGTGGGAGATTTATCACGCCGTATCATTAACGTTCACACATAAGGGAGTTTACCTACGTCGCGTTGAGATGGTTTAGGTTTTTTTAAACCCCGACGCAAAAAGGGGTGTTACAAGTTTGACCGTTATGTGCGTGTGTCTGTGTGGGGGGGCACCATAACTCTTAAAGTCATGAACCAATTTGGATGCGGTTTTTTTTAAAGCAGGTTGCGTAGCGGCGGTGTCTTAAAAGACGATTCATCCGTTTTTTAACCCCCGACGAAAAAGAGGGGTGTTATAAGTTTGACATGTGTATCTGTGTGTCCGTGTATCTGTGTATCTGTCTGTGGCATCATAGCTCCCAAACGGGTGGACCGATTTTGATGCGGCTTTTTTCATTCGAAAGCTAGTTTGATCGAGATGGTTCTTAGCTAAGTTTTATTAAAATCGGTTTACTCGTTTTTTAAATATTGAACTTTGAAATGACTTTTTGATTTTCAACTTTTGTAAGTTTGTTAGGTTATTAACGCAACAGCTGTTGTTTAACGCGCTACCTGGGCCATCCATACTCGTTTTAGATTTTAGAAAGAAAGAAAGAAAACATTTATTCGTGACATTAACGAGGTAACAAGGACAAAAGACACAGAATAAAGATTGTCACGAACTGGTCCCAACTCAGCGTGATGCTGGCCTTGCAGGCAGCGCTGGTCTTCCGTTGGAACCACCAGGTGATCTAGCACATCATACAAAATGTGAGGCTGACATTACACAAAAGGAATATAAAATAAATATACAAAGAGAAGATTACAAACGAAACTTTAGAACACAAAATGTAGAAAATTAAGAGTCTGATCAAAAATCATGGCCTCGGTCTATATCAAAGACAAGACCTTTAAATTATCCTGTTCGATATTTGAAATAAAGGTTTATTTTTTTTGTTTTATTTAGGTTTGAAATAAATAAATTTCAACACATAATTAAAGACTAGGTATAATGTCTTGAGTAGGTACCCCAAAGATTGTAAACAAAATCCTTAATAGATTTTTTTGTTTAATTTTCAAAGCGCAGTTTCTGAAGCAGAGTGAGAAGCAATATACTACTTACTATACTACAATAATACTTGCGATTGAACGAAAAGAAAAGTAATAATTAGTTCTTCTTTTTGGTTTTAAACCCAGAGCAATTTTAAATGGCAATTTTGACCAGCCCTTTCTCTTTGACACACGCGTTACTGGATACAGTTGTCCTGCTTGAGTGAATACCTAACCCTTTCAATGACGTATTACAAGTAAAGGTAAGTATGCAGATTTCTTCTACGACGCATCTACTTCTTCAAAGTAAGCGTCAGTGACACCGCATCTGTGACGCCGCGTCAGTAACGTTGCGACAGAGCGCGTTCGGCGCGTTTTAGTACCTAACGTTCATCGGGTCTTCTGACGCAGCGATACTGACGCCACTGTTGATGCTTGGCTAGAAATTCTATTTTAAGAAAAGCGCTTCGGGGCGGGGGTGAAAACAAAACTCAAATACAGTAAATGTCGCGTTCAACTTCATTAATGCCCCTTAATGACAAGTCATTATTCCAACAGAGCGTGAAGATATCCTAAACTTTAATACATTAGCAAACGCGATCCATAATTCAAACGCATTATCACGACTTTTCGAGCCACTGACCATCAACGACCACTTTACTTAGATCTGTCACACAAATCCCTGGTCACCAAACTGCTCGGCAAAAGCAAAACGCAGCGGAAAACAGAGGTCTAGCTACACTGGATACAGTTCTTAAAGGCCAGTGTATAGTGACCCCCTTCTCCCGTCTTAGGGGATTAAGTATCTTTAGTAGAAGGGGAAAGCGTAAGCAGTACGGTGGTCAAGTTAGGTTGGTGATGTTTTGCACTAGTAAGTTAGGGGTTTGAGTGACACGGAGTGGAATCTATGGGATATTGGGTATGGAGCTATCAGTAGAAATCACTGCTAATATGGGTTTAAGGATATCGTCCGTATAATAGTCTAGTTCAGATAAGAGGTAATCATTTTTTAGCTGTCTATGCATATACAATTTAAGAACTATTTTTAAAAAGGTAAACTTGAAAATTCTGTTTTACTCTTCCATAGAAGATAGGCGTAAATAAGCATTATCCATCTAGCTTTCGTTCCGTCAGCGAGGACCAAATTTTGCACAATCGCAGTGTACTTAACTATTCCGAGAAAAAAAAATGGTTAAGTGTTATAGTTATAGTCTCGCGCACCGAAGGTTCCTCATCCACTTGTGTCGTCATCTAAGTTACTTCGTGCCAAATTTCATGATTCTAGCTGAATGGGAAGCACCCCTTAGCTTTTGATTTACTTCGGGTTAACAGGCGGATAGATTTAGACAGACAGACGGACAACAAAGTGATAAGGGTTCCGTTGTTCTGTTGAGATACGAAACCCTAAATAGTGAACTTCTCATGGCATTACTGCTATTATAAAACTTCTTCAGGTTTAAAAAGATGTATCGATAGAGAAACAAAATCAAATACAAAAGACAATACTGGATATTAAAGGGTAAGTTTGCGCCTTTTTACATGTGTGTGCTGTCTTACTCGTACCTATTTAATAAATAACATATATAAGTGCACCTAGTAAAGATTGCGGGACCGCGGTGGATGCGGAAAGCACAAGACCGGTCAGAGTGGGGAGCCTTGGGGGAGGCCTAAGACATAAATTTACTAAACGCCCATAAATAATTCAAAGAAGTACTAAAAAAACCTTTTTTATTCGTCTGCATTCCACAATTCCACATTTCGCGCACGTGGCTGCCATTTTAAATCCATATGTAATTGAGAGTTATGGAAATGCGGGTCGTGTTTAATCTTCCGTTATTGGATGGTTTTTATACAGATTTTTATGCATAAATTAAGTTAGTGTGATGGCCGCATTAATTCACGTGTCAGGTTGAATAGAGCAATGTGCATGAAAAGGTATTTGATTTGGAATTTTTGTTCGAAAGCGTTCATGACCACATCACGTACGTAGTTGAATTAAAACATTAAATATTCGTTATTTTTGTCCATGCTCATTTTAGATTCTATAAGCTTCTTGTTCAATATTTGAAAAATAAAGGGTTAATTAATAATTAACACCCATAACTAGGGCGAAATATTTCAGGTAAGTATTAGCATGAAATGAGCTAAATTGTTAAGAAATTAAAAAGTAAGTTATTTTATTATTCATTACTTTATATGGAAGATTATACAATTTCATGTTTTTTTTCTAACTTTCGATTGAACAAAACGAATAGTAAATAATCGAATAATAAGACCATAGTTAAAAAAAAATTGACGATACGAAACGCTCGGTATGTTTGTCTCAGTGACAATAAATATGAAGCATTTTCTTTTCCCCAGAAGGAGGAAAAGAAAAAGCGTCATATTTATTGCCGTCTCTGAGTGTGGCATAATATTAATGTGTAAGCGGTACTGTCGATTCATTACACAGCTATACGTCCCACAGGCTTGAGGGTACGTCTTAATTGTTTGTGTGCACTGGGTTAAGTTACAAACAGCGGCCTGTGGTCCGGTACACGCCCGCTTGTTGACGCCTGCCGCTTGGTGCTTCGACATGTTTGACAATCAATACCTACGGTAGATAGATAAAAGAAATCTACACACATATCATAAGTCCTCTATTAATGCGTTCAAAACCGTAGGTAACTGACCAGCATTACGACAATCAGTTTTCATCTTCAAACACCAATGCAATTTAAAAATATGCCTCTATTTGAAATAAATAGTCGATACGAAACGTCAGCTCGGTATGTTTGTCAACAATTAAAAAAAAAGTCTAATTCGTGACAAGTTTATTATGCCTTCGGCTTCTGAGCCCATCTTAGAGTACTTATAATATGTGTGTAGTGTAGATAGATACAGCAATGTATGCAACTCTACATAATTATGTCTTAAAACACTCGTGTGATCTTCCCAACTAACATCTGGCGATAAAAACAAGTTCTATAACCGCCGCTCATTAGTTCTATTAAAATCCTACAACTGCAGCACGATCTAAAAATAAGCGATAGAGCACGCTATAACTCTCTTATAGTCCGAATTAGGCAAAAACGTTAGCGCTTAGAGGCTTTTTAGTAGCTCGGAATTAACTCCAATAGTCGTACGCAAATGGTATAATAGTGCTACAGCAGAGACACTTATTACCAAAAGAGATAATAAAGGATCACAAGAGCCGTATTTTTTTCCTAAGGTTCTATGAAACCTATAAGATGTTTTCTTATATCACTTAAAGCGTTGTAAAAACATTACAGTAGTGAAAACAAACTCTTTGCGTGGTATAGTGAGTTCTTTTTGTACGCAATTTTATAGAAATATCTCTAACCTCGAAACAAACATTGTCAATAATCATGCATGCTGTGCTGCTCTGTGTTAAAATTATGATGGCGACGGGTTAAAGATTATAAACGTTGAGTAATAATAGTTAATAACCATAGTTTTAGGTAGATAAGTGAAATACTATAACGGTTGTATATTTTCCGTTATTATGTACTACATTTTACACCTCAATTTTCAAGCGCCTGAGAAATATATTCGTTTTAATATAAATCCCAAAAATTAAAATATTGTGGTGCACTTTTTTTATAATTTTGTTTATTTAACGGGATACCATTGTAAATGGGTACATACTGAGGATAGTAGATCTTTTGTTTTTAAAAACTGAACAATAAATTAAACTCTATTTCCACGATATTTCTGGCATTTTCAGGTTATAATTTGTAAGCAAAAATGGCGTTATCGTCTGTAACTCTTAATCATTCCGATAACTCTATAATACCACTTTGGAGCATAAATATCGGTACAGCAGCGATTTTAACCTCTTGAAATGATTATTAACACCTTTCAATGAAGTTCAGTTCTATAAGAGCTAAAGAAGGTGTATCAGAACCTAGTCTTTAACTTGTAGCTTTAAGTAATTTTGTTAAACAGCTTTAGGTGATATGGTAGGGTCTCTTATACTTGGTATATCTTAAAAGTTCTTTAAGAGTTAGTAACATTCACACAAGCTTCAATTTCTTTTATAGCACTTCAAACGCTTAAATAGCGACACAGTGATTCAACGGGGTACCATAACTCCGTTATATCACTGTGTCATAGAGATCTATAAGAATGACTGTTATAGCTTTTAAATAGCTTTAGGATTTTTCTATAGCTGATTAAACACAATAAGCGACAATTAGCGCTAAAAGGTAACCATAACACTGTTATAGAACCATAGCGTTAACACGCGTTAATAGGCACTCCAAAAGAGCATTCAGTGTTAAAAGCAGCCTATGGCTGCAACAACAACCTGTAACGTGGTAATTTATAGCCCCACTTTACAACTTTAAGCTGTTATATTTTTCTTATTTCTGTTAAATCACTTTAATTTCGCTGGTTGATTAATATGTTCCATTATTTCCATATTGCCACCTGAAACTATTATTGAAGGCCTTGTAAAGCTACTATAAGACTTAAGGCTCTAATGTATATGCTGTTATCGCCACTTTGTTTGTTGGGTTATTATGAAACTCTGCTTCGCCTCGTTTCATAAAACCACACTCGTATTTTAAGGACTCTCACTATGTAATAGTTGCATAAACTACTATAGACTTCATAAACACCGCCACAGTATGCATAAATTTTTAAAATACAGTAAGTATATACCTACTAATTTAGTGTAGTGTCCTTTTAAAAATATAGCTAGTCGCTAAAAAAATTGCTAGGTACATAGGGCAAGAGCTTGCAGCTACATACAACGAATTGTCTACATATAAACTAACACCTACCTACTCCACCAAAGGTCGAAGTTACATAGCGATTCTCCGATCGATCCATCCCCATAGCTCTCAAGATCGCCATTATACGAGGCTGATAGTCTCGCGTCGCATTTTAACCGCATATTACACGCTAATGGACGTGTCATGTTACACTCTCGCTTAATAACTTCAGGAGCGTCCTGCATAAGTCGATTGCTTTGTTGGGCTTGGACAATCATTTGTATACATACTTACAAACAAGTGACTCTGTGAGTGACTTCGCGGCCTCATTTTTGTTATTTTTTAGGGTTCCGTACCTCAAAAGGAAAAAACGGAACCCTTACAGGATCACTTTGTTGTCCGTCTATCTGTCTGTCTGTCTGTCAAGACCCTTTTTCTCTGAAACGTGTAGAGGTAGCATGCTGAAATTAATATCAAATACTTAAGCCTGCGGTCCCTTAAAGCCGTGACAAAAGAAACCTTCTAAGTCAACGCAATCAAAAGATACAGTCATTAATAACCTAACCAACTTAGAAAACTTGAAAAACCCACGGCATTGTCATTTCAAAGTTCAATATTTCAAAAACGGGTGAACCGATTTTAATGAAACTTAGCTAAGAACCATCTCGATTAAAATAGCTTTCGACTTAAAAAAACCTCATCGAAATCGGTCCCCCCGTTTGGGAGCTATGATGCCACAGACAGATACACAGGTACACAGACACACAGACACACATATACACATGTCAAACTTATAACACCCCTCTTTTTTGTCGGGGGTTAAAGGCTATTTCCATACAAAATAGCAGATGTCTCAAAACATAGTTTTTTTTATACTTAATAGGCTTGCGTTAGACCACAATAACTACTGATGGTAAGCGAAGATTTGGTTTACGATGGAGCACGCTTGCCCAGAAAATGCCAGGTCACCCTAGACTTGAAATCGCCCAGATACATACATAGTTTAATTACCTACAAAATATAAAATGTACTTTAACTGTTACATTTGGATAGTCAACAATGGCCAGACGACGCAGTAGACGCAGTTAACACCCCGCCTGCCATAACTCACCTTTGCGAACGCAATTAACCGGTTAGATGATAACAGTGTACTGTTTTCAGCTGATACAGATGAGCAGTTACAGGGTTGTCAAATAAAAAAATATTCGAAGATTTGACTCGATGCCACGCCACGTGAAACTAATTATTAGAAGACCATAAATTTTCCATCTTTTTGGGGTATTTGACATACGTATATAGTCAGCTTAAAAATGTCCTTTATAGTCAAGGAAAAAACCGGCCAAGTGCGAGTCGGACTAGGGAATTGTCATTGCAAAGTGACACACCAGTTGAACCACTTGCACAATTTCTGTAATTAATGTTTTTTTTTTAACCCCCGACGAAAAAGAGTATCAAAAGATACAGTCATTAATAACCTAACCAACTTAGAAAAGTTGTAAAAAAGTTGTCATTTCAAAGTTTAATATTTCAAAAACGGGTGAACCGCTTTTAATGAAACTTAGCTAAGAACCATCTCGATTAAACTAGCTTTCGATTGAAACCGCATCGAAATCGGTCCACCCGTTTGGGAGCTATGATGCCACAGACAGATACACAGATACACAGACACACAGATACACAGTCATATCAAACTTATAACACCCCTCTTTTTCGTCGGGGGTTAAAAATATCTGGGCTTACCGTCCAGAGGGTCGAGCAACTCGAGCACGACTTTACGAATGCTGCGTAGCGTAAAATCAAATAGTAAACGTTGTATAGAGTTCGTATGACGTTTGGAACAGCGCCCGCCCGTGAGCGTATTTGGAAATCAAATTTAGTATGAGGTTTCTCGATCTCGATACGATAACCGTAACGTTACGCAGCATTCGTAAAGTCGTGCTCGACCCTTATTACTCTACTTCAATAAAACATGAACCGACGAAGCGCCTGACCATTCAGCGGAGTGCGTTTTGTTCATGCCCTCTGTGAGTTGGACGCGAGACAATGCATTAGCTAATGAGAGCAAACAGGACAAACGGCTGTTTTTCCTCGTTCCAAACATTGTGTCAGCTCCTTTGTACTAAGCCATTAAGATAACTACAAATTAACTGAGTAACGAGGTTTGCTTTTGCAAAAAAAATTTTACTAAGCAATCGTTGGTTTTTAAGGCTCTGCGCTTTGTTGTCTGTCTGTCTGTCAATACACTTTTTCTCTGGAACGCGTTTAGGTAGCATGCTGAAATTAATATCAAATACTCAATTGAAGCTGTGAAAAAATCAACCTTCTAAGTCAACGCAATACAGTCATTAAAAAAGCTGTGTCCATACAAATTGCTGTACTTTGAAAACCTAAAAGAAACTTCCAGTTGTCCTAGAAACTTGAAATTTGATATAGGTAGCTTTTATAGCACAACCTCTTAAAAAAAATACAAAAATCTTATTTTTTTGTGTCTGTCTGTATATGTCACAGAGCAATATAAAATGACCCGACACTGCGTATATTATATAAAAATTGCTGTCAAAAACAGCAGTCTCCATACTATTCTATAATGGCTTAGGCCACGCCAAGTAGGTATACCTATAAAAAAGTAGTTTTAGAATATGTCGGTCTAAAAAATGCATTATTTTCCTACACTCTAAACCGCTGAAGTAAGGTGCTTCCGTTATAGCAACATTACATCTTACATGAATAATGTGCATTTGTGAAATTTCCATTTTTATCTGCCGTCACTATCAAAGTTGCAATTTGTAGTGCAATATATTATGAGCTTATTAAAAGACTTTAGTTTACTTTTAATGCCACTGCATTATGTCTAAAAGCTTTAGAAAAGTTTAAAGAAGTAATTCATCAAGTTAGACTACTTAATTAATAAATTACCATATGATACTGCAACATACTGGAACATTTAATTTCTTCCACAAAATATAATACGGACTCCTTAATACAATTCGGAACGTACTAAGCTCAAGTGATATTGTTAAATTTAATTCGTTAAATTTTACTTACCCATTCAGCATTCTAATTCCATATAACAAGTTTCGAAACTAATACAAAGAGGTTTTGTTTTCGTTTCGTATCTTAAGAATTTTATTAAAAAGCTTAGGTTCTTACCCTAATTGATTAAAGTGGGTGTGTGTGGGTGTGTGTGTGTGTGTGTGTGTGTGTATGTGTGTGTTTGTGTATATATATGTGTGTGTGTGTGTGGTGTGTGTCTGTTGTTATTTCATGCCCGCAAATTGCATAGTTTCCGTGGGACAGCGATAACCGAATTTCACGGAGACCAGTTATTTTTTGAACGCTTTTCATTTTTGCTAAAAACTTTTGAATCAGACGTCATAGTCATCTAGCTGGGAAAAATATAAAGATTTTTATAATAAACGTCTTTGCCACTTACACAATAATTCAACACTATTGAAACTACAACATGTTACAAAATACACTAAAAATCACTTCACAGCCCAAACAATTATCAAGAAACAAAACACCAGCCATACCAACAATATCACCCTATACAAATATTATGGCACTTCGCAAATCCTGAACTCTATTTCTCATTCAATTCTAAACGTTTGCAGCTTTAAATATAGTTGCTATTTCAATAATCACTTTTCTGGTGGTTAAGCTGTTTAGTTGTGTTGAATGTAACCACGGGCCACGGGCAGATTGAAAGGGTGTGTTTAAATTTGAGTTTGTTTTACTTTGCGTATGGGGTTCGATACCCGATTGAAGTGATCAATGTACTCATAATATGATTTGTTTGTACTAGACGCTTAAGTGCTCATCATGTTTATATTAAAATCGTGAAATGCTGTCGTATGTTACCTTCACTTTAGGTTTACGTTAAATCGATTTCGTTTTACTGACTTCTTATATCATTTTCAAAGATATTTACTCAGCTAGAAATACTACGATGTAGGCGAATGCTTACTCTACATTTATTGTTTACAATTCTTTGATTATTTTATGCGAGAATGTTTTTCGGAGATTTGATCCCGCATGGCTTCGCTTATCGTACCGAGCGTACACTTGCAAAACCATACCACCTTCGAATAACTTGATCGCTCGCATACGACATAAATTAGTGGCCAGTAGTATCGTTCCAAAATACCTAAGCAAGGCGTACGATATGATACAATTCTATACAATACAAGAAACCCAAAAATTAGCGGGACCCCCGGCTAGATATAACAGGATACTAACAAGTGCAATGCAAAATACGAGATTTCAATACAAACTTCAATGCTAAATACCTATAGACATTATAGTTCATCATGTCAGCCGAAAGACATCCATTGCTGGACATAGGCCTCCCCCAAGGCTCTCCACTCAGACCGGTCTTGTGGTTTCCGCATACCTACCTACATAACTGTAGTTGCCTACTTTAAGCTAGAAAGTTCTTGGTTAACCATAAAACGATGTTGACGACCACACTAAGCGCGGTGGAGCGTTCATGATTCCGTGCACCTGCCACGATGTACTGTTATCACTAGAGTACGTGTAATCACGTGATGCCACAAGCTGGTGTGTTCAAAGTTTGTTAAATATGATCAGAGACTCTAGGGTAATTTTTGACACAAGGAAAGGTCTCAGTCGCGTTGCCTCAACATCTCAATTGCATAGGCAAATCGGACAGCGCTTCTAGCGGCACGCGAACGCGATCGAAACGTTTGCTGTGACCAGAAATTTAAGCTAAGGGCTCTTAGCCATCGATGCCTTAGCCTTATTATTACACCCGTGCACGGTGTCACAAAATGAATGAGAAGTATATCAGGAAGCAATTGAGCAAGTCTAGGTAAGCACAAGCGTAGAATTGGGCCACCGCAGTTCTTCGGGAACTATTCAATATTCAAAGGTAAAAAGTATTCTATGTTCTTCTCTCTCAAAATGGGTTAAGCGGTATTGGCGTGAAAATGTACAAACAAACTCAGTTTCACATTTACAATATTAATGCTATAATATTGTCAGACGGCCGCAACATGAATTTGGATTTCGTTTGACTAACTACATTAATTAATTTTCAAATCCACAATGGAATTTAAATGTAAACTCATATCAATACCTTTTCTACGTCCGTATCCTAGTGAAAATATTGACATCCCCTTTACAATCAATCATATCGAAATCCTCAGCACGGAAGGCTCTCAATAAAGTATTAAAAGTACATTAGGAGCCCTAAACTCATCCCCCGCGTCTTGAAGATAAACTTTAGTGCGTAAACCCTTGAACAGAACTAACGACCCGTGAACAGAAGTATTGAAAATTTATTCTAAGTACGAGGGCGCGTGATAGTTAGTTATTGGTACAGCTAAAACCGGCCAACCCACAAAGGTCTCTAAAAACCTTTAAGATCTCCACGCATTGAAAGGAAGTTGACGCGCGGAACGTACCATGGGGAGCTCATCTTATGTTGGGTGAATATTTACAAAGGTGCCTTGCGAAATAAACGCTTAAGAAGATATGTTGAGTGCAGGTGCTATTTTTGAAGACTGTTACATTTTGTGTTCAGGTGATATGTGGAAGGATTAGGGAAGTGTTTTCCGCGATGGCGTGCCGGAGTGAAGAGTGGTGTTATCTTTCGTGGTTGCAGGGGGGTGTTAAGTTATTGCTCTAAAAACATATATATTTCCACGTTGGGGTGTTAAGAGTTTAGCGGCGTAGTGAAGGGAGCATGTTAAAACTAAGCTAACAAAGACTTAATCCTAACATAGTGCCCAGTAGAATCACACGTCTTGTCTACTTGTAAACGGATTTCTACATGCTCGTACAGAATTGGTTCAATTGTTATGTACTCTTACATTATGATATAGGGTTTCAGACAATGAACCGTGATTGAGCAAGTATTTCACTCATACATTTAATGCCTCTACTGGTTGGCCAATTCTCCTAGGCTTGCTTGAAATATTTACGGTGGAAAGCAAGGAATAGGTAAATACACAAGGCAAAAATAATTTGGAAAACTTATTGCTAATGTGAATTAAGTGGATTTAGAGGTATTTCTAGGACGAGCTGTTTTTGAAACAGGCAACTCTAGCTCACCGCAGTTAGCTTACTAATAACCATAACTGCATCGCAGTTTCGGAATGCACATTCCAGTTAATCTCAGTTGCATCGCAGCCGGCTGTTTGGCGACGGGGTAATATTTTAATCATGATGGTAACAGTAAACGGGTCAGGTACAGTGGGATATATGTACTCGTATATAGAGACCGTGATATCTGGTAATGATCGCCGGATCGCGGTGGAAGCGGAAAGCACAAGACCGGTCTGAGTGGAGAGCCTTGGGGGAGGACTATGTCCAGATGTGGACGGTCTTTCGGCTGATATCTGATAAAGAGATAAGGGTTTTGTTGGCAAACATCATAGATAGACTTTAAATACTTACTGAACAACTATTATGTGTACAGAAAACCAGAAAAATATGACTAACCCCGGGAATCGAACCAGGATCGTTTACATCTTCATCATCTTCGGGGTTCTTGAATCCAGGTTCGATTCCCGATTCGATAACATATATTAATAACTGCTTATAAAAGAAAAACTGAAAGAACACAAATAAAAAAAATGCAAAAAGATATGAATCATGAAACACACCTATCTCATGGTTGAATAATTATAGGCATAGTAAAACGTTGAATGATTTTCTCGTGTGTTGGATGTTTAATATAAACATATGTATAAGTATGTATTTATCTGTATATGTAAGTATAAATTATGTTTTTCCGTTGTCCAGGCTTGTACATTGTACCAGGTTTTGTCTAGTTTGGGACTAGGTCAATTGATGGTGTCAATGCAGGTAGAAGATGTAAGTAAGTATATTACTTTCGTACCGAGACTCTAGACTCATAGTAGCAAACTGTGCGGTTTAATTCGTGCGAGTTCTGCAGCAGAATTTAGGAAAACTGGAGTTAGCATAAATTCAACTGCCGTGTTAATTATATCGTAATATTCTAATGTTTGTCACGTACCACTGAAATTTAATTTATTGAACATACAATTTGGTCGTTATAGCAGTAATTTGAAAACAGAAAGGCAATTATAACTGCATAAATTATTTTAATATTTTCTTTACGCTTACGGGGCGCAGCGTTTAATTTAGTACCTAAAGCGGTGTTTATGTTTGGACGCGTTTTTTTTATCGAAAGCTAGTTTAGTCGACACGGCTCTTAGCTAAGTTTAGTCAAAATTCCTTAGTTATCAGTCGTAGTATTCGATTTTTTTATGGCTGTATGTGTGTATGTGTATGCACCGCGCATTTTTATATTCCAGCCCACACAGTGCCATGCATTAACACGGGAAACCAGAAACCACATATCATTCCTAAATGAGAGCAGGCGATTGTGTGAAATCTCGAAATCACCTCGCGTCATTGCACCGGGCCCCCCAAGTAATGCGAGAAATATGTCGGCCAGTTGTGGGCATCCATCATAAATCACAGAATGCTCTGAGAATCCACCCCCAACAGCACAATGAACGTATTTGCTGATATATTTTCGAGCGAGCGAACGCAGCACGCCGGATCTGTTTCGTTGAAGAAGGGTATTTTCAGCCAGTATTTTCATTGAAATGTTTGAGTTTGAATGATTTTTATTTTTATTTCGACGTTCCTTGTAAATTAAACTGCCAGCATAAAAGAAATATATCCTTTTCCTCCATAAACAAGAATAAGACAAGAATGCACTGTATTGATTTAAACTTTCGCGATTTCCATACATTATCATGATACTCGGGACTTAATCACGTAAAAATATCCCCTTAGAGATCATGGACGCAACGTCGCGTGCGAAACGTCGAGGTATTTAAATATTTTACTTGATGAAGTCCTGAGTATCAAATTCAAATTCAAATGTATTTATTTCTTAGAATACAGTATAATACAATGGTCTTAAGGTAATATTATTGATGTCCTGGTATTCAGCATGCAAGCAAGCGTACAAATATTTTATTATAATAAACTAAAGGTAGGTAATTATTTAAATAATATTATTTTAGTTATAATTAAATTCACAAAAAAAAATGTACAAATATAAATGTCAATTTTGCTTATAATTTAAGTAGTCCTTAAAGGCAAAAACATTTCTCCATCAACCATATCGTCAGATTACGTTTGAACATCTTTCCCTGTAATACTTTCAATTCTACCGACAAATTATTAAAAAATACTATGCACATATTAAAAATATTTCTTTTGTAAATGTCTTTACGACAGCGGGGTTTGTACAATAGAGACATAATGCATGCCCTCGTCGGCCTCTGTATAATTTCACTGCGTTTTTTAAAGTATTTTGGGTGGGTTTTGACAAAAACACATACATCTCTAATGTACAAACACGGCAAAGATAAAATATTTAATTTTATAAATAGTGGAATACAGCTATCATCCTTCCAAGCATTACATATAACCCTTATGCACTTTTTTTGAATTTTAAAAACTCTTTCAAACTCCAAATCATGATAATGTAAGAATGCACTGTTCTCTATTTGTGACGTAAACGAAAATCAATATATTCTTATTTAGCAACCAGAAATAGGACTTCAGACAAGCAGGATTAAGTCTAGACAAAACTAAGTATAAGCAGGTAACTGATTCAAGATTGCCTTTCATATAAAAATACATAATACATTTATTAACACAAATTTGACAAGGACATAACGATAAAAGTAAGAACACATAAATCCAAAAAACTTAAACATAACTCCCTATACAACATATAATGTATAATCAAAGACTAATGCCACAACTTTGCTGAATGGAGTTAATAAATGCGTGATTTCTGTTTTTCAGAATATCAAATTTCGAATCAGATTCTCGGTTTCATTATTAACGTTTAAAACGACAAATCTTAATTGGACGTTTTCTCAGTTTCAAATAGTTTAATTCAATTCCGATTTCCCTAACCCTCAGTCAAATACCTGCCCGTTCAAAGGAAACAAAATGGCTGCCGTACTCATAATTAAATTTGTGACATTTCACCGTTTTACAACGAAATTCACGAAATTAGAAAAGTTGAATCACGACTTGATTTTTCTTTATGTCAAACGGTTTGGAAGTTTACCGTCGTGTTGGTTTCGGGCGTTTTAGGGTTCTGTGCCGAAAGGGTGCCAACGGGACCCTATTACTAATAAGGGTCCGCTGTCTGTCCGCCACAGTCAGCGGCGTATCTTTTAAACCGTAATAGGTAGACATCTGGAAATTCCACGAGAGTGTGTATTACTATGACCGCTATAACAACAAATAATAATAAAATAGGGTGTTTTCTTGGCATTTTTGGCTCGATCTTAAAAATAGTAGTTAGAGGTAAGGTAAATGTCCTTGTCGTGCCCGACATTACTCCGATAGTTGGCACCTTCAATCTGAATACGTAGCAATAAATGTGACAAGCATTTGTGTCAATGTTGGAATTAACGTCTCAAGTCCGACTCGCACTTCTCCGGTTTTTTAATTTATTCATTGATATCTCTCTTTTGTTTGGGTACGTTGACAAAGATCGTCATGTTCACAAGACCGTAGGTCATAATTTTTAATTAAATTTTCTTCAAAATTCACTAATGTTTAAATTGGTAGAATATTTTGCCGTGGTCTTCTCGGGGTTGCCATAGGCTGCAATTTCGTCAAATTGTTTATTCATGAGACATTTTTAAGTGGGCTTTTTATATACTTATATATATACAGTAAAATATTTATACATATTTGTATTGTATTAATAATACCTACGTGAAATGAAAATTTTGATTACCTTTTTAAGAATAGCGCGCAAGGAATGTAAGATTTGTCTTAGTTAAAGTTTGTATGAAAAAAAAAGAAAAACTTGTTTTTTTAATGTGTCAGTACTATCTAGGTATTACGTGTAGGTACTTCTTAAAAAAAAACTTTCCGGTTATTTCTACACTTTGCAGGACGATGCGCGCGTACGCGTTTCATACATAATCCTAATACTACCACTTAAAATTGGCTCAACATTTTGTACGTAATTGCATCTGCTAAGTACCTACCGCTGTTAATAAAAGTACTCTTTAATAACCAACTTGCCACACCGCAATTCTCATTCAAAGTGCCTCAATACAGGTAAAGCCGGTGCACACCAGCAGAAGTTACCCTCTTGAACAATGCGTACGCCCGTAACAATACACTACGGGAATGCGCTGCAAGCTTTATATCGTGTACAAAGGCCTCTATAATTCACAAATCAAAACGCCCCAATTTAGACTTTACCCTTATATTATAAGAGTTTCATTTGATGTGGGGTCTTTGCGGTTGTTGTGTCGTTTTAAGGAAAGTTTTAGTTCGCATCAGGCCGGTTCTCACTGGCAGTTAGTTGGCAGTGTTTAATGAAAATACTAGACGTTTGTATCGGTAGCGAAATTATGGTAGAATTTAGACGGTTGAAAGTTGAATGGTGTCTGCGCTTTTGCTCTGGTTATTCGAAAATTAAATAACTTGTTATGTCAGTGCGTCAAGAGTACATTATTAGTTTCGTACCTTATCGCTCTAAAGCCCGATACCAAATGTCATACACGATTAACAAATGTGTTATAGTTATAGCGACCACAAGGCTGGCAGTTTTCTCTATCAAAGAATCAGCATCGCTATTCAGCGAGGCAACGCTGACAGCCTTTTGGGCACCATGCCATGGAGACCTTATTTAGATTTAAGTTTTAGTTTACTTAGTTTTAGCTTAGATTTAATGTGACAAGCTAATTTTTACGCTGGCTGTAGGTACCTACTCTGACTAAGGTCAACCCCTTCCAATACCTACTAATGATGGGGCTATCATTAAGATTTTCTCAGTACCTTCTTAATACGCAGGAAAGGCCGTAACTACTGCAAGTATCGAATGATCATAATGAGTTCCCTTTTGTTAAATCTCCCCTAATGCATCGCGGGTAACACCTACTTAATCGGAACAGATTCAGGAGGGGAGGCAGGAGTAAGTTAGGATGCCCCAAGAAAGGGTTGATGCAGGAAGAGGATGTTTAATAATGTCCAAGGTAAAGATTTCAGGGAATATCAACATACAATGACAATGCAAAGAAAAATCTGTTAAGCAGCTGGACTTGAACCAGCAACCTCGGTAATCCGTACCACGCTCCACCAATTAAGCCATACTTAACATTGGTGCACCTAACGAATTTTTCAATGCATTGGAGATATCTTCCAAATAAAAATATGACACAATGCATTGAAAAATTCGTTAGGTGCACCAATGTTAAGTATGGCTTAATTGGTGGAGCGTGGTACGGATTACCGAGGTTGCTGGTTCAAGTCCAGTAATTTTATGATTTTGTAATCGCACATCTTACTTAGCTCTTTATTGACAAGTTCCAGTCGTTTTACAGTGGCCAGATCTGATATTATGGTGGTTTTAACAATATTAGCTAAAGCAGTAACTCAACTGAAATCTCTTAAACGTTTCTATATCAAATTTCCATTGGAGCGATGAGGTTGTCATTCTTTACTTTGCTACATCAGCAGAGTTTAAAAAATGAAATAAGTATTTAGTTATGTTATGAAATACAAGAATTCAAGCAACAAAATAAAATGCATGTGAACGGCTCATTTCTATTTTAAATATTTAATCACATTTTGTTCACTCGCAATCTTTTCGTAATCAAATAGTTCGTCACACATAAAAAATACGGAACATAGATTGAACAAAAGAAAGATACCGTGACTTTTTACAATAATTAACGAACAGGTGACATACATATTAAAGCGAAACAATACGTTCATTGCCTCTGGTGGTTTCATTTTTCTTTTTAAATACCTTCACAGGGATATTCCCCTAGATTTGCTAGATTGCTCAATCACTTACTAAAATATTTATGGTTCATTATCTATTATCAAGGACCATAAAACCAAGAGGACTGCCAGTGCTAGTGTCTTTACGATGTTGCGTTCCTTTGAAATAATAAGCCTGCTGTAGCTAGTTTTACTACGTACCATTCATTTGGTATGACATTTAGACCTCTGTCTAACACATTAGCGCCATCTAAATTCGTTTTTTTTTTCAGTTCATAGATGGCGCTATTGTGTTAGCCAGAGGTCTAAATTAATGGTAAGTACCTCTCTATAGTGAAACTAGCTACAGCAGTCTCATTATTTTACAGGAACGCGAAATTGCATAGCCATTGGCAGTCCTCTTGGTTTTATCGTTCTTGTCTATTATCTAAGACCATGTAAATACAGATACCTACTTGCTCCGAGAAGCAATAGACGACCGGATAGCCTAGTGGTTAGAGACCCTGACTATGAAGCTTGAGATCCCGGGTTCAAATCCCGGTCGGGGCAGATGTTTGTATGATGAATATGAATGTTTGTTCTCGGGTCTTGGATGTTTAATATGTATATAAGTATGTATTTATCTATATAATTATGTTTATCCGTTGTCTAGTACCCATAGTACAGGCTTTGCCTAGTTTGGGAATAGGTCAATTGGTGTCAAATTGTCCCATGATATTTATTTATTGCAAGTACTTAATTCATAATACAATTACATGTCATTCCAAAATAAATGTCACACAACAACAAGAAAGTCAAAATTAGTCAAATAACCCGCCCCGCGTCATTATTTTTATTTATTTATTTAATAATCGCTGCAAGAGATTCAATCCCCCTGTACAGTACACGACCAAGTCGAGTTCACACGCATTTATACACATTTATACACATTTATTTACAACGGCGGTAAATCCCGAGTCGGGGATACCTCATTACCAAGTTTGTGCGGAGTTACCACACTTCCGTTACACGCTTGTTATAAGTTCGTGTTTACTTCGAGACTTTCATATTCATTCCGCTAGTTTTGTGGAGTTGGATCTCGCGGAATGAACTGCAATAGTGTGTTAGCTAAAGTTTACTTTCAGACGCTGACAGCTTTGAGCGCGTTTCAATTAGGCGGAGAATGCCAAGCGCAATATTCAAGCTGGAAGTATATTGATCACACATTATACAGACAGACATAAAAAAACCGGCCAAGTGCGAGTCGAACTTTAAAGTTTTAACGCTTTTCCTCAGTGATTTAAGAAGTCCAGTGTAAGCAGAGCCCTGCTCCTAAGCAAAATGTACGCAGTGTGGGTTCAACTTACATTGGTCTGCGAAATCTACAGACAGACATATAAATTGAATATTTTGAGAACTTTAGGTTTTCGGATTTCGGCAATTTGTATGCCTTTAGCCTTTTTAATGACTGTATCTTTTGAGAGCGTTGACTTAGAAGGTTGATTTTTTCACAGCTATTTGATATTAATTTTAGCCTGCTACCTCTACGCCTTCCAGAGAAAAAGGGTCTTGACAGACAGATAGACGGACAACAAAGTGATTCTATATGGGTTCCGTTTTTCCTTTTGAGGTACGGAACCCTAAAAATTAAGATTATTAGATTTATCTTATTGGTTTTCTATAAGAGCTGCCTTCATATCAAATTTCAAGTTTCTAGAACAACTGGTTTCTGGAACAACTGGAACCCTTTAGGTTTTGATCTCTCATACATTTAACACGTTTATTATTGTCTCCACAACATTTCGCCTCACAATTCAAGCTGTCACAAAAACGCCGCCATAGCTTTCCTTACTTTTCCAAGTGTCACACATCTATAAATACAAATCCTAAGTAATACTCTATTCCCAAGCCTCGATGGGTTCAATGGCCCGACTATTCAACCCTTGCAAAGCAAAACATTGTAATAAATCAGGAAGTTTTCCGAGCTGGTGTCAAAACAAAACTTGTGTATTCATGGTGGTCGCAACTGTGATAAGTTAACCGATGAATGTTTGTGTGAGAATTTTCCTTGATATAGATTATAATAGTACCAGAAAAGTAGGTCTCTAACGAATGTCTATTATCATTCCAAGACTGTACTCGTGTACGGTTACTAATTTCATTACTTAGTGAAATAAAAACGGATCACTAACGTATACAAGTCGAGTTTAGCCAGACATGTTTCGGACTAATTCGTAGTCCTTCCTCTGGGAGCGCACGACCCAGCGGCGGCGAGACGCACACTGCGCTCCGCGTCTCTGCTCGCGCGACTACTAGACGCAGCTGACAGCGGCACAAAACTACCCTCGTTTTCATCGTCATTTTTATCATTGTCAGGGGCAGGGGTTTTTATTTCACTATGATTGAGTCTCATAGTAGTTTCATGTTAATTTCATTACTTATTCAAAATGACCAAATTAACGCTGCAAATTCGTAAATCCTGGCCCACGTTCCGAAAAACTTTTAAAAATCTTTGATTTGTTGAGCGAACGTTTTGCTACTAAAATAACACAAAAGTTTTATGAAATATCATTATGTCACTTATTTCCAAGAAGCATGTTCCGCAAAAATAAAGTCAGGAAATAATGATTTTTCATTAGGTAACTACTCGAATTGTTAAGAACGTCAAGTTTTGTTTCATGTGGTGACTCAAAAAACACACATCACACATCTATTACAGAAAATACACTGTGTGTGAAAAGCGACCTTTCGATTTAAAGCGATCCTATTCAACCTCATACCAAAGTCTATAGTTAAAATCACTATAAAATATCTTAATTACCTAACGTTTACAGCAAGCAGCTATAAGAAAGAATATGCTTAGCCATTTGTTACTGTCGACCCGCCACCAGCGAGATATTGATATTTGGTCGTATGATAAATGATGCTGACCCGGACATAGCGTAAATATCTAGTACTAGCAGCCCGTCCCGGCTTCGCACGGGGTAGACAATTATAAAATGAAAAAAGTTGTTGTAGTGATACAATAGTTGGACATATGCTACCGCGGAGTTTTTTGTAGACATTATGATGTTCTTCAATATTGTCGTACATTATTTTGTTCTATCGCTAATAGTTTCGGCAGCGCATTCGACGAAAGACATTTTAAGACTCATTTTTCTACACCTTCGGTTACATTGTTCAAATTTTACCAAGGATCCCTAATTTTTTTCAAAATGAAATGTAGCCTATGTCAAATTGGAAGAATGTAGCATTCTATTGGTGAAAGATTTTTTTAAATCGGCCCAGTACTTTTTGAGCCTATTCATTACAAACATACAAAAATAGGTACAAATCTTTCCTCTTTATAATATTACTAGTGTAGAAGTGTAGATATGGCGTAAATATAAGATGCGGCGCAATACTCGCTTAGCTTATTTGTCACCCAGTATTTTTGCGTGGAAAAATGGGGCGATTTGTCTCGAGAACTAGGCTGTCGGAATGTACGTACGAGCTAAGAGACTCAAGGACTGCCTAGGCAATAAAACAAGACTTGTTTCATAGGATACGATACCAGCAATTCTCAAAATGAGAAGGAAAACATCTGTAAGACAGCTTACGTCTATACTAATCAACACATGCCATGTCACAATCACCATCACCACTACACTATACACTGACGCGTTTAGTCGACACTATGACACAAAGTGTTGATTCGTGTAGCAGTGGAGGTAGAGGTGTTGTTGGAAAAGTCCATTTGTCTCAAAGACGCAGGAATTTTACACGAGATATGGCCGCCGGTGAGCAAATTAATAGGTAGTTTTTAGTGCATAAATTTGAACCTTCCCAAAGTAAAGCCCGCTTCAAGTAAATTTTAGAGACACAAAGAGTTCATAAAGAATACTGCGTAAGTTAGGAAGAGTACTCAACAGAATTACAATTCACTTGGCAACAACACTTGATGCTAAGAAGCTTCGAGCTCATTTACAATCCCATCCAGCCAGTTGAATCATAAAACAGCCATTTCATCCGCTGTCCCTCAAAAACCCTTCGCGGAATGATGTCAAGAAATATCCCTTAAATGTTCACAAAGTGGCACTTAACGCCTCTTCCATACTGTAATTGGATACTAGCATTAGCCTTTGACAGGTTGAGTAGACGTCAATTATGCGACGTTTCGTATAATGGTATCTCGAGTTTGCGAGGCTCATCTAAATAGGGTAGAAAGGGTTTGAATTATGACACTTCATTTTTTTGTAGTGACGGAATTTTTGGACGCCTTAGACCGGGATGGTAAGTTGGGGGATTACTAGAATTTGGGGGGCGTTTTGTGCCATTTGTACAAATAAACGACTCTTTCATAGGAGGGCACGATCTCCGAATAATCTTGGTTGGGAGCCAAAATGGTACAAACTATCCGTCACAGCCTATCGACATGAAATTCGGAACAGTTTTAGATAATGCTAACCCAAGTGTTTTTAGGAGAAATAAAATTATGCATCTAAATAACACAGTATCTTAGAAATCATCAAAAATAACATCAGTTCCACTATAGGACAAGATATGGCGCTGTTCACCTGTCCGTCCTATCCTACATTGAACGGATTGTACGTAAAGTAGCACAACTATAACATACAATGACAATGCAAAGAAAAATCCGTTAAGCAGCTGGACTTGAACCAGCAACCTCGGTAATCCGTACCACGCTCCACCAATTAAGCTATACTTAACGTTGGTGTACCTAACGAATTTTTCAATGCCTTGTGTCATATTTTTATTTGGAAGATCTCTCCTCAGCGCCATCTATGAGTAGCTTAATCAAGCGGCTCACCCACTACGGAACTTCTACAGTTACGCATTAGTGGCAAGAGATGGAACTATTTTCTGAATCAATGAAAATAATCGATTTATTGATTATTTTTGTTTTTATTTTCATGAAACATTCATAGTATGAAATTCAACATACAATGACAATGCAAAGAAAAATCCGTTAAGCAGCTGGACTTGAACCAGCAACCTCGGTAATCCGTACCACGCTCCACCAATTAAGCTATACTTAACGTTAAGTATAGCTTAATAGCGTGCGTATAGCGTGGTACGGATTACCGAGGTTGCTGGTTGATTTTTCTTTGCATTGTCATTGTATGTTGAATTTCATACTATGAATGTTTCATAAAAATAAAAACAAAAATAATCAATAAATCGATTATTTTAATTTTTTTTTTAGCACAACTATTATTGGATGATGGCTCGGAATCCTCGGAGCGCGAGTTTTTATTACTTATGTCGTTCTTACTTGTATTTTCTGTAAAAATGGAGATTATAAGACGTCTACTTTTTTGCTCCGGCAAAATAGTGCTTCGTCCTTCATTACACTAAACTTGTGAAGGTGAAGTAGGTAACGGTGTTTGGCTTCAACCAGCTAAGCATGCATTTGCATGTACCTCTAGTACGTACATTATGTCAAAGGCAAAAACATTCCTCGACTGAAATTGGTCTAGCGTACAAAGAACACATTTACGTGTCACAGAATTCGCTCTATTTAATCTTTTTCTCCCAGTTGAGTTGACATATTGCCGACAAAATGTATGTTGGAATTTTTCCAACACGAGAACGACATTAGCGATAGTTCACAAGGGCGCCGTCCGCTCGTATCGCGGCGCTGCTGTCGCTTGCATATGTGCTTGCAACATTTAACGTGCAGGAAGAAATATGCCATGTTCAGGGGAAAATAAGTTTTCTGTTAAAAAAACATTTTAAATCCAAGCTTTTGAGGACTGTACTTTTAGTTGAATAGACTAGTTTTATCTTCCAACTTAATTACATATCCATACCAAATTTCAAGTCGATGCCATTAACCGTTGAAGAGTTCCCTAATGCAGAGATGGTCCTGGCCGGAAAACCAGAATTTCACTACCATATTATGTTATTGTCACCGGACTTACGTAACCATTCAAAATCTCAACTCAATCAGATATCCACAAGTGATCGAAAAATGGTTTGCAAATTTTGAAGCCGATAACATATACAATTATACATGTTATACATATTGGGTACACATACGAACGTTACATCATGTAAGTTTAATAAAAGCTTACTGTAATAAATAACAAAGCAGCATTATCATGACAAAGCAGCACTTTTGTTTCGTCCTAAAGTTTTGAATTGAGTTTAAAAGTAAACTCATGGTTGATGATAGGAGCTGTGATATGCGTAATACCACAGAGTACAGAGCATTGCAATAGCACTGGCAGATTGTGGCATTTAAAACAGAGATAGTACCTAGTCTCTACGGACATTTTTATTATGAACTTAAGGTCGAAATTCTGCATACGCGTTTATAGAAGTAAAGTTTTCTTCGAAAATGAAGAATTTCAGACGCTTAAAGAACTGAAAATATACTACATATCTAAAAATAAATTAACATTTAACATATGGATATCAGATCAGTTAGCTGTTACGACCAAAACAACCTGTAAAATGAGATATCATTCCTAAATATTCGTTTCACAAATGAAAAACATTTTCCCAGAAGAAGATAAAACAAAAGAAATACCCCATCGAAACATAAATCTATCCTCTCTAAGATATTGAGTTACGTTTATCAATTCGGACCGTTTTTGAGAACGATCTCACGAACCAAAGGCTAAAGGCTTCAAAGGTAAAGTTAATAATTCCAATTTTGTAGGCATAGTGTATGACCCTTTTGGTATCTTTATAACACAGGCCATTTTCTTGACTTACCTACAAATGAAATACAAAAGCTCCCAAGCCAATCGTCATTTCCGATAAAATCTAAGGACAGACTGAACGTTTGCTAGTTTTCTGCATCAGTCTACCACCAGCGGCTCAGATCACGTCATCAGTCCAGTCCATCTCTTGAGCGTACAGCCTGCACTACTCCCCTTTAGATTATTTTTTATTTCCTCTTGTATCACATACTTATTACACGCATGATAAAGCTTATAGCTACACCCGTGCTCTTGAGAATACTTTTTATTGACATAGACGTAACTTTATTCGACATCAAAAAATACACTGACTCTTAATAATACAAAAAGTTACAAAAGACATACTTAAATGACAATGGCGAAAAGGAATCTGACTCAGCATTATGCCTGCTACAGTGTTGATTTTCACTCAAATCCTTGTATGTATGTATGTCAAAAACCTATTTTATGTATACGTAAGTATAAATCGATTACTAAAGTATTAAAACCAGTCAAGGCACTGGTAGTTTTTCACCATATTCAAATGCAATCCACGTGTTTGTTAAACGTATGTTGTATGTGGACGACGTAGTTCAAAACATAATGAAATGATATTACAATTTCCAACTGCAAATGCTTTTAAAGTTTAAATGGGATCGCGGACATACAAGTTTCATTGTGTTCTGAATTCGGTTTCAACGGATTTCATATTACGAGTTGAAATAACTAGTAAAACCAATGCTGCTTAATTATATTGCTTTTCGAGAGATCGGCGATTTAAATACGAAATGGGTGGAGTGATTAATGTTTAAAGTAAATCTGGTTTTACGTTCAAGTTTATCTCGAACGATTATTAATGAATATTCAAGGTTATGTATATCCACAACTCAACTACCTACCTGTATTCAACATACAATGACAATTCAAAGAATAATCCGTTAAGCAGCTGGACTTGAACCTGCAACCTCGGTAATCCGTACCACGCTCCACCAATTAAGCTATACTTGACGTTGGTGTACCTAACGAAAAATTTTCGTTAGATATACCAACGTTAAGTATAGCTTAATTGGTGGAGCGTGGTACGGATTACCGAGGTTGCAGGTTCAAGTCCAGCTGCTTAACGGATTATTCTTTGAATTGTCATTGTATGTTGAATTTCATTCTATGAATGTTTCATAAAAATAAAAACAAAAATAATCAATAAATGGATTATTTTTATTGACCTACCTGTATCCACATTATATTCTTCTTCTTAAAGTGCCACTTCATTACTTGAAATTGGCCGTTAGTTCTGAAAATTTCTCTGTCTTGAGCCATCCGGAACAGTCAACATTTAATAACACTGTAGGTACTTAGTTAGGTACAATCACGTCAAAATAAATAATACGCAGTTTTACCTACTGAAATACCTTATTCTAGAGATTGTATAAGCAATCACAATTTCGGATGAAACATATATTTTGTCTGCACTAATTATGTATCTACACACCTAGTATAATAATTACGTACCTACGGACCGGGAGACGAGCTGTCGGCAGGCCTCCAACAAGATGGAGCGACGACCTGGTAAAGATCGCGGGACCGCGGTGATGCGGAAAGCACAAGACCGGTCTGAGTGGAGAGCCTTGGGGGAGGCCTATGTCCAGCAGAGGACGTCTTACGGCTGACATGATGATGATGATGATGACACCCAATATGTGTAACCATATTCTTTTCTACATTTCTTCCGCTTTAAAATTCAAACTACTGTCTATTGCAATTTCATGCAACCTCGTTAAAACTCCTTGCCGTTTCTCTTTTCCATTTCAAACAACATTACAGTTCAATACCCTGAAAACAACGGTAACTGCTACTAAAACTGTGAACTATTAACTCGGCAATTCGGTATACAATGTTATTCCGATATTATTACCGAAGTTGCACTGAGATTTGGAACTAAAGTAAACAAAACTCAACGGTTGTATTGTGGAGTCGGCGTGAGAAGCGCCGACGGGAATAAGGCACTGGTACCTTGTGCGAGGTCCGTCCGGATCGCTACCACCATCTGACCCTTTAATGCTGCCGCTAAGCAGCGGTGCTTGTACTGTTGTGTTCTGGTGTGGGTAGAAAGGCAGTAGAGGCATTTCATCTTATCCCTCTAGGTTGCAACACATATACAATCTCTCCGGGGCTGCGGGTGGTGGGCAGTGATGATCACTTACCATCAGGTGACACATTTGCTTGTTTATCGTCCTTTGTCTTATTAAAAAACCAACCAACTTTGAAAGTTGAACAGCCCAAGACATTTTTATTTCTAAGTTCAAGGCTGAATCGATTTTATGGAACTTAGCTAAAAACCATCTGGATTAAACTAGCTTTTGATTAAAAAAAGCCGCGTCCGAAACCGTTCATCCGTTTAAGAGCTACGATGCCACAAACAGATACATATATACACCCATACACAGGTCGATAGGCCACCTTTCAATTTCTTTGTGCCTTTTTTCTGTTTTCTTTGTTAATTTAAGTGGTGTTCATAAAAGAGTTCTTGTATTGTATGAATAAGTTCGTGTCTCCCATACATGTTGTAAAACGTCCATCTCTGGCAGCAATTCATTTCGCAAAACTTAAAGCTAGCGCGCTCCACATTTATCATAGCACCGAGAAAAATATTGCAGAAAGTCTAGATTAAAACATCCCGTTCCTTTTCCCGGGAATCCAGATAACCAGTACCACCTCCTTTATATCTATCTCCTTATTGTTCGAGAACTTCCTCTGCTAGTTTCATATTATTATCCTCTTTACAAGGTTCTTTTTGCGCGGTATTGTGTAACTTTTATTCATTTTACCCGCATTGTTGTTTCACTTTGACGTCATGAACGACTTCGTACATAGATACATACATATAATCACGCCTCTTTCCCTCGCGGGTAGGCAGTAACTATGGCTTGCCACTTGCTACGATCCTTACACACCTCTTTAGCCTC
Source organism: Clepsis dumicolana (assembly GCA_963691665.1). Classification (NCBI taxonomy): domain Eukaryota; kingdom Metazoa; phylum Arthropoda; class Insecta; order Lepidoptera; family Tortricidae; genus Clepsis; species Clepsis dumicolana. Next base: position 10,931,631 of record OY829520.1, on the reverse strand, counting down.
CTCCACATTCATACATCTCTTCATACACGCTCGCCGGTTCCGAGTACTACGCACCTGAACTTTACGGACAATATCGCCGATATTGTCGGCGTAAGTTCTCCTAGGGCGTCCTCTACCGGCTCCACCACTCACATTCGCTCCGTAAATACTTTTTTAGTCATTCTTCTTTCATTCATCCTCTCCACATGACCAAACCACCTTAACATCCCTTTTTCAATCTTAACAACCACATCCTCTTTCAAACCACAGCTATCTCTAATCACACTATTTTTTAATCTGTGTGAACGACTTCGTGTATTTGTCTAAAGGTCGTTGGAATATGCTTGTCAGAACCAGAGCGCCTAGTGTAATCGCCGACCAGGCCAAGAAATACGTCTCGATCGCGTTCGCGTTTAGCAATTCTCATACTATTTGACACCTTAACGCAAACGCGATCGAGACGTATTTTCTGCTTTTTGATTACACTAAGGGCACAGAAGGTTTCTTGTTGACTGACGTCATGGTAAAGTCACAACGCCTTAGAGCCTTAATACATTAGCGATTTGCGAGCGAGTGCTTCATACTAATATCGCTCGCGGCCAACACGTTGCATGATCGCCTCAATACAAAACTCGCTAACTAATCGCCAGTGTCATAAGCAGGGATCGTGAAACACGAGCAAAATTCATTGAAGTGGTTGTCATACGTCCATTTCAATCGATTTTGCTTGCATGTTTCGATCCCAGATAAGGCTCTTAATTAAGCCAGGGAAAAATAGAAGCGGCTTTACTTCAGACCGCCATAAAGACTCGTTAACAGTTCCATTGTGATCAACTACAACAGTATAGACCGATCACTAGATTTTACTTGTAGATTTAAAACAGCATAACAGCCATTTTTTTTGCCGTTATAATGACACTTAATTCAAAAATATACCTAGACGTAATTTGGTCAATAAGTATCAAACAATCACAATATTTTTCGAAGTAAGAAGTGACAGCATGTGAATAAATTTCTACAGCAAACATGCATTTAAAACATTCTGCTATATTCTGTGACTTATTATTTAAATTTTGTCGTTCTGTTACGAGATTGCATGTGACACGCCATTACGAAGTTGTGCGAATTTTCAATTCAATTGTTTGTTTGAAATTCTCTAAGTTTGAGAAGATTAAACTTTTATATTCCTGTAAAAAAAATCACAACGATTTTCTAAACTTTTTAACATTAAAAAATCTCCTAGTCGAAGACGATTTCTTATTAAATTGATTGAATCAGGCGTTCCTTTGCGGAAGTCCAAATCCATGAACTAAAAAAAAAAATCTAAAATAAACGATTCTTGACCCATAATAAAACGTTCTCACGGTAAACTTCATAACTATTTTCCTTAACAAACAATGCGATGTCACTATGACGTTTACTGTGAAAAGGTCCACGGTGGGTCAGGTATCAATTTGTACTTCAGTACCTACATATGTAAGAGGTATGATTGAGGAGTCTACATCTACACACACGCATAAAGTACCCACTGAGTCTTATCACGTGGTCCGCCGTTGTCATGACACCGCGGTCCATGTAACAGCCTTGCAGAGAGCCTTATTATACATCATGCTCCGACTATTGTCGTGGTTGCGCTCCGTTGTACTTGTACTGATTGCTTGCTTCTAGTTTATAAGGGGTGTCCCGTTTTATACAACTAATGCTAGTTAAAATAACTAATTTACTTGAATTAAGATTCTGTAAAGGAATTAAGATTGTAAAACATGTCGTAACTTTTTATACCTACTGTCTAGAAATCATGTTCATTTCAAAGTACAATATCATGCAGTACAATGTCATGCAATACAATACCAATCAAATGATTAGATAACAGAACTTGAATGTTATCTAACCAACTTAGAAAAATTGAAAAACCCCCGAAATTTTAATTTCAAAGTTCTAGTTTGAAAGGGTATTTCAAAAAAGGCTGAACCGATTTTTATGAAACTTAGCTAGGAACCATTCATACGTCATTTGCATACTATATAGCTACTAGTAGCTAGTATGCCAATGCCACGGACGCATACACGGATACAACCGCAAACACACACAGGTCAAACTTATAACAGCACTCTTATCGCGTCGAGGTTTAAAAATATCAAACTCAGCTTAAGTTTTTCAGATACTTATACTTACTCGTACATGCTTCTTAATGACTATTTTCTTTTCTAGCAATAGTACCTGAAACAATAACCAATACACTATATAAAAACTGAACACGAAGATGAAAGGGGCTCGTCCCGCATAAAACAACATCAGCCGGAGCAAATCAAAATAATAGGAAACGTTTATTTACAGTACGAAACCACGAGCGTTATTCTATAAATTACAAGGTAAATGTTTCCCTTTGATTTTCCGCCCCCCATAAAACCAACAGGAAAAATGGCCGGGGGAAGTTTCCCATAAATAAAACCATTTATGAATCGGTCCATTTTTCCCGGTGCTCCCCGATATTTTTAATTAAATCTATTGTTGCACCTTGCCATTCATGACTGCGAGTGTTTAGTGGAACTTGTTCCGAGGATGCCCAGCCTCCCCTGATAATTGGCTGCTTTCTCCCCAGTCTCCCCGCGACACGGGCCCTAATTGAATGCGTTGACGGACCCAACGGACTTGAGTGCCTGCTTTATTACTTTATACATGCTAACGTCATATTTTTGTTTGTTTTGCGAAAAAATTGTCTTCGGTAGGGACTTGTCTTTTGATACAAGCAGGTAGGCAAGTGTTACTCTATCACTAGCTTATGCCCCGCGGCTTTGCCCCCGTGAAATATTTTAAAATAGGCTAGTTCTCAATCCCGTGGGAATTTCGAAAAAAAAACCTTCTTAATGGACCTCTATGACATTCAAGGTATGTGTATCAAATTTCAAATCTTTAGCTTTAGTGGTTTAGGCTGTTCGTTGATAGATCAGTCAGTCAGTCACATTTCTGTTGTATATTCTTCATCATCATCTTATTTAAGAGTGGTACTCTTGTCGATGCAGTTGTCTCCAGTCCGTTCTTTCCAATGCAAGTTCTTTCACCTCCTGATACGAAACAACGTCTATCTTTTTTTTTTTTCTTGTTTTTTATTATTCTATCATAATTATGACGAATAGTGAGGCTCGCCTGAAAAATATGCGGGATTTTGGATCTCCAGATAAAATACACGTCTAAGTTAAACTGTTTACTAGTATTGGAACAATTCAGTGTTCAAATTCCAAAATAAATAAATATCATGGGATAATTGATACCAATTGACCCAGTCCCAATTAGGCAAAACCTGTGTTATATGGGTACTAGACAACGTATGAATATACTTATAATGTATACATATTAAACATCCAAGACCCCAGAACAAACATTCGCATTCAAATATTAATCTACGGTTTCGGCGAATTTCTAAACATTGCTATTAATAATATCACAAGGGGTTTTAGCAACGCGATAATACTTCTCGTTTTCTACTCGTTGAACTAAATCACAAAATAAGACGATCAAAGCGCAAAATCAGAAACTTATAAATTGGCCCGTGCTCGCTATACTAGATCTAGACGTTATTACGAAAGAAGTACAAATAGTTGCACCGCTTGTTTTATTTACTCTTACACAGCTTATAGAACCTCGTCTAGTCACTAAGAGTATGGCTATCCTTTTCTGAAGCACTGGGAACAAAGGAGACGCGATAAACAATCGCAGAGCAACGTTACGTGAGCCGTTCTGGGAACTGTTGCGCGGTCGCCGGCAACAGATGGTGACCATTGGCTACTGACATCAGCAATAAACTGAGGGATTTGCTGCAAGCCAACGTTTTGTATTGTTAAACGGTTTGACGGAGGAAGCTGAACAAGGCAATCTGTAAGAAATGAGTACACAATGATGGGGATCAAATAAAGAGAATCCTCGGATAAAAGAAACCATGGAAATATAATAAAAGTATAGTCGACCAAGAAAGTCCTTTACCACTTTTCAACCTTAATGCCATAAAAATAGAGGCGAGATCCTTTAGCTGTTGTCTAGTTACCATAGTACAGGCTTTGCCTAGTTTGGGACTATCTGCGGAGGTATCAATTGTCCCATGACATTTATTTGTTTTTAATTTTATTATTTTGTTTTCGGCGACCTTAGCTAAATCGTCAGTCATGCATAAAACATCCCACAATACGTAAAAAGAAAATAAATTCTCTGCTACATCTCTCTTAAAGTTTTAAAGTTTCTGTTGTGGGTGTGGGAGAGCCATACTGTAGCTATTTGCTGCCGCACGAATGGACCGGCTCGTCCGGGGAAGTACCACCTAGAAAATCGGCGTGACGCAACAGCACGCCTGTTGCGATTCGGTCGGTCAGTGAGTGCTGGAAGCCAGATCCCCTCCCCCCCCCCCTTTCCTCTATCCCGTTTCCTCCTTAAAGGCCGGCAACGGACTAGTGACGCTCGTGGGGTTGCTGGTTCTCATGGGTGGCGGTGATCATTTACCATCAGGTGACCCGCTTGCTCGTTTTCCTCCCTCTTTCAATAAAATAAAAGGTTTTGCAAACAAAATCAGTTAAAATAAAACACTTGTATGTATGTCCCACCATATCGCATAAACGCTAGAAATAATTAAAATGAGATATCTGAGTGCGGAAGCAGACTCGGCGGAAGCGGCGCGCGCTGCTATACCGGAAGCTGTCGGCCATATTGCCTATTTATGAGTGTTGCTAGTGCGAAATAATAATAAGCTGGCAACTTTAGCGAAATTTTGTAACAGTTTGAGGGAGATTTAAGCCGTGGAGCGTTAGGAGACAAGACAGCAAACTTCGAATAAACTTCAACCTTAATAAATTAAATCGTAAGGTTTAAAAACTTTTTAAAAATTGAGGGTTTACCCTCGGACGCTCCACGGGTTAAATAGTCATCGACTTTTAGAGAGTTAGAAGCAAAGAAATTAAAAGGGTTTTACGCGTTTATTTGGGAAAGTTAAATCTTCAAGGGACTATTAGGGCATATTAAACTATGCAATTTTTCGAAATAAAAAGTAGCCTCTGCGCTATTCTGAAGTACAATAAGCTTCATAGGTACAGGTTTCGTTATAATGCACCGTCAAGACTTCACCCAGGGGTTGAGACAGTCTATGTGAGTACCCAATGACAAGTTTTTTTTTTAAATAGAAATAAAAAAATCATTTTCCCATTGATTTTCCCACTGAACAGAACAATGAACAGAGGCAATGAATGTATGGGAAAATGATTTTTTTTAAGTAGAAGTTTTACCGGGGGGTTTAAACTTGCTCAACCCCTTACTGAAGTCTTAATGGTTGAATAAAACGAAACCTGTATGACTATGAAGTTCAGAGAGTAACAAACATCCAAACATCGATACATCCATCCTCACAAACTTTCGCGTTTATAATATTGCTATTTATTATTTTATAGTCGGATGAAGCTTCCCTGGACGAAGCTAATTTAGTTTTTCTATAAATCAAGGCTAGAGCCAACGCGGCGGCGAGATAAGCGCGGGCTCATCTGGCCCCAGCCTGATGAGTGTCGTGTGCGTTTGAAATGTAAATGCCGACTACACGGTAGTTACAGCAACTATAAGACGAAACAGTACGTTAATCAAGGTTTAAGTACAGAGTTTAATAGTCTTGCGTACAAAAAACTGCCAGTAAAGTGGTCTGGTCTGACTCTTTTTTATACGACAAGGGAGGCAAACGAGCAAGTGGGTCACCTCATCAGGTGACCATCGTAAGTGATCACCACTGCTCATAGACCCCGGGGGTTTGCAGATGCGTTCCCTAGTCTACTATTAATTATTTACTACTAGCTGTTGCCCGCGACTTCGTCTGCTTAGAATTTGTTTATTGCTATACCGCGGATATACGAGGGCTGTTTGATAAGTACCTGTTTATGAAAAAAAAAACATTTTTTTTTGTATATATGCATTTATTTTTCTACGTAGCTTCGCTCCCGCTCTCACTTTGCTAGCTGCAGCGCAGTGGTTTGGTACTTATCAATGTTATGTCTTGGAGGAAGCGTTGTATATTTGCATACTTTTTTATTTTCCTTCCGGCGGCGTAGTGGTTCGCTACTTATCAATGGCTTGGAGGAAAGAGTAGACTTAGTGTTCTTTTATGGCGGGGCCGCGCCCCCCGAGCCCCCCTCCTTCCTTCCTGCGGCGTAGTGGTTCGCTACTTATCAATGGCTTGGAGGAATGAGCAGTGTTAGTTTGCTTTTTATGGCGGGGGGCTGCGCCCCCGAGCCCCCCTCATTCCTTCCGGTGGCGTAGTGGTTCGCTACTTTTCAATGACTTGAAGGAATGAGTAGACTTTGTGTTCTTTTATGGCGGGGCCGCGCCCCTGAGCCCCCCTCTTTCCTTCCTGCGGCGTAGTGGTTCGCTACTTATCAATGGCTTGGAGGAATGAGCAGTGTTAGTTTGCTTTTTATGGCGGGGGGCTGCGCCCTCCGAGCCCCCCCTCTTTTCTTCTTGCGGCGTAGTGGTTCGCTACTTATCAATGGCTTGGAGGAATGAGTAGTGTTTATATACTTTTTAAGGAGGGGGGCTGCGCCCCCCGAGCCCCCCTCATTCCTTCCGGTGGCGTAGTGGTTCGCTACTTATCAATGGCTTGGAGGAAAGAGTAGTGTTTGTGTCCTTTTTAAGGCGGGGGGCTGCGCCCCCCGAGCCCCCCTCATTCCTTCCGGTGGCGTAGTGGTTCGCTACTTATCAATGGCTTGGAGGAAAGAGTAGTGTTTGTGTTCTTTTTAAGGCGGGGGGCTGCGCCCCCCGAGCCCCCCTCATTCCTTCCGGTGGCGTAGTGGTTCGCTACTTATCAATGGCTTGGAGGAAAGAGTAGTGTTTGTGTTCTTTTTATGGCGGGGGGCTGCGCCTGCTGCTGCTGCGGCTGCTGCTCTTTACTTGCTGCAGGTGAGTGGTCCGCTACTAATGCATATTCTGGAGGCAATATCTTTTTACACTTCTTGTTGCGGGGGGCTGCCTGAAAGAGGCCCCGACAGTACAGGAATCAAACGGTTATGAAAATAAAATTTATGTATGCTCTAATGATCCTCTACTTGAATAAAGGCACTTTTTTCTGTAACATTTAAAATCCACCGCTATCTTTGTTCCTACTACACACAATAATGAGGTACTATTAGTAAACACCAAAGAGTTTATGCATATGTCCCGTTTTGGAGTAAGGTTAAAACTGTAGATCTATGGTTAAAACAAATGTCATAGTGGCAGAAGCGTTTACTTCATATCACGTTTGTTGTTATTCAAATGATTGTATTTTTTGCTCTCTCTCTGTAGTTATTTCTTTAAGGACCTTGACGACTACTGTGATTTTACTTGTGCGATGCCGATAATTGCACTCTGGATCGGATTTACAATTTCGGCTACTCGATTGCGGATGATAACATCAAGACTAAACAGTGGCATCAATAATGCTCGTATTGTGTGTTGGAAGATCTAATGTTTTTAATTGTATAACAGTGCATAAATGACATAATAACTGTTTTACTATATTCTTTCTTTCTTAAGTCTCTAAAAATAGCTAAATATCCATTAAAAAGTAAAACCGCCTTCAAAAAAAAAAAACCTTAGAAAAAAAAATGTAAAATAATCCTCTAAAATAATAATAAATAAATAAAATGAAATAAAATGCGTTTATTTGGACAGCAGAAACCAAAGCCTAAAGTTTTATGGCCTAGCACTAAGCAGCAGAAATATGAAGTCAGTGCGGTGCGAGCGGAATATTCTTTGAATGAAGAGAAGGTTCCACGGAATTGCGCGATCTGAATCGTTGCTGATCGTATGACTGTGGAACCGAATCACTGCAAATGTCACATTGACGTACCATACATCTGCCAAAGAAATAATTTTGTAAATTTTGTTGTAAAAAGGTTCCTCGGGGGTACGCAATTCCATTTTCTCAAATCGACAGCAGCAATTAACATTGTCGGAACTACATTTTGGCAATTTTCGTTTTATTACATTAAATATCTTAAAATAATGTTATGTACATCTCTGCGAAATTTGAAATCGAAATTCATACTGTAACCAATGTTTTTTAAGTTAATATTGTCGGATATGTTCACTGCGCGCCATTAATATTGTTGGATAATATGATCAGACATTGGTCACGGGGCGCGGGAGGGGACCGTCGGCGCGCGCGGCGGGCGGATCTGCCACTACCAACTTTGTTAGCGAGAGGAGCGCACGCGCAATTTTCAGTTTTTTATAATTATTATATTTAAACGTGTTTGATCACAAATTCAAATTTTTTCGTTATGTCGAGGTCAAGAAGAATATTAGATTTATTGAATCCACCTGTGCAACACGAAAATGCGTCAAATTTTGAACTAACGGTCATTACTGGAGAAACAAATAATAATGGCAGGAAGAGAAAAAGTAAGTACAGAATAATTTGTATATCAAGAATTGCATCATAATGAATGTAAAGATTTTGTGTTGTTTAATTGCAGGTATTTTTCGTTTACTATAATGTCTAAAATGGACAAATCTACACTAAACCGACAATAACGTCGTATGTGCCAGATACAACGATGTTAATGGATTATAATTTCATTGTCTTCGTCGGATGTGTCACATACTACATTATTGCCTGCTTGGAGATAATTCCATTATGTCGGATATGGTACTACCGACTTTGATACTTGTTCATTTGTTACGTGGTATAGTCGGATGTACCACTTACTACATTATTGCCTGCTGGGTGTTTGTTCTATATATTGTCGGATATGTCACTACCAACTTTCTTACCTGTATATTTCTTATTTGCTACTATCGGATGTACCATATGCGACATTATTGCTTGTTTAGTGCTTGTAAACTGCTAGCGAATATGGTGCTATCGACATTGTTATCTGTTGAAGGCTTGCACAGTTATGGTCTTATCTGGTAAAAAGGGCGATTTGATTAGATTTTTTTCATTAAGCTCTAGTTACCCTCTTCAACATCACTTGCTTGCTTTGCTTCTTAACTTACAATGATTAATAATTTATTTTAGGGGAATCGCCTCTTCCTGAAGACTATGATGAGGAACTCATAACACAACTGGAAGATCTGCTTGGAGATAATTTTGATAAGACTATGAGCCTCGTGGAAGATATTCCTGATATAATAAATCCGATTGGTATGAATACAGTAACTAAACCAAATACACCTACTACTCCAAGCTATCCTGCTCCGAACATGTTACCTTCAGCAGCAAGTTATAAATCGCCTCAAGATCTGGAAACTAATGAAAACGAAGATTCTACACACTCTGATAACATATCAACACCAATGCCGTCACAGAGTCCTACTTCTTGGCTTCCCGATGTTGATAATGAAAACATTGAAACATCATTCCAGATCTCTTCCGTGATTGATGCTTTTTCTACTTATGAGGTGTATGAAAACATAGGAACACCGTCTGTGGTCTCTACTACAAGTCAAGCTTGTACACCATCTTCTACAACCAGTTCCAGAAAAAAAACTTTTAAGACTGACAAGGGAAAGAAGCGCCTTTTGCATAGAGAAAGATGGCTTACAGTTCAAAGAAAACTAAAAAAAAACATCGGTGAAGAATTTGTGAACAAAAAGGGAAAGACAGTCGAAGGAAAAAAAATAAAGGATCCCTGTGCCAATAGCTGCAGATTGAAATGTACCCAAAAGTTATCAGATGAAGATAGAAAGCTAGTATTCAAATATTTTTGGCGTTTTGGTGAAAAAAAAAAACACTGGGAATTCGTTATTAAATACACAAAAAAGATTCCTAAACGACGCCAAACAACGGAAATAACGAAGCATGATAGGCAAAATACTTACCAGTACTTTTTGCCGGACGCAGAAAAGACGCCAGTGAGGGTCTGTAAGACGATGTTTCTCAATACTATATCGCTCAGTGAACGTGTGGTTACCACGGCATGGAAGAAGTTTGATGGAAACGCGTTGGTAGAAGATGATAAAAGAGGTCGTTATAAGCATGAAAAACGCGTTTATAATGCTGATCTAGTCAAAAGTGTATGCGACCACGTGAGCTGTTTTCCAGTGGTTGAGGCTCATTATGTTCGCAAGAACTCAAATAAGCTTTACCTCGAAGGTGTTGAAAGTATATCGCGGATGTTTAAGCTTTACTGCGAATGGTTCGATCCCAGTAAGTATTTCTCAAGAGCAACTACAAAAAGGCAGTACCGACATGTAGTCAATACCAACTTCAACCTGGCCCCACATAAACCTAAAAAAGATAAATGTGACGTCTGCCACGTGTTTGACAATAAGTCTACTTGCACGGATGAAGAGAAAGCTGCGTTGGATTTACATCAACGTCGTAAAAAAAGAGCACGAGAATTGAAAAAAGCCGATAAGAAAGAGGCTCAAGAGAACAAAGAGCTCCTGGCTGCAATCTTTGATTTTCAAAAAGTTTTAGTAACCCCTTTCGCAGAAGTTAGCGTACTATACTACAAGAGGCGGTTGGCGACTTTGAATTTCACGCTCTATGATATGGCTTCCAGGATAGGTAGCTGCTACATGTGGCATGAAGGTATCGCCCGACGTGGATCTAGCGAAGTATCAAGTTGTCTACTCAACTTTATTACAGGCCATGCTGAGCGAGGCATCAAAGAGTTTCGGTTTTGGTCTGACAACTGCGCAGGCCAAAACAAGAATCGAATCGTGTTTTCGCTCTACATGTTTGTAGCAAAAAAACTCGGAGTAACTGTCATACATCGCTTTTTAGAGAAAGGTCACACACAAAACGAGGGAGACAGTGTGCACGCGACAATAGAACGAGCTTGCAGGAACAAATCAATTTGGACGCCAGGAGAATGGTACTGCTTAGTTCGTTGGGCGAAATCTGAAGGCGACCCTTACGTTGTGAAAGAAATGAAACAAGATGACATTTTCGATTTTAAGGCCTTACTTACGAACAAGAATTGGACGAAAAACACTGAAAATGAAAAGGTGGCGTGGAACTCCATAAGAGAGGTCAAAGTAAATGCAGGACAGAACGATAGAATAGAGTACAAGTACGACTTGGATCAAGACGCAAAAATAATTGTGGTGTTACGATCCGGCACTCGGAACAAGAAAAGATTGGAAAATGATCTGGAACTGAAGCCAGCGTATCAAGGACCTTTACCAATCAGTAAAGAAAAATTCAAAGATTTGACAGATCTCTGCAAAGGGGGAATCATTCCTGAGCGCCACCATAGCTTTTATATCCACCTGCCTCATACTGACGCTTCTAATCTCGTTCGTGAAGAAAGCGAATCAGAGTAGGAGTAATTCACATTTTTATAAAGTACATTTAATTTTAACCCCTCTCTTTGTTTAGCCCATTATAAAAATAAGACTTAGTAGATAAAACTTACCATGTGCTTACAAGGCTGTGAACTTAAAGTTAACTTACTTATTATAGATACGAGAGATAATTAAATTTCTACCTGAGTATGTTGTTATTCTTTAAATAGTGGTGATCACTACTATCAGGTGACCCACTGCTCGTTTGCCTTTCTCGTCGTATAAAAAAAATAAGTATTCCTACTATAATACGTGCTACGAAAATTGTCCAGCGCGAATGTTGACTGAACTGTTATGGTACCTGTGCTCAGCTATAGTACCTACTTAATTAGATTATAATAACACTGACTAATATAATAAGACTGATCTCGAATAGACCATTATAAGATTGTTATTTGTTTAGTTGTCAACAACTCATGTTCCAAAAATGTGATGATGACTCTTATCTAAAGTAATGTCTTTGACGAAAATAGATATACTTAGAAAAATAAACCTAGATACGTGTTGTTATTTCATGTTCTAAGCCCTAAACTGTAAAAGTAACGAGGAAGCAGTTAGTTTTTGTGTTATAAAACTTTTGATTTTAACTTAGTTTCCAATAAAGAGTTAAGATTCTATTTGTGGTTTACGTTATTATTTTCTGAGTATGTGAATATCTTCCATACAAAAACTCAAACGAACCTAGGTATCTATTTTTTTATCATTTAAGTCACCCAGGTAAAGCTAAGAAACGTCGTAAAAAACCTGAATATTAAACAATCAGTTTACTAGATACTAGACTATTTTAATGTCGTAAATCATCATACATCATTATCAAAATCGCCTAAATATTATTGTTAAGTGGGACATACAACAAGAAAATATTAAAAAACTACGAATAACAACGTAATAAGAGGCACATCCAACATAAGTGGCATTTCGAAGTGCATGCAATAGTGTGGTATGTGCCTCAACCGACCAAATTCGGAAGTTGAAGTCCAGGTAACAATGTCGGGTCTACCACATCCGACAATATCGCTGAGCGATTTTGGGGTTAACAATGTTGCATGTGCATTTTCTCAAAATTCCTAAATTCTTTTCAATATTTGCTCCTAAGACTAAGTAAGGAAACTAAAATTATTATATCATACCGGATTTGGTCAAGGTACGTTGATTGTAGTTCATTTTATACACATTTGAAACTTTGAACGCCTGTCCTGGAAAGTAACGATTTTTCACATACGACAATGTTAATTGCTGCGGTCGAAATTATCGTTATCCCGCGGGATTTTTGCTGTTTTCAGGGATAAAAAGTAGCCGATGTTATTCCCGGATGTTCAAGCTATCTTTTTGTCAAGTTTCACCATGATCGGTAGGGTGGTTTTTGCGTGAAGAGGTAACAAACAGACAGACAGAGAGACAGAGAGACAGAGTTACTTTCGCATTTATAATATTATATATATATATATAGTTAGGATACCTGTTTGTAAATACCTACTGTAATATTTTTATTATTTTCAGATGATTGAGTGCGATTTTTTTTCATTATTCATTTGATCATGTATTGTACGATAGATTATACGAACTTTTTTTTATTAAAAAAAGACTGCGCCATATTTTCCGCGGTGCATTCTTCTTGGGAACCATGATCTTTCAGAAAGCGCTGGTTGACTGAAAAATTTACATGCAAATTTTGAGAATGACTACTCGCAGCTGTCTAGCTGAGGCTTTCTAGATAGCTTCATTGGGGTTTTGCAACTAAACTGTCTACTGCGAACAGCGGGTAATTGCCACGTATCTTGAGCGGTATCATGTACGTTCACCAGATAATAGGTTCCAAGCCCAGCTGTGACAATTTTAACTACAATGTAATTTATGCAAAATGTTGTATTTATACAAATTCAACAACTCGTTCATTAAACTCAGAGGTAAAGAAACTGAAACCCCTCATCCTTTCAGTTAATAAGTCTTCTAAAAAATAGACTAAGTTATAGTATTGTTTTACAAAAATGGTGTAAAATATTAATATTGTCTAAAGTAGGGAAAAAATCTTATCTAAATATACATTTCTCATCAAGATTCTGGGAATTTTAGAAACATTAAAATATTTTAACTTTGAACTGTTATATTTTTAGACAAACGTCGTATTTTCCAGACTGAATACCTACGTTTAGACAAATATTTTAACGACTCAAGAATCTTAAGATAAGTCGACTTAAGATTAAGAACTAGCTTTAAATTAAGTTATTTATTGTGAAATGAAAACGGCTCACTCACGTATACACGTATATAAGTCGAGTTTAGCCGGACATGTTTCGGACTAATTCGTAATCCTTCTTCTGGGAGCAGAGCCGCCGCGCGTAGTGTGCGTCTCGCTGCCGCTGGGTCGTGCGCTCCCAGAGGAAGGACTACGAATTAGTAGTAGTATGTACGTGTGTGATCCGTTTTTATTTCAGTATGATTGAGTCTCACGGTAGTTTCATGTCAAAAGTGGGTAATTCATTAGTTTTATTACTTACCTCGCTTTGTGCGCAATACACATTTCGAGCAGCAAATAAAAAATAATTGCGCAACACAACCTCACCACCGCAGCCAGAAACCCAAGACATTTCCTCAGCCAAAGCATTAACTTCAAACGTTACCAGCTCAGGAAAATAAACAGAAGGGCATAAATATTCAAAAGGTGCGTAGCTTCTGATGAAAAAGGGGCTTAATTCAAATTCACGTAAGGCTGTGACACGTCACGTTAATGACACGCTTGGCTAATGAACTGAGGTATTACTTGGTGGGAGTTCATTTAAGAAACTGCCACAGGCAGGTAGAATGTCTGATGTGAAACTAAACGCTCTGCCGATGTGTTTACGCTCCATACGGAGAACCCATCTTGACTTCTCCTGTAAGCAGCAAACAGAATTCTAATTTACCTACGCTTTCTGTCAGTAAAACCTCGTTTTTGTCTGAAAGGAAACAATGGTGAGATACGATTAACGAGATACTTAAGGATAAGTACATGATTTTGGCGTAAGATCAAGACACTCAAGGCCAAAATATACATACTCCAGACACATAGAAAAGGTTCCTCTAATTTTAGTAATCTAATTTAGGTATTTGTGTTATATTGAATATTGACGGCTAGGTAGCCTAGTGGTTAGAGAACCTGACTGTGAATGCTATTGTTTTTCTCCAGCTTTGGGTGTTCAAAATGTATACAAGTATGTTAATCCGTTGTCTAGAACACATAGTACAGGCTTTGCTTATTTTGGGACTAGGTCAATTGGTGTCAATAATTGTATGTAAATCCTTTATTGCACATAATACTACAAGACAATGTCCAATGATATTTATTTATGTAATTGTCTCGTTTCTTAGAGAATAGCCGGGTGCCCTTGATGATAAATGATCCAGTGTCCTAACATTTAATAGGATTGTGGCAATAAAGTAGAATATTTCTAAAAATATTATGATAAAAGAGTCTAAATTTCCAAAATGTTAGTCTCGAAAAGAATTTAAAAGTAGCGTAGAACAATCTAGAGCGAGGAAAGTTGGCCCACTCGCAAAGATATCTAGCACTGAGGTTTCACGCAAAGATCTTACATCGGTGAATAAATGTTAGAAGAACCTTTTACCGTGATTTTATGTGACCGTTCGGTCTGGTTCGGCTCGGCGCTATGGCGAGGTGCTACCATGGTTTTTGGGTCATTTAGGTTTCATTTTAAAAAGTTTACAGTGAGTCAGTGACGTTTGAAGTTTTGCCGGGTCTGGTAGTTTTTTGACATTATGTTTAATAACATCACATTTTTATGTTTGGGTCTCATCTTAGAAGTGAACTTTGACCCAATTCCAGTGGTTAAATTGACCCAAAATTTAGAACACTCCAAATACTACGACGTAGATATACACGTTACAAAAGTCCAATGACAACGCAATAAGCAAAAAAGGTAGCACTCAATTTTTTTTGACAAAAGCTTTAATTTTCTCTACTTGTTCCCAATTTTAAAGGATATAATTTGAAACCCATTTTCACATGTAACTCTGCGAACATGTCCACCTCGTTTAGCGGTAAAGCTTTTATGTTAAATGTTTAAATCGTGCATGGAAGCTCTCAAAAGCCTTCATTCAAAGCTGCTGGCGCTGAAAGGCAATTGATATGAGTTACTACGCTCGATAAAGCTTTTAAAACGCTATCGCGGTTATGCGCTTTCAGCGTAAAGATAAAGCGTATTTTCGATTACATTTTGCATACAAATTAAACACGGTTTTTATTCCAAAAAAATATTTGTTCAACACAACTTTGAGTCAGCTTTTTATAACGGCAAAGTCAGTAAGATGAGATATTGTCGCTACCAACTGTGGACTGAATATGCACAGTTTAAGAAATTGCAGGCGCGGTACTGGTCTTGGGAAAATTAATCCTAAAAAAAGTTGTTTTCGAAAAATATTTACATGGGTACCTGGACTTGCTGAATCCTTTGCTGTAATATTTGTTTTACACCGTGTATATTTATTTCCTAAAATTTTAATGCTCACACGCTTAAAGTGAATACAAGACGTGGTTCCATAGTTCTCTCAAGCCAGTCTTAGAGGGAGTTTTTATCTAGGTTACTCGTCCATCGGTCTGGCTGTAATATGAAAAGTTCCCAAGTTGCATCCAGATTGCATTCGGAGTGAAATATTCTATTTCCCTCGGCGATTATTCTTCAGTGAATGGCCGTCTGAGATTTCGCGTCTCTCAAATGGTTTTGAGTAGTGATAAATGGAGCTTTGAAGTTTTTGAAAGTCTTCCATAATAAGTATGTAGATGAGTTTTTAAGATTATTTTAAATATGTACTAGGAAAATTTTGTGTAATCATTAAGTAAAAATTACTTACCACTACACTGTGCATATTTTCTCTTCGTGATCATTATACCATTATCTACTTAGAAAGTGATTTTTTTTGCTCGTCAGTGTAAGAAGCGATATAGTTCTAGTTAAGTACTTACATAGTTGCATTTTCCACTGTCAACCTGACTTGCCTATTTTTATTAACATCCCGCTAGCGAACAGATAAACATTTTGTACCACACGCGGACGACGTATCACTGTTCTACATCGCGCTAACAAAGTTTCTTAAGTCGGGTGCATAAAGAAAATTTAAAACACTCTTCCTTAGGCCTTCGATCCCTAGGCATAACATCTGTCTGGAGAAAGATCTATCTATTGGAGTCTTCCCCAAATATTATCTACTTATCCAAACATCAGTACCCTTTCCAATCTGAAGTAGTTCTACAATATAGGGCAAATAACACAAACACTAGTTGCACATAGAATCAGGAGCTAATCCGTTTAGGACCCCGAAAGGCCATAAGCTCCGGGACTCATGAAAATGTATCAGAAAAATCAAGTAGCTGCCTACCGACATCTCCTGCTTAGACGCGGTGCGAGGAATAAGATGTTTGCGGCGAATGTTAAACGTGGGACATGTGAAGTTAGAAATTAAAGACCTTAAAGAAGCATGGCACAAACCGTGCGAAGTTCAAACTGCGGAGAAGGCCGACCCCAGGCAAAAGGCCTGGATACTGAGTTAAGAATTGGGCCTCATGAAGCATCGAGGCGGAACATTTAGCTGGCAAGACAAGCGAATGTCAAACATTTCACTCGCATGAATGAAAATGACACCGAATCAACCAGAAACGTGTACGACTGCAAGATTAATTAATTATCTTTTGA
This sequence comes from Clepsis dumicolana, assembly GCA_963691665.1. Classification (NCBI taxonomy): domain Eukaryota; kingdom Metazoa; phylum Arthropoda; class Insecta; order Lepidoptera; family Tortricidae; genus Clepsis; species Clepsis dumicolana. Next base: position 10,914,667 of record OY829520.1, on the reverse strand, counting down.
TTTTAGATAGCTTCCTTTTGCTTTTTTCACTTTTTTTGCTGAAATTGTTTAGTATTTTTTCACAGATATCGGAAAGCACAAAAACTTTTCATATTACCTTAATTAGGCAGTGAAATCAATCACTGGAAATTATGACGTTAAAGTCGAGTAATTCAATACAAACTTCAAATTAAGCGATCGTTTTGACATTTAAAAAAAAAATGCTGATTTAATCAGCTATAGGCATGCCCTTTATGACGATAGGAAGTTTTTTGTTCTTGGACGAAAAATACGCAACTTTTCTAAACAACTCTCCTTTAACTTGCACCCTAACCTACGGCATAAATATTCAGCGTGTGGCGAAGATCTCTTACTAATGAAAAAGGGTCACGAGGTATTTTAATTCAACTACGTGTTAAGGATTTTGCTGGAATGCCCACGTAGGGGTCTTGGGTGACGACGAAAATGAATTCCCTGTATCTTCAGGTTTTTAACCGTTGTGGAAGAAAATGAATGGGTTTTTGGCCGCCTTCTTAACGGTTTTGAACCCATTGATTTATACATTATATATTTTTAAGTATTCATTTGTGTACTGAATATAATTTGCACAGCCGCGATCATGCGTGTAAGACAGCTGTACTTCTATGTATGTTTCCATGCAGGACCTTCAGCTCCGCTACCATACGAATCAACACCATATCACTTAGACCCAGCTAATTAAGTGTCTTTTTTTTTTAGTTCATAAATATGGACCTCTCAAAGGTAATGCCTCATTAAATCAATTATTAATTTGTATTTGAAACGAAGACATGATATCACAAGGATCCTGTACTATCAGCAACTGTTATAACATACACATATTGTAAGGCTGAGCATTATGAGTGGCTCTTCAAAGAACAGCCTAAGAAATTGCTCAGCTAATTAAAATTCACGAACCTGTTCACAGTTCAAAGGCTTAAATTTGTTCGTAATATCTGAAACACTCTCATTTAGAATACAAATTCATATAATGGAACAGCAAAACAAAGACTCCATTAAAACAATTTGGTATTTCATAGAGCACTCCAAGACCGTCAGAACCATTTTGTACCCGAGACACTAAAACAATGAAAGCAGAAAATGCAAATCGATGTTGCGCAAATTGAGGCCCAAAATACTTTAGGCATTTATGATATAAGGTGAAATTTTTGCTGAAGCCACTTTGCGGGGACAAACCATGATAGAGGAAAATAGTTTGACTTAGCATCTGTGAAGAGTCTCACGCAGGTTTGTTTAAGCCAGGCCTAATACCTGTACCAATAAACAGTTCCATGGCTGACTGAACGTACAAACCAACCCACTAGAGGCGAGGCAGGGAAGCTGATAAGGAACTTAGTCTATTTTGTTTTCTTCGGGGGCAAAACTGCGGGCATAGACTAGTGTTCGATATTTATGGAAAGTGTCTGTGTAAAAAGTTTGTTGATAATTGGTAATGTTCAAACCATTTACCTACTTAAAAAGGCGATGGTAATCAAAATGAAAATTTAATAAATCCATAGCAAAGCATGCAATAGACATAATGAAAACGGTATATTGACCGCGATTACCTTATAGGTTTGATGAGCTCCCGATATTTCGATGCTCACGGGCAAACTGACGAAACGACGGTAAACCCAAATCATTTAAAACTGTCAGAGCAAAGCAAGGCTAAAAAAAACACCTTGCTTAAAGGGAAGGTAAGCCTACCGCTGTCACGTTGTAATCCGGATTAGGAATACTTCAGTATAACTATACGGAAGCAAAGGTTAAACGATAACACCTCTAAACAAAAGCTTGTGACTACGGTGACACGGTAGGAGGTTATTTCAAATATTAACTAAGAGAGCCGACACAATTTGTGAAAACAATAGGCGCCGAGATCCTTTGGAAGCCGCTTAGGATTTAAGTGTGTCGTGCACCGGTATTTTACTATTGTAATGGTATGTTACGAGTTTTATGTAATACCTGTTTAACGTTGTGTTCTAGATTGAATTGGATTATTGTTAAGCATTGGGTACGAATACGAACTTTGATAGTCTTTAAAATCAAAAAGAATTTTGTTATATTTCGATCGTCTCAGACTCTCACATCCACCAATCAATTATGAGGTCTTTTTGTGAATATTTTTCGTTTGACACCTATAAATTTTAGCGAAAAGAAATCCTAAATGTATTTCATTATCTTTGACATCCGGGACCTCCGCCTACACCTGGTATTATCTGGTAGCTTAAATTTTGTCGCTAAATAGTTGAAAATTTCGCTTTAACTTCTAAGGTTTATAGTACGTGACATCACAGTGACTTCGCTCATTTTGGATAATCCGTTACAAACACGAGGTAGAGAGACACGACAGTAATCTCATATTGCTTCAGCCTTTACTCTTGTAAATCTTTTCACCACGCGAACGAAAAATAATAATTTACACGCGCGGAGTATTAACGGCGGGGTTTAGTGCTTGGCGGTTAGAGTTGTCAACGAAATAAGTGCGATATTCAGTTTATAATATACCAAGTGGCGATGGATTGAAATATTGCAAGTGATGGCGAACAATGGCCGTGGCGTGTGGAGAATTTGACAAATTGAGTAATTCGATATTTTGAAATGTGATATTTGCGGAGGATTTCAATAACGAATGAAAGGAATTTCGAGTGCAGAAATTAGTATGGTATTTATACTTGCTTCCCAGATACCTTCGAAATGAGGTGTAGTTCCAGACATAAAGGGCTGGAATAGAACGGACTGCATCGAAAAGATGAAAACATTAGGCTGTAATGCATGACTATTATAAAGTTGTTTCATAAATAGCTTCTGACGCCAGTTCATGTTTTAAATAAGTTTTTTGTTAGCAAAGCTAAAGAAGAAGCCCCGACCCGACACGTTTTACTTGTATTTCCCCACTTATTAAATAACCATAAATACGCTTATATTTGCACTAAAAATATTTCAATTCAATACAACTTTAGCTAGCACAATACCTTCAATAAATATACAGATTTATATGTCTGTCAGTCGTAATCTGCGCCGTAATAGAGATCTATAAGTTAACCTCGACCCGTATTTCACAATATCCTGCAATAGACCTCACGTTAAGATCTCTGCCCCAATAATTACTGGGGGCTAAGCGTTAAGACCCGAATTCCGTGTTAAGCGTCCCTCAGGGATACACAACGAACGTACATTACCACCTCCTAACATAGGCCTGTCTAACAAGAAACAATACCCCTTCAACGGCGCGATTCTTACTATATTTGGGGGGTAGGGTAGGTCAAAGTTAGTTGGACTCGGCCATAAAGGTCCTTACAAAATCTTGGGACAAGCTACTAAGGTCTTACTCAAATAATGTTACAGGACGTTACGATGAAGTGATGTCATTGTTTTATCCTCCTCCTATTCAGAATCTTATTACTACGTGGTAAGGTTTACATTGCAGTGAATCAACGACACCTCTGTTAGTAAATCAAATTGAAAGCGCGTTGAATTCGTGCTTTGAGAGAATTGTGAGAGTTTCCCAGGGGCTGGGATTGTTTGTGTTTAGTAATTGTAACAATCACTGAGGTTAACTTTGTTAAAGCAATTATTTAAATAACTAAACAGTTAGGCTAGAGAGGATGTCTCGGAATGGGGATGTAATCGTATATAAGATATATCTTATAACCACGATATAATATATACTGTCCTAGGAATGATTAGTCAAATTTGTATTCACGGTCAAGCATGACTGTGATCACGATACAATCATATACGAAATCATAAAAAAAAAACATTACGGCTTAAATGCTAATTAAGATCAATCGTAATCATACTGGAATTCGGTCAGTTTTTTTTTTGTCAAATTGATGACTATTGAAAACACAATTATTTGTCCTTCTGCATTTTCAAAAATGTAATCAATTTTATTTTGTTCTTTGAAACTGCTGCCAACGAATTTTAGTAGGTGTATAACGACTGAAACTCGTATTTTCTCTAAAAAAAATACTACAACGCATTCCTTTGAACACGGGAATTGTGAAATGGAACGCAAACTATTCGCCAAGTCTAGAAAATTCCATGTCGAAATAAAATCAAACTCTCGTACAATATTTCATCCACAATAGATGATCAGTAAAAAGCTTTGAAAAATCAACCAAAAAAGATTGTGAAGCTTGCGAGGAATGAAAAAACTTCGGAACTCTTTTAGACTGAAACTGTGCAATAGGTGTCTGAATAGTTGGTTAAAGTTTGAAAACCTCAAGTCGAAGAGAATGGGAAAATCAAAGGCTGCCCTCGCGAGTCCGCAGTGCTCAAACTTTCAACCACACTTTAAAGTGCTACGTATTATGAATCTCGTAAAGGATGTGAACATACCGTGCTTGAAAACTCAGACCCTTGTTGGAGCACGTATCTTGTTTGAAGTAGAACTTTTAGAGCAATCATTTGGTGACTGTTACCTATGTACTTTAAATAAAATGCAGTCATGGAATATTTTTGAGCGGAAGACAATAATATACACTTAGTAGAGCAAAGGTGTATAAGAACGAATATGTCGACGATCGTAATAAGTGTGGAACTCTCATAAACTACGGGCTTATAGCTAGCTAATCTTCATAAAAACAAAGCAAATCACAACAAAACCCAATCGTCTCCCCGAATTTGCCCAGATGTTTTTGGACAAAATTCCGAATACTGTACATTCGTAAATTACTACCCGGACCGTTGTCCGGATATTTTACCGGTAAATCTCGTCCGGGATGATAATCTAGCGACTGCACAGTCAGCTATGGCCAGCTCCCAGCATAACCTGAACTCCCAAAGTTCCTACTTTGAAGAACGGTGAGGAGCAAAGCAAACTGTTTGCAGAAACAATCAGAGGTCTGGTAACAATGGACGTTCGAAACTGGATTCCGATTCAACTATTAATATAAGTGGGGCTGTCAATACGTAATGGCAAATTTTGAGGATTCCTTCGTGATGACAGTAATATAAATTCAATCTGTACCCTGCGATATAAACCATTCTTGCGATTTATTAGAATTGTGTTCTGTAAACGAATTTTGTTTAGTGTACATCTCGTGAATAGACAGACTGTAATAAAACTCAGACGTTTTGACTGTATTTAGAGTTTAAGAGTTTTCCTCACTTGTCCTCACTTATTGTCATTGTGGTGCCTGTGCCCAATAGTACCAAAAATCGGATTGTAGCTAAATATTATATTTCGTTAAAATAAAATGTTAACATATTTTTTATTGGGAACTTCACACACATCATTGAATTGCTTCGCAGATGTGTGCAGTTTTCCTAACGATGTTTTCCGTCACCGAAAAGCTCACGATAAATTACAAATGCAATAAATTGTAAATGTGGGTCCACGTGGGAACTTATAGCCCAAGCCATCTCATTCTGAGAGGAGGCCTGTGCCCAGCAGTGGGACGTAAAAAAGGCTGGTGATGATGATGATGATGACGATATTTTTTATTCAAGATCCTTTCGTGACATTTCATAATTCCCTAGTTTCCTTACGAAGACGCAACAACTCGCAGGTACCAGGAGATAAGCATGGTTGAAGAGGTTATCTTGAATTTTGGAGATGCACTCAGAAGCAGGCGAGCGTGCCTTTAGGACTCGTAAGAGTCGTAAGGGCGACTAGAGGGTAAGATAAGTTTATATACTGTTAGTGTTTCGGCTTCATACATTCAGCGCGAGGAAATTTCGATAAACATTTTCTTTGTTGCAAATTATGATTGATAATAATCTGAGACTATGAGATCTAATTGATAGCGTTATGCGCACTCAAGTACTTAAACAATTAAGCCTCAGGACAGGTTGCCCCTGTATAGAATGAAGTTTGACAGACGACTGTTATTTGCGCATAACGACTACTTGCGATTAAAACACTTTTTACTGTCAAGCATACAGATTGAGGCATAAATGCGAATAGCATACGAATGCGAAAGCTCGAAATTCCAAATGTGACACAAGGCGTGTCAATTATCACAAATGACATCACGGGCATTAATAAACGTCAAAATATGATGTTTCTATTCATAACCTCAAAACGAGAACCCGCTGGGAGCAACTGTGGCGCACCTAAACCAACATTTACTGACTAACAACACCCGACGTACTCGTAAAAAACAATGTTAATAACAACTGTTTTACAAAGGGTTTAATTAAGTGATCTTTAACATGCGATGTTGTAAAGCCCGCAAGTTAGTGCCGGCATCCTGATTCTAGTGCTGCAGTAAACTTCTTTATTGTATTGCGGATGGAACATTACTTCTTAGGAAAGTCAAGTTTATTTTGATTTAAAGTACCAGAGTTTGCATCCAGCTTGTTAGTGTCTAAAGAAAACTTTGAAGGAATTCTAGATAACAATTTTGATGTGCTTGTAATGATTTCATCTACGTAGACTTCAGCTACGGCGACCCTCTTCAACAATCCAATCTCTTATAGGTATTTCCTAACACGCGTGTTTAAACGAGCTATGCTATAAACAAACCTAGAATCACAAACGGAAAAACTGAATAATTAGACAAATCTGGGCCAAAACTATTTAGGCAGTCCATCTACAATTATCAAGATTTCTTATATTCATAAACTTCCCCGCATTAAGTCTTATCATAGCTCTGAAACGAATCCCACTGAAAGCTTGATCAAAAATCACCACACACTTCTAAAGCGCGCGGTGGTTTTTTGCGGAAATCGCAGCGTTAGACGCACGCGGTCAACTTTTGCGTTATTTGTTCAATGCTGCGTTCACCGCGTAAAACGTAATTAGATTATCTGACATAAAATGACGTGCGTCAAATGCAAAGCGTTTAACGTAGCGTTTATAGCATAAAACAACCGCACTTAAACACTTCTGTATGCGTTTTGTTAAATGAAAACACATCTGACAAACGTCAAAGGGTTTGACGTTTGCATGCAGGCCTCTCGCTCGCACAATAGCGCCATCACTGTCTTACTCCGTCAGACCCGGCGTACGGGCACAAGATATGTCTCTCCTTTATGAAAATTCGTAAAAAATGTAAAGTGTAACGTTTTAACAAAATAAAGCCAGTTTTAACTTCTTACACCAGCATTTTAATGAAGAACGACACAACTTCAAAGTTTCTTAACAGTTTTACCAGAATCAGAGCTTCAGGTTGAAGAAATCCGGTCATACATCCCCGCTCAGCAATAACACTAAAGTGTCCTACGGGATCTGGTAGATTTAAGGAGCGCTCGCTGCACCTCTTTATGTACCGCTGAAGTAAGTGCGAAATGAAAGTGTTTAAAGTGATGCAGTTAATAATGTAGGTAACAAATGAACGATTGGAAAGAATGTAAATTAAGGTTCTTGAACATTGCTGTGTTAAGAATGAAATAAGAAAAAAAGACGATGTAAAAGTATGTTGTGACCTGCGTGTAAAAGAGAGTAGACTTAAATATGGGTTTGGGTTATACTATGCGTACATTTTGGTCGCGTCTTTCCGGTTCGTTCCACAAATATTAATTTTGTGGATAACTTCAACTTTGTTGATTATTTTGTGCATGATCCGTTTGCATTTCGAAATTTTACAACCACTTTATTTTTTTACATCTATCGATTTCGCTATATGTAAAGAAGTACCCACACTTAGACTTAGCTTTCCAAACGGGGAAATAACCATTTCCCTCGAATCTCTAGAAGCTTCCCTCAATCTTCCATCTCTGTCAGGTCGGAAATCCTTGCACTTGTCGTCTACCTCTATTAATAAAGATTTCGTAACCAACGGTCCCGTAATACTGCGGAAGCCTGCGTCTCTTAAGCCTGCTTGCCATAGATTGGAGAGCCAGACTGGCTTGTTCTTTATCAGTCTTTCTATTTAAGGTCCTTGCATAGAAAATTAGCTCACGGATGATTCCATTATCTGTAGATGATTAAGGCTATAAGTTTAAAAGCTTAAACGATTTAAATGATATAACACCTCATAATCGTTTTGCTTTTGTGCCTTATAAGAGAAACCCATGTTTTTTTCCAGATCGTGTAAAATAAATAAGCGATAAGATATAACCGTAGCAGACACAATTACAAGAAGTAAAATATGATGTTCAGGGAGACGGTGTAGTTTCTTTTCACCTACAATTAAACGAAATGTTTTCTTTTGATATAGGCATGTACTCTAACTATGCTGATAACAAGAAACAATTAATTTTATGATTGTAATGCATAAGCTCCCCTTCTATATTAATAAAGTGTTTTAGTCTAAGGGCGTGTTCAAAAAGCTCGTCTTTGAGGTGCGAAACGAAGCGTGCAGTGGGGCGGCGCTTTAGGTCAATAAGGAATAAGGGAAGCATATCGAACGAATTTACCGCTGAGACAGGCTGTGTATTTTAAAAAGATGCTATTTTTCACAGAAAGGGGAAAGAAATCATCAATAGAAAAATACAAGGAGTCTACTGGTTCGTATCTTGTGCAAATGCTTTGGAAAATGAAACGCGCTAGAAAAGCGGTGCATGAGAATCACAAGTGGATTTATCATGCACACAAGGTAAGTTCTTATTAGATGCAAGCTCGTAGTACAGCAAAGTAATATGAAAAAAAAAAATCTGAGATTAGAAGTATTACAACAGGCAAACACGGTGAACACGTGAAATATTGGTGAAGACCGCGGTACATTTTAGACTGCCCCAACTGCCTGAAATCGTAAATCAAAAATACTTACGAAGAATATCTCTTCAATATCTACCAAATCAAAATAAGAGTAAAAGGCAATATTCGCTGATGAGAATTCGCTAAAAATTGCAAGGGGAATCCAATATTTCCTATTAGTATCAATGTGTTCTACCAGAGGGTCGAGCACGACTTAACGAATGCTGCGTAACGTTAAGGTTATCGTATCGAGATCAAGAAACCTCATACTTAATTTTAGTTCCTAATACGCTCACGGGCGGGCGCTGTTCCAAACGTCATACAAACTCGACAACGTTTACTATTCGATTTTACGTGATGCAGGTTTCGAAAAGTTGTGCTCGACCCTCTGTACAAGTCGGTCTTATGAATTTAAGGACGAATATAACCATCAAAGAGAGCCTTCTAAAAGTATGAATGGAGTATAACCGACAAAATAGACGAGACCTTACGACGCCCATTCTTCGTGCTTTTCTGACCCCTCAAAAGATGGCAGATAACTAAAATGAAATATAAGTCTCAAATGCGAGTTTTCGCGTAGCACCGTATTGTTAGGCTTTGGGGCGAATTGGGGAAAAATAGTTTTACCAGATTATGCCACGGAACGACTTGGGAGCTCTCTGCGGATTTTGGAGTGTATTCTATTTTATTTCAGATCCTTTGAGCCTGCTTTGACTTAGTTGGAAGGTGAGATACTGGGATATTAGTGTCAAGGAAAATATCGGTATAAATAGGCTCCCGGAAAAAGATCATCATTGATGTATCCGAAAAAAACCCGCGGTAAGTAATACTTTTAGCACATAAATCATAACACAATTTTACTTCTGATACAAATTTAATCACCAAAAGCCTTTACATTTATTATGGTATCATAATTATGTATGTGATTCATAACCTCGGATGGAGATTATGGTTCAGAATTGAATAGTACATATAGAAAGTCTTAAAATTTTAGACAAATTAATATTATTGTCGCAACCTCTAGCCATTATAAGGAATTCCTGATATTTTTCTAAACTATTTTAAGAAAGCTCATAGTCTGCTATAATGAGAGAAACTTTACCGGAGCCTTGTATAAGTTATGATATTGCCCCGACTTGCCCCCGACTTTTTCAGCAATTTATAGTTCACACACACGCAGTGGTGTGACTGGGGACGCTTTGTCATTGGGCCCTAGACGGTGTCCAATTTGTGGTGTTTGTGGGCAAGTGTTTAAATAAATTAAGTACATTACGTCTTCAAGTGAGTTGGTGTTTTAAACATAGCAATTAATTAATCACTTTTTGAGCAGTGGTTTCGTCAGAAAACGCATCCAGTATCATTGAAGCAAATCCTTAAAGATATGTCTGCACCGGAGTTCGTGCAATTTTAGATCAGATGTTCTGTAGTATCGCAGTTCGTTCTAGATGTCCTAGCAGTCAGTTAAAAGTTTTCTTTACTAAATTGGATTTCGTTGGAAAAAGTTGCCCAGAAAGAAGGTACTGCAAAATAATAAAGTACACCCAGGGTGGAAGCTGTAAGCAGAATCAATTATGCAACACATAATAGAGAGGAGCGTGAGCAAAGTTTTCAAATTACGCATACCATATTCAGGACAATCGCGACGCATGAATAGAGATCGGCTCATTATTCACCGGACGTCTAGACGAAAAGTAATCTAAGCCATAAGTCCGAAAAATAAACAAACTGCATTGTGCGAGCATCGGCGAATGAAAGCAACAGCAGAGAATGAGACGGGCAAGAATTGTGGAACGAGGAAGTGTTTGGATTTTATGGGAACAAACATTGCCGAGAAAAAAGGCACACATTTTAAGTGCACTTAAGAAGGCTTACTGGGGACTTTAGTATCAAATATTGTTTCTAATGTGTAAGCCGAAGTGGAGTTTACTTAGCTTGTTAAGAGGGATGTTGATTTTGAGCGTATTTAATACAGCAGTAAACAGATGTAGATTGAATGTTGATTTTAATTTAACACCAATGCAAATTTATGCACGCAGAGTCCATTAGGTGTAACGACATTACAGAGAGCGCGTGCTTATAAATTGAAGTCCCATTTGGAAAATAATCTGCATTACAAATAAAACAATTACCAGTAAATTGATATCCGAGCCCAATTGTTGGAGAAAAAGTCGGAGGTTTTTTTTTTTCAATTAACCTCGAAGGAGGCGAGAGGCTCAAAATCACTAGCAATCAGCGGTGGGCGAGAGGAGGCTGAAATCGAACCCCCTATTACCATAATGAAGTCGGACGCTATAAAACTCGATCGTTCCGCTTGGGGCGCAGAGCAACAGGAAGTGTCACGGCGGCAAATAATGACTTTAATCTCAATTTGTAGTATTCGATCAGGCGCCACATGGTCGATAGTTTTTAAAAGGCTCTCACTTCACCGGGTAGCCCAGTAGTTAGAGAATCTGACTACGAAGCTTGAGGTCCCGGGTTTGATCCCCGGGCAGATATTTTTATGATGATGTGTTTATGAACTAAAAAACAATTACTTTGCTCACCCGCGACCACTAATGACAAATAGTTATATCTGTGCGGCAAATGTATGTTTCCATGCAACACCTCCGCCTCCACTGCTACACGAATCAACACATGCCACACAGACCCAACTATCACCACCACCGCTATACTAAACGCTGACGCGTTTCGGCACTCTCCACGAGGCCATTTACGAAGCACAACAACAACCGCTCAACATGCCACCACTTCCACTACTGACATATGTAAACCATGTACTCAACTTAGTTAATGACAAAACCAACGTACCCACTAATATTTTATAAATTCCAAACTACCCTTTTATGTAAGTCCTAAACTACCCTTTTTTAAGAAATGAATTCCAAACTACCCTTTTTATTTTTATTTTTAATTTACGCCAGGTACCCAGGTATGATGTGTTTATCTATTAATTTGCAGGTGGTAAGACCTTGTGCAAGGTCCGTCCGGATCGCACCACCATCTTATTCGCTAATCCTGAAGCTAAGCAGCAGTGCTTGCACTGTTCTGTTCCGGTGTGGAGAGTAAGACAGCCGGTGTAATTACGGACACAAGAGGCATTTCATCTTAGCTCTCTAGGTTGGCAACGCATCTGCAAACCCTCCGGGGTTGCGGGTGTCTACGGGCAGTGGTGATCACTTATCATCAGGTTAGCCCCTTGCTCGTTTGCCTTCCTCGTCGTATAAAAAAAAAACCTTATACGTTGTTTAGTACCCATAACACAAGCTCGCTTAATTTAGAACTAGGTCAATTGGTGTCAATTCGCCTACGATATTTATTATTTTTCGATCCTGGTGGTGAATCAAGTAGGGTAGGTAAGCATTTGATTATCAGATTATCTAGTACCAGACGTTCTGGCAATTTCAGGAACATTACTGATACTTTCTAAGGTGTCATTAATAGGATCCAATACAAAGTTATTCCAACAAAAGCGATGGTAAATTGTTGCCCATGACATTTCCATCAATGTACATCCTTGTGAACTGCGAAGTTTGAGAGTAGACGACGATTTCGCGTCAATCAGAACTTTGATATGGGCCGTAATGGGATTCTTAAAGCGATTTTCTGGAAAACCAGGTTAAAGAAATTATAATTGACTGTCGATAAACATTCCTGTAAATTGGTTGGGCTTATTTACGTAATTATAGGACATCAATGTGACTTGGCTGCGTCCTGGAGGTGTGTAAATGACATCCTTGTGAACTGCCAAGTTTGAGAGTAGACGACGATTTCGCGTCAATCAGAACTTTGATATGGGCCCGATGGGCCGTAATGGGATTCTTAAAGCGATTTTCTGGAAAACCAGGTTAAATAAATTATAATTGACTGTCGATAAACATTCCTGTAAATTGGTTGGGCTTATTTACGTAATTATAGGACATCAATGTGACTTGGCTGCGTCCTGGAGGTGTGTAAATGACCAAATACGATAAATCAAAAGAACTACCAATATCTATATACGTATACATAAAATGTCGCGATCCTTTGAAATAGCCAGAGGCCCGAATACGTACTTGTATACTTGAATCCATCCTGCGTAACGTAACGTTATCGTGGGTACCGAAACCAAGAAACTTCATATTTTTAACCGACTTCAAAAAAAGGAGGAGGTTCTCAATTCGTCGGAATATTTTTTTTTTACGTATGTTCCCCGATTACTCGAAGACGGGTGAACCGATTTCAAAAATTATTTTTTTGTTTGAAAGGGTATATTTTCTAGTTGGTCCCATTGTCACCAAGTCAGGATCTGATGATGAGATCTCAGGGAAATCGAGGGCAACCCTCAAATTTTATAGGGACGGATCATGTGTTTCATATATTTTCGAAAGCTATTCAAGTACTTGCGTCTGGTAGTCATCATCTCGTGTTGATGAGGTGATGATGGAAGGTACAACTCCTTAACGGTTAGGAGTTGGAGGATAATATTTTAAATATTAACGTAACTGAAAATTGTGAAATAAAAAATCTTTTAACAAAAAGTAAAACCCGCCTTCAAAAAAAAACCTCAGAAATAAAAACATAAAATAATCCCCAAAAAGCCATGAGTTTTATGGACTAGCAGAAATATGAAGTCGGTGCTTCATTCCAAGAATATTCCGCTAGCACCGCACCGACTTCATATTTCTGCTAGGCCATAAAACTCATGGCTTTTTGGGGATTATTTTATGTTTTTTTTCTGAGGTTTTTTTTTTAAGTTCTAAATACGCTCACGGGCGAGCTTTGTTCCAAACGTCATAAAAATTTCCCGATAACATTACTACACGATTACGTTACGCAGGATTCGAATCTTCGTACTCGGGTCCCTGTATCTAGGCGTCACTATAAAGAGCTCTATGTACCATTCATTTCCTATAACACTTAGACCTCTGTTTCATACTGCTTTCTACTTGAGTTCATAGAGGCTAATTTGGCAGTCTTGGTTTTAGTTATCGTCCTTGTTCTGACGTAAGTTTACCTGTGACAGCCCTACTATAGTGGTATTAAGCAACAGGCCTATATTTTCACAATGTTTATTACGACCCGTTCATCCTATAGTTAAATTTGTTGATCGAAGGTCGCAGTTTCAAATCCGGGTTCGCACTTCTACGCTTCACGGATTTGTGCACGGAATTGAATTCCAAAATTTATCATTGAGCTAAAAGTAGTGAAGAAAAAATAATATCGAAAGGATAGCGCACATGATCCTCATTTTGAATTAGGCTTACACCCCATACTAGGCTAGCCAAGCCATGACATTATTTTTGTTAGCCCATAAGACCTCCCACTGCTGGGAAAAACCTTTATATGCATTTTGTTAACTTGCATGTTAGTATGTTCGGGGCATGTAGCAGTTGAGGGGTGCACGAAAAGAACATGTCCAGTACCTTAGCAACTTTGTATTGATTTAAACTTTCGCGATTTTCACACATTATCATGATACTCGGGACTTAATCGCGTAAAAAAACTTTTATATTTAAATTTGAATTTAAATACCTCGACGTTTCGGACGCGACGTTGCATCCATGGTCTCGAAGGGACTGAAGAGGCGGGTATCAACATCTCCTAGCTGCACGGGTTCCTCGAACTACCCGCACTTGGTCTTTTTTATCAACTTTGTTATCGCGATTTGAAAGTTTGGAACGATGTACGTATATGCATGTAATTTTCGTATACCAACATCTTTTTTTTATGTGATAAAAAAGACAAGTTTCATAAATATTTGTACGTGTAAATAAGTGGTAACTTATAGTCTGTCGAGTGCTCTACATTTTGAGATTAAAATCTCGTTTTAAAAAAAAAAGTGACTAGACAGTTACATGTTGTTTTCGTGTACTCTTCAGTTATCCTCAACCGATTGAGATGAAATTTGGCATACTTAAATTTTGTGACAGTACAATAATCTGGTAGTCAAATTCTGGTGGTGCGGCCAGGATCGTCTGCGCAGGAGGGAACTCTTCAATCATGTCATTATCATCGACTTGAAACTTGGTATGGATATGTAAGTTGGATGACAATACAAGTACAGCCAACAAATATACAGTCAAACTCAACATTACTTTCTTTAGATGTGGATAGTTTGTTTACTAACGTACCATATAGTGAAACCTTAAATATTCTTAGATGTCACTTAGAAAGGAAGCGTTTACATCCGGGGGAGGTTTGTGAGTTAATAGAATTAGTAACTTTATGCATGAAACAAAATTATTTCAGATTTAATGGTCAATATTATTTGCAGAGTGATGGTTTAGCAATGGGGTCACCTCTTAGTCCTTTAATGGCTGACGTTTTTATGGATAACTTTGAAAAACAATATATAGTGGGGAACAGCAATTTAGTATATTATTATAGGTATGTTGATGATTTAATTTTATGTTGGAAGGGGAGTATGAGGCAGCTAGATTTGTTTATTAGTGCTCTCAATAACAAACATCCAAAAATAAAGTTCAAACGAGAATTAGAGGAAAATCGTTCATTAAATTTTCTGGATTTAACTATTACAAGAGTAAATAATAGGCACCAGTTTCAAATTTACCGTAAGCCTACGTACACAGATACTGTCATACCTGCAAATTCTACTCACCCATGGCAGCATAAACTGGCTGCTTTCCATTGTTATGTACATAGACTACTAACTGTACCTCTTTCGAAAGAGCATTATGATTCTGAGTTACATACTATATATCAGATAGCAACAACAAATGGTTATAGTACAGCAATGGTTAATAGTCTGGTTCAAAAGAAGCAGGGACGGATAGTGAATAGCATGCTTTACTCTGCGTTGCCATCTCAGCCTACTAACAAATTTAGATCTAGTATTACTTATGTTGGCCGGTTGTCTGACAAGATTTATAATATTTTAAAATCAAATAACATCAATGTTGCCTTTAAGACTACTAATTCTTTACGTTCTAGACTTTGTAATAACAAAGAAAAGGTGGATAAAGGGAACAGGTCGGGCGTATATAAACTCACTTGTGGCGACTGTAGTCAAGTATACATTGGACAAACCGGTCGAAGCTTTGATACTAGATTTAAAGAGCATGTCTCGTCATATAGGCATGATCATCCAGAGAAATCAAACTTTGCCAAGCATTTATTAGAAACGAATCATTCGTTGTTAGACTCAGATACGTACGAAATTTTACATTATTGTGATAAGGGTTTGCGGCTATCGGTTTTAGAACAATTGGAAATAATTAGGTACAACAACATGGGGTCTATTATTAATGAACAAGTTAATTTGGTTTCTTCGCCTTTGTTACGACTTGGTTCTAATTTTAATAATGTGTCATAGTAATAATGAGAACATGACTTCTCTTTTTACCGTACTCGGTTAAAAATAACGGGGTACCTGGCGTAGATTAAAAATAAAAATAAAAAGGGTAGTTTGGAATTCATTTCTTAAAAAAAGGGTAGTTTAGGACTTACATAAAAGGGTAGTTTGGAATTTATAAAATATTAGTGGGTACGTTGGTTTTGTCATTAACTAAGTTGAGTACATGGTTTACATATGTCAGTAGTGGAAGTGGTGGCATGTTGAGCGGTTGTTGTTGTGCTTCGTAAATGGCCTCGTGGAGAGTGCCGAAACGCGTCAGCGTTTAGTATAGTGGTGGTGGTGATAGTTGGGTCTGTGTGGCATGTGTTGATTCGTGTAGCAGTGGAGGTGGAGGTGTTGCATGGAAACATACATTTGTCGCACAGATATAACTATTTGTCATTAGTGGTCGCGGGTGAGCAAAGTAATTGTTTTTTAGTTCATAAATATGGACCTCCGCAAAGTAACGCCTGATTCAATAAATTATAAATATACAGTCAGCAAAAAAAGCCTGTATTAAAAGTTAAATAATTAACAGAAAACTTTTTCTTCTTGACTTGAAACATATTTTTCCAGACCGTTTATAAAGAGAGACACACACACAGTCCAGGCTATGTTAAAGGCCATAAAAAGCAGGCGAGTCGTTACTCGCAGACTAAACGTTTGGGGACACTTATCGTCGAGATGTATGAGGGGGGGGGGGGGAGGTTCTCTAGTAGCTTTGATACAACACTGTTTTTGTGTAGGATTATTTCTTAGTACTCGCAGCGATGGAAGCGGTAGGAGGTCTCACGAATTAACGAATATACACAAAAGACGTTCATATTTTAAATTCAAACAAATATTTAAATATTTTGTCAGAAAAAGGTGTGAAGTCGGACTGAACTTAGTACCCCTTAACTCGCGAAACCCAATTGAAACCTAACCTTTTCATTAAATTTAAAGTTTAAATGTCTCAAAAAATACATACAGTGGAACGTAGAACCTCCTCCTTCTTTTTAAGTCGGTTAGATTCAACTAGCTTTCGATTTAAAAAAAAAAAGCGTCCAAATGACGGACACACAGATTCACACGTAAAAACTATGACACCCCTCTTTTTGGGTAGGGGGTAAGAAACACGGAAACAATTATAAATAACTGTCGGCGATCAAAAGAAACAACACAAGAGTTTAAACAAATCCAGTTTTACATTTTCTAATTTTAAAATGATGCACTTGTATTGCTCAAAACATTCTTGGTTGAAGGATGAACGTTTAACAAAATTTGTTTATCAAAGTGATTTTTTCGGCTGTTGTCGCTGGCACTCACTGTGATTTCCTCTATCGTTATAACTGTGACATAATACCTGCAACAAAAAAAATGGGATAAGTAACAATTTCATTGATTTTGAGTTAATAGGACTAGTTTATGCAACACCGAATAATCAAATCAAACTACGTATTTGGCAAGTAACGACTCGCCTGCTTTGCGATACAGCGAGAAAGTGCCAGCATCTTTGGGACCATGCCGCGGAAAAATTTTATATGTACCTAATAATATTTGTAACATAGTGGAAGTTTTTATATACAGTCAAAATCTTTTTATATGGTACCTTAATAAATTGTAATATTTGGCAATCGTGTATTTTATGAAAATCGTATACAAATAACCTTAAATAAAGGTGTGGTAATGGAATAACAGTGTAATAGTGCATGTACGCCGTCACTCGCGCACTCCATAAAGTAGATTAAATTTAAATTGACAATTCGGTTTTACGAGACCGCGGGGTGGCGCTTTTGGTATGGAATTCTGTATATTTTATCACGGCAGTGAATATTTGAATCTCGATTACTTTGACATTTTTCGGGAATTAAGTAAAAAATGTCATGAAGTTTTAAATTTTAAAATTAAAATGTAAGACATGATCAAATGTAAAAGTCATTCATACAACAGCGGTTGCCAAACGGTGTTTATGGTGCTTTGAGAATGAGCTCATAGAGAGCTTGAAACGCGTCCGAGGCATGGTGTTAGTTGGGTCTATGTGACATGTGTTGATTAGTGGAGGTGGGTGTGCTGCATAAAAATACACATTTGTCGCACAGTCGTAGCAGTCTTACACGTGTGGTCGCGGACGAGTAAATTAATTAATGTTAGTTCATTATCATTCATATGTCACATTTTATCATAGTCGACATGTACGGGAACTAAATTTTTTTCCCATTTAACTTTCGCGATATCTTACTGCGAACAGCGAAATCAGCGAACATCCAAGTACAGAATTCCCAGCTCGTATTACAGTAATATATGTACCGTGCGGCGACATTCATTATTCACAATTCGTATAAAGGCCGATGGGTGCGCGTGCATAACACCGACCAAATTGTACGCTCTCAAATGATTTGCCTGTACATTTGTATAAGTAATTTGTGAGCGCGTAATGAATTACCAAGAATGTGTTATGCGAAATGCGTTCGACATTTAACAGGTTTAAAAAACGAATAAAAAAAATACAGTTACGCTTATATTCGCTTCACAGTGACTTGAAAGATTCTCAAGTTTAGTTTGATTGAAACGATCAAAATCTTTCTTGGAGGACCTAAGTAAAATCAACGTAATACCGTAATACAATGATACATAGGGCAGACCCAATAAAGAGTAGGTAAATATATATATTTTATCGAAAGCAATTCCTAAAGCACACTTTCAAACAAGTCTTTGAAAAGGAACCAATCAAAAGTAGTGGGCCAAGGATGAACTCTTAACGTTTTTCTATTTTATCCTCTTTTGTAATATTTCATCATTCCCCTTGTCAATGTCGTCTCAGATAAATGAAAACACATTTTTACGAGAAATTGATAACTTCTAGGGTTAGGCACGTTGGTAAAAACTGGAAAACTGTACTACACAAACGAACTACCACGATATTTTCTTATTTACTTACCTATAAAACTATTATAAATTCATGTGACAATACATAAAACCCTTCTCACCCTAAAAACTGTCGATCGCAGTCCGTCTTCATAAGTCGTGGTGAATTCTTTATACTCTACATATTCAGTAAAATGTCCAAAGTACAAACGTACAAATCCCCGAGGCAACGCCAATTTGTAATATGTAATGCGACAGCTGGCCGTTTCTGTACGCCAAAGCAGAATAAAAGTAAGGTTTAAATCTTTATTTTCTACTCCAAGTAAGGTCCTGTTTATGACAGGTCCACACAATTGATAGAAAACTGTGCATATTTCATAGCTTTTTTTTGTCGGTTTCAAGTCGTGAGCGAAACGAAAAAGTTGACGTCGATAAAGTTGTTTTAATTCCTTTGTGTTTCCACTTGACTTGGGCAGGTAAAAGTGTTTCCAGTCCTCTACACTTATAGACTTTTACATAGTATACTGTACTGTTTATAATACTAATAACTTTTCCTAAAGTACTTTCACGGAAAAAACCTCAACCTAACCTAATCAAACACTGACAGTTTTAAATGATTCGCGGTTAACTGCATTAGACATAAGAGATAAAGAGAGAGAGAGAGAGAGAGAGATAAGAGTTAGAGGAGATTATAAGGTAATCGCAGTCAATATCCCGTTTTCATTATGTCTAATCAAACACTTAAAATAAAGCTATAAATATTTTATCTTTGAAAGAAAATGTATGGTCACAGACAAAAGTAATATGTCACTTTTATAGGTACCATGTCCACGTGATACATGATAGACAAAATGTGCTATGTTACAGAAACATGAAGCGGGTATAATGTCTAGACTATAAATAAAGTGACAAGGTACTTTTTTAGCACCGACGCAAAAAGAGGTGTGTCATAAGTTTAGCCAATGTATCTCTGTATGAGTGTATCTGTTTGTGGAATCATAGGTCATAGGTCGATTTTTATGCGTTTTTTTTAATCGAAAACTAGTTAGTTTAATCGAGCTAGTTCTTGGCTGAGTGTCATCAAAATCTTGTCAACCGTTTTTGAGATATCGAACTATGACATGAAAACGTCGGGGTTTCTTTACCTTTCTAATTGTAAGTTGGTTACTTTAGATTATTTATCCTGCTTAATCAATCTGAGAAGTTCAACTGTTTGGTATAATACCTCCCCCATCACGGAAACAACAAACCAAATTAATTATTGCTTCATTTTAATGAACACCAAACTTAACAATTGACTCACTGAGCAACATATCGCGAAGTTCCCAAGTTATTACCGAGTTTAACTCGGAGGGTAGCTATGGGCCCCCGAAGACCTTTAAATTTGTTGCTGGGGGCTTATTATGAACACCTACCCTCTGATATTAAAAATGAACAACATGACGAAACGTTTGGTCGTCGATTGAAAGACCTTTTGTTAAAAAACCCATTTTATTCTGTAAACGAATTTTTAAACATGACATTTTAATTTTAATTAGTATTTATTGACATTATTTTTCACCTTGACATGCATGATATTGTTAAATTATAGATTGATAATGTTAATGTATATTGATTATATTTATTTTGACGATCCCTAGTGGAGAACATTCTTTGTAATTCTATTTTATTTTGTATAATTTTGTTTGACATTTAATTCTTTGTTTATTTAATATTATTTCTTAATAATTTTTTGACGATTTCAATATTTAAATTCTTTGACTTGACATGTGCAATTTAATGTAATTTTATATTGAAATAAATAATCTAATCTAATCTAATCTAATCTTATTTATTTATTAGATGGACAAGTTTCAAGTCGCTGTCGAGGTTGGTTTGAAGGTTTGCCGTCAAGTGGTTTCAATCTCTTGATTCTTTTGCTTTCCTGTTGTTACCTGTATTTCAGTTATATTTTTACGCACACGTATGAAGATCAGTTTTTATCTCTGAATGAAAAAAAGTTCTTCTGCGAGACCTGTGCTGAATGGACTGGATCGCCCGTCCTTCCATCCTCACCGCCTTGATGATTGGCATCGTCTAATAGTACCGTGAGTTTTAAGCTGGAATGTCTTCCCTCACGAAGGTCTACCAGCTTACTGCGGCCACATTTCCAGAGCGGTACAACTTAGGGTCTTTAAAAAACGAGCCTAGGTCCCTATTCCTGGCGTCCTTGGGCGACGTTGCTCGTTTGTACCCTCTTACATAAAAAAAAGATGATGATGTACGTTACGTAGGATTCGAACATTCGTGCACGGGATGCGTAAGAGGCGTTTTATGACGTTAAAATTATTTCCTGAGGACTAAGCCGCTGGCTTATGACAGTTTTCAACTAAATTTATAGGCCTTATAATTATTAAGTTCATGACCAAATAAGTTAGAAGGCCGGTGTCGTGTCGTATCAGGAGGTCAAGGAACTGGCTCATAGGAGAGATGATTGGAAGAAACTCCACCGACAAGAGTGTAACTCTTAAGTTTGATGAGCTTTTTATCACGATTAGTTTAAAATTCAATTTAAATGTGATGGAAAGCGCTTTCTAGCTTTGCAACTCAAAGGCAGTGGCAGTGCAGCCGCATTACCATCACAAACACCGGAATAACGCAATTTTCAAAAGCTCATCCAAATGAGAGACTTTTGAAGCTCCAGAAGTGTGAAATTTTGCTTCATTTCTATTTAAATGAATAGGATGTAAAATATTTGAATAATTGAACTTACATTTTTACAGTTATTATTTTTTATTACAACTAGGCAACTGGACAAGTGCAAGTCGGATTCGTACATGTACCAAGGGTTCCGTATTTAACACTTTTTACGTTTATTGTAATACAATAAAGTAATCTGTTGTTGGCTATGATAATTCCTAACAACAAATAGGCCTTAGACACTAAAGATGCAGCCCTCTGCACGGCGGACGGACGGACATACGGACAATGGAGGCCAAGTTTAGTACCCTGCACGGAAAACTGGAAACAGCGTAAAAAAATTAAAAATAAATAATAAAGGAACTAATCCTCTTTTGTCAACATGGATTGCCGAGTAAATTTATTTTGGCGTGCACCTGAACGTAAAACTCCAAGTCGTTGGACTAAATTTTTTGGCAAGTGAGTGTCTCAATCTCAAACTCAGACTACTTAGAGATTATCTGACGTTATTATAATAGCTTTTTAAATAAAACAAAAAGTGATCACAAGTCCATTCCTATTTGTGGCCAGTATGAAAAAAATCTTGCGAACGCACCTCCCGTATTTGTGACCCACAAAAAAAACACTGGCAATAATACTGGCCATAAATTCCGAATTGACAACATTTCATATTTTTCACACCTGGAAATTAATATAGGTATTGAAAGGGCTTTGCCTCCTGAACACACCACTATGTTTATAAAAATTTAATATTACTTATTTTTTTAAATACAAGAGAATAAAACAAAATTACCAATTCTACCAAAATTACGCAACAATGGGTGTAGTACCTTTGCCTTTTTCAAATAAACCACAAGCACAACAATAATTTGACATGACACATATTATGTTTGACAATGTCAGATTTGACATCTTGGGTTTTGTTTTTTTGATCGTGACAAGACAAAGGCAATTGATCCATCGTAGTGTAGTTTCGGAGTTATGTCCTTTTGTAATGAAATGTTGTCAATTGTTGACATGAAAGCTACATAAAAATATTGAAGAACGTGTGATTGCATTCACGCAATTTCGCGAGTGGCATCCTTTCGTGTGAACCTCCGAGGCAACTTTGAAAGGTTTTAAATTGAATTCGGATTTAGCTCTTTGAATGTTTTGACGAGAAATGCATCTTCGCTGGATTCCTTTTGAGGGCACGTTTGCGACGCGGCTTGAGGTCATTACGGAATGGAAGCTTCTTTAGCTTTAGACGATTTTATGGGCATTCAAATATTGCCTTCGTTCAGTTCATACATTCGTTTTCAAAGGTAATTCAAAGATTATAAATACAGTTCAAGAGCGAAAAAGCCTTTAGGCTTCTGTAGCGATATGAACAGACCGGTTTCTAAAGATAAATTAAAAGGAAAGGCGACATAGAATTTCAGCTTTCTTTTTCCCAATCTAAAACAACCACAACGGCTGGTGTAAGGCCTCCTTCAGATTTTTCTATTTCTCTCTATTGTGAGCTATTTGCATCCAGTTTGATCCTGCTACCCTATAAACTATAACTGACTTTAAAGTAACTGCGGGTTTTGCGGGTGGTAGGATCTTGTGCGAGGTTCGTCCGGATCGCTACCACCATCTTACTCGCTAATCCAGGCGCTAAGCAGCAGTGCTGGCACAGTTGCGTTCCGGTGTGGAGATTAAGACAGCCGGTGTAATTACGGGCACAAGAGTCATTTCATCTTAACTCTCTAGGTTGGCCACGTATCTGCAAACTCTCCGGGGTTGCGGGTGTCTATGGGCAGTGGTGATCACTTACCATCAGGTGACCCACTTGCTCGTTTGCCTTCCTCGTTGTATATAAAAAAAACCGAATATACACCAATATAACCTACTTCAACTGGACAGACATCCGCTGCGCTCAACAGCTTATAGCCTTCTATATAAATAATCGTACGTAAGTGTAGTTAGGCCCAACCACGGCGCCACAACTGAATCACTAGAATGTCCCAGTAAAATACTCGCTCCACGCCACGTAAATCCGTAAAATATACCTCTCGTAATGGACGATAAAGCAAATTGTGAGCTAAATACATCATGGGGATACGGTTAAAGTTTAACCGTAACGGTGCACCTGATATAGTTAAAGGGACGCGGACTGAATTTGAATGGTGAGGTTTAGTTTTGTCGATGCGTAGATACAATTGGGTGTGATATTCGCATTGGTTACGGAATATGGATGGGGAAAACTACCTGAAGATAGTATGCGTCATTATTTTGCAACACTTTTCTTCAAATAATTCTTGTTCGACATTTCATTTCGAATACCTTACTTCAAGTCAATCTGACCTCAACAGCGCTTAAAACATAGTTAGAAATTTTTGTAACGGAGAATTTACTTACATGCAGTGAAGTTAACGCTAGTTAAATAAATAGAAGCTTATCAACAGGCTTGTCACTTGCTCAATAATTTAACATTGTTGGCTTTAGTCAGACGAAGAGACAGAAACGCCCGTGTAAACAATATTACTAACATAATTTCAATGGCTTTAAAGATCCCTTTCCCGTAAAACATTGACCTCTCCAATCCGAAAGCCCACCAGTGATCCAGAAAAGCTTTTATCCTTTAAATACCTCCCATCCCGTCCAGCGCCCCATCGGTCGTAGTATTCCCCCATCCCGAAACCATACGTCAAGGGGAGTGATGGCAGCCATCAGTAGGGCACCTGCAGAAGTCATCATTCTTTATAAAGGCACCGTGCATGTCGGGTAGAATTGTCCCTTTCATGCATCACGCGATAGTGCATACAAATCTTTTGAGGGCGCAGTTTGATTTACGTTTACGAAGTACGTAAGCTGGTACTTAAAAAGATGAAATTTTAATTTATTATCTGTTTAGGCTAGGATGCATGTACGAAGGTTTCGATGGTACGTGTATGTGTCGCCTGTTGTTGGGAACGGAATGTTAAAAAGCTATGTATATTTTTGAGTGCTTACAAAAAGTACCCAATAGTAACGGTCTGTCTATCATCTAGTATGGTCAAGCGGTAACTTGTGTTAAATTTAAAACGGAAAAAAGTAGTATTTATGACAATTCCGAGTAATAAACAGGCAATCGCCAATTGCCTTCAGCTTCGCATTACCATTAATAGATTGACACAAACCATCCATTTTATATCGACGGACCACGGCCATCATCAATAATGCCGCAAGACCACAAACGCATTACTTTATTAGGTGCGCAGGCGTCGATACATCAGTCACAGTCTCCTGGGGCGCGTGTTACAACCTATTTTACCACAATTTGCTGTCCCCTTACGTTTAGCGAGTTGGATGTAAGTGAGAAGCGAAAGGCTGGTTACATTTTCAGGATACTGAGACTATTAATAACTGAATCGCTTTCTCGAAGAACAAGAAATATATAAAAGAAGGAAAGGGTGAAAACAATTCTACGAGAATTGACTGAAGTTTACACAAAGAAGTTTAAAAATTCTACGAGAATTGACTGAAGTTTACACAAAGAAGTTTCATGTAATTAGTATTTATTTAAATAGGATGACACTCGGGTTTTGCTATAAACGGCGAAATACATGTACTTATACTCGCGTATTGTCTTTTGGGTACCTAACTTAGATTCGCCGTGAGCTTGTAGACATGTTTTCTTAGCTTACATTCAACCAGCTTCTACGAGTTCTTGAATGGCATTCCCACAAATATTTTGGTATCTCCGTCAGCATCAATGTGCCACGCAAACTTTTTCTTCAAAAAATGCTTTTACCCTTAGAGCAGAAAAGGAATGGACATGTTAACGCGCGATTTCCCCTCTGCCAAATCTCTAACATTAAGGCTGATCAAATTTTTTTTGTATTTAAATTTTTATATCAAAAGCTTTTGGCATTTGTGTGAAAGTTTTGTTTGTAGGAACGTAATAAATTTGATAGGAGCGTAGACGTGTGCTACGTGTGTGTTCCTCGTCCCCCTCAAAAAGTGGCAGAAAAATTGCAGTGCATAGATAAGCCAAAGGCGCCTCCCGTCTGTCTGCTTTATGCTTTTACCAAACCCGCTTCAACCAGTGCCTTGGACCATTCCACAAATGCACCGCGCCGAACCCAGGTCCCTGGAGAAAACCGCATCACTGCAGCCGGTGATTTGTCTCTGGCTAAACGGTTAAGAAATTGTCTAGTGCCAGTGGTAATGCTCGGTGACACGCCTTAGGAAGTAAGGGAAGAGTCATTTTGTAAAGAGTTTATGTTTACTTCTAACAGCCCAATATTTTAAAAAGGGGGAGTTTTTAAAAGTAAATAGCGTAAATACGCTAGCTGTTACAAACAATATAGTTCCCATTACATGAAGCCTTCGTTCAATCCAACGACACAAAACCGCGCGAAATGTTTACCAGATCACAACATTCGCTTGTTTCTGGAAACTTCTAAAACAAACGTCAATCCACGATCAACATTTTGATCAACTTCGTTTCAAACTTGCAATTCGATTTTGATCGGAAAGTTGTTGAATCTCTGCGAGTTCAGAAAGTAATTTACGACGCCATTAAAGGCGAATTTAGGTTTACAACGAGTTTAGTAAAAGAACAGCTGTTGACGCAAAACGAGACTAGCCAATGAATTTATTTAAATACTTATGTTTTCTTTAAAGGCTTATTTTCCGTTTTTTCTTTAGCCTTCCGCTTATTTAGTCACAATTAAAGCTTAGTGTAACTATGATTATGAAGCTGGATGTAACAGGAATATGACTACACGTCACCATCTCATGTGGCGTCAACTTCAATTGGGCGGGTACTGCTCACAAATTACAAAAGAACGACTATCGCAAACCCAGCATTGCGGAGTGCAGACATCGACGATCGCAAACGTAGTATTGCGGAGTGCAGACAACTTCTTAGACAAGGTGACTTAGAGGTACTTAACTTTACTCCAGGTCTCCACGGTTCTCCACCTCAAAATCGGAACACTTACTCCAAGCATTGTTACTTAGGATCAAGAAGGTGGTAGCAAATGTAGCGATCCGGAGTTCGAACTTCGGATCAACCTAGCAATGGTAAGACCTAGGTCTTACCCAAACATTTGACTTTCTAATCGATCAGTTTAAACCGAGCTGCGTATAATCAAAGCACAGGCTTGTTCTTTATCAGTGTCAATAAATCCGAGTCGGTCGCAAATTGCATCAGCCATCAATCTAAACGGTGTTACGTAGTTACGCACCCCACTACGGTCGCCATGTTTGAGGCGGGGTGGCTGTGGTAGCGGTGATTGGAATTATTGACCTGAGTTGATGTCCTCTAAGGTGAGACGTTGCGAAACAGCTTTAAACACGACGTTGTCACCTTGGAAAATCGTGCTGAACTACCTGTCTGGCAGCTTGTCCATTGTCAAGTTGTAAAAGCTATCAGCGGTTCGGCACTCTATAAGTACCGTTAGCGTATGTCCATCTGTTTCATTTTATACAGTACCTACTCGTAAGTAACTTCGGAGGCTCAGAATCAATGAAATTAGTTTGTTCTCTACATGACTAGAAGTCAAGTCTTACTTGGTTGCCAAGGGCCTTTCTTTGTAGCCAAGTGTACTTCACTCCAAGAAACTTTGACAAATTAACATGAGCAATGAAATATATAGTAAGCTTTTCCAGTAATTCCTAGTAACTTTTTAACGTCACACCACACTCCCCTACCCGCTAACACTCAGCAACACCCTCACTCCCCCAAGCTAAAGACACTGTGTTTACGCAGTTATTTCTCTTCGTTAGACGGCGATTTGTCATGAATACTTTAGCGATATTGTTTTTAGATTGAGTGCAGTCTATGAATCCCACGTTAGGGATGTTATCTCGGGAATTGATGGCCGCTATCAGTGGGGGTGACGTTTGGAACAATATGGAGTTTTGGTGATTTAGAGACAGCTGAGGCTGGCATAATTGGGCATAACGTACGGGGGTGGAGTTTAAGTCATATTTTATATATTTTTTGTAACTAAAGGCGTCTTAATGAAAAGCCCAAGACATTTTCATTTAAAAGTTCATGAAATATATGAAACTTAGCTAAGAACCATCTAGATCAAACTAGCTGTCGAGTTCGATCGAAAGACTCTAAATAAAGAGATCTCTTTCGACACAGAGACCTTATGCCTGGGGACCGAAGTCCGGAGGAAGAGAGTTGGAAGTTGTATTTATGCATCCGACTTGAGAAACTTTCTTTAGCGCTATGTAGAACAGTGACGACGTCATCCGCGTGTAGCTTTAAGGTCGCTACACTATAAACATACGAAATCATCACGAATTGAGCACATCAGCAAATATGACTGGCCCAATTCCATTTAACAGCCACTGGCTACTCCCGCCGAAATATCCAATTTGATAACTGACAAGCATGTGCTCTATCAAATTTATAAAACTACCCTCGGAGGGCGCTAAATGCTGTATAAGCAAGGGGCGCTTATTTAGTTTAGATTGTATTGCCCAATATTGGGTATAAATCGATTTGTTGCTGAGTAAAACAAAGTGACGTCTCTGTGTTGAGTTGATATAGGGATTAGGCTAGTCGTTATAACAATAATGTTATGGGCATAGTACTATCTATTGGCGTAACATTAAGCTGTATTAATACGACCAGGCTAACAGAGATAGTAAGGACATTGAGCTAGTTAGACGATTTTAACTGTTTTTTGGCAAAAAACACAAACTGTTTTTTTCTAAATTGACTTCATTTCCGTTGTTCTCTTTTTTTAATACAGCTGCAACGACCCTTTTACTGAACGACCCGAAGTAGGTCAAAAATAATCTAATTGGCTTCTTAGCGATACTGTGTGAATCTGGCTTGATTTTAAAATTGTTGTTGTATTGTCATCATTGCTTGAAAACCAAATAGTACTTTTCATGATACTTCTTCTCTTAATCAGTTTAAAACGAAATACCTCGTGGTGCCTTAAAGCCCTTAAGATACCACTTAAAGCAGCAGTTACAAGCTTCCGTGCAGCCAATCCGAATGCACTCAGTTTTATGATGCGTCCCCACTAGTGTCTGCAGGTGCTTGTGCTTAACTTTACGACTAGGCAATCTTAACAGTTATTTAAGTGAGTACGTGAGTGGATAAGCGCCTTTACGCTGTATTTCTGGTCGTTAAGTAAAAAGTAAAAAAAATCAAAGTGGTGGTTAGAGTTTGTTGCAATAGTGCCACTGTCATAGTGAAGTTATTGCGGTACATCTTATTTATGCTATTATTATTATACACAATAGGCTTGCATTTGACTACAATCATGTCTGATGGTAAGCGAATATAACGTGGTCTACGATGCAGTGCCCTAAGCACGACTTGTCGAATCCTGCGTTACGTTACGGTTATCGTATCGAGATCGAGAAATCTCATACTAAATTTTAGTTCCAAATACGCTCACGGGCGGGCGCTGTTCCAAACGTCATACAAACTCGTTATAATTTACTATTCGATTTTACGTGACGCAGGATTCGACAAGTCGTGCTTAGGGCACAGCACGCTTGCCTAGCAAATGCCCATTCACCCTAAACTTGAAAATGGTCAACTACATATTGCTATGGCTATGTAGTGTAGAGGCAGTTATAGATATTTTTTGCTATGAGTTTCATAAAAACTAGTAACTGATAGTCTGAAGAAGTATCACGCAGGCCTATAGCGCCGTTCAGCACTCTTTTTGTTTCGGTAAAAACCTCCGCCCGAAAAAGAGTGTTATTAGTTTGACGTGTGCATCTGTGTCTGTGTGTCTGACTGTGGCATCGTAGCTCTAAAACATGTTTAAATACCGATTTAGACGCGGCGTTTTACATGAAAGCTGGTTTAATCCAGATGGGTTTCTCAACTTTTGTAAGTTGGTTAAGTTATTATCCGTCAATATAAATAGCCTTCTCTTTGTTAGTCTAGTCTTTTTCCCTTTTATTTATTCATTTTTAAGTACATCAAAGTTATCACAAAAACATTAGAATACTCAAGTTAGCTTTCAGTCAAAACGGAAAACCGCCCTCATAAATAAAGTAATCTATCCACCAGGTATACATCCATACATCACACACACACACATTATAAATACTAATAACCCTGCAACTGCACTTAGGTGCAGGCGGTAAATTCGCAATGGATGGGCCTAATAGACCCCATCAGTCACGCGGGGTCGCGTAAATCGTCTGGAACTTTCGATTGCACCCCGACAACTCTATCACGTAATGATACATGGACATTTCTGGGTTTTTCCTGCAAAATTTGGTAGCAAATGTTATTGAAAGTACTTTTTTTTCCGCGTCTAAGCTCAAACGGTTGATATTTTGGTTAGGTACACGATCACTTAAGTAGCACGTAATTCTGTTGCTTTGAAAACGGGCTAGTAGAGCGGGGGCGTATTATAGTGTGTGGTGGTGGCGTGATAGTTGTCCGTGTGACATGTGTTGATTCGTGTGGCAATGGATGGGGAGATGTTACATGTAAACATATATTTGTCGCATAGACCTTACACGTGTGGACAGGTGAGTTAATAAATTGTTTTAAGTAGTTCATGAATAAGCAAAACGAAAAAACTTAATGATTTAATGTAACAGAAAGCTGGTCCCAATCTCAACAGCTTTTCGTTAGTTCTTGAAACCCGTTACAAGATGACTACGTCGGAATAGGATATTGTCTCTAAGAAATCAACCTTAAAAAGCAAAATGACGTTCTTTAGCCGTTTAGCTTCTCCAAAGTTAACTTTAAAAGTAGGAAACAACTAAATAGAAAACCGTAGAGAACAGAGACCAGGAGATGGTTACGCGCGCTTTCCTCTGTGTCAAAAAATTCACAAGGTTGTGCATAGGGTCAGTTGATAGTGTGCGTTACATTTTTTTTTAGTATGACTGTGCAGGGAAGTAAAAAAAATCGACATAAGCGTAGAGCCCTTGGCGTGTGCTGTATGTTTGCACCTCCCCCTCGAAACGTGGCAGAAAAAATGTAGAGCAAAGAAGAGTTTAAGGCTACTCCCATCTGCCTCCTCTAAGCAGTAGACATTCGATTCCCGTAAGTGCTTCTGCCGGCCTCCGATAATCCGCTGCTTATTGAATTCCCCGTGTCGTGGCATGCACAATTTTCCGATGCAGGGGCAGAGGCTTCTGCACTGGGCAACGCAGCGTGTAGTTGAAAAACAGTAACTTACATTCTTTCCACATGTTTTACTTTACGTTTCCATGACTCAATTAAGTAGCTGATTTCCAAAGTACCTATTACCAATTAGGGACATTAAGGCAAAAATAATAAAGACATACCCATAGAGATTTGCCACTTTTTTTCTGCCACGAGGGTAACTACCCTCAGTGCACAGCGGCACACTACTGTGTGCCGCTATCAGCTGCACCCAGTAGTCGCGCGAGCAGAGTCGCGGCGCGCAGTGTGGGTCTCGCTGCCGCTGGGTCGAGCGCTCCCAGAGGAAGGACTACGAATTAGTCCGAAACATACCGGACTAAACTCGACTTATATACGTAAGTGATCCGTTTTTGTTTCATGATATACCGATAGACTTGTATATCATAATAATAATTATCGACAGGCTCTTTGGCTCAGTTTTATAGATTAAAAAACATAATTAAACAAATAGAAATGGCGAAAACTTTATATTTATATCAATGCATTTTCATATTATACAACAACTAGAATATAAAGATGTCGACTCCGTTTGTCAATTTATTCAGTCGTTAGCAAAGCGAAATTGCAACTCTAAACTTGCGCAGCCATTGCCGTGTCAAGTTTACTTTTAACTTGTACGCATATTTGCATACTGTCGTAGAGCGGTATACTGTGACATAGTTTAGAAGGAATTTTATGCTCCTCTGCATGGTGGCTATACTTAAACTATCGTTGGGAGACTGGCCGAGGCATGCTTTAGTTATTTATTATTAACATACGCTATACAATGTCAAAGGTTATGATAGTCTTTGAAGCGTACCAACTAGTAGACCAACCACACACCTAAACTGCTCCTCAAACTAAGTTGACATCAATAACTAACACGAGACACAAAAACAAAACGACATAATTAAAATTATAATGAAAATGGTCAAGAATGGAACTCTGGGCTCTTTGCTAATGAATGTAAGTATGAGACAGTCATAGGTAATGTAATAAATTAGTGAAACCAAACACTGGTACTCATTATAGTTGAACGACACACAAACACAAAGTGTGTAGTGATCAATCAGTTGTATCACTGTCGCAAACGAGTTCATATGAAGTTTCTGAGTACTGACAATGTTAAACATAGGAGAAAAATGCTAGACTTGCTTGTTGCGTGTGGCAAACAAGAAAGTTTAGCATTTTTCTCCTTTGGTTAACATTGTCAATAATCGGAACTTCATAGCTGTGCAATGTATCAGGACTGACTTCATAACGGCGGGGCACTATAGTAAACTTTGGAGCAATCTAGGTTAATGCATATTTCTGTATTTCACTTAGCGTCGACGAAACCATGTTTTTTAAGTCCTCTTATGTGTTCGCAGACAGCTATTTTAGGGGCCTGATTTGGGTGTAATGCCCTGCTTGTTTTTACGTTAAACGTCATCGGAAACACCGACTTCGTTCATCATAATCCATTTCAATTCCATAGGACGTCCACTTGCGTGCGCATTAGGTCAAACTATATAGCAGTCCAAAAATAATTAAGTTAAGCTGTAATCTAATCAGAAAATTAACAGAAACAAACGAGCGGTCAGTTCTGTGTGCCCTGCGGAGGTAAATCAGTTTTATCGTTCGCTTGACGGGTATTAATTGCTAACTGTACGATAGGGTATGAAAAATAACGTGTTATAGGAGAGCGTTATAATTACTATATGGGATTACTGGGCAGAGCGCTTGATACAACATTGATTTATTTCGTGGATGGCTTCCACGCATTTGTTGCTGGTTTGAAACTTCTTTAGGCGCAAAATTGGGACGTCGGTGAAATGCGTAGTCTTTCAATCGGTATCTCTAGATGCATTCAACGCATCTAGAGATACCGATTGAAAAATAAATTAAAAGCACATATTATAAGAACTGATTAGATACTAACTTGACGTATTTGTGCCATCAGGGGGACGACTACGAAATTCGAAAATCGAAGTTCGTATCGTATCGTCCCGCTCGCTCTCGTATTAAATCATATTAGCGTGAGCGGGACGGCACGACACGAAGTTCGAATTTTGCACTTCATAGTTTAGGGCCTGACGTTACGTCAACCTTGGTGTTGTTATTTATTACGTACTCATCATCATCGTTAGCGACTGGCTGCGGATTCAAACCGCAACCTTTAATACTTATATTTTTGATATGACAATATTGTTTTGCTGGTGTTTGTTCATTCATTGTGTTTGGTCGCTGACATTACCCCTGTAAAAATACTATTATATTTTAATGCTAAATACCGTGTTTCCATCACGATCTCACATCCTCACGTTTACAGTCCACACCGCTCCACCGCTCCGTATCAATTATCATCACCAGAATATTTTTTACGTCCCACCGCTGGGCACAGGTCTCCTTTCAGAATGAGAGGGCTTGGGCTATAGTTCCCACGCGGGCCCACTGTGGATTGGGAACTTCACACACAACATTGAAGTGCTCCGGAGTGTGCAGGTTTCCTCACAATGTTTTCCTTCACCGAAAAGCTCATAATAAATTACAAACGTAATTCTGCACATACATTCTGAAAAACTCAACGCGAGCCGGGGTTTGAAGTTGAACCCCAAGATACTCTGCTTGAGAGGCCATAGGTCCCACTAGGCTATCACGGCTTGCACTAGTCTCCAAATATTGTGAACGCGCAATTTTAAAAATAAAATCTTCAAAGACCTTTTTGCTGCAGCAAAAATACACGACGCATAGCGGCACGTCCCGATATCCGTGGAATTCGTATCGCAGACAGTTTTTCCCAGTTTTGAAGTTTAACTCCAACAGCTCTGGCACGTTTGATGGTTAGGGCTGGCAACACACGCACTTGTCTTTAATCCACACTACGTAGAATAAAAAAAAAAAACCAAAAAAACGGGCCAAGGTGCAAGTCTTAACCCCCGACAAAAAAGAAGGGTGTTATAACATTGACCTGTGTATCTGTGTGTCTGTGTCTGTGTATCTGTCTGTGGCATCATAGCTCCCGAACGGGTGGACCGATTTCGATGCGGTTTTTTTTTAATCGATAGCTAGTTAATCGAGATGGTACTTAGCTAAGTTTCATTTAAATTGGTTCACCCGTTTTTGAAATATTGAAATTTGAAATGAAAATGTCGGGGATTTTTCACATTTTCTAAATTGGTTAGGTTATTCAAAGCAAAATATTTGATACGACTTCTGCAAATTTTTGAAAGAAATCGGGTTCTTATCCTGAAAAAAAAAGTGTCTCGTATATTTTTTGGCATCCCTAGTCGTAAAGGACGCTCGTGTCGGAATTTTTAATTCAATTATGATACCGATCTTGTTTAATGACCGACTCGCAGCGTTTTTATATCTCCCCAGTCTCGAGAAATCCTGCCAAGTACGGACATTCATAACTTTCTTTAATTGCTTGTACGAAAATAGACTTTTTATGGGCGAGGTCAGATAAGGGTTTTTTAGATTGGGGAAATTGTAAATAAAGAGAGAGAGCCGATGCTGAGTGGAGTAAAAAAGTAGGTGTATAGGGCGCTTTGTCGTAAAAAGATTGTTGAAGAAAATACGTAGGAACGTAAATGTTCAATTACTTTTCTTATAGATCAAATGTCTATTCCCGAATACGCATAGGTTCTAAACATCTTTGAAATGTTATCATCTTTGTCTCTTTATAAATTCTTTTAACAACGGTAAAAGTTTGCTTATAAAACGACTTTTTTCTACCTATACCGAAAGAAACAATTTTGAAAATGAATCCGCAAACCAATTACACCTACAGGCGTAAACCAGGCCCCAAACAGATATTAAAACCATAAACCAAAAAGCCTATGGTAAAAAATTGAACACCGAAGTTTTTTTTACGAGAAGTACGGCGCGATAAATTTGTCAGGCGCTACAAAGTTTCATGTTAATTCAATCAGAGGGCGCCCCGGCTTATGGCTGATGAAGGAAAACCTTCTTTTCAAAAAATTGGGCCCCGTGCCCACCCAAGCCTGAAGTCGGGTCTGATGTCATTATTTTATTGTAATTTACGCTGTTTTACTTCGTTACCGTGAATTTGACGTTAGGCAGTTCTTCAGGGCATGATTGTCTTTAAATAATCGTTTTAGAATCATTTAGTATGATTCTTGCAGTTATTATTAGGTCACAACATTTGTGTAGTACGTTAGACTACCGAAGGCAAAGCTCCACAAACATCTGTGACAATACGACTCAAAAATTGAGAAAAAATGTGATGGGTTTTAAATACTTAGAGCGGTAGGAACCTGCTGATTATTTTTGACTAAATTTTTGTAAATTGTTGTTTTGTAAAATCGGTACCCAGGTCTTTAGCCGAGTTTAGACCTGCAAGAAAAATTGTGCAAGTCGCAATACATTGCGACGTTCGATCGCCCACTCCAAACTCGTTCGCTTTACGGCCTCGCATTGTATTGCAACTTGCATGATTTTGTTGCAGTGCTTTAGACTTCCTCACAGGTGCGGCAAACGCACAAATGCCTATAAAACCATGAAATCGGCACTACTGGATTAAAATCACGAAAACTTTGACGGCAGTGAAATTGCTAAATAAGTTACACATGCATATTACATTAGCGTTTAAAACCACACCTGCCTCGTAATGTACGTTTTCCTTGTTCCGACATCAATTCAATGGCAACAGAGTTACTTCGTCATAATCATAATAAAGGCACAACCAGTACGAAACAAAGCGTTGAAAATTCCGCAAGGGCCGGGGGCTATTTTAACCCAAATACGCAACCCACTTCCCCGACTTTTTGACATTCGACCTGACGTCACGGGGAACTTTTAACAGAAACAAATGACTGCCGGCTAAGCCTCCTCGAGCCCTAAAGGTCGAGCACGACTTTTCGAATGCTGCGTAACGTTACGGTTATCGTATCGAGATCGAGAAACCTCATACTAAATTTTAGTTCGAAATACGCTCACGGGCGGGCGCTGTTCCAAACGTCATACAAACTCGATAACGTTTACTATTCGATTTTACGTGACGCAGGTTTCGAACATTCGTACTCGGGCCTCTGCACGCGGCGGGGCATTGCTTTTGTCGCATGCGGCATTGTAATTAAAGGATGCAGGTCAATAAAGTGTCTCAAGTAAGGCAATGTACGAGTGGTAGGTCCTTGTGCGAGGTAAGCAGCAGTGCTTGCACTGCTGTGTTCCGGTGTGGAGAGTATTTTAGCTATCTAGATTGGCAACGCATCTTGGTGATCACTTACCATCAGGTGACCCACTTAATGCTCGTTTGCCTTCTTTGTCGTATAAAAAAAAACTATATTTTGCCAAAATAGCGTAGAAATTTTCGCTGTAAAAGTCATAAAAACTGACAACAACAATTTCGATTCACAAGTTCTTCCTGACAGTAATCTCTACTAATTCTCTGGCCTCTTTCCGCTTACAGCCGTTATTTGGCGAGTAACCGTTAGTCAAAAATAACGATGTAGCAAAAGATGTAATTTATTTCTGAAAAAAAAAAAACACTAACCGTTTGTTAGCAGCACCTAGAGTTTTACTAAGTTTCAAGGGATGCCTAGGGTCCAAAAAACCGTGCTTACAAACTATAGCATCCATCAAAATTCACATGCGTCACTGCGACATAGCGAGGTGTTACCCCAGCATAAAGCAGCCTAAAGCGCACGGTTGTTTTATGCGATAAACGCTACGTTAACGCAATGCGTTTGACGCACATCATTTTGCATCAGAGCGCCTAGTGTAATCACCGACCAGGCCAAGAAATACGTCTCTATCGCGTTCGCGTTAAACAATTCTTATACTATTTGACACTTTAACGCAAACGCGATCGAGACGTATTTTGTGCTTTTTGATTACACTAATGGCACAGAGCGCCTAGTGTAATCACCGACCAGGCCAATAAATACGTCTCTA
Source organism: Clepsis dumicolana (assembly GCA_963691665.1). Lineage (NCBI taxonomy): Eukaryota > Metazoa > Arthropoda > Insecta > Lepidoptera > Tortricidae > Clepsis > Clepsis dumicolana. Next base: position 10,878,220 of record OY829520.1, on the reverse strand, counting down.
TCGCGTTCGCGTTAAACAATTCTCATACTATTTGACACTTTAACGCAAACGCGATCGAGAAGTATTTTGTGCTTTTTGATTACACTAAGGGCACAGAGCGCCTAGTGTAATCACCGACCAGGCCAAGAAATACGTCTCTATCGCGTTCGCGTTAAACAATTCTGATACTATTTGACACTTTAACGCAAACGCGATCGAGACGTATTTTGTGCTTTTTGATTACACTAAGGGCACAGAGCGCCTAGTGTAATAACCGACCAGGCCAATAAATACGCCTCTATGGCTTACGCGTTAAACAATTCTCATAATATTTGACACTTTAACGCAAACGCGATCGAGACGTATTTTGTGCTTTTTGATTACACTAAGGGCACAGATAATCTAATTAACAAACATTGTTTTACGGTAAACGCAGAATGCTGCGTTTACTGTAAAACAATGTTCACGATCAAGCGTTTAGACGCAAACAACAAAACAACAACGCTTAGACAATGTTACATTAGTGTAATAAGCAGCAAAGTCTTGGCGCGCAATGTGCGCTACTGCCGAGTCGCGCGCTCCCAGAGGAACAACTACGAATTAGTCCGAAACATGTCGGGGTTGGATTGGTAAGACAACGTGAAGAGGGTAGCCAGCTCGAATTGGATGCAAAAAACTCAATGCCGCAAGGAATGGAAATCGTTGAAAGAGGTCTACACCAAAAAGGTTGAAAGATACTGCAGAAGACGTCCGGCTAAACTCGACTTATAATTTACTAGCTGTTGCCCGCAACTTCGTCCGCGTAGATTTCGGTTATCGCTATCCCGCGGGAACTATATAATTTTCCCGAACAAGGGAACAACAGTATTCAAACTATCTTCATACCAAATTTCATCTAGATTGGTGCAGCGGTTTTCCTGTGAAGGGGTAACAAACAGACAGAGAGACCAGAGTTACTTTCGCATTTATAATTATTAGTTAGTATAGTGAGGATTAGGATTGGGATTTCAGTATGATTGAGCCTTGTGGTAGTTTGATGCTCAAAACAGCCCAATGGACTCACAGGATTTCTTTTGAAACTGAGTTTCTCATTAACTTTTATTGTCAGTTAAGTTAGATGCGACTTTTGGTACGACAAAGGCGACACGGCTTGCAGGAAATGAAAGTTCGTCTGTAAACGATGAAAGGAAAGCCGAAATGATGCAATTCAGTGTTTTCATTTAAATAATCGCTTGCGATGCCTTTAATGGGGTGTCTGCTTCGAATGACCTTTTTGAAGACTCGCAGTTACGAGTATTTTGCTCAAATGTTTGCGCTTTGTGTTTACCCAAGATGTCTTTATCACTTACAAAAGAAACGGTTTTCAAACGCAAGTCCATTCGGCACAGACGTATTCAAGCAAATTAAGCTGATTGTTCGCGCCGTTGCCACCAGCCAATGGCGCACCCGAAGACGCGGACCAATCACAGCGGCAACGCGCCGCGCATGCGCGTGACAGCACGGGTCACGTGGTGCTGAGCGGCGCCGACACACAGATTCTTTCTCAACCTACGCTACGACGCTAACAACTGCCTCTCTCGTGTTCTGATTAATATAATTAATTGTAACTAAAATATGGTAATTAAACCCATTTAAAAAGAACTAGTTTTTTTCTATCTATGCTCGCACATAGAAGTGGCGACCGTGACAGGACACGAGAGCGTTTCACCTCACGTTCCAGACTCGCCGTGTGAAATCCGCCGACCGCCATCTTGGGGCGTTGGCGTTCGTGCCTTGGCGCACAAAGAAGAAGCGAGGGCTCCGCGGTCCAGCAGGCCGTAGGCGCGCTGTGGAGCCGGGCGAACAAGACGGAAAAGGAAAGGCGGCGTCGAAGACACCGGCCAGAAGCGGCCTTTGCTGCGCGCTTCGTCGGCGACTCGCGCCTCAGCTAAGTCCGACCAGGAACGTGCCGTGAGCCCAATCACTCCTTACCTATTAATCTAATCTTTTCCTTGTTAGCCTTTATTTGTGAATAATTTTGGACAGCTTCCAGACGTTATTCCTCTTACAATTTATTTAATTCAACGTCATCGATTTGCAAGTAAATCCTTCGTAAATCAATACCTAACTTCATCGGCTAACAGGCCCGTATTATAAACTTCCTGCACTTTAATAGTTTACCTAACATTGTTTGTCTTTCATGTGTGTTAAATGCTGCAATTAGTAAATACTTACTTAATACCTCGGGTCTTTGGTACCTACTTAACCTAACTTAAACAAATATTTGCACCCGCTTACATTGCCATATCTCCGTGAGGAACCTTTCTTTCTAAATGCTTTGGGCACTTATCCTTTTAATTTAAACCGAGTGCATTTCTTTCGGTTGCTAGCAGCCTGCTTGCGCAGCCATTGAACTAGCATTAATTGCTTATCCCCAAATAACCGGGCTATTTACGCATTTGATTTTCATTGGTGTGTTTATTGATTCATTTGCAAAGCATTTTATCCCTTCGCACATAGCTCCGCATTATTGCAGAAATTCATTTATCATTCTCATTGTCGCCGCCATTTGCAATCCCTTTTTTGGCCTCTCCACGCGGCCACGCGTACTTTGCATTCCTGTGCACGGCGTGATCGGCTTCACTCGAGCAACATCGCGCGCGCTCGGATCGGTTCGTGCATATTCGCGCCGCTTCTCGCTTAAGCGCGTGTGCGCTCGGCATACTTCGCGCTCGCTCAGGTCGCTGCGCCGTGGCAGCCATTTTGAGTTGAAGGGACGTTTGACGTATTCATTTCAGATTGTTTAGTAACATTGTTGTCATTAATAACCCCAACTGATTTGCGTGGTTCGCTTTTAAGAAACGTGTAACGCTATTTGAGAAACTTAGTGCTATTGTAATAAACCTTCATTTAGTTGCTTTGTACTCCAAACAATAACATTATTCAACATGTTGGATGCAAAGGCGGAGGCTCAGCTTCGGGAGCTAGAATGCAAACGCAGTTCTATGAAGGGTCAAGTCACTAAATTCAGTAACTACTTGTCAACACTCAGTGATAAAAAACCTCTTAGTGAATTGAAGTCAAATGAGCTAACTTTAAAACTAAACAAAATCATTGACTTGTCCGCGCGTTTTAATGATCTGCAAACTTCTATTGAAGTTATAAACAGTGCTGAGCTTGATAGGGAACTCACGGAACGTGAATTGATTGAGGATAATATTCATCTGTCAATTGCAACTGCGCAGTGTATACTTGATGAGGCTCAAAATTCCAAGTCAAAATCTAACAATCTATCATTGCAAACATGTGCCTCAAATTACAACCAGTCAGGAACAATGGGTTTCCAGCTACCTCAAATAAAAATAACCAAGTTTGACGGTTCATACTTTAAATGGATGGAGTTCAAAGACATTTACGAGTCATTAATACACAATAATGATAGAATTCAAGCTATTCACAAATTTCACTATTTAAATTCATATTTGGAAGGCGAAGCCTCGCGTGTCATTTCGAATCTGGAGGTCTCTGCAGTTAATTATGCTGAGGCCTGGAGCCTTTTGTGTGAAAGGTATAGCAACAAGCGTCAATTGATTACGAACCACTTAAACTCACTTCTTAACATAGAACCTATTCGGCGCGATTCTGATAAGGCTTTACGTTTTCTAAGTGATCATGTGACTAAAAACCTTAGGGCGCTTAAGACACTAGGTCAGCCCACAGAGCACTGGGACACGATCCTCATTCATTTGCTGTCTGCAAAGTTAGATTCTAGCTCCTCAATAAAGTGGGAAGAATATAGAAGCACTCTCAAAGAAACAGACTTTCCCACTCTTAATGATTTTAAGGTTTTCTTGAAGAACCGCGCAGACATATTAGAAACCCTGTATCGATCTAAAGTGGAGAAGCAAGCCAATAGCAAACCAGAGATCCCAAACAATAGAACTCCTTTTAAGCAGGATAAAAGTGTGAAAACATTTGTAATTTCAGCGAAACAAGGTGACAGCAAGGGTCGGCCGTGCGTCTTATGCCGCGGCGACCACCGCGTGTACGACTGTCCTGCCTTCAGGCAGATGACCGTCGACGAGAGATGGGCGCGAGTCACCGGCCTCCAGTTGTGCCACGTCTGCTTGCGAGCGGATCATGAGTCGCGTCGGTGCAAACTGAGCGGCTGTCGTGTATGTAAGAGACGTCACAACACATATCTACACACAACACAACCCACAAACACCTCTAACCCTACGACTAGTTGTGCTAGCATGGATCAGGTCGCTCACCCCGTCAGTGGCGGTTCGGCGAACCCTGCGTCCTCCACTTCTAATGCGATCCCTAATAACAGTGCCGAAGGTGCGTCCACCTCCACTGCCAACTCCTCGCTGACCAGCAGTGAGGTTTTACTATCCACAGCCTTAATTGATATAATTAACCCTTGCAACAATAAGATAGAAACTGTCAAGGCGTTACTCGATTGTGGGAGTCAATCATCATACATGAGTGATAGTTTAAAGCAACGTCTGCAACTTCCCTCTCAGCCTCTAATTGCCACAACCATTTTAGGTATAGGTAATACTCCCCTTAAATGCATCCCAGGTCGTTGTGCGGCACAGATACATTCTAAAATCAACGATTTTAACGCCAACGTTGACTTCCTGGTTCTAAACCAAATAACTGATAACTTACCTAAAAAATACTTTGACTTGACTCAACTGAACATACCGACTAACATACAACTGGCTGATCCGACTTTTAATGTCCCGTCCCACATTGATGTACTTTTAGGTGCTGACATTTTTTGGCATATTGTGGGCGGCGAGCAAAGGACTTTAAATAATAAACAAGCTAAACTAATTGAGTCAAAATTGGGATGGTTAATAACAGGTCCAGTAACCAGTGCTAGTGTCACTCTTAGCTCTGTCACTACACGTAGCAACCTCTCATTATCTGATCTGTCTGCTCAAATGACCAAATTTTGGGAGACAGAGGAGTTACCGCTCGACGCGGGCTCCGCTGGGGACGCGATCGCTTCGCACCCCATAGAAACACATTTTGTGGAAAATACCTATCGTCAGCCAGATGGCCGCTTTGTAGTGCGGTTGCCTCTCACAGACACGCCAGATTGTCTCGGAAATTCATTTAATATGGCTAAAAAACGGTTGTTTAATTTAGAAAGGCGTTTTAGTAAACAACCTGAGCTTAAATCAATGTATACTGACTTTATAAACGAATATAGATATTTAAATCATTTAACTGAGTCACAATTCTCTTACCGAGCCAACCATCTCCCTCATCACGCAGTGATGAAGGAGAGCAGTGAATCCACGCGTCTTAGAACGGTTTTTGATGCCTCTTGCCCCACCTCCTCTGGCTACTCGGTCAATGATATCCAGATGGTAGGACCTAACATACAAGACTCCTTGTTCAATATTCTTCTTAGATTTCGCCATTACAAGTACGTGCTGTCAGGGGATATTGAAAAACAGTACAGGCAAATTTCAATGAATGAGCTGGACAGGAATTTGCAAGTCATTTTATGGCGCGAAGACGAGCATTTGCCCATTAGGTCGCTTACTTTAAATACCGTTACCTACGGCTTCGCCTCAGCTAGCTTCTTAGCTGCTAGGTGCTTGTGGCAGTTAGGGGATGAGTGCATTGACCCCATTGTCAAAACAATTATAAAAAATGATTTTTACTGTGACGATTTATTGACAGGGGCAGATTCGGAATCTGACCTGTTACACATACAAAGGACCGTGTCGCAGGCTCTAGCGGCTGGTTGCTTTAACCTACGCAAATATCGCTCAAACGCAATCGAACTGTTAACTTCAAATGCTATTGAGGCGCAGGATAATTTAACTTTGAGTCAAGCCTGTCAGACGCTTGGTCTAGGATGGAATCCTAGTCAAGACCTGTTAAACTTTTCTATTAACATTAATGATAATGATAGAACAGTAACCAAACGATCAATTTTGTCAACAACTTTTAAGATATTTGACCCATTGGGACTGTTGAGTCTGTGCACAGTGAAACCTAAAATACTCATGCAAAGGCTGTGGGCAGCGAGGGTTGGGTGGGACGATCCTGCTCCTGCTGAAATTCAACGCGTCTGGTCACGCTTCATTAGAAACTTGCACTTCATTAAAGCATTAAATATACCTAGATTTGCACTTTGTGACTCGCCCTCTGTGATAGAACTTCATTGCTTTTGTGACGCCTCACAGGAGGCATTTGCTGCCTGCATCTATGTAAAGTCCACGTCGAGTTTAGGCGAGCAATGCGTTAATTTACTATGTGCCAAGGATAGAGTAGCGCCCATGAAGCCTAGCACTATACCACGTCTGGAGCTCGCCGGAGCCCTTTTAGCCGCCAAATTATACGCCTCTGTTTCAAAGGCGCTGAGGAAACCCATATCACGCGTTATATTCTGGACGGACTCCGCCGTAGTTCTAGCGTGGCTAAAAAGTGACGTTTCAAAATTAAAGGTTTTTGTAGCAAACAGAGTCATCGCGATAGCAGAACTCACGCCGTCCGCGACTTGGAGGCACGTGCCTACTGCCCAGAACCCCGCGGACCTGGCGTCACGCGGCGTGGATCCGCAGCATGTCGCTGAGGCCGCGCTATGGTGGCACGGTCCGGACTTCCTTCTCGAGCCCGAGGCAGAGTGGCCCAATTTGTGTAATACGGCACCTGATTGTTTGCCAGAGGTCAAAATCACCACCTCGGTCTCGAGCTTGAAGTCAGCGCCATCTATCGTGGACTTTCATAGATACTCTCGATTCAAAACACTGCAGCGTGCATTTGCTTATGTACGCCGCTTTATAAATAACTGTAAACCTAACCAGCCTAAGCTAGTAGGCATACTGACGTCACAAGAGCTTAATGATTCATTTCACTCATTAGTAATGCTTGCGCAGCAGCAAATTTATCCCGACGAAATTGAAATATTGCGTAAAAATAAACAATTAAATTCAAAATCACATATCTCGTCCCTGACGCCATTCATTGACCCTCAAGGCATTTTGAGAGTCGGGGGGAGGTTGGACGCTTCTGATTATAGCTATGATAAGAAGCATCCCATGCTATTAAATTCTAAACACTCTCTCACTAAACTCATATTTCAACAGGAACACACACGTCTCTTGCATGCAGGACCGCAGCTCATTCTATCCTCAGTGAGGGACACCGTGTGGCCGGTCGGGGGCCGGGGTCTCGCGCGCAGCACGGCCCGCAATTGCGTCACGTGCAGGCGCGCGGCGGGGCGCACTTTACAAAATATAATGGGAAATTTGCCAGCGCAGCGCCTGCACCCAGATTTTCCATTCGCGGCCGCTGCCGTAGATTTTGGTGGACCATATTTAATAACGGACCGCCGTGGCCGCGGATGTAAAATCACCAAATGCTACTTATGCGTATTTATATGTTTAAGATATAAATGTGTTCACTTAGAGGCCGTAAGCGAATTATCGAAAGATGCATTTGTATTAGCTCTCCGCAGGTTTATTGCTCGCCGCGGCAAGCCTGCAGAGATTTTTTGTGATAACGGGAGAAACTTTGTGGCGGCTGCAAGGGAGATAAATGAATTTGTGAAACTTAACGCTAATAATGTCATGGACTTTGCAGCTGATCAAAACATTCGCTTCCGTTTCTCCCCTGCCTACGCAGCAAATTTCAATGGTTACGTAGAGTCGGCTGGGATAAAAGCAGCCAAATTTCATCTAAAACGGATCCTAGGCAGCACACACCTTACATTTGAGGAGCTGTCCTCATTATTTAGTCAAATAGAGGCCATCCTAAATAGCCGACCTCTATGCCCCCTGTCCCCTTCCCCCAACGATTTTTCCGCGCTCACGCCAGGGCACTTTCTGGTCGGCAGGGCGCTGATGTCGCCGCCGGCTCCGGCGCTGCTCGAGCACAACGCAGACCGCCTCAGCCGCTACCAGAGGCTGGAGCAGCTGCGCCAGCACTTCTGGGCGCGATGGACGTCCGAGTACGTGGCCGAGCTACAGCATCGCGTCAAGTGGCGCACGCGGCAGCGTGACCTGCAGCCAGGCGAGCTCGTGCTCATCAAAGACGAGGGCCTGCGGCCGCTGCATTGGCGGATGGGCCGGGTTACCAAGCTTCACCCCGGAAAGGATGGCGTTCCACGCGTGGCCGATATAGCCACGTCCAGAGGGCTCGCGAGGCGGGCTCTCAACCGCATCTGTCTGCTGCCTGTAAAGGAAGATCCTGAAAGCTAGGCTTTCAGCGTCCCGGAGTATGTTCGCGCCGTTGCCACCAGCCAATGGCGCACCCGAAGACGCGGACCAATCACAGCGGCAACGCGCCGCGCATGCGCGTGACAGCACGGGTCACGTGGTGCTGAGCGGCGCCGACACACAGATTCTTTCTCAACCTACGCTACGACGCTAACAACTGCCTCTCTCGTGTTCTGATTAATATAATTAATTGTAACTAAAATATGGTAATTAAACCCATTTAAAAAGAACTAGTTTTTTTCTATCTATGCTCGCACACTGATTATAAATTTAACATTCAACTCAAATATCAGTTCCAACTAATAAAAAAAGGTTTACTTGCGGAATTAGTTTCTGATACTGGCCACTTTAGACTGTATAGGCCGCGCGGTGGATTAAGATCGCTCGGCGAAACTGGTGGGGGCAATTTGGCGCATCTGTACAATTGCGCACAAAATTGTTGAGTTCTGAGTGTATTTATTTGAAATATCCCACTAAGTTCTTACTTGGTACTCTAGGATTTAATTCTTTAGAGGTGAGGCGAACTTCACCCTCCTTGTTTTTGCGGGTCGTGCTTTACGCGGGGACACGGATTGTCCGGAGCTCGTGGAGCGGCTGGTTAGACTGTCTGTTCCGGACGTGCCGAGGATAACCCTGAGACCGCGTATGCGCTCCCTGCTGGCCGTGCCGGCCGCGCGCACCGTGTCGCACAGACACTCGCCGCTGCCCCGCGCGCTGGCGCTGTTGAACGCGCTTCTGGAATCGGCACCAGAGTGCGATCTGCTGGCGGGGCGATGGTAGGTCGACAATTGTTAATATTCTGCGAGATTATGGATGACAGGCCAACTAGTGTTCCTACTTGATGGTGAGAACCATTCCTTGTTTACTTTAGTTTTTTGTAGTTTCACAGTGTATTAGTTAGTTAAACTGTAATGCTGTGCAAATAAATTTTGTAAAATAAATAAATAAATAAATCCCAGGGAAATCTAGGGCAACCCTCAAATTTTACAGGCACGTACTATGTGTTTCATATATTTTCTAAGGTTATTCAAGTATTTGCGTCTGGTAGTCATCATCTCATGATGATGAGCTAATGATGAAAGGTACAACTCCCCAGCGGTTAGGAGTTGGAGGATAATTCTGAAAATGTTAAATCATTATTCGAAAGGGTATACTCCTGAGGTGATCCCACTGTCACCAATTCATGATCTGATGATGGGATCTCAGGGAAATCGAGGGCAACCCTCAAATTTTATGGGCACGTATCATGTGTTTCATATATTTTCTAAGGCTATTTAAGTATTTGCGTCTGGTAGTCATCATCTTATGTGGATGAGCTGAAGATGGAAGGTACAACTCCTTAACGGTTAGGAGTTGGAGGATAATTCTGAAAATGTTAAATCAACGTAAAATTGTGAAATAAAAATCTTTTAACAAAAAAGTAAAACCGCCTTCAAAAAAAAAACCCTAGAAAAAAAACGTAAAATAATCCTCTAAAATAATGACAAATAAATAAAATAAAATAAAATGCGTTTATTTCGGACAACAGAAACTAAAGCCTAAAGTTTTATCGCCTAGCACTAAGCAGCAGAAATATGTAGTCGGTGCTTCACTCAAAGAATATTCCGCTCGCACCGCACCGACTTCATATTTCTGCTGCTTAGTGCTAGGCCATAAAACTTTAGGCTTTAGTTTCTGATGTCCGAAATAAACGCATTTTATTCTATTTTATTTATTTATCATTATTTTAGAGGACTATTTTACGTTTTTTTTTGAAGGCGGTTTTTCTGTAGGTGCTAGACTAGCTTAAATTTGCTATTTTTGATTCAATATACAATAGTAACTTTTATAACAATAAATAGGCTACCAATTTAATACTGAAATCAGCATGCCTGGGGCAGATGACCTATCCATAATCGGATATCTTACGTGATATCTTCAGGTTGGTCGTTGGAGGTGCATTTCAATTTCTTATCTTCGATTAAACACTCTACCTAGAAGATGCTATCACGGACAGATTTTGCAGAATCCTATTCATTGTGCGGCTTAAATTCAAAAATCGCAAGTGATATGTAAATCGAGAGCAACTCGTAGAAAATAAGAAGTATTGGTTCGAAATTAAGATTTTTATGGTTTTCTAAGAAATCAAGGCACTCTGAGAAAAAAAACTGATCAGAATTCAGAATAAGCTTTGTTTTGTTTTGTTCCCTACGATTCACTCCGGCTTTGTATTTGGCACCACTCTCGACATTTTTTTATAGATGACAAACTTTTGTCAAAGTTTATTTACGATTAAAAAACCACGATTGACGAGATTTTTCGCCTCTTTTTCCTTTTATTTGCATTCTGACCTCCTGGTACAGTCAACTATAGAGGCAAGGTAGGTAATTTGTAACCACACTGAAGGGGTACATTTTCGCTGCAGCTGATCGTACGTCGGTGCCAGGTTACCCAGGGCCGAATCGCTATTATTGACGTATACCAGGCTTTAAGATAGATTCCGATGTCCTACTTTTCAGCCGAGTTTTTTACTGTTGCGGATGTGATCGACTATAAATTTTCAATCGCACGACTAAAAAGTCGCACCGTGAATGGCCATCGTAGGCTCCGAGGCGGTGCAGGCTAATACCGCCCATTAGTCGCCCGTCCGCAGCCTGCAGCTGGGATTGCATGCCACGTAGGATAAATCTCGGGTTATAAAATACGGGAATAGCTATTTTGTACCTGAAAAGTGGGATCAGACAACAAATTAGTCAGGCAAGTGTTGGGAAAGAATTCGTTTATTCTCTCTGATACGAAAATGGAGTCTGAAGTGCACTAAGATGTAAGATTTCTAACGTTACGGTTATCATATCGAGATCGAGAAACCTCATACTAAATATTAGTTCGAAATACGCTCACGGGCGGGCGCTGTTCCAAACGTCATACAAACTCGACAACGTTTACTATTCGATTTTACGTGACGCAGGATTCGAAAAGTCGTGCTCGACCCTCTGCCTACTGTCGACGTTTCATCAGCATCACTAGTATCACTACTGATATTTGTAAGAGTGTTTTAATATCACACAAATTGTGTATACTCTACTTGGAAAATAGAGCTTACTATAGTAAAAAGTTTGAGTTTCGAATTGTGCCTCCGATCAGGTTTTCAACGGCATAAACAGACCAACAAACCCTTATAATTTCATCCAAAAATTAAATCAACTTAAGGCTAGGGTGATTTTTGCCGCCATTACATTACTAATATTGCTGTAATTTACTTTGTCAAGAAAATAGAAAATGACCGCAATACTGTCACAACGACAAAAGTTTACCGTGCGCGTCTGGTGTAATCGACAGCCAAAAAAAACGTCTCGGTCGCGTTCGCGTTTACGTCATAATTACTATGGGCACATTAGCAGCTCCACTAGTGGCACGTATCGACAGCAAACAATTCTCATACTATTTGACACCCGTAACGCAAACGCGATCGAGACATATTTTTCGGCGTTGATTACTAAGCTCAGTAATAAAATGTTAAGATATACAAACTTCGTGCTGTTAGACTTGCGTGGCCCATCAGTCATCGTCGCCGTGGACTTACAACTTACAACTGTTCGATGTTATAAACACGCGCATTGCTTGTTTACCGACTAAATAATCATGTTGCGATGGCTAATTTTCCTGTGGGGCTTTTGAGTAGTTGCCGCGGAGTACATCGGAAACATGGCGCTAGAAAAACAAATAATTCGAATAAGTTTAATGCCCCAGTTGGGTGTATCGAACTGAGGAATTCGAAGGTCCTAGTGCTCGCAGCTAAATTTCTGTACTATCACTAGACGTGTGTCACATCACTTGCAATATTTGAAGCACAGCCACAAAGACACAAGGAAAAATATACTAGTGACAAGATCTTTAAAATAAACTACGGTCCTGCGTTACGCAGGTTTGATTATTCGTACTCGGGCCTCTGGCCCCTATATCACCATCTTTACAATTGTCAGTTTTAAATGACAATTCGATCTACATTTCTTTGACTATATGAAGCGCGCTAAAACAAAAGCTCTTCAAGTCAGCACGTTCCTATTTCACCATCTTTACAATTGTCAGTTTTATATGACAATTCGAACTACATTGCTTTGACAATATGAAGCGCGCTAAAACAAAAGCTCTTCAAGTCAGCAGTTAACACCGAATTGTCGTTGAAAACTGACAATTGTAAAGTTGATGAAATAGGGGCCAGTTGACACCGAATTGTCATTGAATGCTAATTGTCATTGTAATGTCATTGAATTGTAAAGTTGGTGAAATACAAGCTTCTTGTTTTACGGAAACGCGACATTGTACTACATCTACTTTGACACAGTTTTCATGGTATCATCGTCCTTGTCACACACATGTCTTCATTTATCTATCCCTATCTAGCGTAACCGTAACCAAATATTACTTGACAACTGACAAGTCACCGTTTACGAATGCAACTAACTAACTGTGTCGCAGTGTAAACACGGGTTTTCCACTCATTAGGGCGCGCAGACGCGACACGACAGCTTACACGACTGCGATATGTAGCGTTCATAGCATACTGTAAGACCGTCGCGGGAGTTACACACCGGAACGTAAAATAACATGCAATTTATCGTAAGGTACCCGCGGGTAAGGCCTGTCGAATAATAAGGCCGAGCTAAGGAATATTTGTGATAAAATGAAAATTATCGACAAGGTTAAACATTAATCAATATTTTAGTACATTTTCTACAAGATGTACTAAATGAAAAATCGTAATTTCTATCATAAACAAAAGAAAAAAAAAGGGTAATAAGGCCTACAGGGGGTCCGGGGCAATCATGCCATGCCATGGCGGTCCGTGGCATGAGTATACTCCATGGCATGAGTACAGGGGGTCCGTAGCATGAGTATAGGGGGTCAATGGCAAGAATACAGGGGGTCCGTGACATGACTACGAGGGGTCCGTAACTTTTATGAAATTTTGCATCGTGTCAAAGATTAAGAAAGCCTGCTCTAGTCCACGCTTAATTTTTAAAGCGGTTGTAAGATCCCAAACAATCAAATGAATCCCTCATCGCTGACGCGCGTGAGAAACACCAGTAACATCGCATACCTCCGCTCATCCACGCGCTACCCCTGACGGAATACTAATTGCTGAACTTCACGGCTCTATTTATTGTGTAGTTTTGACTACAGTTTAACATGCACGAGACAACAAACGAGGGATTAATAATATAAGGTATCTGGGGATTTACGGCGGTTAGATAATTGTCATCCAACTTAAATTCCATACAAAATATCAAGTCGATGTCATTAACCGTTGAAGTCGCTGAACTTACTAAAGCGTGCCCAATTTCAGCTGAATTGGATATCAATAAGTTAGTTAAAAATACCAACCAACAAGTTAGTTACCACAATAATCATTGGCACCTTCAGTCTTAATACACGTAGCAACGTATAATTGTGGTAACGTTAAATTGGTGTCAATAATTGCGACGTTACCCTAATTTAAATGTTGCTTTTCGAAGCGAGGTAAAATTATAATTAAGTAAGTATTTTTCATAGGTATTACATTACGAATTTTTATTGAATACTAATTTCGTTATTTAACTAACTTCGCTTCTATTAAGTATCCTTTTTTCCAATCCTTCACATTAATACACCCACACCACTGCAAATGCACACAACCATTAAAAACAAAAGATTGAACTACAATAACCGACCAACTTACGATCACCCTTCAACTCTTCATCATTCGCTACTACTTGGAGTTCAACTTACGCTGGCGTGTAGTAATAATAAGCTAGAGGCACTGTCAAGCTGTCAGGAGAGATAGGAAACTTGAAGGTTCCTGATACCCCGATATCACGCGCCTGGGGTAGTTAGTATTGTTTAGTGTTAGGAACTGAGATACAACTTTTGGATGTTTGGGTCGGTCGAAGGGTAAAGAAGCCTCCTTTCTCTTTGAAATTATATTGATAGAATCTTAACCCCAGCAACTACGTTCGCTACACTTTAGAATCGTGCCTAAAGGCAGATGCAATGACAGCTCCTTTTAAGTCGCGGAAGTTGTAAATAAAGTCGATAGGTAACGATTTTTTGAAGTGTGTGCTCTACTTTTTTTTTATACGACGAGGAAGGCAAACAAGCAAGTGGATCATCTGATGGTAAGTGATCACCACTGCCCATAGACACCCGCATCCCCAGAGGGTTTGCAAATGCGTTGCCAACCTAGAGAGCTAAAATGAAATGCCTCTTGTGCCCGTAATTACACCGGCTGTCTTACTCTCCACACCGGAACACAACAGTGCAAGCACTGCTGCTTAGCGGCAGGATTAGCGAGTATGATGATGGTAGCGATCCGGACGGACCTTACGGTTTAGTCCGAAACATGTCTGGCTATACTCGACTGAAATACGTAGGTGACCCGTTTATTTCACGTTAGATTCATGTTTTGTTCGTGAAATAGGGCCCTGACAACTGAAATTTACATTACTCTAATTCGTTCAAATTTACAACCCCCGAGCAACTTAATACTGGCCATCAAAATTTTCCACGGACACCTCACCTGACGTTTCAATGCAAATTCCATTTCCAAATGAAATTCTCAGTTTCAATTAGGAGGAATGCCTTTCTCCCTCACCTAATAACAGTTTGATGTCGTATTGCAGTGTGTAGCCCCCTTTACCTGCTAGAGATTTTCCGTGCATAATCGCCTTACGCCCCGACCAGGACGAAGTGCGACCGATTTTCTATGTAGCAATTTTGTAATACATTGCGCCTGTAGCTGTTTCTCCGCTGTACGGTGAGCGTTTCGACCGTGCAATGAACGCCGTAGTAGTAAAATAGTCGTTCTCGGGGCGTTAAAGTTGCGCATTCGGTGAAAACGGGTGCGTACTCCTAGTGGTACTAAGTAGTAGAACTTTATAGTTAGAGTACGGCTTGCAGTTTTAAGACCCAGTTCGCGCAAAGTTGACAGTAGTTTGTTTTTCTGCTAGTGCTTAATAGTTTGTTGCTCTAGAGTTTAGGTTGTAAACAGTGTGTTTAATGGTTTAAAATAACGACGTCTTTCTGATTCTAAGGTTTTTCTATCAAAAGCGCTTGGTATCAAAGTTTGTATGGCACAGGCTACATTTAGTCTATTAGACAAATTAATTATAACGTTATTCGTCTCTTAATTAACAAGGTGCAATGATCAGAGACACAATGCGAGGGCCAATGTATGGGATCGTATTTATTTTGATACCTACTGAGAGCATTTTATGGCGATTCGACGAAAGTCTACGTTTTCCCGTAAACGGCATGAGTTTTACCATGAACGGCGAAATATAAAAGCATCAGCGTTTGTCAAAACTAGTCGCACTCTATCCAGTTGAGCACGAACACAAAGTCGTGACGTTTATGCACGGCTTAATTTACGATATCGAATCAAAGGCGTGTGGAGCAGGCGTCACAGGTCTTTGTAGCTGCTTCAAGCGCCGTGTGTTTGGAGGATTAAATGCCGCACACTAAGACGACAATTAATCGATCCATAATACTAGGTACTTTTTTCACTTGAAGTACTTTCACACTATGTTGGTACGGAAGCGACAATTTCACAAACAGGACAAACTCGACTTACCACTTTGTCCAAGGAAAAGTTAACAAATATTTTACCCACTTTTTGCCAAAATGTTTGTCAATCTATTTCCGTTCTTCAAGTGAAAAATAAAAGATCGAGCTGACACAAATTATTACATTTATCCGCGAAAACAAACTTCACGGTAGGTAAACTAGACTCTTCACTTCACAGTTTCCGTTTATAAGGTGTTCAAACGAAAATAAAACATCACGACCCATACCTTACAAGTAACATCCCCGAGGCTCATCTCCATCTGCAACCTGCCTTCATAAAGCCCTTACTTAAGCTCAGAATTGAATCCCTCCCGGCGTTTCCCGCGTAAACCATCACAAAATGGCGGCCCCACAAGATGGCGGTGCAATGGATGGTGATGAGCCGCGCGATTTGGAAGCACGCTGCATTCTAAGTAGCTTAGGCTGAATTTGTGGATAGTAACAAGAGTAAAATTCAGACCGGGGTTGTGATGACCCTGGTTACCTGCCGGAAAATGAAGTCAAAGTTGGAGATAACTAACCCACTTAATTGATAACCTTTGGTATATCTAGGCTTAGATGCTCTATGATTAACTGTAACAGAGGAATGAATGGTCATTTAAAAGTTATATTTTTAATAAACTCACCGAAACATGAATACACAGAAAAAAACCAGAAAAATACCAACCCCGGGAATCGAACCCGGAACCTCGACACTCCGGGTCGCGTGCCCACCCTTACACCAGAATTGGTATTAGGTAAGGCTCGAATTTCTCCTATGTATTCAAATCTCAGCTCGTTTTTTGATCACGTAAAAATAAAAAATAATTGGAAAAAATAATAAAAATACAAAAAGATTTTCCCATTGAGATCATGAATGGTCATTTAATTGCGTCTAAGTTTGGTGTGTGCCGTTTCTAGACAGCCATAAGAGTCGCAAAGGTTTGTTAAAAAAGCAAGATAGGCACCAACGCAAAACCATTGAAAATATTTTTACCAAAACATTTAGAATGAAAATTCTGCTCTTGAACTCTACAACCCAAGTTTGTGAGTCTTTAGAACAGGATTCGGGTTTTAGAAATACTTCGGCCAGTTAATGGCGCTTATTATTTCAAAGAAAGGGATAATCATCAATACGAATTCAACTGAACCGGAATCCCATTCTAAATGCTCACGGACTGTATCTAACTCCCGGTATTCACAGTTTTACACTTATCAGAGCGAAGTCATCAAATTAAATTTCATTACGACAAACAGCACACTCAATTCCAAATATGTCGTAAGGGCCATGTCCCTCACATTTTACGATCCCAGAGTTTTAGTATTCAGCGCAGTGACTTTAAAATTCATCAAGCGAAATGACGGCTCAAACATCTGAATGTCGTTTAGCACTAAACACTTCGGCATACCTCCGTCCCCTTGCTAGTTCTATCACTTCTGTGTGACTTCGCATAATGAGGATTAGGGCAGTATTTTGAACTATGCGCCGTCTGAGTTAAGGTGCCAAAGCGGTGCTTTATGGGACTGAATATGAATAGAGACGTGCTCGGACATGTTGAATGCTGATTGGCGTTCGAGATTGTTTGATATAAGTTAAATTTCTAAAAATATCTGACCTTTTTCATAATAAATTAATCTTGCAAACATTTTTGTTTGACCTTAAACATGTACATCAAAATTGACCTTTTACTGATAAAGAAGACATGTTTTAGGCAAAAGTCTTCCGTTATTTTATTACTATGCTAATATTTGCAAATACATACTTACATATATCTATGACGCAATCTAAACGGCATTAGTAATAATCCTACAAGAAACCACTTTTTAAAGACTTCACACACTTTTTGTCACCCATCTAGATACTGCTTTTACATAAATCAACATAATTAAGTATGTCACACTGACTCCACAATCACCAACATCATACGGCGTTCTAAAATTCTATTCAGTAAAGTTATTAAGTTTATAAAGCTCCTTTTGCCGTTGGCACACACCACAATTGCCCAAGTCACTTACTAAAAATGACAAATAAAACATTTAAAAAAAATCACTATTGCTTAAGCGCCCACTTATTAAAGCTCCTTTCACAGTTAAACTACCACAAAATAAACACTTTTAAAGCAAACATTCGATACATTTAGGTAAATACAAGCTAGTAACTAATTGCTAGGTTTCACCACTAAGTCAATGTTGAAACCTTAACATTTGCAAACAGCTGATATCGTAATTACTACGACTAACGATGTGTAGCGTGTTGGCACTTACGGTGAAACGAAAATTAATATCGATATTTTTTCAGGCTGTTGGGGCTAAGCTAACAGGACGAAGCCAGTAAAAAATAATAAAGTAAACAAAAGCAATTTTTTTTTATACCACGTCGGTGGCAAACAAGCATGCGGATCGCCTGGTGTTAAGCAATTACCGCCGCCTAGGAACGCTTGCAACACCAGAAGTGTCACTCGCGCGTTGCCGACCCTGCATAAACCTTTTGTTCTAAATAATTTATATACGTGCACGAGTTAAAATCCTGTGTATCACGCGTCCTCTCGACGTCTATTTTTTTTTGTGCGAACATGATAATATGTGATTTTATCACCCGTCCATTGTTTACAAATTTTATCACTTGAACCAGCCAGTAATGAGAAAGTTATAAAAAAAGTTAATTGACATGTAAATTGATGCAATTAAATATGGCACGATGGCTATAATCAGTTGAAATAAGTAAGAAATTGAAAAACAGTGTAGGTATAGTAAAAGTGAGAAAAGTATTCCCCTGTCAAAATGTGTATGACATTGACATAAGATTGTGTATTGCCTGGCTCGTGGGAAAGGTTTTTCTACTATGTCTGTACTATTCGGCGGACCCCGAACTTGGCTATGCCACATCTGGGGATATTAAATATAATATTAACGTTCCATTAATTATAATCTCAATGAATACCAACCAAATACCAAATACCATATGACAAATTGACACCAATTGACCTAGTCCCAAACTAGGCAAAACCTGTACTAAGGGCACTAGACAACGGATAAACATACTTATATAGATAAATAAATACTTATTTCAATATTAAACATCCAAGACTCGAGAACAAATATTCGTATTCATCATACAAACATCTGCCCCGACCGGGATTCGAACCTGGGACCTCAAGCTTCATAGTCAGGGTCTCTAACCATTAGGCTATTCGCCAATGAAATTATTTTACTTAATTTACATTTTGACGTTAGGATTCAAAAGACTAACTCTCTCCAGCTTGAAGTCACTTTTTAAACAATACGCTCCAACAACTAACCCATGTACGTTTCAAATGCCAATTTGCCAATACATACATTATTAAAAGCTTAGTGGAAATGTTACTATTCCCCCTAACATTTATCGAAACATTTCAATCGGCCATCCCTACCTGAACTCCAATTAAGGCGCCGACGGCCGACCATCGAAAAAGCATTAGCCAGCCAGTAATTAAGAGGGTATGTGCGCGTATAAATTTGCATGCGGTTTGGCGTAAGCGACATGTGTGTTGTAAAGGACAGTGCGATGAAATATTGTAGAGATTTGCTTGGGCTTTGGAGTTTTGCCTCACTGGAATAAACATTCCAGTTACTTATAATGGAGTACGTAAGACACAAGAAGTGGCAAAATTAAAATGGTCTTAACCGTTTTCAGGATTACCTGAATGGTAAAAAATTCAATTTATTGGTTAGTTTTTTTACGTGCATAATTTAATGTGTGTGTGTGCTAAATTATACATATCCTACTTGCATTTACTTTTAAATGATTCCAGAAGACCGTACTGGTATGCAAGTAGCAATCTGTTGCTCCTACTAAAAGCCCATTTTGCACAAGAGTATAAGCACGCTCCAGTAATACCTAAAAGAATAGACACAATATCAATATTAGATGCGATCGAGCGAGCGAGCAATAAAACTAAGCGGTCGCTTCACTGGTTATGAAAGTTCTATTGGAATGGCTTGACGATTTCACTGCGCCACGTCCGAATGGGGTGTAAGCCGCAACGGTCACTTACAACAACGAAAAAAATGTTTAAAACTATTGTGCACTATAAAAATTGGTGGGTTTTAAGTGTAAAACCAATAACAGTTTTAGGTCAAAAGGTAGATTTCAAATAATTGATTTACTCAGGTGCTACTTTGCAAAGGTCCATTATTCACGTACTAACAAAAACAAACTATTTGCTCACCCGCGAGTAAGACTAGACAGCTACGACTACGCCACCTAAATTACAATAAAATACACGTGGAACGGTGATTTTTTGTGCTTTGAAATGGGCTCATAGAGAGTTGGAAACGCGTCAACGTATTGTGTAGTGGAGGTGGAGGTATTTGGGGAGGTATTAAAGTTGGGCGCCTTTGATTACAATCATATCTACCCGCATCCACCTAACATTTAGGTGCATAAAATATTGGCAGATTCCTTTTCTCACCAGTAATATCTGAGCCAATTTCATCCACAGATACAGCTTTCGAGTTGACTCTCACCAGCTTGTGAGTTGTACAACCAACTGTTTTCAATATTGCCCCTTAATTTCAGTTTAGTGTACGCTGCGTCCACATGCAACAGAAAGTCCCTTACGTGTCTGTTATGTGAAACGATGAGACGGATATAATCTGTTCGATTTGCAGTATCTCCCCGGTTCACGGCTGTTCGAGACAATTGACTGAGATTTCGCAGTGCTCTATTATTCGCTCTTAAAATGTCTATTGTTTTTTTTTCTGTATGCTGAAAAAGCGTAAGGGACACATGAGGTTAAAAGGTTTAAGCGACAAAATATTGAAATCTACTACAATAAATTGTTGAAAAAGGCTTATTCATTAATTTCTCAAAACAATTCGTGTTTTGTTGCGTACGGCTTGTTTTTTTGTAGTTGTTACAAGCCTTAACTATCGTGTCTACTATTGACATTTCAAATACACTTACGGCGAATTGCTACACAAAACGTGTCTTTATGTAACACATATTTCCGGCGACAGCCATTTAAAAACACAGCACTTACAAAAATTCGCCAACGACTGCAACAACAAGGTAAAAACAACTTAAAACTTGGCAGAAACCTTATCGTGGCCGAAATAACATTATAACATAAATAACAAAATAACATTATTGAGTTAACAGTTTTCATTTGCACATAAACAATGAGTGGCTTGGTCCGTTTCAGACCACGCCGAGTTTCCCGGACTTGGCCAAAGTAGGCTCTAACTGAAAGCTGCAAGGACATTGCCAAGTGCATGAATCGCGTGGCGATTTCAACACTTGGCGCTTGGCCACGAGGTTGCAGGTTGCATCTGCTCCATGTTAATTTATCTATACGACCCTGAGCTTTAATTACTGGTGATATGCTTTGTGATGCATTCGGACGGTGGGATCTGCGTTTTGAAAATGAGCCGTTTTCTGCCTGTTTGGGGCGTACTTTTATGGGTAACTAAATTACGTATCGGGCAGTTTTAAAGTTTGCTTTAGAGTTGGGCTTCTTAGTACTCCACTTATACAAGATATATGCAGACTAGGCACTTTTTTATACAAGACTGCCTTTGCTCTAGAAATATTTATCTAACGACATTCCAAATTAAAAGTTTAACCTGAGAAAATTACGATCGTTAAGGAAGATCAGCCGAAGTAAATCGTGTACTTTGAAATATGTAGGAGAGCATGTATGAAGAATGTTATGGGAATAAAGGAAGCAAAGGTTGTATGTCAGGATCGTAGCAAGTGGAAGTCCGTGGTCTCCGCCTACTCCTCCGGGAAACAGGCGTGACTGTATGTATGTATGTATGTAACTTGATGTGTCCTTATAAACATAATAAATGTACTACTTGCTGGGGGGAGGTGAGCCGAGAGGGGGGGGGGAGGTGCATAGTTCCGGCCACAGCATTTGCATAAAGGGCATTATCATTCACTTAAAACAATTGGAAATGTTACCAGATAAAACCTTTAAATCTACCTTCAAGTCTTGGCAGATCTATCTATCGAGGGCTGGCGATCCAACCTCGTAATTTCCATAAAAATATTTAGCGCTAGTCAGCAACTATTAGGCGGATTGATTTATACGAGCCGCGGGTGATGCACGACTCTATCGAGACTACCCGCGTAGACTATGCGTGGGCAGAGGCTTCAAAATAATATCATAAAGGTGCAAGATTTAGATTTAAAAAAAAGCTACAGATATACATGCCTATTAGTAGCATGAAAGCACCTTCGCGCACAGAGGATTCCGAGCCACCGCGTAATAATGTTTGGTGCTACTTCACACACGGTCTTTTCAATGTACAATAGACGGACAGCGCCATCTATTGTTCGATACTGGAACTAACACAATTTTTGATGATTTCTGTTACAAACTGTGATACTTATTTAGGTTCTTCCTGTTATCTTTACATGTTTTCCTCACTGGTTTTGTCGTTGCAAACTTCGGAGATAATGGGAATGGTATTTTTTTACAACTTTCATGATATTTCGAAAACTGTGCAGCTTATAATTTTTTAAAACGAATTAGAATGTGCAAACAGACCCCTTTCATAATGATACCCCACTTGATCTAATAACCTCACTTTTTTAAAAATTAATACCCCCCCCCCCCCTTTCAGTCCCTGTTGCCGGTGCCTGTTGCAATAAAAATAAATCTATTTTTAACCAACTTCAAAGAAGGAGGATGTTCTACGTTCCACTGTATGTATGTATGTTTTTAATTATTTACTCTCTGCAAAATATTCGGGCAAGCATTATCTAGAACTATTTCTACCTTTGCCCATTGCTGTCTCGTATTTCCTTTGTAAGTACCTTCTTTCTGTTTTGTTTGTATATTGGTGTTCAATAAAAAGTGTTACCATTTGTTCCCACTCTTAAAAACTGGCACTCTCTGACAGGTTACTCTGTACGCCACGTGCATAGCAACTGCACTGGCACAATTTGTACACGTAGCTTTCGTGAACTATGCACGAGGGATGCCCGCAACCCCGGAAATATTAAACTTGAGCTTACAAGTTCCTGATGCCATACGTCTTTGTAGACGTCACTGGGAACAATGACAAACGGGTAGGGAATCTTTGCTATCCTTTTCAAATCTAAAATTTGATGCCAAAATTGAAAACGGTAAAGATGCTATGGTATGGTTTGGTATGGTAATTCGTTGGTCAAATTTTGATCTTAAATTTCAAGATGTGAAGAAGGTGTATGGGATGATTTGGTGATATGCTTAATTGTAGAAACATTTTGCGGCGTAATTTTCACTCCTATTTCCAAGAGAAAGTGTCTGAAATATATGTAAGTAATGTAGATAAGGTACCCTCACCCTCGACTTATGACACATTCCAGAAAACAATTTGAAAACTCGTTCAATCCCTACTTATTAAATTTTACTAATTTCTGCAATGAATCAAAATTACGTTCGAAGGCAGTAACTGCGATCATTCCCTACAACACTGGCCCAACAATTCGGAATTTCGCCAATTGTATGCAAATCCTAAGTCGCCCGCTGTTGACAATCGTTAAAACTTTATAAATGGTCCTGAAAGACGTTCAAGGGAAATTCCCTTTGCTTAATTGAGAGTTTCCACTTCTAAATCGATTATTTCTACAAAAGCTTTCAAGTTTAATTTGAAAATGGCGGAGTAAATGATCTCAATATACTTATTGGCTTCATAAATAAATTTACGAAGTGATTTTCATTTCAACTTAACTATCAATAATATTAACTGTAATAAATACAATACCGATTGGGTTCTATGCGACGGGTCCACACAGATAGACCAAGAGATGGCGGGACGATTTGGAGCGTTTTCGGACGGACAGGCGTGATTTGGCCAATACCAGAGACAAGTGGAAAGAGATAGGGGAAGTCTTACTTTAAAAAAAAAATACAATCTAATACCGTCGATTGCCGGTTCAAATCTATGACAGTTAATTGATTTCTCCGATACGGTCATTTTACACATTTTACGATGATCCTTGTGGCAGTTTCTTAAATTAATAAGTTACCTAGCTAATAACATTGGAACTGATTCGTTAAGTCATGATTCTCGTATCTAGTATTTTGTCGTAACGGACATTCACAAAAGCAGGGCCTTTAGTTCATCAACATCATCATCATCAGCCTATTTACATCCCACTGCTGGGCACAGTGCATTTAGTTCAAATGCATGATTTTGGTGTAACGTATTCCCGGATCCCATATAACCATAACTGATATAACGTATGCAACACCGATGCACAATTCGAATAACACGTATCATTTCTGTCCACATTGATTATACGTGTTGGGAACACGGGACACTCGTCGGGGACACATAACAGCATAATATCTGGCAGAATGGAATGCGGGTAATAGTAGGTACCTATAATTTGTTTATCCCTTGTTGGATAGGTTAGGTATAAGTTTTAAAGGGGAAATAAAAAACTTCGCTCTTTCATTAACCGACTTATGGTAATTTTCACACACTTTCAAAGTTTTGACATTCATCTTTTATTTTTATCATGTACAACTTTCACAAAATGTCGTACAAGTTCACAGTTGGGCGGAGAGTGCTCAAAACTCATCTCCGCGTCATTGGAACACTCCTTCTGCCCTTACACATTAAATATCAAGTGATCCATCAAGCAACATTAATCACAATGTTTTGTGCTAGGTAAGTATGCTAAAGAAACATTTCATTCCCACAAATTAAACGACCAAAAGCACAGACAAAGACGTAAAAAGGGGTGACGCAGCCGCAACCGAAACAATCCAGGCAATGAAAAACAGATCAGCCATCTATCAAAAACTCTTTGCGAACAAAAACTTACGGGGACGTGAATAATGTCGTTCGGAATTAAATTCTTGGGCAATAAAGAGCAGATGCGGCTGTTCTGGTCGATGTGAACGGAACGTTTGAATCTGTACTTGTGTTATATTTACACATCGGTAATCTCGTAGTGAGCATTCAGAATATTTGTGATGCTAGAAGTTTTTAAGTAACTGTTCATAATAAAATACCAATAGTCTTAACAAAAGCCACAAAAAGGCTGTTGTTGATACTGTCAAGTGCTACAAGAGGATTTATCGAAGCGTAGTTCATTATTATTGTGTATAATTGTTTGTATTTGTATCTTTAATGAAGATCAAGGGTAGAAGTTTAAGGAGTTAATGCGAGCTTCCTAGTATTTGCTGATGTGGGAAATCACGTCCCGGCATTAGCTGATTAAAAAAGCAGTATAATAATCAAAACTCCAAAGTTGCATATTTTTTAAATCACGGAAACTTTCTTTCTAACATTGTTTTCAATGATATTGTGTCGCAACCGATTTGCGTTCACACATTCTATGTTACACACAATTAAAGATCAAACAAAGATAAACACTACAATGTTAACATCTTATTCACGTCATTCTTGATTCCAGACACGCAGTTTAATTTAATTGAATCCCAAAAACAATAATAAATGAGATAAATACAATCTGTAATTATGTCTTGCCGGCTCAATAACCTGTAGACCATTGCAGCACATCACACAGAACTGCCTAATCTAATGGCTATAATTTGCAATATGCATTAACCTATTCAAATATAATATGACAGTATTTGTCGACGACGTAATGAGGTTCATTTATTTTCTACCCGACGAATTAAGTTGTTAAATACGACGCAGCTGTCCAAGACGAGATATTAATTATTCTAATTCTAATTACGGATGAATTTAAATGTTATTAAGGTACAAATTAATTTAGAGCCACCTTCTGTCTTTGGAAAAAATGTTTACATGGAATGGCACAAGTTATATAGCATCGACGTAATTCGTACTCGTGTTCATATTTCCTAGGTCTTTGTCATTGTGTGCGAGAAATATCGTGGGAGATGCTTAACATATTTTCATACATTGCCGTGTTGGACGGTTTAAATACAAAGCACCGTAGCTATGCAAGGTAAAGCATCCGAACGATATCCCTTGCACCGAGTAAAGATGGCCTCTAGCCATGGCCTGTTACAAACGTCTGCCTGCCGAAATAAAAGTCCTATCGCCGGGTGAAAATCCTTTTGATGGATTACCCTTTTATATTTTATTATTGAGTTTTTAGGTATTTTTTCGTGGCATGTTATTTAGCTATGGCGATCCCTATTGGAGATACATTTTTTTTATAGTGTTTTAGAATGCTTTGACAACTCCGCTAGGGACCAAATTATTTTTGACATTGTATTTTTATTTGACGATCTCAACAAAATGTTTTTTTGTCGAGTAAATAAATACATCTATCTAACGCATCGCTCAAAAACGAGACGCAGATCTATCACGCCTCTGCAATATCACTAAAACAGTATTGAATAGGGTCGAGGTTACCGTGCCGACTTCATTAAAGCGATCTGTTCAATTAACACCGAGTGAGCTCCTTAGAAGAAACAAATTAGTAACGGGGTATTGTTAGAAAGAGATAGCTGCCTTTCAAAGCCAGTAGGCGTAGCGAGAGAATTAAAATAAAAACGACATTAAATAATAAATAAAAGTCACGTACGTGGTCTTAGGTGATGATACCGTTTAAGAATTTGCATTGGAAGCTATTTCTGCTTCTCATAAAGGATTGATTGTATTGTAATTTGCATGAGACAATAGCTTTTTAGCATTAAAGAGTGCATTTTTGCCCCTTTTGTCATGGTATTATCTTACAGAATTCCGTCACGGTTACGACCATTTGTTGCACTATCCCTTATCTGTACTACATAAACTAACACGATAACGTTTTCCTTATTGACACAAGCTACCAGGAGAATTAGCAAGCGCGTCAATCTGTTGCTTTTTGCACAGTCCCGGCTGCTCCAGTAAAAAACGAACTCACTGAGCGTTTAGCGAGCACTATTGTAGAGCGACCAAGTGGGTCTCGAAGTCATGATAGCGGTTCAGCGCTGGGGAGTTGAAGCTAATCATCAGTTCTTTGAGTATTTGTACACCTTACCTTATCTCTCAGCATGTCGCGTACTCTGGTGGCCTGGTGGCGGCTCCGGTGCAGCTCCAGTTGCAGCTCCAAGCACCTCTCCTGCCAGTTGACGGAGCCCAGCTCCGCGAGTTCATACTCCAAGGGGTCCAGACGCGACGCGTGGGCTAGAGGCCTGCAATGAGATCTTGATGAGAAAATATCCTGAATAGGGGCAGGTAGGGGTAGGAATACAGCGGCCTTGACTAATGTCTCCTCGATGGCCCATCGTTGTGGTGAATGTAGTGGTGAAGCGGCAGCTAAAATGGCGCGGGAGGGGACGATATTTTTTAAACATTTTTCATTATAATCCAAAAACTATTGAGTTTAAAAACCTTTCATATGATACCCCACTTGACCTAGTGATCCCACTTTGAAATTTTAAGTCCCCATCTAAAACTATTCCAAATATCAACCCGAAAGCATTAGTAGTTCCTGAGGTAACTAATTAGCTGTAACGGACAGATAGACTTTTTACCATTTTGGTTCGGAACCCTAACAACAGTCTCCCATACATTCATTGCCTTTGCTGGTTGACAATGACAATACTAGTTGAGTTCTTTAAAAAAAAAAACTTTACATGTGTGTTCATATATTCTTGCTCTGTCAGGCTTTGGGTTTTACGTTGGTCACTGGGTCATACTGTATTATGAAATAAATCGTAGATAACTTGTATACCACGTCCAAAATCTTTCAGTCGCATCATCATTATTTTATTTAGAAAGCATAAATAACGCGCTAGCAAGTCTAAAATCCTATTTATACAAATGTCCCCATTTAGCCCACCGTTACGGATGTCAATGATTTACAACACTCCGAAGCTGACAATAGCAGCCAAAAACTAATTTCAGCCACACAGAAATATTAAAATGAAACAAGTCTGTTTCAGCAAACAGTAACTGATAAACAATGGAAGTTCAAAAAATTTAATATTTCACTGATTTGTGAAAATTAGGAGCCATCGCTATCATACAAATAAAATCTCTTGCAAAACTGAAGCGTATTAACAATTCAAATACAAGGGAGGATTTGCATCGGTCGAACAACACGCAAAATGGAAACGAATTAACATTACGCAAATTTTGCAACGAATGTATACGGCTGACGGAACTCCAGATTTGCTGAGGGAGTTAGGTGCGGAGGTAATTAGGCACAGGCCTACAGGCAGTTAGTTGTGAAATAGTTGTATGACCGTTCATGTAAACCATATGTTATTGTTGCTGGCGGAAGATGGATGCGAGGGCCAGAAGACAGAGTATTGTGGCGCGCCATGGAAGAGGCCTATGTCCGGCAGTGGACTGCTGTGGGCTGATGATGATGATATGTTACTGTGAAATAAGTAATATGTAAATCTAAATCGTAATGGTCAGTATACAGATACTGACCAGTACGAGTAGGTAAGGTATAGAACTATTTCGTAATTTAAATGGACCTAGTCATAACGAATTTCTATGCAATAAATAATGTACCCCGGTTCGCACCTCTGACTTTTTCGGAATTTATGTGCGTAATTACATTTGTAATTTATCTTGAGCTTTTCGGTGAAGCACAACATCGTGAGGAAACCTGCACACTCCAGTGAAAGAATTCCCAATCCGCAGGGGCCCGCGTGGGAACTATAACCCAAGGCCTCTCATTATGAGAGGCCCGTGTCCAACAATGTGACGTAAAAAATACTGGTGATGATGAAATAATGTACCATTTTTCGTAAAGAAAGTAGCAAACTGTTGCGAATGTCTAAGGAATTCAAAATAGATACCAAAAATGTTTTACAAAACAAAAGAACCGAACCGATTCAATTAGGTTTCGGTACTAAAGGTGGGTGCGAAGCGGCAGTCCATGCCCTGCGCACCTACCTTAATAAAGATCAGTGTGAGGTTTTACTCAAAATTGACGTCAAAAATGCATTTAATTCGGTAAACAGGGACACCTTGCTCACAGAAATTAGGAAATATATTCCGGAAATTTATAATTACCTACTTAACTGTTATCATGAACCTTCTAAACTAATGTACAAAAGCAACGAATTATCTTTCGAAGTCGGCTGTCAGCAGGGTGATCCCCTCGGACCAGCCATTTTCAGTTTAGCCATTAACCCCATCATTCAAAATTTAAAGTCCAAATTTTACGTATGGTATCTTGATGATGGTTCCCTAGGAGGTGATGCAGTTACGGTACTTTCAGATCTCTCAGAAATTATAAATAAATTTAAGGCCATTGGTTTAGATTTAAACTTTAATAAATGCGAACTGTTCATAAACAACGCGATCCGATCCGATCTCTTCCAACATTTTAATTTACTTTGTCCAAATATCAAAATTGTCGATAAGCAAAACTTAAGCCTCCTAGGGTCACCATCACCAATCTTCGACAATGCCATTCCAGATTTAATCGCAAAAACTGTTTCAAAATTTCAATATTCTGCAGACCGGCTGCTGGAAATCAGTGCTCACACTGCTATCACTATTCTAAAATGTTGTCTTTTTGTGCCAAAATTTACTTATTTGCTTCGTTGTTGTCCCTTTTGGAAACATGAAAATTCTGTGACCTCAATTGATTCCCTTATAAAAACTTCTTTGAAATCTATACTTAACTTACAATTCAATGAGCAAGCTTGGACCCAGGCTTCCCTTCCTATCAGATATGGTGGGCTAGGTATCCGCAAAATTTCTAATGTTGCTTTACCAGCGTTCCTATCATCTGTCCACAGCACGTCCACCCTCGTAGGTAAAATCCTAAAGGATTGTCGTTCAAACTACGAGACGACGGGTTTGGTCGATGCTAGGAATGCTTGGCTTATGGCTTGTCCGGGTGAAAATCCTCCCGCTTATCCAAATTTCCAACGGAGCTGGGATGACACACTATGCAAATTAACTTATTCTAATACTCTCAGTTTCAGTTCAGGCCCAGGCCGCGCAAGGCTTTTGGCTGTGGCAAGAAAGGAATCCGGTGACTGGCTTCATGCTTATCCTTCCGTTAACACCGGAACCTTTCTTGAGCCTGAAACACTGAGAATTGCAGTCGGGCTAAGACTGGGTGTTGCGCTGTGTTCACCACACCGTTGCCTCTGTGGCACCAATGTGGACGAAACGGGACACCATGGTCTTTCCTGTCAAAAGAGCGCCGGCCGTTTCTCCCGTCATGCCGCGCTCAATGACATAATCCGCCGGGCTCTTGCCTCTGCAAACGTGCCGGCCATTTTGGAGCCAAGCGGCATTGCCCGCGACGATGGCAAAAGGCCGGACGGTATGTCTCTGATTCCCTGGAGAATGGGTAGGGTTCTGGTTTGGGATGCGACCTGTGTCGATACAGTAGCACCCTCACATCTCCAGGGAACCACACAAAAAGCTGGTGCGGCGGCAGAAACGGCCTAAAATAGAAAAAAAATCTAAATATCAATCTCTCGATCCGAATTATAATTTTGTTCCTGTCGGGTTTGAAACTTTGGGTCCATGGGGTCCCAGCGCTTACAAGCTTATTTCTGAGTTACAAAAGCGCTTAGTTGATGCAACTTGTGACCAAAGGGCTGGCAGTTTTCTCTCTCAAAGAATCAGCATCGCTGTTCAGCGAGGCAACGCTGCCAGCCTTTTGGGCACTATGCCACGGGGGCCTTATTTAGATTTAGTTTAGTTTTAAGTTGTAGTTTATTTAGTTTAAGCTTAGATTTAATATCATTGTGAATTGCTTTTATTATGTAAATAAAGTATTTCTAAATAAAAGAGTAGTTAGTTGCCAGCATATGGGTTTTTGTTCTTGTCCAGCGATGAGATATTCACAAGCTGGATGAATAAAATCGGACATGGGAAGTCGAAATAGTACACCACAGTTTAGAAGAAAGCGTGACGTTACGTTACGATCTTATAACATTAAAGATGCATGTAAAACGTACAGTAACCCTAACAGGAATGGCGGCCAGAATTACGGACAGTACCTCCGTCATGAAACTAGACAAATCTCAACGCTAATAAATCTGGTGAGCCACTAAATCATGTAGATCAAATGAATAACTCGCGACGCATCTGCGACCGTACTAAAAACTGCAAAACCGTAAAAAGTCGAATAATCTCTGTTTAAAAATGGATGCAGCCGACCGCAGCGGCGATCGTAAATATTCGGCGTAGTTCATTAATTTAAATGTACAATATTTCGTATTAATACTTGAATGGGGTTTAAAATTTGGCTTTTATGGGATTAAAGTAGCGAATGATGCCTGATTAATTTTCGATGGGCAACACGCCGTTACTAATGCAGCGTGAAAATCATCGACACGTTGCAATTGTAACTTTGCTTTGTTTATTTTTTATTGCGAGTGTGTACCACACCATGACCTGCCTATTTAAGTCTCTCTGTTGGACACAGGATTTATCTCAGTACAATGGGGCCAGTGTGAATTGGGAACTTCACACGCATAATTTCGCACACAATTTCCAGAAAATTCAACCATCGGCTTGAAAGGCTTCAAACCACTAGACTATCACTGGTTTTTTTGCGCGTGTACCAATTAAAACAGTTAGCTTCGAATTTTTTTTTTTAACTAACCGTCATTAATATCAAATCGGGTTCAATATTCTTTAGGTAAAAAATTTCAACCGTAGAACTTTACTGTTAACCCAACGCCACAGCACCTTGGGACAATAACTAGCAATCTCTCTTCGGGTGTAATGCAATCTAAGTTTTCGCAATCAGGTTTACAACACAGAACTTGAAGACTAGAAACGAAACAACCACAAGTGCAAATGCATTGTACGAGAATAAAGGGCGTTATTTTAATTATTTAATTATCATAAGTAGTGCCAAAGCGGTTGAGGCGGGATGAGTCCGACGAGATGGTCTATGAAGGGCATTGAACGTACGAACTACGGTGCAATATTATATATTGTTATATGCCATCATCATCATATATCAGCCGGAAGACGTCCACTGCTGGACATAGGCCTTCCCGCAGGATCTCCACGACGATCGGTCTTGTGCTACCCGCAGACAATGGCTTCCCGCGGTCTTTGCCCAGATCGTCCGACCACCTTGCTAAAGGCCTACCAACACTTCGCCTTTTGATACGCGGTCGCCACTCTAGAACCTTCTATCTGCGAACTACACGTATATCACTATATAATTATATGCGCTTAGTACTTAATAATTTATTGAAATATTAAAATCTATTCGTATAGTGTCTAGAGACACTTAGTTACTATTTGAAGAAACAAGGACAGAAGTATGTCAAGTTGATTAATACCCGTTTGAATAGGTTCAGTTTGTCTCCACCCACGCAGGTCAAGTAAGTTTGGGTAATCATGAGCAAAGTTGGCCAGTACATTGCTCTGTCTGTCGCTTCAAAATTGAATTTATGAAGTAGCATTTACGCCGAAATTGACAGTGTTACTCAAGTGAAACATCCTTTCGAAAAATTTATGCTTACTGAAAAAGAATGAGGCGAACGACAATAAGTAGTATCTCATTCCCTATGTAGAACTATTTCATGTGAAATATTTCAAATGGGCTAGTTTCCTATCCCGTGGGAATTTCGAAAAATCCCTTCTTAGTGCAGCTCTGGGATACTCAAGGTATATGTTTGCCAAATTTCAAGTCTCTAGGTCCAGTGGTTTAGGCTGTGCGGTTGTCTGTCAGTCAGTCAGTCTCGGTACTGTTTATAGGTAGGTATAGATAAATTAAAGTTAAGCCTGCATTATTCGCAACTCTCAGAGTCGATTAGTAAATAGTATTGATACAAATGTCAAATGTTACAAAATAAACGAGTTGTGTTATCTAATATTAACTCATGTGCAGGTCTTAATGAAATGCAAATGTGGCCTCTGTGAACTATTGGTTCAATAGTATTTCTAAATCAATAGCCTCAGTTTTAGTTAATTAACGGTTGTTACGAGTGCACCCACGGCATTAGAAGTTGTTTGGTTAATTAACTTGTTTCCATTAGCTTGTTCCTAGTTCATTATGCAACCGAATAAATTAAAAATGTTGCGGTTATATGCGACACATTATATCACTTATGCCATTTTGCTAAGGTAGAGAGTATAACATATTTGAATCTATTTATTATTTTTAAGTTACCTATTGCTAATTGGTAAGATGTATCACATCAGACTTAAAAATATTACGAATAGGACAAGGCGAGTAATAAATTACCAATTGAAATATCGTAGCAATAAACTAACTCAAAACTTCAAAGGAAATTGTAACTTGAGAACTGGTTAATAAATATCATAATTAACATAACCAAACTAGATGAAGATTCAAGTAGTATTCTTGATACCGAATTTTTAATATCTGTCTCTATTTGGTAACTCTAAACTCATAAAATAAATTTTAAATCGCTAGTAATAAGTTAAAAACTTAAAACAAAAGGGATTCCAATTAAATCAACACTAATTCTTATTGTTAAGATTCTTAAGAAAATCTTAAGAAGTCATTCATAACAATGCCCGTTTCAGTCAAATAGGTATTCAGCAATAACCGGCATACAGGCGACAGCTATTACATTTACTTAACAACAGTTTGGTGTTTAGTAACTACATGACTAATGTTTGAAGACTGAGTTGTTCAGTTGTCTTTTTACGTCATGATCAGAATATTGTCTAGATAAACATCAATTCCCTGACCTTACGACAAATATCATTTACCTTAACTCTTGGGTGTAAATTAAATTCATTTACCTTGGCGGCGGCGGCGGCGGCTCCCGTGATCGCCGCGGCATCAGCCTCGGGCTGTTGGGAGTGCTAGCCGAGTGCCCCGCCCCGCTGTGGTCCGTGAACCTCGCCAGCGGGTCAAACAGCTGAGACAACCTCCTTGCCCGTTCCTCAGACATCTTCACAACACAACACAACACTAAAAACAATATCACATCACGACACACCAACACAGTTAAATCACAAGACACAAATGACTCGAACGGTCCGCATGATTCAAAGTCGGAAGTCGCTGTCTCCTCCCGTTGATAGATGGCGTTGGCGACGCGGGATTTGGCGCGCAAACTCCGCGGCCATCTTGGCTCGTCTGATGTTTTTCACAGTTTAATGTGCCTTTGCGCCGCTGACGTATTTAGAACGCTGAAAAAGAAAAGAAGGATTAGTTGACGTGTGGAGGGATTAGCTAAGGTGAAGCAATTAGCCTTTGAGTGCGCGGAAAAACATGTCGACACGGAATTATTAGGCGCGCGAACGTTAAGCCGCGGTATAGCAAACTGTTAGATGTTCAATTCACCTTTGTGTAAATTTCACGTCGCAACAAACATTTCAATCGCGTCCGCGTTAAAATTGTGTCAGATACTACGAGAATAGTAATTGAGACGTTAACGCGAACGCGATCGAGAAGTTTCCTTCTGTCATAAATTACACTAGAGGCTCACTCAG
Organism: Clepsis dumicolana; assembly: GCA_963691665.1. NCBI lineage: Eukaryota > Metazoa > Arthropoda > Insecta > Lepidoptera > Tortricidae > Clepsis > Clepsis dumicolana. The sequence continues at coordinate 10,844,129 of OY829520.1, read as the reverse complement.
AGCGTTTAGTGTAATCAACGACCAAAAAAACGTCTCGATCGCGTTCGCGTTACGGGTACGGGTGTCAAATAGTATGAGAATTGTTGTTGTCGATACGTGCCACTAGTGGCGCTGCTAAAGTGCCCATAGTAATTCAGATGTAAACGCGAACGCGATCGAGCCGTTTTTTAGCAGTTGATCACAATTAGACGCTCAGAGCGCCTAGTGTAATCGCCGACCAGGCCAAGAAATACGTCTCGATCGAGTTCGCGTTTAACAATTCTTATAATTAATTTTAACGACATAATTTGACGACCGGATGGCCTAGTGGTTAGCGATCCTGACTATGAAGCTTGTAACGGTCCAAGGCTTCATTTAAGCATATTTGGCCCTGGACACGAATATATTTCATACTTGGTACAAGTAATTAATTAAATAAACAAAATAGTTAAGAATACGGATTTGTATGGGGTAAAATTACTAGTAACACCATCTAGCGGAAGTATCCGGCAACAGGTTGTTAATTAAGTTTCGGTTTATCGAGCTAGCTTAAGTGGGGCTCTTACGCGGTTCAAGTTTATGATAATAGATGGCGCTAAATTAAGTCTGAGTTATTTATCATCAGTACAAAAGAAATACTCAAAATGCAAGGAAAACAATTATTGGATAATAATCTCTGCATTATAATCTTCTATACTAGCAAATTTCATACGACTCGATTCAGTATTTTAGGCCTACGCGGCATGGGAATAACATTATGAATAATACAAAGAGATTATGGAAAATGCAAGGAAAACGGGAGTTAATTATTAAAGACTAGTGTCTTACGCTCATTTTAACATATGTTTCGTCAAGTTCTGTTCAGTAGTTTAAGAGCAAAGAGCATCAAAACATGAAATGGAATACGAGCATGGCGATGTACTTAGCATGGCGTCATTTTATAGAAAGAAAATCTGTAATAAGGTCTAATTAATTAATAGGGAAAAGTCATGTAATATCATTTATCATAATATACTCTAATATAAATCCGAAATTATCATAAAGATCATCTACAATTATAAATCAGTTAAAAGTCGCTAAATAATACAAGTTTTGGAGCGGACGAAGTAAAGGTTAAAAAATAGCTAAATTACTAAAAATGCAAGCAATACATGAATGGAAACTTATGTCTTGGTCTATTAGCTATCTTTAAATTAAGATCTTAAGTAAAATAGGATAATTGGGAAGACGTAGGAACATACTTTGTATAAATAGCTGTCATTAGAACCTTGTCGTATAAGTCGTATCATCATAAAGTAAGGAAACTGTATGCGAGGACTTGACGTTTTAATGTGACAAGGAACAATTAGTTGAACGGGAACGAATTGGGAGAAATGTTGCCAATATATCGATTGCAGGCAAATTAGCACATTTCACCCGACTGCGAAACGCGAAGAACGGTGATGTGTTTATCAGATCATGTATGTATGTGTGTACGTATGATAGTTCCTTTGTGGAACATTAAGTTATTATAATAGATAGTTAAGTAAAATAGCTATTACATAAAAAGGGATTTCACATAAAAGCATCAAATTTATCAGTAGAAGAAAAACAACACTAAGAATGATTTCTGTACTAGGAGAACTAAGATTAATAGAGCGATTTAATTTATAGGCTATGTACATAAAAGGTGGAAAAATATAATAATAGTATGAATTAGGATTAGAGTATTTTTCTAATTGGAAGGAAAGCTAAAGTATAGAGAAGGAAATTTATATTTAGAATGTTTATGTATGCTTGGAATATATTGGAATTTTAAAGTTCACGAAGAATTCAAGGTCAGGGAAATAATAGTATGTCGGCAAAAATTAGGGATGGTATCACTTCTGTGTCGATTGGGTCGGTGATTTCGCCGAAGTCGCAGGACGCTTACGAAAGCTATAAAAAGGATGAGCGCATCGAGGGGGGACGGAGAATATCATCGATTTTCATAGCGTTAACGTTTCTTGTTGGTCCGGGGAATTAAGTTTTATTTCGGGGAGATTTTCATTTAAATTCTTTTAATTATTGTAGTCATTCTTTTAGTATTTTAATTGGGGGTTTTATTCATAATATTTTAAAGTAAAATCAGGTCACAGCGGTTGTAAGTTACATCGAGTCTGCTGAGTGTTAACTAGAGTTTGGTCATTGGTTTTAATTTATTAATGAAATATTTAATGCTAGCTTTCATTCGGAAGGTTTTCGTGAAGGACTATTTGCAGCCCTGTGGCGGTAAATGTTCTTTGCTTCTGTGAGACTTTGGTCGCCGTTCCATAGCGGTTTGAATTAGAGACTTACGCATTGTTATTGTATTTTGTTACTAATATTTTTCGTGTCTTTCCCCTTAACGTTATTTCTCGAAACCTACCGGTGTCAACGTCAGGAAATAATAGTTAAATCTTCACCGGATTGTGAGAGCGATCTGGAGGCTGTCTGGTTCACGCTGGGCAGTCTAAATACTCTCTTGCAGTGCTATTGGATTGGCGATATCAGACTTGACGGTTGATCTGGTTGTCGTGTTACGACACAAGAACGGGTATTGCCAAGACCTAGTATTTGCAATCCCCATATTTATATATTTATACAAACACTACGCTAGGTATTCTGCTGATCCGTGGGGTCTTCGTCCTAGAGGAGCTTGCTCCAAGACCTCACAACAATTAGGGACTGGTTAGGAAAGTTAGCACACAATCTCTTTTATAGGAGCATAGTAGAGTTTCATTGCACCCCGAAACTCTTTACACTACACTAAATGTAAATGTGGGAACGTACCCTAGTTTTGCCAATTATACACAGTTTAGGGGCCTTATTGGCATAGCTTTAAAGTACAAGTTAGGATGATAGGAAAGTAGGGAACTAGGCAGGGACTTTGGTTTTAGGGAATAGCTAGAATGGCGAAGCCTAGTGACGGACTAGATAGCCAATTTCGCGGACACACAAAATAACATAAAAGTGAGATCTTGAACTCACATTGGATTTCATCACAGAGCTAGGGGAAAGCTTAAAATCATACACACCAATAATCATAAGTAAAATTGCCTAATTAAATGACTCACTAACTCTATTATATGATCATTAAGAGCTATATTGATGCACACCTCTATACAGTAAAGTTACTTGCTAAAATATAAGCAGTGTCAAAAGAGTAAAGTTGCAAAGACAAAGCTATTCTCCAAACGACTCTATCATTCATATATTAAATGAGCGTTGTGTTTTGTTCAAGGATACGTCCCGAGCAAGTTTGACACCGTATGGGCAAATGAGCTTAACAGTGAACTAACATGGTCTTCATTTATCTTTCAATACAGACATAATTGAAAGAATTCTAATGAAAAACATTACCTGAAATGAAAACGTAGTTATATCTGGGCAAACAAGCTTAAATGACTGATAAATAAATATATATAAAAGCAAACCTAAATAAACATAGATCCTTAGTGTTCATTGGTAGAAGTTGAAACATGAAAAGTACATACACATACAGTATACTTTATGAGCAGTTTTCTAAGTCAAAACTAGGACTTTTAACAATCCACAAATATATAATTGACATTCACACAATGAATGAATATGTGTTAGTTTTGAGGTCAAGGCCTATAGTATTTCTTGACACCAGCATGGGCAAGGAAGCTATACAAAATTAGCATGCTTTCATTTAACTTTCAATGTAAACAATAATTGAAAGGGATTAGGCATAAACATTACCTATCCATAATATGATAAAACAAAATCATAACCATAATAAACCAAGTTCTGGCTTAGCAAACAAAGCTTAATTGAGTAAAAGACAATGTACTTAGACATGTATGTGAATAACATAAAAGTAGATAATAGTATCTATAAAGCTGTACTTACTGCTAAAACATCAGCTGCACTAAGCCACGGTAGTTCTGTGAAATTATACTAAATAAAAGTATGTCTAAATTAGACCATAATGTACCCTACTACAAAGGGATTTCAAAGCAATAGAAATATGTTTGCATGTAAATTCATAGCTGATATAAGCGCTATCTAACTGAAAGTTATAACATTACCTACACTTCTAAATAAAATAGGCAAATAAAGTATGCCAAACTAGGTATACAGCTAAATATATTGCTATACCTAATACTCAGTTTATATATTAATTGAGTGATTGAAATTTACAATCTTGGAAAACTAAATATATATGGTTACTCATGTTGCTATGATATGTACTCTATACTCTATATGAATCTATGAAATATTGATCTTTGGCAGACATAAATATGCTGTAATCAGGTACTATAAATACCTATGGGAAAAGAAAATTAGCCAATACAATGGTTGATACATTTGCGGGGTTCCTCTCTATCTCTAGTAGTAAAAATACTGACATTACTGCTATACTGACTATAGACTCTTGATAAATAAATAATTCAATACTCCCTGGGGCGGTGGAGAGATGTCCAGTCAGGAGTCGAGTCTCACAGTTATGGTATCAACCAAAGACGATAGTCTTGGGCGGAAGGATGGGGCCCTAATCTTAGCCGCAAAGCATAATGCTTATTTGACAAGCATTAATGCTACCCCAGTTACTTTGTTTTACTTCAGTTAGTAAAATTACTTTGTCAGATCATTAATTTAATACCTTTGATACTATTAAACTTCATTTCATTTAAGATAACATAACTTTAGTTAATTTGCTAACCAATTCCAATACTTCATGGACATACTATTCTTATATGACGCAGTTAATCAATTGTTTTATTCCTAACAAGTATGTATTATTCCTTAACCACTTAGGAGTGTTTTCTTAGTTAAGTAGGGATCCATTCTTACTTTGACTTAAAGTACTTTGGGTTTACTACAGCGTTCACAATGTAGGTTCCACAATCGCTAGACGAATCACAAGGCCAATATTTAATTGAAATTTCTAGGTAGGCTGTTCAGAGTAAGCTAGAGTACTTCAGGATAGTGTCGCGGTTACCAAGGATTTATGTTTCTTAGTATGATTAGGCTAGGTACTCTTTACAGTTAGGTCTACCCGTGACCAGGATCAGTTCTAGGTTAAATTTAATAATATAGACTCCAGCTAGAGGGAGCTAGATTATTTACAATCTGGTGGTGCCTAGATTAGGATAGGATGTTAAGGTACAAGCTTGAGGTCCCGGGTTCGAATCCCGGTCGGGGCAAATGTTTGTATGATGAATACGAATGTTTGTTCTCGGGTCTTGGATGTTTAATATGTATATGTCGGAGAATCGATACACTGGTCGGTGTTGATCATAGTCTAAAGTTATAAATTACCTTCATTTGTTATGATTTTAACGAAACGTCAAGCGGTGACAGCTGTCAAATAAATACTGCTTGGGAGTGGTCTGTGCTTGGTTCATTTGTGGGTAGTTTGTATAAGGTCGAAATGACATTTAGTAACTTGGAAAAGAAAAGGGCATTCTTGATCGGGGGGTCGGACTGATCACAAGTTGGTAATGTAATCCGTTTGCATCGGCTTGGTGCTTTGAGTTTTAATGAGAATTGTTAGTGATTTAATGAACTAAGTGCCTGTGCCCCAAGTACAGAGTCTTATTTTGAGTCTTAAATGATATCTTGGCAATAGATCACGTGAATGGGCGCAAGCACAGAACTCTCCAACGTTTCCAATATGGTACTTGCATTTCGCGTTAATAGTAACGAGTTAACTGTGTTATCAATTGTAACTAATTTAGACCTCGTATGGTGTTATTATTGAAAAGATTATACCTCATTGAGTTTCTTGCCGGTATCTTCTCAATAGAGGTTATTTCCGAACCGTGCGGTAGAGTCATTGATGTAGGCCTTAATCAAATAAAGATTGGCTTAGAAGTGAAACATGATGTGTCTGCAGTTATTTCTACCACCTCAATCGACCTTGAGAATGAGTAAAGCTCATGACCAAGCTCTACTACGTGTAAAACCCATTTCATCCTGACACAGCTAGCTAGCAAACCAAGTCCGCTGGTGTGTGCGATGTCTCGTCCCGGTCCCAGTCTCCGAGTTATATAAGTATGTATTTATCTATATAAGTATGTTTATCCGTTATCTAGTACCCATAGTACAGGCTTTGCCTAGTTTGGGACTAGGTCAATTGGTGTCAATTTGTCCCATGCTATTATTTATTTATTATACTATTTGACACTTTAACGCAAACGCGATCGAGACGTATTGTGTGCTTTTTGATTACACTAAGGGCACTGGACTTATGAGAGTTAATAATGAAGTGTTTTTCATTAGAATCTTAGTAAACGTAAATACGAGATTTGTAAAAACGGTTTTTTTACACAATTTATGCACCATTTACCTAAAACAAATTCTGCGTACACAAAATCCAGGCCCTCGGTTCAGCGAATTAAAACAGTCTCTCATCACAACTATCACAATTTCTAGTCCCATACATTCCCCCAATAAAGCGAAGTTAATAAAAACGTATTTAAATCATGGCCGTCATTATAACGTCCTATAAAACTATTTTCGAGTTCGAGTTTCTGATGTATAGATTTGTTCACACACCGGACGTTGCGTTATGTTTTATCGTCTCATTTAAATGTTGGCTCGGTTCTGAAAAAGATTATTTAAGAAAAAATAACATAAGGAAATAGACGGGAAAATTATCAACCTTGCCATCAGCATACAGTATGCTTCTAATTTCAATATGCCTATAAACTTGTCCCGCCCGTGGGAGGGGGTATCGCGGTCCTGCTCCCACGTTCCCATTAGTATTTGTGCGTCTCGATTTCCCTACAAGTGACTAACTTCACTCTAGGCGCATTTAAGTCTACGCATCGTTCTACGTTCTTCTTGTTGAAACCAATCTTATTTTGCAGCGTAAAATTTATTCAATTTTCTTTTCATACTCACTAACTCCTTGGCTTTTGGTCTATTAAAAAAAAAAACAAGAGAACGATGAAATATTTTTGAAAACTCGTCGAACTGCACCGCACCGCACCGACCTTATAACGCACCTTAAGGCGACTACACACCGCACGTAAAATAGTGATCTACAAATAATAAGACGTGTTCACACAAGCGCCGGCGACACACGGCTGCACAAATACTAGTGAAGACGCTCACTCTTTGATATTCAAAATTAGTTCGTCTCACCTTTCGGGGCTGGTGTTCTCAAACTTAATTTATTAAACTGGTTAGTTTATTATTTGGTAAAGGGTACAAAACATTGTGAGTGACTCTTAGACAAGTATTATCGAAAAAGTATGGAAAATAAAAATACTACTCAAAAGAAAATAGGGGTCACTAAGTATTTTGATCGTTAGGTACGTGAAATATATATATTTATATATATATTTTAACAATGGCAATAACAAGGCTTTTGTTGTTATTTAGGCTAATAATCATTTAATTAAGTAGTCAAACGATCAAAATACTTAGTCGCAATTATTTTCTTTTGAGTAGCATAAATAAGTATCTCAAAATACTGTTTTCCCTCGAAAAGAGTCTGATAATAACTTATTTTGATGTCATAACAACTAACACCGCTCCGCTGTAACTACCAGTAACCCCACCAATTCCTAGTCAAATTTCAACTGTTACATAAACCATTCCTTAAACATCAAATAAACTTTAAAACTTAAATTCAATTGAACTTCGCACATTAAATATTTATTTAGCACTGCACTTTCGTGTTCGCTCGCCGCAAAGTTTGAGGAGCATTGTCAAGTCCCCACCGGCTTTTAAATAAAGGAATCATTCATACATTAATAATGCACGGGTGTTACACATGAGATGGAAGAACATAATAGAGGCGGTTATTTTATAGGCTGGACGAAAAGGACGACGAATCGGACGGTGCTATCCAGAAAGTAGCCAAATTTCATTTACTTTCAAAAATATACTATTAAATTAAATTCAGTCGTTTTGTCTCTTGGCGATATTGATATTAAAAAAATATAAATATTCCGACGAGGTGAGAACCTTCTCCTTTTTTGAAGTAGGTTAATTATTAGAACAGGTTGAGAGAGGTAAAATGCTTAAAGATTATACAAAGAATTTAATAGCAACAACTCCCAAGTTATTATATAACAACAGGAAATGCTAATTACCTACTTAATTAGTCAAATAAAATGCATTAAGTATTTAATAGTGAACAAAAACCATTGGACCTGGTCCTTTTGTCGACTGTTGATTAAAACGAAAGTAATATTTATTTTAAAGGTTCGTATATTTTTCATGACTATGATAGCGGGCATGCCTAAAATATTTATATCATAGAGGTAGACAATGCAGCTCTACTGCAGAAAAACACGCCATAAAATTGAGTAGACTCAAAGATACTCATATTCATATAAGACTTAAATCACTGCCCCATAGACCACTTACCTATTTGCTAGTTATAATTCATCATCATCATCACTAGCCTAAATATTAAGCCTATCCCACTGCAGCGATGGGCACAAGCCCAGGATACTGAGAGAACTTGGCAATAGTTCCCACGCGAACCCAGTGTGAATAGGGAACCTCACACACACCATTGAACTGCATCGCAGGAGTTAGTTTACCGAAAAGCTCGTCATCATCATCATCATGTCAGCCGAAAGACGTCCACTGCTGGACTCAGTCCGGTCTTGAGCTTTCCGCATCCACCGCGGTCCCGCAAAGCTCATGATAAATTACAAATGTAATGGCACATCAATTTAGAAAAACTCAGAGGTACGAATCCACGACCTTCTGCTCGAGAGGCCATAGGTCAAACCACGAGGCTATCACGGCTACAATTAGTCCTTATGCTTCAAAACACCGCCGTTACCAAACAACCTGGAAGGGTTACCCTACCCGATTCCTATCACGTCAAAACCGCGATCTGTTTACCGTGGCCCAATTGGAGTGAAAAATTACTTCGCCAAGGAGGAAATTAAAAGGGCAGTGACCAGAAAATTGGCGACCACCCCAAGAGTTATATGCTTTGATTAATGTTATCCGGTCCTTATCTCAGACCCTTCAAATTGGGGCCAACCCTTTTTCTGGGTTGAGCCTTATCTATGACTTAATATGGGTTATGTTTTGCTTTTTAGGCGCAGATCGCAGATTGGGAGGTGACGGGTTGTGAAATATAAGGCAGATATAATGCTGGAGTGAAAGAGGTGTCATGTATATAAATGTATAGCAAAATATTACTTATTTATTTGCCAAAACCATTTGCCAGCATTACCTAAAAAGTTCATTAGGTTGTCTAAAAAAGTTCCTAAGTTTGGCACCTAACTACCTGATGTTAAGTAGGTACATTACTTTTGTGGTTTTATGGCTTGATGACGATTTTTCATCCACTGATGAAGATTCCAAAATCCGCTTATTCATAGCTAGGATCTTTTTTCATAACATTTAATCTCATAATACTATTCTGTTATGAAAAAACGAAATCCGTAATAACTACAGTATGAATTAATCCGCGAAAATTGCATTTTTGAAATGTTCAACTGCACATTCAATTTAAAAAACCAAATTTAATTCAATTGTGCTTCTTCTACAAAAAAATACGTTTCCCTCGTATTCAAGTTCCACCAAATACGGTGAGCCCTTTGATCAGAATCGTGCAACGAAATCCTTGTAATCCGAACAGCACATGGCTCGTAGTGTAGGATGCCAAGTTAAGCCAAGCCAATGAATGCCATGCCAATAGGCTGCCAAGACTGCTCCGTAGCTTTAGACAAAGTCTAACTGAGATAGAACTGTATTTGTTTAAGTAAAGTAAAATAAGACCACCAGTTAACGAAAACTGGTGTAAATCATCGATATATAAAACATTAAACATAAACCACGTACCCTTTCAGCGCTGACAAAATGCGGCCCTCACTCATTAGCTGTCATTAGACTGACATATTGTCAAACATCAAGGGATACTAAGACATCGAATCACTTATAATTGCTTGTCCGCGCGCAGTGAAGCGGTGGCGTATATATCTGTCTATTGTTGTGTATCAAAGGTGTAAACGACAAGTTGTAGAGAAACTTGTTAAGAATCAGTTAGGGTGTTTCGGCATCAGTCTACTTTTTCCAGGGGATGATCTGCCACGGGTAAGCGATAGGGTTTTGTGGGAATCTTACCCTCTAAAACCTCCGGAATGTCCCATTTTCACCACCTTGCTGACGGTATGAATTTACAAGTTCTCACCAAGAGACTTGAAAAAGTTCTAGATTTGATAAGTCGAGGTTATTATAATGCAACTCTATCCGTTTAAGTCTATTTCATGCCAATCTGAATTGTTATATTTAAGGAGACTGCTCCCGGTGCCAGACCACAGCTGAGCAATGGCGGGAAAACTTCAGAACATACTTATATACACATACAAGTATTTTATTTTTTGTCGAAAACTATTTATGAATTTAATTCCATTTAAAACATATATGCAGTCTCCTACAATCACAAACACCAAATTTGAAGCCAATCTCAGAACCAATCTTCAATAATTAAGGTTCATTAAAAACAAACCTTCATTAACTAGATAAAGACGCAGATACACACACCCGCTAACCCGGGAAGCAATGATACAGACTGATACTGTCTAATGACTGCGCCTCATTAACGCTTGTGATTTGCAACACCCAGAACACCCTGTAGGCGCGTTTGTCTGTCCTAGCTTTTGACTTGCTTGGTGGCAAATAGGCATTGATGATACTGTTGCGATTTTGTAAAAAAAGCAGCAGGAAATCACGAATCTACTTATCTTCGTAATTAAAATATAGCCACATCTTATACCTATAAAAAGGTACCGTGACTGACTGACTGACTGACTGACAGACAACGCACAACCTAAACCACTGGACCTAGACTTGAAATTTGGCAAACATGTATCCTAGAGGTGCACTAAGAAGGGATTTCTCGAAATTCCCACAGGGTAGGGAACTAGCCCATTTTGAAATATTTCACGGGGGCAAAGCCGCGGGGCATAAACTAGTTATTGATGTTGAGTTCGTTTGTCCATTTTTGTCACATTGACATTTCCGGTAATAAAAAGAAGACAAAACCTTTTTTAGCTAATGGAGGCTTGAGTGACGTTAATGAATAAGGCACTTGGTATTTAGAAAGCTCAGATTTCATAGAAAACCTAATCAATATACATAAAACTCTACCGTTACTGACTGAGTGACTGACAGACGAGACGACGCACAGCCGAAACCATTGGCCCTAGAAGGCTGAATTTTGCATAGAGGTTGCTTTTATGATCTAGACATGCGCTAAGGACGGATTTTTTGAAAGTCCCACGGGGTAGAGAATGGGGTTTATGCGCGTACGAAGTCGCGGGCAAAAGCTAAGTATACATAATGCGGAAAAAATACTTGTAAGCTTAAAATAGTACGTAGTTCTATATACTGTTGTTTAAATAATTGATTGTATAAGGCGTTTTATTATCAATAACAATTAACTAAAAAGAGATAACTAGCTCATTATAAGTACTTTATTTATACATAAGTAACTTGAACATTATAAGGATATTCAACGCATGTTTCAGCAGTTTTGTCATTTTGCAGTCACCGAATCATACAAAACAATGCAGAACAGAACGTGTATTTTTTTTCGATGTCGGTTAAAAATACGCTCTCACTAACAAAAGAAATGCATCGAACGCCCTGAAATTAGTATATAGCTATCTTCACACCTCGTTACCACCTACTTGTCTTGAGTTTTTATCCCTCACACTCAGAGTCGCCACTTAAACTCCCAAGTTGGACGAATCTCAACCTTTTTCGTTCGTAAAAGAGGCTTAGAGGAACGCATGTGTGTCCCTTGTTACTCGTAACACTCATTAGAGTCTGTCTAGGCGTCGGTCGTATCTAACATTAGGGAAGATGGCGATTTCTTTTTTTGGGTTCGGTAGTTTCTTGGTAACAATTTAGTTTCGTCATGTCCTTGTTGCGTATGTTCCAGTCATTCTACTTGCTCGTTTATGCATCGACTAGCTTTCGCCCGTGGCTACGCTCCCGTGGCAGAACTCTCTATCCCGTGGGGATTTCGAAAAATCCCGCCTTATCCCGGGCGTACATTACAAAGGAACCTCTATGCCAAATTTCAGCTTTCTAGGTCCAGGGGTTTGGGCTGTGCGTTGATCAGCCAGTCAGTCAGTAAGTCAGTCAGGACTTGTCTTTTTATATTTATGCATCGGTTAAAGTAAATATTCCAGTGGACATATTAATAGCGGGATATTTGACCGCGATTACCTTACAAGGTTTTGATGAGCTCCCGATTATTCGACGCAGTTACATGCATCATGTTCACGGGCAAACTGACGAAACGCGGGTGGATGCTAATGTTGCGTTAATAATAATAATATGTCTCATGTAATTGACCGCGAATCATCTAAAACTGTTCCAGTGCCCGCCACTTCCCTAATAATTGACACTTCAATCTAAATTCATAGCAAGAAAAGTGACAAGCAGTACCGTGTTTTATAAAGCTACAAGTTACAATTTACAAGCGGAAGTCTCATTCTATCACCTTTTGTTAGAAAGAGAGTTCCGCTTGTAAATTACAAATTGTAGCTTTATAAAACACGACCCTGGTGTTGTAATTGGAATTTAGTTATCAAGGTAGAGATGTTAACTTTACCGTAAAGTTGAATGATGCGGGTGGTAGGACCTCGTGTAAGGTCCGTCCGAATCGCTACCACCATCTTACTCGCGAATCCTGCCTCTGGTGTGTAAAGTAAGACAGCCAACGAAATCGCGGACACAAGAGGCATTTCATCTTAGCCCTCTAGGTTGGCAACGCATCTCCAATCCTTTGGTTGCGGTTGCGGATGTCTATGGGCAGTAGTGATCAATTACAATCAGGTGACCACTTGCTCGTTTACCTTCCTTAACGTATAAAAAAATTACCGATAATAAAGTAGTTGTGATTACCAATTACATTTGTTCCAAATGTTTCATGATTTAATGTAGGTAGGACTTAGTAAAACCAAAACAAAAATATTTTTTCCTGTTTGTTAACGGTTTTTTTTACAAACACGTCAGAATATTCAGAATTTTGTCACGTCAGAATTTTGCGGGTGGTAGGACCTTGTGCGAGGTCCGTCCGGATCGCTACCACCATCTTACTCGTTAATCCCGCCGCTAAGCAGCAGTGCTTGCACTGTTGTGTTCCGGTGTGGAGAGTAAGACAGCCGGTGTTATTACGGGCACAAGAGGCATTTCATCTTAGCCCTCTAGGTTGGCAACGCATCTGCAAACCCTCCGGAGTTGCGGGTGTCTATGGGCAGTGGTGATCACTTACTATCAGGTGACCCACTTGCTCGCTTGCCTTCCTCGTTGTATAAAAAAAATTAAAAATTGAATGATCTTTTATTTTACACATCAGTATTTACAAATTGCAGGAATGTGATACTGTTTGTATTTGTATTTATTTGAATTGAACTATTTGTAAAGGATTCTAAGAAATTAATGGTCACCGTTTAACCACAAATAATCACACGTACAGTCACCAGCGGAAGTAGCTAATATCGAAGCGGTCACAATGATCTCCACAAGCTCCACAATAGAGCCGTGCTTAGATCATTGTGAACACGTCGGTTTCTTAGCGACTTTCGCTGCCGACTGTACTATTTTTGCTGCTCTGACTTCATTTACGTCTAGTTAGTGAAACTGTGTCGTGGTGTTGTGAATAATGACAAAAGGTCAATGTTTTTTCCTGCTCTTTTCTGCTATTTTTAATTCGGGTAAGTTGGTATAATCGAAGAGGAAAAATAATAATTAAAAAAATAGTTCTACCTACTTAGTGTTGGCATAGTCGTCAAACTTAACCTTTGGGCTGCTGTACCATTGTATAGTTTGACGACCATACAAAAACAATGTCATTTCAATGTACAATGGTGCAGAGCTATAAGCTATAAGACTTATCTATCGCGGTGGTCAAAAGTTTTCAGCACTATATTACAACAATTTTGACACATGAAACAGCTGAATAATCTTACAGAATAAAACACCATATCGATGTACAGTCACCAGCAATAATATATGATTATGGACAGCGCTGCAAAAATATCTGATCACGGTAGAAGGCAAAAGTATACGACGACACTCGACGGCATAAAGATCTAATGGGTTGCGGCCGGCATACATATCGTTCTTGGTTTAGGGCATAAATATCGGACACTGAGTCGCTTAAAAATATCTGATACTACACAAAATCAAAATTAAGTGACTCGTCACCAACATAAATATGTATTCACTTTGGAAGCAAAAACATCAAATCACACGGACCGCATAAATATCTCACATATTACAAAATCAAAAATATGTGATCAATCAGCAAACATGAACTTAATTCACTAGTACTACGAATCTAATTTGAATGCAGCGATATGACGCTTCTTGAAAACAGTGCATACTTGTCACTACGTCAGGGGGAGGAAAGTTACCTGTATTTGACAGTTGAAGTTTTTAGCTGCGCCATCTCTTACCTGTGTAAGGCTAATTTTTAGTAGTTAGTGCGTCAATCATTGCTGTTAGTTTCAAAAAAATACGGTTTTTTTTTTTCATTATATATTGCAAAATTTTATGAAAAAATACCAAACCGAAGGCTTGTAATTTTCAGTCACAAATTATTGCTTGTACTTCTGTTAAAAAATTAGAAAAATTAATCATCATGCAAAGAAGAAAAAAAACGGGTTTTCCCTTCAATTTTCGGACTCAAGTAAACGTCATACAGCATGCAGCCGATGCAGCGCCCAGCGGCTTTCTGTTTTTTAGAAAATGCGCAGTGTTTAACTGTTATTTCGTTAATTGTCCACTAGTAAATACGTAGAGTCGATTTTCAGCTCCTCCATTTTATCAGTGTCAGTTCGTGTGTATTGGACGTTGCGGCGAAAATTCGGACGCTTTAGTTACAATCTTTCTGTGTTGTTTCTGTTATGTATTGCGATATCAGATGCTTGTGATTTGTGCTATTGTTAGTTGTTGCGATTTTAGACGCTTTAAATGTATAATTTACGAAATAAACGATTTTGAATTCTGAGTTTGAATTTTTCATAATGTCTAATCTAATAAGAATTTGTACACATAATTCGTGTGTGTGCGCGTGCGTGCATGTGTATGTGCGCGCGTGTGTGCGCCCGCGCGCGTGTGTGTGTTATGAAATCGGTTCTGTCGACTATCACAGATAAAAGATGGCATTGCTGTAGAGGCTGGTTGAGGGTGACATTTTTTTCCGCTGAGAGGGCGCTCTATTCCCCGTATATTATATTACTCTATGCACTACGTATATCTATCTCACGTTTCTTAGCTTTTAAAATAAGAACAGTATTTTTGTGCTTGAAGTTTTTTTTATTAGCGGTTAAACTCCTTGGTAAAGTATATGGAAAAAATAATACGTCAACAGGGTATGTCATATTAGAAACGAAGACCTGAATTTGTTGGATTTAGATAAAACAAAACATGAGATAGACATATACAGTGACAAGTATGCACTGTTTTCGAGAAGCGTCAGATCACTGCATTCAAATTAGATTCGTAATACTACTGAATTAAGTTCATGTTTGCTGATTGATCACATATTTTTGATTTCGTCAAGTATCAGATATTTTTAAGCGACTCTGTGTCCGATACTTATGCCGTTACCCAAGAACGATATTTATGCCGGTCGCAACATATCAGATCTTATTGCCGTCGAATGTCGTCATATATTTTTGCCTTCTACCATGATCAGATATTTTTACAGTGCTGTCCATAATTATATATTATTGCTGGTGACTGTACTATCAAACCAACTGAATCGTGACTCACTGTAGAAACTTTTCGTAGAAAATGTCATGGCGATATCGCATGACCTGACATGGACAATCATTATGGTACTTTACTATGAGAACGTTCCAAGGTGGGTTGAGAATCAAATGGTTCGACTGTATATTTAGCGACAACAATACATGCAACAACAGCGATGTCGACACCGAGTCAGTGAGTTTGTTGTAAGACCGCGGCCAGAGGGTCGAGGACGACTTTGCGGAAGCTGCGTATCGTTACGGATATCGTATCGAGATCGAGAAACCCCATACTAAATTTTAGTTCCAAATACGCTCACGGGCGGGCGCTGTTCCAAACGTCATACAAACTCGACAACGTTTACTATTCGACTTTACGTTACGCAGCATTCGTAAAGTCGTGCTCGACCCTCTGTACGCCAGCGGCTAGCGGGGCGACGAGAGGGCTGCGCCGCGAGTGATATCTCAGAGGGTCGAGCACGAAGTTTTCGAATCCTGCGAAACGTTATCAAGGAATTTATATGACGTTTGGAACAACGTCCGCCCGTGAGCGTATTTGGAACTAAAATTTTGTATGAGGTTTCTCGATTTCGATACGATAACGTAACGTTACGCAGGATTCGAAAACTTCGTACTCGGCCTACTGTTCATTGCACGGTCACGACGCAATGAGGGTAATCGCGAGTCAAAAATCCTATCTAAATTCTATCTGTCAATTCCCATAAATCATAGGCCTGTAGCTTGTCTCTCATTGGTGAAGAATGACAGACATAGGGGATTTTTGACTTCATGACGTGACTTTCATTGGCAACACTCGCATTAGGAAATCGCTCGTCGCACCGCTCGCCGCCCTGCCGGCCGCTGGCGTCCATTCCGTTCCCTAAGGGATTCGAATACGTAAAGGGGGTTAAGACCTGAAGATAAGAAGATGATAGAATATGGATTAGAAGATTTTTGAATAAATTAAAATTTTGGTTTTAATATAAACGATGTACGTGTTCGGCAGTAAACTTATTTCAACCGTATTTTCAGGGCTGGGAGAAGTCGTCACCCTCTCAGAACTATGGACGAATTCACCTTGCCATAAAGAAATTATAATAGCCCAGACAACGAATAATATACAACTTTGCGTAGAGTCGATATACGTCACGCAAGTACAGTGAGTGAAGAGATTTTGTATACATTTATAATGATTCTGTAGACACGTAACATATTAAAATCGTGTTTGTAAAAATAGCTATGTTGAAACATGCTTTGGCTTATACTATATGTTGGTGATATGTAATGTTCACTTATAATACCACATGTACCTAATGGTTTTATTTCGCGGGTGCGTGGCCAAAAACGACGCAACTCTTGATCTTAACACGTTCGCCAGCGGGAAAGGACAATAGCCGTTGCAACAATGAAACTCCGCTTGTGTCTGGTTTACCGAAGGCGAAAATAATACTGTCTTTTAATGATTTTATTGCCCAGGTTCAGAGATAAAAACAACAGAACTCTTGATCATAACACTTTCGCTGGCGGTAAACAACAACAGCTGTTGTAACCATGAAATTCTTGTCGTGTCTGGTTTAGCGCCGGCGAAAGTAATACTGTCTTTTAATGATTTTATTGCGCAGGTTCAGAGATAAAAACAACACAACTCTTTATCATAACACTTTCGCTGGCGGTAAACAATAACAGCTGCTGTAACCATGAAATTCTTTTTATGTCTGGTTTACCGCCGGCGAAAGCTTTTCAGTAGGGGCAAGTGCTCAATCTGTGGACACTTTCCAATTTTTGGACTAATTTAAATATAAAAAAAAAACTGTCATTGATTTAAACTGTTTATTTTTATAAAATGTATAGTAAACAGTCTTTCATAATCATCGCTTTCTTTTCAGTTAGCTACCTTAAAATTAAAGATACAGGCATATAATAAATAATAATAATAATAAATTAAATGGGACAAATTGACACCAATTGACCCTTAGTCCCAAACTAGGCAAAGCCTGTACTATGGGTACTAGACAACGGATAAACATACTTATATGGATAAACACATACTTATATACATATTAAACATCCAAGACCCGAGAACAAACATTGGTATTCATCATACAAACATCTGCCCCGACTGGGATTCGAACCCAGGACCTCAAGCTTCATAGTCAAGGTCTCTAACCACTAGGCTATGCGATCGTCATATAAAAAAAAAATGCTCATTTTGTCCATAGGTACAACTACAGTTTGTACCTGTGGACGGCAAAAATGTACCTGTGGACGGCGACGTACCTCTGGACAAAAATAAATGATACAAATTAAAAAAAATACTTCATAATAAAAATCTTAATAAACGTACTAAAGAATAATGTCAAAATTTTCGGT
Source organism: Clepsis dumicolana (assembly GCA_963691665.1). Classification (NCBI taxonomy): domain Eukaryota; kingdom Metazoa; phylum Arthropoda; class Insecta; order Lepidoptera; family Tortricidae; genus Clepsis; species Clepsis dumicolana. The sequence continues at coordinate 10,826,064 of OY829520.1, read as the reverse complement.
ATACAGTCAGCATCTTCTAAAATGTTTTTTTGTTTTAAGCATTGCATTATCTCGATACAAATTTTCAGCAAAATCATCGGAGTTATAAGCTTGTGTATGTTCACTAGAACCATCTGAGTCATCACTTAACACATACCTAAATAAAACTAGATTCATCATCGGAATCCACGTTGAACTTATGTGTTGTCCTTCTACTTCATCAAATACCCCCTTAATGTCACTTTTTTTAAAGTTCTAAGCAGTTATTCGAGATTTTCGTTTTGACGTAATTTCTGATACTTAACAATAGTTGACTTAACGTATGTTGAATTTCTCTGCAGCTTTTGCTACTAAAGATTAGTTATTGACTTTCTTGGCGGCCACAGTTCGAGTTTCGGGGCATTTTTTTTCTTGCTTTTGGCCGGTTTTACTATGAGGCACTAAAATTAAATACAAAAATAAATACAATTTAGCTGTCCACAGGTACGGAAATGCTGTCAGTCCGTTAATAGTTGGCGGAGAACTGCAAAAACTTGATCAAATAACAACCACATCATGAAAGCGATGAAATGATCACAAGGATATTCACAGCATGCACAAAACTTGAGAAAAACGCACTCAAAATACGTATAAAAATTCACTTTTAGTGATGAAAACTTTCCGCAGCCACAAACGACGCTTGTTCTGACAGATAAGAAAATAACGGCTAATTAATGTTGCCATATGAGAAAAATACTATTCGGGTGCGTTCATGATATCAGTCTATGGTTTGTAGTTTTTTATTACTGATGGTGTCCACAGGTAAACACGTCCACAGGACAACACTTGCCCCTACCATCTGTAATTAATGATTTTATTTTGCAGGTGCAGAGAAAAAAACAACGCGCCACTTCATTTTGTAACTCGGCTTATCAATGCAGTGAGTATAGAATATAATAATTACAGAGTAATATAATGATTACATGTATTTATGTTAAGCCATACAAGAAAAAAAAACCGTCGTGAGCACGAAAGTCATTGAATTTCCCTGTTTTTTACCGACTTCAAAAAGGGAGGAGGTTTTTTTTTTTCGTCGGAATCCTTTTTCTTTTACAGAATATCTGTTACAAAATCATGAATCCAGAGGCCGGCACATGGAACTGCAGTTTTAGATCAGAACTACATGCAAGAGTCTCATACTGCACGATCCATATGAAAGATCTTGGTGGGTTAAGTTTTTATCATTACTTTCGCATTAGGCAAGCTTTTTTTTTACCAGACACTATTAACAGTCATACACTTAACATACTAAGCGTACTACTTATTAACGATCGCATGAACGAAATCATCAACGAAGCCAAAGAAGGTACAATGTTGGCAGAAGACAGATAGAACGTGGGTTGCCTTGCCTAATAACGAAATCTTCTGTTCACAGATGACACAAGATCGGAACAAGAGTTAAAGGCAAGTATCCATTGTCTCGACTCGACACAGTCCAATAGTTAGACGCAGTACATTATACATTTATTACCTATATTGAGTGAAATATACAGGTTTGTAAGTAATCACTCTACAGCGGTAATGTAATGCAACTCTCACTATAAGCGTATTTCCGTTTGCGGCACCTGGGCGAGCGAGCTTATCTCGGAAAAGACGATGCGTATAAAAAACTTTAAACTTATCTACTTAGATAAATTTTTCGCGCCCAAAAGCTCCCAAAATAGCAAATTTCATCGAAATCGTTACCGTTTCCGAGATAGCAAATACCTACAAGCTTAGCGCGTTTACAAAAATAGAATACTTTATACTTTTACAGGTACATGAAATAATTGCATGGATTAGCTTTCTTGCGCTCGCAAGCACTGCGGTGGTTGGAGGAGTTATTATTATTTTCTACTACAAAAAGAAAGGTAAGAAATCATGCCTTCTAACATGGTAATAGGCCAAATTTCCTTAATAACTATCCATTAGACTGCATTGACTAGAATAAAAAAAAAATCTATGATCGGATTTTGCAGTAAAGAGGAGAGAAACTAAGGAAATGCCTGATCACATTGGACTCCGAGCACCTATGGAGCTTCCGTCGGAAATCACATATGACAGTAAGTACTTTAAAAATATGACCGCTAGGTTTATTTTGCGACTGGGGATGGACTCGTCCACTTTGAGAAAGTGACTGGCAAGTTGTATTTTGCGACTGGGGATGGACTCGCCCACTTTGAGAAAATGACTGGCAAGTTTTATTTTGCGACTGGGGATGGACTCGCCCATTTTGAGAAAGTAAATGGCAAGTTGTATTTTGCGACTGGGGATGGACTCGCCCACTTTGAGAAAGTAACTGGCAAGTTGTATTTTGCGACTGGGGATGGACTCGCCCACTTTGAGAAAGTAACTGGCAAGTTGTATTTTGCGACTGGGGATGGACTCGCCCACTTTGAGAAAGTGACTGGCAAGTTTTATTTTGCGACTGGGGATGGACTCGCCCATTTTGAGAAAGTAACTGGCAAGTTGTATTTTGCGACTGGGGATGGACTCGCCCACTTTGAGAAAGTAACTGGCAAGTTTTATTTTGCGACTGGGGATGGACTCGCCCACTTTGAGAAACTGACTCGCAAGTTTTATTTTGCCACTGGGGATGGACTCGCCCACTTTGCTTAGAAGCGACTTTATTAAGTCCTAAGTAATCAAATAGCGTCAGGTTTTCTCATCAATGGCCATGGCCAAGATACCAGCAAAGGGCTTGGAACTTTAAGTTATTTATATTATTATTTATTTAATACGACAAGGAAGGCAAAAGAGCAAGTGGGTCACCTGATGGTAAGTGATCACCACTGCCCATAGACACCCGCAACCTCGGGGGGTTTGCAGATGCGTTGCCGACCTACAAATAACTTACCAATTCAACCATTTAAAAGTGGGACAAATCATCAGAAGACTTCTTTTTCAGCCGTCTACTGCCATCGCATCAGTTGGAATTTGAAACGGAATTCCAATGAAGAACAATGTTGCAATAAGAAGCCTATAGAGAATATTGTCAAGTTAAATGAGAATGCCGGCTACATACCACACAATAATCTATTTGAATAAAATACTAAAAACAATGCACTCTTTTTCTTTGGGCAGTCGTGTAAAAACTACACTAACTTCGATTTCGAGGTGAAATTTTCTCGTTAAACAAGTTTTTACGTTAACAAGTTTTTTTTTATTTAGACATTAACAACAATTACATTTTTTTTATATTCATGAAAACATGTGGCATGTAGTAAATGCTTTCTTAAAATTTTATACAGTTTTTTTTTTATATTTCCTTAACTTGCCAATTCGAAGTGCCGTAATACCTAAGTCGAGACCATGCCATGAATTTTCGAGCCTCGGGACATCTGAGGGTTTGAAGGACCACGGATGTGATCCTCGTTCAGAGTCGTGGCTGGTCCAGCAGCTGCTGTTTAGAAGAGAAACGCCGCCAGCATTCCTAAAAATTACCGGAAATGTCATGGTTTAACAAAAAAAACTAAAAAGTTTTACGAACTTAATGAGAATATCATTACACGATACATACCAGTTTGATTATGAAGGGATACAGAGAATATCATTTAAAACAGATTTTAAAACATCGGTCAAATTCGAGGTAAATCTTTAAAAAAAATCCTATAAGCTCTCCTCGATGGGCGTCATAAATATAATCACGACGTTATTCCCGGGAAAGGTAAACGATAAAGCTATCAAAGACCCCGGAATCGCCTGCTCGTTTACTTACGGCGGCCGCGGAGGATCGATTACCCTAATTTTAAAGGCACGCCTCAGGCTATCGCACACGATACGGTAACCAAGTCTTAAGCGCGCCGTTGTTTTAAGCGATAAACGCTACTATGTTTTTTATAAACTCACCGAAACATGAATACACAGAAAAAAACCAGAAAAATGCCAACTCCGGGAATCGAACCCGAAACCTCGACACTCCGGGTCGTGTGCTTTTCCACTACACCACGATTGACATCACCCTATCATCATCCTACTAAGATCATGATAAACGCTACGTTTAAACGCGATGCGTTTGAAAAACAAAATTGTCAAAATCAGATAATGTTTTACGCGGTGAACGCAACACTGAACAAAGTCGATCGCATGCGTCTAACGCTGCGATTTTCGCACAAAACAACCGTCTCATAACAGTTTTAAATGATTCGCGGTTAATTGCATTAAACATAATGAAAACGGGATATTGACCGCGATTACCTTATAGGTTTGGTGAGCTCCCTATATTTCGATGCTGTTACATGCATTATGATCACGGGCACGGGCGGGGTTTTTTTTGCCTATAATCATGATGCATGTAACTGCATCGAAATATCGGGAGCTCATCAAACCTATAAGGTAATCGCGGTAAGCTCAAGGAAATAATTAGGAAGGAGGGATTAGGCTGTAAAGCCTTATTTACAAACATCGTGTTTCTGTACGTGCAAAATAAACTTTACATCCCTTAAGGTAATTATGGAATCTTATAACACTGGCCGCCCCGGATTTTAACCCCCGACAAAACAGAGGGGTGTTACAAGTTTGACCCGTGGATCTGTGTATCTGTCTGTGGCATCATAGCTCCCAAACCGATGGCCATTTCGATGCGGTTTTGTTTAATCGAAAGCTAGTTTAATCGAGATGGTTCTAAGCTAAGTTTCATTAAAATCTGTTCATCCGTTTTTGAAATATGGAACTTTAAAATGACTTTTCTACTTTTCTAAGTTAGTCATAGCCGTTACGTTTGCAGCCGACCTAAGCTACGCTCAGCCCTGTTCTCTCGTTTGGGAGCGCCCTAGAGGCTCATTCACCTATTGCCGATAACCTGATTGAACCTTATCAATAAATGGTGCGGGTCGAAGAGGGCCATTTTAAACGATTCCTTACAATCCGTTCGCGTGAAAAAGTACGCGAAAGCGGTTAGCTTTTTCTGATTTCAATTCGCCTGTTATTCGTACTTGCCGTTGCATTTAGTACAACACAATACTAAGATAAGATAAGATAAGATAAGATAATTTATTTCAATAATTGCGGTACAGGATAATAAATAATGTAAATGTTCTACAGAAAATCTTTGTAACACGTGTGCCTGAACTAGGGTTACTAGTGAACTCTGTATCTCAGGCATAACGAGCTAACATTTAAAAAATAATTAAGATAATCACTTGAGGTAAACAGTGCATACTGAAATTATACAGACAAAAACATGAATTCCAAACAAGTAACAAATCAAACATATCTATTTCTATTTTTTTATTTTTATTTATTTTTATTACTGTAGATACTGTCGTAACACTAACTTACTAACAGTTTACTTACAATGATAGACACAGGACCGCAGAGTCTATAACCAATAATAGTATCTTAAAAAGACCCGTAAGTAAAATGTCCATAATAGTTCCTAATGAGAAAGCGCTCTCTAGATTTCAGAAGTCAGATTCAAGTAGCCAATTTTAATTCGTAATAGCCAGCTTTTAAAGTTAATACGTAAGTCCTTAATAATAAGTGTTTACATTCTACAATGTTCACAATAATTTGTGATTAAAAATTACCTAATGTAAACGTCCCAATGATTAACACGTTAATTCTAATAATTCACACCCTGTTGTCACCTTTATTGCTACGTATTAAAGTTGAAGATGCCAGCTATTGAAACAGTGTCGGACGCAGGGACATTTACCTTACGTCCCAGTACTCAGAGACGTCAATTACTTTTTAATTAAATATTAACAGACGAGTTTCGCTAAATAATTGACGACCTTAGGATCTACTATACAGTTAAATGGTATATCAAAAATTCAAAAACTTGAAATTCAAAATTTTATTCAGCAAATAGGCAATTGAGTGCTCTTTTACATGTAAGTTTTTTTTTTTAGTCTACCAGCGCTTTCGGAAAGACCACGATTGCCAAGAAGAATGTGCCGCAAGAAACTTGGCACAAAATATTTTTTTCTAAAAACAAGTTACAATATTACTACTCCTACTACTACTACTACTCTTACAATACGTAACCACAGATAAATTACACAAAGAAACCTCACCCTATCATTAAAAAATACCGTACCTATTTTAGAAACAATTCGATCGCTGCAGTTAGTAATTATTTGAAAATAAAACAAATTGGCACGAATTACGCCAACATTTATCTAATTTTTACTTTTTCTTAATTGCGAAATCAACGGCTGACCCTTACTTGAGTTAACTAAATAACAAAGGGTCAAGGAATCTTTTCCTTAATTAAATATTTCAAAGGGTCACTGTTGAATAAATTAAACAAAGGTGCGTTTTGGGGGTGGCCCACGGGGTGACCTCAAGCCGTGGGTCAGATGTGGGACATCGGTTCTCGCCACAACATGTGTATGATTTGCCACAAGATCGACGCCAACTTTTCAATAGTGAGGAGACACAACTTTTAAGGTATTTAGAGAGCAACACATCATGATACATAGGTAATATATTGTTTTTGTTACAGACTTTTATATATATGTACTTGTATGTTGAATATGACAGTAACATACATACATATAACATGAAACTACCGTGAGACTCAATCATAGTGAAATAAACGGATCACTCACGTATGCCAGTCGAGTATAGCTTACATAGTTTCGGGCTACTCCGTAGTCCATCCTCTGGGAGCACTAGCTTCGCCAGTAGCGAAACGTAAACTGCGCGCCGCGGCTTTGCTCGCGCGGCTGCTCGGCGCAGATGACGGCAGCCCAAACTACCCTCGTTTTTTTCATCGTAATATTTACTATTGCCAAAAGTAGGGTAGCGCACTAGACTAATCACACCGCTTTGTAAAGGCTCGTTAACACTAACTGTTGACGTAGTATTCAACACAAACTCGGAGGCACCGACCATCCACTATCACGGTTGAAATTGGGATGACGACAGGACGACTAATTTCAATGGCTTCACGTACTTTCCGCTGAATGTTTTTTTTTTCGCCAGCGGTACCGAAACCTTAGGTAGGTATACAAAACGTAGGTATAAATGTATAGTTTGATCTAGGTTTTACTATCACCAGACGCCACGGGCGCTTAACAATCGATTTGGCGCGGCCCGATATCCGAAATTGAGACCATCTTAGCTTCTCGACCTAATTCCGGAGCCTTATCTAACTTGAGCGTAAACTTTGACATAAATGAATATTAAGTTCTCGACCTCATTTTATTTGCATTGGAAATTATTGAGAGTTGTAAAATTAAAACAGAAATTCCCATGGTAAATAATAATTTAATGCTACATAAAGACAGAAGGACCTCTTTCACGATTCTATTCCTTGATCTTGTTAACATTTTAGAACAGCGATTTTATTTGGTGATGAATCTATCTTGTGAGCCACGAATTATGGACGTTCGTTTGTTATTAAAAAAAACATGTTGGGTACGAAAGAAGTGTGCCTTATGGAGTATCTTTTATCACCACCTTTTCCTAAAGTTATCATTCGTAAATATTGTCTCTTTGACAGAAAATTCAAAGAACACAGATTCCTTGGCTACTTATAAAAAACCGGCTAAATTAGATTCGAACTCGCACCAACCGAGGGTTCCGTAAGTTTTTCGGATTTTTTCCTTGACTTGTGTTGCGAGCCTTGCTTCGTGCTACATGATCCTAGGACAATGGGAAGAGCCATATAAATTTTGATTTACTTAGAATTGATAAACAGACTGACAGATAGACAGACGGACTGTCTGACCGATGGTCAACGAAGTGATCCTAACTATAAGGGTTTAAAACCTATAAAACCTAAAAATAAACTTTCGACAGAAGCTCCTTCCCATCACTACAAACTGTATCTTATGCAGACAATGAAGCAATCCCAAACGGCGGCTTTTAATTACGAAAACTGCCTCGAGCCTCCCTTTGTGCCTGTTCGTGTCTGTTCGTGCCTGTTCGTGTCTGTTTGTGTCCAGTTCGCATCCCGTTGAAGAGGGCTCATGCCTCACGGCTGTGCTTGTAAAGTTGTCGACTATAGTTTAGATTCATCCATAGTCATAACATGTATATTTAACCCTTACTTTAAGTCACACTAACAACATATGAGTCAAAGGAACACGAAATAAATGAATTTACATTTTAATTTTAATTTATAACTTTTGAATACAATTAAGTTGCACTTTAATTTTAAAGTAGGTATCTGCATAAGGCGTCATCATCATCTTATTCATTAATAGGTATCACTCTTGTCACAACGTCAATCTTCTTTTTATTTTATCCAAATACTCTTCAAAGGTCGGGCCACTGCAATAAAGTGAAAAGTTCATTATAGTTCCTAATGAGAAAGCGCTCTCTAGATTTTAGAAGTCACATTCAAGTAAGTATCCAATTTTAATACGTAATAGCCAGCTTTTAAAGTTAATACATAAGCCACAACAGTTTCCACTTATAGTTTATTCATTGTTAAGTACCCATAATATAATTTTTTTTATATTATCATTATTTTAGTTCATTCAGATCATTTACCTTTTAAGCATCTCACTCAAGGTAAGTATTACATTCGCCTGGAGAGATCTGAATCTGTTAGCGTATCTAGAGCTTCACTGATGTATTGATTCGTACAGAGCTTAAGAGGAAGGCACCTCGAACATTTTGAAGCAAAGATGCTACACTGACCTTTATAATTTTTATTGTTGCTGCTGCTGCTGGATAAAAAGCAATAATTCTAATCAGTCCATCAGGTACATCGTCAAAAATTTTAGGACATGTATTTTTGGTTTATCAAATCATTAAAAATTTACAAAGATAAAGCGCGTCAAGGTTCGGAAGTGGGGGCTTGTGACGTCACGCCGTGCAAAAAAAGTGTAATACGGGCGTGAGGTCACGCGAAACTTTAACGCACTATATCTTTCTCAATTTTTGTTCAATTGCCAAAAGAAAAAATACGTGTCGAATATTTTTTGATAATATAAATGACGGACTAGACAGTTATTTGTTTTAATGACACTAGTCTTTTATTTAATTACAAAGTGGATTAAGTAGTTGCGTCACTTTTACTGTAAATTTTGCATAATTATTTACTTAATATATTACCGGCAGTTCTGACCTATTCAGAAAAACAGCAATTTTATAAGTAATCATAACCACACAATCCTAGCCGCTAGCACTCTCCTCTTAAGTCAAACAGCGCACGCGTAGTAATTACTCGCAGTATTTAACATTCATTTAGTGCGGTGTTCAGACGCCGCAGCGTAGCACTGTTGTTGATTTTACATTTAATTGCTCCGTCCCGAACGTACCAACTGGAGCAAACAATGGCTATCGAGGTTTGATTTGTACTGGAACAAGTTATTGTGCTGCACAATAGCTACAACAGGCACACAATTCTCAGCAGCGCAGCTCAGGCTGAGAATACTTAATAATATTGCGCACAGAATAACCGTTTACCGCCATCAGCAGTAGCGGCTCCCCCGGTTCATTGGCTATGATTTAGTGCACATTCATCATCATCATGTCAACCAAAAGACGTCCACTGCTGAACATAGGCCTCCCCCAAGGCTCTCCTCTCAGACCGGTCTTGTGCTTTCCGCATCCACCGCGGTCCCGCGATCTTTACCAGGTCGCCGCTCCATTTTTTTGAAGGCCTACCGACATCTCGTCTCCCGGTCCGCGGACGTCATTCGAGAATCTGGCACATACCCTATTTGACTAATATGCGTGTCGCCTATCGTTTCCTCGAAGAACAAACGTTGGCAAAAACGGCCAAAAGAAGTGTCGTAGGTTTGGGTTACACTGTAACTCACTCGCACGCACTGGCGCGTGCAGAGACGCACAGAACAATATCGGGATAAGAAAAAAGAGTGTATGGACCTAAAGTGCCGAAAAAAAGGTCTGAGAACCTCAGACGCGGTGCAAGCTCCCAATCGCTTTCCGCGTGCGACGTCAGGTTAAAAAAAAAAGGTCTGAGAACCTCAGACGCGGTGCAAACTCCCAACCGCTTTCCGCGTGCGACGTCAGGTTAAAAACAAAATACCTACCTTGTAGTAAAACAATTAACTATTCAAAAACCAACAAAAAAGTTGGAGCTGTTAATTGAGGTAAATACCTCACAAATACTATAAGAATCTATACCGATATAGTTATGTGCAGAGACGTCATCGCGTTACTCAGAAGGCGACTGGACGTAAATTAAACTTACTTTAAACACAACACAATACATGATATTTAGCGGGTGGTAGGACCTTGTGCGAGGTCCGTCCGGATCGCTACCACCATCTTACTCCCAGGTGGTAGGACCTTGTGGAAGGTCCATCTGTGTAGCTACCACCATTTTGCTCGCTAATCCTGCCGCTAAGCAGCAGTGCTTGAACTGTCGTGTTCCAGTGCGAAGAGAAGACAGCCGACGAAATCACAGCCACAAGGGGCATTTCATCTTAGTCCTCTAGGTTGGTAACGCATCTGCAAACTCTCCGGGGTTGCGGGTGTCTATGGGCAGTGGTGATCACTTACCCCCAGGTGACCCACTTGCTCGTTTAACTTCCTTATCGTATAAAAAATAATCCAAATATTGAGATCCAAAATAACAGGACCTATTTAGATATAGATATACTCCCCGTCCCGAGTAAGAGTCACACTGCTGACTAAAGAGACAAAGCCACAAATCCAACTACGCTTCGCAGCTCTACTCCCTAGTTCAATTCTGTCAATAAGCTTCCAGCAACTGCGACTTAGTTAATAGAAAGCATGCAGCTACGAAAGCCGGCAAGCAACTAACTTTTAAGTCGACTTAGTACCAGCTCAGACAAGTTTATTGAACTATTGATGCTGCGAATTGGCAGTTCATTAAATGGATGAGGTTTCCAGCTAACTAATAAGGCTGTGGGGTGAACGAACTCATCTATCGGTATAACAGTTAGTTGTAATGTTAGTACTAGAGGTGAGAAAAAGAGCAAGATTTACTTAAAAGTAAGTGCTTTGTTTACAGACACATGACGTCACTAGCATGTTAGACCTCTCGGTTGGCAGATCTGTAATCCTTCTGGTATCAGAAGGACAGTGCCAATTCAACCAGAATAAACCACAACCGGCCATTTTCTCCTTGAGTTTTGTTTTTAGGCTTGAGTTTGACCATAGACATGTCTGATGGTAAGTGAACAAAAAGTTCCTAAAATAAGAATCAACAAAATTTTCGACAAAAACGTACAATTCATGTTTTATTCAATTGATGTCAAAATTAATCACTTTATGCTGTCACATAATCAAGCTTCCGAAAATAATCGTAAAAACTGATGGCTCACTTATTATATTACTGCAATTAAGACGATTTTTAATTTAACAAAAACTGATAATAGTTTGGTCACTGAAAATTATGACGTCGTTCATAGTTGAGTAATTGAATACAAACTTCATATTTACTAACCAGCCAACTAGACGTCATCCCCACTGCACCTTTGTTACTGATAGTAGGTACAGTGGGGCCGTAGCCCAGAAGTGGGCACTGGAGGGTGCGGAGATGCGCCCTAAATGCTAAAGAATCTAATATGCCCTGCATTAACTATTCTAAATGAAACCATAATATACGTCGTAGCCAGGTATATTTTTCAAAAGCAGGGTATGCGTATGCTTATTATCCAAGGACCCAGCTCGACTGATCTGCCTTAAGGAGCACGGAGTGTTCCTTTCTTTTCGTACAATTCTAAATTTAAAATGGGACAGATCAGTCCAGCTTGCCAGGACCACACCATGCATATGTTGCTTGGATGGAGGCTGTATAGCGCCCTACAGTAGGCTAGTAGCTGCCCTGCCTGATAGTGAGGTGACATATATCGCAATGTTGGTTCGCCTTCAAAATAGAATCTGTCCCGATTTCCAAACACGCAATACCGTTTAATTTTTCAGGTCGGCGCGGTCGGCCTCGCTCACTTCGTTACCTCTGACCGATGAATATTTTCCACGATCCGTAATGCCGTAGGCTGCTCTATGATCCTCACTTCTTGCCATAGTCAGGTACTACTCCTCATCATTAGATAGTACTCGTAATACACTAGGAGATAGTTTGTTTATGTTAGTTTCGGCACAGCATCAGCATGGGAAACCAGACCTGGCTGGCATGGTTTGGGAGCTGTAGAATTTATGATATTTTATAGAATACTTGGTATGGAATAGCAATATTTTGTGTCGATACAGCAAGACCATTTTGACTTTCAAGTATTATAATATCGTAAAATTTCATAACCATTGAGAAAATTCGTTTCGAAACATCACAACGGCAGAAAGTAATCTGCCTATCAGACGATTTACATTTATACTTACAGCCATTTTTTTAGTACAGTTTCGAATGCAATTCTTCAATACCCATTTCTAAAAGATTTATAAAGCCTTTTGTAAAATTTAATAAACAATCGCTATGCATTGATTGCGCACAGTTAAGCCCCACTCAGACAGGATTACCGAGCGCTTGCTGCGCGTGTAGCGGCGCCTTTATGCAATATGCAATTATAGATTGACATTTTCAATTGTTTTTTCCATATTTAATGTCGTGGGTAGCTAAAGATAAAGCTATAGGGCAACTTCTTATGCATCTACGAGCTAATGCTATATCGAAAAAGTCGTTCGTTATGTATTTGGATTTTTGTCCCGGAATATGGCATAGTTCACGCAGGATAAAGATAAATAACCTAACCAACTTAAAAAAGTTGAAGCACCCCCGACATTGGCATTTTAAAGTTCAATATTTCAAAAACGGGTTAACCGATTTTAGTGAACATTAGTTAAGAACCATTTCGATTAAACTAGCTTTCGAATAAAAAAACCTCATCGAAATCGGTCCACTCGTTTGGGAGCTATGATGCTACGGACAGATACACAGATACCCTCTTTTTCGTCCGGGAATTGATAAAATTTTCGCAGACGAAGTCGCGGGCGGATATGTCAATGTGTAAAAGTTTGATTATGATTCTCTTAACAGTGTTTGTACACACTGCAAGTATTTTAGATATCAGGATAAGAGATAGCACAGTTCGTTTATAACTTGCAGAGCAGCAACTTGCACTGCTTGACCTGACAGTGCCAGTAACTACCGCATATTAGTTAACCAAACTAAATTACATTATAATAAAATGTGTATAAGTATAGTTAGCATCCAATAGTAGTTTATGCAACTGCTACATAATGAGTGTTTTAAGGCCTAATTATGTGGAGTTGCATACATTACTTTATCTACACACATATTATAAGTACTCTAAGATGGGTTCAGAAGCCGAAGGCATATATCATACCCACACCTGTCACGAATTTGACTGTTTTTTTTTTAATCATAGACAAACATACCGAGCTGACGTTTCGTAAACTGTTTTTTTTTTGTAAAAAAAAATCAATATCACATTATTAATTATACAGGTCGGACTGAACTCGACTTATATACGTGAGTGATCCGTTTTATTTCACTATGATTGTAAAATACGTTGGTCGTCAAATTCGAAAAATTTAATTCGATATCGAAAAGTCATTACGACATCGAATTCGATGTCGTAATGACTATTACTTTACTGCAGGTCCTGCTGGTGGAGGTGGTTGGCGGGGGAGGCGACGATGTACTGTAATGCTGGTCATTTTCTACGGTTTCTGAACGCATTTAAGAGGACTTATGATATGTGTGTAGACAAACAAACTTACCTCTTCTTGTACCCTTTAGCAGTACACATTTGTCAATCATGTATGACATTTTGTGTCTGGCTGTCGACTGATAAGACAAGTTAGTTACTATACTAATGTCTAGTTCTTCCAAACTACTTATCGCCTTCACCTCAAACCCTCTGTAGGTAGGCCATAATAAAGCACAGAAATTAGCAAGTCTATTTAAGGTCGTCTGGCTTAATTTACGGACAGGGGAGCCGGCCCTACCCTACCCTACCTACCCTAAGACGATGCAGGACGACGTTATGTAACGGAAACCAAGGCATTAATTCAATTTTTTAATAATTTACCTAGGTTTATACTAGAAATAGACGACGTAATTAAATCCCAAAAAAAGGCTTTTTAAATTTTTGTGTAAAAATGCATATTATTCCATCCAGGAATATTTAAATGACAATTTTAAACTGTAATCTATGGCAATTTTGAATACTTAAATTTTAATTATTTAATAGGTACTTAATTATTAATAGTTAAGCTGCATGATGTGTAGTCTACATATTTGTATGCCTTATGGCAAACATAGTGATACAAAACTGTATGTAACATCTGTAATACTTACCTATGTTAGCAAATAAATGATATGATTTGATTTGATTTGAAATTCAAGGGACGAAAGTGACCTTTGGAATTGCACTTGCCTTCGTAATTGTTAGGTACGATGGTAAACACGCTGCTATTAAATTAATTTTATAAATATGTGGGTTCATTTAGCTGTATCAAAAATGGGTATTTGATTAATTAAAGTTTTTATTCGTAAATATAACAGGAAAACTTATCGAATCCTTGAATTTAGTTTGAATTTTAGGGGAATTAGTATCGAAATATAATTACAAGAGCATTACGAATGTTTAAGAATTTAATTTTACTACAATTTCATGATTTTATTTTATTTTATTTCTTTTAAGGAACGTGTTCTTCGACAATTCGTTATAACGATAGTAAATAGTAATAATATAAGTATCTTTAATTTAATAAAAACTCCCAAATCTTTTTGAAATACCTGCTAAATTCTTACTTGAAAAAAAAAATTGGAGTGACATTCATGCAATCCTATGCATAGTCGCACTACAAAAAAAATGCACGCTGTCAATCATAACCCCAGCCGAAAAAAAGTATTCTTTTTCAGCAAATGCTTTTTCCGGGCAAATAAATCACATTTCGGGAACGTGTGGCTCGGCCCCGGGCGAACGACAATATTTTAACGAATTTATGGAGATTTTAATTTTCAGGGTTCCGAACCAAAATGGTACCTAATAAAAAACGGCTAAGGTCTTAAAATTTTAAAGTGGGTTTGCTAGATGTCATCGTATCATAATAAAGTTCTCTGTGTGCACATTCTAATGCAATTTTTCTTTTAAGCCCGTAGATTTCCTTTTAATAAGGGGTTTATCTCCGAAGTTTGCAGAGAGAAAGAGCTGTAAAGATTGTCTTTTACAGTCGGCCTGTCCATCTATTCTACATTGAAGGGACTATACGTAAAGTAGCAAAAATATAATCAGGCTCGGAATCTTCGGTGCGCGAGTCCGACTCTTGCTTGGCCGGTTTTTAGGTCTAGTTTTCTAGATAAAAAAATAACTGATTTAATTTTCGGCCAAAATTTGATAGTAAAATTCCTTTCAAACTTAAACAGTTCAACTGTTAAGTTATTTATCTATATCTGTTATTTATAAGTACCTACCTAGTAAAGTAAAGGCCGAGATGGTGTAAACGGCATAAAGCGGCCCCATTAATTAGAGTCATCACAGCCACTAAAGTTCAGCGACACTAGCTTTTCTGTGCGGTTTCGCATCTCTTAGGAAACTGGGTCAAACTATATACCTATTATATTTACAACAGCGTATATAGGTACAGTATTTTACTGAATAAATTAATAAAAAAAACCGTTTCGATGACGTTTATTATTTTGATCGGATAATTACAGATGTCTATTCCACGCTTGCAGTAATTTTGTCCCATAATACACACAAAGTCGCAGAAAGAAAATTACGAGCTACCGCGGGATCATTTCTAAAAAATATAGTAATGACACATTCAAGGTAAACGTCTCAATGTTTGACACCCTAATTCCAATAATTGACACGCTGCTATCACCTTTATTGCTATGAATTAATATTGAAGGTGCCAGGACAGTGTCCGGCACTAAGAAACTTATTGTGAGATTACATAGTTTCACAAAAGTAAGGAATTCAATTTCGTCTACTAAGGAATACTCCAACGAAATGTTCGGTAGAGTTGTGACCAACACTGTGAAATCGCACTGGCTCAAAACACTCTGTATTTCAGGTCGATTAGGAAAAACAGCACGCTATCAGCCGAAGCTATCCCATCGCCATTTCTACGTGAAATAGAGAAAAGACAAGCATTCATTACTGAGATTAGTTTTTTGTTCCCGGAGGATCATTGTAGCGAAGACCGGCTAATTTATGCAAAAAGCTACTCAACATACAAAAAATGTAGTACGGTTTTATCTTTTTTGATTAAAAAATATGGTAAGCGTTTGGTTAGTCGAGGATGATGGAGTGCCGCTCGTACTGAAGAACATAACAACGTGGTTTTCTATGCTTCAATCGGAATCGGAGATTTAATTTAAGTTTTAAGATAACATGAATGAAAATTACCGATATATTTAAGATATGCGAAAAATCGCTATTTTTTTTTACTTATCAGAATCCAACTTGTTTTATACTTTTCTGATTTTTTTTCTTTTTACAAAAGTTCCATTCAATTAAAGTTATCGCAAAGTCGTAAAGAAGTCGTATATGTGTATTTTATTTCCACGGAAGCTTCCAATTTAAAGGCAATACAACAGGTACCACCGTTAATGCGTACATTATGGCAACAAAATTTATTATAACTACAATCCCATACATTCCGCTCTCCCATTGCTCTACCTACGTCGGCAAAACTTTGTCATTTTCATTTCACGCCAAAACATAAAATAGTTCACTGCAAAAGTAACATTCAATTACCCGCAGATCTCTGGACTAGTGCCGTTGACAGCAAAACTTATTTCTCCTTGTATTTTTAATCTCCAGTCACAATTCTCGGTTGATTAATTTTTCTCCAGTTTTATGCTTCAATAAAACAAGTTCCGGAGTTTCAACGTTCTTACTTCCATAAAAACTTCGACTTCGTCTCCTGAGACATTTTATTTTTCAGTTTCTGAATGAATTCTCGAAATAACTTTACCAAAACTTAACATAATCTTGCGTAAAGTTTTTCGTCAATAAAGTTCTCAATTACGAGAAGAGTACCAACTGATCCTGTTCCGTACCGGAACAGTATAGATATGTTTTTGTTAGATTGAATATTATTTTCGTATTTTTATACATAAGGTGACACAATTTGGTTGGTAGCATTCGTTTTATTTCATTCTTATTTGCTGGGTCTGCGATGAATCGTGTAAATCGGAACGCATCCACAATCCTTGGGAAATGGTTCTGGCGCGACACCAGCGCCACCACCGGCGTGTTCTGTACACCACGCCGCCGATGCCGCCCGCTACCAGTTGGCTAAGCGTGGTGCGGCGCGAAAACGGGCAAATTTACGTTGCTCCTGTGTTTGTGATTCCCATCGGTTTTAAATCCCCTTTCTGAACATTGGATGATAGTGTTTACGTGACCTGTGGACCTATATGTGTGGATTAAATAGACTGGAGATTCTTTATGGTGTACTTTGCCGACAAACCCCGATTTTCTACCAGGACCCTTGGAGGCGGCGGCTGGATGATTGTAGCGGTGAGTCGCGGGACCCAGTTTATTATCCTACAGATCCACTGTAGACAGTAAATACATTTGACATCGACATTTAACTCCGACTAAGTACACTTTTAAGGTTCTTTAACTAGCCTTTGAACGTCACGTCACTCGCCAATTTATTTACTTATCAAAATAACAAACATAAAACTCTTCGAAGCCCATAAAGCACGCTCAAAATTCAATGATAATGCCAAACATAGAAACCAAACCCTAATCTAATGCGGTAAGACTATTAAGATACAGGGACATCGCCAAGTAAACATTGAAATCCACCCGCTAACCACTCCTGAGTTTAATCCCCGTTTGAAAAACAATTGTCTAAAAGATTTATTGGCGCTTAAACAAAAACAAAAACAAAGATCGGGGAGGCTTTTAACTGCCAACTATCAGCTACAGAAAGGCTCTATAAATCCTTTCACGGGCCACTTAACGAATCAAATGAAAAACTTGTATAGCCCTGCCTTGGAGCAGGAAATCAAGTAGGTATCGCGAAAACGGATAAGGGAATCGATATAGATGATATGTGGGAGTGTTGTGGTATGAATAAATCTAATGTAATCAACCTTGATTCATTTCAAACCGTTAGATGTGATGTTCACAGTAATGCCATTTAATTTAATGTCATTTTCAACATTAACAAATAATTTCATCCATTAGTAAATTGCTAAAGTATACCCAAGTCAAGTTAGTAGGTTAATTTCTAATGGAAATAAGTTATACCAGTTAAGCCATTGACGTCCAAAAAGCTTAAATTTTCATTAAAAAACATCTATCCGCCATTTCCATTTGCGACGAGATTGTAACCGACACAATAGGTGAACCTGAGACCGTCTCCGTTCACGGATGAAATCACGACACTTCGCCGCAAACGCTTGTCTGGCGTTCGGCGTGTATAGTAGCGTATCGATAGGGTTACCTCCCCTAATGCTGGCATAAATAATCGTGTCCAGATCGTATCGGGGGAAAATACGACGCACTGAAATAGTTCCCCCACTTCTGGAGGGTAAGGAAAGGGAATGTTAATGAATGCTACATGGAAATAGAAAAAGTAGACGCTTGAAGGTTGCTTTTTTATCTGGAAAATGTTGGAGGTTTTCACACGATTTTGTTCGAGACTTCGCTTGCATGGAGTTATTATTAGGGACTAGTTTAGTAGCTAAGTAGGACTTGAGATCATTGCATACATAAATGTAATTTGCATTTAAGAAATCAATTTGATTGATATTTTAACGGAACTGGTTTTGATACTGAAAAACCCTGTCGATATGAATTGTGACTTTTGTGACTTTATTTAAGTAAATAAATAGAACAAAATTAACCTCTGCCACGATAAATCCTGCAATATTGATTTTATATTTCAATGTTCTTTTGATGCACATATCAAGTTATCGCGGTCTAACATCGTTGATGGAACCCTATTAAGGAACTAATTTCAAAAGATCTTAACGTTGTTTTCTCAACACTCTGATTTCGACTTACGGATATTCCACGGAAGATTCGAAATTGAATGGGGTTCGAGAAGAGATAAGACCTGTCCATGACTGAATATAGAGTGCAGTTCGATTTTATGCACAACATAAAAAGTTAGTGTTAGACGATTAAATAGAAATTTAATTGAAAGTGCAGCCAGCAAAGAAAATTACACTAGGGGAACCCCTTTGAAGCCTGACTTGAAGAATTGCTGACGAAGCATCAATTGAGCTGAGAGAATCGCTAATTTAAAAAATGCTCCTTTGTAAGTGGCTTTTTTCCCAACTACACCGAAGAAGGGTTATGTTTTTCGAGCATATGTATGTAGGCCCATTTGCTACCTTGTATTTTCTTTGTGCCTTATTTCTTGTTATGCCTGTTATGTGGTGTTCAATAAAGAGTTATTTGTATTGTAGGTATGTATGCATGTGTAATTCTATGATACGCTCTGTGGCCTAAACCGTTTGACGGATTTAAACATTACGAGTATGAGGTGTCATTAGATTCGTCTCAGTTTTGGGAGCAACATGGGGCACAATGAATCCTGGAACTGCAGTGGGGTTTTTGTTTTTATAATTTTAAATTAATGTAGGTTATTTACACAGTTGCTGAACAAACGTACGTGCTGAAAGCAAGAAAAAAAAAATCTAAAAATTATTTGTTGCCAGAGCACCTAAAATACTAAATAATATTTGTCATTCTGAGAGGAGGCCTGTTCCGAGCAGTGGGACGTAAAATAGGCTGGTGATGTGTGTTATGTGATTTGCCTGACAATTTGAGGCTATCCTATCCTAACAGATAAGTTTTAATTGAGGTGTGTCAAGGATCGAGGATGGCCTGATATTGAGTCGCATAATCCGTACTAACTCCAAAACTTATTTCAAAAGTTACCATTGCGGGTGTCTATGGGCAGTGGTGATCACTTAACATTAGGTGACCAACTTGCTCGTTTGCCTTCCCCGTCGTATAAAAAAAACAGTACCTTTACAGTGAAATAAAGATTTAGTAGCGGATTTAACATTTTTCTTTACAATCCCAAATTACCATTATTATTGCCTCTTTAACTTTAATTAACTCATTGTTCCATGTACACTAGTCATTAAAACTAAAACCAAACCTAGGCATTCCCAAATAACATCTCGTTACAAAGAGAAATTCAATTAATTCAAGAATTCCAACAATTTCTAATGGTGTTGTTAAATAAGTATAAAAAATCACGAAATCACTATAAATTTCCGAGAATGAGTGTTTTCCTGAATAATAAGCGAGTTATTACGATCATAAACGGTCATATTTTGTGGGCTTTTTTATGACTAAGAGAAAAGGACAGGGAGCGAAGTTAGCCGTACATTTTGCGACTTCGCTTGGTTTCAATTTATTTTCGTGATGAGACATGCAACAAAGTGGAGCTTTGAAAGGGACCTTACAGCACTTTTGAGGTAAGAATTCGGGGTATTAAAATTCTGTTACCGAAATATGGGCTTTAAGGTACTGTTATATGAGGGGTTCGGGGTCGTAACTGCTCATATACCAAAGCTAGAAAAGCCTGGACTTGTGCCTATTTTAAAAGTCTTTCGGCCTGTGTTTACATCAGCGCAGTGCCCTGTAAAACTTTCAAATTTAAGCCCAGGTAGGATCATGCTGGTGTGGTGAAATTTACTCACGTTTAAGTCAATCTCTCGACTCATAATACATACAAAACAAAGTGACTCATAGCGAATCTATTGAATTGAAATAAATATTGAATAACCATAGCCATAGTATCATGAGCTATTTGGTGAAGGAAAACATGGTGTAAGTTCCCAATTCGCATTGGGTCCGCGTGAGAACTATACCCAAGCCCTCTCTACTGGGAGGACCTGTACCTACTGGTAGTAGTAATGGCTGATGGTTATGAAGAATATAATCTCTCAAAGTAGTCTTATTTTCTCGCTATCGCAGTGCATCCTTTTTTGTCCAACCCGGTAAAAAAGGGATGCATTGGACGAAAAGTGAAAAAACTTCGTCCTAGATGTTTCGCTTTCGGTGTAGAGCCGACCCTTGCAAATGGGCGTCGTTGACGGATGTGTGACATTTGTTTCGGCTCGTTCCGCTAAACCGTCACAGTTTGATAAAACAGTATGCGCAGTATCTCATATCTATATAGGTATGTCGTTTATTTTAAGTTTTGAATTAATGGTCCCCACGAAGGGCAGGCAATTCTAAGACAAATTTTTAAAAATGCATATCGTAACAGTGATATTTATCACATTTTCTTCACAAAAGTTAACACAATTTTAAACAGTGTCTTCGTTTTAAATATAATTAAACTAAACAAGTACTTATACGGAATTAGTACAATACTCGACAGTCAAACTTTATCAGATTTTAAGATACAGTCTACGCTAGCTTTTTAGAACTTCACAGTAGCTCTATAATTTATGGTTTTACAGCCACTTAAGCCAAGCATTTGAGTGCCAAATGCAATACTTTTTCAGGTCTAAAAGCTTTTACAGATTTAGAATAACAGTCAACGACACAACACAAATATATAGGTACACAGGAATAGTAATCGTAATAACAAAAAGTATTTATTTCAACATAAAAATCTTTACAAATTTAAAATTCTTTTGCGGCCTTTACAGTCCACACTGGACTCATATCAAGACCTGTGACGCGGAGACCAGAAGCAATAATTGACCATCTAATTCTAAAAAATAGTAGTGTGTTTATGCACAGAAATATATTGCTAAAGTAACTCAGATTTCTAGTTAAAATTAATCTAGGTGTTGCATTTTCAGTCAGCAAATTTACACGAGCGTGACTTAATAATGCAATCACCTCGCCGCATGGAAATACGCCATTACTGCTAACGCCATCTTGTTTATTAAATTGCCGTTTCAACATGATCATGGAACGTGTGTGTGTGTGTGTGTGTGTGTGTGTGTGTGTGTGTGTGTGACTAACTAAACTAGTTGTGCTTATGAGCTGCGTTATGTGATTTATTTGGGGATTTTTGTCTAGTGAAACAATTTATTTATGCTTCATCCTATCTGATAGTAAATTCTTTGGAAATCTTTGTAAAGACATACTCGTACACGTTTCTTGTCACTTGCGTACGATTGAGCTCCTATTGTAATTTTTGACACAAGAATACTTACGTCTCCATCGCTTTCATGTCAACGTCTGAATTACTATTAGCAAATTGGCAGCGCCTCTATAGCGGCACGTAACAACGTATAGTCTCATAGTGTGTGGCGTGTGACACGTTAACGCGACGCGATCGAAACGTTTTGTTACGACGGGAAATTGACACTAAGGGCTCACATTCCACCTTTATAACGTTCACACACTTGCTTTAGTAAGAAAAAAGTTGCTAAGTTACTTATTCACCCACCAATTCTAATATGATACCTAACCTTGATGGCGAAACTTGGGGACGGTTTGGAGACGGTTTAGCGTGATACCAGGTTTTGCGTTTCGTTTCAAAGCAGACACAGCTGTGGTACGGGCCATTACCTTACTTAGTTCAAAACACTATAACTCAAAGTAAATGCATTATTTATTTACTCAAGTTTTAATAATACTAGGTCGAGTACGACATTCGAAAAAGCTGATTTGAGTACCACCGTGGAACCTTTTCGCAGCAAATGTCACATTGACGTCATACGTTTGCCTATCTTTGTTTAATTGTTTGCGAAACTTTACTTCTAACAATTCCTACTGAAGCGAGTCTTTTGTAACACATCCGAATGCGCTTCGTTTCGTGATCTCCTGAAACCAGATGCTCTTTCTTAGCTAATAATTAATTATACTAAATTATATTATATTATAATTATATAAATATTAAGACCACGAGATAACAATAGAATTAGAAACCAATTCTCGCACACTGCACTCCTAAGGAAAAGTGTATTTGGCATGGCAGCAAAAATTTATAATACGATACCGAAGGTAATTAGGAACACTAGTATAAATGGATTTAAGCGAGAGCTGTTGAAATTATTACACAAGAAATGTTATTACAATATTAATGAATTCTTAAATGACATGGATAATCAATTGTGATAGTGATAGTATTTACCTGCCTAATTGCTGTAGTTATTTTCTAATGTGTACCTATATTGTATTTTATAATGTGTACGCCGAAAGGCAAAACATGACGGACTCTCCTATAACAACTAGAACAACTTTGTAATGTAATATTAACTCATGTTTATGCAAATAAATTATCTTATCTTATCTATCTATCTTATCTATAAAGAACTAGCTGTTGCCCGTGACTTCGTCCGCGTAGATTTCGGTTATCGCTATCCCGCGGGAACCATTATAATTTTCCCGAATAAAAAGTAGCCTATGTTATTCCTGAATATTCAAACTATCTTCTTACCAAATTTAATCTAGATTGATGTAGCGGTTTTCCCGTGAAGAGGTAACAAACAGACAGACAGAGAGACATCGCATTTATAATATTAGTTAGGATAATATAGAATATTAATTGACTTCTATTATTATACGAATGGCGATGATCAATTGACGAGAAAATATTGTCGTGTCAATATCCCCTCCTAATTCAATTATCTACAAATACGTCAGTCTTAATTTTTAAAACACTTACAACATTACAACATTATTATAACGATAAAATTATCATCAATTATTTCTCCAAGTAACTTAAACAATAGCTTTCTAATTATGACGTCATTATAAAACGCTTTGTTCCACCCGTGACCGCCTTCAGTTGTTTTGCCTAGCCAAGTCTTCGATTAGGAATGAATGAACCATTGAATGGAACGCATAGATCAACGGTACATTACGGCTTCTAATCATCAGTCAGGAGCACGCCACAGAGGGCGCATGCAACTGGGAAGATTGGATGCGGCACGCAGTTATTAAGAGGCTTCCCTGATAGGATGACCTTTCGCGCCTTCCTCACCCCACCTCACTTCTACTACACAACGTCGTTTTAGTGGTGACGTCTATTAAATATCGGTGTAACTTCATGTTACACAGTGTTATCAGGTTATCACAAATAACGCAACTTTTCGAAAAAAAAAGTCGTTCAGAATTCGCACCGAATACGTAGCTAAATTACTTATTTAAATTTTTTAAAATATTATAAATAAAGGCCTGTGCCCAGCAGTGGGACGTAAATAGGCTGATGATGATGATGATGATTATGATGATGATGATTATAAAAAAGGTATGATAATAATGTTAAACGTGGAACTACTAGCCTATTAAATTGTCTATACATTGGTGTATGTCACAAGTCAAAGTAAATTATGCTTATGATGTAGTGACAGAATATTAATTGCGACTTGAATTGATTGACTTACTTGTGATGCAGATATCATATAAGTATTAAATACGAAAAAAAAAAAAAACGTAGAAAAACAAGTTGAGATGTTATAGACCAGTAGTCTTTGTTAGGAGGAACTATAGCTGTAGCGAATATAGGCTCTAATAAAAAAGATGAATAATGGAGTAAGTATATCAAGCCTACGCTACGGCGGCTTTAGGCTACTATATAAATATTAGCAAAAACCAAAAATCTGTAGTTTGTAACACTAGCTTTGAAATAAAATAATTATTTAGAACACAATCCAAGAATTTTAACCGTTGACTTTTTGTAGTGTGATCATGAACATCAACGTCATTTGCATTTGACCTATCATCATCATCAACACCAGCCTTTTTTAAGTCCTACTGCTGGGCATAGGCCTCCTCTCAGAATGAGAGGGCTTAGGCTACAGTTCCCACGCGGGCCCAGTGCGGATCGGGAACTTCACACACATAACTGAATTGCTTCGCAAGAGTGTGCAGGTTTCCTGACGATGTTTTCCTTCACCGAAAAGCCCATGGTAAATTACAAATATAATTCCGCACATAAATTCCGAAAAACTCACGAGGTGCGAGCCAGGGATTGAACCCCTGAGCCTCTGCGTATTTAATTATATTTATTTGACTACAAGAAAAAGTTACCACTGCATCTCATTTCTGGACCGAGCGTAAACCAAGTCCCAACAAAACACCACTAAGTAGGTACCTACGAGTATTAAGTATTACCGTTCATATTTCCAACGGAAAAGCAACCCTCCTTTCTGGCTGCAGTCGGGCAAAAACAAAAGCCTCTAGCCTTTAGCCATTCAAAGCACAAATCCTTCACGCACCGCATCCATCCCGCCGCATCGCCGCTTCACTGAAACAAAGGGAGCATTCAAGCGGCCCCAAGAGGAATTGAAATATCAGAGCACAATAGCTCCGCAGATTTGAGAGGATTGAAAGGAAATCATGCTAAATGTGCCTCCTATATTCAGTGTGGACTGTGGAGTACCGCTAGGTGGTAAGCGGAATGGGTGTAGGAAAATTTGGTTCGTTGAAATCTCATCATCGTCACCAGCCTTTTTATTGCGTTCCAATGCTGGGCACAGGCCTCCTCTCAGAATGAGAGGGCTTGGGCTACAGTTCCCAAGCGGGATTGTGACACAAAGGTAATTTCGCGCATAAATTCCGAAAGCATAAAGGTACTCGAACCCACGATCCTCTACTTAAGAGGCTATTGGTCAAATCACTGGCTATCGCGGCTACGCTTCCCCAGATGACGGGAAAAGAGCATAGGCTAATCCAAACTTACATTATAAATGTGAATGTAACTGTCTGTGATTTTTCTTGGAAAAGTGATATGTGGAACAATGACTATTTTTATTCCGTTATTGCGAGTTTCATGCGGGATAGCGAATGGGGGGGATAGGTGTCATAGGAAGTCAAATGATCAGCAGATATATGTCGAGTCTGTCTACTAAATGTCTGAAAGAGACACGGACCAACCACCCTCTGGACACCGCATCTTCTATAATTTACTTGGAAAGTCATTACGGAAAAAGCCGCGGTGAGGGGGCCGGGGGAATGCGTCGTGATTGGTCCATAGTTTGTCATCCCGCTTGTCATCTGGTCGAAAGTGAGCCGCGATTGGTGGCTAGAGATTTTATAGGTGCAAATGAGCATATGCGTTTCGGAAACTTTCGCCCTGACATTTGGTGTCCAGAGGGTGGTTGGTCCGTGGAAAGAGAAGAAATATTCAAGCAAGTAACTCCGATCAATGAAAACTTCTCAATGACCACCTGTATTCGCCAAAACTTCACCATTTCCTGAGAACCTGTAAAACGCAATTATTCTCTCTTTATTACGCCACTAAAAGTGAGATAATCCGTAAAATTTTATGTCACCTTAGGATTCACAAAAGACGGCGTAAAACAACGTCCCCGTTTGAAATTCCCGTAACAATGGAACACGGAAAAGGTAGGTATTTTGGATTCGTGAGCGTATAATCAACGTGTCGCTTTGTAGGTTTCAAAACGGTGTAAATGTCCTTTAAAACTGTGGCGGTTACGTCGTTGTTTCCTGGGGTTTTTTATGATTTTTACAAAGCTGAATTAAGCTATAACGTGACGGTCCGAGCGTGGCATGTCGCGGGGTCGTTAACACAAAAACAATTGCCGTAATTTGTGGGGCAATATCAAGATATGAAGGCAGTTTATCGGTTATTTGTGTCCTCACTGCCGCATTGGAATAATTAAATAAATTCCGGTAGTGGCGTGTCCCCGCCCTACGGTATTAAGAGGTCCTGATATCGGTTTTTTTATCAATGGACGTATCGGTTATTGGTAACCTTGGCTTTATTTACTTATAAAGTTGAGTTTAACCCGACTTGTTTGAGACTAATTCGTAGTTCTGCCTCTGGGAGCGCACGACTCAGCAGCAGCGAGACGCATACTGCATACCAAGACTTTGATTGAGTCTCACGGTAGTTTCACGTTAAAAGAATATAACGTTATCGAAGTTGTTGGCGATGTTAAAACAATTATAGAAGAGGACAAAAGAATGTTAAATTAACGTTTATTTATCTTGACTACAGGTTATCATAGGACTTAATAAACATCTTTTAAGCCAAGACTAAATAGATACAAGTTACTGATACTTTCAATAATACAGTAACCTAACAAAGTTAAAATTAAAAACAGAAAACCCAACTGCAATTCTGGGAAACAATATACCCTATGTCACTCCCACAATTGAGACGAATCGAATCCAATGACACCGTAACCGTGATAGCCTAGTGGTTTGACCTATGGCCTCTCAAGCAGAGTGTCGTGGGTTCAAATCCCGGCTCGCACCTCTGAGTGTTTCGAAATTTATGTGCGGAATTACATTTGTAATTTATCATGAGCTTTTCGGTGAAGGAAAACATCGTGAGGAAACCTGCACACACCTGCGAAGCAATTCAATGATGTGTGTGAAGTTCCCAATCCGCACTGGGCCCGCGTGGGAACTATCGCCCAAGTCCTCTCATTCTGAGAGGAGGCCTGTGCCCAGCAGCGGGACGTAAAAAAGGCTGGCGATGTGAATCCAATGACACCTCATGTTACGTTGAAATCCGTCATACGATTTAGTCTGTAGAGCGTGCCAAAGAATTAGACATACATACAATGCATACGCTCGAAAAACACAACCCTCCTTGGGCAGTCGGGTAAAAATAGACAATCCATACCACTATTATTGTATTAATATCTAATAAATAAAGTCAACTTGTCATGCAAGGGAAGAGCCCAACCGCAGGTATAATAAATATTCTCAACCAGGAAATGAAATATAGGTAGACAACAATTATTTGAACTGAAGACCGGCTGAAACGCAGACGACACGCAATAAAGGGATACCACTGAAATGCGAAAACGAAATCGATCCATTTTCACTTCCCTGGAATGAGTCGAGGAGGCGGTGAAGGAACTCTTGCGGCGCTGAAAAGAAGGGATTGCTCTTAAAATACTTACTGAATGTCAAAGGAAGCTCATTTATCCGTCTGTTCTTCTAACTACCTTATGTGTAAGTGTCTACTTCTGAAGTTACGTCAATCAGTTACGATATATTGATTGATTCACAACACTTCCTCTGTTACGCTGATCAGTGATCGCAGTGTGTTGATTCTTTTTTCTCTAGTTGTATTTCTGTTTCACTTGTTTCCTTTATATTATTAGTAGGTATATCTGCACAGTCAACTAAGGTTTGGTAAACGTGTCAATGTCTGACACCTAAATTCCAATAATCGACACCCACTTACGACACCTACTTGTCACTTTTATTATCATCATGAAGTAAGATTGATAGTGCCATGTATGTAGTGCTATGTAGTGCCAACCATCGAGTCAGACGATGTATCTGCATAAGTCTGTGTTTAACTTTAATCGAGTTCCCTTAGCTTATTATTACATTTCGGAATCGCGACATTTTGCACTGATAACTTTCCTTGCGAACAAAACCATTTGAAAGTCAATGTAGATAAGCATTCGCTTTTGATTCACGACATATTATTATCCAGTAGCATTAGAGCCAGAATTATTCAAATTTCAACAATTAGATAACAATGTAACACCGCATAAAACACAATGTTGAACTTCTCGTAAGTTACTTGGCAGCTTAATAGCTCAGTATATGACTATAGTTGCTGTTGCATTAGCTTCGACGCTTTAGTCCTCTTAAATGAAACTATTCGTCAGTGGAACTGCTAGGATGCGTTTCCATTGCGGCGGAGCGGTGTCCAGAATCGACCAATCACAATATCGCATTGCAAAAGGAGTGGGGCGAGGTGCGGATTTCCATTGGTCCATTCGTCACGGCTCAGCTCGTATCCGAAACCAGCTGTGGAACTTTTTCATTATCATTGTTTTTATGACATGCTGGCTGCCAAGAAACGTAGAACAGTCACGTTGTTAGGTTTTTTCCGATGAAGCCTAGTGTTACATGGAATTTTCTGAGATGTTGAAACGCGTTTGACTTGTCACTTGACAGGAATAATTTATAACTGACTTTAAACAGGCTAGATGGCTAGAACATCGATGAAATTTTACAGTAATAGAATCGTTGTGTCGTGGTCTGGATGGATTTTCAAACTGGCGACCCCTGGTCACCCTGGTGTAATTTGCGTGGCCGTATTTTTGTATGAAACAGTGCCACACAAATTACACCAAGTGTCTCCGATTTGCAAATCCACCCGTCGAATGTTATATTGTAACACCGTTTTTTTTCCGTAGCAGTTTATTTGTTTGTTTTTAATTCAGAGTTGGCATAAACACCAGTAGTCGAACAAACCGGGCGAAGAGGCGTTTTTCCTCGGTGAACAATTTTAATAAAATCACGGAGGTTGTTTGCTCATATTTCAGAGAATGCTGAATGGTTTTGTTTCAGGTTACTTTTGGTCGTTTCAGGAATAATTCTAGTATTTGTTTACATAACCCTGAACAGTTTTTGATATTACGAAAAGTCCATTGCGAAATATTTTTCCTCGGTTAAGTTTAGCCTAGGAAAAAACGCCTCAGGCGTTCTGTCAAGTGAGGCGGATGATGTGGAATTTCGGTGTCTTTTGTCTCATCAAAATGGCGTGAGCGCCTCGTATTTCATAAAGAAATTTAATTTCCAATTATAATCCCTTTGAAATGGTGAGTGTTATGCCGCATTCGACGATTTAGACCGTCCGCGTCTTGTACTAGTATCTTTTTCGTCACGAATTCTATTTATTTTCAGAGTAACTAGTCGCCGCTTTGCGGAGGGCGTTGTCCCATAAAAAAACTGGCTGTGTTCCGTGGTCACAACTCCTGTATGATGATTTACTGAGGTCCTACATCCCCTAAATCGTAAGTACCATAACGTTGAAACCAACCCAGTCGCCTTTCGTGCCGTTTTAGACATGCAAATATGAACCTTGTCGCGTTTTTTTCAGTTATCTGGTACGCGGGCACCGGCCGCCTAGATGATCTGGCCCCTGTATTGTTTTTGTGGTCGAGCTGGCACCTCCATGCAGCGATACTGATAGACGAGACCCGAGCGCCGGCCTACCTCGTTAAATAGGCCCTGGAGGGCTGTTTTGTGGATCGCAATTGATGAGAGACCCGAGCGCGGACCTACCTCTTCACCCGCGTGCTGTTATACTCCGTTAAATAAGCCTGGTGGGCTTAACATACAGACGACTGAGACGAGACCCGAGCGCTGACCTACCTCGTTAAATAGGCCCTGGTGGGCTGTTTTGCGGATCGCAATTGAGGCGAGACCCGAGCGTTGACCTACCTCGTTAAATAGGATCACCCCAGCTGAAAGACTGCTGAATAAAACCCACTTAGTGGTATGTATATCATTTATTTCATAATAAAGAGTAGTGTGGCCTGATAGGTGACGCAGTGCATATTTTAGTTGTTAACTGGTCCATTTTGGTTCCAGGGTTTCAGGGCTAGGCCCACCTCTAAGAAGTTCTCAAGACTGGCGAGCTGTGTCTTCCCCGTGGCCTTGCTGAAGGGTTCGGAGGCTCGAGTGGACCGTGAGCGCTGGGGCTTAGGCATTTCTTTTTTTTTGTGCGGGTCCTACTTATACGACTGGCTGCATGTCGCGGGGCATCTGCAGCTATCGCAAGTCACGCCCAGCCTAGATCTAAATATACTTGTTTGGGTCCTTTACTAGAGATTTCGTGATTTTCGCTACTTTCACACTTGCACAGCTTACACACTACCCACTTACACCCGTTTAGTACGTAGCTGGAAGCTTCGTGTGCCACAACTAGTGTTTATTTTACCACCTAAGCTTTATTAAAGTAAATAAATATAAGTTACCCAATACTGGTTTTACTTCCAACCATTCGTGTTTGTTGGGTGAGCCCAAGGCGCCCTTTTATAAATTTCAGGGTTCCCCACTCAGGCCATAAGCCCACGACCCTCAAAAGATCCTTTTGCCTCAGCCGGGCATTTCAGGTGTTTCAGTGGCGTTCCCAACGAGTGGCCTGAAAGAATGGTTGGATGTATAAGTGTTTGGGTTTAATATTAAGACCAGTATTCTGTACTACTGTACCATTATTTTATATACTGCGGTTATTTTTGTGATGGTGTGTTATTGGGTGGCTAGTGTATTACCTACTGTTTGGTTCTCTGCTTTCTATATAAGCTAGACACCGGATACACATCAGTGCACAACCTTGGATTGTGATAGAATAACTTTTGCGTCTCTATTGGTCATTAAAGTCATCACTATGGATTTCAGTGTAAAAATTGAATATTTGAATAAGGAGGAACTGGCACACGAACTTACTGTTTTGCACATCCCATTTACTGCTCAACAGTCATGCGACGACTTGCGTAAATTGCTTAGACAGACTCGGCAGCTTCTGCGGCGGGGTAGCTTGAAGCCTTCGCCTGAAACTTCACAGGCTAATCCTGAGGCGGAGATCACTGCGTGCCAGGCAAAGGTGAAGGAGATAGAATCTGCAGTTTCCAGTGGCCAAAACCTTACGCCAGCGCAGCAAGAGAGGTTAGTGGGTCGTGCCAATTATTACCTGGGACGTCTAGCGCGTTTTTCTGGTCAGAATGAGGCTGTAGACGAACTTAAGGGTACCTTAGTTAGCTGTTTGTCGGTACTAAATCCGGAGTCGCAGTCTTCTGATTCGGAGGTGGAGATATTTAGATCCCCTGTTAAGCCTGAGGTTAAAATGGTTTGCCGTGCTGAGCCTAGGTATAATTTGTGCAGTTTAAACTTGAAGTACAGAGGTGACACATGTGTGCGGGCTTTTATAACGCGTTTGGAAGAGCTGCGAGTATCGCGGGACATACCGGAGCGCGTAGTATATAATGGTTTTCCTGAAATACTGGAAGGCCCTGCTTTGTTTTGGTACAGGGACAGTAAGGGTCACTATGCTACTTATGTTGAGCTGTTAGCGGCGTTAAGGGATAATTTTGATATACCTGACTTTGATTTTAAGTTACGGCGCGAAATAAGCAGCCGCACGCAAGCGCGGCATGAGTCTATTGTGGTTTATTTGTCAATAATGGGCGGTTTGTTCTCGCGTTTGACGTCGCCGGTACCTGAGGCTGAGAAACTTGACATTATATTGCGAAATATTCGACCTGAATATAGTCGCGAACTCGCGCTTATTGATGTGACCTCTTTGCAACAGTTGAAAGGGTTGTGTATGAAACTTGAGTTGGCCAGTGTGCGTGCTGGGGATTTTAATGAGCCGTCCACGTCTAGGTACACTGTCGCTCCGGACATGCAGTATTCTACTGGAAATCAACGTGCTCGTAATCAGAATGCGGCTTCAGTCAATAAGCCCACGTCGACGGCCGGTATAGATTTTTGCTTTCGGTGCAACGAAAATGGACACATAGCTATTCGATGCCCTAATTCTCGTGAAATTGTGTGCTTTAGGTGCGGTTATAAGGGTGTTCGCAGCTCCGAGTGCCCTTCTTGTAAAAAGTCGGGACCTCAGTCAAAAAACTGAGAAGGCGGGTCTCACGGCGGCCCTTGGTGTCTACTCCGGCCAAATGCCCTGAGACCTATTTTTTGCCCCCTACTCATGATCATCGCCCGTATTTAACTGTGCAGGTTTTTAATGTGTCAGTCTGCGGTTTGTTAGACTGTGGTGCGTCCTGTTCTATCTTGGGGAACGGAGCCCATTTAGAGTTCCTAAGACTAAATATTCGTATGTGTGAATTCGACTGCCCTCTCGTTCTAAGGGTAGCTAATGGTGAGGATTGTGTGTGTAGGTATTACATGAATGTTCCTATTCAATACAAAGGTGAAGTCAAAATGGTATTGTTTCATGTTCAACCTGAAATCTCCTTACCTATTCACTTCGGTATAAATTTCTGGAAGGCTTTTAATCTAGGGCCGGACATTTTAGCTTGTTTACCTAAGAATAGTTCGTCTAGTCGAGGCGGACAGGTGAATAGCGTAGAGGAGGACGGTTTACGAGATTTCGATTCACTAAGTACAAATCAAAAGCAAGAGATTAATAAGATCCGAGCTCTCTTCGACAACATTAACACAGATAAGGTCGGGCTCGGCCGTACCTCATTAATTCAACACGTAATAAACACTAATGATGCGGTTCCGATTAAACAAAAGTACTACCGCCTTAGTCCGGAAAAGTTAAAGCTCCTTGATTCTGAATTGGATAAAATGTTGAAGAACAATGTAGTCGAACCGTCTTTCTCGCCGTGGAATTCACCGGTGACCATGGTACCTAAAGCGAATGGTGAGACACGTTTATGTTTAGACAGCCGCCGACTTAACGCTGTTTCTAAGACTGATGCCTACCCACTTCCTTACATAAATTACATTATTGACAACCTTCGCGACGCCAGGTACCTAACGTCTTTAGACCTTAGCGCTGCCTATCATCAGATACCTCTTCATCCGGACTCCAAGGAAAAGACAGCTTTTACGGTTCCCCGTCGCGGGTTATTTCATTATAACGTCATGTGCTTCGGTTTGGTTGGCGCGTCCGCCACGATGCAGCGCTTAATGGATAGCCTCTTCTCCGCGGAATTCGACAGTAAAGTCTTTGCTTATATTGATGACGTGGTTATCTGTACGTCTTCTTTTGACGAACATATTCAAATTTTAAAACGTGTATTCGAAAAGTTGAAGAATGCGAACCTAACCATTAATATGGAGAAGTCCCAGTTTTGCCGTAGGGAGTTAAAATACCTCGGGTATGTAGTTGATCGTTTCGGTTTGAGGACTGACCCCGCTAAGGTCGAAGTTATAATGAACTTTCCTATTCCGAAGGACACTAAGGAATTAAAACGCTTCTTGGGTATGACGGGGTGGTACCGTCGCTTTATTAACAACTTTTCACAAGTGGCACGTCCACTGACGCGCCTTACGAGCAAGAAGGTGGCCTTCGTGTGGACTGACGAGGCTAACGAGGCCTTCAATACTCTAAAGGCGGCTCTTATTTCTGCTCCAATCTTGAAATGCCCCGATTTTAGTAAACCTTTCTATATCCACACGGACGCCAGCTCCTTTGCTATTGGTGGTGTCCTGACCCAGAAGGTAGATGACGTAGACCATCCCATTGCGTACTGTAGTAGAACTTTGAATGCTCAAGAAGTGAATTACACGGCCACGGAACGCGAGCTCTTGGCGGTAATCTATGCTTTAGAGCAGTACCGGTCTTATGTGGAGGGTTCTAAGTGTTTCATAGTTACTGACCATGCTTCTCTTCAATGGTTCTATAAGTTAAAGAATCCTATGGGTAGATTGAATCGATGGGCATGTAGGTTGAGCCAATTTGAATTTGAGATTATTCATAGGAAGGGTAAGGAGCACGTGATACCCGACACCTTGTCTCGCATTAGAGTTGACTCAATCTCGTTTAGTCCCGAGGTTATCCAGGATCCCTGGTATTTAAAACTTCTTAAGGATTGTTCTGAGAACCCGCGTTTGTTTCCTAACTTCACGGTAACGGATGGCAAGTTATTTAGGTTGTCTAAAAATAAATACAGTTTGACCGCGCAGTTTGAATGGAAGCTGGTTGTGCCTTCAGATTATCGCGATGTGGTTTTAAAAAAATATCATGACGAACCGGCCTCCGGTCACTTCGGGGTCGCGAAAACCCATAAACGTATTAGTGCTGTTTATTTTTGGCCCGGGTTGTACCGTGACGTTGAAAGGTACGTGGGAGCCTGTGAGATCTGCAAATGCTATAAACCTACCAATACTGCGAGAGCGGGACTAATGGGTAATCCTCGTAGGATCACGCAACCATGGGAAGCTGTTTCGTGCGACATTTTGGGACCGTTTCCTCCGTCCTACGCGAGAAACCAGTATCTTTTCGTATGCTCAGACTACTTTAGCAAATATGTTGTTATCTTTCCCTTACGTAATGTAACGGCTAAAGCCATTGTTAAGTGTCTCGAGAAGGGCGTCTTCCTGGTTCATGGCGTGAGCAAGTTTATCTACGTTGACAATGGCCCGCAGTTCATCTCAAGGGATTTTAGGGATCTGCTATCTAATTATGGGGTTCCAAACGTCTTTTATAACCCTAGGTATCACCCACAGACGAATCAAACTGAACGCACGAACCGCGAAATCGTTCGGGCTATCTCATCTTACGTGCGTGCTGATCATCGCAAATGGGATCAGCACATTCCTGAGATACAGTGTGCTCTGAACACCGCGGTTCACGAAGGTACGAAGTTCACCCCGTTCTACTTAACTCATGGTAGGGAGATGGTCTTGGATGGATCGTTGTATAATTTGGAGGAGCCCGTGGATCATTCCTCGGTTGAGGTAAACTTGGAACCTTTCTCTTCCAACCTTCCCCGGTTGAATGATATTTATAAATCGGTGCAAGGTCATCTTAAAAAGGCATATTCACGTAATGTTAAATATTACAACTTCCGTAAAAGACCAATTCAATTTCAGGAGGGTCAGATTATTTATAAGCGTTGCTTTCCTTTATCTAACGCTGCTAAATATTTTAGTGCCAAACTTTCTCCCAAGTATGAGAAATGTATCATTGATAAGAAACACTCCCCCCTGGTTTATTCGTTGAAGTCTTTAGACGGTAAGCCCCTAGGGCGATTCCACATCAAGGATCTACTTGATCGTGGAGGTAGTGATCCTCCCGGCGTTGACACCCCCTGACGTGAGTTTTTTTTTTCCTTTGTTTGTGTTCCGGGTAGACAGGGTGATAGTTTCCGGCCTAAGAGTCCGCCGACGCTGCCAAGGAACTGCATACTGCACCGGATTAGGTACATAAGTTCAGTGTTTTAAAATAAGTGGATTGTATGTTCAATGTTACATTTAAGAAGTAGGTACTTTTCTTTTCAAGCAGTTTTGAAACTTCTTGGTCCCTTTTTAATGTCCGAACCTGCAGAGATATGGCGTTGGTATAAGATTTGTTCTGACTGTTGGCTCATTTTAGGAATGATTACTGGATAGTATGTATTTTAATGTCCGAACCAGCTACAAGATGGCGCTGTTATCACATATGTTCTGACGGTTGGTTTAGTTCATGAACGTTCACAGGAAGATGCGATAGTCGTTGGTTTACAGTTGGGTTGTTTACAAATTGGTGGAATTTAGTTTATTATACTAGTTTAATCCCGGGAAACTTAGTATAAGAAAGTAGGTTAGGATGGATCCATACGTGCAGTCTAGTGTTGCCCGTAGCCTAAGTTTATTATAAGGCATGCTTCTTAGTTGTACTCTTAAGCGCTTAATTTTAACAAGCGCAGGTAGTATTAAATCTCCGTCACTTACATTGAAATGTAACCGGTTCGCGATAAAAACAATCCGTTGGTTTTTATCTTCTTTGAATGACGTCAGAACAAGACATTCTGTTTTCACTTGACAGTGTGTGTTTTGTTTGATAGTATGTTTTTTTTCTAAGTAGGGTTACGAGACAAATGTTATTAGTCTACTGCTTAACTACCTACTGGGTGTCTCTCTTAGTGAATCCCACTGTTCTTGATAAGGCAGGATGTGTGTCACTCCCCTTTAGTACCTGTATATGGTACCTACTTTATTCATTAAGGTGTTGTTTCTAGTTTTTCTTGGGTACACTATATTGCTTAATAAGTCCCACTTTGTGTATTAGGTTGGACGTGTGTCACTCCCCTTACAATAACATGTTAATATGGTTTGCTTTTCTTAGGAAATAGAGAGGTCTTTCTTTCTTCTCTTTTATCTTAGTTTCATCGATCGAGTTCCGGTAAAAGTAACTAACTTACCGAACATGAGAGTATGGTTTGTAGTTTAAGTCGTTGTTATGGTGTGTAGGCTGTGATAGTTTGTTTGGAATTGGGTTGGTAGTTTTTATGTACTATTAACGGAATTCTAAACTGATGATTTCATTTGTCTTCTCCTACGGGCGAAGGCTGCATTTTCCCTTGAATATTTTTACTGTACCGACCTCGACAGGTTTGCAATAATTTTATTTCAGAATTTTAGTAATTCTGAAATAAAATTATTTTCCCCAACTGAGACGATACTGTAACACCGTTTTTTTTCCGTAGCAGTTTATTTGTTTGTTTTTAATTCAGAGTTGGCATAAACACCAGTAGTCGAACAAACCGGGCGAAGAGGCGTTTTTCCTCGGTGAACAATTTTAATAAAATCACGGAGGTTGTTTGCTCATATTTCAGAGAATGCTGAATGGTTTTGTTTCAGGTTACTTTTGGTCGTTTCAGGAATAATTCTAGTATTTGTTTACATAACCCTGAACAGTTTTTGATATTACGAAAAGTCCATTGCGAAATATTTTTCCTCGGTTAAGTTTAGCCTAGGAAAAAACGCCTCAGGCGTTCTGTCAAGTGAGGCGGATGATGTGGAATTTCGGTGTCTTTTGTCTCATCAAAATGGCGTGAGCGCCTCGTATTTCATAAAGAAATTTAATTTCCAATTATAATCCCTTTGAAATGGTGAGTGTTATGCCGCATTCGACGATTTAGACCGTCCGCGTCTTGTACTAGTATTTTTTTTGTCACGAATTCTATTTATTTTCAGAGTAACTAGTCGCCGCTTTGCGGAGGGCGTTGTCCCATAAAAAAACTGGCTGTGTTCCGTGGTCACAACTCCTGTATGATGATTTACTGAGGTCCTACATCCCCTAAATCGTAAGTACCATAACGTTGAAACCAACCCAGTCGCCTTTCGTGCCGTTTTAGACATGCAAATATGAACCTTGTCGCGTTTTTTTCAGTTATCTGGTACGCGGGCACCGGCCGCCTAGATGATCTGGCCCCTGTATTGTTTTTGTGGTCGAGCTGGCACCTCCATGCAGCGATACTGATAGACGAGACCCGAGCGCCGGCCTACCTCGTTAAATAGGCCCTGGAGGGCTGTTTTGTGAATCGCAATTGATGAGAGACCCGAGCGCGGACCTACCTCTTCACCCGCGTGCTGTTATACTCCGTTAAATAAGCCTGGTGGGCTTAACATACAGACGACTGAGACGAGACCCGAGCGCTGACCTACCTCGTTAAATAGGCCCTGGTGGGCTGTTTTGCGGATCGCAATTGAGGCGAGACCCGAGCGTTGACCTACCTCGTTAAATAGGATCACCCCAGCTGAAAGACTGCTGAATAAAACCCACTTAGTGGTATGTATATCATTTATTTCATAATAAAGAGTAGTGTGGCCTGATAGGTGACGCAGTGCATATTTTAGTTGTTAACTGGTCCATTTTGGTTCCAGGGTTTCAGGGCTAGGCCCACCTCTAAGAAGTTCTCAAGACTGGCGAGCTGTGTCTTCCCCGTGGCCTTGCTGAAGGGTTCGGAGGCTCGAGTGGACCGTGAGCGCTGGGGCTTAGGCATTTCTTTTTTTTTGTGCGGGTCCTACTTATACGACTGGCTGCATGTCGCGGGGCATCTGCAGCTATCGCAAGTCACGCCCAGCCTAGATCTAAATATACTTGTTTGGGTCCTTTACTAGAGATTTCGTGATTTTCGCTACTTTCACACTTGCACAGCTTACACACTACCCACTTACACCCGTTTAGTACGTAGCTGGAAGCTTCGTGTGCCACAACTAGTGTTTATTTTACCACCTAAGCTTTATTAAAGTAAATAAATATAAGTTACCCAATACTGGTTTTACTTCCAACCATTCGTGTTTGTTGGGTGAGCCCAAGGCGCCCTTTTATAAATTTCAGGGTTCCCCACTCAGGCCATAAGCCCACGACCCTCAAAAGATCCTTTTGCCTCAGCCGGGCATTTCAGGTGTTTCAATATGAAATAGAGCTTTTCTTTTTGCATTAAGAATTTAATTCTTCATTGTGTATCACGGCGCAGTCCTCCAGGTTGCGATTTCATGTACACTGAGCAGAGAAGTAAATAAAATAGGCACAGTTCGTGTCAAATTTAAATACTCTTGGAATATAGTCAGTTACTTATTGTAGAGGAAGCGAAACGCACAGCACAGATACTAACGGGAATGTGGCCTAAACAACGTCAAAGGCGTATTTAAATTTGAAGCGTACTAAGGAAGTATTTGAAATAGGGTATAGCAAGGAAGGAAACTTGCCAGCATTCTATTGTTAACATTGTCACAGCTTCTGGAGCCGAGTTGCTCTGATTTATGCATGCTCCTAACTAAGACGCACATGCGGTCGAGAATGGACGACAGTTCGTGGTTTCTGATATTCAAGGAGAGTTCAAACTGAGTTCTAGGTATCGAAGTTGGAGTTACTAGCTTTATTTCGAGGTGAATTGTAAATGAAAGATTTTTGACGGAAAAAATGGCATCGCTTCCGACAAGAATGTGTGGCAGTACTAACAGCCTCCTGAAGACAATACTGTAAGAAATGAGTTATCTCTAATGCAAAATTTAATTAATAATATAAATATGAATACCATTGAACGAAGTGATAAGTAAACTACTAATAAAAACGGAACTTTGTCGTCTGAATAAATGAATTTAACTATTATTATAGTGATGTTCAGCCATTATTGCCCGAAATTGAAAAATTACGACAATATTTAATCGAGTTTTTTATATGTATAAAGCGAAAACGAGCAGACATATCACTTGGTAATTGATTGATTGAAATGTCCTGACATTCAAATGCGGATCAAACGCGTATGGGAATCCGCACATAATTGATCCCTAGACATTTTTGAGCAATGTAGGTAAGTATGCTACTCTTCTAGCTCATGAAATTGATGAACAGGAAGTGTCACAGGTAAAACTAATCAACGTAGTTTTGACTGAGGCTTTACATACTGGCTTCCCTAACCACCTACTTTTAAACTATTTTGTTCTATACACCTACTTTCAAACTACCTGTCCCAGATTCCAGAAAGATAGGCATTGTCTTGTCCCACACGACTGAAACTAAGTAAGAAAGCTATTCTTTCATATTTTCATGCCGCGACTTATTCTAGTCCACGGAGGGAAAACAAATGGAAAACTGAACCCTTTCACAAACAGATTTAGGATTTTTTGTAATGGAAATGAAGAGATTATTCGCGCTTTAAAATAAACTGATTAAGAACAAACAAAGGAGCTCACGAGTCTTTGAGAAAAGTTTAATTGTGTTAGGGTAGCGGGGACGCAGTCACACAACGGTTGGTGCATTTGAGACCATAATTACATCCTTGGATAAGGCAGGCGGGATCTGCCTTTAACTTTTACTAATATGGCCATGAAAAACTCGTATCAAAACAAAATGCGCACACATAAATGCAAAAAACACGCACAGACTCAACAAACCCTATTTTCTTTGTTTTTTTTATACTATAAGGAAGGCAAACGAGCAAGTATGGGTCACCTGGTGGTAAGTGATCACCACAGCCCCCCATAGACACCAGCACCCGGGGGGTTTACAGATGCGTTTGCCAACCTAGAAGGCTAAGATGAAATGCCTGTTGTGCCTGTAAATTCCTCGGCTCTCTTACTCTCCACACCGGACCACAAGAGTGCAAGCCTGCTGCTTAGCGGTATGATCAGCGAGCAAGATAGTGGTAGTGGTGATGATAGTGGCAGTGGTGGTGATAGTGGCAGTGGTGGTGATAGTGGCAGTGGTGGTGATAGTGGCAGTGGTGGTGATAGTGGCAGTGGTGGTGATAGTGGCAGTGGTGATGATAGTGGCAGTGGTGGTGATAGTGGCAGTGGTGGTGATAGTGGCAGTGGTGGTGATAGTGGCAGTGGTGGTGATAGTGGTAGTGGTGGTAAGGTCCGATTACCCGTATATCTAGTCTTGTGCTACCTGTCCTGGAAGTGAGCCCTGTTTTCTGCTTTGGTATATTTAATTGTAATTGTTTTCTATTATTATGGGCCATAAAGAACCTATGAAAAAAAATTACAGAGTAAGGAATCAGATCAGAGAAAGGAAAGGCATGGAGTAATGTAAAAATTTCCGCAGAAGGGAAATTTTGACTTTGAATCTTCTTTTGTCAATGCTCTGTGACTGTAATTGGGTCCGTACTGTGCCACGCGGTGAAGTTACAGTTTCTGGTGTAACTGTCCTACTCACAGACGTAAGTGAAGTTGGAATATGGGAGAAACACAATTGAAGTCAACGTACTTCCCGGGAAAACAGTTTGTTCGAGAGAACTCGACGCGTAATTCATTTTGCTTATATTCGTCCGATGGAAATGAACAATTTTGAATTGTTTCTCCTTGCCACGAGTGGTTTCATAAGCGAGATGAAACTCCCCCGGGTTAGAATTCATCATATTACCATCCTCTTTTACGTCCCACTGCTGGGCACAGGCCTCCTCTCACAACGACAGGGCTTGGGCTATAGCTCCCGCGCGGGCCCAATGCGGATCGGGAACTTCACACACACCACTGAATAACTTCGCAAGAGTATTGCAGGTTTCCTCACGATGTTTTGCCTTCACCGAAAAGCTCATGATAATGTAATTTTAATAAAATTAATCAAACTAGGCTATCACGGCGGATAGAATTGCAATACTGTGAAGTGAGCCTAGAGTTTGGCTTATACTTTCACGTCAATCTCAAGCTGTCTACTCCATTCATCACGTCGACTCGAATTGACATTAGTAAGGAAATTTGTGTAACAGGTGATAACAGCTTCATCACACTGGCGATTTGCGAGCGAGTTTTGTATTGAGGCGATCACGCAACGTGTTCGCCGCAAACGATATTAGTATGAAGCACTCGCTCACAAATCGCTAGGCTAGTGTGATAAGACTACTAAGTTACAATAAATACATTTCGAAGATATTTAGCGAACAAGTTGTATGGAAGTAAGGTAAATGTCC
Organism: Clepsis dumicolana; assembly: GCA_963691665.1. NCBI lineage: Eukaryota > Metazoa > Arthropoda > Insecta > Lepidoptera > Tortricidae > Clepsis > Clepsis dumicolana. Next base: position 10,784,690 of record OY829520.1, on the reverse strand, counting down.
CATTGCTGAACACGAGCTACTAGTTGACACCTTCAACATTATGCCATACGGACAGAGGTGACAGACGGGTGTCAACTATTGGGCATCAGAGGCGATCGAACGCCGGAATATGATGCAACTTAGAAATTTCTTTTCACTAGCAAAATTTGGAGTTATGTCAAGTTACTAAGGTCCTCATGTGCACTAAAGCAGCAAAATAAACAATAATAGAAAATAAGCAGTATGCGTAAATCCCGTTGTTCTATCTCCCATAATTAAACGCAGAACTCCAAGCTGTAACCTCCAAACTTCTAGATTACACTCATTAACAAAACGTGCTAACTTTACTGCTTACAAGACTAGCACTAGGCGGGTTTATGACAGGTGAGATAAGTCTAATTAAGAAGAGTGCTGATTCGAACTTTTTGTGAAGCCCCGGATACAGTTAAATGCCAAGACGAAAGCTTCAACATGAAAAAACATAAGGAGTCCAGTCGGGGGCAAACAAAAATGACAAAAGTAAAACCTCCTAAAAAAACTCAAAATAACCCTCTAAAGCCATGAGTTTTATGGCCTAGCACAAATATGCTTCGGTGCTTCATTGAAAGAATATTCCGCTCGCACCGTACAGACTTCATATTTGTGCTAGGCCATAAAACTCATGGCTTTAGAGGGTTATTTTGAGTTTTTTTAGGAGGTTTTACTTTTGTCATTTTTGTTTGCTCACGCCTGGGCTCCTTATAATATTTAAGTTACCAAATATAAAGTAGCTTACTTTTTTCTATTTAGTTAATTATTGTTGCAGTTGAGTTTCGGGGCAACTAAGCATCATCCTCATTACGCTACGAATAGACTGTTTGACGCCGATAAGGACTTTGACGGATGTTCGTTATGTATACATGAGCTAGAGATGGAAGCACACAGATCTTTAGCTTTATAGTTAGTTTGTGGTATATCTATCTCTTTACGTGACTATAAAACCAGTTCAACATTTCTTCAGTAAATAATTAAACAAAATTACATTATAAATAACAAGAAAAATTCTTCTTAACTAAAACAATGCTATAAAATGTACAGTCAAGTTGAATAGTTGCGTACATTACCTACTATTTTGTATCTGCCTGTAAAGCAACAGACGAACGTTACAACCTACTTTTGGACGTTGACTATCCAAGCGCACCGCTTATCAATAATCCATGGCGTTTTTCAGACCCACTGCCCTCACTGTAGTAATCTACGCGGCAGTGCTAAGACGCTCCAGAAAAATAGCACGTCGTGTATATGTTTTGGACTATGCTATTGCTGGATCTGTCCAATGTTACGCCAATAATCCATGGCGTTTTTCAGACCCACTGCCCTCACTGTAGTAATCTACGCGGCAGTGCTAAGACGCTCCAGAAAAATAGCACGTCGTGTATATATTTTGGACTATGCCATTGATGGATCTGTCCAATGTTACACCAATAATCCATGTCGTTTTTCAGACCCACTGCCCTCACTGTAGTAATCTACGCGGCAGTGCTAAGACGCTCCAGAAAAATAGCACGTCGTGTATATATTTTGGACTATGCCATTGATGGATCTGTCCAATGTTACACCAATAATCCATGTCGTTTTTCAGACCCACTGCCCTCACTGTAGTAATCTACGCGGCAGTGCTAAGACGCTCCAGAATAATAGCACGTCGTGTATATGTTTTGGATTATGCTATCGCTGGGTCTGTCCCATGTTACGCCAATAATCCATGGCGTTTTTCAGACCCACTGCCCTCACTGTAGTAATCTACGCGGCAGTGCTAAGACGCTCCAGAATAATAGCACGTCGTGTATATGTTTTGGATTATGCTATCGCTGGGTCTGTCCCATGTTACGCCAATAATCCATGGCGTTTTTAGACCCACTGCCCTCACTGTAGGCTTGAGTCGGTCAGGAACTAAGAACTGTTAGGAATGAATTCCCGTCGCGGACAGAAAGGAACTAAATCCTTTCGCACGATTTAAATCGGTCTTCGCTCCTTTAGTTCAGTAGGTAGAGGAGTAGAGTGGATGAATCGCTTGAGCGGAACGGAGTGAGTAAGAATGACTGAGCAGGGCAACGCATTCCGTTTCGTGTCCTTCACAGATCAAAACAGTTCCAACTCGCTCACTGAGCTACTAAACTAAAGAAACTAGTCCGAACTAGTTCCTTTCACCGATTGAACGAGATCAGAGCGCTCCTTTTAAAGACCGAGCAGGCACAACTCTACCTCACTGTAGTAATCTACGCGGCAGCGGCAGTGCAGGTGTAATAAAACGCGACCCGGGCATCACACGTAACGGTCCGGTAATTAAGAGGCGATGCGGATAGCTGTTACAGTAAAGTATTATAAATATTAAAGATAAACATCGAGTTTGTTTTAGGTCGTTTTCGTAAGGTATATTTGTGGTTTATAAATGACTTACAATTTTATTATAACACCTGAAACACGGACCTTAACCAGTTGAGCAGTAAGTAACGTTAATTGATATAATAACTTTTTTCAATCTTCCAACTGAACATATTACCCGAATTAATAGGTAATGTTTTGTTTAGTATTTTGTTTAAATCTTAATTGAAACCATTAATTATTTCTTTCAGCTGTCATTTTAAAAGTGCTGCAAAAACTGCTTTTAATACTAAATTCGTAACCTCCACGCAAGTTTAAAACGGGAATAAAAACCACAGAGAAAGTTCCCAAACTAAACGTATAGGGAAAGTTGGGAGCTTGCAGAGAATGATAAACACTTGTGGTGCTGCGTCCGAAGGAAAACAGGGTCCCCATAAATCAGACAAACTCTTTCGACGCAGTCTTGGCGCAGTACACAGAAACTTGTTTAGATCTTAATTGTTACCTGGTATATCTTAAGGTATAATACTTATGTATAATTATATTGCTACGCCCTTACAGGGTAGTACCTAGGTTAACTTAAGTTAATTTTATGTACTGTGCAATAAAATAAATAAATAAATAAATAAATAAATAAATAAATAACTATGACGTAAACACCAGAAAAATGCAGCTCCTGTATCCTGTCAATACCTGCACCAGACATGAACCATAAAAAAACAATTTGCTCACCCGTGACCACCTCCCCGTCCAAATGTCACACAGACCCAACTCTATCATTCTAAGAACTGGTAGCACGTTGAAAGGTTCGGTGCGTTGAAAATGGGCTCGTAGAGAGCTCCAAACCATCCCGTCTGTCTGCTTTATGCTTGAGTCATAAACTTCATTGAAATTCAGTTAAAACATAAAATATAAAAACTGAATAGTCCAAAGTCTACGCAATAAAAACTGAATGCAGGTGTTATTTGCATTTATAGTAGACTAAGCCACTAGTATAAAGTACGTTCTGTAGTCAAGTTGTAAAAATACGCTTCAAGAACTTGGGCACCGAGGAAATGAAATATAAATAATCATTCCGAGTGGACAAACAGGAAGGAAGCAACAACCCTCGGTCTGTAAATCCAGAACGGCTTCCGTTAATACAGCGCTCAAATTTTACAGCCGCTCTTAGTAATTCTTTTTTATTAAAATACATAGCATTATATGACCGGAATAAAAAAATAATTTGATCCGACTCGGATTTTACGATACTTTTATTTTAATATTTGTGCGAATGTTTTATTTTTTATGCCCTCGTATTTTTGTGCGGGACATCTGTTACAGCGCTTAATTAAAACGTTTTGGGATCGCTTATCAGCGTAGATTCCGGGGGAAATATGCCTGTTTTAAATTCTTTTCTGTTATCTTTAGGTTCACTGATTAATTAAACGTAACGCGGATAGAATAGCAACGTGCAAAAAAAATTGTTTTCGTGTAAATTACAAATTTTACCCCCAAGCTCGAAAACATTTGTTTGCTGTGATATAAATTATTTGTTCTACATAGTCCATGGTTGCCTATATTTTAAAAATAGGTACTTTTGGATTTTTATCATCAATGTAGATAAAACTCTACCGTTACTGACTGAGTGACTGACAGACGACGCACACCCGAAACCCTTGGCCCTAGAAGGCTGAAATTTATGCGTGGAGCTAGCCTTTATGATGTAGATAAGTGCTAAAGACGGATTTGTTGAAATTCCCACGGGATAGAGAATAAGCGGGCTAAATCTAGTAGAAAATTAGTAATTTGACCGTTACATAAAGCTGCGCGAACGCAGAACTATTCTCGGCGCAGGCGGCTAAACGTTAGACGCATTCGTAAATTGCTGGTGTAAATCTCTAAATCCAGAAGTCTGTCTGAATTACTTACGACTGGACGATATGCCGGGCAGTAGTGAAAATGGCGGAGATGTGCGCAGAAATCTGATTTTAGTAGTACTTAACTTGGTTCCAGGCCCAAACCAACGGCCTAGTTTAATGGACCAAAAAACTGCATCGGTGACTCAAAACTTGTAAAAACACACTTCTTATTTGTGAAACTATAAATGCGAGTGCAAATATAACTTGCTCTGGGAGCGCTCGATGGTAAGTCACCAAATAAAATTTGTTACGTTCCTCCTTTTCAAAAATGACAAGGAAGACCTTGAGCCGATGAAGTATTACTATTTTTTACCCGACTGCCGAAAGAGGGTTATGTGTTTCGAGCGTACGGATGCATGTTTGAATATGTATGTCTAATTCTATGGCACGCTCTACGGCCTAAAATGTTTGCCGGATTTCAATGTATGAGGTGTTATTGGATTCGTCTCAGTTGTCGGAGTGACATAGGGTATATTGCTTGTAGTTAATGATTTTGCAGTCGAGATTCTGTTTTTTACTCTTAATATAGAGCAGTAAAATACCATATCAAAGTCATCTTCCCACCTTCTTTCCTCCTTTCACAACTAGACGATAACCGCAAGGCGCGCACAAACGGCCACACTTAAAATAATTTAAGTGTTCGGAGAAACTTGGCCCATAAAGACGCAGACAAAGCCGAGGGACATTCTTCATTGCAGCAAACAATTATAAGCGTCCGGGCGACTAATTACTGGGGAAATGCTCAAGGAAGTAATAATGCGGAATACGAAAAGCTACTTGTTGCGGTTTTGTTTTTACTAAATCAAAAAAAGTCTGGTCGCAAATCTTTTTGTTTTTTTTTAGTACTTACCTTTAAAGAATAAAAACACTAATCACTAATAATTACAAATACAATATCCTCTAAATATAAGAACGCCGGTCGCGAGAGAGGTCCGCCGCGGTTATATACTTTTGACCACAGACTACGGTAGTAGCGGGTAAAGGGAATGTTTCATAAATCCCTGACGACCGAATAGCCTAGTGGTTAGAGACCCTGACTATGAAGCTTGAGGTCCCGGGTTCGAATCCAGGTCGGGGCCAATGTTTGTATGATGAATACGAATGTTTGTTCTCGGGTCTTGGATGTTTAATATGTATATAAGTATGTATTTATCTATATAAGTATGTTTATCCGTTGTCTGGTACCCATAGTACAGGCTTTGCCTAGTTTGGGACTAGGTCAATTGGTGTCAATTTGTTCCATGATATTTATTTATTTAACCACCTAACAGTGCTAACTTTGCTGTAATGGTACGGCACGTGACATGTAATGTCAAAGATCCAGGGTCTATCCCAGGTTTAGTTATATTTTTCTAGTTTTCTGTGTATTCTTGTTTCGGTGACTATAATAAAAAATGAAAACAAGTGCGAGTACCTACTTAGGTACTCGTAACTTTTTTCTACAAAGTTTTTGCGATGAAAATCGTGTCGACATGTTTTGACGCATTTTTACATGCAAAATAATGGAATCAACCATTTGCATAAACTAGTTATTAACTGCATATATAAACCTACATTAAGTTTTCAATAATTATAAAAGTACATACACATTTATAGCTATCAAAGAAAAAATAATTTAAACTTCAGCTATACTTACATTAACGACGGATACTCGCGTTATCTGTAACAAATAAGAAAACATTTTTATTTTCACCATAAAACGCAATATAATAAGTCACCGTGCCCAACACTGTTGCCCCAATTGTTGGCACTTTCAATCGTAATTCAATAACAGAGTGACAAGCAGGGTGTCAATTATTGAACTTAGGGTGTCCAAAACATTGGAATGTTTACTTTACTTAACTAGCTTCCTATTCAACACAGTATTGAATCTGAGGACGCAGTTAACCAGTTGTGTAACCCTGAAATAGAAAAATACTACGCAGGGAAATATCAGTAATGTAGGCCTCTAGATGCCTCCAACAAGATGGAGCGACGACCTAGTAAAGATCGCGGGACCGCGGTGGATGCGGAAAGCACAAGACCGGTCTGGGTGGAGAGCCTTGGGGGAGGCCTATGTAATTTTTGACACAAGAAAACGTCTAGATCGAGTTCGCGTTAACGTCTGCAATGGGCACATTGGCAGCGCCTCTAGCGGCACGTATTGGCAACGTACTATTACTGTCCGGCACTGATTTGATTTGTTTTTATATGTGTTAGATTAGAGAGTAGTCTAAAATAACGGCCACGTTTTTTTTAGCTGCCCAAACTCAACCTGTTCGGAGAAATTGTCCGGAACACAACAGTGCAAGCACTGCTGCTTAGCGGCAGGATTAGCGAATAAGATGGTGGTAGTGATCCGGACGCAACTCGCACAAGGTGGTGGGTGTATTGAGGGTTTGGTCACTTTTTAGTACTTTGGAGGACAATTCCTCCGAATAGGTCGAGTTTTTGGGTAGCTAAAAAAAATACGTGGCCGTCATTTTAGACTACTGTAGACATATAAAAATAAATCAAATCGGAGTCGCACAGTTGGGTGCCCTTAATTGTTAGTACCTATTCAATTCGCCTAACTCGCGTGGGAGCTAAGCCTACAGCTCATAATAAAACAGCACCTGAGCTTAATATTGAGTCATCAATTAGGTACACAGTCCGGATTAGGTATTATACAGCTATTTATAGATAATTAATTTACGTAATTCCGCCCACTAATTCCGAATTACAACCTCCAATTTTGACAGCTACAAGTCTCTAACAAATTGAAATATACTGCTGTAATGCCGTGGGCCTACAAAGCAGGACCTGAGCTAGCTCACAAACGCCATTAGTCAAAATTACAGAACTCCAGCTATCGCTCCCCGGGCAGAAATTGACCAACTTCAAAAGGGTACCGGAACCTCCTTTAGGGCCTGTCACAAAGCGGAACCAGGAGCGAGGGGATTAAGACGTAAAACCGAGTTTAAACTTGCAAGAAAATCATGCAAGTTGCAATACAATGCGAGGCCGTAAACCGAACGAGTTTTGAGTGGGCGATAGAACGACGCAATGTATAGCAACTTGCACGATTTTTCTTGCAGGTCTAACCTCTTCCTCGAGTCGTTCAAGTGTAGGTACAGCTTAGTGCAGCATTAGCAAACATAGCTTTGTAAAATCTTTAAAAACCTTTCCAGGGGTGAAAGGATAGGAGAGCAATTTTTCGAGGTCATCCAAAGTGAGTAGTGTGTGTTCCAAATAACATTAGAACCTGTTAAGACGCTATTTTGTTCCGCGTTGCTCGCGAACGTTGGCCTGAGTGTGACCAGTTTGTTACATATTTACAAAAAGTTGTTAAATTCAAGAACATCGTTTCCTTCCTAAAAGTAATCTCGAAATTTAATCTGGACCCGACGTCGTTTTATTTTAGGTACATGGTATGCTAATATATAACATTGCAATAATCATTATTTTAATATTAGATAACTACAAGATGTAAATAAGTATACCGAAGCTGCATCATTTATGTTATTCTTTTTAGAGGTACCTACTAAAAATATATAAGTAATTAAAAAATAAAAATCTTTTCAGTATCTGGCAACTCTAAACTTGACAGTGAAGTTGGCAGAAAATATGTGCGATGCCAAATTATTGTATAGCCTACATCGTCAAAATTATGAAGATACAGTATTATTCATCCGCACACTTTGAACAGTTAAATATTGAGTTAATTTTGAAACGCTTTGCGCTAATCAACTCCACCACAAACTTGCCCAAAACAAGTAGCCCGAGACCCTCTTCGTTTACCAAAACAGTATTTTAATTATTTCCGACTATTATCGGCGAAGTTAGTCCATAATTATGATTATTAAGTTAGTTTCAGTTTAGGAATTAAGGGCGCAAAATGAGGGTCACTAATGCTAAAGTTAAGCAGACGTCTCCAACAAAATAATAACTCGCATTCCACGAAACGACATTCGCAAACAAGTCGAGTAGACTGCAACTGTTTAAGAAGATGAGCCTAAGAAATGGTTTCGACCGACACACTCACTCTAAATAATTATAAAACAAAGCCCCCCGCCGCGTCTCTCTGTCTGAAATTGATAAACTCAAAAACTACCGCATGCGTTCTGATCCGGTTTTCACCACCATATAGATAGTCTTTTTCGCGGAAGTATTACATGTATAATACAATGTAATAAAACTTATAAGCAGTGGAATAAAGCGTATGAAGCCGGGGTGGATCCCTAGTCAGTTGCGACAACTATTCTTTGCGATAAAAGGGCATGAATAGTAGCACAATAAAGAAAAATCTGGAGAAGGGTGCGGGATATCCAGCCGACCATAAAATTATGTAAGTTGTTTATCTAGCAGATCGAAAACTTATTTAGGGCACCTAGCATAAGGGTTGTAAAACTAAAGGCTCGGTCTTGGCATAAATACAGTAAGCCGGGCCCCGCGTTTACGAGTTCGGGACACAATTTAAAATGTATATTAGACTTCTTCTGTCTCCGAACTTGGAGGAAAGGGATGCGAAAAAAATAAAAACTTTAGAAGGGATCAGATTGCATTTTAGGGAATTGCGTGCAAATCGAGAAAGTGGATCGTTGATATGGAATAGGTAAACAAAGATAGCATTCGATGGAAATATTGGTCTTCGGTATGGGACGTACGTGCGCTCGGAAACTTGTAGCAGCTACATTCTGCGAATATTAACCGTAGAGCGTTGTTTTTTGGCTTAGTATTAAAATGTACCGTTTATATATTTGTTATGTATTCATGATCTAAAGCACCGTTTTCTTCTACACATTTCAACGACTTTTTTACAAGCTTTTATTTAACTTGCAATAACAACAATTGCTTAGGACAAATCTTGCAAATTAAATTCTACTTCCAGTGGAGAAATTGACTGGAAATTTGGCAGTGGTGTGTAGAAGACAATGCTAGTATAGTCAGCAAGAAAGCTTGTATTACGTAAGGTTTTTTAACTTATTAATAGCTATCTTTTTTCAAGACATAACTCGCATTAAAATAATCCGTTTATTCATCACGTATGAATTGTTTTACCAGTTAGTAAAAAGCTTTAATTGATTTAATACTTAAACACTTAGGTATAATTTACAAAAATAAACAAATGTACCATACTAGTTTGATATATATATACATATATATTTATATATATTTCCTAGTATACAAACGGCTGGTTTAGTCTGAACACCAAAAGTTTTTCAGCCAGCTTTGAGTGTGAGCAACGCTCGACTCGCCGTTGATTTGCACCCACTTGGGTGGAAGGAAGTGTCAACAACGCCAGCGTATTTCATTGCCGATTCCAAAGTTGTTAGAGCGAGTGAACTGGAAGGAATAGTGAATTGCTGCCAATACTGAATTCAGTGCTGTTAAGGCTAAAAACCTGGTGGCCTGGCCCAGCGGTTCAAAGTCGCGCAGCGAGCTATGGAAAGAGCTATGCTAGGGGTTTCTCTGAAGGATAGGATTCGTAACGAATACATCAGACAGAGAACCAAAGTTATCGACATAGCTCAAAGAATTACCAAGCTGAAGAGGCAGTGGGCAGGCCATATCTCACGAAAGAACCGACAATCGGTGGGGTAACGTGTTCTTGAGTGGAGACCGCGACTCGGCAAACGTAGTGAGGACGCCCTCTGGCCAAATGGGATGACGATCTGCGAAAGACTGCCGGCAAATGCTGGATGCGACAAGCTGAAGACAGGGAGCTATGGCGCTCATTAGGGGAGGCCTATGTCCAGTAGTGGACTAGAACAGGCTGATGATCATGATGAAAGTTAAAAATAAATAAAAGTCGTTTTTGCGATAGCTTCATCGTGTTAACTGTACCTAATTTATGTAAGTCTGGACAACAGGTGACCGGTCGACAACGCAAGGTGACCGGAAGAGACTGACCTTTGATATATACGAAAGAGACTATCTTTTGCATCTAGGTTACCCTCTGCCGCACACATTTCACCTTCTAGTCACAATACGACTGAAGCAACCACAGTCCCCTTAAAATATCCTATATTACATGTACGTTACATAACTCTTACACAGTATTGTACCAACCAGATCCCTGAAACATTCCTGCGATGAACATGTCCGATAAGTCTCGATCCTTGTCCCACTTTGCCAAACCCTTGCCAAAAAATGACCTACCAGAAAATTTCAAATTTAGGACCGAAGCACTCTCAAGACGTCGATCCGCGATGACAGGCCGGATATGACGTCTTGGCTGGCGGAAACAGGACCCCTTAAACGTCGAAGGTCCTTAAATGCCCGGCGGGACCCTAATGGCCGGGGCACTACATTATAGTAACCTTTTGGAGGAAAGTTAATGGTGCTGCGTTAGGGACACAGCGTTACGAGGAGTAGAGCACGGTACAAGGGTAAATCACACCGTTATATGAGAAGGAATAACAATACGATACAATATAAATATTTATTGAAAGCCAGAAAACAGTACAAGGGACAGGACAGGAAGGGGACAGTAGAAGGAACTTTCTAGTTTCCCGCCCAGTTTAATTTCCTAACCAGTCGAAGAGATCCTCAACGACACAAATTAAGCAGCTGTACAAGACAAAATTGAGGAATTATCTGTACAATTTATCCCCAGTATGGGCATTCGCCCACTACTAACTAAAGACTAAATATGTATTTAGCTTTATACGAATTTAATTCTGGAAACAGGACAACTTCAACAACTTATTTAAAACCAGCAAATATAAATTCTCACATTTACCAGTTTAAGCCTCGAAATAATGCAAACATTAATAATAAACTGCTCGTTGCGTTACCCCAGCAGCTGTGTGTCACACAAGAAGCGCTCAAAGAAAACTGTGTCGACCTTCTTCAGTGATTAATTCAGCACTGAACTGGGTTGTTAGTGGTTTTAATAGTATTTTAAACGTCCACGCTAATGCTTCAGCGTTAAGTAATTTAGTCTTACGTTACTTCGTAAAGAGCAGTTAAAACTGTTTTATTTATGCAGTTAAATGAGAGCAAGTCAAAGACAATTTGATGCTATTTACCACTGTACAGCGGGTCTTGCGTTATACAGCCACCAGTGATATTATCTCCGTTTTGGTTACAATTTTGTTGGTTTTGGCTCATAATAGGGTTTGTTGGAGTTATTTAAGTAACAATTGCGGGCAAGGCAATATTTTCCCGAATTTGACATTCACTACCTACATCAGTTAAGTCATACTGTTTCTCTTTATTTGAATTCAAAATACCTAAATCTCCTTACGCACAATCGCGTCACGTGTAAACCCGATCATAGAGCCATGAACATTGAACACGCAGTCCAACGATATCTTAGTGTCCCTGTCCCTCAACCCTTTTGCCAAATCGTGGAATTTTATATCCCCATTTTTCTCCTGCCCCGTCGAACGAAGGGTGTATCCGATGATATTATTTATTTAATACGATCAGGACTACCAACACGAGCGATAGGAATCTTGAGCTATCTGGAATAAAATCTTTGGAAAACAATGAGAAGGAGAAACGGAATTGATGCTTACTAACAGCACTTTTGAGGATTATTTTATTTGACAGCCTTTGAAGAAACCGTAGAGGCACCATCTTTTACGGGATGCAGTAGCGAAGCTGAAATGGATGCAGCACAGATCGCTAGAAATGCTTTATTACAATAGTGTCTATTTCAGCTTCGCTCGCAATGTCGAGATCTCTTTTAATAATCACTTTACTTCTTGGTTGGTACCTACTAAATGACAACCAATTTAACACTGAAACAACCATGGACAACCTTACATGGAGAATAACAACCCTGGATGGAAGTCAAGCTTCAACAAAACACGCTACTGCGCTGTAAAAATTCTTTGAACCAGACCTCCCTGGCCCTGGACAAACAATGACAAATTAGACATCAACCAAGTGCTGAAACAGATCGCGTTAATACGTAACAAGATGATGTTTTATATTATATGCCTGAAATAGATGTCCGTTGTGTACAAAACATAACGATCTTACATCCTTCTTAATATACCCTAATATCTTCCAGTCGCTAAGACACTAGTTATATAATGGCAGCGCTTCTCACAACTTTGGTTTTTGTCGGAAACCCGTGAATGTTACTCATTCCGCGCTGAATGGGTCCAATCAAGGGCCCTTTTCACCGTGCAACAAACATGTAACCTTGTTAGTTTTCATCCGTCTAACGACTTGGGCTTGAGACTGATTATCGTCATTTGGTAACAGGGTTTGGAAGATGGAGGTTTTGAGTCTTTTGTGTATTTTCTTTCACTAGTTTTAAGGCAAGTCTTCTCCGGCAAGAAGAATTTCCCGCGACGACAATTTCTACTATTTGCTTCTGACGAAAACACTCCCTGCTCATTTCAACTAAATGATGGGAACAGGAAGACGTCCGTTGAATCAAGGTAAACGCGGAAAGTAGCCTAGATCTGAAGAACATCAGGCAGCATTCAAAGATGTCTCACAAAACTGAAAGTGACAAACAAACTTCACTGAATAACAGGCGCATGAGAAGAAAGTCCTAAGAGTTCAAAATGTGTTCACATTCTGTCAAATTCATTCTAAGCTTAAGAAACTATTATATACTGAAGGTTTGTACTTGAAAACTGCGTCTAGACCTGTCTCGTGTCGCGACAACATGCCCACTGCTTTTATAACGGTATTGCTTCGGCTATGCCCACAATCACGTGCAGACGCCCAGCTGTGGGCCAGACAGCGTAATTGCCTATTGAAAAATGAAGCCACACTCCTTTAAATCAGGCTGAGAAATGGTTGTGTCTTGGAAAATGTTTATGGCCAAGATTTTGAAATACTTTGGCTAGGATCGGGTAAACTTAGCTCAAGAATGAGAGTGTTTCAGTATTTTCTCCTCTTATCAAACATACGACCTTGAACGTAGAAGAAAATAATTTAATAACACAAGTCTTTCTCGCAAACCAACCAAAATAACATCCTACGATTAGCTGCTCTACATTAAACACCTCCAAGACAACAGCTCGAAAATTATAAGCCAGCATACACAAAGGAAGCCATTACGACCTAACCAGCAAAACGCATTACCACGTTTATCTCGCAAGTACCGGGATCTCGTTGACCCAAATGCAACTGAAACTGCAACGATATTATTTTTACTTACTTCCCGGCATTCCGTGATAATATTCTCTGGAACAATTTCCCGGTTGACTTGCACTTGTATTAGCGCTCGAGATATAATATGTTTCGGCAGAAATTACTGGAAATTCATGCAGTATTTGATGTCTTTTACCAAATTAGTTTTGAGGAAAGCTTGCTGGTGCAGAACTTTGTGCTACAGAAGATTCCTGACAAACCACAGAACGGTTTTCATAAGGCAAGTTAGTCTTAGCCACTCCCGTCGACGCTAGAAATAATAAACAATTTGTATGCAGCAACAAAACAGAGTATTCCATACAAAGTTGTAAACGTGGCGCAATGCGACTGTCCTGTGCATCGTGACGTGAGCATGCTTAAAAGATAATTAAAAGCCTACTTTATGTATTATAGTCAGTGCTGTCTTTTTTTCTACAATATCTACTTTCATTTAAACACGTCACAAATTTAAGCAGGTAAGCCGTAATTTTAAAAAAATGGGATTTTATACTTAAGCTTAGCTTAAGAGTCTCAGCACAAAGGTCTGCACTAGCAAGCTTTCCTCAAAACCAATTTGTAAGCGAGTACTTCATACTAATATCGCTCGCGGCTAACACGTTGCGTTATCCATTCAATACAAAATTTGCTAGCAATTCGCCAGTGTGATAAGGCTGTAAAAGTAAAGAGATTTAGAAGTTAGGTAGGTATAGGTTTAACGAGTAAAGGAACAAATACCAAAATAATACGAAACCCCACTGTCTTCTCCACTTTTAACCTTTTTACGGTCCTCTGCTGGGTGCAGGCCTCCTCACGAATGAATAGGCTTTGAGATATAAATCCAACGCACAGAATTGCAATCGGAAAAATAAACCTTCATTCTAAAAACAAACCAGCAAGACTTCTAGCCTCCATATCGCGCAGGCAAGTCTTACTACCCCATTTAAATGAACACACAGATTAAAACAATACACGTTAAGGGTGAATTTATGTAGCGGGCGTGAAGAAACTAACTTTATGTTTTTGTTTGAGTAGAGAAATTAACGGGAGACTTCGAACACGCAATTGCTCCAAACTTGGTAATAATAATTTGTGTTAACAGTTAGACAGTAGATGAATTTGAGTAGTTGTTGATGGAGTAAATAAATTGAGAGAGATAGACATTCAAACAGTAATTTTAGGCGTTATTTTCAACCTTATTGTCTTCAACGAATACAGCCAATTACGTAAAAAAAATATTCAATGGGTACATGATTTTTTTGCTTTGTCATTCAATCCACATATCCATACCAAATTTCAAGTCAATCCGACCGCTAAGTCAAATTTAACTTACAAGCTTAGACTATACACAGACAGTCAAGACACCGGGACATGTCAAAAATAAAAGGTTTTAAAAATATGAAGCAACTATGGTGACTTCAGGGACAAAACAAGTCGACACAAACAAGCAACCTGATGGCTGAAGAGTTCTTGTATTGTATTGTATTGTATTGTATTGTATTGTATTGTTACCACTGCTTATATGTATACACCTGCAATACGACAGGGATTGCAGACGCGCTGCCCCCACGGGCCACATGCCCCGCAAGTCACTAGACTGGCCATTAAGCCTATTACCATTTCGTTAAGAATCTTAACATTTTATTCTCCTACACCGAACTCAAGAATAAAACCCCCCACACCAAACTGTAACGTCTGTAACCCAAATTCATTCCTCCAAAAAAGTAAAAGCTGTAAAAATACGGAGCAGCGTCACGTTATCAGACGAGGCGTCCGTTTGACGCTATCAGCCGTCAGCCGCAGCGGCCTATCTTTGACCTGTCATGTCTGGGGCAGCCCTTGGCTTGGAAAACATACGGGGCTGAGTTTGGGACGGGGACGCCACGGTTAATTTACTGTCTTATTGGGACCTTAGATAAAATTTTTGGAAATCTCAATGCTTCACTTATTGTACCCACAGCACGTGTATCAACGCGAAGTAACTCAACGCCCTCCGCTAGAACAGCAGCGCAACTCAACGCTCTCCGAAAGGACAGCTGAGCAACTCAACGCTCGCCAACGAGGCTGAGCAACCGCTCAATTAGCTCTTGCCAGCGCTAACCTCCGGTCTAAGAAGGGGAGCTGGTGTAGCAACCCTAGCGCTACACGCAGATGACATCATGACTGTTATGTTCTACATCGCGCTAGCGAAGTTTCTTTGGAGTTCAATGCCCAGGCATAACATCTGCCTGGAGAGAAATCTCTCTGTTGGAGTATTTAAAAAAAAAAGGTATCTTTAATCGCATCTTTTTACGACATTCTTCTTCACTTTTTAATTAATCACAAAGTAGGTAAAAATTACACACAATGATTACACTTTATCCATTACGACCGAACACCCTAGTGGTTAGAGGGCCCTGACTATAAAGCTTGAGGTCCCGGGTTCGATCCCCGGTCGGGGCAGGAGTTTGTATGATGATACGAATGTTTGTTCTTGGATCTTGGATGTTTAATACACTATGTACGATAAGAGCGTGACCGGTAAAACTTATAGAAAAAAAGGAATTATCCTGTGAAATACTATAATTAAATAGCTTACTAATTGCACATTCATGCTTTATTTTGAATAAGGCGTTCAGTCTCCCGAATTATCTATAATCGCTTGGCATCTTTGAGGCATACTTTACACCAATTTTTCAGCGTAACTGCGAGGTAAAGATCTCCATATGGACTTCAGCTCTCGAGTTAGGTCAGCAATGCTAACAGTATGTATTCCTCGTTATTTTTGCTTCATCAACGCCCACACATTTTCAATTAGATTGGCATCGGGTGATTGTGAGGGCCAATCCAAAACGTCGATGCCATTTTGGGCCTTCCACGTAGTACAGACCCGACTTCGGTGTTTGGAGTCATTATCCTCTTGCAGGATCCAGGAAGCATTACGCCTTGGAAATATCTTTATAGCGGAAGGTAACAATGTTTTTTTCGTGTATTTTAATCATTTTTTGAGCGTCCAGTATACAAGTGAACAAGTGCAAATGGCCAAAACCTTGTTTTGAGAAGCATCCCCAAACATGCACCTGTAACAGGTGTTTCACGGTACGTACGAGCGCTCTGTTGCCAGCCGTAGACCAAGCCCGAGTCGTGTAATTAGCTGCCCAAAACGAAGCTTCATCGCAAAATATTACATTATTCCCATCTCGGTTTTTGTTTTCACTCGCCTGTGACAGCCGCTTTTCTGTGTTTTTCAGTAAGGACCGATTTCTTCGCCGTACTCCGATATTTCAGTCAATTTTCAATCAAAAGTCTTCTTATTGTATCTACAGATATACCTAAACCTTTTTTCTTGTATTGTTCTTGCCCAGAACACAATGATAATAGTGGATTTTTCGAAAACATCTATAAAATCCGCTTATCGGCTGCAGAGTAGGTTGATTTTTTTTTTCATGTTCTGGTAAGTCGTCGACGTTTTTTGTATCTAAGTATCTCTTCACCTTATTGGTTACCAACGTCTTCGATTTATTCATGTACTTGGCGGCCTGACTACGTGACATTTTAGGTCCTTACGGATGTTTACAGAGGAACACTGCTTCATATGGTGTAGCGAACGCGGCACTCATTTTGAAAAATGAGCTTTTGGCGCGAAACCGTCAAAAGTTTATTTTTTATTTTTATAGAGAATTGTACGTCAAAGATCGTGCTATTCAGCCAGTACTTTTTTTTTCTATGTGCCATCTTAAAAATTAAATTTATTCCGGCCACGAACTTGTCAAACACACTGTATGTATATGTCGGAGAATCGATACACTAATCGGTGTTGATCATAGTTTAAGTTATAAATTACCTTCATTTGTTATGATTTTAACGAAACGTCAAGCGGTGACAGCTGTCAAATAAATACTGCTTGGGAGTGGTCTGTGCTTGGTTCATTTGTGGGTAGTTTGTATAAGGTCGAAATGTCATTTAGTAACTTTGAAAAGAAAATGGCATTCTTGATCGGGGGGTCGGACTGATCACAAGTTGGTAATGTAATCCGTTTGCATCGGCTTGGTGCTTTGAGTTTTAATGAGAATTGTTAGTGATTTAATGAACTAAGTGCCTGTGCCCCAAAGTACAGAGTCTTATTTTGAGTCTTAAATGATATCTTGGCAATAGATCACGTGAATGGGCGCAAGCACAGAACTCTCCAACGTTTCCAATATGGTACTTGCATTTCGCGTTAATAGTAACGAGTTAACTGTAATATCAATTGTAACTAATTTAGACCTCGTATGGTGTTATTATTGAAAAGATTATACCTCATTGAGTTTCTTGCCGGTATCTTCTCAATAGAGGTTATTTCCGAACCGTGCGGTAGAGTCATTGATGTAGGCCTTAATCAAATAAAGACTGGCCTAGAAGTGAAACATGATGTGTCTGCAGTTATTTCTACCACCTCAATCGACCTTGAGGATGAGTAAAGCTCATGACCAAGCTCTACTACGTGTAAAACCCATTTCATCCTGACACAGCTAGCTAGCAAACCAGGTCCGCTGGTGTGTGCGATGTCTCGTCCCGGTCCCAGTCTCCGAGTTCAGAAGTGGGATGGAACTGCATGTCCCACTTCAAGATAACAAAGATGATTATGACGACGGTTATGCTGATGATGATTGATTGAATTGTACGATCGATGCTGTTCGAGGTGACCATGCCAGTCTTCTTTGGCTGCTCCGGCTACCGTGCAAGTAGTTGTTTGTGAACCCCATTCGGAGGATTTAAATATGCCTGGTGAGTCGCTTTCAGTTTGTTATAATTTGTGTAACACGTGGGTTTCCGTTAAATTTCTTTACTGAGTACGTGATTTGGTTAAAAAAACTAGTAGGGTATACCCGTGCCCTATGTTCGATACTATGGCAGTACGATAAGTAACGAATTCTAATAGGTACTCAAGTTCATAATTTCAATCGAGCTATCGTGATGTTCAGTGCAATTGCACCGAATAGTCATTATTGTCAGGTAGACTTTGTTTAAATGGTTTGAACGGTTTGACTTTAAAAAGCAACGTGAGGTTTATACGATGGTAATCAGTTTATTTTTTGGATAAAACAAACATTAGCTATCCGTGTTTGTGTGCAAATCACACGTGAGGTTCTTGTGTAGTTAATCGGAGCCCTTAATAAGTGACAATGAATAATAAGAGTTGTGTGTTGAAATAATAATCGACGTGTTTTAAATTGTTTGTTTTTTTTTGTACAAAGAAAATACGTTTCGATTGAGTACCTAACTAGAGGTAACGTTTGTTAATTATGTTGTCGTAGCGCTCATGTCGCTAGCTTTGAGTGGTAAGTACGTGTATGTTCGCGACCCAGTTTACAATAAATCATAGTTTTGGGTTTTGGACAGGCAAGAGAAACGAGTGTTTTAATTTTTGCTAAGCAAGTTCGTGTAAATTGAATTCGTGATTTTGGTTACGCTACTGATAACGTGAAAAAATTAACCTTTTCGTGGTGTGAACCATTAATTCGAGCTCTTAAGATTGACAAGCAAAATTCATTTGATGTTCGTATGTCATGTGTTGTTGATTGCTAGTGTGAGTGTCTTTGGCTCAGACTGATTGCACCTTCGGTCATTCGTAGGCGTAGGCGTAAAATCGGGCCTCATTTCCCGTCGCAGTGCGGCCACGACTGTGAGTGGCGTGCGTTTGGCTCGCGGGTGTAATCGGTCGCCACGATCGCTGGATGGAGGCGATTGGTTTTGGATATCGCTGGATGGAGGCGATGAGTTTTGTGTGAGATGGATACTGGATGGAGGTATTCCATGTGATATTGTGTGTAGAGGTTGCTGGATGGAGGCAACTGACACAGCACTGTGCACTCATGTCATGCTGAGAGAGAGACTCGATAATGTTTAAACTTTGTGCTGATTTGAGTTTTGCTTGACAAGTAAAGAGACTTATGTTCACCAATAGAATTATTTTCGTTATTTCCTTGATTGTTAGTTTTTATGGTCAGGAAGGCCGAGTGGAAAAGTTTTGGGTACAGTTCAGATTTTCTTGTCCACAGATACCTCCCACGAGGACGTGTGAGACGTCAGAATGGCCGTGTCGGAGAATCGATACACTAATCGGTGTTGATCATAGTTTAAGTTATAAATTACCTTCATTTGTTATGATTTTAACGAAACGTCAAGCGGTGACAGCTGTCAAATAAATACTGCTTGGGAGTGGTCTGTGCTTGGTTCATTTGTGGGTAGTTTGTATAAGGTCGAAATGTCATTTAGTAACTTTGAAAAGAAAATGGCATTCTTGATCGGGGGGTCGGACTGATCACAAGTTGGTAATGTAATCCGTTTGCATCGGCTTGGTGCTTTGAGTTTTAATGAGAATTGTTAGTGATTTAATGAACTAAGTGCCTGTGCCCCAAAGTACAGAGTCTTATTTTGAGTCTTAAATGATATCTTGGCAATAGATCACGTGAATGGGCGCAAGCACAGAACTCTCCAACGTTTCCAATATGGTACTTGCATTTCGCGTTAATAGTAACGAGTTAACTGTAATATCAATTGTAACTAATTTAGACCTCGTATGGTGTTATTATTGAAAAGATTATACCTCATTGAGTTTCTTGCCGGTATCTTCTCAATAGAGGTTATTTCCGAACCGTGCGGTAGAGTCATTGATGTAGGCCTTAATCAAATAAAGACTGGCCTAGAAGTGAAACATGATGTGTCTGCAGTTATTTCTACCACCTCAATCGACCTTGAGGATGAGTAAAGCTCATGACCAAGCTCTACTACGTGTAAAACCCATTTCATCCTGACACAGCTAGCTAGCAAACCAGGTCCGCTGGTGTGTGCGATGTCTCGTCCCGGTCCCAGTCTCCGAGTTATATAAATATGTAAGTATCGATATGTTTATCCGTTGTCTAGTACCCATAGTACAGGCTTTGCCTAGTTTGGGACTAGGTCAATTGGTGTCAATTGTCCCGTGATATTTATTTATTTATTTATACCTCTACGACCAGTCGACCATACAAAAACCGTGCAGTTAAACTGCAATGTCGTGCCGTATGAACCCACGTCAAATCAGCGCTACGCCGCGCAAGTTATATGGTTATATCGGTGGCCGTCATGTCGACGCTGCCTTAAGACTAATGCGAAAATACTGGTATACCGCGAAATGTAGGTCAGTACATTACCGGTATAAAAGAAATACCATCTTTGATGATCAAGCGGACAAAGCGGATAACCGTGGTGCAAAATAGCGGAGGCGCGTAGGGCACAAGAAAGTCTCTCAACTCAACACACTTCTCACAACAGTGTCTCAACTCAACACAATCAACTCTCACCATACCTTTGATTAAATAAGAAATTACAAACAGTACTTCTATTTAATACTGGATTGCACAGCAAAAATATTAAAATAACAATTGCGTATCAAAACCGTAGTTTTTCTGTGCATTCAGTATTTCGGATGTGCAATCAGGATTTTTTAGGTTAGGGTTTTTTTGATGTGCCTTTAAATGCTAGCCAAAATAAATTGGGAAACCAGTCAAATTTTTCAGCTTCAGACCTAAATAAAATCAGGTGTGTTTAATGAGATCCGAAAACAACCTGTGACGAAGTCCGCGAACTTAATCCTGACTTTTTCAAGTTTATGGAGAAATAATCCCTTACTCCTACAAAATAGAGAAGTCTATCGTGAAAACGACTCTTAAAGACTCCACATAAATCTATCCCCCATACATATAACGAAGTAATGAACGTTGTTTGCGTCAGTCTGTAATTAAGAAAAAACAGCAATCATTTAACAAGCGCAACCCTTTTATTCGCGCCCTGCATTAAAAAAAAACTTTTAAAATTCGCGTCACCCTCTAATTTACTCCGCTACTTTCCCAACGGTTTCCCAAAACCCCTAATGTATTGGGAGGGAAGTAAATAAAATAAATGAAGCTGAGAACAGTGGATGAAATTGCTCTAAAAATTTATCGTCGTGAAGAAAAAATTCGATCGTTTAGCTTCATGCTAATTTGGGTACGAAACAGAGACGCGGAGATTCGTAAACGGAATCTGCGTGAGAGATACTGAAGGCCGCTTACATAAGGAGTTTTCAAATATCCATTATATTGCTGTTATTTCACTTAGCTAAGGAAGTTTTTTGCGGATTACTTGAAGACTGCGTAGCTCACGAAAGAATAATATATGTTAATTTCATATTTTTCATACCTTCGTCTTATGTTTTGTATCCGAGCAAATTATAAAATTTCTTTCATCTTTACGCCTCCCAAATAAGCTTATCTAAATAATAAGCTGAATTCACTTTAAAGGGACAGACATTGAATCCTCGAGGAGAAATAATTGTTTAAGTAAATATGCTGACGTAAAAATTTCAGATTGATATTATGCGAGTAGTTTAACATATCAAAAACCCTAGCTGTTAACAAAGAACTCTAAGACACGATCAACGTCCCCGCGAATTTCTTTACGACCAAGGCCAACAATCTACTATTTCATCCCCGCCATAAAAACTGTGACCTGTCCTGCACAGCGAGATAAGGGGTTATCTCGAGTATTAGGGCAGGTTCGCAGACGATGATAAAATATCATCGAGACGGGCAAACAGGCGCACAAACACTCGTAAACTTGCTCTACATGGAATGTGGGATACGGGGCCGGTACAGACGGGCGTCTTAAATTTGACTATAGAAGGAGTTTTGAAAAAGAAAGAGAAAAACTTTGATTTGGTGATCTCATCGACTGCAAACCAAGATGTAATTGGTTCTCGTGACTGATAAAGAGACAAATGTGTAATGTAACACGCACTGAACTAAGAAACGTAAATTCATAAAACCGTATTATCCAATAAAGTAAACTAAAAACGCTATCGACAACAAATAATTCTCATACTATTTGACACTTTAACGCAAACGTGTTCGAAACGTATTTTTTGGTCGTTGATTACAGTCGAGTTCTCCAATATCTATACAATTAAGGGTTCAAAAATATCTATACACACACCTTATTGCCAGTTACATAAGGTCCGTGTTTAGATATTTATGAACCGTTGGCTGTTCAGATATTGGAGAACTCGACTGTACATAGACGCTCAGCACATGTAGCACGCGCGCCATTTGGTCGCTTGTCGCTCAGTGCGTCCTTCGCTGATTCCGTCACTATGAAAGGGACGCACTGCGTGACAAGCGACAAAATGGCGCGCCGTGCTACATGTGCTGGTGATGACTATATGAATACGCCAACACAGCATCTCCGCCACTTTGCCAAGACCGCTTCACCCGCCGGACTGCCCAGTTTTTTTACAGCCTTTATCATTACGCATTCTGACTCCCGCCCATCAGGGCCGAGGCCCCCATAAATAAGCTACAGGCCTCCAGATTGCCGGGTTATAAATGAAAGGGTGCAGGAAATTAGGGTTTTTTACAGCGCACCGACGGCGTGTCGTTGTCGTCGTAAACAATTTTTAATACCGTGAAAACGGTCGTATTGAGTGTCCGGAGATGATGGAGCCGAGTTATCCGGGGGTTTAAGGCTTGATTCGAGTTGATGGCACGATGACGTGGTAAAAGTTTTGTGATAGCGTGTCGTGCTTGTAGCATCCAATTTGGAGGGAAAATGGTGTACTATTTTTTAAAGGCAGCTGAGGTGGATACAGGTACTCAATTTCAGCGGTAAAGGTGTTTGATGAGTACATATCACCGCTATAATATACGTTGATGGCAAGATGTCTAGCAAATTTTATTTTATTTTATTTTAATCTCAAAATGTAGAGCACTCGATATACCATAAAGTTACCACTCAGTTACAGATACAAATTATATGGATAATTTACATCGTTCCAAAATTTCAAATAAAAAAATCAAATCAAATAAATCAAAAAGTTGCTAAGGTGACTAGACAATCTAGATGTGTTCTTTCCGTGTATCCTTCATCTGTCATCGTATGTCAACAGGCAGGTTCGTTGTTAATTATGCACTCAGACGTAAGTATATACATAGCGCAAGGACCATAAAACCAAGAGGACTGCCAGTGTCTATATGATGTCGCGTTCCTTTGAAATAATAAGCCTGCTGTAGCTAGTTTTACTACGGACGGGTCTCTGTACCATTCATTTGGTATGACATTTAGACCTCTGGCTAACACAATAGCGCCATCTACATTCGTTTTTTCTTTTAGTTCATAGATGGCGCTATTGTGTTAGCCAGAGGTCTAAGTGTCATACAAAATTAATGGTACAGAGACCTCTCTATAGTGAAACTAGCTACAGCAGGCTCATTATTTTACAGGAACGCGACATTGCATAGCCATTGGCAGTTTTTGACATATCGTAAGTATACCTACACTGATTTGAAATATTTACATAAAGTACATTTCACATTTTCAATAAATCATTAGACACTTAAATTTACCCAATGTTTAAACACTCTCAAAATAAACCGACATCGTCTGAAACATACTTTTCGACCCCACCTGTAGCGGGGTCCGTGGGTGATTAAAGTTCCCCAATTATGATCCCGGGTTACGGAACCCTAACGAGAGTTTAAATTGCGGATGGATGCGTCAGAACGGACTTTGAGTCAAGGGCTAAATGTGACAAATACTAAGTAATTCCGTTGGATAATGAACTTATTCCGTATTTGACAGAGGGGATAAAATTCAGCGTGGATCTGCTACTTGTTTGAAGTGTATACTCTGTTTCAAATTAATTGGGAGGAAAGGTGATTGACCTTACAGGTATAAACTAAAATGTGGTAGAGTTACAAGAAATGATGTCAACTTACTGTTAGAGCAAAACACAGTTAATCAAACGGATCACTCATGTCTATACTAAGCCGTGACGTGCGCTCCCAGAGAAAGGCCTACGAATTAGTCCGAAACAAGTCGGGCTAAACTTGACTTTAAGTGATAATTGGGTAATTTCATATGACTGAGTCTCACGGTAGTTTCATGTCAGAAATGGAGCAATTATAATTCGGAATATTATTTGCACATGCCTAAGCAAGCTAAACATTAATTGTATCTCAATTCAGCATAATGCGAATGAACGCAACTGCACGTCTAGTTAATGCACAGATTCCTATGCCAAGGCAAATCTACTGGTTGTATTAAACTGAATATTAATAATTACTCAAATTCGCTACCATTGGCGCGTCAGCATAATTGTCATACGTCGGTCGATTCCAGTTGATTATCGTTAATGGAATGGAACCTTCCAATTGACTTCACATGAATGTCGATGACCTCTTGTTATCTCTATGTGGAACCGAGTATATATAGTTTACGTGTTCCTGACGAGGGACACGTGGGTTTTATGTACTTAAGTACTATCCTCGTGTGATCATAAAGTTAAGATTACTTAGGTAATTTGCATGTGGAAGATGAATCTCTAATTCTCTATACCTACAGCAATTTTTAAGCCACTTCAAAAAAGGAAGAGATACTCAGTTCGTCGGAATATTGATATTTAACTCCATTATTGCTCTTTCAAGAGAACCATGAACATCGGATTAATAATACACAGAAAACAATACTAGCTTACCCCGGTTCCTTGACATTACCTACACGTCACATTTATGTCAAATCATGAACATACATCACATACATCTTGAAATTCTTCCCTGCATTCACGTAACAGTAATAACCTAACCAACTTAAAAAAGTTTAAAACCCCCCTGTCATTGTCATTTCAAGGTTCAATATTTCAAAAACGGGTGAACCTATTTTAATGAAACTTAGCTAAGAACCATCGCGATTAAACTAGCTTTCGATTAAAAAAAACCGCATCGAAATCGGTCCATCTGTTTGGGAGCTATGATGCCGCAGACAGATACACAGATACACAGATACACAAGTCAAACTTATAACACCCCTCTTTCTCGTCGGGGGTTAAATACAAACTAAATCGCGGCAAGTTGTGCCAGCCCGTGATATATGTCTCCCACCGAGACGTCGCCATGCTAGTTCGCCAAGTATTTACCCGCGCAGTTAATAATATATTAATTAATGCATTGGCTTCAGCTTGAGATTGTGCGCTAAACTTGCTTCTAGACTAGACGACTAAGTGGATTCATGGCATATTAATATGACAAACTGCACGCGAAGACGCTTTGTGATTGTGTGCAGGATGTCTCGCCCTGCTTCCTTCATCTAAAATCTAAATCTTGTGATAAATTTTAAACATGATTTTGAACTTCTCGAGGTCATCCTTCCTCCATGACGCTTGTAAGACGGAATACCAATAGGCTATCATAGCTTATCAAGTCAATTGGTCCTTGTAGTTCTTACAGTATTTTACACAGCCGTTACCGATATTCAGTCTATCTTTCTTGAAAGTAAGCAGTTTTCTAGAAATTTCCTTCTCCAAGAATAGTCACACACACACACACCAACACACACACCACACACACACACACACACCACACACACACACACCACACACACCCCACACACACCCCACACACCACAGTCAGTATTAATGCCGGTTCACTTCATGATGTTATAAATACTATGACACCGTAAATATTTCAGCAAATCTAGGTAGTTCTGAAAAGTAATGGCAGATACTTGTATTGTCCACCAGCAAAGGCAACGAATGTTTGGATTTCTATGTATGATTTTCAGAAACGTACTGCTAGATTTACTCAATCACTTGCTGAAATATTTACGATTCATTATCTAACACCATGTAGCTATATTCATCTGATTCCATACGGCCTAGCGTCACAATCAATACCTACTAGTTCTACCGAGCTAACAACGAATATTACCTGTCAGAATACAACAGTTAGCAAAGCAGATTCAATAAGACTGCAAGTCGCGTGTAACCCGCATCGAAACCACCTCTAACCTGCAGATGCAAAGGCGAAGCGAAATTGCATAGTTAGAGTTTTAACCCAACTGGAGAGGATAGCGAAATACCTGAGGTATTGCCAAGTATATGACCAGTGTTGGCGACTGGATGGAGCTCATGTTTATGGCTCAGTTCCATATTCAAACCTTGCTCGTGACAGCAAACTGTTTTTGTCTTCCTAGTTGGAGCAGTAGTGTTTAGTGCTTAATACTGAAATAGTATACTATTCTATTGTGTAAATAAATTGATTTTGAACCATATCTGAAGCGTCTACTCATTCACTCGTCATCCCTAGATAGTTGTAATGTTTTTTTTTATATGTACCATTTTTTTGTATTGTGTGTTGTTTATATATTTTGATAGCGCATTGGTTTTGCTGTAATGCTGTAAAATTGTTTTGATAATAAATAAATAAATAAATCAACCAGGGCCGTATTTCATAAAGCTACAAGTTACAATTTACAAGCGGAAGTCTTTTTCTAACAAAAGGCGATAGAATGCGACTTCCGCTTGTAAATTGTAGCATTATATAACACGGCCCAGAGGTAATACAATATGAATATATGACTATTTATCACAAAGCCCTTTTAAAAAGGAAATGGTTTTAGCTTATCTTCACACATCATTCTTCTGCCACTTTTCGAGGAGGCGAGGTACACACGTACAGCAAGTGTCTACGCTCATGTCAGTTACATTCCTACCAACTCATGCCAAAACAAAACTCGCACACAGGTACTGTCCATTTTGGTCAGAGGATGTTTTGTTTCGGCATGAGTTAGTAGGAACGTAACTAAGTTTGACATGTGCGTAGACGTGTTGTGTACCTCATCCCCTTCAAAAGTGACAGAAAAAATATACTTAGTACAAGGAAAAGATAAAGGCTACTCCCGTCTCCTCTAAGCTTTTCGGCCACTATAGTGTGCATGCATGGCTCCTCCTTTTGGCTTAATACTCTAAGTGAAATTGTTCTCTTGATGCTAAGCACGGCAAGCAAGCTTGTAGGAATCGCGGGTTAAGTGAAAATACAAGATTGGACTGTGGTTTAATATTGCAACAGCGGTAACTTGCAGCATGGCAGAAATAGGATGAACGACTAAAGTTGTTAATAAGATGTAGTGGAACGCCCTCTTATTGGAGAGTTCGTGCCAATTTAATCATAGAAAGGAAATAAAGTGTTACTGTACTGGTACTTTGATTGGATTCTTCAAGATTAGCCCGGTGACATAAATTATATTTTATGGCTCTGATTTCTCTGATATTTAATAGCGACATTTTCGATACAAAAATTTGAAAATAAAGCCGGGAAAATATACGAAAACTTTTAACATGAAGCTACCTTGAAATTCAATCATAGTGACATAAATAGATCACTTACGTGTTATTTATTTATTCGTATGGCTTATCATCAAATAATATCTAAGTAATTGCTGTATCCATTAGATAGCGTCACCATCACTTACGTACTATGTTAGTCGACTGTATACCTTTGCGAACGCACTCTTCGGTGTTCCTTTAGCTACTGCCAAAGCGTGTGGTCCAAGAGGAAGGACTACGGATTAGTCCGAAACATATTAGGCTATATATACTCAACTGCCATACGTAAGAGATCCGTTTAACTCAGTATTTATTTTTGTAACGAAAAGAATACACGAACAACGGACAACAATGGAAACAAAAGAACTCCAAATGAACGGTGCACAAAACGAAAGCATCAATATTCCTCAATTTCCACGTCGGATCACTCGGCAGACGGCTGGCAAGTATTTCTATTTATCATTCACAGAACAGGCACCGCCATCCATTACATCTTGCACTCGAGAGCCAATCGGGAATTCAATTTCCGATATGATGCGATTCACTAAGAGATTGGCGAAACAGAGGAGCCTACTCCGAAGTCCGAAATTCGAAGTTCGTATCCGTCCGTCCCGCTCACACCAACACAGGTTAACACGAAAGCAAGAGGGACGATCGGACACGAACTTGGAATTCGGACTTAAGTCAGAGTAAGGGCTATGAAACGCCGCGGGCGGACTTTTGGTGAGATTTGTTGGATGTGTGGAACGTTTTATTTCGACATTGGTAAAATCTGACAAAGTGTGAAGAGTTTCGACTGATCGACTCTCGTGTAGAGTGAGTTGACTTGATAAGAGTGGGTTGGGACTAAACAACACTTTATTTAGTCGAACGTTCATTTGCCGTGGTGCAGCTGTTATTTTATCATAATCTAGCCGACCCGGCGAATTTCGTACCGCCATAAGCCGTTCCATACAAAAAGTATAAAGTGAATTTTCTTAATACTTTTTTGGGATTTTTTTCCTTCTTTTATTTTTAGTTATTCTGCTATTCGGATCATAAAAATCAGTACAGCACTGCATGCATCATGATCACGGGCAAACTGACAAAACGACGACGTAACTAACCGCGAATCATTTAAAACCGTTGTTGCTTGCTTACTATGTTTAAAGTTACTATGGAAGAGTCATTATATTGTATTATAATTTAAACCGAGGCACAGATACCGAGGTAATGGCTCGGGCGGGACAGTAGCTCACCAAGGCTTTAGCTCAAACTAGAGAGGCTATCCGTCTACTCACTCGTACAAGGAAAACAACTGAGTGGAGCTAACAATACAATTTACCATTAAAAGCAACTAACTTTTGTTATGTCTTCATTATTACAAATTAAAAGACAGTGAGATACGAACACGAAAAGTTTATATTTGATTAAAATGATTAGTAAAAACTCGTCTGTTCAGTCCAAACTGTTGAATCAAGATGAACTAAAAATGGAATCGATGGAGCTGATTTCCGAATCTGACGTCGAACTCGGCTGATAAGTTTGAAAGACAACATTCGATAGCTTCCCTTTATAGAATTCCTCTCGTGACATTTTCTTGCGCTTCGGGCCTGGTCCTTTCAGCGGAGCGTCTGGACGCTTCATCTTTCTTAATGACTTGGAGTCAGCCCCCTTGTCTTTGCTGTTCTTCGGCTGTTGTTTGCTCGTGCTGGCGTCTTCGTCGAAGTTTGAAGCCTTGGTTGGTGACTTCATCTCTCTTACTGCCGCCCTGTAATGTTTAATCTAGTGTCTAAACACTAATAATCCTAAGATTGGAAGACCGTGTATCATCAGCGCTTGCTAGTGACATCGCCAAGTGTGGTACCTACTTCCAAATAAACATCGACAATCTTCGGGATTTCTAGTACCTAAGCCATGGTATTTCCAGCCGATGCCGCTTGCATTTGATGCAGACTTGACTTGGGCAACGACTTAAACAATGACACAACCATAACACAAATGCTAATGGGTATTATTATTAGGAAAATAAGTAGTTATACTTCTGCTTCGAATAAGTATTTACCTGACGTTATCCGCAGAGTTATATCTCGACAAGTCTTTCGTATTATCGGAGTCCCTTACTGGACTCTCGACACCCCTCGACGTGATCCGAGTCGGTTCCATTTTTGGAATATCCGTCGCAGTGCCAGCATCTTTATTATGATGCAAGTCTCTCACATCATCCAAACCATTTAGAGAACACGCAACATCCACCGATGTGATTCTGTTCTGTTTCTTATCTTGTGAATTTCGTGCTTTCGTCTCATCTCCCATCAGTCAATGAAACTAAGAAGTAAAATAACTTACTGTAAGAAAGTAAAAAAATACTTTGCCGTATCGTAAAATCATTAAAAAATGACATTTTGAAAAACGTATGCCAAAATACAGAATTCGTTTTTCACCAGGCATAAATAATAGACGAAACTTTTTAAAATACCGTACAAGACGGTCGTATAATTTTGTAGTGCGCGACCAAACAAATGCAGATCGCCTTAGTCTCACTTCTTTACTGTTCAAGATTTAAAGACTTTCAATCATCAGTGCTGTGCAGAACCTGATTTGTACAACAAAAATATTGAAAAACTAAAAACGAGTGGTAAAAAACTCTGTTACACTAACCCCCGCTAACGAACTCATTCTACAAAATACAAAAAAAAGTAAATGTAGAATCGTGAGACCGTAGCATAAAAAAATA
This sequence comes from Clepsis dumicolana, assembly GCA_963691665.1. Taxonomy (NCBI): domain Eukaryota; kingdom Metazoa; phylum Arthropoda; class Insecta; order Lepidoptera; family Tortricidae; genus Clepsis; species Clepsis dumicolana. The sequence continues at coordinate 10,754,536 of OY829520.1, read as the reverse complement.
AATTAGTAGAAAACGTAGGTATGTCTATGTGGGTGTAGGTGCTTTATATACCAAGTTAATAATTCAAGCGACTCGACATAAACTTGGCTGGCAAGCTTAGAGGAACATTTCATTTCGGCAGGTACGACACACAAGGGAACAATGTTTAATAATTAGCTTTATAATTTAGCACAAATTCTTGCACTGACAGGCGGACTTAAGGCTGAACCAGCTAAATTAGCCCTGGAAGCTTTATTGCTGCTGCTACTTGAGTTATGCGAAGTACTGGGTGATCCTAATTTTGCAAATGAGTGAGTCTTGTTCGCGACGGATGGCGTTGCGTTGTAAATTAGTTCGGCCTGTTATTTTGTTATGACTGAAGCCTCAAATGGACTTGCGTCTTTATAGGGCGTTGTGTAGGCTTGGGAAACTGTAAGGTTGTTTGGGGTGATGAAAGGGGAAGAGTTATTAGGTATGATCACAATGCTCTTATTTACGCTCGGGTAAGACAGTTGTTTATCCTATTTTTAAGCCCGAGGCCTTATTTTCTAGGCTCGCTTTGGCATTCGTCATCTCTTTCTCGACGCTCTTGTACAGTTTGATAGAAAAAGATGGCGAATGCCAAAGAAAACCCGAGGGCGTTAGACAATAAGCCTACTAATCATGAAACAGCAACAAAACTATTTAGGAGTGCGAAAATCTTCCGAAAGAAATACGCAATTCACTTTCTTCGACTAGGTACCTATCTAACCTTTACCGGAATGATTCACTTTTACTTTAATTTATTATTTACAAGAGAGCAGATAATAGGAGCTTGTTAAAATGCAAATCAGTTTTCGAGCGAAAGCTGGACCTGAAGGAAAAGGCAGTTGTGCCGCGGAAGGACGGCGATTCGTGAGCGTTTAAAACGCTTGAAATTGTATAGTCCAAGGGTTGGATTCGTGAGTTCTCGTGACCCTCTGGAAAATGCCACCGTTTACTAATCAGTAAATGTTATCATAACGTTGTTAGCAGGAATAGTTGTCTAAAGATTTGATCAAGTTACAAAAGGGTTTGACAATGAACGGTCAATCACGGTATCATAATATAAAATAACACACTCTTAATAAAATATTCTTAGTTTTAACAAGCACCTTTATTAAAAAGTTTTTAATCGAAAACTAGTTTAATCGAGACGGTTCTTAGCTAAGTTTAATTAAAATAGGTTCATCCGTTTTTGAAATATATTACTTTGAAATAACAATGTCAGGGTTTTTTTTCAACTTTTCTAAGTTGGTTAGGTTATGGTGCTTTGAAAATGAACTCCTAAAGTTCAGAAAGCGACAGCGTAATAGTGTACTGTTGGTGTTGGTGGTGACAGTTGAGTCTGTGTGAGATAATGTTGATTCGTGCGTCTTGATATCCGGGTGAGCAAATTAATTGTTTTTAGTTCATTCATTATGTTCATTGGAGAAGTGTAAGACAGCGGCGTAAACGCCCGGGGGTTGACCCTAGTAGTAGTAAGGCTGTGTCCACAACAGCCCCATCTGCGCGCCGTTCTCATAATGGAATTGGCTGTTTATTCGGAACCGTGTCGCGTGACGCAGCCTTATGAAATGCGGAAGCGTCATTAAGATGTCCCCTTTTTTGCGGTTGGCAACATGTGCAAAGCCGGACGGAATGCTACCACCATCTTTTCACCGTTCTCGGTGATCATGATAAATTACAAATGTAATTCCGCACATAAATTCCGAAAAACTTAAGAGGTACGAGCCGGGGTTTGAACCCACGACCCTCTGCTTGAGAGGCTATAGGTCAAACCACTAGGCTATCACGGCTCCGATCCTTATTTTATGACAATCACGCCCTGTTATCATGATACTCGGGACTTCATCACGTAAAAAATATAAAATATAAATACCTCGACGTTTCGGAAGCGACGTTGCGTCCATGGTCTCGAAGGGACTGAAGAGGCGGGTATCAACATCTTCTAGCTGCAACCATCTGCATCTTATAGTCCCGAGTATCGTGATAATGTGTGAAAATCGCGAAACTTCAAACTTAATTTAATTTTTGCTATTACATAGAGGTTACTCAGTTTTTCATTTCACCTCTCATTGAGTTAGCCATGACTTTTTATTTTTTCATTCCCCATCCAGCACACCTGTAGATCCATGCGCCACCGCCCTCTAATACGTCACCTCGATTTATGTGTCGCCTCTCTATCGACAGCTCTTTCTTCGATAATTTACGCCCCGCACTAGCACAGAGTGCTTATTGCACTTAGCTTACCCTCCCCTACAGTACTGGGGGTTAACTTTTAGTCGAGTACTTAAGGCGCAATACATTCTTCACTGATCATTTTTGTCCTTGGCGTCTTAAGATCGCTCTTCAATTTTTAGTATGGCTTTTGTCAATCTCATAATTAGGTATACTATTGCTTAGAATTGTTTATTGATTATTGCCAACGTGATCATTTATTGAAAATCTTCAACAGCACGAGGACGTGCTCGTTTTAAGTTTGAAAAAGAAGACAACAGATTAAAAACCATCGAAACTACGTTTTAATGACCAACGTTTTGAAAGCAGGCACAAAAACCGCACAACACAGCCCCACTTCCACACCCCATAAAGAAAAAAAAACTTCAAAATGTTTTTCCACAAAATTTTGAACAAACCCTTGAACGTCAGAACTTTTCCATGTACAAAATGGACCCATAATGATCATTTGGAACCCAAAACATTCATTACGCAACTCAGGAATAGCGGAGTCATATTTAGGGCGTGCGCTAGAACACGCGCGGGTGCAGTGAGCGGGTGTCCGACACAGGTGTCATGCAGTATACCTAGTACAATTTTGGCGCCCGCCGACCACTGCGTATGAAATATCAGTGGCACGCGCACGGGTCATCCAACGCTTATCGTATACTATTCTTTAATACAGACACGCGACCCGCACTCGCGCGCGTTCCAGCGTACGCCCTTACACACTTTGGTTTTACCCCTCCCCTAGTCATTAAAGATCTCTACGGGGTCTTAAATACTCCTTATTCCATCCTTCACTCCGATAGCCGGGCGGGAAAACGTTGCTCTTCATTATCTGAAATATCTAGAGATTAGGAAACCAGCAGTGGTCAAATTATAAGTTTTAATTTTAAACACATTTGAAATAACAAAAATTGTATCGTGACTTTGTCTGCGTTCCGCGGCAACCTTAAACTCTTCCTAGATTAAAATTATAATTAAATTGAGAAATGTTTTTGCATGTCAAAGTGGTTATGACCGGGAAAAAAGATTGATTCTGGCCTGACCTTTGGAAAAACTTTTTTCACTATACCTAGTGCATATCTAGGATTAGTGTGGCCTTTAGTATACCTAACTTTTTAGTATCAGTACGTGTTTATATATTAGTTTATCTACAGACCATTACAGTATGCTACTCCCTGTTTACCCACAAAAACCACTCAAATATTCCTTGTATTCCTACGCAGAGTGTTCGTCATTCATTTCCATTTGCAAGGATTAGCGCCGGCTAGTGCCCCTGCATTTATCGACCAGCAAAACACATGCAAATATATTCAGACTTGCTTCCACAAAGGTTATCAAAGACCGGTAGATCTCCATACAGGCCGGCCTAGGTCCAGACACGCCTACGCATGCATATACGTCAAAATACTGCATTCAATCATAGACGATGCGAGGACGACATTATGATACACGGGTGCTAGTTCCATGAACCTAGTGGTTGAACTGTCGCTCTTCAAAGGAAGATAAACAAAATAAAACAAAGAACTGCAAAGAAACTGAACGTCCAATAAACTCCCTCTAATCAGTAATCAATTGTGTCGAGTAAAATAAAACCTGAAAGACAATCGAACGAACCCCGCCGATATTTCTGTAAAACGAACATTAAGTTAGGTGCAATGTAAAAGTATTAGCCATTGCGAATTCCGAGAGAAATCTCGGAGCTCCATCTTTGATATTTACTTTGTAGATCAAGATAAAAAGCGTCCATTTGGAGGATTTATAAAATGGATGTTGAAACGGGAGGACAATGCTATGCTTTGCGATCGTGGAGAGTTCGGGTCTTTATACCGTATCACCTCTCAATTCGGGTAATACTCCATCAAGTATTTTGGGTTGTGCGATTATCCGCACAATCACGCAGATGAGAATTTCTGTAAAGCACCGACAGAGTTTTGAGAGAGTCTTTGATGATTGAAAACGTGCATTTGCTGGGAAATACTTGGAAACCCTTACCTAACTCACCCTACAAATTTCAAGGTAATTCGAAAACGGTATCATCATCTTCAGGCTATTTACGACCTATTGTTGAGCACAGACCCTATAGCAGTTAATGTGCATACCTTGTTACATGAACTTTGAAAACAGAAAAGCAGGTAAAATTTACTAGATTTTTTTAGTTAATCTCATTCTCTTTGGAGATACAATCAAGAAATAAACCCATCCCGACTACACAACTAAAAATGGCTCTCAAGCTTACTGTCACGCTAGCGTTTACCAGACACTCGTGTTCAGGCACGTATTCATATCTCGCAGTAAGCCGTTTAAATTATCCTGCACAATAGCTCTCGATGCGAGTGGTAGGTGCCGACACTCGAGTAAATCGACCAAATATACATATTTTCACAGCGAATTGAGGAGACCTTCGTTTCGTGGTGAATATAGAGGGAATAGCTCGTTGAGATTTCTTTAACGGGTTTGCATTGGCACAACTCTATAGGTCTTTATTCATGTTAAGGGATTGTTGAATTTAAGACAAATCTTTGAACAGTGGGTGTATGTATTTTATTGCTTACTTGCTCGTCGGGGTTAGCCAAGGAACGTTTTTTATACTTTAAAATACTTAATGAAACAAGAATACACAGAAAATCAGGAAACTATGACTAACACCGGCGATCGAATCCTGATCCTTGACATTCCGTGTCACGTGCTACTACCCTTACACCAAAGTTAACTTTGTCGTATTTTTCTGGTATACTGTGTATTCTTGTTTATTATAGAAAATACGCGTAAACTTATTGTCCAAGTACGGTAAAAATGTCTGTGTGCCCGACAATGCCCCAATAGCTGAAACCTTCAATTTTAACACGTAGCAATAAAAGCAACAAGTAGGGTGTTCATTTATGGGAATTAACGTTTACCTTAAATGATTTTTTGAGAAAAAAAACTACGCACACGAAGCGTCCTAGAAGCATCACTGAAAACTTGTTAGCCTGAAGGCAACAGATAATTTTTAAACGAAAACCTCCGACAATCATCAAACAGAGTTTACTGGCTGTCGATAAAAGTACTTCATTTACACGAAGTATTTTGGAGCGTTTTTCACAATTACACAGCGGGCTGGAAGGGCCAGCGACGTGTTGTTTCAATTTCACGCTCAGATAATACGAGAGGCAAACCTTGTTAAGGGCTGTTTAGTTCGGGGGCCGAAACTAAATGGCATTCGGCCGAAACAATCCGAAGGGACACCTGAGGCCGAGACTCGAAAGAATTTAGTTAGGTGTTGCTATGGGATGGCGGGAAGTTCGCGCGAAATTAAAGTACGTTAAATCTGTGAGGTTTTCCAACGGCCAGCGAGTTTTAGTCGGTTATGAAATGCACGCCATACGCTTTTGGTTACCTACGTGTTGGTGACACAGGAATGACCAAGCCCCTATTTCACCAACTTTACAATTGTCAGTTTTCAATGACAATTCGTTGTCAACCGGTGACTTGAAGAGCTTTTGTTTTAGCGCGCTTCATATTGTTAAAGAAATGCAGTTCGAATTGTCATATAAAACTGACAATTGTAAAGATCGTGAAATAGGGGTCAGCACATCATTATTGAAGAAGCTACTTATTTATGTTACATTATGATAGGCTAAACAACTGAAACCGTTTAGACACTCGTCATCAGTTTGAAAGGTCAGTTTTTGTACGACTGTTACAGCTAGCTGTTTCCGATACCAGGCCCCTGTTTCACCAACTTTACAATTGTCAGTTTTCAATGACAATTCGGTGTCAATTGCTGACTTGAAGAGCTTTTGTTTTAGGGCGCTTCGTACTGGTCGTAATAGAGAGTACGTGACGCAGGATAGCACCTGTCGGCAAACTAAGCAGACGTCACCGCAAATCTAAGAGATCAAGCCGCTCCAGACACGAATAATTCATACTTAACCGCAGCACCGCAGAGAATTAATCTCGAACAGACCTGGTTTAATTTGAATTGAGAAAAAGCTGCCAAGTGCGAGCCGGAGTTGCACACGAAGGGTTCCATCATCACCAGCATTGTTTTACGTCCCAGTGCTTGGCACAGTTCTCCCCTCAGAATGAGAGGGTTTCGGCTATAGTTCCCACGCGGGCCTAATGCGGGTTGGGAATTTCACACACACCATTGAATTGCTTCGCAGAAGTGTGTAGGTTTCCTCGCGCTGTTTTCCTTCACCGAAAAGCTCCTGATAGCTGCTATGAAAATTTCAAGCGCCTACCTATTAAGGTTCAAAAGATACAGCCCTGTGACAGAAGGACAGATAGGGAGGCTTAAAGGGAGGCGAGGGTCCCGCTGGTACCGTTTGAGTAAGGAACCCTAAAAAATGTACCAACATGGCAGGATAATAGCCGGCAATTTAGCTCCAGTCCGGCTGGAAATTAAAAACGCGACACTCTTAATAGTATCATCTAGTTTGAAATGGGTGACATGTATCATGGAATTGTTTGTTGGTTAATCAGCCTTTCACTTCGACTACAAATAACAAATGACAGTCACAGGTAGTAACCGACAATTTATTACATTCGATAGAAAGAAGTGCCGCTGTTTTCTTCTTACATTCATGGTAGGACAAATCGGGATGACTATTAGCAGACGTCCGTAGAAAATTTGACATAAAATTTATCAAAGAATTTTTAAACTCAAAAACTAGCTATAATTGACAACATTTAATATTTTTCACACCTGGAAATTAACATAGTTACCGAAAGGGCTTTGCCTCCTGAACACACCACTATATTAATAAAAAAATAATATTGCTTATTTTTTAAATACAAGAGAATAAAATAAAATTACCAATTCTACCAAAACTATTCAAGAATACCCATTACACCCGTAATACTTTTACCTTTCTCACGAAAAAAAAAATTAACATCTTGGTTTTGTTTTTCGATCGTGACAAGACAAAGACAATTGATCCATCTAGAGTAGTTTCGGAGTTACGTCCTTTTGGAATAAGTACCTTTTAATAAATTAATTACAAATCCTAATGAAAATTTAAAACCGTAGGTTTGCTTCTCTTTCAAAGTAGAATACAGACAATTAATCAAATTATAGTCTCAAAAATATGAAATGTTGTCAATGATTTAAAAGTAACCTAAATCTAAATATGGCCCCCGTAGCATGGTGCCAAAGGCTGGCACCGTTTCCCCGTTAAACAGCGACGTTGATTCACCGGGAGAAATAGCTGCCAGCCCCTTGGCCGCAAAATTTCTAAAAAGAGAATATGTTGCAACTTCAAAATTGGCCAAAATCCTAACCCCCACTGCCACGATAGCCGTCAGGACTAAGGCCCTCTTTAATTAACAAAGCCGAATACTCGACATTCATTAAGGTCATAATTGCAATTTACGGCCCGCTGGCAACACCGTACATAAAGTGCATATTGTAAACCACATGGGCCGACGGGTAAACCGATGCACGCCCCGGGCGTATGCCGTACAGTGTTATGAAACTAACGACGTTAAATAATGCAAAGTGAATTTTGAAAATACTTAGTCTGATAACATGGGAAAAGGAGATGGGAATATCGAAGCCTCGGTTAGATAGCTTGTTGTCTTTATACCTAACCTAACTTAAATAAAATGGAAAAGTTGAAAAAAATTCAAAGCTCAATGTCTCTAAAACAGAAGAATCGATTTTGTTAAAACGATCAAACAAGTTTTCGATTTAAAAAGCCGCGTCCAAATCGGTCTTTGCGTTCAGGAGCTACAATGCCACACATAGATAAACACATAGAGTATATTTATCGTTGGATACACGGTGCGTCAAATTTATTAGGTTAAAAATCAGCAATAGGAATACCGACGACATTTCTTTGTTCTTTGTTAATTTGAAGGCTAACCTTCAATAGGTCCATACTGACATTAAACTCATAGGAGTTGGTATAGACCAACTCCTACGAATCCACAAACATAAAACTTTTAATGAAGTTAATTAAATTAATAATGTTTCCGTGGTGGAAAACAACTTATATGTATTCTCACGTTGACGAATCACAAAGCTACTGTAAAACGTAATACTTTCTAAATTAGCCCCAATGCATTATTTCCACGGACTTAAATAAATAAATAAAAACCGCTAACAATTTTAAGTTTCATATTAAAGCTAATTCTCCCCGTGCAGCGCTGCAGCGCTCCGTTATAGTCCAGCAAAAAGCGCGCTAGGAAAAATAAAATTTCACTTCTCGGGAGCAAGACGGACTCCCGTGGGATTGTGTTTAATTAAATGAGCTCGCGATTGAAACCTCGCGTCGTGAGAAATCTAATATTTCATCCTTTTTCCTGTATCTGCGCTGCGTGGCGGTAATAGGAATCGGAGTGTTACGCCGCATAGCCGAGATAAACACCTTGTCAGATTGCAGGAAGTCCGAAACACAGCGATTGATGGTGGCCTTCTTGAGGAATTGCAGTATCCCTGCGTGCGATCCAGCACATGTAGCACGGCGCGCCATTTTGTCGCTTGTCGCGTAGTGCGTACCCGTCATAGTGATGGAATCAGTGAAGGACGCACTGAGCGACAAGCGACAAAATGGCACGCGTGCTAGCCCCCCTGGTCCCCTTTTAACCCTCGACGGAAAAAGAGGGGTGTTATAAGGCCTGTGTATACCTGTGTATGCCTGTGTGTAGCTGTATCTATCTGTGGCATCGTAACTCCTAAACGGACGAACGGGTTTGGACGTGGCTTTTTTTTTAAAGTTAATTTAATCGAGATGGTTTTAGTTAAGATGCATAAAAATCAGTTGAGCTGTTTCTGAGATATTGAACTTTGAAATGTTAGATTGGTAATCCTGTCGAATTAAACCCACTAGAGGCTTGTGTAATTCCCGTGCGTCTTTTGTCTTCAGGTATTACTAGTAGTAATTAATTGACGTGTCTGAGTACCCCGGAGACTTACTACAGGCATGTTACATCGTTAATTGATGGTAATTGACCGTGTTAGAAAAACAATCCCAATTATGAAGGTTCAACGAAACATTATAATAGTATTGGAGAATTTCCGGGTATAATAAAGAAATCCGAAGGTTGCCTCCCGTTCAAAATAAATTTATCGTTTGCGTAATTAGCCATTAAGAGGTCCCTTTTTCCTGAGATCGCAATTAATTTACAATTATGTACGAGGGGATGTACAAAGGCTTATTAAATAAAATGTTTCAAAGACGCTTCCCCTGTAAATTACAGAAAATTCCTTTTAGCAGTCTTTCATTACTTTTTTTCGGGCTATTAATTATGATTACATTACTTATTACGGCGACAAAGGTTGTCCAAAACAAGGTTAAGATTTCGGAGACTAATTATGGAAATCAATTTCATCGGGAGGTACGTGTAACTGAACTTCGAATGCCCATTGAACTTTAAAGGGCTTTCCATAATTTTGTCGCACCGCGTCGATGGCACCGAAGTGAATATAAGATGTTCAAATCATAATCCCAGAGATCACTCCTCCCTCGTCGCTCACCCGAGCCTACTTTATCCCTAGTATTTGAATTTTTAATAAAGACTTATGTGCCGCGTCGCCGGCGCCTCGGGGCGGAATATCCGTCACATGTACAGTTAACAGGCCTCTTTGACGAAAAACATTGGAATATGCAAACGAAAGATAGATTGTCTTTCCGCCGTATTCTTGGCGAGCTCCGTTTTTTCCCGACTATGCCATGCAAAGGAGAGTAATGTGTTTATCAGCCTTCCTATGTATGCATGTCTCTTTGTGCACTCTTAGAGACCAAGCACGTCGAAAATTATTTGTTAATCTTGCGGGTGTCACTAAAGACATGACAGTAATCTTAATTAAATATTGCGACCACGAGACGCCATATTGTGAATAAAAATAAGTTAGCAAACTATGTACATTATGTAAGGTGAGGTATCATTGAATAGGTATTGGAAAATCAAGTTTACATTTCTTTTTTCATTTTCATTATGAATGACCATTTAGGATCTATAACGACTTAAAGATGGTTCACAAACATATTCTCATTGTCATTGGGTAAGTATTTTATGTATTTATTTAAAGGTTTAAATAAAACAAATAAAAAAAACTTGTACATTGAAAGGCTTGCAAGCCGGGGCAAACCAAACAGCTATAACACGCGTACTTAATACATGAGGAGTAAGTAATATCACAATCTTCATAGCTTAAATAAAAGCGAAATCTTTCCTCAAATACTGCCAGAGATGTCGCCACAGTCCATAAATGTATTGAATCTAAACAATTAATAAGTGCCACGTTCGGCAAAGAACGCCGCACGCGAGAAAATTGATTTCAGAGTCCGGTGTAGAAGTTTAATCACCGCTTAATTAAACTCGAGTAGTTTGTACGTGACCAGCGCCACACGCCGAGATACCGTCGCGGGGAATTACACCACATTTGATGAAGCTACACTATGTTAGAGCTACAGGAAATTTAGCAGGAGTTTCATTAGAAAAATTGTATTAGAAATTAGAAAGTATGTACTGACTAGTTACAAACGTTTACGTTTTGAAATGTGCGCAGAAATACGCAAGAAACGGTTCCAAAGTTAAACAAGACAAAGCGACAAAACATTCAAATTTAGCAAAGACATATTTCAGAAGAACACGAAACATATGAAGATAGTTGAAGACGATAATTTTCCGCATTATATACCCTGTCCCAGGTCTCGGGCGCGGACATTCGTCATCCGGCCGGCGCGCGCGACGGACCTCCCCGTGCCCTTATTTTGAAAGGATGGATAAACTTGTATCCGCTTACAGATTTATTTTCCTCCCATAAATTCCTCCCATACGCCGGACCCTATTTATAATTTTTTCCACGTTTTTTTCGTTTTTATTTATTTATGGGAACATTCATCGACATGTGCGTACGAAACCAATTTTATGTAGGCCATGCCAGCGATCGTATTTCATTTTAACAGGGCGCATAAAACTCAGTAGAGTTTTAAGTGAAATTAACTCCGATTACAAGAAGCTCAAATGAGCTTAATTTTTAACCATTTTTAGGCCCCACGCTGGGCGCCATTTCGAATGCCCGTGAAATGTAACGTGCCGCCGCTCACATGCTAAACTGTGACTTGCATAAGATATCGTACATTGCCGGCTTTAATATGTAGGTTTAATTAAAAACGTGACTCCACACAATATGGACTCAAATTAAACTTATATCGTAACACTCTGGTACAATATCGGTCAAAATTATACACCTAGGCGTCGGTAATGTGAATCAAGCAGGAAATGCAATTTTCAGGCAACTTTAACGTGAAATATGAGTATGACTTACTATGTTATAACTCGAAAAAGTGTTACGAAACTATACTAGAAAATCTTTTCTAATTGAACCACATTGTGTTCGTTTGTAGTCCGTGTATAAACGACACGTTGTTATGACATGCTAAATCTAAGCGATAAATAAAAGTCAAGCTTAGTAGAGTCAAATATCTTTGGAAATAAAAGCGGAGTTCTCGCCCTCCATTCTCGAGTTGGAAACTATTCGAATTTGCACCCCCCGCCGAACACATCTCTTTATATCGAACCCGTACGAGCGCGACAGCGGCCAATGATACATATTTATCTAACAATATTTATGGCTGTCCTGAAAAAGTACCGCGATTTTCTTGTCTCTTTTCATATTTAAACTTCGTATCTTATACATGTATGCGGGGAAAGATTGTCGAACGGTGAGAGAATGGATAACTACTTTGATAGTCATGAATAAAGGAGATAAATTTCGGGAATTCTCGGTGAAATTTCGCGGAAAGGGCGGCAAATATTGAGGAAAAACACGGACCTAAAACCAAGGGAAATTTGTAACCCTTGCCTGGCATAAGGTGCTTATATATTTGGACGGCATACGTCCGTCGCATCAGAGGGTTTATCGCGTGTGGTCCCAGTTAAGCCTACATCACAAATTTGTCGTGACGAGATATTATCAAGGACCCTCCTCGGACACCGGGTTCGATCAAACGGCTCGTTTATCAAAAAATGGGAAAGAGCACTCCGAGTAAAATTGGACGGGCTTTTTAAAGGCAAGTTCTGCTTTTAAAATAAATAAAATAAATATCATGGGACAATTTACACCAATTGACCTAGTCCCAAACTAGGCAAAGCCTGTACTATGGGTACTAGACAATGGATAAACATACTTATATAGATAAATACATACTTATATACATATTAAACATCCAAGACCCGGAAACAAACATTTGTATTCATCATACAAACATCTGCCCCGACCGGGGATCGAACCCGGGACCTCAAGCTTCATAGTCAGGGTCTCTAACAACTAGGCTAGCCGGTCGTCAAACACTATATAAGCTATGTTATACTATAAGGGAACATCAGGTATTTTGACGAAAAGTCCATTTAATAATGCTCTCAGTAAACTTCATTGACTAGTCTATATTTTGGGTGGTTTATTGTAGAGCCAACCCATTTGCCAAGTGTGCTTTGCCGTTTCAAAATTAGTAAAACTTGAATTGCGATTTGAATACTAAAACTCGGCTTTACTCAAAACAGGCATAATGATCTGACGACACATGAAATTAAACGTGTTTTGAACGAGATCAAGTCTCGTTTTAGAGTTTGAAAATCGCATATGATATTATAGTCCCAATGTAATGTTGAATCTTGTTCCCGGATTTTTTCATTATATTATCAATCCTCTATTTCCTAGAAACACATTTTTTTCCACTCCACATGTCCCTTAAGCCATGACGTCACGCAACCTGCCGGCAGGTGGGTCGAACGGGAACAGATGTGAGGCGACGTACGCCCGGCATTTATTGGAAGGACCGACACTTACTCTTACAAGAGTTCTTGAATGTAACTACCGGATCATTTTGTTAAGAAAATTTTATTTTGTCTACCCAAAACGAATGAGCATCGCGAGTCAAAAATTCGCTAAGATTGCTAGTTTCGAGTGAGGTCTACCACCCATATCTGCCACTCTCAAGCAAATAGAGTCAAGCTACTGGCACAGTCTATACAGTCGTCCGACGAAGGGGTGCGGGGTGCGGGGCGGGCAGGGCGAGCCCCCTTGCATACGCCGCCACTGCCCGATAAGTTAGGAACTTTCGCCCTCCTTGGTGCTTTGGCCATGCGGTTGCGGTGTCGGCATTTACGCAAACATCAAAGGCGTCGGACCACTGGTAGGTACAAGCTCTTTACACTGTGCTACTGGCCAATGATTGGTGGAAATTGACACATAGACCTCACTAGACGAGACACTGGCGATCCTAGTGGAATTTTGTGTACGACGAATGTCTTCGGTTGTCAGTCTGTGGACTTCTAATTTAAAGCCGGGTTTGCGGTTGTTCCGCCGTACGCATTCAAAATGAATGTCACATAAATACATAAAAAAAACAAACGGATATGATGTACGTATATCTCTTTATTGCACATAAAACATAAAATAACAGATAACAGAACAAAAGCAAATGTGCAAAGGCGAACTTATCCCTTAAAAGGATCTCTACAAGCTAACCTTCGGGCGATTGACAGGACATCAGAAAAAAAGAGTAGACATACAAATATAATAATAATGATTTTTTTTTATACAACGAGGAAGGCAAGCGAGCAAGTGGGTCACCTGATAGTAAGTGATCACCACTGCCCATAGACACCCGCAACTCCGGAGGGTTTGCAGATGCGTTGCCAACCTAGAGGGCTAAGATGAAATGCCTCTTGTGCCCGTAATTACACCGGCTGTCTTACTCTCCACACCGGAACACAACAGTGCAAGCACTGCTGCTTAGCTGCGGGATTAACGAGTAAGATGGTGGTAGCGATCCGGACGGACCTCGCACAAGGTCCTACCACCCGCAATACCGACCATTGATTGTGGTAATACCGACCACATAAACTATGTATAAGTATCTGCTTTATTACAATCCATGCTTCACAGTATCACTGATGGGCGATGGGTATAGACCACCTGTGCTTTTAAAATAGACTAGGTGTCCCAGAGACCCGATCGGATATATACCTATTTTTATCACAAATTAGGTATAGTTATACCTGTACAATCGAATCCCCTTTTCTCATTACATTAAATTTCCATAACGACCGTTATTTGAATAAGCTGTAGGGTTCAATTCCCCGACTGCTATTTCCAAAACTCCATCTTGTGATTAATTAGAAATTCCTATTCCCATAAATAGTTTTGCGACGTTAATATTTAAAGCAGGCTCAGACTATGTTTTTCATTATAATATAACGTAAAATGTTTCGACGGTACAGTGACACTTAGTAAGGCCCCACGGGATGGAGGCCAATAAAGTTTTTAACCTTAAATATTTGAAAGATACGTCTATCTATGTTATATTTTACTAATAGCTGTTGCCCGCGACTTCGTCCGCGTAGATTTCGGTTATCGCTATCCCGCGGGAGCTGTACAATTTTCCCGAATAAAAAGTAACCTATGTTATTCCTCAATATTCAAACTATCATCTTACCAAATTTCATCTAGATTGGTGCAGCGGTTTTCCCTTAAAGAGGTAACAAACAGACAGACAGAGTTACTTTGGCATTTATAATATTAGTTAGGATATACTAGCTGAAAATACGAAGCCTTTAAGTGCCTCGTGCCACTTCCTGATTTTGGACCGTCAGTGAAAAAAAGAGACAAATAATTTCCGAAATTACCTCAAATGATTTAGCTGAATTTATACGCAACACGTGAGCACCAGTAATTTATGTAAATGTCACTAGTAAATCAGCGCCATAGCTGTTCCTGGCGGGATGACAGCTGAATCACCACGGTTATTACAGCTCAGCTCTAAATCTAAAGTAACGCCATATCACTTCCCCGCGACGTGGGAGGGCCATCAAAATCCCTTTCTATGTTTAAAATAAAAATTTAACCCTAAAAACAGTTTCATTTTATGAAGGTTCTTTATGTTCGCGGATGCATTTATTTGTTCTTATAAAATTGTTACGGCCCCGTTTCACGATTTCGTACATTCTTCAGGGCTTATATTGGGTTCGGAAACTTTTATTAAAACTGCCGAGTTTGATTGAATATTGAAGCTTAGCTTACATTTTAAGTTGGCTCACAAAAATTGTTATTAGGTTTCTTGGTGGTTTTTACTGCCGTGTTTCCGTAGTTAAGTTCTATTAGATTATCTGATATTGAACCTATTCTTGTCTATGTGTTAGTCTTTTACTAGATTTGCATTATTTGAGATGAAAGGCGTGATGGATTTATTCGTTGCACTGAATTTAATACTTTCTTCTAGGTTTATCCTCAAGGAATCTCACTCCATCCAAGAATCTCAGACCCTACAGCTAACAATGTCATCTTTGGAAACCCAGCCATTAAACCATGCTTTTAAACACTGACACAAAAGACTCTTTGTCCGCATTCCCATCGCAGCATAAAATATCAGGCCGCCCGGGACAGTTCAGAGGGAAAAATGGAAATGGCTGAAATTTCAAGCGGGAATTCCTGGACAGAATCGCAGATGTAAATTAAATCTGGCCGCTGGTCAGAATCCGGGGCACTACGCTCCGTGAATGCGAGTTAGCGGACTTTTACTGCAGAATTTTTGGGGAACTTCAAGTTTTTTTTTTATCCATATAGTTACTAGTACCTATGTGAAATTTTGGCGGATAAGTAGGCTTAAATTTTTTGATAAAACTGCAGTCTGATTAAGTTTAAACGGCATAAAGTAATTTTCATATTTATGTGTGACGTTATAAAAGGAGAAATTAAATGTCAATCCATTTCGGACCGGCGACGCAGTTAACGACACGTTGTACCAACAATGGCTAAATCAACGAAAAACTTAAATGGTTTTAAGTCCTCAGCAAGGACAGTGGAACAGATTCTCAAAGTAGACATAGAATCTGACGTGATTAATTATAACATTTATAATACATATGTAAATCAATGACTTAAGTAGTTGTATAATCAAGTGATCAGTTGCTGAAAGTCGAAAGTCATTATAATATGTTGACATTATGTAATCCTAGATTTAGTTATTAATTATTATTGTGATCCCTTACAGGGCATCATGGACTGACTTATACCAATGTAACATCTTTATGAAATGTACATGACTTGACGATGAATAAATGAAATTAAAGATATTGCGCTAAATATTAAAAGGCTTTGGACCGTACATAAGTGTATCTAGACTGTTTACGTTTACTTAATGTATATCTTAGGGAACGAGTAACCAAAAATAAGTCAACAATGTCATCTATACAGATTGCTGCCAGTGTCTGGTTTTGCGTCCTAATTAGTGGAGCTTTGACGACACATTTTAATGACTGTTATGGCTAATTTTAATTTTCTACCAAGAGCGAATCGCCGCGGACGTTTATTAATTGCTAAGAGCGTATAAGGCAGACTTACGGCTCCCTGGGTTACACACTGACCCGGTGTTAACATTAATTCAAGTGATACCTAACGTCAAGTTAATATCAAGTTTGTGTTGAACCCAGGGAAACTCATAAGAAAAACTAAAATAAATTTGAAGATGAGTTAAAAATGATGATGAAATTATGAGTTTTTTGCGAGGTATGTTTTCAACAATGAAATAAATTTTATGATCCACGTAAAGATTAGTTTAAAACTATAATTCTCCAGCTTACTTCTCAAATACTGCAGCTCGATATAACTCCCCGAGAAGATGTATCACACAAGACAGTTTTAGTGTAGGTACAGTGGCTAGTGCAAGTGTTACTTCAACGGATCGCTCCCGAGGGTTCCGTGGCTCTAACGGTGCAGTTAGGGATGTTCTAGAGATCTAGACGATTTGTTTATGACAGGGTAAGAGATCATAGTTTTACTTTTTAAATAAGTCTTTTGTTTTTAAGGTTTTTGTTGCACGTCTACGACAAGACAAGTTGGCAGTGACTCGCTTTGTCGCTTTGTATGTCTTTTGATAACTGAACGCCGGTAAATATACAGGTAAAATTTTGAGCTAACGGTATTTTTTGAAAAGACATGGACTTGATAAATAATTGTTTTACCGGTAATCATAACGTTACTACGTCTCTCTTTCATACAGCGAGTGTTGGTAGGTATGACCCTTTTGGACTTTGAATGAAATTCTGTGAATCAATATGATAAGGTAAAAAATTAATTTTAAAGATGCTGAGTGACTGTTGAACTAACAAAAATGTATTGCCGTTTCACCGTGAAGTTTGTTTATGACTATAAAATGAGCAATAAGTAATTACTAAATCGTAAAGGTTTTACTACTACTAACATCTTTAAGCGTACTACATTCAGAGTCAAATAAATTGACTCCCGTACCACCCCAGTGAATGGCATAATGCGAAATACATTGAAAGAACATTGAGCATTGTGAAATGGTTGTACAGAGGTTGGTAAGCGGTTTAAATTCAGGGACTGTAACGCTATATGACTTGGTAACAAGCATTTAGATCAAGTGATAGCAATAAGATAACACAGAAATATCACCCAAATAAAATTAAACTACTTATTTAATGCTGCCGTTTCATTGCCAAAGGGTCTCTTAACTAACGGCCGATGTTTGCCGTTTGGGATCTATGATTTATGTATCTGGTTTGAAGACATCCGTAATAGAGAGGCTTAATATTCCGTACACACAAATTCTCAGAAGCAATAAATCACATATTACGCCAATTACGCAACGGTCAGCATTCCCTTAATCCGAACGGTGGGTCGCAAGTTAGAAAAAGGGCTCAGGATCGACCCGACTTACAGTCGGCCTCTGCCAAGGTTCAAATTGATTTATGCCTACCGATAAGCATCGGAAACTTTCTCAAACACCGCAACCGAGGCATCCGACGAAAAACTATAGTTTGTTTCCAGAGGGGCGCGGAGTGCTATTGTAATAAGTTCTGGAGGAAGGATTTGTGGGTGTAAGTTGGCGCACGGCTGCCCTGATTCCCAAGATATCGATCTCCGCCGTCGCCGCGCGCTGCCAGATGAAAAACGACCCGTCGCCGGAGGCAACTGTCCCCGTTCATTACCCAAACTACTACACTACTCCTACCAATAACACAAACACTATTTACCAACGCTTTATTACAAAGAACGCGAGTACATGAATAGGAGATGCGCTCGTTACGTATAGTTGAATTTGTGTTCGCCGCAAATGCGAGCCATCACAGGTAATCGGAAGCGATCATTGCAAAAATGGGTATAATTTAGTGCGGGATTCGAGTTTCAGAGGAACCAAATTGATGCTATTACGCAATGACACACCGCGCTGCGCCGGAACCGGAACCGCTGACCATTCCGTTTAATTTTGTTGGGGGATTGTGAATTGTTCCACCGAACTCTAAGCCACTCGTTTGGCTTTCTTTACGGGTGTTCTCGACGGAGATCGCTCATCGCGCTTTTTCTTGAGAGGCAGCACGCATTTCATAGAGCTCCCGATTACGATTCGCTCCATTATGCGGTACTGTTTATCTGAAATCGGTCTAAGGAAAGCGAAACTGATGCCCATGGCTTTGCCGTCGAGTAAGTCTTCTCTCAGTTGGCAATTGTCGTATAGCCGTGTTTTAGTGTACTCTATTAGATGGCTCATTTCCAAGTTTGTAAGTTTTAAGAGAGCTGCTAAAGCTATTTTGTCATGATCTTCGGATTCTTTGAGTTCTACCTCAAGCTTTATGTCTTTGCCGTCTGAAGGGTATATGATTTCTTGCAGCTGGAAGCGATTGGGGCCAGATCCGACCAAGAGCGCGCACCTGAAGTTGGTTTGTCGGCCGACAATGCTGTTGAGCCAATGGGAGTTTCTTTCCAACGATTTGAGGAGGAAGGTGATGAATTCGCTGACTTCTTTCTGCTTTTTGGAAGAGGCTATGGCTGCGACAGCTATGTCTGGGAGGGTTTCTGGAGCCCGGGAGGCGCTCGAGCTGGGCTTACGAGCCCGTTTCAGGGAAGTCTTTACCTTCAGCGAGGACATCGCAGCCACACGTCTGCACAACCTTGAGACATTACTTATGATAATACTAACGCGTTTATTCTGTGGACGGGAAATTTTGAATTTTGTTAATACGTTTCGCCACAAGTTGCCGGAGTTCCAATGTGTCAGTGTCACGTTGTTTTTATTTTTCTCGGTGCGTAAAGCAGTTTTTGAAGTATGTTTAGCAAAATTAATTAAAAAACGTACCGTCCTTCGTAGAGGTAAAAAACTCAATGGTTTGAGTTCGCTGATGGTTTTTAATGAAAGTACTTAGATAATTATTTCATTTAAATATAATTTTATATTATGCTTATCAGAAAGCTATTAAACTAGGTAGGTATTCACTTTCCTCAATTCCATTCCGTTACCTTAATTACTTAATATTTTTTTTATTAATTTTTAAAAATCTTAATTTTTAAAAATATAGAAATCGATAAAACTACGTAATATACCTACGGGGATTATCATTTTATTAATCGGATGGCAGGCATAATAAGCAAAACGGGTTTACTGCAATACAGTTAGCATCATAAAATATTAATCCCAGCCTACCAGGCTTAATATTTTATGATTATGATGCTAAACCTCGTAATTAGGTACCTACCTACCTAGTTAGGGCGTTCTTAGAGACAGAAACCGCGCGCACTATCTTATTAGGTAAGCTGCAAGAATACAAGTGTGGTAAGTAGGTACCTACCTATTATAATTTAAGATGAAAATTTTTAGTAGGTACTTACCAGATTTCTTCACTTCCGATTGTTTTTTTGAAATATTTAAACATAATATCTACTTCAGCAGATCATGATCCTTAGACCCCGATATTATTATGACTATACAGCACAGCACGCATTAGCAAGGCATTAAGTAGTTCAAGCCTTTTTATCATAGATGGCGATACAAATTAAAAGAAATATAATTCTTAACTTAACCGAAAAATAACTAAGCAGGTAAACAAAAATTCCTACTAAATCGCGGAAACTACGATTATTTTAATAAATAGGTACACCTACCTAAATACAACAACGATTTTCTATTCTAGGTCGTAGTTAAATAGGTACTAGCAAAATTTAGACCAGTAACGACATCTGTAAAGAAACAGCTAACTTAATGCATTGTGAAACTACCCTGGAGATACCTACAGGCTAATAATTGCATACCTATGGTGAACAGATAAAAACAGTGTATTATTTACAAACAAATGTTAATAAATAGGTATAAATGTACCTTAGTATATATATAGGTAGTATCCCTCGGAATACTTTTTAATGGGCACTTAATTGAAAGTATAATTAAGTAGGTAAGTAAGTAAGTATTGGTTTAAATTGGTTTGGTCTAAATTGCATTCGTTTACGTTAAGTTCCTCAACCGTGTCTTAAACTTAAACATCTCCGAAGTTAAGACTCCAACCGGCATCACTTTTATTAAGTTAAAATAAGTAAGTAGGTACCTACCTAACGAAATATTCGCGAGTAAGAACAACGCTCGCGAAAAGCGGGCAAAAAATTGCTAACACAGACCACGAGAAATTGGCTTTCAAAGGGAAATAGCGAATGGCACGCCGCGTATCGAGGTCAAACAACGCTACATGGGACCCTATAGTATCTACTTATACACGAGCAGGCGTGATTCAGTTAGGTTAAGTTCAACTGGGATAAAATAAAATCATTTAACTTACGCGCGACGCTCGCATAGTTATCCCGTTAAGATTCGCTTCAACGGCAATGCTGTCACGACCTGTCGAATCCACTCACACAAACACAACCCGCTACGTAGTAAACGTCATAACCAACGTTTACATTGATAATTACACCATTTAACAACGTTCCTGGACTTTGTCGACAGTGTATCACACGCGGCACTACTTCAACTCTCACATTTCACGAGCACAGGGCGCTACGAGTCCTGGAACTGTATAAAAAACCATATTTTTAAGCAAAGACAACCTAATCACCACTCCTTTTCTCTCACGAATTTCTATGATAGCGAACAGCTGCCGTGCGTGGTCGACCAAAACAAAGACTGGTGGTGACATCTAGGTGCAGGTTGGGGTAAACCATGTAGTCGGCTACCCGGTAACACTAATAACGTCGAAGCCTCACAGTGTAGCACATTTCATAGATATGGCAGAGATGGCGCTGAAATGTTGAAAACGAGAAGTTCTCATAAATATTGTATTGATCATTTCATTAAAAAAAAATAGTACGTACATTTCATTTACTTACGCATCAGTTATTTTCCTTACAAATCTGCTACTGAAATGTTCCTCAATCATATAAAAAAAAATTAAATGGTCCCATAACCTGCTGTTGACTTATTATAGGAACTATTGTTAAATTACTGGTTTAAAATACATTGATCAGCAGCTAATTAAAATAAAAAAAGCTCCGCCGTAACAGTGATTTACACTGCCGTGACCAGGATTCGAACCTGGGTTACTACGGCCACAACGTAGGGTCCTAACCACTAGACGATCACGGCTATTGGAGCGAGTAAACATAATGCCGAAATTTGGTATACCTTGCGAACCAATAACTTAACATTGTGTAATTTATGTATACGGCTTTAGCTATACGGCTGTACCTAACTTCGTTATTCATGCAGTGTATGTCCATATTGATGTACATGTATACATTGTTCGCAAGTTAAAATAAAACTAGGGGGGCCATTAATTTATTACGTAAGACGATTTTTGCCAGTTTTTAACCCCCTCCCTCCCCTATGTCAGAAAAATTAAGATTTGGCTGACCCCCTCCCCCCTGTTTTATTTTTTATTAAGTGTAAGAATTTAAAGGAAAACAAGTACACATTTGGTTTGTTTTAATTTTTCTTTTCAATTAAACTAGGCATTTCTCAGGACGTTTGTTTTGTGGTTTGTGGAACTTTACGACCAAGCCTAGAAATTTTATTTTTTACTTTTTATAGGTTTTCTTTATCTTTTGGGTTTTTTTCATTTAAATTTAATGTTATGTCACTTTTTACCAAGCTTTTTACACAGAGTAATAATCAAAGATACCAACGGGCTCCCAGATTCTAGTCCCCCCCCCCCTACATTTTCAATTCAAAATTAACTATCTCAAAAACCATTTAGGTATTTGTCAGTCCTTTACCTCGAAAGCATGAATTCATTGTAGCGATTCGTCAAATCGTATATTTATTGGAGGAGGATTTAATGGAGGAGGTTCTCAATTCGTCGGAATAGATATTTAGTCGCATTACTCGCATTTCACCTCGTTTGTGTAATAAATTTTCGCTTTGTATCCTACTTAGCTAGGCGTCTAGGGTAAAATAAGTACCATAAAATGCCTCTCGTGCCCGTAATTACACCGGCTGTCTTAGGTTACTCACTACCCCGGATCACAACACCGCAAGCACTGCTGCTTAGCGGTAGGATTAGCTAGTAAGCTATGCGAATTTTGAAATATCGTTAATTCCAGGTGATCGCTCGCTAGAAAACCTGCTTTCAAATCGGTTCAACCGTTTAAGAGCTAAGTTGAACGGTGGCACCGGCCACAGACAGACACAAACACACATAGCGGTCAAACTTATAATACTCCTCTTTTTGCGTCGGGCTTAAAAATAGATACCTACTTAATCTGAAAAAAAAAACGAAGTGAAGTGCCGACTAGTAATTTTCACTAGGTTATTAGAGGCTGCTTTCCCATTTAAATTTCATTTTTTAACCCCCGACGAAAAAGAGGGGTGTTATAAGTTTCACATGTGTATCTGTGTATCTGTCTGTGGCATCATAGCTCCCAAACGGGTGGACCGATTTCAATGCGGTTTCTTTTCAATCGAAAGCTAGTTTAATCCAGATGGTACTTAGCTAAGTTTCATTAAAATCGTTTCGTTTTTGAAATATTGAACTTTGAAATGACAATGTCGGGGGTTTTTCAACTTTTCTAAGTTGGTTAAATATTTATTTTGTAGCGAAGACTTCATATTAAAACTACCTACTCATTTTATCGGGCAAACGTTATAGGTTACAGGTTCTATTCATAAGATAATAAATAAGTACTTGGATTTTTCTTGTTATTTTATTCGCATTAAAAAGCTTTTCCGATTGCCTTTCAGTATTTTATTTGCGCATTCAAGACTTCAAATTGCAGTTTATACTCTAGACCGTGTTCGCTCGTTTAGCGATGACCTAGCGTTGCCAGACGTCCCGTATTTCCCGGGCATCATTTTAAACGTCCCGCCGGGACAGACTCTGTCCCGTATTTTAACCTTATCCGCGTCGCGCATGAATCCGACGGCTAGCTGCGCTGCGCGCGCACGAGAGCATGAGCTGTGGGTGAACGAACAGTGTCCGTCCGTCCGTCCGAATGCCTTCGATGTCGACCACTTCTTTTAAAATATAATTACTTATTAGCTAGCAATAAAAACAACGTTTTAAGCAACAAAAATGATTTTCATTTGTCCCGGGGATTTTTTTGCCAAAATGAGCATTTGTCCCTTACAGGATCAAAAAAAAACTGGCAACCCTACGATGATCCCACCCTAACTGGTAGCTCACCGGCAGGGCGTCGAGCTGCAGGCATATAACGCGATGCGCCCCGCCCAGTGCAAGCGCTCTGCTGCTCCCGAGTCGCCCTAAGATCGTGTTTCTATCGGACATACTTTACCTGACTCGCTTTTATGCATCTTTCTGTTCGGGTCACTCGCGTCTTTTTAACTGACTTCGGAAAAAGGAGGTTCTCAATTCGTCGGCGTTTGTTTTATGTATGTTCCCCTATTACTCGAAGACAGCTTTCGTTAATTCTTTTTTTGTTTGAAAGGGTATACTGTCCACATCAGTCGGTCCCATTGTCACCAAGTCAGGATCTGATGATGGGATCCCAGGGAAATCCTCAAATTTTGTAAGCAAGTATCATGTGTTTCATACATTTTCGAAAGCTATTCATTAAACAAAGGGATGTGCAGTCAGCAGCAATACTTGCTAAGCAACCGAAACGCTCACAATTATCTAAGCACGGCTCTATTGTTATAGACATAAGAGCTTGTGCAAATCATTGTGACCGCTTCGGTTGCTTAGCAACTATTACTGCATGACTGTACATTGAAATAAAACATAACAATCATTGCTATCGTTTATTGATTTAAAATACAAAACTTAGTGACATAAAGCTCTATCCTTTTATTGTTACAGTGCCTGGGAACTGACAATCCGATAGGAAATAAACATGGCTCCTCGCATAGCACTCCACATCTCGCTTCAACTCATACTGTCACAGTACAAATAAATAGTATGGGTATATTACATACTCAAGCAAACATCTAGGGCCATTCGCGAGCAAATCAAGTACAGCTAGTCATGTTGGTGTCCGCTTGTCACTCGACCCACAGCTCCAAATGTTCAAGTAGTGGCAGATTTCCACTGTCAATCGAGGTAGAAATAAATATAACATTCTTATAAGGAACAAAATAAAGCTTATAAACATAATCGCCTCACTTACACTAAACAGACAATTAGGTTTGCTACGATGTCAAATAGACGAACACATTATTCAAGAAAAAAAAAATAAAGTCAATTCATGATTGGAAACCTGCCGTACAATTTGTTGCATATTCTTCTATTATGAAAATTAACATACTGTCATACCTATTTCACATATTCATTTCTATCAACCTTATACCTCATGAAGCAGAAAAGTATTGTGGTAAATATTACACTACCTCAATGTTTGTATACGAAACAGCAAGATAGAAATAGGTTCAAATCTACAATGCAAAGGGAAACCAACGACAAATCATACCGAGCATCGCGAAGTGTCAAAACAATGCCAGAAAATACTTTAATGCTTCATGTCTGAAGGAAACGGCTGCACCTTTACACACAAACTTTAAATTAAAATAAACTTTCGAGTGGGAGAGTTATATAAAAAATCGCAGCAACGTACGCAGTACGAAAAAATCTGCATTCAGTTGCATTTCTCGTTTTAGCGGCTTTATTTCAAATGTTCAGTCGATGATTTTAAATATTAACTAAATAAAATTGAACTTAAAATTTCCTAAATCACGTTTACTTCATAAAAAGTCGCTAAACTCGGTCCCGCGGCCCGTCGACCCGCAGCCGCTCCACCATTACTCAATATGTACAAATTATGTTCAATATGCATTACGGACTCGTCAAAACAACCTCGTGTCAACTAAAGCGCGGCGGAGGGCGCCGCGGCCGCGGGTGCTTCGTATAAACTTCCGGCACGTTAAGGCAGTGATTCAGTGTACGCTATACAAAATATCTCCGTTACAAAGTTTCAACCAGTCTGTTGCGATGAGGTTAGTCTATTGTAGATTCAAATCCAAAAAGGTTGAACAAGTCGTAATTCAATTTTTAAATCCTATCTGAAATACCAAAAAAATTATATATGATTCAACATTATCCGTAACCTACAAGTACATTTTGTGTTTTATAGAATTACCTATACACTACACTCTGTTATACTGAATATTCAAATGGGTCAAAAATAAATCAGCTTCGATACAATAGTCTGTATTGTGTCTGTCGTCAACATTTCAAGCACAATTTTAGTTAGGAAAGACATTTACACAACAACTCTGAAATGCGAGGGCGTCGCCCGCGCCGGCGCCGCGGCGCGCAGGCGTCGTGGGTTCCAAATTATTACACATGTCAAATAAACTAATTCAGCATTGTTTACAAAAAAAGTCTTGGCCCTTTATATTTCAGTCATCAGTTGCCGACACTTTAAAAATATAAAGCTTGCGATAATTAAAATCGAATGAAAGCCTAACTAGATCGTAACTAAACTATAGATTAACCAGTTTAAATTGCAGTCTGTATCCATTAGTCGGTTTCCTAAATTTTATATACAATATTTATTTTCTACCATATTGCGTTCATGATATGCATTGCGTAACAATAAAAAAACCTAGCTTTCATGCCGTTTGATGCATCTGTTCTTGGTGGCGGCGATCGCGCTCGATCTTCGTGAACATTCTCTAAGTACTGTTCGAATGAAGCAATTACAAATAATACATGTTACAAAGTAACGGGTCACAATTATATCTTTTTTTACAATCATCAGACTTATTGCGTTAAATAAAAATATATAATTATAAATATGGATTCAGTCCCAAGCGGTCGCGCGGGGCCCGCGTTCGTCACATGCGTTCAGTCCCGAGCGGCTCGTTCGTCACTCGCGCACTGCGCGGCGCGCGGGCCGAGCACTGTCCGCGCGGCGCGTCACTGTCCGCGGGCGGCACACACAGCCTTCGCCATCGGCGCGCGCGTCACTTCGTGCGTCCGGGTGAATTATCCTAGTACAAAATCACTGAGTGTTATTGTTGTCGCCGCGCGCGCCGCTAGTGGATGGCCACGGGGCTGTGCTGCAGCGTGCAGACGGGTAGCAGCTCGTCCTCGCGTCGGCCCTCCACCTCCATGCGCTCCGCGCCGCCCCATATTCGGGCGCCTCCCACTGCGCACAATACATTCACGTTATGCCTATTGGACATTCACAACACGCATTACAGTGTCATTCTATGGAACTTGCTAACGGTAAACAAACCGTCATACTGAATTTGTCTCTGAATGATGTATTTAATATGGCGATTTGTTTACATAGTTAGCAAGTTCTGACACTTTAGAGTGGAACGACTACACTCCAGACACTCGTTAACCTTTCCAACACCGCCGTCAGTGTCTAACCGCGATTGGAATGGGATTCACATCACAAGTCGTTTCTGAATGAGTACATGAAACGACATTGTCAATGGTAGAGTTTTAAAACTAGGGCAAAACTTTAAACATTAAATTATATTAATTGCATAAAATACAACTGCTATAGTTACTTTTACAAATAGCATCGAATAGAGAGTTCAAATATGCAGTGATCTTTATGTATCTGCCACTTAAAATATGAACATTATCATTGATTGACTAATGAGTACATTATATCAATGAAAACGTTATGAATAATTTACAAATACTGTCGTACTAAAGATACCTTCGGATCCCATTCTCATTGCGGTCGAGTAACACCGGCATGAGAGTAAGAGCCAGTACTGATTCACCTCTATGATTGTAGGCGGGGGAAAAACGGCTTCAAATCTCTTAGCGCAAAATTAAAGCTAATTTTAATCGTAGGCAGTTCTTGCGTTGTCTAAACCCACGGGTGCGTCAGTAGTGGGCATTGAAAAGGTTAACAGCTGTCTCTCACTACTTTTGCTTTCAAGTCAGGATTCATGGGTTACAGTGTGTAGACTTGTAAGCAGAATTAGCCAAACTGATCGTCCAAGTAACATGGTATACCGTCCTATTCAGTACTGAATTTTCTTGCACTTCTACTTCAAGCCAAATGCAAGCAATGTTCACTATTTGTAGGACAGAACGCGAATCATGCTAGTTTTTAAAGCAAGTTTATACAAATTTTCTTGTAGAACTACATTTCTCATTCAGGCTCAAAAACGGACCGCTACTTGGCCCAAATGATCGGATCACGTTAAACTTCAAAGTAAGTATTGTTACTGACAGAGCTAGACGGACCATGTGACTTTAGCAAATATTTGGATAAAAACTAAAGGGCTTAAAGCATTGCATTAAAATTTTCCTCGCTTTGGATTAATATTTAATTTTCAGGACAATTTTCGCTACATAGTAGTACAGCTAAGCCCGGTTTCAACTAAGAAATAAATTTGTGCAAAACTCTATTACAACTCCTATTATTTCCTAGGTTTTTGGGTTGAACTAATTTTGAATTAAATAGTATTTTTCTGGTGACATTTTCGCTTTAGCTAGTCCGTGAACACTTAAACCAAACTCTTTTAAAATATTATTAAAATTTGTTCATTCATTTCCAATTTGAGCGTTCACAGATCAAAATAGTGTGAAATGAAAACAATACTATTTTGAGAATGAGTTTTAAAACCAAATCTGCTTGGGGTGGTCTTAATAAAGTCCCTGATCTAAAACCCACTGAATGGTAGAATGATGCCAAAATAATGAAGCAATTACAATGCTTAGATAAAAATCTTAGAAACTTTTTACCTCTTGCTTCTGTTTTAGAACTCAACCTCGTGTAATGTATACTTAAATCAATCTATCTATCTAAGGGATATTTGAGAACCTTAGTTGAATGAAACAGCAATTGTGAATCTGACTATGGAGTATAGAAGTTAAAAACTCAAGGGATCGAAGGTACAAGTCGCAGTGCGTAAATTAATGAAAATTTAAATAAATCTCATACCAATAAAACAATAATAAGTGATACTTTTGCTCAGTAATGAAATGAAATGACATCCTCAATTCTATGCCATGAAATATGACCAAAGAAGCTAAAAAAAAAAAGGGAAATCAGTCAACACATAAGGTATTGCCAAGAAATCACAACAATGATACAGGATGTTAATGTTATCAACATAACAAAAGTATCACTGACTATTCTCACAGCACAACCAAACAAACCTATTCGCCAGCGACTTATACCTCAACAAAAACAAAGCAATATAAACCAAAAGAATCAAGTTTGCTTCGCACTAGCTGCTAGCAAAGTTGATTCACGAAGCCATGCGTCTATCCCATGCTGAGCGGTCGGACGGGGTTGGTAGGGTAGGGTAGGGTGGGAGAGGGTAGTAGATGCATTCTTTTATGAATAGTCAGACCTGGCTCTAGGCACTGCGCGGCTAGTGGCGAGAGATGCCGCCGGCCCGCTCTAGTCATCGCGGGTCCGAGCTATCTGCCATCGGAACATCGACAATCGACATTATTTACAACAGTAGGGGGCAGCAGAAGAACGTTCTGGCCGCTTTCGTTCGTGTCCACGGTTTGAGGTGTGCAAAAAGTCTCTGATAGATGCGCTTGCTACAGCTTTACTTAATTTCCTAGCATTAGCATCGAACTTCCATCGTACAATCATCGGTTGGTCTACATTTGGTATTGGCCACAATTACTGTTGAACACTTACATAAACGCTATAGTCGCCTACAATATTGTGTAAAGATACACCAGTTGCAACTTCTGTCAGAACCAGAAATCACCGTGTCCCGGGCAGATTTTGGTGTACAAAAAGGATTTCAAATATCGTGAACACAGACGAGAGCTAGCCGACGAAACTACCATCGTTTAGTCAAAAATATGTTATTAATTGGCCTTTAATCGATGGAGGAAAATGCATGCAGTAAGGTTATCGATTATTCTTCTTTTTTGATAGCAAGTTGCTCGTTTGACCCCAGAATGTTAGTAGGGTTTGTTACCATAGCCAACACCGGGGTTTCGGAAAAACATGTTTGTAATTTTTAGAAAAACACATTTCCCATCTGATGTTTTGATAGAAATTATTTGCCACTCTTTTATGCAATGGAACATCGCAGTTAGTCCATGATGAGATGATAAAAGCACTGATGTGTTAGCGGAATACGACACAAGCTTGAGATGAACGATGTTACTTTAAAATGTACCTAATTAAACATTTAATGAAACACGTATTGTATTCTTCAAAGTCACATATTCCTTTAGTAAAACAATAACAAACTTTACTCCACAGGGCGCATTTACGATACCATTCACAGTTCTATTATAAGTTAGCAATCGGAGAAATGCCAAATACCGATATACACACACATTCTAATCAATCAAATTACGATACGCAGACACTTGAGACCAGTGTATGACACAAATGACTGCCAATGGTATCGTCCAGTGCGCCACCAGCCCGCGTTCTACGTGTGGGATACACTAACCGTGCTGGTGATGCGACTGCGCCTGCTGCGTGTTCGTGGACTCGTCCGCTGTACGCTTGAAGAAGTTGTGTTGTAGCGCGTAATACGGCGTTACGCGTTGCTTGGGATCGTACTCTAACATACGGAGAATTAGGTCCTGGAAAGATTTTATTACGGATTATAATGATGCTGTATCGTACAGAAAATACTAAACTAAATCAAGATTGTTATTTGGCAAAAGTGGGCGACAATCCTCGCACCGCCATATGAGAATAAGTACTATAAGATCCTCATAATTCTTCACCAAAGTTTCCCACACACCTGGCACAACCCACGCTTTTATTGCCTTGCCTGCCACCCACCAAATTGTGTGCCCCAAAAACTATCAGTTTACTTGATTATCTTTCTTGCTTCAGCAGACTATACCCTTTTCCTTTAGAGGATTATTTTACGTTGTTTTGTCTAATATTTTTTTTTGAAGGCGGTTTTACTTTTTTGTTAAAAGATTTTTATTTCACAATTTTACGTTGATTTAACATTTTCAGAATTATCCTCCAACTCCTATCCGTTAAGGAGTTGTATCTTCCATCATCAGCTCATCAACATAAGATGATGACTACCGGACGCAAATACTTGAATAGCCTTAGAAAATATATGAAACACATGATACATGCCTATAAAATTTGAGGGTTGCCCTCGATTTCCCTGAGATCCCATCATCAGATCATGACTTGGTGACAGTGGGACCACCTCAGGAGTATACTCTTTCGAATAATGATTTAACATTTTCAGAATTAACCTCCAACTCCTAACCGCTAAAGAGTTGTACCTTCCATCATCAGCTCATCATCATGAGATGATGACTACCAGACGCAAATACTTGAATAACCTTAGAAAATATATGAAACACATAGTACATGCCTGTAAAATTTGAGGGTTGCCCTCGATTTCCCTGGGATCCCATCATCAGATCATGACTTGGTGACAATGGGACCACCTCAGGAGTATACCATTTCAAATAAAAAAAAAAAAATTGAAAATCGGTCTACAATTGACGGAGTATCGATGTACATACATAAAAAAAAAATACATACAGTGGAACGTAGAACCTCCTCCTTTTTTTGAAGTCGGTTAAAAAGGCATTCGAGGTGCATTTCAATTCGACCACCCACCAGATGGGCCGACGACTTGGTTAAGGCCGGCCACTACTCGATCCAGAAGACCTATGGAATCTATCTACGTGGAATCAAAGAATATAACGCAACAAGAAACGACACTGACACATGTGTGCAGTAAACGACCTCGCGGCTGTGTGCGTGTCGGGACGCGAGCGGGGGTGAGCACGGGGTGTGGAAAGGCGGACCGCGGGTCGCCACGGCACGGCAGCGACGCGCCTGTGGTAGAATCTAGATGGCGGCTCACAAGTAACAACTGACCTTAAACTTAAGATAGTCTGAGACGGAGTGTCCGGGCTCGCCGCGCCGCCGCGCCGCCGGCCCGCCGCCCTCCACGCCCAGTATGTCGTGCAGCCGCCGCGTGCCCGGCGACCGGTATTTCCTGTAACCACTGCATACATTACTATTGGGGATCGACCCTAGGGGACGAAGAGACCAGTTCCAGAACAGTATTTTTTCTTCAGCCCATTAATATAAACATCAGGATATGCCCTTTGGAACGTTTTGAAATAGGAACGGTGTTGCCGAGGCCGACGGCATGAGCGGTGCGCGCGGATGTTGGCGCCAGTGCGGACGCGTTCGCGGCTCATATCAGTGCGAGACTACTTGCAGTCTCACAAAATTGGCAATAAACACGGAGTACCGAAGGGTCCGTCAATGCTTCTAAAGCTATGAAGGATGGAACTTTTTGTTTAGTGTATTCACTACCGGCTCAGAGGCGCGACACATATCAGGCATCACTAACGGACATGTATGTTCCGACGCCTACGAACATGGAACATTTCTCATGAAAACACATAAATGCGTTGGCAGCACTGAACGCGTTAACTGTACAGTTGAGACAGAGCAACCATTAACCGATGTTTAGCAAATAGCCGTTCCCACAACCCGTAAGGTAAGGCATATTGCTGCCATTGCCTTCTGTGCATACCAACTCTAACGAAGTCCTAACTATTTGGTATAAAAAAAAATACATCAAATAGATTTTGAGATAAAAACTTACCTCCCATCCTTGCCGTTGACTTTCTTTAAGACGTACCCGCCGCCCTCCGACGCCGGTAATTTGTCAAAGAACTTTCTCGTTTTGTGGGCCTGGAAACATTCCAACAAACATAGTTAAATAAGCCATACTAGCAAAAAAATCTTATAACAACTAGAGAATGAACTTCAATACAAAAAGAGTCCATAGTTCGTCAGCAGATGCAACTATACATGTCACTATATAAACCAGTTCATGTCTCTGATTGTAAAAAAGAACCTCAACTATGGAGAGAGTTGCTTTCATTTCTCATTTATGGCTAAGCATCAGCCTATTTCAGGCGGTATTTAGTCTGTGGTCTACTTGTGAAGCCTGCTCCCACTTACCTGGTCTAACAAGTGGTCAGGCGGCATGCCCAGCACCTCGACGATCTTGTTCATCTGGTCGATCTCGTTGGCGCCGCTGAATAGGGGCTCGCCTGTATGCATCTCGACCAGGATGCAGCCAAGCGACCACATGTCTATCGCGAGGTCGTACGGCACGCCCAGCAGAACCTCCGGCGACCGGTAGAACCTTGACTGGATGTATTGGTATATCTGGAAGGTAACAACGGAACATAGTAACATAGTGGCCCGGTGGTTTGACCTATGGCCTCTCAAGCGGAGGGT
The DNA here is from genome assembly GCA_963691665.1 of Clepsis dumicolana. Classification (NCBI taxonomy): domain Eukaryota; kingdom Metazoa; phylum Arthropoda; class Insecta; order Lepidoptera; family Tortricidae; genus Clepsis; species Clepsis dumicolana. The sequence goes on along the minus strand of OY829520.1, from coordinate 10,721,937 downwards.
CGTGGGCTTCCAGACTCGCACCTCTGAGGTTTTCATTTTTTTGTGCAAAATTAGGTACATTTATTATGAGCTTTTCGGTGAGGAAACTTGCACACTCACAAGATATCCTTTCTAATCGATATCCAACTCGTTATGGTGTATGTAACTAATTTATCCTTTGTTGATGTTGTAACAATTTTGAATTACATAATACCTAATGTCATCAACACTGTAAGTACACAGTTCTTACAAAAAAACGCTTCTTATTCTTACTCCTAATTTCTAATCAAACTGGTGAAGTGAATAGCGGCTAGTTTAATCTAATTTATAGTCATCGATAAACAGCACACACGTTATCGTGGATACATAATTCAGGTACGGATGCAGTATGAATCTTAGCTCTCAGCTAATGTTACGTACCGTTACGCGACTTTCACCTATAAAACATGTATAAACGTCACTATAAATGCGCCAATCTGTTTTATCGCAAAAGCAACTAATAACCTCCTTCGGCATGCAGTACACGCAATATTAAAATGTACAATATGAGACGCAGTAAGCGATAACCCTCGCCCCGAGCTCTGAATCACACGGCCCCGTTGTGATTTATCTGGGCAATTAGCGTTTACTAGGAATATCCTATAAATCGGCATTCATATTATCGATGCAATGGTACACGGTGGGCGACGAAAGCAGATGCAATAGTACTCTTTATTATCATCGCGTTAGGATTCTGTTAGCCACTTATATATTGTGACGCAGTTAACAGATGTGGGTGTACAGCTGAGTGCTAGATATCAAAGTTCATTTTCAGGGGAACGCGTAGGCTGAAGATTGGGGTTGTTTTTTGTCTTCTAACCCCACACAAACCAGCTCATCATTGTTAAAATACAGCGTAATAACGTGATCTATTGTGAATTAGCAATATTAGCATTACACTTACCCTTTGGCCTAGTTGACACGAACTTCCGAAGTCTACTATCTTAATGGCTGACCTTTTCGGGTTGCATAATAGTATATTTTCGGGCTTAAGATCACAGTGAATTATATTTAGTTCTGAAACAGAAAAAATAATGATATTAGAAAGATGAATAATTTACAACCTGGCTATCGGCAGCGTGAGAAGGCAGTATTTGATATTCCACCACTGGCTTGATATTAATCGTAAAGCCCCAGATCGCTCATTAATTTTGAATTGATTAATTGATATCTAGACAGTGTTTTGCGCTAGGATAAAGCAATAACACCACAGATCAAAACAATAACTTGACCTGTTTATCGGGTTGAACTGAATCATGCAGTTCATTCATGTTTGATCTTCATTTGTTTGCAAATACATGAAAATGGTGTCACTTGAACCCTTGGCGGTTTGAGCGAGCAAGTACTTATCCGCTGTTAAAACTTATGATGATCCCCGGACTAAAACCAGCAACAACAAGCAGACCAAAATATAGCAAAGAGAAAGGAAGCCTACAGTGGATTCCTTTACACATTTTCAGACAGTAGTAGTCACAGAACTATATCGGGATAGAAGGAAATAATTCATGGATTTGTATGGTAACAGAGCATGTAACATTGTGTGTAGGTATTTTGACGTCACGAGTGTTTCCTTAGGGGGGGAATACCTCGATTAACATCACCAACTCTTGTGGTGGTGTTTGAACAGTTATAATTGTTGAGCAACAAGACAATTTGTTTTTAAAAACTGAAATCGCACGCGGAAAGCGATCGGGAGCTGGGACTCATGAGGTTCTCACTGCTCAGCCCTTGTTTCCGGCACCCGAGGTACGCTACGTACTGTAGAGATAGGTTGCATATTATGCAAATCCGGCAGGATAGCCTGATCTATCTCGTTTTGAATTAATGGTTTCAGAATAAAGCAACAGTCTTTGCTTTCGGAGGCAGATCAGTCGGGTAGGGTCCTTGATAGCAAGAACACTATAATAGTTTTAAGCCAGTCTTTCAGTTGAGAAATATGTATAGCCCAGTCTCGATACAAGTGTGTTTCCATTCATTACTAATTACTTAAGCAGGGCATCAGTTATCTCGCACTTAGGCCACGACCCGTTCCTCTACAGTGCGAACCTCCTGGGCTACTCACCACAGTACACTTTCTCTCTTCTGTCTATCCCGATACCTATAGTTCTGTGGTAGTAGTCGTAGTAGATCTCAGCACCCTCAATCTATTATGTCTATCCAATGCTTTCTGAGCCAAAACCAAGCTACCCCTGCTTGAAACTGACCGCTTCTCATAGAGACATTTAGTACTCACCAGGTTGACTAAGGAAGAGTAGCGCGGTGCACAGCTGCTGCGCAAATTTCCGCGTGAGGTTGAGCGAGACGCCGCGGAAGTTGGTGTTCCGCAGCAGATCGTACAGGTTGTACGAGAGCAGCTCGAACACTAGGCACAGGTGGTTCCGCCACATGAAGTGACGTTTCAGTTTCACTGGAAACAACAGAAGAATCCGTTTAATAGGGTCGATGACTGAAGTAGAAATAAAACATTTCACATATTCACATAATCAAGCCATAAAAAACCCATGACACACTTGTTAAGTACTGCAATTAAGACGATTTTTAATTAGAAAAAAAAACTAATAAAATGAGGCAGTTTGATCACTGAAAATTATGACGTTATAGTTCTGTAATAGAAGATAAAGCTGCAAAGTCTTCCGCTAGAGGCACCACCAGCAGAAGTACTTAATAGTAGATTCATAAACAAGGGTCGTAAGTAATCCATTACACCTGATATATTTAGGGGCACGAGAGAGCTAAGCGAGCAAGGGCGCTTATAGTTCGAGGGTGTAATTGATTAAGACTTTTCATCATAAATGCGAGAAAATAAAAAATAACATATTTCCTTTCAAATTGGAGGTAATAATAAGCTTTTTATGACTGCCTTCGCCTCTAGTTCCAGAATTTATAGATACATTAAATAAGCTCAAGAAGAACCTTAATCAGAAATTTACCACTTGCACACAAAATGTGCGCCTACTAGTTCCCTAGAGCCCATTCAAGAGTTTGTGTGGACTATAAAAAGCCTTTCCATCAAACGGTCCGTTTGCCTGTTTAACTCAACAACGTGTTGTGCGATTTTAATATTATTATCATATTTGTTGGTTACTTCAAACATCGTACCTAATTAATAACTAGCAAACGCAGACAGACAGTTTAAACAACTGTTTTTCGGCTGGAGGTCACAATTTGGTTTGCATTTAGAATTTTCAAGACTAGTTACACGTTCAAGTAGCAGAATCTTATAAACCATTATAACATTTAAGACATCAGAAACAGATATTAGGGCCCCGAGTAGTTTAAAATTTAAGTTTATAAATACATTTAGGTGTTCTTGGTAGGCAGACTTTTTATAAACCTTGAGTTCCCCAGTAGGTACTACGTATTTGATAGCAGTTCCCACAACAGCTGATACAATAACAAATCAGTTGAACCATGAACCCAGATATTTACATAGTCAGTAACAAAAAAAAATTTTATGTCAATAATTGGGTGATAAAAAAGTACGGAGGAAAATCTTTAAGATTGTAGTTACATATAAGGTTTAAGTATGAAAGAATATATTTTATCTTGCTTTCGATGAACTTTAAATAAATTACCTTTGAAAACTTACCTATATAATACTTATTTTCAGCGTCAGCTCTGTTCATCATTTCTAGTAACTTGACTTCTATTTGTGCCTGGTTTAGGAAGGGTTTCTTATTCTTAATTATTTTAATCGCTACTTGACACTGCTCCTCGTGATCATACGCTTTCACAACCTGAAATAGAGATAAAAAGGAAATGAATACAAGGAAAATATCAAATAACAAAAAATTGCAAGCTTGACTAAACCATTGGCAGATAATTGAATCATCACATTCCAGAGTATTGGTCGTACAACAGAGATTTGACAGTTAATAAAAATATATTAGAAGATTGAAAAAAGTCAACAATAAAAGTATATTTACGGGCCAGAATAGCGGCGACTCTTTCGATAAGAGCGTAGCTAATGTATATGAAAAGAGTAGAAGAGTACCTTAAGTGTAACAGGAAGATTTAGGGAATGGCTTAAATGCTTCCATCAATAAAAAAAATCGACAAACTGAGAACCTCCTCGTTTTTTGAAGTCGGTTAAGAATGAAAGAACCTCACCTGTCCAAAAGATCCCTTGCCGATGGGCGATGAGATCTCATACCGGTCGAGGAATTTCTCGCCCTGCTTGATGATATAATCGTGGTTGTCATCGTCATATCCATCATTGTATAGTTTCCTCTCCTTCTTGTGCGAACCGTCTTCGCCCAGGTACTGTTGCGCTCTCCGCTTCTTCTTAGCGTAGTATACCTGTGGACAATGAGGATAATATAAGTAATTTGAATGCATCATTAATGAACCAGGGTAATGGTAGTGTAACAGTGTTTTAAGTGACCCCTTGGTAAACCTTAGATAACATCTATGGAATCACCGGCTAACGCAAAAACCATTGTTAGCTCTTAATCTGGGCAGTACTAGAATTGTCCAAGCTTTTAAAGAAAAAGGGACAAAAGGAACGACGAAAAAATCCACCGTTGACAGTGCCGCTAACCTGCATAAAAGACGTTTCTAAATGAACAATGAATAATTAGATGAAATCGAAGTGTTGTTATTATAGATGTCGAAATGGACTTTTGTGGGCTTTATTTATTATGACAGGTGTTGGTGTTGAGATTTATGTTTTTGGCTTGTCAAATGTCTGATGGAGAATCAAGGCTTTGTCTTACCAATTTTGTGTTTGATTAATTGATTTTTAGTTTCAAGCTTAGCGGTATTACAACGCTGGTGACATTTGATCCTGGAGGGACACAAGAGGGTCACGCCGTGTACTCCATTACAATAAAAAGTCATGATACGCGTTATAGGAAATTCGGAGTAGGTGAGAGCGAGAATTCGGCTGACGGACGTTGACCCAAATACGCGCTTGACATTGATCGACGACGCGTCGCGATATGCTTATATAATGATTCAACATTCGTACCGCAACGCATGGATTCAGGTCTACGAAGTTCATTGCTATAGATACTATTGATATAAACAGATAGATCCGATTTGTGGCACTCTGTTATTCTTGAAGCTTTAATATTCTATGACCTCTACGTTCATATCAGCTCCAAATATTCAAAACTTTACAAATTCTAGAAGTAACTTAAGAGCTACCCTTTACGTAAATCGTCCTTGTCAATTTATTACGTCACATAATGACGTACCGTCGCGTCACATGACCTATAATATCTGGCATTCACAATCAGCCATTACATAACATGACAATAATTTATTGGCAATTGCATAGCATTCACGGCGTGGCGGTGCGGAAGTGTCGCATATCGACGCGGCCAAACGATAACCCAAATTTGTGACTGCGACCTACATATTACAGTGAATTTTACAGGCGGCCGAGCCGGCCCGCAGCCGGCTGCCGGCGAGGCTTCGTTACATAGCTGCACACCTCGCCGCCCTACCCGGCTGTCTGTTTGTTCGCGCCGGTGCTGAGCCACTCGCGCGGACATGCCACGCGACAGATATCCAATTCGGGTAATGCTATACGGTGTGAAAAGCATGGCGACTTCGTTGGCTTCTTTGACATTCAGTCGCGCCGTGTAGAATTTCATGAGAAACACTTTCGGAAGAGATACAATTTCGGCGTACAGTGGCAGCGAGTGAAGGGGTCGGAGGGGCTTTTGGTGGTGTGTCGCGGGGTGCGGAGGGATCATTTGTCATATTAGAGAAGCGTCGCCGGACTCGGAGACAAATCATCGCGGTTGCGAGTGGTGAGTGGAGAGCCAGGCCAGTGACCGCGGCACGTGGCCGCGAGATGAGCGCGTCGGGCCGGGGAGAGACGGCGCGCGGCGGCTGTCATTGATTTTCCCCGTTTTCCCCCTACCCCGAGCCTGTGCCCCTCCCCTTCGCGTCTCACCCACTTCCAGCGCCCGATAACGAGGTTAACGGGCGACGTGAGCGTCTCCTAAACTTTAATTATACCCGTACACCCGTCGTGCATGTTTAACCCGGCCTCTATTCAACGTTTTGTTTGCAGCGCACCTGATAGCGGGACGTGATCCACTATTTCGGTCGAACAGTTAACTATCTAATGAACGAAGCCGGAGATGGAAACATGGAGCACACAACTCGCACGGCTGCAACTTGCGTCGGGACGCCTCCGACCTAGCTTAAATCGAATCTACTAACTCTAAGTAACGACGACTCAACTCATATGAGAGTGAGTTAACTGCGTGCGTGCATTTATTGCAGTATTATACACTTACTTCTTTTTGATGCCTAGTAATATTAGCTGAATAAACGACACGTCTCGCGTCGTTTGCAAGAATGAGCTGCGAGCTATCAAACACAACATAGTTTAAATGATTAAAGTGTCGGTATAAAATAAAATATGGTACTTTTGACAAACGACCCGTGTCGCGGGGAGTTATTCATTGTAAACAAATAGGCGGAGACTGAAATAAAACATGGGAACGGCACGCTTCGGAGTGAACTAGTTTCAGTCAGGAATGCGTGGGCGTTGGGGCCTGTTCCGAGATAATTGCAAATCGCCTCTTATACTACACGAAGCCAACAAATAGAGAAACATCCCACGCTGAATCTGCTGCCTACACATAACTTTATAGCTCACTGTAGGATCTAAGAAAATACGATCGAAAAGGAAATAAATATTCATAACGAAATAAGTTTGTCGATTTAATCCTAATCATCAATTATCATCTCATAATGAAGGTTTTGGATTTGGTTTACCAAAGAGGGCTATTCAGGCATTAAAAATAAACAGCGTCGGCAAACAACAATGGTTGCTTGCGTTTTGGGGAAAAAAGTGGCCAATTCCAAAATATTGGCGGCTCGCGGACAGAAACAAACGTTGACATACACTTATGTATGTTTGTTGATTATGTCATCTGTCTCTTATTCACAGCGCGCCATTTTCTCGTAGTTGACCTATAACTACACTCACAAAATACACTCACACTGAAGGTAACTGACGAGTGAGTACAGTGGGCCACATGCTAAGTGAAATATTCCGGGGCCGCGTCACCGGCTGACGAGCGCCAGCGTCCTCACCGCGGGCGAATAGTTTCCTTCAGGAATTATGCCACAGGAAGCGACACGCTTATTTATATACATTTTGATACACGCCAGAGCACTTAACGACCTAATTTTAAACACAACACACAGATATTTTATTTTTATGGGCGACTGGGTGGTTTTCTAATTACTGTCAGTTAATCCTTGGATAACTTCACCCAGTGAGGACCTATGGTCCGTCCTCAGATCTTCGTCAGTGGTACTACACATTTAGAATCCATTTGTAGCACAAAATACTTTTACTTTTTCAATAACAAGTTAGTTATCTACCAAACTGAATACATAGGTAATAACAGTAGGTATAAACAATACGAATGCGTACGAAACAAACCATGTGCCTTGTGCCTGCTTAACAAATCAAAACAGGAAACTGTTTCCACCGCGGTGTTTCCAGCGGCGCACGAGTTCCCTGGTATTCTCCATTCGTTTATTCAATTATGGACGCGCACCATCGAGACGTGAGCGGCCCGGCCCGTTGCGTATCTTAATTACTTTCGTAGCTAATTCGCTTCCTGTGACACGCTGCAATTCGCGGGTAACTACACCGCGCCGGTTGATAGGTTGATACACGAAACATCGCGTCGGCATAAGCAGGTACGCGATTAGTTGAATGACCTTTAGACGGCTATTTATATTCAGAATACGTCTGATTGGGTGTTGTTTGTTTGTATTGGATTTTTAACCTCGCCGAATGGCGGTTTTGGATTCGAAAAGACTTTTAAACATTCGATACAGTATTGCGCGTTTAAACGGAGACCGTCTATTATATTGGCATTAGTTTATTTAGATTGGATTTGTCTAGACGGAGCAGTCAGCCACTTTTAAACGAGGTTGCCTCGACGTAACTGCAATCTTTCTAGCACATCTAGCCGTCTGTCTCATTACTCCTGGAGATTGACAGATGCCTTGTAGTTGATGCCGCAGCCATAATTCTTTTCGTGAAACGTCTGCCTATTATCTTTGAAAGTGGCTGATGAGAATTTTAATAGATGCCTGACATGAGATTATGCATCGTCCAAGTTATTTTATTACATAGGTTACGTTATTACTTATTACACTATCGATTTTCTTAGAAGCGCCACAATAAAATAAGAAATCAACATTGCAATACAATACTTAGTTAAAAATGCTTTATGCTACACAAACTTCTCGAAGGGTTGATTAGAAAGCAGAAAGCAAAGATACAATTGGAAACCAAAATAAACAACCAACAGGCGAAACGGATGCAGTCAAAACGGGAGGTGGAAAACACGATGTTGAAGTTAAAGAGTGCAAAAGCGTTTTTTAAAGTTAATTATGTCTAGCAAGCGCAGTTTGTCAGGGAGGCGTCTATGGTAGGTTGTTGCAGAAGACGGAGGGACGAGGCACACAGAGCAATCCCCTGCACATAACCGTGTCCGTATTTACAGGGATGACGTCACAGTGACATCATCTGATAGCGTTCGATGCCGTGCAGCAAACACAAGGAAGAATGTACGCAGATACGATTTTTGTTACAAGATTATTTAATGCAATTTAGAGGACTGACTTGCTTCGAAACAAATGGCTTCCGACCGCTGTGAATTGCATTGAGTGCAAAACACGTGCAGCGATAGTTTGGTTAGCAAATGAGCGAGTTCATCGCTATTCTCATTAATTATCCATGGTCTAGCCGACGACGGCGCGGCGCTAGGCGGCGGGCGCGCGGCCTGCATCGCGCCTCGCAACGCATCGCAACGTCGCGGGGCGTCAATTAAAGCAGTAACTGCGCAACTTTACATCATTAAAAGCGTAAAAAGACATTTATTGCGAGAAAATTTGTGCAATCAATTAGGAGTTTTAACGGGGTGCAGGGGGTAGTGTGATGGTGTGAGAGAGATGGGGGTGTGGATGCGTGCGATGCAGCGGCGACGGCGGGTGTCGGGGGGTGGCAGCGCGCGCATCTGTGTGCATTCGGCATATTTACCCCGATAGTGGGCGGGCGAGTTCAGTGACCCGACCCAATGCAAGGCCCGCGTACGTAGGCCGCCGCGACGCACACGCCGGCGCGCACGTTTCATTACTGCCACCGCACCGCACAACCATGCAAAAAGCTAACACTGCGTCAAGTGGCCACGCACGCTTTTTTAATCATCTCACGGATTCCACATGCATCTCTGTATCTATACTGCTTCAGACGATCGTTTCGTAGCCTCTCCGTTTTAATTACCCATACGCACTAGCAAGCAACGCTATAAATGAACTTGTAGGACGTTCTATACTTTGATACATTATGAAGGATTAGAGAACTGTTTTTCTTTTAGTAAGAACCATTCGGTTGTACGAAGGATCACAGTTAGTACGAAACCAGCGTTAATTTGGATGCAACTACCTCTGGAATTTTAGGGGATATCAATCAAGCCAGCTCTGTCAACGAATGGTGCTTTGTTTTTTATGATAGGTACTTCCTGTCCTTGGTGTAGACTAGATGCAAGCAAGACGCACGGACCAGCCTGACGGGCCAAATCGATCCCGTGTTTATTTTCGACTACCGCGCTAGATAACTCATTGAATAATATATAAACATACCAAAACCACTGTATAATCTATAACGCAGCGACAGGCGAAGATTAACTCCTGCCAAGCAAGATAAGCAGTATAAATACTGCTCTTCGCATAGCAATTCAAAACGGCCCGAAATAAACACGTTCGCGTACAAAACGTCATAATTATAGCCTAGCATTCATAAAACCCATGGATAGCGTAGACAGATACACACACGGCTGTAGACCATAAAGTAAGGTATACATACGTACATCGTTTTATGCAAAATCACCCTTGCAGTAGGCGAATGCATTGCAATGCCATAACCTACCGCAAGCGCTCCCCTAGTTGGGGCAGCGCAGCGGCGGGCAGACGCATTTGACGGCTACTTCCATAATAACTAAGATACTGGCTGTGTTATTCATTAGCGGTGCGCTGATGTGATGCGTCGGGGTGTTACGATAATACTCTGTTTACATATTTATCCAATAAACACCTCGTTCCATGAAGTTTTATCGAAGTGTTCAATGCATTTAACCATAGCTATTTAACGTTTTAATTACTCTTGAGTTTTGATGAATCTTATCTTATTAGTTTGAGACAGCTAAAATCTTACCCAATATAGTGTCGAATCAGTCAGAGGAATGGAAGATGATAAATAGTTTTTGAACTTCGCCGTCTGAGTTTTAAGATTTGATGCTAAATGACAGATATTATTCTCATTTTTTGTTCTACCATTTTGTTGTACCATGCAAGTGTGTTTTATGTACAGCCTGATTTCTGTTTTCGTGATGCTAATTACTATTAACATAATTTAGACACAATATCTTGAAATCTCAGTTACGCTGGCTCAGTAGGTAATACGAACACTTTAATCCAACTTTTAGCAAAACAAACTTTAAAGCATTGATACAAAGGCTTAAAGGACCGGCTACAACGGTGCGTAAAAGACGTTGACGCACCGTTTACGCAGCAAAATGTTTGTCAAAAACGTAACACTCACGACACGTCACTGTCCTTAAAACTGCAAACCGTTTTTCATACTCCAGACCGTCCGGACTCGGGCACCTACTTTGTAATAATGATAACCCTAAAACCCCATAAAACAACTAGAGATTCTTCACTATAACCGCGTACAGAGAGACAATACTGGCGGGTAAGGGCGTCATAAAAAGCTTAAGCCATAATTATTGGCCTGACCTGTCTCAATAAGTGTTTTGTTATCAGATGGGTCAGTGTACTCCTCTGTTTTTGATACTGGGCGTGAATAGTTTGGATGGGCAGATTGTTTTTACCTTATTACATTATCATGATACTCGGGACCTTATCTTGTTTTTACTTTTTAACGGTTGTTTGAAAGCGTGGGCGGCCGGCGTGGATGAGAGGGATTACAGGCGGGACGAGAGCATTAGACACTTTTAAGTGGACCACTTTGTACAGGTGTTAAGAGCTGAACTTGGTCCTGAATAGTTAGGGTAACGGAGAGTAATGCTACACCGGAGTTTTGGCTGGTGTGTGTTTTTATTTATGGTGTGTATCTTTTCATATTTCAATGCGATTTTGGCGCAAAACTCAAAACTAAAAAGGTTGCTTCATGAAAATTGGCGGCGATTTATCAAACATTTTCACCAGATTAATGTAACACTACGTATTTGTACTTCTTCACGGTGTTTAGGAGTATACGTAGCGAATGGAGATGTAAATACAGTAGGTAAAGTAAGTATTCCGACACATCAGCATCAGTCACGACGCGAATATGAGAGTAGAATATGACATGTGTATCAATTCACGTAAAATATTTAAGATGAGTGCTACTCTCGATATTATAATTAAAATAACCTGCTACATTTTCTGAGTCGTAAATTTTACTCAGTATTTATAGCACTTCATAAAAGAAATTCTATTTTCAGCTCTATCGGTTTCAGCTCTGTCGATACGGGGGAGGTATTGAAAAAGTACCTTGTCGTATAACAACAAGAACATGTCGTATAACAAAAAGAGGTTTTTAACTGTAAGCCTGTTATTATTTTGAATAAATAAATAAATAAATAAATAATAGATTAGTGGAGTGGCGAATTAATGGTAATTTATTCGCGGATGGTGTTAACGATCGTATCACGTCAAACTGAGTAGCTGTCTCTTGAGATTGGGGGTTGTTAAAGTAGTAAAATAAGTAATTATCCGAGACAGTCCGACGCGGGGCTGTCGCACCTCATCAGCACAGTACATTTCTGGCCAGCAGCCTCCGCCATGGCTCCCAGTACGTTACTCCTAATAAACCATTAAAAGTCATACGCGTTTAAAAAGCCCGCCCTCGGCGTGCGCCGGCACTTCAAAGTTTGACCTCGCAATTACTAAAATTGGTTTGATTTACCATTTTAATTGTAACAAAAAGCTTATTTTTTCAGTGGCATGGACGGCGGAGGCGGCATTCCAATCTCGACCGAGTGACTTTCGGCCAAAGGGTCTATTAAGGATCGGCCGTGTTGCGTGCTACGTCTGTCGGGGATCGGAATTTTGAGCTGTGGCGTGGTGTCGTTAAGGCGTAGTTTCTGTCGGAGGTGTTCGGTAGGCGCGAGAGGAGAGCACTCGAGGTTGGATGCTGAGAGCGGGGTGGTGGAGACGGCGGGGGCGGAGGGTGGGATAAAATCGATATCGTCGGGCGGCGCGCGACGTCTTGCGTCCCTTCTCCCCACCCCTCTAATGAATGAGAGCGAACATAGTCATCTCTGCGGACGGCGGCTCCGGCGATACGGCACGCCGCCGTCGCCGAGACTGCTGCGCCCGGCGCGGTGATGCCGGCTTGCCGGCCCAATGTACCCTGCAGGCCGTGATAGCGGACCAGACCGAATCCGCAATCGTATAAGTATTCTACGAGACATTAAAATGTATGAGCTCTTTTTGGGAAAGAAACAACATAGTCTACTTCAATCCTTATAATTTCATAAGACTAAGCCACATAATAAATTTGAGAGGAATAGGACTCGGATATATTGACCCACCGCAGTAGCATAATTAAAGAATACCGTCAAAAATAATGGCATTAGGAAATGCCAGCTTACAATATTAAATTCACTCAAAATAATGAGACCAAATCATGCTGTTGGTGGAATTAATGAGGATAAAAAACGTGGATAAATTATTGCAAATCAGACATAAAAACCGGAAAATTTCACATCAGTTCTCAATTTTAGTAATTTGTGGAGCGACCAGGCAGTCTAAAAGTTAAAACGACTAGAACTGTCAAAGTAAGAACAGATAGTTCCTGCGCTGCGAATGCAAAAAGGCAGTATCTAAAACATCCTTGCGATCACTAAATTAAATTCCGCTAATTCAAGTATCTGTCAACTCCCATCACAGACGACTTAATAGGCAAGATTACTCATAATCAAGTAAACATAAACAGCGTAAGAATAGAAGACGTAGGCGGTTCTATTTCCACATAAAAGCACGCGCAGACGACGTAACAAAATTTCTTAAACGTCACAATTTCAGAGTTCAAGTAGTATATGGCAGTTTACTTAGAGGCCATTACCGTTGGAGCAATTTTTTAGCGCTATCGCGTCTGAATCTGCGAGGAAACGGACGACAGCCTACCCGATGCATGGCGCGATACGCGGCGCCGGGAAGAAATTGAATGCGAGCGGGGACCGGACTTATTTCTGTGCAGTTTATATGACAACTAGTAATACTAGTACTTGAAGATGCCCTTGCTTATCAGCGACACATAAATTTATTGCTTTTATAAAACACTAGCTTACGCCCAGCGGCTTTGCCCCCGTGAAATATTTCAAAATGGGCTAGTTCCCTATCCCGTGGGAATTTAGAAAAATCCCTTCTTAGTACACCTCTAGGATACTCAAGGTATATTTTTGCCAAATTTCAAGTCTCTAGGTCCAGTGGTATAGGCTGTGCGTTGTCTGTCAATCCGACAGACAGACATAATGAAAACGGGATATTGAGCGCGATTACCTTATAGGTTTGATGAGCTCCCGAAATTTAAAACTGTTAATCAGTTAGTCAGTCACGGTACTGTTTTTATAGAAGATAAATAATGAGTCCCATACGCTTCGGTTACCTTCGAAAGCTCGAGCACATCAAGTCTATAAGTAACTTCGCCAGCTAGCTATCTAGACTATTCATATCAATACCCATCCATTCCAGTACTTAACAGACTTAAAACCTACCCTTATTATTATTTCGTGAATACCATTGAATGTAGTTTTCGTTGTCCATTAGTAGGCCTGTTCGTGTTTCGATTGTTAGACGATGTATTTATAACCGACTTCAAAAAAGGAGGAGGTTCCACGTTCCACTGTATGTATTTTTATTCCACCACGATTTTGCGATCTCTACTCTCACACCGGTGCCGCGTCCCGATTATGCCACTCCGTGCTAGTTCCTTTATAGCTAAGAAATATTATTTCGACCGACACAAATGAGTACTTCTTGCACTATTGTTACAAAGTCAGTCTAACAAGAAAACAGCTTTATGAAACAATTGGGTTCGCTGAAAAATGTTTGTGACTGAAACAAAACAATCGCTTCAGTGATAGGTATACTGATAAAATGAGAATCAGAAACTCAATAAGTTAGTGGATATTCTAGGAATGCATCTGGAGATAAGAGACGGAGAACAAGTGGGTCAACGTGCGCAATGCCCAGCCCAAATGTCTACCGGCGCACCGGCACCTATGTAGACAGAACTTGTGTACGTACGTATGTAAACAAACTGCGACAATTTGCTAATAATCCTAGGTTACATGTGCAACGGTCTACACGTGTGTTGACCCAATTTGATAGTTTATCGGCTCGTTCGTCAGGCTTTGGGAATGTTTTCAATTATACTACTATGTATTTAATAGCTCCAAACTACTCTTTAAACGAAACACTAATATACAGTACATACACTTCTAATATTCTTTTTGAAAGATGTACCTTAACAGCGTTATTGTAGAAATGAAATGTTAAAACAAAAGCGCGCCACAAAAGAAATGAAAATGATGTTAAAAACAAGCGAGCGATAAAGATGATTTCTTTGCATCATCTCGCTTCCGCTCATTTCGAAACGGCGTTCCAATGAGTGTCGTAAAACTAATCTGTCCCATAGGCTTATCGGATGTGATAGCCGGAGATGGCCGCGCATCTGGGTACGGGGGACAACGTGACCGGCCTTGCCTCCGAGCCTCTGATAGCCAGCCATCACTAGCCACACGAACGCATCGTGATCATAGCCAACAAACACGTTTCTTTTAACTCAGTACTTAGTTACATAGAGACAGCGATGTTTTTATTGTAAAACTTATGAAACACTATTGTTTAACGCGACACAATAAACTATTTGCAACAAAAGATGTGGATTATTACAATAGGTGACGTCAATACACACCACAATGTTATACTTAAACACTTGCTGACGATATCGATACCGCACAGTTAACTTTTTTATAAGCAGCTATTAAAGCACAAAACATACTAACAGCGCACGTACGACGTCGTTGGATTGGATACACATGTTAAGTAAACAAATATGATAGTAAAAAATAATCCTTCTTCCTTGTTTTCATTTAATTCGTGGTCATATGGAAGACTGGATATTAAAGTAAATTTCAGCATTCCGCTGAGCAGCTGTTGTTTATTTTTATTAGTAGAAATCCAGAAAATAGCAGCAAGCAGTGAAATAAATAGAAGATGTGAAATCCCTAAGCATGAAAGCAGAATCAGTTGCTACCCAGACGTACCATTGTGGCGGCCCGGAGAGCTCGCCACCGGAGCGTGTCGGCCAGAGTCCTGAGTAGGGCGCGAGTGGACCTCTCCCCTTCGCGCACCATCGTCCCGACTTCACGCACGGCTGGTGGGTCAGTGCACTAGTGTTTTACGAGCTCAACAGACTAGACATGCCACTACGACGCTCACCTTGACAGTTTTAAATGCAAGGCTAGAAAGTCGCCGAGGCCGTTCGCAGAACGCTTCCCGGTATAACACAGGCACATGAGAGCAGTAAGGTCACTCGGAAGAATTCAACGCAGGCGTTCGCAAGGATAGGAAGACTAGAAATCACAACACAAATTGGAAATCCTTGATAAAACACTGACAGCGCACGAGATGCACTAAGGTTGACACGTGCAAGGTCCGATAGACGTGCGAGGTTGAAAGTCTGCGCAGAATCACAAGAGCACTGGCAGGAGTCCGCGTGTTCAAATAAGATTAAACCGAATATGATTTAGTACAAGTGTAACAACCGCAATAATCGGCCGCGAGGACGCGACTGGCTCGTTATCGTAACAACACCTATTCTCCAGCTAAAGTAGATTTCACATATGCGAAGTGTAACCAGCCGGCCGCTATGTTTTGGTCAGTTGACGCGCGTCCTAAATCAGCGCGCGGATAATTCGGCCGCGGGTATCACGCCAAACTGCGTAAATTATTTTTTAGAGAGACTTTATATAGCAGCGACTAAAGACTGCGAGAATATTATTATTGAGTTTATTTATAGTAGACAAATTTACAGTCAAGCGAAAACCTCTCAAAATAGAGCACACAGATCAAAAGCGATTGTATAAATACACTCTAAGATAAGTCAGCAATTCCAATTCGTGCAAAAAGCAGTCGCATTTTATTGCAATAATAATACTCTTAGCGTATGCAATTTTACGTCTTCCCACTATTAGCATGGAATTGTGTATTCTGTGAGCAGATTTATAATTAGCTTGGTCCGTTGGTGGCAGGAGTCCAGGTCGATCACTCGGGTACCGGGCCCCGCACTATATCGGATGAACGGTCGTTGACAGGGACATTTTACCGGAATTGCAACAGAGCCGCATTCTCGAGCCAGTGTTGCTCGATCAGCCGTAAAAATGGAGATCGGACAGGACAAAGTGGCTAAACTTAATCTACCTAAAGAGACCGTGAGACCGAACCCATTCTCACAAAAAAACTCAACAAATCACGATAAACAATCTTGTAATTTAGTACGTCACAAACCGTTTATTTTGGCTCAGGTCAGTCAGACAGATCTCCTTTCTGATATTTAAACGAGAGCTCTGGCTAAAAATAAGATAAATAAGTGACATATCGTCACACATACAGTTCACGAGATGGTTTATTTATGAAAATTGGTCTATAAATAAGCGTGCTGTAAATAGTTTTAAAGCGTACAATAAAGGTAAAGGACCGGCAAGTCATAAGCCGCTTCACGTACGACAACCATGTCAAACGAACTTTCAAAGCTTTTCACGACGTAACACATATTGCCATTAGGCTGTCACTTGGCGATGCCAGTAATGAGTTAGCAATCCTCGACACTGGCGCCATCAGTAAATGGTATTGACAAGCCATTACGTGTTTTATAATTCATGTCATATTATTAAAAGCAGAGGCAAATGTATAGAAATAATAATCATAGATTATAGTCCTAAATAACTGCGACGATTGGTGGACATTATTTGTGCCACTATAATGACGTATATGCTAGTAAGTACAGTCACCAGCAATAATATATGATTATGGACAGCACTGTAAAAATATCTGATCATGGTAGAAGGCAAAAATATATAACAACACTCGACGGCAATAAGATCTGATGGGTTGCGGCCGGCATTAATATCGTTCTCGGGTAACGGCATAAGTATCGGACACCGAGTCGCTTAAAAATATTTGATACTTGACGAAATCAAAAATATGTGATCAATCAGCAAATATGAACTTAATTCAGTAGTATTACAAATCTAATTTGAATGCAGCGATCTGACGCTTCTCGAAAACAGTACGTACTTGTCACTGTATATGTCTGTCTCAATCGGAATCATAAGGCCCCAGCCTTCAAATAAGCCAGAGCCGGAAGGGGGGGAACCGCCCAACATAGTACCTGCACTGGAACAGGAGGGGTCAACACACGTCGTCACTCGTGAGGATGTGGGTGAACTCTCCGAGTGAAGGTGCAGGGACAAACTACACAGATACAGCAATGACGACACAAACATTTAACACACTACACAAACACAATCACAAACACACAAAAACACAAACAGATATATGCCAAGTAAACCTCCAACACTGCAAAGATGCAATGTCCGAACTAGGGCAATTTGTTGCGAGGAATAAAGTAGAAATCGCACTGATGCAAGAACCTTATGTATGGAAGAATCAGGTGGCAGGCCTGGGACATCTGGGGGGGGAGCTTCACTACGAAAGGAACGGTGAGAGACCCCCCAGGACATGTATATATGTAAGCAATAATGTGAGAAATATGGGCTGTGTTATGACCATATGTTGCAGAGACCTAGTGGTAGTGGAGACTATCTTCATCGACACGGAAGGGAGAAAACACAAGGTGGCACTGGCATCATGTTATCTACCGAGTGAGGATACAGCACCAACAAGGGAACTCGAAGAAATGGTACTTAGGTACAAAGGTAAGGAAATCCCCCTAGTCGTTGGTTGCGACGCTAACGCACACCACGAGGTGTGGGGGAGCAGCGACACTAACGGCAGGGGAGAATCACTCTTAGATTTCATAATAAGCAATGACCTAGATATAATTAATGAGGGGGACACACCCACTTTTGTAACTAGGGCAAGGAGAGAGGTGCTAGACATCACGCTAGCAACGAAGGGAGTGAGCGAAAAGATCAGAAGCTGGAGGGTGGACACCGAGGACAGTATGTCTGACCACAGAAGACTACTTTTCAGCATAGAAGACACGGTAGAATCAGTTAAGACAAGAAACCCAAGGAAAACTGACTGGGCGAAGTACGAGGAAGAATTGAGCAAAAATGTGTCTGAAACAGGGAAATGCAAGAGCATAGGGGACCTGGAAAAGCGCGCATCTAGACTCAGAAGTGATATAATAGAGGCATACCATAAGGCATGTCCGGAAAGAGAGATACGTTCCGGCAGTGGGCAGCCTTGGTGGAACAAGGAGATGCAAAAGTTGAGGAAAGGTACGCGCAGGGCAATGAGGATAGCCATCAAGAAAGGCGACACTCAAAGCTGGGACGCGTACAGGAAAGTAAGGAACAAGTACTCCAGGCTAAGAGAGCAGACAAGCCGCAAAGGCTGGAGGACATATACAGAAGAAATACAAAAGTACTCGGAAGGAGCGCGTATAGTTAAGCTACTAGCTGGCGAACGTACGTGCCGATTAGGAAGCTTGAAGATGGGAGAGAACTTGATCACGGATCCGGAAGAGGTTCTGCAAATCATGCTAAGAACACACTTCCCAGAGAGTGAAGAGGCACCAACAGAGGAGGAAGAACAGGTGGGAAACCAAACACCGAATTGGGGGGCTGCCGAAGAGGTGGTGAGGGAGGAAATACTGGACTGGGCAATTGGATCCTTCGCCCCCTTCAAGGCAGCGGGCCCAGACGGGGTAATACCTGCGCTACTCCAGAAAGGTTACAGATATATAAAAGAGACCCTGATAGCAATATATCAGGGTAGTATAGCGTGGGGATATATCCCTAAGAAATGGAGGGAAGTAAGAGCGGTCTTCCTGCCGAAACCGGGAAAGAAGACATATCAGGATGCGAAAGCGTTTAGAAGCATAAGTCTATCATCGTTCGTGTTAAAGACACTGGAAAAAATGATAGACACACACTTGAGACATAAAATAGGATGCAGTGAGAAACCGCTACACAGCAATCAGCACGCATACATAGCGGGGAAATCAACAGAGACGGCTCTGCACCACCTAACTATTAGAGTGGAGAGAGCTCTAGAAGCTAAACAATACATACTAGGATGCTTCTTCGATGTAGAAGGAGCATTCGACAAAGCGACGCACACGGCGGTTGAAGAAAGTCTAGTGAGAGAGGGGATCAACCCGACCATAGGAAGGTGGATAACGAAGATGCTCAGGGAAAGGGTTATAACGGCTCAACTGGGCGGAATCACGAAGAGCATCAGACCCAGAAGGGGATTCCCGCAGGGGGGATGTTTGTCCCCTCTTATGTGGTGCCTACTACTGGATTCTCTGATAAGGAAATTAAATAAAGGAGGAATCTACATGCAAGCTTACTCTGACGATGGGGTAATATTAGTCCAGGGCACGGTCCTGAACATTGTCAGAGGGATCATGAGTAGAGGAATCGCACAGACATTAGAATGGTGCAGGGGTAGAGGACTAGACCTCAACCCGGCAAAAACGAAGGTGGTGTTATTTACCAACAAAAGGAAGATAGAGAAGATGACACCAATTAGCATTCACGGTGAGAACCTTGAAGTACTGAAAGAGATAAAATATCTGGGGGTGACATTGGACAATACCCTCAGATATAAGACACACATAAAAGAACAAGCTGCAAAAGCGATTAGGACACTATGTCAATGTAAAAGGGCAGTGGGAAGGAGATGGGGCCTCAAACCGCCAATGGTAAATTGGATATACAAAGCGGTCATACTGCCAAGAGTGCTCTATGGAGCTATAGTGTGGTGGCACAGGGCCCGAATCAAAGAGTATCAAAAAGAGCTGAACAAGGTGCAAAGACTAGCATGCCTCATGATAACTGGGGCGATGAGAACCACCCCCACGAAAGCAATGGAGGTTATGCTGGGTCTCAAGGCCTTACACTTAGAAGTAGAAAAGAGAGCCATGGAACAGTGGCATAGAATGAATGCATGCGGGGAGTGGAAAGGAAACCACACCGATAAGAGGCATGTACTTATACAGAAGGAGGTGGCAACGAAGTTAGGAATGATGACTGGACACAATGACCTCATTAAGAAACAGAAGACCTTCGACAAGAAGTATCGAGTGCATATTGGAGAAAGAGAGAACTGGAAGGTAGAGGTCGAACACCCGACAACCATCTGTTTCACGGATGGTTCAAGAAGGAAAACGACCCAACAAGCCGGAGCGGGTGTAATTATACCCAAGAGAGTCATCACCACTAGGGAAATACGCCAGTGTCTTCCAGGCAGAAATATATGCGGTGACAAAATGCACCCATATGATACAAAAAAGCCTAAGGGAGGGGCGGGATGTGGGATCGGTGGTGATATACTCGGACAGTCAGGCAGCATTAAAAGCGCTGAAGAAACCAACAATTAGCTCCTCACTGGTGAGGGAATGTAGAGAGGCGCTTAATGAACTGAGCGACCGCACAAAGGTTACGGTGGCCTGGGTACCGGGACATCAGGGAGTAATGGGCAACGAGAAAGCAGACGAACTCGCCAGGGAGGGAGCTGGAATGGAATTTATAGGCCCAGAACCAGTACTTCCAATCTCAGCGGACGTCACTAGAGGAGTTATGGACAAACTCAAGGAGCAGGAAGCAAACGCAGAATGGAGACAGGAGGCGGGCTGCCGCCAGTCAAAGATGATGATGGGTAGTATCAACCAAAGAAGAACCAGGTATCTACTAAACCTAGGTAAGAGTAGCTTAAGACTTATGACAGGTATAATCACTGGACATAATGTATTAAACAGACACCTAAGTATCATGGGAATTAAAAGCGACTCCTCCTGCCCACACTGTGGGAAGGAGGAGACGAGCAAGCATGTCCTAGCCGAGTGCTTCATGTATGCGGCCGCGCGACGCGAGGCATTCGGAAGTGATGAGCTGAGAGAAGACGAACTTAAGGATGTCAACCTAAAAGATGTCCTTATGTTCAGCAGGAGAACGAGGAGACTCGAGGAGAGATGCTGCGTGGGAGCGCCGCTGGGGCAGTAACCGTCGGCTCCAAACCACGGGGAACTGGGCTGAATGAACGCACAAGACGATCGACAGCCCGCCTGATCCAGCCAGGCGTCCCCACACATCATCATCATCATCATACGCTACGAACTATTGTCTCACCCCCCGTATTCTCCAGATTTGGCCACATGCTATTTCTTTTTGATTCCCAACCTAAAACCATGGCTCGGTGGCAAGCGATTTGAATCAAATGACGAAGTCATTGCCGCCACAGAGGCCTATTTTAATGACTTTCCAAAATCATACTTTTTGGATGATTTATCGAAGCTTGAGTATAGGTGGTATAGAGTTAAAAGGTGACTACGTAGAAAAATAAATGCATATATACAAAAAAAATGTTATTTTTTTCCATAAACGGGTACTTATCAAACAGCCCTCGTATACTTACGTCACTTATTGTTCCACGTGTTCGGCCATGTCACATTGAATTGCAATCTACAGGACAGGCGTCCTAATAAGAACAGTTTTTTCTGGACTGATTCTCAAGCCTGACTTGCTGATAGGGTAACATTTTAAAATAGTCTCTATGTCAGCATAAACAGCGGACTAAATGCAAATATTGTCCATGCCGACATTTGTAAATAATGTATATTTAACAAGCGTGGAATGCTTTGAAAGTATTTTCAAATTTAACAGCCAAGCGCGCAGCTCGCTCTTAATACTGTTAACATGAAAGTTGCGGGATCCGCATATGGTTTACGTTTAAAACTTGGTACCCATAACTTTCAAGGATGAATTAGAGCGCTTGGCTCCTTGTTGCGAAAATTTAATTCAATAGGCCACGGGCTGCGAAACGTTGCGTGGAATAATAAATCAATTGAGGTTTTGACAAATTGAATATGTTTGTATGTGCTAGACGGATGAATTATAAACTTTGTCTCCCACAGCTGAGGCGTCATTCATCATGGTATTGGGGTGTCATATGATTTTTAAATTGGCATTATTGACACGTACGTAGGTACGGCATATGTTTACAAAGTTTATAATACTACATGTAACTGCCGCAAATGTCGCAGTAGGGCACAAAGGCGATTTGCGCAGAGATATAACAAAACACGCAATGTACGGAACGTAGACTACCATCAAAGGAATTAGTCTTTACCGAGATAAGGATAAGATTGTTTAAATAAGTATCTATTTATTCAAACATACACCAGAAGATTCATGGCTAGTGAAAACAACTCTGAAATCTAATAGAAATTTAATGGACGTTATTATTATAATGAAAACCTATGAATATCAATTTTGACGAATAAAAACCGAGAGCGCATTAAAATTCCTGCAACAAATTATTAAATCGCTAAGGATAATGTTTGGTCGATTAAAAAAACATTTAGATGTACAAAATTTTTATGGCAGAGAGAGCCACTTAATAAACATTTAACATTCCTGGCCCGTGGTAAAAAGAGTGTAAATAAAAAAAAGCGGGCATTATAATTATATATCAAATGGTTACGTTTCGTACGGTAGGAATTAGTTTGGTTGGGTGACATCGCGTGAACCGGTGCCGTGTCCGGGAAGGAAACGCACTTAAACGGTGTTCGGTTGGCGGGGCTCGCTAACACGGCCAGGGTGCGTAATTAACGTCCAAACATTTCGTGGGGTCGGGATATTTCGCCAAGTCCTGACCGGCTGCCGTGCACACCGACTTTGAGCGGTTTCTTATAGTGCTTATTGAAAACACATGGCGAAGGCTCCAATCATATATAACAGACTATATCAATCTGATAAAGCTTCGCTTTTTTTCTTCACACAATCAAAGCAACTGTGAAGCCACCTTTTT
This sequence comes from Clepsis dumicolana, assembly GCA_963691665.1. Lineage (NCBI taxonomy): Eukaryota > Metazoa > Arthropoda > Insecta > Lepidoptera > Tortricidae > Clepsis > Clepsis dumicolana. The sequence goes on along the minus strand of OY829520.1, from coordinate 10,698,855 downwards.
GCAAGATATGTGCGGAAGCGAAAGGATACAAATGTTTCACTTCCATTGCACGTCACCCCTACATTATTGTCTCCAGCCGGAAAATTAAGCAGGTACCTACCCCATCGCCCCTGAATCAATTTTAAGTCAATCGGTTTTTGTAACCCGAAATAGTTTATACGTAAAATTTATCCAAGAAATGGTTACGTGTCGGTGTGAACTACGCTTCTCTCGTGCGCACAACACAACATACCCACTGTCAACATACCTGTAATCAATTCCGAGTTAAACGGAGAATCAATATTTGTTTACCCCTAATAATTACTTTTTTAATGGCGCGGCGACTTGATGAATAGCTCGTTTCTTGACCTCATTTTGAGGCACGCCCTTTTTACACAACCAACTTAGTAAAGTACTTAGCATATTCGTTGTAGATCAGTAGATAGATTTATTTTTTCAAATTTAAGACTCACTGTTGGAATAAGTTAAGTAATTTAAATAAACGATACATGAGACTTATTATGTCAACAATTGCTCAAGCGTGTTAATTTAATTCATACATCAGTAAAGTTACCAATACCTAATAACATCATGCTGTCATAATTAAACTCATCGTTAAATTATTCATGGTATGTGCAAATTCTTCGGCAATGCCGCTCAGTTCTACACGAGTATTTCCAACTACCTCATGGCTTGTTTTCGCCACCTATATTATATGACGAGTGGGTTCCGTCTGCCGGATAGCCCGCGGGCGGCCGGATCACAACTACCAAATGCCCTCGGTTTAATGGAGTTCTTCGTTGCACCCGATAATTGCCTTGTTCGCTTCACGACGAGACGCACTTTCGGTGATTGCAATTGACATCGCCATGTATTGTTCAGTTCGATGGGTGCGACTTGGATGTGATCAAGATATATGTTTGTCATATGCGCGGACCAACCACCATCTGGACACCGCATCTTCTATAATTTACTTGAAAAGTCATTACGAAAAAAGCCGCGGTGAGCGGGCCGGGGGAATGCGTCGTGATTGGTTCACAGCTTGTCATCTCGCTTGTCGTCTGGTCGAAAGTGAGCAGCGATTGGCGGCTAGATAGATTTATAGGTGCAAATGAGCAGCATATGCGTTTCTGAAACGTTCGCCCTGACATTTGGTGTCCAGAAGGTGGTTGATCCGTGGTCATATGTATGGAAACATTATTGCTAATCGAGTTTCTTTTAGTTCATAGCTTTAACCTAAAACACGCTGAAGCTATAATTTATGGCACGCATATCAAATCGACGACGCTCCAAATTGAAACGAAGATAAAGTTGGGCCAACTCTGGCAAAATACCACAGACTAATTTGGAAAATAAAGGCAGGTCGATGAACTCTGCGAAACCCATTTACCAGAGCTTTGATTTGGGCGTGCTATCGTCGGTATCAGTGAATAAATCAATTGCTCGCAGAACTGGGTGCACTATGCGAGCAATTTCTATTATCCGATGAATTGGCTTTAGGCAAGGCAATGGCGGATTCCTCGGCGACGGATGCCGGCATGCAGCCTCAGTATACTGCGCTAAATGGAAATGCAATGCAAATCAACTGTTATAAATGTCAAAATCTAATTGTTCATGGTGCAGAGTTACAACTGCAGGCCGTATTTACGAGTGTGCTTACACTTAATCGTTGTAAATGGCGAGAGTAAGCATGTAAATTATGTCTGTGCCAACGTTTATGTTACGGCCGATGAATAAAATTTATGAAAATAAACAAAGCTTTGTAAATATTATGTGACGAAATATAAACATCGAAGTAATGAGAATCGTCGTACGTGCAACGTCACGCCCCCGCCCGGCAACCGCATACAAATAGACATTTTAGACATGGGCGCGCCGAGCGCGAATCTACCGCTTGCTCTGATAAAGGCGTCTGAATGTCGACGGCCCGACCGGTCACCTTGAGGCAATGGCCGGAGAATCGAGCGAAATTTGGCTAAAGCGATACGATCTTATCGTGTGGGGTTAACAGACGGCAGTAAGGGTCACGGCGGTAACTGAAATCGGTGCAATGGGTGCTACTTATTGTCGAAACTTACTGATCCAGAGAGCGGAGTGTCGAGAATTTCATCACGTCACGAGCCGTTTGCGGAAAAGCAATTGGTATTAGTTAGCGATGAGGAAATCTATTCTACGACTGTAGAGTAAAAGTTCATGGCTTATTGGGAATAACTTATTAACGAAATTGGTATACGAGATTAATTTCTTTAGCCATAAATATTACTAAGCTTATTTAATAATCTCTTAATTTAACTATCAATCGCTACGCTAATTTGTCTAATGTAAGTATTTTAAATTAGACGATACCTGAACTAATACACTAGAGTACCTTTTTACTTGCACAAACAACAAAAACATGAATACGCAACAACATGACATAAGCAACGTTTGAATACTTGAAGCATTCGAATAAATTAATAGCTTCGACATTCGCAGACATGTTGCCATGACGACACGAGTGCCACAAGAACTGTGCAAAGAAATATGTGTAGGTACATCACCAACGTCACACTGTACGGTGGAGGCCGTCAGAGCCTTGACGTAGCGATGTTACTACGCGAAACTAAGTAGGTAACCACGATGACTGATGTGAAAAATCATCACGCGGGAGTTTAAAATGAGGCTGAACTTTTACAATGATTGAACAACATACTAAAAAAAGATACTAAACTATATAGTTTTACTCACCGGCACAATTAATCGCCCACCCTATTTTCCCTGATTATTGCGAAAACTGTTATTTAATAATGTAATACTTTCACATTAAATATTAAATTAGACAGTAACGAACGTCACCGCTTTTGTCGAAGAAAACGTTTTGAGGCCCAATTTAAATAACGATGCGTCATCACCAGCAAATCCGCAAAATATAAGCAGTTCAATACTGAGAATGAGAGAAGCGTCAATCACGGATTTATGGTAAGTAATAGAGAATTTCTAAAAATCGCACAGCTATTTCATCGCCGGACGTATTCTATTTCAACTGCAACTTTTATGACTTGCTGTTCGTCTTGTCAAGTTATGTCACGTGTCTGATTCGGCTCGCGAATTGTTACGAGATCGATCTTGCAATCACTGGCCGTTCCTCGGTGCATAGCAGGTGCCAAAGAGGCTGCTCCAGTTTCACAGTTGGATCGATGTCGCCGAGCCGAAATAGCACCAGCGACCGCTCAGAATACACCCGCAAGGTCGCTTGCCCGACCTGTGCCCCCTTTATGACCCGTCAGATAGATCGCGATGACTCTCACGATCGGGTTGACACAGTTGTTACAACCACGAATTGGGTATTTATATTAGGCAAACGCGCTAGCAAGACAATAAGTCAGATACACCGGTTTCGCTGGTAGGGAGGGACACTTGACTCTAACAAAAATGAGTAAGGTAAAAGTTAAATATTTCGCAATCGAAGTTGGTTTTTGAAAGACCTTTCTAATGACACCTTACACCATGGGGTACACGAGAAAAAAAAAACGTCCATTTTATGTGTAGAGGAAATAGCGGAAAAACACTTTTTCCAACGATTTATTCAACCACGTTGTTGGCGTGATTAATGTGATTTCTTGTAGCAAGAGTCTGAGCTAAGCCGCGGACAAAGGGACAGACCTTGAGAAACTGTAAAAACCCTAAAAACCGGTAGGTAAAACAATGTCGGCGATTGAAATTCATTTAGCGTCACACGATTCGATTTAACTAATAAAGGAAGTTTTGCAAGCATTGTGTGATTGCATTCAAGACCGAAAATATCCAACGAGGCAACTAGGGAAAAAACTGGACTAGTGTGTCAGTCAGCGGAGCGGTGTGATTTAATTATTCCAACACGGCACGAGTTCTGGTTTATATCTATTAGAAGGATAACTATTGGCGGCGAATCGTCGGCAGTTATCGTCTTTGGCTCGAGTCTGCGGGATCCCAAATCGCGTGTTGAATGCCGGAACTCGGCTGCGTGGTGTCCATGTAGATTGTTTACGAACTTAACTAACGAGAGTAACGAGTGTTTCCAGCATAAAGTGCCGTCGGATTGTTGAAATTAGCATTTATTTTCATTTAATTGAGTGGACTCCCTCAAGGCGCCCAAGTTTCTTCTATTAGGTAAACTAGTCCGGAAAGATAAATCATGAAGTCGTTTCAGGTACGCGCTCCAGTTACAGATGTTGCGCGCGCGCCTGGTGACAATATTTCTCTTGTCTAAAAGAGGCCAGTGGAATTTGAAAACAAAACTGTTTTGTGACATGAAACGTCGAAATTAATATTAGCGAGTACACGCCTGAATTGCTTGCAGTTGTTGCTACCAACGTTTCTCTAAATGGTCCGTTTAATGTAATTTATACCTTATACCTTATTTATACCTTTAAATATAATTAACTACGTTACATGCATACGTTGCGCGATGAGAAAGTAGTAAAACTAAAAAAAAAAAATGCAGAAAGCATCTACCATACAAGTGGTGAATACGAATCGCGCGGTCTTCCGAACAGCAGTTCCTCCTGCACCCTGGACCGATAGGTAGCACCGATACAAATGAAAATAAAGAGCTTATGGCGTAACGCCGAGGAATTTGGCAAGTGGCACCAGATATTTTAATTTGACGTCAGTATACGTATGTCCGTTTTGTATAATAAAAGAAAAGCTCACATTTTTAAGATACATCAGCATGGCGATGAGTCACGGGGTATTTCTGTGCAGCCTGCCAACAAATAAATGTAAACACTCTTCTTGTCACCGAGCACAGCGCGCGCGCAGAGCGCCCGCTAAACTGATAATTCTTTAATTAGATCAGACGGCTGGACGCAGGTGGATTCTGTGTTTTCAAACTAATTCACGAACATAATAAAAACGTTTCTAAACTCACAATAGAATGGTTCGAGTTGAATGCAAAGTAAGTACTGTATGGAAGACGATTTCGCAGAAGACGAATCTGTTTTCGCAGAGATGACTCAATTTATCAATTTACGTCAGTCACATTGTTAGTTTTTTTTTGTTACGTCCATGTTTAGTTATAATAATAAGTTTTTATAACAGACTATTGACATGCTTAATGTTGCTTGGTATGGAATACATAATTCAGAATGTGTAACCGTCCGTGCAGCACGGCGTACAAGGGCAATTGATAAGTCAATTTATATGCAAAGTTTTATAATGGTTTGATTGGTTTGTTTCGGAATCGGCGTCTAGATGCGCAGACGCCGGCTACTGGAGCGTACAGGCGCCGGCGCGCGCATGTGACCGCGGCACCGCTACACTCCGTCGTCATAACACTACACTTTATTTAATATCTAGTTATGCTAAGCACGCAATATTTTTTCTCATGATGCCTATTTAAGTACAAAACAAACAAATGAGCTAATGGAATACGTTAAGGTGTCCTTAGTCATTTTAGCGATCAAGATATGAAATAGCTGCAGTTAGTCGAAGGAACAGAATTCGCAATTTATGTAAGTACATACCGAAACTAATCAGCCGTCATACGTGCATTAAGGTATTCCCATTAAGGTAAAACGCTGAAAATGGTAGGTTCACATCACATGATTAGCGTCCGGTGCAGGGTTATTTCGCACCGGGCGAGTCCATCAAATAGATCGACGGGCGATACCGTCTCAAATAGGCGTTGACGGCGCGCCTGCGGTTCGCTTTACGATATTGGACTTTCCATCAATTTTATTTAAATGTAAAGAAACGAATCACATGCTGTTAGTTAACAAGACACAGTCGTGTTAAAGCGATTAATGCAAAACTCGACTGAAATCAAATTAATCATGCAGAAATTTTAATGAGATAATTGTATACTATGCGCTATTCTATTGCTATCTGTAACAAATAACACTATACTCGTATTCTCATTAATAATAACAGTTAAAAGCTATTAACTTTTAAAATATCTAAGCGATACACGTAACTATTCATAGAATGAAATTCAACATACAATGACAATGCAAAGAAAAATTCGTTAAGCAGCTGGACTTGAACCAGCAACCTCGGTAATCCGTACCACGCTCCACCAATTAAGCTATACTTAACGTTGGTGTACCTAACGAATTTTTCAATGCCTTGTGTCATATTTTATTTGGAAGATCTCTCCTCAGCGCCATCTATGAGTAGCTTAATCAAGCAGCTCACCCACTACGGAACTTCTACAGTTACGCATTAGTGGCAAGAGATGGAGCTATTTTCTGAATCAATGAAAATAATCGATTTATTGATTATTTTCGTTTTTTATTTTTATGAAACATTGCATTGTCATTGTATGTTGAATTTCATTCTATGAATGTTTCATAAAAATAAAAAACAAAAATAATCAATAAATCGATTATTTTCATTGATTCAGAAAATAGCTCCATCTCTTGCCACTAATGCGTAACTGTAGAAGTTCCGTAGTGGGTGAGCTGCTTGATTAAGCTACTCATAGATGGCGCTGAGGAGAGATCTTCCAAATAAAATATGACACAAGGCATTGAAAAATTCGTTAGGTACACCAACGTTAAGTATAGCTTAATTGGTGGAGCGTGGTACGGATTACCGAGGTTGCTGGTTCAAGTCCAGCTGCTTAACGAATTTTTCTTTGCATTGTCATTGTATGTTATAATTGAATTTATTTTTCACTTTTTTTTAAATCTCGTCTTTTTGCCAAAATGAGAACGAAAATCTATTACGGCCAAATAGTTACCCAAGAAACAAGCAAAGGCACGCACTGTTTGCCTTTTATGTTAAAGTTTTCAAGTCCCAAAAAACATGGTAATGAAATATAAGGCTCAATAAGGCCACGGCGATGATAACTTTTTCATACTTTTTTTCACAGACAAGCATAAAAGTAAAATAATGCTACAATACAGCGAAGTCATTTAACTTTATTACTGACGACATATGTATTAAAAGTCTTAAAAAGTAAAACAGTGTTAAAAAAAAAACATAAATTAATCTTCTAAAGTGATTATTTTTGTAGCCTAGCACAAATAGGTGCGATGCTAGCGGAATATTCATTGAATACCAACTTCATACTTGTGCTAGGCCATAAAAGTGATTGCTTTAGAGAATTATTTGTTTTTTTTTTAATGCGGTTTTTATTTTTGTTAAATGTATTTTTCATGAAGCGCTTATTATTATTATTGTTTCATAATTTTATGTTTATTTGATATTTAAAGAATTATCCTCCAACTCGCAACCGTTATAAGGAGTTGCACCTTCCATCATCACCTCATTAACATGAGATGATGACTACTAGACACAAATAATTGAATTGCTTTAGAAAACACATGGAACATTATAATGCGTGCCTGTAAAATTTGAGGGTGGTTCTCGATTTCCCTGGGATCCCATCCCATCATCAGATCCTGACTTGGTGACAATGGGACCACTTATGAAGTATACCCTTTCAAAAAAAAAAAATTTTTCAAATCGGTCCAGCCGTCTTCGAGTAATCAGGGAACATACATTACAAAAATTTATACAGTAAAACATGGAACTTCCAAATTGGTTACAATTTTTCTAACAATCTTTAATAAAAACAAGAAATTCTCGTCATCAGTCACAAATACAAAAATAGAAGTAAGGATTAACAAACGATTATTACAAAATTTACGTACTCATCTTGATTAATCTACAGTACTTCCTCTTGCAATCAATTTGGTTTGACCTTTCTACCAAATTCTAAATATTTTATTCTTTCTCCCTACCTTTACCTTATGCTGTCTTATTATTGTTTACTTCTTCTTTTTGTAATATCAGAGTAATGCTCTACTTGGTTTTCTTCCTCTATTGGTGTTTTTTTTATTTAAACTCGCAATAAAAAGCTAAAATTTTAATACAATATTTGCTGTGCTCACTAATTAACGTCAAGTTTTGGTAATTATCTGTCATTGATTGATTCCTACAATTTCATTTTCTTCTTTTTTCGCAAGTATCTTGGAGTTCCTGTTCTATACTATATTGCATACAATCCTTAATTTTCTTTAATAATGTATTCACTAATAATATAAATAAATATCATGGGACAATTGAAACCAATTGACCTAGTCCCAAACTAGGCAAAGCCTGTACTATGGGTACTAGACAACGGATAAATATACCTACTTATATGGATAAGTACATACTTATATACAAGACATATCAAGCATCCAAGACCCGATAACACACATTCATATTCGTCATATAAACATCTGCCCCGACCGGAGATCAAATAGAAACGTAGCATGGACTTTTAGGATGCCCCATGTTTAACTGAAATAGTTATTATAAATTATGCAACGCTGGGAACACATAAACACAATTTTTTTTTTGAACTAACTTCTATGAAATATATGGAAAAGTCATAATACATTTAAACATTTTCATTACCGTGATTTTAACATCATTGCCGTGACCTGTAAAGAGCTACGGTAAACTACGGTAATGAGGGTTCTGGTAATGAATATTTCGTACATGATGCCGAATAGCTAACCATTTTGAGTGCATTTTTATTTACAATTAACAGATTTGCATAGTATTTAATCTCTCAAAATGCATCAATATGTAAATAAAGTGCATTAGACAATATATACCAAGAAAAGGGCTACACGGCGATGATTTCAAAATTGTGACAATCTCCCGTTTAGCGACTTCGGGATAAGTTTCACGGAAAACGGGGCGCATGTCTGTTCGTCTTGGCATCGCATTAAAGACTTCAGTATCCTGGGTGCTCGTCTGCCAGCGTTTGGTGGCCAGATCAAAGAATTTTGATGCTATTCTCACAGCGTTTAGTTTCGAGCACGGAAAGTGTTTCTACTCTCTGAAGGAATACTTGAATATGATGTAGATAAACCCTAATTAACATGTTATAATTATACCTGCATGTATCAAGTAGCCAAACACAATATTTGCATGACTCTTTAAGTTTAAATGTATGAATCTAAACTATCCACATAATGTAACATCTTATTTTTGTATTACATTTAATGCAAATAAAATATATTTATATTTCTATTTCTAAAAAAAATGATTTTTTTACGTTGACAAACTTTACGTGTTTTTTGTGTGCATTATAGGATTATTTAGTTTTCATATTTAACCGTAATCGATTGCTTATGAATGTAGCTATTGTGGAATGTATTCTTATTGGCGTTCTACAGACGCAATTTTTGTACACGTCAATTAATATCTAAATTAACACATTGGAACAGGGTCCGGTAATGAAAATTTCACTACTTAATATTTTTTTATTAATATGATATAAACAAAATCATTAAATTGTTTATGGCAATACATAGAAGAGATCATAAGCCATTTATTAGAGTTTTTTTTTCCTGCATTGGTTAATACTGGAATATTTTAAGCCCCGGAAATGTGAAAAAATTGAAAGTCGTAGAATGACCGTAAGGCAGATTGAGGAAGACAAAACCGTAACAGCTTTCGTTTGTGTATATTCTGTGATATATTGTAGCGGCGTCCATCGCAATATTGGGCCATCAATCTCTGGCGAAAGATAATGGTGACGCGGTGGCGATGCGGTGTAATAGTTGCTTGACCGGCCGATTGAAATATCTAGCGAGTGTACCGCGCGTGCCGCTCCCCGATAAACCGCGCAAGCCTCATCTAACACGAGCCTTGACATACGCAATGCGTGTTTCGGCACATGACCAAACTTAACAATGTGTCGCTTTCCATATTTCTTTCATTGTGTCTTACCCTATCTTAATATAGCATAAAGCGCTGCGTCATTTACAAAACATGATCATCCATGTCTTACCTGAAACGAATAAAAAGTTTTATTAGGACACTGTTATATTTTATAGCAAAACGTAAAACCAAGGATGGGTTACTAGCCTTGAATAAGATCGATACGAGATTGGGATCGAGGATCGCAAGTCATCGGGGTCGTTAACACCGGAGTGTTTTGACGCACAACATTATTATATGACTAATGATGACGTCAAGATTGAGTTCTACTCAGGAAACCCTTCTGAAGAAAACTGAAGTTCACAACGTTCCACCATGTTCGCAGTACTCTGTCAGAAGAGCGCATGCTACCGTATAATTGGCTATCAGCTCATTCGTAAACCATCTAGGCGCCATTACAATTGTGATGGGAGAAAAAACTTGGCTGATGTAATTGATGAGTCTACAGGGCTGATAATAGAACACAAAGTCCTGTGTGATCTTAGTTAACATTACAATTGCGTCATACACAGCTGGTCGCCGCATTACGGGCCACAGCGCTGGAAGCGGCATCAACTTCGGGAACCAATATAGCCCGTCAAACCGGCTGTGACGAGAAGTTTTCGTGGGAGATATGTGTGTACATCACAGCGTCATCATAAGTTAGCAACAATAACACATTTCCCGAGAACATTAAGGCACGTCCGTAACGTCCAATAACGGCGCGATAAACAGTATGCCAAATTGCATGAGCCCCGTCGATTATCCCAGCGACCCTTCTCTGCATGTGGCTTCAAGGGCCGTGCGTGCACCCTATCTTGAATTGCCTAATTTATCACGAGAGATTTATACATGATATGCGGCGAGTTGCCCGCATCCAATGTTTACACGGGTTATATTAGACGTGTTACAATAGGACGCGCACTTCGACCGTGGTCAGCGCGTACAATGAGAAAGTTATTGCTTGTGCCACTGTTCTCCTGCGGACACGCTTTGTTATCGTCTGCGCCGCATTGAGAGTTAATTATGCTAATGTAATGGATACAGTGTATGGCGAATCAACCCATATATTACAAAGCATTGCATTATACAGAACCAAGAGGTTATGCTTCAAGTAGTCGTTCGTCTCGTTTTAATTGTTGTTCATTGTAATAGAAAACACCGTTGTAATCTTTGAGTAAGTACATGAAGAAGCTTCCCATTTGACAGTAATACTACAGCAATAAAAACAAACGTTATATCTAATTTTAGCTCTTCCGTTAATAAGTCATGAAAGCCTTATTCGAATCGACTACTTGTCTCTTACTTTTATAGCGGTAGCGATGTACAAAAACAATAAACTAGTAAGTATTAGGTATTCATTTGGGTATGCACAGATACCTACATAGGTATGCCTAACCCACGAAACTGTTTGATGGTAGCCATTACGAAATGGTCGCGGTCTCGATAGAGCGAGCTAACGTTCACTCGGCACGCGTCCTAGCGACCCGCCGTACTTCGCCGGCTGTTGCCAACGACGATTAATTAATATAGAAAACTATAAATAACGTGTCAATAACGGCCCTTACGCAGTGGAATAAGCTATCGCCATTCTGGTTAGTCGGTGATCTCTTTAAGTATAGGAGCAACAGATGATAGTTGATCGCGTGAGTACCTAAGTGACGTTGCCATGCCACGAGGCAGGGATATTCGTCTTCCATGGATGGCTTACGCTGAAAACATGGACCTGAAATATTAAAACTGCAAAAACCTGGCTGCTTTTAATGGGTCGAATGGTATTTGTTTGGTTTGGTGAAAATAATGTTATTTATTCGGAAGCATTAAGAAGCTGAGGGCAGTGTGGCCCCCTCAGTTTCCGCCCGGCGTCGGTTAGTACGCAAACACGTTTAAAATGATCGTCCGTGGCAAAGATTGTGGGAGCAAAAAAACATTATCGCTGGAGATAGGTGCCGCAGGCGAGGCGGCCGCGCAGTTCGCACGGATACAATATGATCACTAAGTGGGGAAACTTGCGCGATTCAACTACTGGAACCGCATTATAAGTTGTTTAATTCATTATAATTGAAGGAGGAAGCCTTGCTACATAAACTGGTGGAAATAATGTTTCTATTTAGCTTGAAGACGGCTTTTTAAATGTTAGTAAACACTTCTCCGGATCAAAACGGCAAAAGAAATAATAATCATAATAAAAGCTTTCACGAGCTGTGAGTTCTTGATTAAAATTGGCTATATCCTTAATAATCCAATTACTAAACGCAGTGAGCTGATAAAAATTAAACCTGAGTTTTTAATCAAAAGCTCTGCTTAATTAATAGTTGCTGGCCAACCCTCTCGTCATCGTACCTTTATTGACTTAATACTTCAGCGTGGAAAGTAAACATACACCTTCTGTAATTCGCAATTAGCTTCACGACGTAAGCTTATTATTTTAATTGCAACAAGACACGTGAAACACACTGCGGTTAAAATTGACGATAGGTCCGGCGATGCACTAGTCTATTAATAAGCCAACCGGCGTCTGCATGAAAATAGCGAGCCTAGCCACTTTGCGTGAACCACATGAGCCGTAACGGGAGACTTAAAAAAATATTATAATTTTCCAATTTCAGAACCGCAATTGTATGTAATTATGCTTCTATGAAACGTTGTTCAAGCCTAACCAATTAATCTTTGACGGTAAGTATGGTACTGAATTGATTGCGGCAATAAATATGAAATTGACAATGACTGTCACATTATGACATTAGCTTATCGTAACTATGGATTTATGACTTTATGAGTAGGTATAGTAGTTGTGTTTCTAGCTAAGATTGAATGTCAATGTGTAAAGTGCATCCGTGTCGGTACTGTAGGCTGTATATAGGTACGCGTAATTCAGGATTGCGGTATTATTGGCAACCGCCCACGCGGGCAGACGACACCGTTGCATACTGGGCCGGTTGGGCAACAACCAGCTGATGAAATGCTTGGAACGGCCGCCGGCCCTGATCAGCAATCAGGAGACCGATAATCTGAACAAAGACGCATAAATTCGTGGAACTTGCTCATAAAGATTACACTTTATTGACGGTGTTCAGATTTAAATCCGCTGAGTTACTTTACACTTATCGACACCTGTCTGTCGCCGGTTGTTTGTAAGATACGTATTCATTTTATTTCACACGTATGCGAACACATTATGAGTACGAATATTGTTAAAGGAAATAATAATAACTCTTCCACGACACGTGAGCGTGCCTCGAACGGAGATGCGTCCGGGCTCAAATCAAATGCAGACAAGAAAAATTCAGTGCAGAAAGTATACTTGTGTCAAGTCGGTGCTCGTAGCCGTAGCTAGGAACTACAATTAGCACTAGTTGTAAATGTCACGCGACCCTCCTCCGATCGTCTCCGAGCATCCGCCGTCTAACTTGGAAGCACTCCTCGAGGCACGAACTGCTTAACGTCGCTTTAAAGATAGTGTACTTAAAAAAAACTTTTTACACGCGTAAGCGGGTCACGCGCAAATCGTATTACAATCGAGATCTTTGATCAACAATTACAACTAGATTCGGGTCAGAGCGTCGAAAACGTCACGGCAAATAACCGCTCACTTGCAGAATGGGATTTAATTTATTGCATGTTATTGTAATCGCTTAAAGATTATATTTAATCGAAATAATTAACCTTCGTTTCGTTTCTGTTCGTGACCCGTCATCTAGGTAATTATTGATCGAAGCTTGAGATGCAGGTTTAGGACGAACTTAAAGATATCATGAAACTACCGTGAGACTCAATCATAGTGAAATAAACGGAGCCCGCAACACGTCAGGCTGAACTCGACTTATATACGCGAGTAATTTGTACATTTCACTCTTTTCAGCGTAAGTTTTACGAATTTTGAAGTATGTTACCGCGCTTCACACAACGCAAGTATTGTGCTGGTGCTGTTGAATTATGCGTCCGCTAATATTTGTATTGAAGTTGCTCAAGATTCGATTGTTTGTGTCTGTGGCGAGTTATTGTTAGTCGACTCCATACCGTATTGAAACACTGTCAGTATAAGGGATAGCATTGTTTAATTTAAACATAACAGCACGTAAATAAATTAATTTCAAGAGTTTTTAAAGTTAATAAAAAATCAAGCCAAAAGGTGGGAAAACCGCGCAAAACGCCGCCAAGATATTTCCCGCGTTCACGGTGAGACTACAAAAGAATTTTATTCTCGTAAGGAGCGTCAGATATATTGGCCGTTCCTTATTTATGGTGATTTCATACATAAACGAGACACCTGTGGGATAATTTATGTCGAGTGTCGCGTTGCATACTTATCGTAAGCGCCAGCTGTAAAATAAGTCTGGTTTGTCGGAGTGCGGAGCGTGTTGGCTCATGGTATACCTATTAAACAAATTTAATGGTCATTGTAAAACCTTTTTATAGTAATGCCTAGCTGAAGTACGTTGACAAACTACCGCAAAAGAAGGCTCCGAATTGGCATAGAGCTTTGCCCGCTCATAAGTAAACGTCAATGCACACGTAATTTAAGCTCGAATTGTAATTCGGGCTTTATTTATTCCGGAAGCAAGACTTAAAAGTGCGATTTATGAGCTTTAAAATCGTTAAGTACTGAACAATGTTAAATGGTACTTGTTTAAGCTTTTCCTTATTTAATATTAATGTGGATGTTTTTTTTTTTTGGTATAAAAACGAAAATAAACTTGAGGAGTTACATACACCTGATAGATAGGAAGAGGGGGCGGAACTCAATATAAAGGCTACAAAAACTACAACCCTCTGAAGGATCAAAATTACATAACTCCCTCAACCTCAGCCTAAGTATCCGTATTACGAAGATTACGATGCAGGTATAATAGAGTACGAACTCTGCGAACATAAGCTCCCTACTCGTGCGCCAACATTGTATCCGACGGCCAACACCCATGTCATTGCTAGCTTTTATACGCTTTATAACAACATACTTCGGCGTCTTTACACACGTTGCGACGATACAGGGTTTCGCTTCGCTCGCATTCTTACATCGTTCTAATGTCAAAGACTCGAAAATGTTTCTCATTTCATTTTCTTGAAACAAGTCACGTTTTATTTTAGGTTTCTCAATGCATAATTATCTTCAGTGGCGTGCATAGTTTTTAGTCGGGCTAGGCAGAGTATCTCCATGTTCTCCCACAGCTAAAATTTTGAAAAAGTACACGTCTTGTAGCTCGTTGGTGGGTGTATCACTGGTGAAAAAAATGGAGTGGTCTCTAACGTGGAAGTAAATAAAAAAAATCTGAAATAATGGTTATGTAATTTATGTCATCTTTAGCAAACGTACAACAAATATGAAATACTCAATGAATTGGTTGACTACAAAAAGAAATAGGAAAACTGGTTTACCAAAATCAGTAAAGTTTGCCATTGACACAAATGTGGTTATACACCATCCATAAAAATTACAAGCCAAAACTGGGCGTGGGCAGAATCCCTTAGCTTATCCTGGCACGGTCTTTACTCATTCGTTCCATCCATCCCTGCAGTCTTAACCAAAGCAATATAGCCGTAAGATATAACAGTATCCCCAAATTTATTTTTCCACTCGTGTAAAATCAAAATGTAAACAAAAAAGTCCACTCTGGCGAAGCGAGGACGCGAGACGTCGCACAAGCGTATCGCCTTTGAGGGCCTCACTCCTTTTGCGAAGTAATTTCATAAACTGCGAACAATGTCGGCCGAGGGCGGTGCGGGTCACTACGGGACTTTATTGACGACATGTTTACGGCCCTCCTCAGATACCCCGGGCCATTTTTGTTATGAAAAACAAATAGTTCGCAAGGTGGTTTTGTTTGCGTTGCGAGGTTTGGCGGTAACAAGTTTCAATGTCGAGGGCGGGTCGACTGCGAAAATTGTTTGCGCTACAGTGCAAACGAAGCGCAAGGAGGGATTGGATTTTAAAGGGACGAAAGTTCAAATCAGGCATAATCTCGACCTACACAACTTGGAATTAGAACGACAATCTTAAATATTGTAATTACTAACCACATCGCAATTATTCGATCACACACAGGACGTTGATAGCGATAATCCAGCGGGGCTGAATGAAAAACAAAGGCTCGTTTTCAATAAGCAGAAGGAATGTACGCCGCGGACGGCGGCTGGCGACGGGCGTCGGAGAACGCATGCGTTTATTGCTCGCTTTATTGGAAAACATGCTTCCGCGTTCCTTGCCACACCAAACACCGTTATAGGTAATAATAGAAGACTAATGAATGCGTTGACATTGAATAACTTGATATTAGGGCAATGCAGTTCGAGGGTTTAGGTTTGTGGCAGAAGACTTTTACATCCTTTTTTATTCGATGACTATGACAACATGTGACTAATCGCAAGACTATATATAAATACGACCTATATATTTCCTGCTTTAACATCCATTGAATTAAAAACATCACTGTGAGCATTTTCGAAAAAGTTTGGTAATGCAGGAATAACAAGCAGAACAATCCACAGATAATTTCAATAAATATTCAATGATTCTTTGTTATTAAAACAACTCCGGTTACTCAATAAAACAAAAAAGCAAGCGTCTCACAACTTTCTGATTCATACCACCGCTACGCCGCGGCGTAGCGTTCGTAGCACGTAGAACAATCAAATCAGATGTCTGTGCCCTAAGCACGACTTGTCGAATCCTGCGTTACGTTACGGTTATCGTATCGAGATCGAGAAATCTCATACTAAATTTTAGTTCCAAATACGCTCACGGGCGGGCGCTGTTCCAAACGTCATACAAACTCGTTAAAGTTTACTATTCGATTTTACGTGATGCAGGATTCGACAAGTCGTGCTTAGGGCACTGATGTCTCTCTCGAAATGTCTACAAGATTTCTTGTATGATTGTGACCATAATGGTCTAAATGTATTGTAAGGCGTATTAAAATCTTATAAAGAGTCTGAAGCAGCTTCAGGGTGATAGTAACGGCGCACAAGCCCGAGCAGAGCCGAGCCCTATGAGTAATGGCGGTCGAGCGCGGCGAAAGCCCGCGGCATACCAATTTGTCCCCGGGACGCTAATAATGCGACTGTCGCATTTTTCACCCACCCACCTAGCGACAGAGATCCTTCTTCATCGTCACCGATAACGTGGATTCGTAACTAACTTGAGGAATGCCTTTCGCATACCGACGAGGGCAGAGTGGAAAATAAATTAAGCACTTATTTTGATGATTTTCTACATAGATCGCATTAGTCGGACAGAAAGGAAATCGGCTGGCAACACATGAAAAGAGCTCTTTATAATTCAATAAGCCGGTCTGCGAGGACGGCCGGCACGCGGCCCCTAAGATTCCTATTCCATTAGGTGTCGCCGAGGCGCGCAATTTGCAAATGACTGCCAATACAAACTTATTGAAATTCTTTCGCGGGTCGCGCTCGGCGCACCCGCACCGCGCTCAGAGCCTTCTGCGATATTACATAGAGCGCTCGCCGTGAATCTAATATTAATCCAGCTGCGACAAAACCATTCCATTCGTAGTGATAATTAAAGCATCTCACGTGCTCAATTGCGACGACGTAAAAATGCATGTTAACAGATCGGCGGTTCAAGAAATGCCTCAGAGGCAAATTTAGGTACAGTACGTACGTGAATATCGAACCAGTTAAGGATGAAAAATCATCGATAATAACACGGACAGCCGGTATAAATGGCGTGCGGCATATTAAAGGAAAACAACATGCTTTGAAAAATTTGCTAAAGAACCGGCATATTCGTCAAGTCAAGACATATGACCAAACTATAAAGAGAAGGTTGAAAAATAAAAAAGGGGCCGCCGTCCAATCGTGCGGAGTATTTTGCATAAATTACGGTGCGCTGCAGCGAACGGGTTGGATTTCTGAAAAATAAACGGGCGTAAAATAAGCAGCCGTGGCCGAATGCAAATAACACCATTATATGGTAATGCGATGTGCGTAATCCCGCCGAGGAGCGGGCGCCGCCCGCGGACCTTACCGAATACGCATTCTGAAAAACAGCTGACTAATTTAGATGTCGTTTTTCAATAGCACGTTTAGGTTTAAGATTGCAGACCCTTGGTTAAGTGCTCGCATGCTAGTCTTAGGTTTCTGACTTCATTCATGATGGGCGGGATGTTGAGACCGAGACAGCGACATCAACAATTCAAATAAACTTAATTAAAATAGAATTAATCGTTAAATTGTATGAAGAGATTGTCGATTCAAGTCGGCAGGCGTCTAGACGAAGGTGACCCCTCGTTGACCGCAGCTCGGTGAGTCTGGTCTTGTTTCGGCCGACCCTTTGATATAGTGCTTGCCGGCGAACGGCCGTACCTACTCCGCAGTAGTCTTATGCGCGAGCCGTTCCAAGCCGATTTATCTGTCGTACCATCCAAGCGTTTGTAGAAGGGTTACTTTAGATGCCTTGAAATAAACTGCCGTACTATACGGTGTTATAAAAATGCATCATTTTAGCAGGTGACTTTTCCTAGTTACGACCCCATCGTATAAACCTGGAACGTTATAAGCTATGGACTTATTCCTCGTAAGCCAAGTTCGTGTCGAGTATTTTTTCGGCGGCAAAAGAATGTATCGCGAACGTGTTGGAGTGGCGGCATTAGAAGTAGCATTTCTTAGGTATGGCGCGGCGCGCGGCGGGGAGCAATTACCCCGAATATAAACCCTCATAAAACGAGCGATTATACCGTTATACGTTTAACATGTCTCGAACACTGGGTGTACTCGAACACCGTCCGTGGAAAATTACGTGCATTCGCCGAGGATGCCGAGTCGTAAAACTGTTATAATAGGCGCAGTGCGGAAATACAGCTTTATGGGGTCCCTGAAACACGTAACATGCGCATTCCATCGATTATCGTATGATTATTCTGGTGCCTACTTGAGAATGGCTACGGAGCAACAATTTATCGATGAACCATAAAATGAGGAATGCGCGGCCATTGATCAAATGCGGCGTAGGAACGGTAAGCGATTGATTTCTTTAACATTGATGTCAAGTAATACCACAATTGTCGGTACTAAAGGACCGTGTTTGTCGCGTTAAATATTTCATTCGTGCATCTCTAGATTGGTATCATCTTCATGCCTAAAAGCATCTTCAACATCGGTCGCTTTAATCTCGCGCCTACTTACATTTTGTATAAATGACTTAAGTTTCATGGCCTCTTTAAGATCCTTGACGGCGATTACGGAGCGTCGCGAAAAAGTCACGCCCGCCGTTGTCGATTTTCTGAACTTTCGTTCAGCTCCGGCATTAGCGGAAGATAAACAGCTTTGATAGCGCCCATCAAAGGAAATTCCTGTTTGCTAAAGTCTCAAATGAGCTCGCAAAATGATACAGGTGCGGAGCATGCATGTAACAAGAGCGCGCTGGACGACATTGAAGTTTAAGCACAAGTTGCTAAGGGCGTGTACATTGTCTAAGCATTCGTGCGGTTAAGTTATAAAAAGCGCAGATAGGACGTGTCTCGTTCGTTGCAGGTAAAATATAAAAATATCACTTTTTCTATATTACAGTGCAACCGTCGGATGGCCCGGGTCCCTAGCTGCGTGGATTTGGTTAGCGTTCGGAAATTGCATCGGGCAATCGGTGCGCGCGTAAAAAAATATCAATTTACTTTGAGAAGATTCAATTGACTGCCAAAGAAAGGAGACGCGTGAAACATAAGAAGCTAATTTCCTCTGGGATGGAGATTGTCGTGAAATTCCGTCCTATGAACGCACACATTAGCGTTTTGTTCCCGTTCACATTCCTTAATAATAGTATTGTTCGCCGCTAAGATGATATTCTCAACCCTTCAAAAACTTCAACATACACAGTTATTGCCTAAAGTTAATACGGATAAACATTTTTCAATAACACGAAGTTCAACAAACTCGGCTGACACAGCAAAAGTTCCAGCCGAAACTTCCACTTTTCTTATTAAATTTCTAGATTTTCGTTAAAGCAAAGTTTTCTTGAGTGCACTGCACGCGGAATTTCATAACGTTTATACATAGTTGTAGAGATGCATCTCGACGAAAACGCATAATATGTCAGACATACAGGGGCGTTTCGCACTTCTATTTTCAGTCGAGCTTTCATTTCATTACACTCGAATATTCACTAAAAGAATATTTTAAGTGTATTTTCTAAAGCTAGCGAACAAAGTCTAATAGAGATAGTCATAGATGGAAAACCAAAACCATGTGCAAACTTGCTTAGGTATACACCCAAGTTGGAAGCTCATTGGTTCAAAAACCGAGCCAGGGATCGAGACTAGGATCGCTAGATTGCGCAGAGGTCACAATCACCGCCTCTGATCCTAAATTAGTGGAAGTGAAAAACGGCTCAGACTAAGAAGGGAGCAGCCAGTCGCGTGTGCATAATGTAGGGCCGAGTGCCGGCGGCCTCCCCCGCGGCGCCGGCGTCAACGACCCCGCGAGTCAAGGACGCGAGCGGCCGCTTATAGTGACAGACCGAGCCCCGTCACAGGGCGGATATTCTGTGGATTATTCTCCGATACCGCGCTGGCGCGTCTGTGTGCGTGCGCTGAACAATAGTTACTTGACACACTTCAGCTTGAGGGGTGGCTCGTTCAATTAGAGGGGCAGGGATGGTTTCAAAGCGGAAACGATAAAACCACGTTTCGACTGCAAGAGAACAGCAGATTAGGAGGCGTGTATTTGGGATTCGAGTTGCTGAACCACTTTTTTGGCTGCGCCGGCACCCCTTTAGAACTTATTGGCAATTTTAACGAGATAAGCCGAGGGGCTTTGCCTTTTTAGACTGATGCATACATAAAATTTACTGAATTGCAAAATTATTGCTACATTAGACATAATAAAAACGGGATCTAATGTAATCAACCGCGAATCATTAAAAACTGTTATTGCTACATTTAATTGTTATTTAAAGATTTATTTTAACAACAAAATCATGAAACTACAATACAATATAAATTCTCAGTTCGAATGTCACGCACATTTAATGAAAATCAATAAGCAACAACAGTGCTAATAAATGCGCGGAATAATTTCCATACTGCATACAAATTAGGTAAACTGGATAGACGTAACGATAGACAGAGATAACTAACACCCGAGAGCCGTGTCAACGAACAGTGGATATCCTGTTTGTCTATTTATATATCGATGAGCGCACTGCGCGTGAGACGATTCGTACTAACTTACCACAGTTAAGTTGAGACAGATGTTTCATTCAAAAATATTCTATTCATGAACACGGCATGTGTGTTTGTAAAATTGATGGTGTGAGGTAAGTTATCATTCTTTAGGTGTCTATGATCTCTTAGTAATATTATTATTTAACATAATACACTAGCAGCTCATAGAGCTAATACGTGAAGCACTTGCGTTTTAAGTCTTTTTAAGCAATTGTACAGGTCTAAAATCCTTCGTCTCTTCAAATAAAATACGGCATTTAGATAGAACCTTGTTAAAAAACTACATTCCATTACTTTCGCCTTATTTAGTGATGGTAAGAGAGCCTCGATATTATTTGTGATATAAAATTAGATTAATTACAATATCCATTTAGTTTATTCTGAATGATTTGATTACATTATTTACGTCAACTGTTACTACGGGAATCGTATCTATTATACAGTAGACAAGTTCTCCAATTTGCATAAAATTGAATAACAATCGAATTCAAAGAAACAAGCGATGGCCCGACGAACTTCCGGGAAACGTCAGGTTGGATATGTCAAAAAAATAAGTATTATTTGTTCGTCACATTAACGTTAATAATATGCTTTATTAATAGATCACGCCCGTTCCAATGTAATTAGGCACCGCTACACAAACAATATTTTATTAACTACACAGAACAAATATTTGTTAAGTTATAATCTTTTCTGTGAAATATTTACTTAGCGTCTAGACGGGCTCTCGAAGCCAACGCGTTTGCCTCGTAACGATATAAAAAAAAGAATCGGCCAACACATCGCAAGGTGTTTCCGTTGCTTTTTTTAAATTGCTTTTTGCTAATTGTGGCAACAAGCGAAAGTTATATGGTTTTTTATATGTCACGCGAGCTCATACTCGGTGTGACAAGTGAAGGCAATTTGGGTCGGTGGCGAGTGTTTGTCCACTGAACTGAGCGAGCGCCGGGGCTCTAAGGAGCGACGCACTTTTGCTTCCCTCGACAATATCGAGGGAAAAAAAACCGTACTGTGGATATAAATAGGTACGTAATTGACTACGTAATGTCACGCGGAGCTTGTCGGAGATTCTTATAGGTAGTGGAGTTCAATAGAAAAAGCAAAAATGCGAACAAGCCAATTTACCTTTACTTCATAATCACAAGCTTCTAAAGAAGAAACCTGATAATACCAGCAATTTATAAAAATAAACATTTTATTTACATTAGATTCTAGCTAAAACATTTGATTGTGTCAATAGCCGTTTCGTTTGGTCATTTCTACTGAACACCACTAAGTACACCTGCTCTATTACAATTTGTTTGTGTTATCTATCATAATAAGTTCAGAAGCTATGTTATTCTTTTTTTTTCTTTCCAAGACGATCGCTAACAATACCCAGCAATAAAGTCATATAATGAACAAACCACTCACGTTTATAATTGACTCGTATGCAACGAATTGCGAGTACGATTCAATTTCACAGTAGTGAAACTAAGTCATAGTTTAAAAATAATACTTTTCATATTTTTTATGATCCAACAATCCAATTCCACATTGATATTAAGCATCTCTTTCTCCTTGTCGCCTATGAAAACAGCAAACTGCACACATTGGCCGGAGCCATAAACCCAGTACGCCCGTAGCCGATGCACCTGGCGCCGTCATGCATAATTAAGAAGCATCCATAAAAGTTATTTTAAGTATTTGTCACGTTGCGTCAGTCGGGTGTACGGTGTGGTTAATCGAAAACGATGACAGAATTACACTTGGTCTAGCTACAGGCGAAGCTGTATTAGGAATACGGTGCTTAGTGTTGATACATAAATGTATGGGAATATCGATTGACCTTCGTTTTATCGTGAAGTTTTCCTGTAAGGGGTTGATAAGGCAGGGTGAAGTTTTGTTTGCTATACACTGTACACAAGCAGTCGTCGGCGTCAGATCGTCGCGCAGAATGGGTTCAAGTGCTTTGTTGAAACTGGAGCTTGCAATAAGCATTGGGGAGTTAGCATAGACAGATAAAGGGTTTACACACTTAGCCAGCGAAAATACACAAGTACAAGAACAGTTTATTGTGATGTAACAGTGAGCTCCGTAAAACTGGAGTCTTCAACCATTCATTACAGAAGAGGCAGGGCAGAAGTCAATTGTGACGCACAGCCCCGAACCCGCCCGTTTATATTTATACGACAGCAAACGTTGTCCAGTTACATTGTGTACCGGGAATCACTTCCCACCATAATTGTTGTTCTTCGAGCGATTGCGGGAGTGTTTTTGATTAAATTATTAGGCCCGCGACATGAATGAAACATAAACAGCATTTGTGCCGCTAGAACAATTGTGTACTTAGTTGCGGCATGTGCACCAGACTGATCGTTCAATTCGATTCTTAGGCGCCAGGCTGTAATGCTTTTGCATGCCGTCTAGATATAATATTTGGCATAAGGTTGATATGTATGTAAATAGTAATGATATGGAGCCACGATTTATATGAATATCTTAGTGTTATGCTTACAACACATCATGTAAGTTGAAAAGTTTATAAAATGGAACGAATTTTCAGAGACGGTGCAACAATGCGCATTCAAAAGTTTCAAAACTTGCAAAAATAGCCGCAGGTTTCCTGCATTTGGAACACTAATTATTTTAATGGATGACACGAGTCTGCGAGCTAAATCAACTGGTAGATATAGATCACAATTACACAGCATGTTGTTGTAGATCGACGATTGCTCTGTTTTGCTTGAAACACGTGAGTATCGACACAAATGATTTCGTGTTATTGAGGTTAAACGTGTTGACGCGTGATATATGGTTGCAGAGCTAGAACGAAATGCATGCAGAGTTTGCAGAAATTGAAGTATATTGATTGCAAATTTCTTTGTAAATTTAGGCTAAACAACAAGTGCAGTGATAACGTAATATTTCAAAATTAAATATTGCGCAAGATTATACTGTAATTGGCTTACATAGGTATGACGTAATTTACTTACGAGTGTGGTTGCAAAATATTTTGTCTTATGCGG
This sequence comes from Clepsis dumicolana, assembly GCA_963691665.1. Lineage (NCBI taxonomy): Eukaryota > Metazoa > Arthropoda > Insecta > Lepidoptera > Tortricidae > Clepsis > Clepsis dumicolana. Next base: position 10,675,031 of record OY829520.1, on the reverse strand, counting down.
ATTTTTAGTTTTTAACCAGGAGCACATATTTGATATTGCTGTTAAGTTCATAACAAATATCATCATCATCATCATGTCAGCCGAAAGACGTCCACTGCTGAACGTAGGCCTCCCCAAAGGCTCTCCACTCAGACCGGTCTTGTGTTTTCCGCATCCACCGTGGATATAAAAAAAATATTTAATTATAAATTACATTAGGCCCTCTCTCTCTTTTCACAGGTAGGATTGATTTTAGGAGTAAATAGTAAAATAGTACCTATTGAAGAAGTACCTACTCAAGACAAGTGTGAGTTCAGTTCAGTAGATCTAAAAAGAAAAGATACATCTTCCATTTCAAACGACAATTGGCATCTTTTAACATAAAACTACCGTGAGACTCAATCATAGTGAAATAAACGTCGTTTACGTCTCATCACCAGCGTGGCGTGGCGTGTGCTCCCAGAGGAAGAACTACGGATTAGTCCGAAACATGTCGAGCTATACTCGACTGACATACGTGAGTGATCCGTTTATTTCACTATGACAATTGGCATCATCCTAAAATGCATTATAAAAATAAACAGGAAAGCAGTTATATCTCAATTAAAAAGTGTTTCGGCATAGTTTTAATCTTCCGATAGAATTTTTCAAGTTTCGTGTTCCGAATAAGGCAGTCACGCCATAATGCGGCGCAGGCCGGGGAATTCCCAGTAACCAACCATTATAAATACCTACAGCGCACCTGCAATTTAATGGAGTTTATTTACGACTGGGTACTTAGGTACCTGCACCGACCAAACCTAATATTTACTCTTTACAACGTTCTCTTTACATAATTATGAAGGTAAGTATATTCTTTTATGAATGAGTAACTTATCAGAACGTGTAGGAAAACGCTATTTTGTGGAGCTGTTTCATGTTTACTTTATGAAAGAACATTGTTTAGCAAGAGAATAATTAATTAAGATTGTAGCCGTATTCCGTGTACGACTACATAATAAAAAAATCACGCCTAAATAATTCCGTTGGTTTTTGAATAGCTTAAAACAAATTCAATTCAGCGTTACCATTGTAACGGAGTCTGCTTCTCATCTCACCGCAACACAATGAAGACAAATCAACAACTGCTAATAAGAGCAAATAAGGCATGGGTGAGACGTCGAATGTGGGCAATTCGTCAGGCTCCCGCGCACCCGCGTCGGCTAACGATTGATAATGATCGAGCGCGGGGGGACGGCGCAATCCCGGCGCTAGCCGCACGGGGGCCCTTTGCTAATTAACTGTCGACCGACAAGATTTGGTAGCGTGACGCGGGGCGAGTTAGGAACATACTGCGGACGAGATTTTGAACAATAGTTACTCTTTGTGCTGAGAAAAATATGAGTTAGAGCGTTCATTTCTTTCAACCCGGGGACGGAAACAAACAAGCATAAAATATTGATGAGTTCATTATAAAATAAGTATCTCATTTTTATTAGGGTTACAGTTCTGCTAACACTGGAAAATTTTAAACACTCGGGAAAAACAGGAAATATCTTCGAGACTCGATTCCCGTGATGAATGAACGTGATGTGAATTTACATACCTACAAATTTGTACGGAACCTTCTGTGCGCGAGTCCGATGCGCACTTGGCCGGTTTTTGTTATATTTCACCACATGTAGTTAGTCGATGAAAAAAATACTTTACTACTGTAAGGTTCAACATAATTATAAATATCATAATTCATAATATAAACGTTAAGAATTATTTTCGCTAACAAGTCAATGTGATAATCAGGCTTGGCTAAATTTTATCGAGTAGTAAATTAATGATGTTAAATGAAGTAAATGTAGGTTAGGTATAATTACTGGGCTTGTGAATTTTTACACGTTCTACTTTATACTATGGAAAATAAATCGCTTCAGCTTATGAATTACACCGAAACTGCAAGATTTTCGGTGAAGGGAAGGATTGTATTGTGGCAAGAAAATCTACTTTGTGTCAGACATTTGTTCCGCCTACACGATAATATTAAGCCTCGTTATGGCGAGGAATTAATCTGTTACTATGGGTTTATCAACCGCCACGGATAAATATTATTTATTTACGTGATTCGATCAACTTTTACAAAACAAGTGAAGTGATACAAGGACGAAGAGTTAATATAGATGACGTATGGATACAAGCGAGTTGTTTATACAAAATCATTTGTCAGTATTTTTAACAGCTTAAACAAGGGAGGAGGCTGCATTCGCAATTGAATATTTTTTAACCATGCACGTGGAGCGCTCACATATTCTAGGTAGCATAAATACTTGGTATGCAAACATATAATTTCTTTGCGGTATTTGGCAAGATCATCATCCGTTTGTAGGCTGTAACCGTGAATTTTTTATGTTATGATATGATTGTAGTCTCATATTTTTCACATCCTACGCAAACTGATGCGTAATCGACTAAATTAAACCCATCCAATTGTTAACTTAATTAAACCATAACGAAACTGGCCTTGAAAGAGTCATGAGAAACCCGGTGGACGTTTCACACGTCCATTCTCACGATCTCGCCCGCGAACGAACGGGAACGAGAACCAGTTTGACACAAGACAGGTGTCCCGCGCCAATGGGAGGTCTTTTACTTTATGTTTACCAATTGCCACCAAGCGCACCGCCGACGCCTCATCTGTAGTACTGCGCAGACACTGCCGCGCAGCTCATTATGGTGTATTGACATTTCAACGGTGCCCGCACCATTCGCGTTTGCATGATTTTTCCGTGTGTCGTTGTTAATGAGCAAACCTTTAAGGTACGCCTGTTTTTAAGGCTTTACTTTTTTATATCATTGTATTCATTATAAAAGGCTTCGACGTCGAAACTACAGTATATCAAAAAGCATTACATTGCGTGAATACGCTTTTAATGTAGAATAAAACAAATAAATACAAGCTGGCTTACGCGCGACGACATTCGAAAGGCGTTCATTATTTTACAGATATGAAATTAATTACATTTACTAGCAGCCCTAAGCGAAGGAATTGCTAGGTGGCACGTAATTTCCCCGGGGCGTCTCCATGGATCGCGATTCGGCCCCACAAGTAATGAGCAAAAAGCGAAATCAATGAAGACTCGATCAGGGCTCAATGATAAAGCATATTCATTTGGAAATTTCATTTCAGCTAAACGTCTGGAGTGTTATGTCGGGGAGCTAGAGTTCATTCATTCAGTCTAAACGCGCGATGTCATCTTCGGCGATGTGCAACGAAATTATCAATCAAATCCAACAGGGACAAGAAGCATTTACGTGTCATTGATGTGATAAGTAGCAACGAATCTTAAAATGCATTCGTTTGTGTGCGTCAGTCGGCGCCGCGGCGCGCGGTTTGCGGAGGCTTTACCCGGAACTAATTATTATTAAGTGAATATCGTACACGCCCAAGTTTGTAACTTAAGCGGCGCCATCAGCGACGTGGGAAATTTAGCTTTTGATGTTGGCACATATGAATAAGTGTTTATGATGAATAACGTTGTTACGACGACATATAGAGGGAACGGGAACATTGTCTGAGAAAATTATCACATTATCTTACGTTTACGGGTGAGTGCATGGTAATGTCCGCAAAAACGTTAAGAAAGCAATGGTTAATTGCTCATTTACTTCACATCCTCTGTTTATCCGAACGAACTGTTATACTGGAATGCTTATACTGTTCGTCCCCATGTATCTACATCCTGCTTCGTATCCTCGATAAAGAACAGGTACATCTACTCATAATTTGTTCGGGATCCGTAACTAAATGCTAAAAAAAAACCCTTATGGTGTGACTCTGTCGTCTGTCTGTCCGTCACAGCTGGTTATCTCAGGAAATTCTAAAGTTATCGATTTGAAATTGCAACAGGGACAGAAAGGGGATCTTAAAATTTCAAAGTGGGGCGGGGCTACTAGGTCAAGCGATTATTATTAAAAAAAAAAAACAGTCAAATTGAGAACCTCCTCCTTTTTTGAAGTCGGTTAAAAAAATACCGTGATTGCGTATAATAAGACGTTTACGTAAATATTACAGGAAATATAAAGCAATGTTTCTCCATAGCAGTTTTTCAGGAATCATCAAAAATTACATTATTCCAGTATCGGGCAAGAGACGGCGCTGTCCGCCTATTCGTCTACCTATTCTACATTGAAAGGACTGCACGTAAAGTAACACAAATATCATTGGATGATGGCTCCTACGCGAATCCGATACGCCCTTGAGTTTTTTGTTAGTAGGTAGGTACACGAAATTTTGAAATTACTTCAGTCCCAGCTTAACCCTGGAAGGCAACAATGTTTTGGCGTCGTCAGTAAAGCAACTCGTATCGTAATTACGTTGTTGGTCTAACATTGACTATCATGATCGATATTTGCCGATAACAATCTGTCGGCGTTTCTGCGTACAGATACAGACATCGTCAAACCGACGCCAGTGCGGTCACGGTACAATGACTATGTAAAATTCTGTCAAATGAGTCAATCGTCTCTATATCTTTATAGCGTTATCTATTAACGCCACCATTTCCAACAATATTAACTGTAGACTTAGACTAAATGCCAGATAGACAAACCCCATTTGATCTGTTTAATTCTGCGAATATATTTTATTACGAATATTTAAAACCTTGAGCATGCCCCCGTAGATCAACGAACGTGTGATTCCGATAAAATCGACCGATGCGTACAGCATAAGCTGTCAAAGACAACTGAAAATCGCCAGCAACTCGGTTCAGGAGCACTAAAACCCAAACATCACGCCGTGTTGTCGTGGCAATTAAAATATGTCAATGACTATGAAATTGTATAATAAATAATAATCTATAGATTGATTGCGAGTTATCAAGGATTTGCAGATAAATGTGTATTTTAGTTTGGTTGTCACGAGACTAGGCTGTAACCGCGAATGTGCTCATTACAATGAATTGAAGTTTACGTAACGAATTAAACATTGTAATAAAATAACTCAAGTAAGGGTAGCACGAAAACTGAATTATTAATTTAAAAAAAATGATCAGATTAAAACTAAATTTATTACTCGAAGCGCTATAACAATTCAGAACACTTAGCAACGAACCGACCAAGTTTTTTTTTTCAAGAGTGATATAAGATATTAGTATTGACGTAGAGAAGCACAGGTGCAAAGTATAAATATCGAGACAGGGAGCGGCTTTCGATAATGCAATGACTCATGAAAACAGTAGGATTAGCGTTTCGCTACACACGTTAACAAGTTACCTAACACATATGTAATATTGACATAACACGCTAACGGTTCTTCATTAAAGTATCAATTTACAAAATTTTGAGGACGTCGCCCTTTAGCAGGTTCTTAAAACTTAAAATACACGTGAAGTGATAAAAACACGGCATTGAATCTTAAAATGCTCGTACTGTGTTTAAGCGTCCGATAATGATATCATTGGAAAATGCGCAGCATTTTTGCAACAAGCCAGACTACTGCGTATGGCGTTACTACTCTCCGAAACAAACTTTACCTGAGGCAAAATCGCTCATGGAAAATCCTAAAACCAAATACTCAGACGCAACATTTTTCATAGCTCACAACAAAGCGACTCTCCCGTGTAATATTAATATCAAACGCGATTCGATATCAAAACGATACGATAACGCATTCGCAGAAATATTCTTACAGGAATGTCGTTATCGGGGACCGTGCGGTGATAAAGTGCGCTCGTAGCAACAGGTCGCCGCCGATTGTTTGTTGCAGTTACAGCGAGTGGATTATTGACCCCAATGGAAAGGGGACTGAATGGTTTGTTTTGGCGTTTAACAGATTTAAGGTCAGCGAAAGTAGATAAATCGCTGGAACGAGCGGTCGCCGTTCCCGGCATAAAAAACGGGTGACATCGAAAACAGCTTTTGTCGCGAGATACCTTGAGGTTGCGATGCGTTGCTGCATTAATTATGTCTTACGTATAACAAAAAGCAAACAATGATTAGTTAGCGCTCGAAACGTTGAATGCAGTAAAAAACAAGCGGAAATTGCAGTTTCGTCTTATGGAAGATTTTTCCTGTTTCGCTCAGAAATACTAGCTAATAAAGACTGAATAAAATATCAATACCTACTCTTTACGCGGTAGTTGAGGTCCATTTTAAATTTCCGTCCGAGATTAACTAACGGCGCGCTGACTTGAAATATTGTATTAAAGTAATAGCCGTGTGCAATGAAAATGTCCTCAACAAGAGAAATGACAAACAGTGGTAGCATTCAAGATCTTTATTAACAGGGATTGTAAATTGTTAAAACGGCCAGCGGAAAAATATTTTTTTAGACGAAGGAACGTCAAGTTTTACATTTTATTAAAGGAAGGGCGACCACTGTTATTAAGTAACGATAATTGAAAGCCCTTACAAATAAAATAAATACAATAATTGAAACTGCCATTGCCAACTTTAAAGTATATGAGACAGGCAGATGTTGTATTAAAATTATCGACTGCTGTTCATTTAGTACTGTGAAAAGTTCATAAATATTAACCGGAATTTCGAAGCGTAGTAACAGGGCAATTGGCAAACATTGCCAAGTCAATATTGTCCTTGGCGCGGCATGAATAATTTGGCAAATATTTTATTTCGATTATATCCTTCTAATAAGGATAATGTCTTTGATAGAATTCATTATACAAGAGCATTCGTTGTGATTACTTGTTTTTTTGAGTCCTAGTGATACAAAAGGAGATTAATAATTCATCAGTAGAGGTCAAGCTCCCAAAGGTCGTGGTCGGGGCAGGCCAGACTCAGTTTTGTACCCGTGCGAAAGGTCACGCTTTGGGCTGTTTTTGCACATGTGTGTAATTAGCAAATAAGCCCGACGGTTGGTTATTTTAGACCATTGCTATATTTGGGTCAATCAACTTTTAAGTGCCGCTCGTTGCCATGGAGATGTCCAACAGACAACTTATTAAAAAAAAGACATTCTAACGTGGCCACGAGTTTGCGTAATCCGCGGCGCGGCAAGCGATTTTTCACTTCATTGCGCCGTCGAGACGCCTACCGCTCTTCGGTTAATTTACAATGCGCGCAATGTATTTGGAAAACCCTCGCCACGCAGCCGGTCGTGCGTGATCGTGGCCACGCCGTAAGGCCTCACTCCACCAAAAGTTAGGAGTGCTTAGGACATAAAGCATAAAGGAATTGGCATATAACTGTCGCAACTCTTTAACTTTTGGCGGAGTGATGCCTTAAAAAAATATAATTTTAGACGAGTTGTCCAGGTGACATCTCCATGGCAACGAGCGGTGCCTACTTAAAAGTTGATTGACCCATTTAAAACATTAAAAATACGAGTGTGTCTGCTACTGGCTTACCACATGTACATTTGTTGTACCTAAATTTCTCGTGTAAGTTTTCGTTTTATCATCGATCTGTTACAAACTTTCATGAAGATTAAATTCTATCTCATAAGAACGCTAAGCTCTCACTAACAAGCGCCTAGTAACCGCTAGCGAAATGTATACCCATTCAACAGTTAGGTACCTACCCCGCGGTCGTGTCGAGAGCCAGGGGTGAATTTGCATATCTTTGCTATTGACCAGTCTAGACTTTGTAACTGGTGTCCAAACTGAGACGCGTCCAACTTCTACGGCGTCACATTGTTGTCAGGGTTAGTTACGAGCTGGTGACATGAAATTTACACTTCAATGCTTTCAAATGCTTGAATTAGTATGGGAATCCCGTGTTGGAAGTGGAACGTTGACACAATTTGAACTTTGGTCGATATCTTGCCGTTGATAAATAAATTTTGAATAAAATAGGCATTGGAGTGGAGAACAGTCGTCGGTGTGTTAATGTACGAGGGCTGTTTGATAAGTACCCGTTTATGGAAAAAAAAACATTATTTTTTTTTGTATATATGCATTTATTTTTCTACGTAGTCACCTTTTAACTCTATACATTTGTTCCACCTATACTCAAGCTTCAATAAACCATCCAAAAAGTATGATTTTGGAAAGTCATTAAAATAGGCCTCTGTGGCGGCAATGACTTCGTCATTTGATCCAAATCGCTTGCCACCGAGCCATTTTTTTAGGTTGGGAAACAAAAAGAAATCGCATGGGGCCAAATCTGGAGAATACGAGGGGTGAGACAATAGTTCGTAGCGTAACTGTGCTAATTTAGCCGTCACAACTCTGGACGAATGAGCCGGGGCGTTGTCGTGATGAAACAGTACTTTTTTCTTTTTTAAATGGGGTCGTTTGTCCTTCAACACGGCGTCAAATTCATTCAATAAATTGGCATAGTACTGCCCTGTTACTGTTTTTCCCTTTTCTAAATAGTCAATATGTATAATACCCTGCGAATCCCAAAAAACGGTCGCCATGACCTTTCCAGCCGATGGGACGGTTTTTGCTTTCCTTGGAGCAGGTTCACCCGGTAAAATCCACTGCTTCGACTGCTCTTTCATTTCCGGGGTGTAGTGGTGGACCCACGTTTCGTTCACGGTCACGAAACGACGCAGAAACTCCTTCGGGTTACGTTTGAACACGGCCAAACACTGCTCCGAAGTAGTCAGTCGGTTCCGTTTTTGCTCCTCCGTGAGTAAACGCGGCACCCACCTCGCCGATACTTTCTTCATACCCAATTTTTCTTCTAATATGTGTTGTACCCTCTCGATTGAAACGTTTACAGCATCAACGATTTCTCGAAGTTTAATTCGGCGGCTAAAACGATATTTTCAATTTTCTTAACCATATCGTCCTTAGTCACCTCAACTGGCCGGCCTGGGCGATCCTCATCAAAGACGGTTGTTCTCCCCCGCTTAAACTCGTTACACCAATATCTGACGGTTGTCATAGAAGGAGCACATTCATGGTAAACCGCTTGCATTCTTACTTTTATTTCATCACATGTTTTTCCTTCCAAAAATAAGAATCTAATTACAGACCGATAGTGTTCTTTCTCCATTTTAACAATTTTAAGTTCACGCCTTCACTGAATCGTTGTCAAATGAGAAAAAAAAACAAAATGCCATTTTTTTTTAATTTTCCCGCCTCTGAAAAATGGCTTAAAAAGGTGGTATACTTATTTGCGGCCAGTGATATTAATATATTTAGAAAACGGGTACTTATCAAACAGCCCTCGTATAAGGTATAAATGCATCTTGTGTAATAAATTAAAAATAAATGTCAGATACTGACAGGTTATTCCGTACATTTTAGTTATCGTTTTGTCAATTATCGCCAAACAAGTGATTAGCAGTCTGTTTCCTAGCTTGCGGTTAGTAGAGCAAATAACGGGGGGCACTGCTGTTCATTTTGAACCCGATATTGCGGGAAACAATTGTCAAAAGCAACTGATAATTCCTTGTCGATACTCGTTAGCACTGCAAATAACTATTCGTTCCAGGAAATCGAGAAATAATATTGTTTTTTTATGTAGAAATTCCCAAGACATGATAGTGGTATTTATTTTCCGGTAACCAGCCAATTGTTAATTACATATTATCGCGATAAGTGTAAGAGGTATAAAGCATCGACCACACCGAACCTTGACGCAGCGTATATACGAACTGGCGTGGCTAATGCGTCACGTTTTCTTCATACATTTTCTTGCGCTAGCACAGCGTCAGCGTGTTTCGAACACCAGTGTGGCGGATCCTTAAGACTTTCTAAGTACAGTCGCCAATACATATGCCACAGCGGTCACAGTAAATATAGATCATCCTAACGTGCACTACAGGCTAAGTTAAATAATAAGCTACCAAATCAAATGTACATATTGTATATAACAAAACGTCAGTTTCCAGTCACAATCACAATTATTATCAAACAAACAACTCAATACCCGCAAAAACAAAACAAGAAAGCTCAAAACACGTGCCACGACACGACATTAGGGTTTATTTAAAGCGTTCCCCTCGGGCTGTAGGTAGTTACCGTAAAGCAAACAATATAATAAGCCATTGACTACGCGACGTCACAATCACAATCGCGGTTTGAGTGGAAGTGCGTCATGTGGAAGTGGTTTAAGTGGAACCTTAAATAAAAGTCTACGGTTATTCTAAATCTAGGCATCATAGTCAGTCACTCTCCTCTACCCTATTGCATTAACTAATTTTTCCTTGATGCTTTTAGGACCGAGAGAGCATCAAGAAACGGGAGTGTAATTACTCAGTTTAACTTCAACATACCCTAAACCACTTTTGTTTTTTAGAGTTCCGTACAGAAAAAACTGAACCCTTATAGGATCACTTTGTTTTCCGTCTGTCTGTCTGTCTGTCTGTCTGTGTGTCTGTCTGTCTGTCTGTCTGTCTGTCAAGACCCTTTTTCTCTGAAACGCGTGGAGGTAGCATGCTGAAATTAATACCAAATACTCAAGCTTGCGGTCCCTTGAAGCTGTGAAAAAATAAGATACAGTCATTATAAAGGTCGTTTCCATACAAATTGCCGTACTTTGAAAACCTAAAGGGTACTTCCAACTGGAACAAACAAAGGACAAATGTCCTAGAAACTTGAAATTTGGTATGAAGGTAGCTCTTATAGCACAACCACTCGGAAAAATCTCAAAATCTTAAATTTTTATGTCTGTCTGTAGATTTCGCAGACCAATATAAGATGACCCCACACTGCGTGCATTTTGCTTAGGAGCAGGGCTCTGCTAACACTGGACTTCTTAAAACATGGGGAAAAGCGTTAAAATCTTTCTACGGAACCCTCGTGCGCGAGTCCGACTCGCACTTGTCCGGTTTTTTTTTACACAAAACGTGGTATAGCGTAGCCTACCATCCGTCATTTTTTGTTTTCGAAGCGTAACCTTATTCGCCGGTAGCCAATGGCAACACCTACGCATCCCATGTTCGCTTGTCGCGCGTGTTCTATTTTTAAACTTAAATCCGACGTCTATTATCGGAGTAAATTCCCTCGAACAAGAGCGACAACTGTAAACAGACTTTGAGGGGCCTTGAAAGCTGGGAACAAATGTTATTTCAAAGAGATCGTTCAGCAATGAATGGTTCAAAATAGGACAATGTTTAACCCGCGTAAGACAATTAGAAATAAATATCGCTTTATAAAGTTTACGTTTTCTACTTCATGGAAGTTAAAAGAAATAAATTAGACCCTTAAAAAAGGAGGCTTCAATTCAATTAAAAATATTCGTTTGATATTATATACGTCAGCCATTAAATACCAGGGTGATTCGCGCGGTCTAACCTACTCACGAAGGCTACAGGCAGGGAGAAAAACGTTGATTACGACGCTGCGATCGCAACGTTAACGACAAAACAACTAACCGCTAATTTACCGAGCGCCCGCCGATCTAGGTCAGACTTATAGCGCAGACGTTGTGTATAATCTAGGATTATATATGGTAACTATACTTAGCACATAAATCATGAGAGCTAAAGCTAAAACCAAGGCCGAAGGAATCCCTCAAAGCTGTTGAAAACCAGGAAGTACAAAATGATTCATTGCTCTATTTTGATTTGCTGTACATTGTAAAGCGTCGATGTTAATCGTTGGGGGAGAAGTTAAAAAGTATTGCAAGTTTAAAAGCAATCGCAACTCAGCGCGCGAGCGTTTTCATCGACTCGCAACCAAAGTCGAACGCAGGTAAAAACTGGCGAATCGAGAACGATCGCACTCGGCCGACAGACCACCCGGCACGGACGATCTAGGCCAGACGGGCGCAACTGCAGACTTGATATACAGCGCGCAGGAACCATCTTACGAATTACTGCAGGTCTGGTGCGGATGTATTAGTAAAATAAGAGCTCCTCAGTAAACTTTGCTTTTACTGCACCGTTTTGTCTTAAATAGTAATAAAAAGATATATTTAACAATACAAGAGTACCTTATTAAAGATGCCGTTCATGCTTTGAAAAGAGAAACTAAAACATTCGACATTCTCGCTTTTGGTCAGGTAGTTAACCGTCTTGCCGTGCACTGATTAAGTCTCATAATGAACTTCGCTGGCGATGCCGTTTTAATTACTTCAGGCGGCAAGTACAGCAGTGCCGTCTCAAAGGGGCAAAATATACACCCGACAGCAGGCACTATAGTCTCATTGAAGAGTAACATTTGCATTTTCGTAAAAATAATAGCTATTCTCTATTTATCGAGAAACGGCAAAGAAAATACGTAGTATAAACTGGATAACAGATCATTATTGACCACTTAGGTCAGCGGCAAACATTCTCAACAGGCCAACGCCCCAACGTGCGACCGTGTAAATAGCGAACGAATATCGCTTCAAAAATAATGGATCACAAGACTCAAAATCATATGGCAATAGGCGAGATAGTTAGAGCAAGCATGGCGAGCATCCTATACGGTCCACGTCAATGCATTTCCCGGAATGCATCGATCTCCATTGCAATATTTTTATTGTTATTGTAAGCCAATTTGGCGGACTTTTTCCTCGTAGCAACGTATAAATCAAACATTTAGAGTGGGTGTCGCGTGGAGAGGGCTCTCGGGATCCCGGCACAATAGCGCGGAGTCTTGAATAGTGATAGTGTTCTTTAAGGAAGCGAGGATTTCGGCGGTAATCCTCACATTGTTGGTGGCAGGAGTGCTTGGTGATTTGTCGCCGGCTCTCAGATGACGGTTATTGCTTGCTACCGGCCCCCGACGCGGCAACGGCCATGAGGTTATTACACTTTGTTTTTGTGCTCGACTCCGCCGACTTCTACTTATTCGCTCCATGAATATGACCACGATTACATTTGTTTTGTTCAAGGACACGATATGTGTTCTTGAAACTTGTGGGATTTTCCTCGTGGCGCTACGTCGAAGCGAACCGTAAAGCAACAGTTTAGTCATTGGAACCCTCTTTCTCTGCTCCAACAAAGTGTGTAGTAAAATAATGGACCCAATAAACTTCTTTCGATTTATATTATAACAAAAGTTTCCATCAGTCAGAGTACTACATTTATTTCGAAATATAGTCGTGATTTTTTACCACGACACTAGGAAAGCTGAGAAGAGAAACACTATTACACCTAATGCATTAACGACTTAGGTAGTTAATGTAATCATGCTTTCATAATATTGAGTAAATATTAGTGTTTTATTTTATGTTACCGCCGTGTGGAGCGAGTTGGTTTACCAACAACAATACATGTATTAATTACAACGCAAACTTACCTTGAATAATAAATGTTTAACTCCCAAGTTCCTAACTACGAAAGACCGAGCGTTTTGATTTCGTACAACTACTTAATAATGCACGATCTTCTAACAGAGAGACAAAGAAAATAATACACGTTAAATTGAGAAGACAAAATCTTAAGTTAAGAGTCATTTGTTTGATATTTATGAGTGTGAGTATCAAAATATAAGATAAGGTAACCGGCGAACAACAAAATTTTGTTCTCCGTCGTGTTAAAGTCGCATTCGCAACACGTTGTTCTAATAGCGGGTGAAAACTTTCTACCCTTTAAGCTTTAACTTGTATTTTGTGTGTGCGGTACGAAGTCTGATGAGTCCATTAATATAACCATCAGGATCAGGATACGCCCTTTGGAACATTTAGAAATAGGAACGGTGTTGCGAGGCCGCTAGCTCGTATAGCTGGCACTAATTTTAGTGCCACAAAATTGGCGACAAAAACGTAGTAGGTACAGGTACCGAAGGCCCGTCCCCGGTACCGGTACATAGGTGTGAAGTATGAAAATCTAATTATTTTTAGAGGTTCGTTGTCAACAAGGAACCCTTATAATATGTAGTTAGGTAATTATTGTTCCTCATAACTCTGTATAGTGATAAAGCCCTTTTACTTCGCTCGTCTGGTTCGCTCCCAGTCAGTTATTTTAAGATGAGACTCGACAGTAAATTATACTGCTTCCTTTAGGTTTACTTCCGCATGGTGAGTAGGTAAATGTTCACAGTTATAATTTTCTTACAAAATCAAAATTTAACATAAAGACATTCAAGTTACACGAAACGAAACTAAATCTTATTAGGAGCTATGGCGAGAGAAGGCTTCCACAGATCTTTTGAAAATATACAAAATCAATAAACACAAGTTAATAGGAAAAAGTGATTAGTGATTTTAATTATAAAGGGCAACTATATTATTTTTACGCACGATATGATTCAACATACACAAAATCAAATTAGCTATTGAGATCTAGTCTATAAAAAAGCAACAAAAAGTAAAATCTGATTCAAGCAATAATTTAAAAAAAGTGCTGAAAACCAATTTACCAAAGTTAACAATTAAATTTGACACATTTTTTTCTAGACGCACTCAAGCCAGAACAAAACTAAACAGCCTAATGACTAATGCAATTGGCATTGTTAGTTAGTCAATCAACACTACAATTGGACATGCGCGGGTGGCCAGCGACGAGCACCATCATTATACACCGAAACTCAAATTCACACAAGTCAAAACCCTCTTTAACGCATAGGGCTAGCTGTAGGGTTACCAATTACTTCACGATTGATGTGTCAAGAGTTACATTATTTTTTTGAATATTATTCCATTTGAAAAGTTGATATATTACAAATATAAACAAAATGTATAATTTTACATATTTCTCACGATTTTCCAGTAAAAATTCTACCCCTCATGATTCATGATCCTCCTTCCTTTGGCTCCGTGGCGAGGTAGGTACAGTCAAGGAATTTAATTTCCAACCCACCTAAGGTTTATAATCGTATAGCAAACTGTCACCATAAGAGCTAGATAGAACACGTTGCTTTGACATGTCGCGTTTACGTTGACATTTTCGACCTTAATGCATTACGAATGTCTAACGACATTTCAACGAACTGGGTAGGGAATTAAATTCTTTAACTGTACCATGCCAAAAAAAAAAATTACGGTCACAATAATGGGTTAATTAAATACTCAACTAACCTAACTTTAAATTGTTAACATGAAACCACCGTGAGACTCAATCATAGTGAAATAAATGAAACATGTCGGGGCTATACTAGACCGAGTGGACTGCCCTATTGTACAGCATTGGAACACTGTACATAAAGGTTCGAGACCTGTGTTATTTAATAATGGATAGTTCCAATATGATAGAATCTCACGGTGGTTTTATATTAAAAATTGTAGGTACAATATATTATGTAAGTAATCGTGACATAATCATAATAGACATTTTAATTAGATTGGTGTTATTGAATGTTTAATGTTATGGAATTATTTAAATTTACTAACATAGTTATATAAGGTAAAATTGACATGTAAGTAAGTAAGTAAGTAAGTAAGTAAACACTTTATTGTACAAAAAATAGGATAAAACACAAGTTACAACAATAACATTTGAGTACAAAGGCGGACTTATCCCTTTAAGGGATCTCTGCCAGTCAACCTTTGAGTGGTGGAGAGGAATAGTTCACTGGGGATCGAGACAAAGTGAGTTCATAATTATAAATATCGAGAGACAATACAATACACACACACATACAAAAACCTACCATATTACAATATACTACTAAATGCAAAGTAGAAGTAAATACCAATATATAAATAAATAAATATATACATATATACATATAATACATACAATAAATAACAAGCACAACATTAAAGGAGAACTCCCAAATATTTAAGAAGAAGGGGTGAGCCACATCTTCTTCAAGCTTTCCCTGAAAGAATACACAGACGAAGATTGCCTGATGGACGTCGGTAACCGGTTCCACAGCCTGGCAGCGTGCACAGAGAAGGATTTGGAATAGGTTCTGGAAGAGGTAGAATGAGATGCTAGCAGGAGACATGTGTTCGCAATAAATGATTTATTATTATTATTATACTCGAATCCGTTTATTTCATTATAACTTTAAATTCATAGAAACAAAAAAAAATTGCATGACAGCAGTTGCTATCAAAACAGTTTTTATAAATGCTAACCCTGAACAGCCAGAGAGGGTCGAGCACGACTTTTCGAAACCTGCGTCACGTAAAATAGAATAGTAAACGTTGTAGAGTTTGTATGATATTTGGAACAGCGCCCGCCCGTGAGCGTATTTGGAACTAAAATTTAGTATGAGGTTTCTCGATCTCGATACGATAACCGTAACGTTACGCAGCATTCGTAAAGTCGTGCTCGACCCTCTGGGCTCCTTTAACGGATCCTTAGATTCTCAAACTATTGCGGGCCAACTTTTAACGATGCTTGTTTGTGTTTCGCGCGTTCGGATAATAGTTCACGTCCGTATGTCTTAAAGCGAATATATTAACAGCGAGCAGCAGCCCTAGTTGCGGATGGCGACACCACACTCGTCATAAAAGCATAGCTGCTAATGAGCAAAGTTTCTGGGGGCCGGTCGTGAAGCGACTGGTAGGGTTACCACGCCTAATAACGTAGTGATTCACGCATCTGTTGGTACAACGTGTTCAGTATGGTGGTTAAGTGTTCCGCTATGATTGTAGATTAAACGCAAGCAAAGAAGATTAAAAAACATAACTATTGTCTTTCAGTCGCACTAAACTAATAACTAAGACAATGGACACTTTTCTAATAGGGTAACATCTTTTATTCCTTTTGGAGCGAATTTTGACTTTTGACATAGCATTTATTGATCATAAGCACCTAACCTAACTTATTTTTTTTTTAATGTTTTAGAGTTTTTTTTTTTTAAGTTTTACGGCAACTGAACATTTTAGCTGTAGTCAAAGATATGCTCAAATGTAGGCAACTGTCAAATAACAGACCATAAGTATAAAAGTACTCAAAATAAACAAATTATTGAGCATGCGCATCTTTCGCGCGCTCGCCAAACTCCACACTGCTGTGGAATTTGGCTGGAAACAATCGCGCATCGGCACCGTAAGCGCAATGGTATGGCGACCGACACGGATTCAACACGCGCACATTCCGCATACTAACAAGCAACGGTTCCGTCGGACGCGACGCCGCGTCACCGCGTTGCGCAACCGGCGCGCGCGCCGCCCGCCATTCATCCGGCCACGACGCCTGGCAACAGGCGCTCGGAACAAACGAACGGCTTGCACTTCCGTGTATGACGATTACGCAACGAAGGCTGTAGATAAATGGATCGCGGAACTAAATTACTGGCCAGTGGTATTAAAAATCTCACCTTCCTGGTAGAGTTAACGGATTATGTATTCAAAGTAGGAGTAATACTTTCGACTGGTCTTAGTAAGTGTTAGTGAATTCTCTAAAACATACATGACTTAGCATTACGCATGCTTTAGCATGTCTTTTAACAGGATGTGTGAAAGTAAGCGCCAGTAGACAAAACTACATCCGCTCTGGTCAATTAGTGATAAGGTTTCTATGAAACTTTTATAAGCGATAACGACCGGATGTTTTGCCGCATGGCAGTGGCATTGTTCACACTTACCGATCGGGGGTATTCACGAGTGGCTTACAAAGTCTGATTAGCTTCATTCAACATTGGATCTTGTTTTAAACGGTGACATATTATGGCAGCAACAAAGGATTTTTCCAGCACGCGGCCTTATAATGGGACAATGTTGCTGTTTTGAAGTTATTATTAAATTTAATGAGGAAGCCGAAGAAGTCATTGTCTGGTTGGCAAGCGGATTGGGCGTTAAACAATACGCTCTTTAGGTGCAAATGTCAAACGTTAATTGAGTTGAGGAAGTACCGTTTCATAATTATATTATTGATACCGGATGTCTGTCCAGTCACATTTAGATAATTTTAGAATTTTTTTATTAATTGGAATGATGTTGGATTCCGAGAATAAGCTGTGGTACGAAATAACTGGCAAACACGACTTGATAAACGTCATTGCAACATACAATGACAATGCAAAGAAAAATTCGTTAAGCAGCTGGACTTGAACCAGCAACCTCGGTAATCCGTACCACGCTCCACCAATTAAGCTATACTTAACGTTGGTGTACCTAACGAATTTTTCAATGCCTTGTGTCATATTTTTTATTTGGAAGATCTCTCCTCAGCGCCATCTATGAGTAGCTTAATCAAGCAGCTCACCCACTACGGAACTTCTACAGTTACGCATTAGTGGCAAGAGATGGAGCTATTTTCTGAATCAATGAAAATAATCGATTTATTGATTATTTTTGTTTTTATTTTTATGAAACATTCATAGAATGAAATTCAACATACAATGACAATGCAAAGAAAAATTCGTTAAGCAGCTGGACTTGAACCAGCAACCTCGGTAATCCGTACCACGCTCCACCAATTAAGCTATACTTAACGTTGGTGTACCTAACGAATTTTTCAATGCCAACGTTAAGTATAGCTTAATTGGTGGAGCGTGGTACGGATTACCGAGGTTGCTGGTTCAAGTCCAGCTGCTTAACGAATTTTTCTTTGCATTGTCATTGTATGTTGAATTTCATTCTATGAATGTTTCATAAAAATAAAAACAAAAATAATCAATAAATCGATTATTTTCATTGATTCAGAAAATAGCTCCATCTCTTGCCACTAATGCGTAACTGTAGAAGTTCCGTAGTGGGTGAGCTGCTTGATTAAGCTACTCATAGATGGCGCTGAGGAGAGATCTTCCAAATAAAAAATATGACACAAGGCATTGAAAAATTCGTTAGGTACACCAACGTTAAGTATAGCTTAATTGGTGGAGCGTGGTACGGATTACCGAGGTTGCTGGTTCAAGTCCAGCTGCTTAACGAATTTTTCTTTGCATTGTCATTGTATGTTGAATTTCATTCTATGAATGTTTCATAAAAATAAAAACAAAAATAATCAATAAATCGATTATTTTCATTTAAACGTCATTGCACTGTATGATGTTGCAGTAGGTTTTGTTACGTAATAACCAAAGCGTGTTTGCAGCCCATTTGGGTGGCTAACAGTAACGTCATTATCAGAAATACGCCATTTCCATACATAGGTAAATTTTAAAGCATGTGATGGTCAGATCGTATACCAAGGTGATATGTCCCATCCGATGAATTTAGCGTTGTGTCGAACGTAACATTAACCGCTAATTGAGAAGGTGCTCTCCTGATATCTATGGATGTTTGTACAAGCCATTAATAGGCTTTCGACCTGTCTGAAGTGTAAGTGCCGTTAACTTTTTTGGTATATCACGTAGCGTACAACTTGTCTCGAATCTCGAAACTATCTTAAGAAGGTCACTTTTCACTACCAGTGCAGAAAAAAATTAAGGGTGTCTTGAGAGGTTGATGTTAATTCACTGAAAAAATTATCACTATCAATTATTCTTTAATGATCGATTACTTTCGAAACATAAATACCGACCGAAGAGCAGGAGGTCTACTACCAAACTCGAAAATCGAAGTTCGTATCGTATCGTTCCGCTCACTCTCGTATTCAATAATATTAGCGTGAGCGGGACGGCACGACACGAACCTATTATTCCTTAACTAAACGAGTTAAAATCGAATTAAGGTAAAGTCGCCATTTTGGTTCTGGGACTATTCAAAGCTGAAAGCTTTATAATATCTACGCTCGGGAAGCAGCGAAAGTAGGTAGTTAAGCGTGGCTCCAGGCCGGAGCTCATATGAGTTAGAATAAATGCTACTATCAACTTATCAGTCGACGTCAGAACGAAAACGAGAGTGGGCGGTTATCGACGGCTCGTGCGTCTCCACGTCACACCGGCTCCGCCATTGACGTCACCAAAGCCAATTATATAACTAGATCAGGGATTACTCCCCTCAAACAATTATATTGTACCATTGCACGGGAACCTATTTTTAACAACAAAATCAATACTCCTCCGTCCGTTGTTTAAAGCGTTTTTTTTTTCAGTCAATTTAACCGCTCGTGGAAATTTGAAACAACCGGGAGAAGTACAAGTACGGAAGTGCAAGATTTATACATTACAGAACAAGAAATTCCAGTTTTGGAGCCGAGCAACAGCAGAATAGTTCACTGATCGTCTATAGTTAGCTGGAAAGCAAGCGCACGCCGACTTTAAAGTATATCTCTTATTTATTCAGCATCGTTATTGGAAATAACTTTGGCATCAGACGGTATTGGCTGGAATTGCAAATTAGGTGTTAAATATAGTTCCAAGCTTTAGATTGTGCAGTTGGAGTCAGTAACTAAAAGTTGTTATTCATCCTTTTCATGGTAATGAGAAGCGGGTTTTATTCATGTGGTTACCTACGGGGTTTCCCGGTAGCTCAGCATGGCGCTAGAGTAATTAGTAAACAAGGCTACATTACAGGGAACGAGAGTAGAGCTAAGTAGGTCAAAACAATTTTCCGCTAAATAATCATTTGCCAACGACAAGGACGCGAGAGAAATCCGCACTAGCAACCGCCTCTGACAAAGTTGGATGATGAAATTGGTGACATTTTACACAACATTAAAGAAATAATACCTAAAGCATATAATCATTTCGGTTTCCTATTAAATCGTTTTTAATTATTAACTTAGCTTTGATGGTTAATAGTTTCGGAGAATACAGCATGAGTGATTGGGTAATTTTAATGATAATGTCATATTAATGTCAACGTTAATGAGATCAAACGTGTAAAGCGATAAGTGCGGAATTTCCAATTATAGCGATGAAGCCCGTGTCGATAATATACGCCGCGTCCTCAGATTCGTATTCGTACCTGCATGAGATCAGAGTGAGTCACCATTGGCCATTGCCACATCAGCTGACTCATTGAGCGGGCTCCGGCGAATGGGAACGCGACTCGCGAATACCATTGTTGCTCAATTTGTCCTTAAATCTACAGATGACGGTGCATCATAGTACCAAGATAAAACACGTGAGA
This sequence comes from Clepsis dumicolana, assembly GCA_963691665.1. Taxonomy (NCBI): domain Eukaryota; kingdom Metazoa; phylum Arthropoda; class Insecta; order Lepidoptera; family Tortricidae; genus Clepsis; species Clepsis dumicolana. Next base: position 10,654,382 of record OY829520.1, on the reverse strand, counting down.
ATTTCCAGTACACTCCATACAATAGTGACGAAACGGAAAGTCGAGACAAACAGCTGTTGCTCTTCAAGAAAACGTGTTATGCCGCAAACGCTGAGAAACTTCGTAACTTTCTTCAGATTTTTAATTTTGAGACATGCAATATTTTCAACGCAATTAAACTACAATTATGAGAAGCGAGAACTCGTAGAAATCTCACATGAATGTCTAATTATTTTGGACGTGTGGCGCATGAAGTCCTTAACGTGAAGAGGATAAATAATATTTTAGCACTTTATCATAAGCGTAAATGGCGCAGAGTTGTTGCTTTGTTGTGTGGGTAAAACCAGCATGATGCATGCTACTATTAAGGTTTCAGCCGTTGAGTCAAAACAATTTTATTTTGCAGCACAAAAGGATAGACGTTGTCTAATTAGCTTTTAAATTGAAAAATACTATAACCCTTATTGAGAAACGTGGCAAAATATACAGTCTATATAAATCTTATTCAGGTGCGCTTTTAAATTAGTGCCATGAAGGTTTTGCTCGTACAAGTACGAAGTTTATAAGCTAAAGCCTCGTCAGCTGTTTGGACAATTGCTAAGGTGCGGCTGAGTGGATGCCATGAGTCAGCAGCCATCAGCTGATTCATTTGACGGCCTTGCATGTACCGACTGCGATTGGATAACTTCCTTTCCTTAATTACGGCTTAAGACGCTATCGTCTTAAGCCGTAATTAAGAATACCTAGGAAGGATAAATTACAAAGAAAAACTAGTGATAAATAAGATGCGGTCAATTGTGACGCAATTACACGAGTTTGACGTGACGGTAGAAAACGTTTCCGCAAAGTGTCTCGTTAGGAATTTATAGAGAAACACTAAGCGATCCGCTTGAAAATATTATGAGAAGGCTTTTAGAAATTGTAGGTTTACAATGTCAATGTATTTTGTGTATTTTATATTTCTAAAATGTAACGTAATCAATTTCTGCGCAGACGAAAGACGAGTATCATTTTGAAACGATTAAAGGATTCGTTTTCATTAAAGTTTGGGTCTGTACTGCTCATGAGCAAGATTTAATTCAATTCAGTTCAGTTTGCTCGTTCACGCGATAACTGTCGCCGATCGAGTTTCGGAAACAAGGTGACACAAGTGACCTAAAGGTGACCTCGGCTCATACACCTACGCAGTTCGACGAACTCGTGTTATTTTTGTTAATATATCCACTTAATTCTCACACTCGACAATACACTTATAAAAGTTTACTTACTCCAACACAATTGTACAAACAAGCCGGCTCTACGTATTAATCCATTTACCGTCAACGGATAACCTTGAAAATGTTGAGAAGCTGAAATTATTATTATAAGACTGTCTAGACAACACGTAGCACCTTGTATGGAACCAGTTTTTTTATTGGCGGTTTTGATCGAACGGAAACCCTTAAAGCGCACAGGAATTGACTGACACGAAAAAAAAGATTGGGTTAAAAAAATATAGAATAAAGGTAAAAGGATGAAGCGTATTTACCCCCACCGCGGCGGGCAATAGAGGCGGCCGCCAACTAATTGCGAAAAACGAGATTAACGCTCTCCGTAGAGGCACTAAACGAGGATGGCTCTGTTTACCACCCCAGTTTCATTCCTTTTACAACACCACTAATAGACTTATTTTATTACAGAGAAACGCCGAGATATTAGCAACTAAGTAATCTTCATAAAATTAACACTATTAGGACTGTCTACTGAGGCCTGTCCAGTCGCAGATAGACTTATTTGCTTAATGGATTAATATGACTTTATAGGCCATAAGCCGGTCCGGTCGTTTCTCGCATGGTTGTCTCGGGTCCGAGTTGCGAATTCCGCGTTGTGTTCGACATGGTATTGATTTTTTTGCAACAAATATGCGACGCCCATTCGGTTCACGGACGTCTCACAAAAACTAGGCACTGCATTCCCACGATAGAGAATTATGCAGTCGGTGTTCTCAGGAGTCGGAAAGAATTAGCATAAATTAATTAAATTGTTTATGGGTTTATAAAACAAACTGTTTGACTGGTCAAAAGCCGCTAACATTTTTTATTTATTTAGAAGTGTGATTTTATGCTAGCAAAATTTGAGGGTTATAAAATCTTATACGTAAACTGTAACGGCGAGAATCGTCAACGGTGTGCCGTCCGGCGCCCGAGTAGCGCGGGGCTTGGGCGCTGGTGGTTAATTGCCGGTAACCGTACAAACGAGATTACCGGCCGCACGGCCGCCGGCCGGCCCGAACGGCCCGCCCAATCGCTCCTGACACAATCCAATTACTAAGGCATTGTTGTTTAAAAAAAAAATCCGTTTTAACCTCCATACGTGGATTATGTGGCTTTGCGTTTGCGTTAACTTGAGTTCCAGTTCAGGAAGTTTGATTACGTGAGACGAGCTAGTAGATCGGGTCCTTTATTAGCAACCGACTAGCAAGCACACTCTGATTATAAATTGTAATAGGTAGGTATCTCTAGAAGAAAAAACCACAGAGAGGAGGAGATCAATGTCCGTGTTCAGAATGCCCTCAGATGTACAGCTGCTCTTCACTAGGTCCTGGTGTCCAAGCTATTACACAGGAAAACCATGATCCGCGTCTACAAAACTGTCATTAGACCAATCTTGATGTACGGGTGCGAGGCTTGGACGCTAAACTTGAAAGAGGAGAATAAGCTGTTAGGGGCAGAACGAAAAATTCTGCGGAAGATCCTGGGACCGATTCAGAGAGAAGACGGTAGCTGGAGGGTGAGGAAGAACCTCGAAATTGAAGATCTAGTGTCCGAGCCCAATATTATTGGAGAGACTAAGCGTCCAGACTCCGTTGGCTTGGGCATGTGGAGAGGCTGGGAGAGAATCGAGCCGTCAAGAGGGCGTACTTGGGTCGACCGAGCGGTCGTAGGCCGGTTGGGCGGCCTAGGTACCGCTGGAGGGACGAAGTCCATAAAGATCTTTCGGACCTCGGGGTCGATGGCTGGCAAGTGCTGGCCCAAGACCGCAAGGCATGGCATAATCTGGTATCGGAGGCCAAGATCCACTTCGGGTCTCTGCGCCCAGCTAGTAAGTAAGTAAGTAGAAGAAAAAAATTAGCTGTGGTATTTGAATAGGTCCGCATACAAAACAACAGCCATGCATTAAACAATTGATGTAAATCAGGGGGTTTTTCTTATTTTTTCCAGCCAACAATTGAGAAAATTAGACCCCACTCAGCAGTACAATAGTATCCAGCAAACTTAGAAATTAATTTAGGGCACGACAAATTATTTCTCTCGAATTGAATGAAGACATTATTTTAGGGGTGAAATAAAAGCTGCGGGGTCGTTTTGAAATGTTAATTTCTGGAAATGGAACGTTATAATTATTCGCATTATTCCAATCTTGGTGGTGGGAAATATCCGATAAATGGCGTGTTTATAGCCCCAAGACGGAACGGCGTCGGCTGCCACTGATTTAGTCATTAATGCATGATTTCACGCTTTTTACTCAGTGCATTTTAGCCGGAAACTAGGGACATTAAATAGGGCACCCTCTAGACGTTACATGATTAGATTATACAAGGCGATGGTAAGGAAATTGGTGTTGCATGAGTATAAGAGCACTGCACCGAAGATATGGAAAAGCTAAACTAATATAATCCTTAAACATACTACACTACCACACTAAACTAGGAACACTAAAGATAAGAACCATATATTATAAATTATAACATGTAAACAAAACAAAGTAAATCAGTTACTTAATAATCGCCTTGAAACATATAATTATCTGACGGGTTATGGGCATGACATACATTCGAAACACCATTAACTGATAGCACAGCTTGATATCTACTGCCGTTTACAGCCTTGTCGCAACTCAGTACAAACGTACTCAATTTAAAATAAACAATACCGAATCTAAAATGCGTATTACCAAGTGGACTGAAAGTTTCAATACCACAGTCATTAGGGTTAACTTTAACTGTGACAAGGTTGTAGTAGAAGACCACCTGAGAAACAACGTAATCGAAAACGTGAACGTTTCCGAGTAAATCCCCTTTGGAGGGCCAGTATCTGTTGAGCCATGAGGGTTTGCAGTGTTCGCTGGGCGCGGAAGATTCACAGGGGTTCAGCTAATCTGGTCGCAGAAGAAGGCCGCGCGATGTCAAGTAAATTTTAACACGCAATTAGTAAGGCGGCGGACACCTTGGCACCGATAGCCTGGCTCGTGCAGGGACGGCCTCTAGTTTCCGCTAAATTTTACAATAAAATTGTACCTACAGCCCCATAGCAACGAGCGGATAAATTCAGTAACGATATTCGAGGGAGGCCGCGAATAGTTTTATTGTTGGGTGCTTAACTCGCTTTTTCGGTATTAGGGGCTTTGGCAACAAATGTCGATCATTGTTTTTGTGCACGCAATCTGTCGGTTACGAACCGTATAACAATATAATGAAACCTTTTCGTAGACGTTCTAATTATTTTCAATCAAAAAATTGTTTTAACTGCCATAACCATTTATATTCGGTGTTCACAATTTAAATATGTGCAGATTGCGTGACGTAGGGACTTTTGGTACTTTACATGTTTCGACCGGGAATTCTAAACATGCCTTAACTAGGCTTTAATTAACCGGTCGGAATTGTACTACAATGACATGATATTTCCCTTTAAACGGAGACGCATGCTGCTTAACAACATAATTTGCGACAAATTCGAAGAATGTGTACTTAAGTATCTATAATTAATAGTTGAAACAAGAAAGTAATGTTTCTGTTAATACAGATAAATAAAGTGAAGTCGATATGGAGTTGTCGAAATCGTTCGCTTAAACCTTGGGTGACCTCTTCCAGACAAACTTTTTTTCCTTATAAAATTAGAGTAAGAGTTCGGGAACGAGAACCGAGGGTCGAGCACGACTTTACGAATGCTACGTAACGTAAAATCGAATAGTAAACGTTGTCGAGTTTGTATGACGTTTGGAACATCGCCCGCCCGTGAGCGTATTTGGAACTAAAATTTTGTATGAGGTTTCTCGATCTCGATACGATAACCGTAACGTTACGCAGCATTCGTAAAGTCGTGCTCGACCCTCTGGTACTTGAGCAAATTTTCCTCATTCCGAATGTACAAACGCAATACTCGTACGCACACGACGCTCGTAAAAGGATTCGCAACACCCCGCGCCGTTTCACATAAAATAAGGTAACGTAACTGTTCTATTGCACGATATTTTTAGTGCAGCAAGTATATTCAACATCTAAAGCTTTTGTTACATTTGTTACAAATATAAATATCTTTGTCGGTAGCACTGCCGTCCAGTCGTCTAAAAAGAGAATGAAAGTTCAAAAAACTAACAGCATACTCGGAATGTCTAGCTAGAAGACTCGTTTGATCAAATACGGAGATGAGACACGCCCGTGTCTCGCGGCAGAATCAATGAGGAAAATGTCTCCACTCTCTCGTTGCAGGTAAACGTTATGTGTAAGTATTGAGCAGTCAGTAGTCGCGTGTGAAGGCCTAGTGTCCGAGCAGTGGGGCGACGCCATCGCCTGAACAATATAATCCGGGTAGCAACAGCATGTGACGTCGGTCGCGCACTCACCTTGACTCAGTTTAGTTGGCCCGCTTGCATTACTGTTCTCCACCAGCACTCGTGATCAAGAGCTGTGTGTTTAACTGCAGACATGTGACTAAGGGCGCCGAGTCGTTTAAAATTCATTAGGTGCATGCTCTGTTAGAATTCTGGCGCAAAACTCGCTATTTATAAATCAATATTTTCATTATTTGCAATTCATGTTCATCGTCAGTTGAAAGCTTATTTATCACGCGGTGAATGTTTCTCTTTTATACTTTTAACAAAGCTTAGAATTACCAAGTTTCAGATTGCAGTATTTCGTTTTATAACACATCTATCACAACAGTCGAGAATTCCAGATGCGTGCAGCATGATTCAATCTCTAGTCTAGTCTAGCATCGTGTCGGTTGCGAGTTGGGTTTTCACATGAAATGAAGCGTTACCATGAATGGGCGATATCGTTAATTGCCGGATAACTAGAACAGCTGGTGTTCCGCCATTCGTGTCGTATAAACACGATAAAATTCAACATAACAAGAATGCGAGCGATGGTATGAGATGTACTTGTGTAAATGTATCTAAGAGATCGAAATTGTGTACTAAAAAGTGTAGTTTAGCACAATGACGCCTCAGTCATCCTCAGGCACGCAGCGCGTAGTCACGTGTTGTGCGACTAATAAAATTAATTTATTATGCCGTCTTATGCCATTCCCACGTGTAAAAATGCTATTGGAATTACAAAAAAACAGGATAGGATTACATTTCACGTATTAGTAGCGAAATCAAAAACCTAATTATTTAAATATTTAATTTCTTTTACCGATTTAAATTGTCTTAGTTTTGGACGAGTCCATTTTGTAAGTGTTGCCAACACTTTTTAAAATTAAAAACTTTTAAGTGTTTAACTTACGATTTTTGTTTGTAACAAGGTTTTGTTTAATTTTCAATGTTTGTTTGTTTGTATGTTTGCTGGCTTATTTGCTTGCTTGTTAATATGAAATCTTACAAGTAAAATTTGACCCATTTTTCGGTTTCGAATTGAGCTGAAATTTTGATCGCTTGGATATTTAATCGGATGACAATGAAACATTAACATAACAAGGAGCTGACCTGATGATGGAGCTGGAAGGTGGTCATGGGAACTCTGTAATAAAATCACGCTACCCTATCGATTTTGGGCTCGTTTGATTTGTCTTGACAAGAACTCTGGTCCTGGGTGACATCCAGGTTCTGACGAAACAGACAAACAAACATACAAAATGTTTCTCGCGGTTTTTTAGGGTTCTGTACCGCAAAAGAAGAAAAAAAGGAACCCTTATAGGATCACTTTGTTGTCCGTCTGTCTGTCTGTCAAGACCCTTTTTCTCTGGAACGCGTGGAGGTAGCATGCTGAAATTAATATCAAATACTTAAGCCTGCGGTCCCTTGAAGCTGTGAAAAAATCAACCTTCTAAGTCAACGCAATAGAAAAGGTACAGCCATTAAAAAGGCTATTTCCATACAAATTGCCGAAATCCGAAAACCTAAAGGGTACTTCCAGTTGACCTAGAAACTTTAAATTTGGTATGAAGGTAGCTCTTATAGCACAACCACTCAGAAAATTCTCAAATCTTAATTTTTTATGTTTGTCTGTAGATTTCGCAGACCAATATAAGTTGACCCCAAACTGCGTACATTTTGCTTAGGAGCAGGGCTCTGCTAACACTGGACTTCTTAAAACACTGGGGAAAGGCGTAAAACTCTTATACGGAACCCTCGTGCGCGAGTCCGACTCGCACTTGGCCGGTTTTTATATCTCCAATGTATATACATATCGAGTCTACGATTTCATTTTATGTATAGATTGGACCTGTATACGAAATCATGACAATAATAATAAATTTATAATAGTGCATCTAAAATAATAACAAGTTAATAAAAAAAAACTTTACGAAAGTTGACATTAAAACTAGAACTCCACTCTCTCAATAAGTAAAACCTGTGCTTTAGGATAAGCAGCTCTCCTCACCGTTAATATTTTCGACGTGTGCTATAAGCAATATTATATATCCTGAATAAATATTTAAAACGAAGCCGTGAAATAATTACTTCAAAAATAGGTAAACGCCCCCTAGCTGGCAACATTGTGCGAGCGAGAGAAGTAGTGAGGTAAGAGCAGGACGGCTTAAGCTTTTGGACACTGCGCGGCGTGCGATTGTGATTGAACGCTCCTTCTGGTTTGTTCTGTATTCCGAGTTACTACTATTAATCACTATTTTCAAAACTTAATTAACTTACGGTGCAACATAAATGTTCTCAAGCTAACAATATTTAACAAAACAATGCAATTTAGTGTTTAATCTTGTTTTGAATTTTCCGGCTCAACATCCCCCCCGAGTTCTGCGAATTGAACAGCAGGTATAATATCCATATATCCTGTTAGGTTAGGTTACTATAGATCTTGTTCGTAAAGTCCGTGAGATTCCGATCTGCGGTCTCCTTGACTCGATTGAGTGTTGGCATCGACCGGCCGCTTGCGAAATTCGCCCACCAGACTACTCATTGTCCCCTGGTATTGCATTTAGTGCAGTTGCAGACAGACGTTGCTTCATGCAGAATAATGTCTCATTTGAATACCCTGTCGGAGCGGTTGATGATATCGGGCGAGTTGTGATTCAGAATACTGCCTAGCATCACAGATCATGGCCGCACAAAGCTCAAGGAGAGTTACCTCGGTGTATTTCTATATTTAATTTGTTTCATACTATCGTGAGTAATTTACGGCTAGCAAACAAATTCCATCGGTTGTTCAAAGGCGGTCTTGCAGATGGTATGTCTGATTTCTCTGGGCTGTCACGACACGGAAAACTTGCTACGTGTTCCTAAGACTGAGATTTATTGAAAGGAGGTGAGCAGTAATTTACAATGACGACTTCAACAAATTAAAGCTTTCTCGGATCGAGAGCAGCTTCGTCAAAACGACGCAAACAGTCTCAGTTTTCTGGGAAGGCGCGTTTCGGGAAACATACTAACAACTAAATAATGGCATACGAATAAAACAATAATACCATTTAGTAGTTTCAAAACGTTCCTAATATAGATTCAAGGTATACGATAAGTATCTACGTTTGTTTTCGGCGTCAGCGCTTTTACACAGTCATTAAAAATAAACTTCGATAAATGTAAAATCGAGACCTACAGTAAAAAGTTAAAAACCCTTACGTTAGCGTGGGATTACTGCTACACGATTCTGAATGTGAGTTTACCACGTTTAACATTACAAGACAAATGCGCACGGATGCTTTGCGGTTCGCTCTAGCAAATCAATTGTCAGTCAGCGGAATGTTAAAATGACGCAATTGGGTCATTTGAAACCAGAACTTGGTCAGAGAACCGCAATATGGTGTTAGCAAACAGCTACCTAGGTAAGGAATACTGACGCTAATGTAACTTAATTACTTAGTTTGTATCGATTACTCGCATGATGCGCGTTTGTTTACTCAAATGATTTATATTTTATTGTTTATTATCCTTACTTCAATAATCCAATTATTGAGTTACGCAGAAACAAAACCGACAACAAAAACACGGAGCAGCGAAATTTCCAGAGATAAGAGTGTTTATAGTCGATGAAAGTATTTCCAACGACGCATAAACTGTCAAAAACATGTTATTACCCAGAAAGCGCATGCTATCGATTGTTTTCGTCGCATGTGCAATCTAAGCTTGAATTTTTTACGATCTGCTGACGTATAGCGTTAGCGCTGCGTTTAGCGCCACTGTGTTTTATGACTATGAGTCATCGAATTCGTATTAACCTATAATTAGAGAATTCGCGATATAAAACAAGAGTGCGATGGATGGATCCGTTTTACCGCGAAGCGGGCGCCTCCCACGTCGGACCGTCACAGCACAGGTCGGATCCTGGCGTGGCGCCATGTAAACACACGACCAAATAGGGCAACGACCACACCGCAAACTCAAATAGAACGTCTATTAATACTGGTTTAAAAATAAAGTGAAAGCGGGGAACACGTGTGAGGATCTTGAGATTAATTGCCGATGAGTTCGGGAATATACTTTAAACTTTGGATGTATAATGGGAATTTATTTTACGTTGACGTAGTAATCTATTTGGTTTGGAACAAAGGTTTGGGACGCTTCTACTAGTAGGTAAGTACAAAAAATACCTGGTGTCAAAATTTACTTACAATATACAATACTTATAAAGATATCATCATCAACACCAGCCTTTTTTACGTCCCACTGCTGGGCACAGGCCTCCTCTCAGAATGAAAGAGATTGGGCTATAGTTCCCAAGCGGGCCCAGTGCGGATTAGGAACTTCACATACATCATTGAATTGCTTCGCGTGTGCAGGTTTCCTCACGATGTTTTCCTTCACCGAAAAGCTCATGATAAATTACAAATGTAATTCCGCCAATAAATTCCGAAAAACTCAGAGTTGCGTGCCGGGGTTTGAACCCACGACACTCTGCTTGAGAGGCCATAGGTCAAACCACTAGGCTATCACGATATAAAGATATACTATAAGTAAATTTAATGTATTCTCTCTCTATCATTTAAAAATCTTTAAACAATTAATTATTATCTCATTGTTTTCATTATTACAGCCTTTGTCACTGGATCTATGAAATGTTCTACAAACAAAAACAAAACTACGTATCTGTTTATACACAATAAAACACGTGCTCAGAGACGTAAATATCTGGATAAAGCTAATTAAAGAAACAGCTGGGCGGTTAACTAAATTGACGGCGCTTTTATATTTTAACAAAATAAATCCTTTGTTAGTATCAGAAGCGATGCATGAGTTGCACACGTCACGGCGTTCGGTTCGCGGAAGGGAAGCGGTGACGCAGTCAGTCGCAGTACAACGCACTGTGCAGCGAAAACCAAACACCCACGTGACTGTAAAGGTCACACCAACAGCTAGAACGCAGTAGGCAAAACATTGTGAAAGACGGTCAAATGCGTAGTTACGATCTCTATTCGGAGCTCTTGTTTAGCCGTATATCAATGCAGAATATCAACGATTTTGCTATTTTTATGTGCGGTTACAATGTTTCTGCAGATAGGCACAAAATCAATAGCAACCTTGAGGTCGCTATAAATAACGAGCCATCAATAAATTAACTTGAACAATACGTGGGTTCTCAACTTTACCGTTGTGGCGGCGATAAGCGATACTCGGTACTAGAGTAATTTAACTTTCATATGCAAAGTGGATGCATTGAACACGTTTGCGAATTTCATTCCAAGTATTAACCCGGTCACTGTTTTCATTGAGGAGTTTTTTATTTATGACCCAATAAATTTTCTCCCACGCTCGCCCGCCGCCTCCTAGCAACGGATCGCCCAAGACCGACGCAAAAGGTCACAAGTGAGTGGTTCGTGGAGGCGACTTTGCTTATGTTTGCATATGCTTACATAAAATAAAACCAGGACAGCCACTTACAAACTTTTATTTTGTTTTCGTACTTGTGCTTTTCCAACTCTAACGACCAGTAAAGTTTTTTAGACACTCGGTAGAGTCCCGCGTTCGTAGAATTCGATTTTCAATTACTATGGTTCTTAACTTGGAAAACCAGTGGTAAAAATTGTGTCGTAATTTACAGATTTAATGCACATAAAGAGTAACTGAGCAATTTTCGCTTGCATCGTGTAAACAATGATTACGAAAGTAGGAGCGAAGCGAACAACAATGGCCGCAGTGGTAGTAAGTAAATTAATAACCGCAGGTGACACCAGTTAATTCCGGAATAATCGAACAATCGGAAATTATTCGATGCGATGATCAATTGCAAATTACCCCGCGCGCCCGATTGTTCGTGTAATATTAATGTGTCGCTGTATATTTAGATGAAATATGACTTACCTCGTTTATATGTTTGTAAGTTTTGATGAGGTCTACGCTGAGTTTCCGTAGCGGCGCCGTAGAGGGGTCCCGAAAGTGGTGCGGTATTCGGGCTTGCATAGCCTGTACAATCGAGAAATGCACGTTACTGTCAGCTCTTAATGTGACTGCAGCAAAAAAAAAATTACAGCGAAACAAAACAAAAGCGAGGAAGCTGATGGAGATAGAGGCAGTTCGCTAAACGTCGTAAATAAACATATATATTTACACATATTGCAACAGTAACGGAATAAATATTGTATGATTTATTTAAGTAAATGATTGCTAATTCGTGGTTAAAAATGAAATGAAATGTGATATGTGCGCAACAGAAAGGCATGCAAAGGAAATCTACTAAAGTGCATATTCTTAAACCGAATAGGGAAGGCTCAGCGGATGGATAAATGTTGAAAACAACAAAACGTCTGACGCCTGACGCGGCCACACAATATTCCCGTAACTCAATCACGGCGGACGCCGTTAATAGCTATAATATTACAGGCTTTCAATAACGCGGAGATTATCTAACAAAGTTTGTATTGAAGCAAGTTAACTCTGAGACAACAAGAAAGAAACCCAATCATTTCACGCGAGAAACTCTAGTCGGGTACATTTATTAAGTAACCGGGTATAGCTATAGGTGTGGGGTGAGACGGAGCATCTGATCGATCGTTGTCACTATTCAATACTAAACAGTGCTTCAGTGAAAGCGGCGTTCTTTGTAACCGTAATTAGCGGGATGTTAGGGGCTAATTTATTTAGTTGAGGTAATGTCTAGACGCGCGTTATTAATGATCCTTTTAATAAGACAAAAGATGGAGCACACAGACAGCCTGCCGGTTTAATGTGACGAGGCGCTTTGTGTGAAAGCATTTACATCTCTAATGTTACTCGCAATCAGTTAATACAATTCCTACGTATAGGTCTTGGAAGCTTCTGGGCCTCCCCCATTTTCGTAACACTAACTTTTGTGAGTCGGTCACTTAATAAATGGCGCGGAATAACTAGTGCATCTGATTGTTTGCCCATCGATTCCCAGGCGTCGCATGCAATCCACGGTTTCGTCTGTTAAAATGCAATGTTACGCGACGTTCGCGCATCAATCCCTATCCCAGCAAACTGCCTCGTGTATCATTTACCTGGATGGGGATACGGTAGCGGCAGAAAGCCCGGGGGTTGCGCGCGTCGGCGCTCACCTGAATGTCCGAGGGCGCGCTCATCGAAGCCAGCTGCTCTTCTGCGACCAGCCGCCCGTACAGCGGGACATGGCGCCGCTCGCTACCGGCGGCCTCGGGTATGCCACCGCCGACAACGCCCACTGCAACAAAACGGGTATGAGTTACACGGTACTGGCAGCCATTGGGACATTGGGAACTGATCAAGAAGTAGTGCGAACTAGGCAACAGATCAGTGATATTTCAAGCAGAAAACAAGACATGGCGGTTGCTGCTTGATCATGCCTCGTCTTCCAACAAAGTCTTCACGTTACAGGTCTGCTGGGCAGGCATGTGTCCTGTCCAGTCAGGGTCATATACAACGACACACTACATTGTCATTTTAGGTCCTTTAATGATCTGAATGGTATTAAAGCGACAACGTACCGCTATTAAAGTGTGCAGATGTTTGTCTTATGTAAAATGGTAATGAGACGTAAAAAAAAGGCCGGTGATGTGATGTGGTTATCCTACTTACTTGTAAACACACTCACTAAATAAGCTTACATTGGTTTAAAAAAAGACATGTTGAAATAAATTACCTATGGCCGTCATGACTGTAGGCGGAAAAGCACGTGTAATATTGCAATAGACAATTGCTATTTAAATTACAGACATGGAAACAGTACTTGTAACACGGATCCAACAACGCCTAGATAATTCAGAAGTCACATAATCAAACAACAAAAAAACAGGTGAGAATATTCACATGCAAATCACGTCGCGACAAGCCAAATACGAGCATTAAAAGCCGCATTTAATATCCTAAAAACGCGACGGCTTATTATAATAACGCTGCGCGGGAGCATGTCACTCAAGCCGTTATAATAAGACATAATAGTTCAAATTGCCATGTGAATGAGCCTCATTCACCTGCTCGGTGCTCGCCCACCCGGGGCCGGTTCCCAAACCAACCAGTGAATTGTGAATCACTATGACTCGTTTCTTGCGTACCTCATTATCACACATTTATGGTGATATCAGATCGATGACACAATTGTTTAAGTATCAGTTCTAAGCAATAAGTGAGTGCGATGCGCGATATTGTATCGGTGATGCAGTCGCCAAACGTAATGGAATAACGGTGAGCTAAGATGACTAATGAATGCCGGTCGTTAGCTTAAGGGTGTATAGCTCCTATTAAGTCGTGGCTTAAGAAAAAATACGTGTAAGATTAATATACTTTTACAAAGAAAGCTTTGAAGAAAATTAAATTAATTCCGAATTAAATTAACAAACTAAGTGAAACACAATTCTTGCCTTGCCATTCCTAACATGTCTCTGTGAAGTTGGCATATCAAGTGCCAGCATATCACAAAAAAATAGGAGTTCTGTTCGCATGCAGCATAGTTCTATAAATCCTGATACTTTTTAGAAATAGTTCTGGCGATTTTCCTTGAAATTTTGGATAAAATCAAGAGTTAGATTAAAAACGAAACAACCATGTGGAATACGGTTAATCAATTTCAATCGTTTCTTTGTTTATTTACAACACGATATGGAATATCACTACCCTGCGCGATGCATTTTTGTAAACTTTTAATTGAAAGTAGCTTTTACAGTTACAGTTAACCCGAGGTGTGAGTGTGAACTTTCGCGCGTTAAATTCAGAGGTCGCAGACAAGTTAATTCAAAGTTATTTATGTACCGTCTGGCCGGGGTTGACATTTCATAATAAAAAGGGAGAAGCACACAGAGGGTTACATACGTAATACTTACATACTAGATTGTGGCGGCACTTCAGACGGATATAAAGAAATGAAAACTAATAAAATTAACTTAAAAACATATCAAAGCTGTACATAACAATTTATTTGTAATTTTGAAAGAGACTGGTTTTGCGTTTGGCTGCGCTAGCGCTTCGTTACGGATTAGTCCGAAACATTGCGGCCTATACTCGACCGTGAGTGATCCGTTTATTTCACTATGATATTTTTTTTTATAAACGGGCATAGAGGTACATAGCTATCAATGTTGCGTATCTGTTAACATTCCTTGTTAAACGATCAACTTTCTGTGTATTATATTTTTCTTAACCCCTTTTCAACGCCAACGACGTATACAAATGTTGTCATCCACACGCTAAGTTGGCATAACATCAACGCGGACTTAAACCTTAAGCATACTGTGCAGCCGGACGCCTATAAGCGTTGGTGGCGTCATAGGCTCGTCAGCTCATGACGCTTTTAAGCGTCCTTGGCGTTGAAAAGGTTAAAGTGGCTTGTGCAATAAAGAGTTTACAGACATACATTGCGACCTTCGACCGATCACTTTTAACTCTTCGGCCCATGACCCCGTAAGAATTTTAATTTACGTTGAAAATGGGTTTCATAATTGTTTTTTCGAACCCTAAAATCATTAACATTCGCCGCTCGTTCGTTTTGATGCGAGGGTACTATAGAAGCTGAAAGTTTCTTCAACGTCTCATAAGTTTTCGTTGTTTTACATCTTAGCCTTTACTAAATTTCACTAAGTTAATTTTTCAAAGGCAACAGGTAATACGATTTGAGACTCGAGATGATTTCATTATTTTTTCTGCTTCAATTATGAGACTTCGTATTATCATTGCTTATTTTTATGGTTTCTTATCTTCTATTAGTCTTTATTTTTCTAGAGACGCATAAAGCTGTATTCAAGCACATAGATACAATGCATAATGTTATTAGTGATTCCCACCACATCTTTCAACAGAAACCGGTCACCGAATCGCAAATAGTATTCTGCTCGGATTCCACTTAGCCAATGTTTTTCATTTTATTTCACAAAAAAATAGCCTACGCTTTTCGCTGGTTTAGATAACTAATTCCACTGGTTCACATTGTACTTAAACTTTCAATTTTTTTTTTAAACCCGTTTTAAAAATCAGGACGTGCATAGATGTGTCCTGGGCACGATATTGTGTTCCAAGTATCAACCGGGTGACCGCATGAGACAACTGTATTGTATTATAAAATAACATCAATGTATGTTAAGTTGTTTTAATATACAATTATACAATATTTTATATCGTATTGTAGTCCAAGAACATAAAAGACAAAATCTCTAAGCCGATTCGTGAACATGACAACATAAAAACATTCTCCCCGAATGCGTTTCAAAAGAGTATGCATGATTTATTTCGACTTAAACGTGCATTCCGACTCGAGAATGTGTCAAAATGATTTCTTTAAATCACAGCCAGCGCAAGACATACTTAAAACATGTTAAAAATTATCAACATCCGGTTAGCTCGACGCGCTCAGAGATGAATGTACAGCGCCGATTGAAAATCAGACCACATCCGCCTATTAGCATTAAAAACGATTTCTTACAATAGACTCTAGTGCACTTCCGTTCAGTACTACTATTGACTGCAAAGATCACTTTTACAGATCATACGATATTCATTTATTCAACAGAAGTGGATGAGCAATTCTATTGGGATGACCAAATTAAAGTTAAAAGTGCATTTCAAAATTTGTCGGAGAAAGGTAGCGGGCGGAGAAAGCCAGTGTCGTACTTAAAGACCATTCGATATAATTATAACACCTATAGGCCTAGCACAACTCACAGTGCGACTTCTATCTCGCGCGAGAACAACTGCTTGTCCTTATCCTATCCTGTCCTGTCCTGTCACTCGGAATGCAACGGGACGGGTAATATAATCTCGCGCGACAAACAGAGTCGCGGCCAGTGGTGCTAGCCATACTAGTTTGCACTTAAAAGGCACGCAATAAGTAGTTGCACGGGCAAGTGCGAATGGTCCTCGTGATAAGGTAGGATATCCCCTTGGAGGTGTCGGCGGTGCGAGGCGGCGGGAGGCGCGGAAGGGCTCGCTGCCGAGCGGTTCGGGCCGACGAACGCTAAGACGTGTCCCTACGTCATCAGTGCAAAGCCGCCGAGAACCGGCCGCCGTGCCGATGCCGGCCGACAACCTATGGTAGCTATGCGAGGAATGCGACTGCCTAGCCGGCCGGACGGTCGTGGGCGGTGCAAGATACCTACGTTTGCACTCGACAAACGCGATTTTTGACGACTCCGCCGCCGACTGCGTTCCTTGGCTGCTTAAAACATTACGCAATAGCTTTAGGTATTTGCGGGAACTAACATCAGACTTATACTTCTAAATGACATGTGATAACGAAGTCGTGAGTTCCAATCCGTCATGCGGCAATTCGCATGGAAATGAACGATGTGGTATTATCACTATGTAAATAATGATACAAAATCACGTTACATAGTAACCGGTGCGAAATAGCAATGACCTAATAAAACGACTATTTTAAAGTCAGATTATTTTGTCAAGTGAATACAGTTGTAAATTAACATTGGCGGCACGGAAGCGTTTAACTCGTTTTTAACAATTGAATCGATTATTATGAGGGTCTCGACATGAACCTGAACTTTAAGACGGTAGCATTAAGCACGAGGCCGCGTTGAAGCCGTGACATGAAGTTGAAATGTACGCAAGTACTATAAGATACTGGGTAGTCGACGGTTCGAAGTAACTGCGCAATTCTGTGACCGAGACTTCGAAGAATCCATTAAGGCGATCTCCTTGAAACGGCAGTGGTAGCAATGAGGCTGAAACCCTCACCAGTCGAATGATATCGACGACCTAATTCCTATATTTTATATCGCATATAAGTAAGGGTTTTATCATAAAATAGTAGCTTTTAAGTTCTTTGCAATGATATCCAAATAATGTCTGCAGAAAATGACAAAGAGAATTTGTTATCGCTTATTTATTCCACCGCATTATAAATAACTTACTTTCACAAGTTTCACTTCTAACCGTAACGGACATCACTTAACCAATAAACGAACTGTCAGAAGGTAATCGATTCTCACACACAGCACTACACCATAAGATTTATCACTGAACATAACACTGGCCAATTATAAAACAAACGTGGACTACACACGTCTAATGTTTGATCAAAACAAAGCACAGCGATCAGCCGAGGATCGGAGCCGGTACGGGCACGTCGCAGCAGTTCAGTAAGCGCACTCATTATATTTTTGTGGCAGTCATGAGACGTAATACTGTGTCGCTGTCGCTGTGTTGTGTTCTAAACAACGTTAGTCGGTGCAGCGGCATTGGCGTCTAAGGCGCGTCCTTGCGCGCGTCGCCCGCTTGTTATTGTTGCACAACAATGTTTATACACGTGGCGTCGTCGATGCGCACTAAAAGTCCGCGTTGATAAGGACGCTATGCCGGCGCGCGGCGCGACCTGCCCGCCGCAACTAACGCGCGAACCCAACGCTGGCTAGTAATAACCGAGCAGAAGGCCACGTGATTCAGATGACAAACACATCACTAAACTCTGCATCGGCCGAGTCGGTGATCGTATCTCAACGATACGTAGTACGCGTTCGAACCACGGCCCGCTTCCATTATCGCTTTGAGGCGCTTGATACATTTATTGAGTTTGTTATATGGATGCGAAGACGCTTTAAAAGTTATCAATTATGAATGACGGATGATTGTTTTAAAACGGATTCAACGTATCAATATAAAGAACATTCACTCAGAAATGTAAACATCCAAATCGTACTCTTCAATGTTTACGGATCGGGTGTAGATCTCGAGTAGGTAAGACCTCTTCGCGAGGGAGGATACTAAAAATTCTATGAGGCGTTTGTGAGAAAAGCGAGGGCCCGCACTTCGAACAGTCATATGCATAAAACTACACGGATTCCTTTTTTTCCCCGACTGCTGCCAGCCACGCAATTTCTCCGATTGTATGCAAATCCTCGACGCAAACAAAGAATGAAAAAGCACCGACGCAGACGTTCGCTCCATTCCACCTGTCCCAGTGTGCGGCGCGGCGTCCGTCCCGTCTGAGCTGGAGGCAAACTAGCGAACGCTGCGACCCGGCGACGTCGCGGCGCAATCCGCCCGAGAGCCGCACCGTAAATAATCCCACCAGGATATTAGTCCTGAATAGATCTCATCTCTTTACATAATCGACCGCCACCGTCTTGTCGAGCACGCTTTTATTAGGTGTCTTCAACTCGTGAATAATTCAGCGGGTTTTCTATTAAGCACTTAGGCAGAAGAATAATGCATCCACTACATTTTCATAGTGGCGGGGCACTCGGACGGTCGCATAAACACTGGGAAGCCATCGCGACTCGATTTGCATCACCTTGGCCCGATCGGCTGGCGGCTGAATGTTTGAGGAAATAGGTATGTCGCATGCATATGAATTTAGAGCAGGACTGTGTGAAACAAATGGAATTATAAAGCGCGACGCCACGTGTAAATTTATCGTCTATCTACTTATCACGGCGTATATTTATCCACTGACGCGCAACTATAGCTACTAAAGGCTACGTAACCGTGTAATAAAACAAACTCTGTCACTATGGGTAAAATAAATAAGATTACACACGGGTTTATAGTTTGACGTAGAGAGTTATTAATCAATGATGTGACTGTATATTTTTGTGATTTTATTTTATTTTTTTCAAATAACTTATCAGCAAGAATGCATTGTGTACCAGCACAACAGGCAACAGTTTTATTTACGACTAACAAAGAAAATGAAAGGGCATAACTGTACTAAAAGCAAAAACCACAATTATAATGACGCTTCTCATGCTCGTAAAATGAAAATTCTGTTGTCGCCCAGTAACTTTAAAATTCTATCTACATATCATTTTTATTCTATACTTATTTTATTACAGAAACATTCACAATAATTACGCATGACAATTGCAATGCCCAAAATAGACCTAGCTATCTAAAATAGAGAACAATGTAAGCTTGTAAAACGGTTATACAAACCTCAATTGGCATAATTATACGCTAAGGGAGTAATTAGTGAAGTCTTGGGGGTTGTAAACGAACACCATAACTTTTTTCAACGATTTTATCACAGGCGTTCCACTTAAACGCCTTACGCCTTTTTATATCCTACCATTAATAATTTTGATGATAGGTATGCGGCCTCGGAAACTACCCATTCGCCTAATAAAGGTGTTTAAAATCAAATCAAGCTAGGTTTACGTTAAAGTAAGGGCGAAAATCATTTTATAAATGATGATGATAATGCAAATAAACTTAGACTTTCAGACAAAAACATAAGAACGGAAGGAAAAAAAGAGCCAGTGAGTCGTCAAATTGTGAGCAATGGTGATAGTTGTAGCCGATGATAGAAATCTGTAAATAAAGAAGCATCAGATACATTGATTGCCAGCTAAGCCGATTTAAACTGGGTAAAATGCCGCTTGTGTCTGTACTATGAGTTCCAGATAACATTAAGGATTGGATTCTTTGCCAACTTCACTCACTACTTGTCAATTTTAGAGGTGACAGATAATGAATAGAAAATTAGGGAAAGTTTTTTTTACACAAAATATTTGTAATTATATCGGTATTTAAGTACTTAATTATTATATTTTGTATCTTATGGTATAGTAATAATAATTATTACAATTTTTATTATAAAATACAATCACCAAAAATTTTAACGACTTCGGATCAGGGTTACTTTTCGAATTGTAAATACATAATAATTAGGTGCCTACTACGATGAACTTATTCATGAATTGTTACAAGCTGGTAACATTAATAAAGCTGTAATGGGCAAGCAATGAAGGTCTTGATCAGGGGGAGGAAAGTTACCTGTATTTGACAGTTGAAGTTTTTAGCTGCGCCATCTCTTATCTGTGTAAGGCTATTTTTTAGTAGTTAGTGCGTTAAACATTGCTGTCGGTTTAAAAAAAATACGGTTTTTTTTTCATCATATATTGCAAAATTTTATGAAAAAATATCGAACCGAAGGCTTGTAATTTTCAGTCACCAATTATTACTTGTAATTCTGTTAAAAAATTTGCAAAATTTATCATCATGCAAAGAAGAAAAAAAAAAACGGTTTTTGGTACACCTACTACATCCCTTTAAAATTTTCGGACTCAAGTAAACGTCATACAGCATGCAGCGCCCAGCGGCTTTCTGTTCTTTAGAAAATGCGCAGTGTTATTTAACTGTTATTTCGTTAATTGTCCACTAGTAAATACGTAGAGTCGATTTTCAGCTCCTCCGTTTTATTAGTGTCAGTTCGTGTGTATTGGACGTTGCGGCGAAAATTCGGACGCTTTAGTTACAATCTTTTTGTTTTGTTTCAGTTATGTATTGCGATATCAGATGCTTGTGATTTGTGAAGACTTGTTGTTTTGTGCTATTGTTAGTTGTTGCGATTTTGGACGCTTTAAATGTACATTTTACGAAATAAACGATTTCGAATTCTGAGTTTGAATTTTTCATAATGTCTAATCTAATAAGAGTGTGTACACATAATTCGTGTGTGTGTGCGCGCGTGTGTGTCCGAGCTTGCGCGCGTGTGTGTGTTATGAAATCTGTTCTGTCGACTATCACAGATAAAAGATGGCGTTGCTGTAGAGGCTGGTTGAGAGTGACATTTTTTTCCGCTGAGAGGGCGCTTTATTCCCCGTATATTATATTACTCTATGGTCTTGATCTTAACAGTTCTAATGCTATTTGGAATGCATAGTAATTACTAGATTGTCATCCTTCATTCTTGTCAAATAATTTGCAGAACTAAAAATAAAGGTGCGGTTCGAATTCCTTCGGACACTTCTAAACATAGCAATGTAGCAGATACTTATTAACTTAAGTTCATTCACCACGACAAGGTCACAGCGTTATACGTTAAGTACATTTTCCACTTCAATATACTACTTGTGACTGTGACAGAGCTCCATAGTAAAACCAGAAGAGTGTGGGTGCGTTGTTAAAAAAAATCCAAATTTCTGAATTATTTCAAAATCAGTCTAGCTGTGATCTTTGGCAAGTTATTCTCATAAAATGATTAGAAATAGCATGAAAACATAACTAGCGTCACAAGTGGTAGTCACCTCCGTTACACGTCCTTGGACTTCCTCTATACACAAACACGGGGTACGTTTTTTTTTCGTAAAATGAAATCGAACAATAAAATGATCGGCTATCTAAGTTAGGTCGTCACAGGGGTGCTGGGCACGCGAGGCCCGCGAGGCGGCACCGCGGCAGGTTTAACGGCCTGTCTGGCCGTTCACCCGGGGCCCCGCGGGGGCGCAGCCCGAATTGTGCGCGAAAACGCCGCGCGCGCCGCTCGTATCACCGTTCATTGGCCGGCGCGCGGTTTTGGCAAAACAAAACACGCTCGTCGTGTTTGGTGCATAGGTTATGTCGTTTGCTGCATTATGGAGTAATTGTGTCATTCGTCAACTAGTTAAATTTAAAATAAAGTACGGAAATAGGTACAAAAAATATGTGGGTCTGCGAGTGGCGTTAGCAATTTCTTATTCAGGAAAATGCATAGTTCTGGTTTTATAATGCACTTTTTTAATGCTTTCATTTACTCACATGATCTCACTGGAGTATCTTTCTACATTTTTTTTTTCATTGCGAGGCATTATCTCATGTATGGCGTTAGTCACTGCGTAAAGTAATAAACTAGTTGAAATTTGAATACATAGAAAAATTTAATATCCTTACTATTGCTAACTATTGGTGTAACGACAATGGCACATAACACGGAATGTCAGGGATCCGGGATCGTTTCCCGGGGCATAAGAATAAATAATAACATAGTAGAACGGAAACTCCCGCTCCGGACGGGCTCAAGGTCACGATATTAGAGTATTCGTTAAACAGACTACTCAGTCAGGCTGTCACGGCCGGCGTCGCCGCACGCGCGTTTGGTTGTTTATAATTTGGTAGTAATAGTTTTACGTGAGCCTGTATTTATTTTATTTTATATTTGTAGGTACTTAAATCACCTTAAATGGCTTCATTTAGTATGGCACTGATAATAACTTCTTATTCAGAAGTGTCTATAATTATGTAGGTACGTAATGATTTACAAATCTCATATTTTGTAAAACTGCAATAAAATAATGATTTCAAAGCAAAGAAAAACTTATATCTTAGTGATATTATCTTTAGACGTAAGTACCTAATATTTAACAGCAAGCAACCCTAGCAACACGCCTGGATGACAGAGGGGTGTAACGACGTGAAGGGGGAAGTAGGTATATAAATGGCGGCGTTTTGGACTCGGTCATAAGAGATTCCGTTCTACTATGTTATTATTTATTCTTATGCCCGGGGTTAGCTATATTTTTCTAGTTCATTCTATGTAATCATGTTTCAGTGAATATTTTAAAAACATAATATTAATTGCTTTATTTACTATGACAGTAAAAGTACCTACTCAGATATAGGTATTCAGTTAACTTATTTCTTACTTAAATAAGTTACAATAGGTGTGCAATAGAAAACTGTTGATGGGAAAACAGGTTATTGACAATTAAATTGAATTATGAAATAAAGTTTTAAGTGCCAGCAGTTATGATACTTATGATAAATCGTGCAAGACCATTGCCATTGCCACTCATTGTTAAACGCAAGCGCAGCGATTCGGCAAAACAAAACAAACGTCACGACGATGAGCTGGTGTGACTTAATCCACTGAATTGTACTGTCATCGATACAATTACTGATCATTATAGAGAAAAACATTTGTATTAAATCATTGCCATTATTTTTATGATTTTACGAAAGAACGCACATGTGAGGATGTGAGAACTAATAAATACATTAGTATTTTTTTTATATTATTTTATTTCTTTTTGTAAAATAGGGAGTCCCTTAATCACGTGATGTTTTTAGCGACTCTTTCGCCAGATAAAAATCCGCCTGTAGCAATATTTAATATCGATCTATCTTAATAAATTCTAAGACGAGACTTTACTAGAAACAAAAATAGATGCTTCAGCTTACGTGTTCGTATGTAGTATTAAATTAAAGAAGACACAATAAATCAACAATAAACGCGTGCAGCGCACCAAACGTGTAATAAATAAATCAATATTGTTTCGGGTCCGGCCAGCGGTTATTTCTGAACAAAGCCTTTCACTTTTCTTTCATTGGCGACGTCTTTATGAAAAACCTGACGTTAAGGTTTTTACTCGCTTTTTTGCTTTGTCTGTTTTAACCTTATTCGGTGTTAAGAGGAAAATGCTGGAGCCACGATCACATGTGTAGCATTTTTGAGTGACGAGCCTAATTTTATGTGTTAAAAACCGTTACTCTATAGCAAAACAGTAAGCAGTCGAGTACTGTAGTATAATTAAAAACTACATGGTATAATTGTCATAGTTTAAAATTACACTTATAATCAATCACGACTTTCAATTGGTCCATCTAATTTTGCCTAGTGACTTTTAAAATAAAGCTCAAGTACCCAAAAAGTACTAGTTCTTTCAAAAAACTATTTCTTCTAATCTAACACAACAATTCGCGAAGCGGCATCTGTTATCCTCCTTACAAAGAGACCATGTGACTATGCGCAAGCGTTGACCGTTGTGCCGAGATGCGCAAAAACCGGCGGTCAACGACGCTGAGGCCCATCGGGGATAAATAAAATTAACACTGGAACCAAGCCTTAGAAAACCCGGCCATCGCATAGTGAGTCTAGTTAACTAACTGTTGCACTCTGAAACGACAATTGACAATTAACGACGATTTTTTGACTTATTTCTGGAAACGGATCTACTATTAGCTTCTTTTAACTGTTGATTATCTTCGCGATACCGGCCAGCTGTTTCAATATCAAGGAGTTACGTAGGTTTCTCAATTTTATTCTCGTCTCTCTCTAAGCCTCTCTAAGCTACTAGAAAGCCAGAACTCCCTAGAACTATTGACTAGAACACCATATCCATCGTTTGAGACCAAAAGCGAGCTTGGAACTCACCCTGGTGGCACAGTATATCATCACGGAAGTTAGCATATCATTACGCCAAAAATAGAAATTAAAAAAAATTAAGGAAGATCGACAGAACTATTTCTAAAAAGTATCAGGAACTTTAGAACTAAGCTGCATGCGAACCGAACTCAACTTATTTTTTGATATGCTGGGATTTTCACGTGGAAGTTAGCATAATATCATTAAGTGAAAAATAATAAAAATATATATTTTTAGAAAAATGGCCATAACTATTTCTAAAAAGTATGAGGAACTATAGAACTATGCTGCATGCGAAGGGAACTCGGTTAAATTTTTGATATGCTGGGATTTTTACTTGGAAGTTAGCATATCATTATGTCAATAATTCAAAATTCAAAATTTCAAGGAAAATAGTCAGAACTATATCTAAAAAGTATCAGGAACTATAGAACTATGATGATGCATGCGAACAGAACTCCTAATGTTTTCTGATATGCTGGCACTTGATATGCCAACTTCACAGAGACCTAAGTACCAACGTATTGCGCAAAAAAGAAAACGAAATTTAGCTCTAAGGTCATCGTACAGAATAATAATTGTAAGTTAAGTTCCGCGCACAACAGCTATGGATATTTACCGTTACTATTGGTACTTTCCACACTCATTCAATTATTAAAATATAACAGTGATGTTGGACTCGCAAAAACCTTCGTGAGTTCAATGACACGGGGGACACGTTAGGGAAAACTCGTCACACCTCCATACCGAGCCTTGCCGGCAAGTTTTTATAAACCTACTCGTATTGTAACAGGGAATTATAAAAAAAATTGTAACCTATTATTTGTAAGTGTTTTATGATGGATCTACAGTGAGACTCAATGATAGTGAAATAAACTGATCACTCACATATTGGTACTAAGTTGAGTTTAGCCCAACATGTTTCGGACAAATTTGTAGTCTTTCCTCTGGGAGGGCAGGACTCAGCGGCAGCGAAACGTACACGTTTATCAGTTTATATTTCATTACAAGTGTTTTATGTTCAATAAAGAGTTATACGTAGGTACATAATATACTAGACCTACAACTATAATTATTCACTGCGTTAATTAGGTAATATATTAAAGGTACTGTACCTACACAAGCACATGCTACCGACTAGCATACTTAATAAGCAGGTTAGTAATAATTGAGAACGCTTTTAAACCTTCATATGATCGGAACCACACGATACGCAATTGTCACTACTGAAAAAGGTTTTAATTAAGCTAAAAACGTTTTTCAAAACTCGTATGATCAATGCAATGATCTTTAAATATAAACAAGCGATTATCGCAGCAAATACATATTAAAAAAAACCGGCCAAGTGCGAGTCGGACTCGCGCACGAGGGTTCCGTAAAAAGATTTTAACACTTTTTCCCAGTGTTTTAAGAAGTCCAGTGTTAGCAGAGCCCTGCTCCTAAGCAAAATGTACGCGGTGTCGGGTCAACTTATATTGGTCTGCGAAATCTACAGACAGACATAAAAAAATAAGATTTTGAAACTTTTGTGAGTGGTTGTGCTATAAGAGCTACCTTCATACCAAATTTAAAGTTTCTAGGACAACTGAAAGTACCCTTTAGGTTTTCGGATTTCGGCAATTTGTATGGAAATAGCCTTTTTAATGACTGTATCTTTTGATTACATTGACTTAGAAGGTTGAATTTTTTTCACAGCTTTAAGGGACCGCCGGCTTGAGTATTTGATATTAATTTCAGCATGCTACGTCCACGCGTTCTAGAGAAAAAGGGTCTTGACAGACAGACAGAAAACAAAGTGATCCTATAAGGGTTCCGTTTTTTCCTTTTAGAAATAGAAATAGAAAAATATTTATTCAACGTACGCAATTGACAAGTAGGTATAATAAAAAACAATTAAAAGAAGAGGACAAAGACGTTGAACAGGATCCCTCTCAGCATTGTGCCGCGGCTGGGGGGGCACGGCGGTCTCTGTGAAGTTAGCATATCAAGTGCCAGCATATCACAAAAAAATAGGAGTTCTGTTCGCATGCAGCATAGTTCTATAGTTCCTGATACTTTTTAGAAATAGTTCTGGCTATTTTCCTTGAAATTTTTAATTTTCAATTTTTGACATAATGATACGCTAACTTCCAAGTAAAAATCCCAGCATATCAAAAATTAAACTGAGTTCTCTTCGCATGCAGCATAGTTCTATAGTTCCTCATACTTTTTAGAAATAGTTCTGGCGATTTTCCTTAAAAAATTTAATTTTAAATTTTTGACATAATGATATGCTAACTTCCAAGTCAAAATCCCAGCATATCAAAAAATAAGTTGAGTACGGTTCGCATGCAGCATAGTTCTATAGTTTCTGATACTTTTTAGAAATAGTTCTGGCGATTTTCCTTGATTTTTTTTTATTTCTGTTTTTGACATAATGATATGCTAACTTCCGTGATGATATGCTGTGCCACCAGGGTGAGTTCCAAGCTCGCTTTTGGTCTCAAACGATAGATATGGTGTTCTAGTCAATAGTTCTAAGGAGTTCTGGCTTCCTAGTAGCTTAGGAAAAAAAAAATTTTTATTATCGATAATGATATGCTAACTTCCGTGATGATATGCTGTGCCACCAGGGTGAGTTCCAAGCTCGCTTTTGGTCTCAAACGATAGATATGGTGTTCTAGTCAATAGTTCTAAGGAGTTCTGGCTTCCTAGTAGCTTAGGAAAATAACAAGTTTTTTTTTTATCAGTAATGATATGCTAACTTCCGTGATGATATGCTGTGCCACCAGGGTGAGTTCCAAGCTCGCTTTTGGTCTCAAACGATAGATATGGTGTTCTAGTCAATAGTTCTAAGGAGTTCTGGCTTCCTAGTAGCTTAGGAAAATAACAAGTTTTTTTTTATCAGTAATGATATGCTAACTTCCGTGATGATATGCTGTGCCACCAGGGTGAGTTCCAAGCTCGCTTTTGGTCTCAAACGATAGATATGGTGTTCTAGTCAATAGTTCTAAGGAGTTCTGGCTTCCTAGTAGCTTAGGAAAATAACAAGTTTTTTTTTTATCAGTAATGATATGCTAACTTCCGTGATGATATGCTGTGCCACTAGAGTGAGTTCCAAGCTCGCTTTTGGTCTCAAACGATAGATATGGTGTTCTAGTCAATAGTTCTAAGGAGTTCTGGCTTCCTAGTAGCTTAGGAAAATAACAAGTTTTTTTTTTATCAGTAATGATATGCTAACTTCCGTGATGATATGCTGTGCCACCAGGGTGAGTTCCAAGCTCGCTTTTGGTCTCAAACGATAGATATGGTGTTCTAGTCAATAGTTCTAAGGAGTTCTGGCTTCCTAGTAGCTTAGGAAAATAACAAGTTTTTTTTTATCAGTAATGATATGCTAACTTCCGTGATGATATGCTGTGCCACCAGGGTGAGTTCCAAGCTCGCTTTTGGTCTCAAACGATAGATATGGTGTTCTGGTCAATAGTTCTAAGGAGTTCTGGCTTCCTAGTAGCTTAGGAAAAAAACAAGTTTTTTTTTATCGATAATGATATGCTAACTTCCGTGATGATATGCTGTGCCACCAGGGTGAGTTCCAAGCTCGCTTTTGGTCTCAAACGATAGATATGGTGTTCTAGTCAATAGTTCTAAGGAGTTCTGGCTTCCTAGTAGCTTAGGAAAATAACAAGTTTTTTTTTATCAGTAATGATATGCTAACTTCCGTGATGATATGCTGTGCCACCAGGGTGAGTTCCAAGCTCGCTTTTGGTCTCAAACGATAGATATGGTGTTCTAGTCAATAGTTCTAAGGAGTTCTGGCTTCCTAGTAGCTTAGGAAAATAACAAGTTTTTTTTTATCAGTAATGATATGCTAACTTCCGTGATGATATGCTGTGCCACCAGGGTGAGTTCCAAGCTCGCTTTTGGTCTCAAACGATAGATATGGTGTTCTGGTCAATAGTTCTAAGGAGTTCTGGCTTCCTAGTAGCTTAGGAAAAAAACAAGTTTTTTTTTATCGATAATGATATGCTAACTTCCGTGATGATATGCTGTGCCACCAGGGTTAGTTCCAAGCTCGCTTTTGGTCTCAAACGATAGATATGGTGTTCTAGTCAACAGTTCTAAGGAGTTCTGGCTTCCTAGTAGCTTAGGAAAAAAAAAAAATTTTATTATCGATAATGATATGCTAACTTCCGTGATGATATGCTGTGCCACCAGGGTGAGTTCCAAGCTCGCTTTTGGTCTCAAACGATAGATATGGTGTTCTGGTCAATAGTTCTAAGGAGTTCTGGCTTCCTAGTAGCTTAGGAAAAAAACAAGTTTTTTTTTATCAGTAATGATATGCTAACTTCCGTGATGATATGCTGTGCCACCAGGGTGAGTTCCAACCCACGACGACAAAGAGGGGTGTTATAAGTTTGACCTGTATATCTGTGTGTCTGTGTATCTGTCTGTGGCATCATAGCTCTCAAACGGGTGGACCGATTTCGATGCGGTTTTTATTAATTAAAAGCTAGTTTAATTGAGATGGTTCTTAGCTAAGTTTCATTAATATCGGTTAATCCATTTTTGAAGTATTGAACTTTGAAATGACAATGTTGGGTGTTTTTCAACTTTTCTAAGTTGGTTATTGGTTGTTGATTACACTAGACACTCAGGGTATGCGACTCCGATTCGCTTTCGACCGTCTTTTTCCCATTAAGCACCATCATTTGTAGCATAGGTAAATTCGTCCCAGCACTGAATCGCTTTGACGACAAGACTTTTCTTCGTACTTCGAGTTTTACCTATAACGCAGTACGCATAGTAAAGCAGTGGCTAAGAGCCAATTCCATCGAAATCTTTTCATCAACTACCTAGCTTAGTCGTGAAAGAATAGCAGCCACCGATTTTAGGGTTTTATGTTAAAGGAGCATTTACACCGAATGACCATTCTTTACAATATCTATCAAGTTCTTTAGGTTTTTGCTCTGCGGTTTTTGTTGTTTTTAACCTCCGACGAAAAAGAGGGGTGCTATAATTTTGACCTGTGTTTCTGTGTGTCTATAACGTGTATCTGTGTATCTGTCTGTGGCATCATACCTCCCAAACGGATGGACCGATTTCGATGCGGTTTCTTTTAATCGTAAGTTAGTTTAATCGAGATGGTTCTTAGCTAAGCTTCATTAAAATCGGTTCACCCGTTTTTGAAATATTTGACTTTGAAATGACAATGTCGGGGGTTTTTCAACTTTTCTAAGTTGTCTATCTTATCTTAGTATGTTTATACGTTATTACGCCCGTGACACTGCTCTGCTTCATTATTTCCACCAATCATAGGCCAGTAACTTGTCTCTCGTTGCCGGAGAATGACAGAGGGTCGAGCGCGACTTCACGAATGCTGCGTAACGTAAAATAGTAAACGTTGTCCGGTTTCGCGTTTAGACAGTAGAACTTTGCAGTTCTATACGTATCAGTGTCACTGCCATCGAAAACACCTGAGATGCTAGGCAGAACTGGCTTGTAAAATGTAACATATCAATATCAAAGAGTATAAGTCCTTTTTTTAGTTTTTTTGCTAGAATTCTTTTATTTTCGCGTTTAGACAGTGGAACTTTGCAGTTCTATACGTATTAGTCTCACTGCCATCGAAAACACCTGAGACGTTAGGCAGAACTGCCTTGTAAAATGTAGCATATCACTATCAAAGAGTAAAAGTACTTTTTTCAGTTTTTTGCCAGAACTCTGTTGATTTCGCGTTTAGACATTGGAGCTTTGCAGTTCTATACGTATCAGTGTCACTGCCATCGAAAACACCTGAGATGCTAGGCAGAACTGGCTTGTAAAATGTAACATATCAATATCAAAGAGTATACGTACTCTTTTTACAAGTTTTTTTGCCAGAACTCTGTTGATTTCGCGTTTAGACAGTAGAGCTTTGCAGTTCTATGCGTATTAGTGTCACTGCCATCGAAAACACCTGAGATGCTAGGCAGAACTGCCTTGTAAAATGTAGCAGCATAAAAGGGTTTAAGTACTTTTCTTTCAGTTTTTTTGCTAGAACTTTTTTATTTTCGCGTTTAGACGGTAGAACTTTGCAGTTCTATACGTATTAGTGACGTAGTCATCGAAAGCAGCCGAGATGCTAGGCAGAACTGCCTCGAAAAATGTAGCATATCAAAGAGCATAAGTACCTTTTTTTGTTTTTTTGCTAGAACTCTTTTGATTTTGCGTTTAGACAGTGGAACTAAGTTAAATACAATTATTGAGAATATATCTAATACATATTGTGCCTTATAGGTTACTGAAAATTCAAAATTCAAAATTCAAAATTTTATTCAGCAAATAGGCAGTTGAATGTTCTTTTACACGTAATTTTTTTTGAGTCTACCAGCGCTTTCGGAAAGACCATGATTGCCAAGAAGAATGCGCCGCAAGAAACTTGGCACAAAGTAATTTTTTCTAAAAACAAGTTACATTAGCTCTTACAATACGCAACCACAGACAAACTACACAAAGAAACCTCACTCTGTCATTAAAAGATCAAGAGAGAAAAAAAAAATACCGCATTTTAGAAACAAGTGTAAAAAGTAATTATTAAAACAGCAAAACCAGAACACTTTACTTTACTGGCACGTTTTAATTGAGCAGGAGATGTATAGGGTCTCCAGGTCAAATATCTGTGAAAATTTAAATTACAAAGGGATGTATAGGGTCCCAGAATTAATACTATAATATAATACTTAATCTAAATGGCTTAGAGATGTATAGTCTCTAGGGTCAATTTAAACTAAATTTAAAATCAGCAGAGGTGTAAAACGCCTACACGGTCAAATAATAAGTATAATAATACATATACATAAACTGTCAAATAAATAAAACATTATTTTTGTCAATTGTATTACAATTAGTACGCAGCGGATAACGGCAACAGAGCCAGGGTTCTAGCTTTAGCCAGCACAAAATTACAGGATGTTGAAAATGGCCTGAATGGCTTCGAGAAAAGGATGATGCGGCCGTGCCTCTTTATTTTGCTCGTCTTGTTGGGGGCACTTTTGGGAGCAAATTAATCAGCCTTTAGCCCAGGGGCTAATCAAAAATTTCTTAAGCCCGTGATAGTAGAAGATCTTCACGGTCGAATTTCAAGTACTTTTTCTACGGAAAATCACTTTTGCATTAAAACATAGATATACTTTACTTTATCAATCACAGGTAAGTAATATTAATTTTATGCTTTTCTAAATTGAATAGGTACTTATATTTTTTGCTTAAACTAGCTTTGACAAAACTTAACTTAAAACTAGATTTCTTAGGAACTTTTGACTCTCTACCAATAGAAATATCACAGCAATTATCAATATTATTTAGGTACTTACTAGTTACTTGTACGTACTTGTAATTGAGATAATTTCTAACAAACTGAAATAATAAACCATCACAACTACTTAAATTTTATGTTCTCCTTGAACTTGAATATCTATAAGCATTTAAAAACACAATCATCCAACAATAAAAACAAAACATATTCTTCCCTATAATTTAAATTTCTAAACTTAATTGATAGGTACCACAGAAAAATCTAATATTCTTTTCTCTTGATTAGGAACCTTATTTCTATCAATAAAAAAAAAATCGGAAAGTATAAAAAATTTTACCATTTCCCATTAGGTCATAAAATCTAGTACCTCGCTCGACTTTAAGAACCGTCATTATGTAATGTAACGGTTGTATAAAATACTATTATTCGACATTACAAATTGTGTAAATAATAACATGTGGGTGTATTTTTGTCTGGGAGTTTGCTGTGGCTCGTTTTTTGATTAGATCGTCATACTTGAACCAAAACTCCCCAGATAGCGCGTATGCGACGTAATGGCTCTTTTTCTCGTCGTAGTCGACCACTCCAGTCCGAGACCAAAAGCGAGCTTGGAACTCACCCTGGTGGCACAGCATATCATCACGGAAGTTAGCATATCATTACTGATAAAAAAAAAACTTGTTATTTTCCTAAGCTACTAGGAAGCCAGAACTCCTTAGAACTATTGACTAGAAGACCATATCT
Organism: Clepsis dumicolana; assembly: GCA_963691665.1. Lineage (NCBI taxonomy): Eukaryota > Metazoa > Arthropoda > Insecta > Lepidoptera > Tortricidae > Clepsis > Clepsis dumicolana. The sequence continues at coordinate 10,621,962 of OY829520.1, read as the reverse complement.
ATCGTTTGAGACCAAAAGCGAGCTTGGAACTCACTCTGGTGGCACAGCATATCATCACGGAAATTAGCATATCATTATTGATAAAAAAAATTTTTTTTTTCCTAAACTGCTAGGAAGCCAGAACTCCTTAGAACTATTGACTAGAACACCATATCTATCGTTTGAGACCAAAAGCGAGCTTGGAACTCACTCTGGTGGCACAGCATATCATCACGGAAGTTAGCATATCATTATCGATAGTAATTTTTTTTTTTTCTAAGCTACTAGGAAGCCAGAACTCCTTAGAACTATTGACTAGAACACCATATCTATCGTTTGAGACCAAAAGCGAGCTTGGAACTCACCCTGGTGGCACAGCATATCATCACGGAAGTTAGCATATCATTACTGATAAAAAAAAACTTGTTTTTTTCCTAAGCTACTAGGAAGCCAGAACTCCTTAGAACTATTGACCAGAACACCATATCTATCGTTTGAGACCAAAAGCGAGCTTGGAACTCACCCTGGTGGCACAGCATATCATCACGGAAGTTAGCATATCATTATTGATTAAAAAAAAATTTTTTTTTTTCCTTAATTACTAGGAAGCCAGAACTCCTTAGAACTATTGACTAGAACACCATATCTATCGTTTGAGACCAAAAGCGAGCTTGGAACTCACTCTGGTGGCACAGCATATCATCACGGAAGTTAGCATATCATTATTGATTAAAAAAAAAAATTTTTTTTTCCTTAATTACTAGGAAGCCAGAACTCCTTAGAACTATTGACTAGAACACCATATCTATCGTTTGAGACCAAAAGCGAGCTTGGAACTCACTCTGGTGGCACAGCATATCATCACGGAAGTTAGCATATCATTATCAATAAAAAAAAATTTTTTTTTTCCTAAGCTACTAGGAAGCCAGAACTCCTTAGAACTATTGACAAGAAGACCATATCTATCGTTTGAGACCAAAAGCGAGCTTGGAACTCACTCTGGTGGCACAGCATATCATCACGGAAGTTAGCATATCATTATCGATAGTAATTTTTTTTTTTTCTAAGCTACTAGGAAGCCAGAACTCCTTAGAACTATTGACTAGAACACCATATCTATCGTTTGAGACCAAAAGCGAGCTTGGAACTCACCCTGGTGGCACAGCATATCATCACGGAAGTTAGCATATCATTACTGATAAAAAAAAACTTGTTTTTTTCCTAAGCTACTAGGAAGCCAGAACTCCTTAGAACTATTGACCAGAACACCATATCTATCGTTTGAGACCAAAAGCGAGCTTGGAACTCACCCTGGTGGCACAGCATATCATCACGGAAGTTAGCATATCATTATTGATTAAAAAAAAATTTTTTTTTTTCCTTAATTACTAGGAAGCCAGAACTCCTTAGAACTATTGACTAGAACACCATATCTATCGTTTGAGACCAAAAGCGAGCTTGGAACTCACCCTGGTGGCACAGCATATCATCACGGAAGTTAGCATATCATTATTGATTAAAAAAATTTTTTTTTTCCTTAATTACTAGGAAGCCAGAACTCCTTAGAACTATTGACTAGAACACCATATCTATCGTTTGAGACCAAAAGCGAGCTTGGAACTCACTCTGGTGGCACAGCATATCATCACGGAAGTTAGCATATCATTATCAATAAAAAAAAAATTTTTTTTTCCTAAGCTACTAGGAAGCCAGAACTCCTTAGAACTATTGACAAGAAGACCATATCTATCGTTTGAGACCAAAAGCGAGCTTGGAACTCACCCTGGTGGCACAGCATATCATCACGGAAGTTAGCATATCATTATTGATTAAAAAAAAACTTGTTTTTTTCCTAAGCTACTAGGAAGCCAGAACTCCTTAGAACTATTGACCAGAACACCATATCTATCGTTTGAGACCAAAAGCGAGCTTGGAACTCACCCTGGTGGCACAGCATATCATCACGGAAGTTAGCATATCATTACTGATAAAAAAAAACTTGTTTTTTTCCTAAGCTACTAGGAAGCCAGAACTCCTTAGAACTATTGACCAGAACACCATATCTATCGTTTGAGACCAAAAGCGAGCTTGGAACTCACCCTGGTGGCACAGCATATCATCACGGAAGTTAGCATATCATTATTGATTAAAAAAAAATTTTTTTTTTTCCTTAATTACTAGGAAGCCAGAACTCCTTAGAACTATTGACTAGAACACCATATCTATCGTTTGAGACCAAAAGCGAGCTTGGAACTCACTCTGGTGGCACAGCATATCATCACGGAAGTTAGCATATCATTATTGATTAAAAAAAAAAATTTTTTTTTCCTTAATTACTAGGAAGCCAGAACTCCTTAGAACTATTGACTAGAACACCATATCTATCGTTTGAGACCAAAAGCGAGCTTGGAACTCACCCTGGTGGCACAGCATATCATCACGGAAGTTAGCATATCATTATTGATTAAAAAAATTTTTTTTTTCCTTAATTACTAGGAAGCCAGAACTCCTTAGAACTATTGACTAGAACACCATATCTATCGTTTGAGACCAAAAGCGAGCTTGGAACTCACTCTGGTGGCACAGCATATCATCACGGAAGTTAGCATATCATTATCAATAAAAAAAAATTTTTTTTTTCCTAAGCTACTAGGAAGCCAGAACTCCTTAGAACTATTGACAAGAAGACCATATCTATCGTTTGAGACCAAAAGCGAGCTTGGAACTCACCCTGGTGGCACAGCATATCATCACGGAAGTTAGCATATCATTATTGATTAAAAAAAAACTTGTTTTTTTCCTAAACTGCTAGGAAGCCAGAACTACTTAGAACTATTGACCAGAACACCATATCTATCGTTTGAGACCAAAAGCGAGCTTGGAACTCACCCTGGTGGCACAGCATATCATCACGGAAGTTAGCATATCATTATGTCAAAAACAGAAATAAAAAAAAATCAAGGAAAATCGCCAGAACTATTTCTAAAAAGTATCAAAAACTATAGAACTATGCTGCATGCGAACCGTACTCAACTTATTTTTTGATATGCTGGGATTTTGACTTGGAAGTTAGCATATCATTATGTCAAAAATTTAAAATTAAAAATTTTAAGGAAAATCGCCAGAACTATTTCTAAAAAGTATGAGGAACTATAGAACTATGCTGCATGCGAAGAGAACTCGGTTTAATTTTTGATATGCTGGGATTTTTACTTGGAAGTTAGCATATCATTATGTCAAAAATTGAAAATTAAAAATTTCAAGGAAAATAGCCAGAACTATTTCTAAAAAGTATGAGGAACTATAGAACTATGCTGCATGCGAAGAGAACTCGGTTTAATTTTTGATATGCTGGGATTTTTACTTGGAAGTTAGCATATCATTATGTCAAAAATTGAAAATTAAAAATTTCAAGGAAAATAGCCAGAACTATTTCTAAAAAGTATCAGGAACTATAGAACTATGCTGCATGCGAACAGAACTCCTATTTTTTTGTGATATGCTGGCACTTGATATGCTAACTTCACAGAGACGGCACGGCGCTGGTTTTCTGAGGGGACCCGAATTAAAACTAAACCTTAATACCTACAAGACAAAAAAACAGTGTAACATGTAACGGTGAAAAGGGAAGAGGCAATTTAACAAATAAACAATCAAGACAATTTGTAGACAAAAGACAGTTATACAAAAGAAAACTAAAATCATAGGTTCAAGCCATTCAATTGGCTTTTGAGGTACGGACCCTAAAAAAACCACCTAAAACTTGATCGGTTGACGCGTTAAACAAAAACACAAATTCCCAAAGCGACAAACGCGGCGTAATGTGTAAGCGAGAACAAGCTAATCCAATTAATATGCAAATAGTTGTCGGCGAGCATTGGCATCGTAAGGGCTTGTCCAAACGGATTCGGGTGAAAAGACGAGTGTCAGCAAATTGAATGAAAGGCTTAGTGGCGAAAGTCCGGCCAATTTACAGCTTTATATGGGTAAGTATTGAAACACACGGGTAGTCTCACGGTAGTTTCATGTTAAAAGTATTGAAACAGTTGAATGAGAATATTACATGCACGGAAAGTGACTGGATTGATTGGATTTATTATTCTGGAAACATATTAAGTATTACTCGATATATCTAAACTGATTCGAGGCCTAAGAAATAGTAAAAAAGCCTAGTAATAAAGTTTCGTAAATCATACATAACTCGGAGACTGGGACCGGGACGAGACATCGCACACACCAGCGGACTTGGTTTGCTAGCTAGCTGTGTCAGGATGAAATGGGTTTTACACGTAGTAGAGCTTGGTCATAAGCTTTACTCATCCTCAAGGTCGATTGAGGTGGTAGAAATAACTGCAGACACATCATGTTTCACTTCTAAGCCAATCTTTATTTGATTAAGGCCTACATCAATGACTCTACCGCACGGTTCGGAAATAACCTCTATTGAGAAGATACCGGCAAGAAACTCAATGAGGTATAATCTTTTCAATAATAACACCATACGAGGTCTAAATTAGTTACAATTGATAACACAGTTAACTCGTTACTATTAACGCGAAATGCAAGTACCATATTGGAAACGTTGGAGAGTTCTGTGCTTGCGCCCATTCACGTGATCTATTGCCAAGATATCATTTAAGACTCAAAATAAGACTCTGTACTTGGGGCACAGGCACTTAGTTCATTAAATCACTAACAATTCTCATTAAAACTCAAAGCACCAAGCCGATGCAAACGGATTACATTACCAACTTGTGATCAGTCCGACCCCCCGATCAAGAATGCCCTTTTCTTTTCAAAGTTACTAAATGTCATTTCGACCTTATACAAACTACCCACAAATGAACCAAGCACAGACCACTCCCAAGCAGTATTTATTTGACAGCTGTCACCGCTTGACGTTTCGTTAAAATCATAACAAATGAAGGTAATTTATAACTTTAGACTATGATCAACACCGACTAGTGTATCGATTCTCCGACACATATAACAATGATATTATAAGTAAAGATCCCTCGCAAAACAATTGAAAAACATGTTCCGAACATTTTGACATTCTGCGTTTCATTTCCGGCGTGCTGATGACATATCCACCTCTATAGAGGTACGATCATTGACATATAACGACAATATGATACCATGGCGGTACGGCCCAGCCTTTATCAGTGTGTTCTGAGGAGAAACCGTTGCACCATTTCAATGCAACATTTGCATTGGTCTTGTCAGTATCAGCTGCTGATTGTCTTGTTGCTACGTATGTCCCTCTCTACTGGTCCAGAAGAAAAAGGACGCAGTGACCGAGAAAATTGCAAGCGTGCTGGTCCAGAATGCCAACGCGTTGTCCACGGCCACGAGCAAACTAGACAACGTTAATGTTCAAGTTTCTCTTTACTTGAATAAAATTAGTCGTAGCAATTGATATTCGGCATTGTATTGTTGTAAGTATAGCTATTGCACAATGTTTGGCAAGGATAACTTTTAGTAGGTATAGTTGTATAGCCTGGTTCCTCAAAACAGTTTGCGCACTAGTTTTTTTTCAATTACCTAAAAATTGTACTGATGATGAGTGATTGGTACTAGTAAATCACCGATTACAAATGTGATAGTAGGCACATAGGCGCCTAAAATCTAATGTTCGTTAATATAATTTTACAAGTCCCAAGAACTAATACAGATTTTGTTATCAAGTTGTAAACTAAGGATGCTTTGAATGTAATCACCTAATCAGTGTTTAGTGAGACTATTAATACAGAAATCAGACGCCTCATCCGAAAACTCTTGAATAATTGAGTGTTTAATGACAAAATACAGGATGAGACCAGGTTTCCCAACACCTGGCAACGTAATTACATTCGTAGCTGAATTAAGTAAACCGTGGCTTAGATGCTTAGTTGAAATCGAGTCAAAATACGGCGCAGATTCTAATTATTCTGGGTAATTTTAATCGCGCCGAAAATTTTGGCTGGCCGATAAATCGTGGTGCCGCATTCCGTTGTGAGACTCATTCACCGGTCGCTGTGACGTTCCATGTCTGGTGTCTAGCGAGACTGTGCGGAGAAAGGTGACCATTCACCGACAACCACAAGGGGCCGCTTCACCCAGACACTGGGTACCGTTAACGATAACATCGAGTCTGCGCCCGCGCCGCATACGTTTCAGCTGCGCTAATTTTTTAGCGCTAGTGAAATGAAGTCGCGTATGACTGGCCAGGCACGAAATCCGTGTGTTAACAATTATCGTCAGTACGATTGAAAGTTGGTTCGTTTCACACAGAAAATATACCTATGTACAGAAAAGATCCGATTCCGATCAAGAAGGGGATTACTCTTACCCCTTTAGATAGTTTCGCAATGAATTTTAATAATAATCGGGAGCAACAATGATTGCAAATTACCGATCTACTGTGCCGTTTTAAGCGTATTAGATTAAAGCTTGGCCTGTAAAATAATTTCCAAAGATCGTGTTATAATCTGCATAATACCGATGCAGAGCGTTTGGCTTTAATGACAGCGCACTGTGAGGCCAGCATCCGCATAGCAACAGCTTTCAGAGAGAGAATGAAAGTTGATCTGGCAGACAAAAATGCGAGGCGGCGGCGGGCACCGATGGTTCCGGCGAGAATGCTCGTCGCGAAATATTTGGCACTCCCAACGACCCCATCATTGCCGTCATACAATTTTCATAGCCGCTTTAGATCCTTGGCTTTTTCATAAATAAGGAGGCGGTACATTTTAACGATGTCCTGACTTGCGTAATAATTCTGTCCCTAGTAAAATTATTTCCTTTCGCTAATTTATTCAAGTAAATTTTGTTTCCTCGACCATTCTACGGAATTAGCATGTTTTATTTCGCATTCATGAATTTCAAAAAGATTGTTAGAAATATTGTCAGAGATCTGTTATCCTTATAAGTATATCCTTATAAAAAATCGCATTTAGGGCCGCGGCTCTGAGGGAAATCCCTGATGATTATTTGCTTTGAAAACAGGCAGCGGAACAGTAATCGCCTTGTTCATTTTTTACTTTAAGCTAATGGGCTGAGGTCACAAGTTACTTTGTAACACGGTCCAAAGCCGCTTTATTGCGCTCTTTATTATTAGATGCTACTTGAGTTATTATTAAGAGCTGAGATTATCAATGAAAGCTTACCTTCTCAAATACCTAGCTAATTGTGCGAAGGTAAATATAGCTCGAGACTGGCCCGCATTTCCCAGAAACTGGGTTTTAAGAGCACAATCTTTTGTGTTTATTTAGATCCGGCGAATGCAACAATTTCTACATAAAGTGCCAGAAGCGTGGGAGTCGAACGAAATCGAGCTGTTAGCTTATACAGAAAAAAGGTTCGAATACGAAATTCTAAACGAATTTTTTTGTGAAATTCATATTCCAAATACGGGATGAAATAAAATAACGAAGTAGGTACAATCATAAATAAATAAATAAAGACAGAACTAATAAATCGATATTATGCGTGCCCGTATTACAGTGATTGAAATGAAGTGATTCAAGCAATCAATAATTTGTGGAGCTGCATTGTATCCCAATTGATAAGTCGTGCTGTTGTGGAGAAAGAGACATAAAGACGCGTTATCTAATAAAAGAGCCCAGCATCCTACGAGGGCTGAACGTAGAATTAGGTTAAAGGTTGGGAAGGTCGACGCCACTCGCGTTAAACAATTTTTGGGGTCGCGGCTATATGGACCGATCATAATTCGCCCCAAAATAAACTAAAATTATGTCATAAAGCAATCTTTACGGTCTAGAAACTATAAACCGCTATTATGGTGCATGTTTGTAAATTTAAATAGGTAATAGTTCTTATACTCAGTTTATTAATCTAAAATTAGAAATTTCTCAGTCAAATTCAGTAACGTTTATAAGTAAAAAGAAGGTACGTACGTACTATTTAAAAAATAAAAATTCTACAAGGACAACATAAGAAATACAGTTAATTTCGTTTTTTTTTTTCGAATTATAGTTAAATAAACGGATCACTCACGTATGTCAGTCGAATGTATCTTCGAATTACCTAAAACGTGTGTGATAGTTTGACCAATAACAAATCTTGAAATCAACTAGCTTTCGATTAAAAAACCACATCCAAATCGGGCCATCCGTTTGGGAGCTATGATGCCACAGACAGATGGGTATAGACATAGTAGAAAAACCTTTCCCACGAGCCAGGCAAAAATCAATCTTATGACAATGTCACAAAACATTTTGATAGCCCAGGGGAAAGCTTTAATTGTCTCAAGTTATGGTAACACCGGGTTAGTGTCTTCAAACCAAGTACTTCAATTAGTCTCCAATTTAATCTGTTATCAATATAAAAAGTTACTGTAAAAGATTATTAGCTCAAAATACTGTAATTTTTTATGTATTGCATGCATTAATCACCCTACAGGCCTACAATCGAGGTTTATTGGGTGCCTTGAGAGACCTACATATCTAAGCATTATAGAAGCAGGTCAGAGGGTTGTGGTAGGTATTACCACAGGTGAGTGAGAGGGTGTGCAGTCAACAATATGCTTAGTCTATGTATAGCTACAAAGGTCCATTGGACTTGTATGTCTGTATGTGTATTGGAGGTGCCAGGATGGAAAATCGTAGTACGGATATATGGAATCATAGCATAGGTGTAGATGTAACTGGGGTCTGTCCTTTGATTCATGCTAAGAGGGTTAGAGGTGCAAGTTAAGGAAGCAGAATAAAACCTATGGATGAGGTTTTACTACTACACCGATGAATCATTGTGACAATGATTAGGTAGGAGTCTCTTGTATACTTGTGTTAAATTAAACTGAAATAGTTTGTGGTCAAGGTTTTACTACTACACCGATGAATCATTGTGACAATGATTAGGTAGGAGTCTCTTGTATACTTGTGTTAAATTAAACTGAAATAGTTTGTGGTCAAGGTTTTACTACTACACCGATGAATCATTGTGACAATGATTAGGTAGGAGTCTCTTGTATACTTGTGTTAAATTAAACCGAAATAGTTTGTGGTCATTTACTCAACACTTCTTTTTGATAGCAAATTTGTGACTTTAAACACACCTCCTCAACTTACCATCAAGTGACCCACTTGCTCGCTTGCCTTCCTCGTTGTATAAAAAAAAAACTACTGGCATTTCTTAATGATTGATTGAAGTGTAAGTTAATGTCTCAGTGTGAGGCAGTTATGGGTTGCAGAATGTATGAGTAAACAAACAATATGCTAAATCCAAGATTGTCAAAAGGAGACAGAACAATTGAAAGTTATGTTTCATAAGTGATACATGAATAATTTTTCTTAATGTTTTAGTAGATACCTGCATAATTTCTATTCGCTACATTATAATGAGGACAAATTCTTTAAAAAAATAAGTAAATACCTAAGTGAAGTAAATAAATGTGGGAGCATAGTGAATTAAACAGATCAGTCATGTATAAAAGTGGAGTTTAGCCCAATTGCAGTCGCGCGAGCAGAGCCTCAGCGCGCAGTGAGTGCTCCCAGAGGAAGGACTACAAATTAGCCTGAAACATTTTGGGCTAAACTCGACTTATGTATGTGAGTAATTTGCTTATTTCTCTATAATTAAGTTTCACGGTAGTTTCATATTAAAAATCTGGGAACAAATATTTCCAGCATACCCTGCACAGGACAGAAAACAATACTCTTTTTGGGTTTGCTATGCCAGTCTTGTTGTAACACTAGGGCCAAATTCATCAAACAATCACTTATCACTCCCCCCCTACTCCCCCCCTGTCTACCAGATCCTCTGGCAGAAAAAGCGAAATACTTATTGAATGGTATTTTTTACTTAGGTATGTAGGTAGATACAAAAAAACCAATGCATTAGCATTAGGAAAGTAATAAGAATAAGAGTGATAACATAGCCACATACTAATAAAAATAATTTTAAATATCTGCAAAAATCTGTGATTGCAACCAAGATTCAACAATTGATTCCCAACCTAGAACATTTTCTTCCATATTGTCATACAGATTAAATTTAAAACATTGTAGCAAATTAGGTATTTCGTAAATGGTTTTCCATTTCATTTTAGCTACCCTGGGATTTCCACAGGAAAAAAATACTCAAATCCTGGCTACGGTTCACTATTATTGTTCTAAACTTACCTGTTATTAAAATTAAAATTTGGCATGTTATTCAGATAAAATTAACAATATTATACACTAGCCGACTTAATCATATGATGTATGGCTTATAAAATAAATGAGATTAAAAAAAAAAAAAAAAACAATATTATACACATACCCACAATTACCCGGTGTAATTACGGGCACAAGAGGCATTTCATCTTAGCCCTCTAGGTTGGCAACGCATCTGCAAACCCTCCGGAGTTGCAGGTGTCTATGGGCAGCGGTGATCACTTACCATCAGGTGACCCACTTGCTCGCTTGCCTTTCTCGTTGTATAAAAAAAAAATTATCACCCACCATATCACTTATTCAATTGGTAATATAGGTACCTACATAGGAGAATTAAGGGAGATTATAATATACTCTAAATTCCTAGAACTAAACTTATTAGTAGGGCCCGGATTAATACGTAAATACATAATTTTATTTTAAATGTAAAATATGATATTTACAATTACAATTACAATGATATTTGGATCAAGAAAACGAAATTTTCGGTTTCCATATTTCAAGTATAAGTCCATATTTTACAATAAAAATAAATAATTATTCATATTTTCGTCATTTCACATTATTAGCGTCTAAATAAAGCATATTTCTATTTTTTTGCATGTCATTGTGTTTTCTACAACTTTCATATCATAAAAATGCCCAAAGACAAGAAACCATTGCGGATTTTCCAACCCAATCATTGAGTAGGTAAAAAAGGGGAAAATATTGTTTAGCAGTGTTTGTGAAAAATCTGTATTGACCGCGAAATATTTTTTAAATTCGCAACATGTGTCTACCCACTGCTAAACATAAGGTAAATATACTAAGATAAAATATAATTATGTTATGCTATGGAGTGTGCAGATAAACCTTTATGGAGATTAAATAATGTAACTTTGCCTAGTGCCTAGAAAAGTACTCTGGCAAAACCTTTATGACCATTCCTGGTGAATTCACTTTGAAAAAATATTGTACTTTTTAAAATTTTGCAATAAAGTTTTGTTTGAAAATTTTGCAATAAAAACTACATACCTAGTTTTTTTTTTTGATTTTCAGTCTGTATTATATGTACATAAGTTGCAACTTTTAGTACATATTTATCCATGCCTTACTTATTAGATTATTGTTAAAAAATGTTATTAATCAATGAATGCTTCCTAAGTAAATAGTAACTACTATAGAGCATGTGATTATTTGTGCCAGTGTGTAGGTATATTTCACTAATTATAATAATTATTATCCTTTAGTGAATTGAGAAAGGAATAAATACTTACAAATATACCTAGTATACAGAATCTTGTAAATATTTGTCTAACATACAGTAAAAAAATATGTAGGTATTCCCGCACACTTGGTTTTATGCAGTTAAATTGAAGTCAACACTTACATGTTTTGCAACATGCATGACACAGAAAAACAATAATACAGTAGTAAGTATATAAGATTTTAAAAAACAAAAACTATTTGCACGATTTTATTTTATGATTGTTTGTTATATTATCTTGTACTTTACCTTGAAAGTTGATATTTTTGGCAAACATTGGACTCATGCTTATGCAAGCAATCAAGTATGTGAAACCTGTACTACCTCCGAAAGGGATTTATGGCCTTGGTACCTTCTTATTACATTGATTTAATTCATAATGGGATAGAAAAAACTTACACTTCTTGGCGTTCTCGTCCATCAGCATGTTGAAGTGATGGTGGCGGTTCCACGCAGCCATTTTGCCTTCGTGCGGAGCCCCGAGAAGCACCAGGGCCGCCCCGGCGGGCCCAACTCCGGCTAGGGGCTCCAGTGTCCTTAACACTACAACTTTGTCACACACTCATAACCCAAACGGCATAACTATCACAGCTCACAGCTCAAAGCACGATCGCGGCCGTCATCGGCGACGCTCGCCGCACATGCCTCACTTTCCCGACTCGCACTCGATGCACTCGCGTAAACAACCACTGCCGCGGTGATTCACCTCCGGCGCTGCGCGGCCACTGCGGCCGCCCGATCCGTCCCGAGCCACCCAAACACTGGCGTCACGTGGCTCGCTGCCGCTGCACCGTGCACCCACCACTATCCTCGCGCACCACCAATAATGCACAGACGAGAAATCACAGTCTAATAATCCGATACCACAATGAATGAATGCAAGCACGCGACGCGAGCGAGCAAGACGCACGACGAGATTTCCCTTCGACGATCCGATCCTCTGTCTGCAACCGTGACGGGCTCGAGCCCACAAACAAAATAATAACAAATGTGCATGAGATACTCGCTGTATTATGTGCACGTGGGTTGCGTCACAGAATCGACCGAAACCGTAACTAAAGTAGCGGATACCATAAGTCTTTTTCGAAATTGTGACGAAATCTTGTTTTATACAAAACGCTGCGAGCTTGCAGACGATCCTAAAATTCGGTGAAACACAAATTACACCCTCGCACACACAAGTATAAAAAAATACTAATCGAGCATTAATTTCACTACTACAATCAAAACACTATCTTCTGAATAATTTGTATACAAAACACAGGCCGTAATACATTCAGAAAATAACAGTTTGGAACAATAAACGCGTTGATCAAGCGCGACAAATAGGACAAAACATGGCAGACTCGACCGAAAAGCACACGAACTTTGTCTGTGGTCTTTTTATTTTTAAATGCTATAGTTCGCGATACGTTCCTGTGCACGTTACGAGTTTTGCCCTAGACATGGGCCGTCAAGTCTTGACAAGACAAACCTTATAGCTGTAGTATAAAATAAAGAAGCAGAAAATATGATTGAACGATTTATTCCTGTGTATTTTTCAGTTTTTTCGATAATCATTAATGTTCTCTAAATCATTATTTTGAAAGCAATCGTTGGACAATAAACTGCGTATATTGAGCCCAGTAAAGCGTGATCATAGACAAATTAAAAATAAAAATCATCGATGAAAGTGTTACAAGATAAAAAAGTTTCTACTAAGATAGTAGAAGTAAGAGCTCGTAGCTAATGAGGTCAGATTACTGTAAAAAAGGTGATACTACTTATTTTTTTTACAAATGAGCATTTTCGAATTTTGTAGTATGGGGGCTGCGTTCGTGAATTATCACCACAGACATCACAGACCCCGTGTAAGCAGCTGTCAAGCGTACCCGAGTTTTACTTTGTGTACAACACAGCCTGTAGCCAGATGCTCATTGGTCAATTCTGTAGCCAATTTACCCGATAAAAAATAGAAGCATCGGTCGTCTCTAGGCAGTCATTCAAATAAAGTGTCACTGAATGAGATCGGGTTATAGTTGTCATCAAAAGCGCTCCCTCATCAGTCCGAGTTTTTATGATTTATTGTTTAAAAAATACGGTATTACAGATTTATTTTGTGATAAAATCATAAGCAGGTATATGTGTCGTGTTGTGTTTACTTCGTGGGTGCAAGTCACGAATGGGAAATTAAGAAAACGAACCGCATATCTTAAGCCTTTCTTTGGTAAGTGTTATTTTCTATGGAACTTTGATGATGTTCAGTCTTACGGCGCCCGTTCAGGTGATGCGATTTAAGAATATCAGTTAGTTTTTTTTTTTTTTTAATAGTATCTAGGTATATTAACCACACAATAATAAGTTAAAAATATTGAGTGAAAGCAATTTACAATGACATTAAATCTAAGCTTAAAAAACACACACCTAAAAGACCTTACCTCTCACTGTGTGGGCGACGCAGGCAAACATTTAATCCTCGCTTTAACAAAATTAATAAACCTCATGCTGTCTGGCAATGTTAATCCCGAAATAGTTCCCGTTCTTTATGGAGCCAACCTAATTGCGCTCACTAAAAAAGACGGAGGTGTCAGACCCATTGCGGTCGGCTCTACATTTCGGCGATTAACTTCTAAAATTTCAGTTCGTCACATAGTTTCAAAATTGCAACCTCAGTTTGAACCAATTCAATTAGGTTTCGGTACTAAAGGTGGGTGCGAAGCGGCAGTCCATGCCCTGCGCACCTACCTTAATAACGATCAGTGTGAGGTTTTACTCAAAATTGACGTCAAAAATGCATTTAATTCGGTAAACAGGGACACCTTGCTCACAGAAATTAGGAATAATATTCCGGAAATTTATAATTACCTACTTAACTGTTATCATGAACCTTCTAAATTAATGTACAAAAGCAACGAATTATCTTCTGAAGTCGGCTGTCAGCAGGGTGATCCCCTCGGACCAGCCATTTTCAGTTTAGCCATTAACCCCATCATTCAAAATTTAAAGTCCAAATTTAACGTATGGTATCTTGATGATGGTTCCCTAGGAGGTGATGCAGTTACGGTACTTTCAGATCTCTCAGAAATTATAAATAAATTTAAGGCCATTGGTTTAGATCTAAACTTTAATAAATGCGAACTGTTCATAAACAACGCGATCCGATCCGATCTCTTCCAACATTTTAATTTACTTTGTCCAAATATCAAAATTGTCGATAAGCAAAACTTAAGCCTCCTAGGGTCACCAATCTTCGACGATGCCATTCCAGATTTAATCGCAAAAACTGTTTCAAAATTTCAAAATTCTGCAGACCGGCTGCTGGAAATCAGTGCTCACACTGCTATCACTATTCTAAAATTTTGCCTTTTTGTGCCAAAATTTACTTATTTGCTTCGTTGTTGTCCCTTTTGGAAACATCAAAATTCTCTGACCTTAATTGATTCCCTTATGAAAACTTCTTTGGAATCTATACTTAACTTACAATTCAATGGGCAATCTTGGACCCAGGCTTCCCTTCCTATCAGATATGGTGGGCTAGGTATCCGCAAAATTTCTAGTGTTGCTTTACCAGCGTTCCTATCATCTGTCCACAGCACGTCCACCCTCGTAGGTAAAATCCTAAAGGATTGTCCTTCAAACTACGAGACGACGGGTTTGGTCGATGCTAGGAATGCTTGGCTAATGGCTTGTCCGGGTGAAAATCCTCCCGCTTATCCAAATTTCCAACGGAGCTGGGATGACACACTATCCAAATTAACTTATTTTAATATTCTCAGTTCCAGTTCAGGCCCAGACCGCGCAAGGCTTTTGGCTGTGGCAAGAAAGGAATCCGGTGACTGGCTTCATGCTTATCCTTCCGTTAACACCGGAACCTTTCTTGAGCCTGAAACACTGAGAATTGCAGTCGGGCTAAGACTGGGTGTTGCGCTGTGTTCACCACACCGTTGCCTCTGTGGCACCAATGTGGACGAAACGGGACACCATGGTCTTTCCTGTCAAAAGAGCGCCGGCCGTTTCTCCCGTCATGCCGCGCTCAATGACATAATCCGCCGGGCTCTTGCCTCTGCGAACGTGCCGGCCATTTTGGAGCCAAGCGGCATTGCCCGCGACGATGGCAAAAGGCCGGACGGTATGTCTCTGATTCCCTGGAGAATGGGTAGGGTTCTGGTTTGGGATGCGACCTGTGTCGATACAGTAGCACCCTCACATCTCCAGGGAACCACACAAAAAGCTGGTGCGGCGGCAGAAACGGCCGAAAATAGAAAAAAATCTAAGTATCAATCTCTCGGTCCGAATTATAATTTTGTTCCTGTCGGGTTTGAAACTTTGGGTCCATGGGGTCCCAGCGCTTACAAGCTTATTTCTGAGTTACAAAAGCGCTTAGTTGATGCAACTTGTGACCAAAGGGCTGGCAGTTTTCTCTCTCAAAGAATCAGCATCGCTATTCAGCGAGGCAACGCTGCCAGCCTTTTGGGCACTATGCCACGGGGGCCTTATTTAGATTTAATTTAGTTTTAAGTTGTGGTTTATTTAGTTTAAGCTTAGATTTAATGTCATTGTAAATTGCTTTTATTATGTTAATAAAGTAGAAAAAAGCTTAAACTAAATAGTTAGTTTATTATATTCATACATCGAAAAGCGCTAAATACATCGTATTTGCATTATTTTATGCATTTTCTTTATTTCTTCTCATAGGTTAGAATAGCGCTTACAAAATTGATATCGATAAACTGTCGACATTTCGTACATAGTTGTATTTTATAAATTGTCGATGTGGATTAATTATATTGTTTCAGATTTCCATAATCAACTTCTCCAGTTACACAGAAATGGGTGGAATATGTTTGTTGTGGTCGCAAAAATTACAATCGGGCACCAAGAAAGAGTCGCAGACTATGCTCCAAACGCTTTTCGCCAGAGATTTAGATTTTTAAGACTATGTTGCTGTGCCCGTACAAGGAAACGTTGAAGCGTTACTTAATTTATAATTATTTTTAAGATGTTATAACAACATAACCCTTAAGCAACGGTTTGAATTTGTCCGAGTATAATTTGTATGAGGTTCAAATAAACATTACTTGTTTCTTTTCATTTTATGATAATAAATTACCTAAAACTTCCGTAGCCAGTTACTTCCCAAAATATCGTAGGTAAGTATATTTCAGAAATACTCTTGAAACTGAACAACTTTCCTCAAAACAAAATCATGGGTTGAAGATAAAAAAAAAATTCCGACCCATGATATACTTAGATCAGTCAGTTGATAATTATTAAAATACTTTTTCATTACGACTCAAATTCCTTGAAAAATTAGTTCAGTTTCATTTCATGAGTATTATAATTGATATACCTTTTTCATGTTTTAGGTAATCATTGACTACATTAATAAAAGACTATTATTTTTTATAAATAAAGCAGTTTAATACAGTTCGTCGATAAATTTATTGACAAAATCGATGAATATACGTCACTGGCACCACACATTCAAATACTCACGCACACTACAGATAAAAAAAAACGGGACGACTCTTGAAATCGGAGTGGTCTCTTTTTAACAAAGGGCACTAGTTACATGAGCGAAGGGTATAACTATACGGCCATAAGTTTACCTTCCATCTATTGACTTCATTAATCTGAGGTAGTTTGCCTTTTTCCATCAGCAAGTAGAAGATTTTTTAGTTTGAATCTGGCAACATACTCTTTTATGTGTTTGAACTAAAACACCTGCTAAAACCATGCTACCAACATAAGAACTAAAAATTTGATCATCTGTGCTTGGACTAAATTCAACCAAATTTTTTCACAGATTTTACTATCTGTTATGTCTTCAGTGTTACCAAACTTGCATTTTTATAGCTAAATTTGAACCATTTGAAGGACTGAGCGATCAATAAGAATTACATTAATATTGCATTTAATTTCTAGTAAAGAGAATTTTTAATTTTACGTGTAATTGGACTTAAGCCATTCAATTCAAGCATCCACAGGGAAAGCAAAGATATTCTAACAAAAGTGGTTAAGGTTCACGGTCATTTGGAAAGCGCTTTCTGGTTGGTTTCTCACAGTATGTCAGTAAAATCTTTTTTTTTTTACTCTCGCATTAAATAGAGGCAGTGGCGAAATTTGTTCTCATCTTGTTATCATCTGAGCATTATAGCCAGTCTTGGCTCTTCTGAACTGAATTTTGGTATTTTTGATAAAATAGAGTTGGCAGCACTGTTAAATAGTCATTGGTTGGTCATTGCAAAGACTACTGCGTGTTTCTTTGCTTTGCGATTGCTTGCATTGCAGAAATTTAATGCGTACATATTTGTTAAAAACTTCGTGTTGTGTACGATAAAGCGGTTTGATTACACTTGTGACTAGTGCAGTTAGTAATTTTCAACTAATACAATGCCTAAACGCGGTGGAATAAGGAACAGAAATTGGAAAACTGATGGTGGTGACCATTTTGGTAAGTTTCTCTTCTTACTCATTGTGTGTACTGTATCTCAATAGCCAATTTGTTTTACTGAGACAGACACGTAGTGATTATATTCTCTTTGAGACAGACGTTTTGAAACCATGAATAATAGTGATAGTGTTGTGATAGTAATAGTAACCACAAAACCACATTATTTTTCGACAGAGCACGATGATAGAACACACCACAGCAGCAATACCCGTCGTGTGAGCTTCAAGCCTGGCGGCGTGTCGAAGGGAAACAGTAAATTTCGCTCATGGAAAGACCCAAAGTTGTTATTAGACGATGACATCGACATGGGGGCTAACGCTGGCCAGGGGATGGGACATGGCCATATGGGGCCTCGAAAAGGGGCTTTTAGAGGTCGCGGGGGTCGCCTCACGCCAATCCCTCGTCGCACAGGTGGCCCAAGGAAATTTATAGCTGGTCTGCTTCCATGGTATCAGATAATCATCCCTTATGGAGGCAAGCATCCTAAAGATGTCATTTTAAAGGCGTTATTAGGCTTCATATCACCAGAAGTATTTATACCACATTACTACAAGATCAATGGTAATGCTGCAGTATTCTATGTTGATGATGTTAATGTTGCGGAGAAGCTGTTCAATGCAGACAGGAAGATTGCGATGTCGGATGGGTTCAAGTTGGTGGTTATGGTCCGGAATTCCGTGCCCAATGTGGTTATTGATGCGGAGATGAAGGAGAAGATGAAGCTGGTGATGGCCAAGAGATACAATGCTGCTACGAAAGCTTTGGATTTGACAAAGTTCCATTCCGACCCAGGTAATTATCAGTTTATGTACCTACCTAAAATCATTTGTGAGTTCTTCCTATTCATATTAGTATGTTTTTATAGCTCTAATGATTTCCCTAGTGATTTTCTGTCCATTTCTAAATCATGCATCAAATACATCATTCATTAAACAATATTTATTTACAATCCACATTTACTTCATGTTTAGAAGATATTAGCTATAGGGTATTGTGACTAACTGGCCACACCTCTGTGACTGGCACCTTGCCAATAGGTAGGTAGGTATATCTGTATTTGAGAGAGTTAAATGCTGATCTAATGTAATTAACATGAAACCTGAAAAAAAAATTACTTAAATGTGCTACAGTGTATTATAGACCAGAACATGTTACCAAGAGTGAAAGTATTCATACTCATTATGACTTAATTGTCTAAACAAAATTACTCCTTTGACAGACTTGGCAGATATATTCTGCGCTCTATTCCGACCGATGATTATGCTGGCTGCAATTGACATCATTGCGGAGAACATTCCGGACCTTGAAGCCCTTAACCTAAATGACAACAAGCTCCACGGACTTGAGCACCTTAAAATTCTGTCAAGTAAATTGAAGAACCTCAAGATTTTATACATGGGAGATAATAAGGTATGCAATCATAAGAGGTGCTATGTTTTGAACACATCAGGAAGTCTAGCACACTGGTGCTCATTTAGGACATGTCATCAAGAATCTATCCTGTACATCATCATCATCATCACCAGCCTTTTATACGTCCCACTGCTGGGCACAGGCCTCCTCTCAGGTAAGGGAGCTGCCAAAAGTTTTTCAGAAGGATGCTGGGAGTATTTTGTACCTTTAAGTATTTTGATTGTTATGTGAAAATTGTATTAAACACTAGTATTGTGTTTTTATAAATAACTGTAATACAATACAAGGCTTTTGTTTTTATTTAGACAAATAATTGTTTAATTAAGTACATATTCAATTGTTTCACTTATACAGGATGTTTGGTATAACAATGTAGAAACTTTAGGAGGTTATACAGGGGACTATTAGGAATAGTTTGAAGCCTATATGTCTTAGTCCACACAATTTAAAAATCACATTTTGTTAGACACAATGAATGTTTTCTGTAAAAAAATTACCTTTTTAATAAATACGTATTTTCAGATCCCACACATAGGCTCCCTGGAGCCCCTGAAGTCGCTACAGCTTGTAGAGCTCTTCCTCAAAGGAAACCCACTGGTTGCCAGGTTCAGTGATCACGACATCTATGTCAGGTAATATTTGTCTGATCAGGTCCAGACCTTGGACATACAGGAAAGGGTTTGATACATATGAAAACTTATCTTATGTTGACATTGTCAACATAAGATAACTTTGGTCTGATGAATGCATAAATTAGCTGTGAGAGAACTGGAGAAGTTACATAAGTCTTGCTGAAGCACTTTTGACAAACACATGAAAAAATTAGAGAACATTTGTTTCAATTGAATTTTGACAAAATTGTTGCTGTTGAATATTTCTTAAAACAAGCATACATGTCCATGTTGAAGCATGTTCACTGACTCAATTCGATAAACTGTTATAAATTGATAAATGTATTGTATTGTCTTTAATATTGGTATTGTGAAGCTAAATTTGCTATCTTCTGTTTTATTGTATAGTTGATCAAGGAACTTCACAACGTATGTATATGTTTTGTTGTATTTATTTCTGTATTTTCTGTACAATAAAGCGTTTACTTACTTACTTACATAAACAATTCAAATCTTTTAGTAAATGTTAATTACTGAAAATGATTTACTTGTTTCAAATAGGATCAAGTAAAATGACATTTAAATATCTCACCACAGCGAACAGATTTATCACTATCGCCTGAACGCTTTAGCTAAAATTGGTATTTTCTTAGTCAACTATATCTACTATCAATGTTTTCATTTGTCATAAACTCGCAAACTTAGTTCCACAATATTTTTTACTAAAAAGATTACCATATTTTTTTCTGAAACAGGTCTATCAGATGATTTCTTTTGATAATGAGTGAACTAAGGCAGTTACATAATGGTTATTGAAACTTGGTGCTTACCTAGCACTTACACGAAAACAAGCATAACATAATATGATAAATATGACGGTATCAAAATTGTCATTGCCTAATTTTTACGCTTACAAGAATAGGGGTGCGTTTCTTTTCAAAAAAGGGCATGTTTCCTTGTAATAAATTTAAATTGTTACATAATAAGCTTGCACAGAGACTAATTTATGTAATATGTATGTCAAAAATAGAAATATGTCATTTCGAAATAAACGTTCTTGATGAGTTTATTGATAATTATCATCTATTGATATACAATTTACATTATGTCAGTCTAATGACAGCTAATGAGTGAGAGCCGCATTTTGTCAGCGCTCAACAGGTGCGTGGCCTTCTTTAATGTTTTATATATCGATGATAATAATAATACCGTCAATGTGCCAGGTTTGTATAACTAATATTTAGCTAAGTAATCGGACTAGTTTAAAAAAACTACAAAACCAGAGCATTATAGTTCAAGACGCGTCCAGAAGAGAAGCAGCCTAACCTGAAATCCTCTTTGATTAAAAAGGAAGTGTTATGTTATGGCAAAAGTGTCCTATTTTTTTAATCTGTATTTTTTCTGAGGCTTTAGTGCACTTGTGTGACTGTCAGTTTCATTGGATAATTCTAGAGCAAATTCATCAAACACTCCCCTGACTACCACCAGATCCTCTGGTAGCAAAGAAGTGCTTGAATTGCCCTATTTTAAATCAATGTTTGATTTCCTTGCGGTTCGGCCTTCTCTTCAAATGCCTCAAATGATGACCTGTTTCGGATATAACTATACCTTTGATTCGTATCATTCACTACTAATCATTAAACTTGTGAATGAGAGTTTCAGAGGCTTTCATTGACATGAGTTGCCAAGTTGTTTGTTGTCTCCAGCGATGTCCGGAAGAAGTTTCCAAAGCTCGTGAGATTGGTGAGTTTTGACATACTGTCTACCCAAGGAAATAAGCATTTAACAGTAACAGTAGTAAATGTCAATTATTAATTATTTTGTATTTAATTACATCAGTGCACATGAGCGTTGAGTTTTAACTGACAGCGACTCAATCTATTGCTAGAATGTTAAATTTGTTTTCTTGTGATAATTTTAAATGATTCGCGGTTAAATACATAAGACATAATGAGAACGGGATATTGATCGCGATTACCTTATAGATTTGACGATCACGGGCAGTCTGACGAAATGGGTAGATGCTATTGTAATCACGGTCAATATCCGGTTTTCATTATAATAGCTGAATAAGAATAGCTGAGGGCTGCTTTAGACGATCTTATCAACCTCACTCTCTCGTTTCTCGCCTTTATGTCATTCTTAGATGTTTATCTATTTATTTTTTTATCCTGTTAACATTCAACGTAATTCGCATTAGAAGAAAATACCTGTAGCAAAGTTTATTTTTTTAATACAACGAGGAAGGCAAACGAGCAAGTGGGTCACCTGATGGTAAGTGATCACCACTGCCCATAGACACCCACAACCCCGGAGGGTTTGTAGATGCGTTGCCAACCTAGAGAGCTAAGATGAAATGTCTCTTGTGCCCGTAATTACACCGGCTGTCTTACTCTCCACACCGGAACACAACAGTGCAAGCACTGCTGCTTAGCGGCAGGATTAGCGAGTAAGATGGTGGTAGCGATCCGGACGGACCTTGCACAAGGTCCTACCACCTGCAAAGTTTACATTTACTTAGTTTAAAGTTTACATAGGCAAGTTAATCGAGCAATATTTTGAATTATCATATCATAAACTTGAACACATTTTTCTATTAAGTATGTATAAAGAAAATATCACGCAATAAAATAAAAGTAAATTTTCTTAAAATAGAAAAATTAACTGTCTTCAAATGCAAATAAAATTACAATTTCTGAACCGATTTTGTCAAGATTTACCTTTGTGGGAACACCTTAAAAGTAGGTATAGGTCGCGCGGCGAATTAAGATCGCTTGTCAAAAGTGGAAGGGGGATGCGCAGAAATCAATTCTTAGGTCTATTTGGTTGCGCAGAGGGGTGAGGGGAGGGTGCGCGCTGGCGCCGACATGTTATTGGTAGATCAAGTCGTTCTTCCCCTCCCTCGCTTCGTTCACGCGTCACGTGTCTCTTGAGTACTGTTGCGCACGGATTGTTTTACTGTATTAGTAGTAAGTACGTTGTGATGTCGTAGTTAGTGAAAAAAATGCCCGAATATAAAGTTTGAACATGGCAAGCCAGAAAAATGGTTTATACGACGTGAATTGTTATGTTAAAAAGGAAACTAATTAAATCATGGGTAATTAAAAGCACGTAAAAATACTACCAAGATTCTGAATAAACATACTAGCAAAATAAGTCACAAGCAAAAACGAGTGTTATATGTTAGGTGACTAAAGGTACAAAAAAATACGAAATAAGAAAAATATATTGCAAAGAAATACACTCTGAACTTAACAATTTTGTGCGCAATTGTACAGATGCGCCAAATTGCCCCCACCAGTTTCGCCGAGCGATCTTAATCCACCGCGCGGCCAATACTTATAGTCCTTTTCAAACGGAAAATTTAATTTTCCAAATAGCGCCCTGTCTTCAGCTTGCCGCATCCAGCATCTGCCTAAAACATTAGTGCTATTACAGTGATTTGAAAACCTTTATTTACTTATAATATAAATATATATTTTTAATTGTCGCTCGTTGGACAACTCATCAAAAATAAGAATTTCTAAGACCCCCACTCCCCCGAAAGTCAGGATTTGCATGCTTTGGAGATGTAGTATGACGGAATTGGCATATAACTGTTGGAACTCCTAACGTTCGATGTAGTGGTGCCTTAGAAAATCAATTTTAGACGAGTTACCCAGGGGACATCTCCATGGCAACGAGTGGCAAACAAAAGTTGATTGACCAACTTATACACCAAACACTAAACATCACCATCCCTTCAGGACGGCGCGGATCTCCCGCCAGCCATCGGTTTCGACGTGGCAGAAGACACGAAGCTCCCGCCAAGAATACTCTCGTTCCTCGTAGACGAGGCCGGCAAGGTTCTGGTCAGGGACTTCCTGACCCAATACTTTGCGATATACGACTCTGAGTCGCGCCAGCCGCTGCTCGACGCGTATCACGAACACGCTCACATGTCCATGGCGGCCAATTACTTGAGCTATGACGGGAGGAGTAATAACGCTGGTACTAAGTAAGTGCTTCTGTAAATCTATCTATACTAATATTATAAATGCTAATTATTAAAGTAACTCTGTCTCTCTGTCTGTTTGTTACCCCTTCACGGAAAAACCGCTGCATCTATGTAGATGAAATTTCACTTATGTATGTCTGAATTTAACCCGACATGTTTCGGACTAATTCGTAGTCCTTCCTCTGGGAGCGCACGACCCAGCGGCAGCGAGACGCACACTGCGCGCCGCGGCTCTGCTCGCGCGACTACTAGGCGCAGCTGACACAACTACCCTCGTTTTCATCGTCATTGTGTCGTAGTTTTGTCGTCGTTGTGCGTTACGCTGCCGCTGGGTCGTGCGCTCCCAGAGCAAGGACTACGAATTAGTCTGAAATATGTCCGGCTAAACTCGACTTATATACGAGAGTGATCCGTTGTTATTTCATTATGATGAGTCTCACGGTAGTTTCATGTTAAAAAAGCTCACTAGTTTCCCAGTCTTATCCGATCCTGCCACCTGTATTAAAAGACTGCCAGTACTCACACCAACCGTCACTCTTCCAGACTATCAGCCTACATAACCAACAGTCGGAACATCCTGCGCATCCAAGATCGCGACTCGCGGCGGCGGTACCTGCGCACGGGCAGGCTGCAGGTCGTCTCGTTCCTCTCGGACCTGCCGAAGACCACGCACGACCTCATGGGTTTCGCTGTTGATCTGCCGGTGTTCACTGTAAGTGTATAGCTACAGTTAATTTGGTAATGAAGGTCGCGAGTCCAAAATCCGCTAATTAATTTGGCATTTCTAATTTGGTTTGACTATAGAAAATGGTAGCAAATTTTTATTTGGAGGTCAAGTAAAAAAAGCTTTTAAAACAATGCTCTTTTCTAACAAATATCATACAGGTAGTTTATGAATATGCCCGCCAAACTTTGATGAGTGACCCACCTAGTATACTAGTTTAGTTTTACACTGCCAGCCATTTTGACCTCTGGAAAACGTAAATAAATTCAAAGCTGTATAGTTGAATTGAGAAATGTTTTTACATGTCAGTGTTTATGACCTTGACATTTGCCTGATCTGTGGAAATTTTTTTTTCACTACCTATAACATGCTTGTGGCAAAGAATATATATACTAACGTAAAAAGAAACGACACGGACGCATGTGTGCAGTAAA
This sequence comes from Clepsis dumicolana, assembly GCA_963691665.1. NCBI lineage: Eukaryota > Metazoa > Arthropoda > Insecta > Lepidoptera > Tortricidae > Clepsis > Clepsis dumicolana. Next base: position 10,596,968 of record OY829520.1, on the reverse strand, counting down.
CTAGTCCGTTGTTATTGTGTGCGTGTCTGGACGAGAGCGGGGGCGAGCGCGGGTCGCGCGGGGTGTGGAAGGCGAAACGCGAACGCCAAAACGGAGGGCCGCCTAGTCGCGCCGTAACGTCGGCGGCGATAATTTTGCTAAGTAAATAAAAAAATCGCAACTATACCTGGAGACCAATATTGTTGTGTCTATGGCTGTCGCAATAATACAGCTACTTTAAAGGGCCTGCTACACGGCAACAGAGCTTCCAACACAGTGACCTTGGTCGGTTTCCAACCGTTTGTATAAACAACCTTGCAACGCCCTTGGTTTACGGGCGTGCGTTGGCAACGCGTTCGCTCCACCGTGAAAGACGGTGGAAGGCTTGTTGGCAACCGCACGAGCGTGTTGCAAACCGCGTTGTCAACCGTTAGTTCAGTTATGTTTATGTCTAAAGTGCTAAAGCGACATCAACTTTGTGAAGTTTTGAAAGGCAAGGAACCATTTTCTATGTTTTCTTCACGAATTCTAGTTCGCGACGCACTGAAGTTGTAGCAAGCAGGGTTTGAGACCGTGTTTGCAACCGTCGTTCCGACCGAGTAACAAACCACAGACCAAGGTCACGTTGGTGGAAGTTCTGTTGCCAACCGTGTAGAAGGGCCATAAGTTACATACTGATCCAGAAATAGTAGTTTATGCAACTGCTACATAATGAGGGTCCTTAAAACACAGTCGTGTTTTAAGGCCTAATTATGTGGAGTTGCGTACATTACTTTATCTACACACATATTATAAGTACTCTAAGATGGGTTCAGAAGCCAAAGGCATATAATTATTATACCCATACCTGTCACGAATTTGACTGTTTTTTTTTAATCATAGACAAACATACTGAGCTGACGTTTCGTGAACTGTTTTTTTTTGTAAAAAAAAATAAAATCACATTATTAATTATACATGTCGGACTGAACTCGACTTATATACGTGAGTGATCCGTTTTATTTCACTATGATTGTAAATTACGTTGGTTGTCAAATTCGCTATCGAAAAGTCATTACGACATCGAATTCGATGTCGTAATTACTATTACTTTACTGGAGGTGGTGGTGGTGGTGCTGGGGCTGGCGCTGTCGGCGAGAAGGCGTCGTCGTGCTGTAATGCTGGTCATTTTCTACGGTTTCTGAACCCATTATAGAGGACTTATGATAATATGTGTGTAGATAAACTAAGTTACTTGCATAATTTTATATTAATAATTTTGATTTCACATACCTATTAGTAAAGTGTATTCGCTTGGCAACGGTTCCTTCGGAACGGTCCCTTGCCTTTGGATTTTATGAGAGAACTGTTCGTACAATTTCGAATGTTCGCGATAGTTAAAGAAAATAATAAAATGTTTAAAATGTATCATGAAAATAGAAAACATATTAAATTAAATCAAGTAATTTATAAAAACACATTCAACAACAATATTTTAACATTAGATTACACAGATTCCTTTATGTCTTATTGAAAATTATTATATTTTGAATCTCAAAAATATAAAAAATATCAGAAAACGATCGTCCAAAAAACAAAAATACAACAAAAATTAATGCAAGATACAGTAAAATAAAATGTCAAAGCATGAGCAATATTAAATTTTACGTAATATTTCATTACATAATTAAACGTCTTTCATTAAGTATTTAGTTATCAATACCTTGTGCCGCGGTAGCTAAACTGTCAACCCTATGCGTACACGTGCCATCGTAAGGTCGCCGGCGCGCCTGTGCTTGTGGCCCGTTTGTAAAAAAAATGGCTGTTCCTTAGAATACAGAAAACCCGAAGCCGCGTTCAGTCTTAACCGCACGCCGTGCACTGTGTAAATTTTTGATTGATTTCACTACTTGTTTACACTAAAAATATAATCCTATCCTGTTTATTTATAAACCCAACGGCATTTCTGCATGTATTGTAAGAACGACACAAGAAGGCATTAATTAATATTGTCATTCGTACAATATGTCACGATACGCTGCGTGCAATCAACTTTTCTTTGCCACTCGTTGCCATGGAGATGTCCCCTGGGTAACTCGTCTAAAATAAGATTTTCTAAGGATTGGAGTGGTGACTCCATCAAACGTTAAATGCCAATTCCTTCATGCTTCACCTCCTAAGCATGCAAGTCCTGACTTATGGTGGTATTAGAAAATAATATTTTTGTCGTGCTACATCTCCATGGCAACGAGTGCTATTTAAGTGTACTTTTAGTTGCTCGAGTTTTAGATGCGTTCGCTGGTTCTGGTTTGTTCTGTGTTGTGAGGTCTGCTCCAAAGTCCTCGTGCGTTTACTCGCTGCAGTCGCAAATGTCATCTCGGCCCTTCTATTTCAGCCTGCCATGATAGTGCTGGCCATGAACGGCGTGTACAAGGAGCCGAGCGCGGCCGGCAGCCCGCCGCGCTCCTTCCACCGCACGTTCGTCATCGTGCCCAGCGCCGCCGGGGGGTTCTGCATCACGAACGACATGCTCTTCGTCACCAACACTACCAAGGAACAGGTGGGCAGTTGTTTATCGATTGACGACATTCCATTTTTTAAACTAACTTTTTTTCCGTACCTCAAAAGGAATAAAACGGAACCCTTATAGGATCACTTTGTTGTCCGTCTGTCTGTCTGTCCGTCTATCTATCAAGACCCTTTTTCACTGGAACGCGTGGAGGTAGCATGCTGAAATTAATATCAAAGCCTGTGGTGCCTTGAAGCTGTGAAAAAAATCATCCTTCTAAGTCAACGCAATCAATAGATACTGTCATTAAAAAGGTGGCTTCCATACAAATCGCCGTACTGAGAAAACCTAAAGGCTACTTCCAGCGCCGTGTTTTATAAAGCTACAAGATACAATTTACAAGCGGAAGTCTTTCTCTTCCGCTTGTAACTTGTAACCTTATAAAACACGGCCCAGTTGTCCTAGAAACTTGAAATTTGGTATGAAGGTAGCTCTTATAGCACAACCTCTCCAAAAAGTCTCAAAATCTTAAATTTTTATGTCTATCTGTAGATTTCGCAGACCAATATAAGTTGACCCCACACTGCGTACATTTTGCTTAGGAGCAGGGCTCTGCTAACACTGGAGTTCTTAAAACACTGGGGAAAAGCGTTAAAATCTTTCTACGGAACCCTCGTGCGCGAGTCCGACTCGCACTTAGCCGGTTTTTTTTTTTTAATTTTTACGGTCATCCCGTTTGGAATTGTTTTTTCCAAATTCCAAACTGATGCGCAAATATACAGAAAAACCAGATGTCTCGAATTGGGGTTCGAACCCAAACCTTTACCAAACCGTAGTATCCTAGTGACGCTCTAATCCAAATACGCTATTCGAGCAATTGGTAGTTAGCACGAAAACTTCCAATACATTTACGTTTAAGACGATAATGTGACATTGTTAAACTCAAAATTGTTAACAATTTTTTTCCGAATAAAACACGTAAAAGAATCTATCCATTGATTCGTAGTATTGGTAATATTGCTTTTTTTATTTCATTGTTTTGTATATCATATACTGTGATATTAAATGTATATAAATATATTGGTGTGTTCAGGAGGCGAATTCCTTTCGACGCCTATATTAATTTTCAGGTGTCAAAAAAATTTAAAATGTTGCCAATTAAAAAAAATACAATTTTTTTATTCGACACCTATTTATATTTATAGGAGGAGCAGTCGTTCTTGTCAGCCGTGCCAGCGGCGGCGCCGGCGCCGGCGCCCGCCACGCCGGCCGCGCCCGCCGCCGCGGACCACGCCGCGCTGCTCAACGTGCTGGGCCAGCAGACCGGCATGAACCAGCATTGGAGCATGAAGTGAGTAGAACAAGCCCCTCCAGCTTTTAACTTGTGAATTAAATAACCTAACGTCCACTGCTGGCCGGCGGTATAAGAATAAATAAAGTCAGTCAGTCATGCCAGCCCGTGAGTCATGTGTCAGTAGTGGTTTGGGGAGGCCAATAGAGAGATCTCTCTCCAGGCAGATGTTATGCCTGGGGACCGAAGTCCAAAGGAAGAGAGTTGGAAGTTGTATTTATGCAACCGACTTGAGAAACTTCGTTAGCGCGGTGTAGAACAGTGACGTAGAACAGTGACGTCACTCGCGTGTGGCGCTAGGGTCGCTACAGTGGTATTGGTGGCTTGGTGAACGGTTATTGTAGTGTTTAGCTTTGATAATGGCCTCGTGGAGAGTGCCGAAACGCGTCAGCGTTTAATTTAGTGGTGGTGGTGATAGTTGAGTCTGTGTGGCTTGTGTTGATTCGTGTAGCAGTGGAGGCGGAGGTATTGCATGAAAACATACATTTGCCGCACAGATTAACTATTTTTCACTTGTCGCGGGTGAGCAAAGTAACTGTTTTTAGTTCATAAATATGGACCTCCGCAAAGTAACGCCAGACTCAATAAATGATCCGATTATAAATTGTAACTTGTAGCGTTATAAAACACGGCCCTGGGTGAATTCTTCACGGTTCATTAAAGCAGACTGTATTTCTTGTAGTCGTCTGCAAGTCCTTGGCGAGAATATAAAAAAAAATGCTATTTGTAACACTCAACGCAAAAAGAGGGGTGTTATAATTATAAATGTGACCGCTGTATTTGTGTGTCTGTCTGTGGCACCGTAGCTCTTGAAATGGTGCATCGTTTTGGATGCGATTTTTTTTATTTGAAGGCAGGTTTTTCGGGGTTTTGAAATTTTTCTGTTTAGTTTATTTAACTCAAGCGGGCTACATAATATCGCCAACTCAAGTTTAGAGCTTAAACTGTAGAATTAATCGGTTCACTAGGTTGAAACACGTTTAGCGGATGGTAGGATCTCCAGCAAGGTTTGTTTCAATAGCTACCATCTTGCCCCTAAGTAGTAGTATGTGGCAACAGATGACCTAGTGGTTAGAGAACCTTGATGAAGCTTGAGGACCCGGGTACAATCCCCGGTCAGGGCAGATGTCTGTGTGATGAATACAAATTTTGTTGGCCTATAATACCAAACAGGACAACTTAAACATCACATTTTTTCTGTCTCTACACCCTGGCTCACCTATTTTTTTTTTCCAGTTGCCTCCAAGAAACCGGCTGGGACCTCCAACGAGCTCTGTTCATCTTCAACCAACTCCACTCAGAAGGAAAAATACCCCCTGACGCCTTCGTCAAATGAAGACCCCGAAGACTGGACGTTAAGTACTGTACATACTTACATATAATTAAGAAGGACAATATTTTAGTTTATATTTGCTAGTTGAACTGCTATCACTGCAAAAGATGACCACAGTGGAATTTTTGTTGTGATTCAAGTTAGTATAGTTGGTTAAAATTACAAAAAAAAAAAAAAATTAAATGCAGTCAGTAAGAGAAGAAAACTACATTTAAGAATTATTTGGTTGTAATTTAGCAAAACTTGATTTGTTGCTAATTTTGTGCAGTTATTTTTAATGCGTACATAATGGTATGTAAATTTTGAGTTTTCTCGATAATTTCGGATAATTTTATGTGAACTTTAAATAAAACTTCGTAACTACTTAATTATACTAATATCACACATTATTGCCAGCGAGGCCATAAAAAATAAATTATAAGAAATGCGACTGGAACTCCTGTGTACGGCGTCCTGCTCCCACCTTTTACGGCATGGGCACGACTTCGCGCGGCCGGCGGCGCTGCGAGCGTTTTCCTAATACATTGCGGGCATTGTAAATTAACTGAAATGCGGTATGCGTCTCCACGGCTCAATGAACTGAGACACCCCTGGCCGCGCCGCAGATCGCGCAGTCGTGGCCGCCCCCGCCGTTAAGGCCTCGCCGGCAGCAAAGTGTTCGACATACTTTTTTTTTTGAAGTTTATCTCCTCCATGAAAGGCTAAGGAGACTGAGTCCATACTGCCTCGTCTTGTTATTAGTTTAGTGTTAATTTTTCAACAAAAAAGAAAATAGCTGCCTTACACAGAATTGTCAATGTTTTATTCTGTATTTGGTATATCTTTTCGTACAAAGGCTTAAAAATTAAACTGTATTTCACAATTTAATTGACATATCTGAGTGTGGCCCCTTTATATGTCCGTGAGGTAATTAAATTGGTGCAATGTAACATTGATAATTTGAAAGTTTAATTGTTTTTCTGTGGTATCTTTGTAAGTTTATAACATACTTAGATAGTTTGGTTTTGTAAATGTTCGTTAACCAAAATATGGCATCAGAGCATTCATAATTGTATTGGTTTAGTTATTTTTTACATAACCGGTGAATTTGTATTTTTTTTTTCTATATTTCATATCGAATTTGCACACTTAAAATAAGTCTCTTAAATTATTCTGAATTCCAATTCCTGTTTGTAGTTTTTCGAATACTAGTTAATGGTACTTAAAAGTGTTACTCTTTTAATTACCAGACCAGTTAGCATAAGGTACTGTCACTTTTTTGCTAACTCCATCTCTATTGTAGCTTCTAGGCCGCCTTTACAGTAGGTATTGTTAAAGATGCAGTCAGTTGCAAGCAAGTCGTGGCATACCTATCACGTAAGCTGCGTGTGTAACTGGTAAAAAAGCATTGTTAAAAATATACTTAAAGAAATGAAAAAAAAAAAAATTGTTGAGGTTATTGCTAACTGTAACTTAGTTATGTCTTATTTTGTGTAGCAACACTACATAATCGTAATTCATTTGCTTAAAAAAGTCCTAATAAGTAAGAAACCAAGAATTAAAAACAAAAATGTACATAAATAGTTGGGGGGTTCACGACAAACCAGCTGAACGGAATCGGCGAGTGTCTTACAGCTGTTTATTGGTGTCTGAAACAATGCTTGGTCGACGGAACCCCGATTGGGTTCCTTAAGGGTGGCACCCTGCCCTCGCACAGCGACGGAACCCCTGGTTGTTTCCACGTGGGCTAGTCGCTTTTTCACCGCTTGGGATTGTCGCCATGATTTTTGAATTGACACCTTTTGTACATTGCTGTTTTTTTATAGACATTTGGCGGCTTCTATCAAATTCATTTTCGTAGTCTCCTAAGAGCTGGCCGAGGTGATGGCGACTGAGGGAGTTGATATTTGATAGAATCTAGCGGACGCCTTTCCTGTTGTGGTTTTGTCGGTGGGGCTTAGGGCTGGTGTCGAGGTGTTCATGTAAATAATGATGATAAATAAAATATTTTTTAAGGATATTTTTTCGTTTATTTTTAATCGCTTCCTGTACGACATTAACGTATTATTTACTGTTAAGTCTGTAACTGTGTCATTGCCTTGTTTATCATAAAAAGAAATCAAAGACAAAACTAAGATTGTGAACGAAGTATTCACTACTACCATGGATTCTGATTAAGAGGAAACGCACATTGTATATGTTGTATATGACGTACAGTGGCATTTTTAATGTTTTAACCAAAATGGTCAAATTTATATGGAGAGTAACAGCTGTCAAATTGGTCAAATAGAAACAAAAAACTCGCTGTAGGTAGGTATATATTGCTGGCACCTTACTTCGCTATTCGCGTTCGTGTTGCCTATTTGCGTCTCCGTCGCTCAAGTGAGAAACGAGGTAGGTAAGTTCCTTATCCACGTTCAATACGTGTAGGAAGGTTAGCCCCAAAAATATAGCCGTGAGATGAAAAAGTCTGCACAGTGATATAGGTAGTTAATGCTTTATTTTCTTTTTGCCACAACGGCTTCCGGCTTCCTCATTGGCCGAAACTTGATCCACCATTGATAGATTGGTATCTGTTGATGTGGCTTTAAAATACGTGCCAGGGCGAAATCCAACTTTGATGACGAATACAATAATTTGAGGCTCTGAGGCATGGGCGAAGTCTGGCTCAAGAGAACAATGTGCAAGCAGTCGGCTCTGTTTCTTTGGTTAGTAAAGATGGGAGCGCCAATGTGGAAGTAGATACCTAATCTAGTTTACTTTGCCGAATATATTTGACTATTTTAAGAACTATAGGCCAATCCCTCTTATTGTGAGAGGAAGCCTGTCTCTTATTGTGTGGGGGACGGACGTATATGTATAAGCTGATGATGATGATTTTAAGAATGATGCGTTCGGAGAAGTGAGGTGTCTGTGAAACGGCCCATTTCCTTAGTCAAATAAACCAAAGACTGAGCACCCTATTTCTCCGAAGTATGTGCAAAATCAAGGTTGTAATTAAGCTTTGTTTGTCTGCGCGTTACAGCCGGGACGTGTGAGTGACACTGATAACAGCCATCTTCGGTAAACAGATAAATCTCCGCGTATTGCGATTTCTAGGCCGAATGTCTCTCGGCGTGGCACCATACCGTAAGTATATTAATTTAGGAGTTTAGATTGTAAATTTTGCACAGTAGTGTGATCAGTTTGATATTCAATTGACTAAGCTGGATTTTTAGCTTTATATTCTAGTACTGAGCTATCGTTTTTGGTGCGTATTTACACAGTGCTTGTGAATTATTGACGAAAACCCTCACTTGTTCAGACTACGCGGTACTTGAATAAGCATCTAGGTACCTATTATGAGAACTTAATCAGTAACTATTTTTTCTGTTAATTGATATAGAACCTGTTCAAAGACTCGCTTTTATGAAAGTAAGTACTTTAATATATATTTTTTTAATTTTTATCTTTATTCAATAAAAGCAATTTACAATTACATTAAATCCAAGCTAAAACTAATTAAACTAAATTACAATAATGGTTAGTAAAAAAATTGCGAAATAAAAAATCTTTTAACAAAAAGTAAAACCGCCTTCAAAAAAATCCTCCGAATAAAAACATAAAATAATCCCCAAAAGCCATGAGTTTTATGGCCTAGCAGAAATATGAAGTCGGTGCGGTGCTAGCGGAATATTCTTGGAATAAAGCACAGACGATACATAAAAAAAAAATATTCCGACGAATTGATAACCTCCTCCTTTTCTTTTAAGTCGGTTAAAAACACCCTTTAACTATGTTAGTTACATAGACAATTATAAATAAAACCTCAAAGCGGCACACAAAAGAACGTAAAACATTAAAAAACTAAGAACCACCACCCCGCACCGCACCTGGCTCAAACGTGCCCATCACGCCAGCTGCATTGCCCCGCTGTATGGCTAGCGCGATCTGCTGAACCAGGTACGACCCGGAGCGGGGGTCGCAGCCCCTATCCCGCAGCCTACGGCCCAACTCCCACACCAAAGACTTGGCCTCCATGCCCCAGGGAGCATGCCCCAGTACTTTAATTAAATTTAAATTAATTATTGGCGCTTGTTTTCAGTTGAATTTGTTTTTTCATTACTCACCAAAGTTTGTTAATAAAATAACCTAATCAACTTAGAAAAGTTGAAAAACCCCCGACGTTGTCATTTCAAAGTTCAATATTTCACAAACGGATGAACCGATTAAAAAACCGCATCGAAATCGGTACAATCCGTTTGGGAGCTATGATGCCACAGACGATAAGTACACAGACACACAGATACACAGGTCAAACTTATAATACCCCTCTTTTTAGTCGGGGCTTAAAAAGAAAACTAGTTGCTTATGGTTTTCATAAATGTCGTCTCTTCTTTTTTTATCTTCATTTTCCTCATCGGGATAGGTAATTCCTTTCAGTACATCTTTGGCCGAATGGTCGTTGGTCGTGATAGAAGTTAAAGATGTGTAGGCAACTCGTGTTCATCATGTCCCATGATTATTATTATAAGAGAATATTTATTTACATAATAAAAGCAATTTACAATGACATTAAATCCAAGCTAAAACTAAATAAACTAAGACTTAAAACGAAACTAAATCTAAGTAAGGTCCCCGTGGCATGGTGCCCAAAAGGCTGGCAGCGTTGCCTCGCTGAATGGCGAAGCTGATTCTTTGAGAGAGAAAACTGCCACCCCTATGGTCACAAGTTGCATCGACAAAGCGCTTTTGCAAAGTGGGCACGATCACTGTTCAACGTCTCGTCTCCATATTATTATCATCTCAGATTGGGTAAACTATGGGTAAACCCGTTACGTATTTTCAAATGAAAACCGTTAAAGCAGGTCATTAAAAGATAATAACGCGATTAGCAAGACAGTATGGAAGGCTGACTCAAATCTGTTTGGATATGATTCAGTTTTATCAACTAGGGTAATATTGGTTGGTAGAGGTTCATCTTCAGCTGACGGGTATTTCCGCGAAAAGGTATTAAATTAAATTTGTATTAGAATTTGCTAGTTAATATTGGTATGTGATCGCCAAATTAACGTATCGTTATCGTATTGGCTTGAATGCTTAATCATCAAAATAAGTTCGATTCATTTGTAAGTAAGACTTAAACGATGAATGATGATGTTGAATGACAACTGCCAAGCCAAACAATCACAAGTTGTGTGTTAGTAAACAATCTGACGTAATTCCTTTGTGACAAGGTTTGATAATAATATTTGATAATTGTTTTCTACCTTCTACTTATAAGGGAAATACTTAGACATGATTGTCTGTAGATTGGCTTCTTTAAAAAAGAAACAAGGACACTGGTTTTTCTTTGTAATTTCGGAATAGTTTTTACGTAATATTTATGAATAATGTCAATTTGAAGATTCTACAAATGATTGAATTCTACAGTAACTCTATCTCGTTGTACGTACTGCGGAAATGTCATTCGAAAATCTTCCTCCACGCTGCGCATGCCTCTAATTTGTTGACTGTAGATAACTTCGCAGAAACGGTAATGAGGACATCGTAAAATTCATTTACGTGCTGCGGAAATTTTCACTCGAAATGTGCACTTCAGTGAACTACTACAAGAGTTCTGAGAATGATAAGTTTCATTAGCTAGCGATTATCTCTGATTATTTAATTTAAAATTTCTAAATAATTATTGGAATAAGAATACATAAAAAACTAGAAAAGTAGGTATAGCATAGCATAACCCAGACCTTTGATATTCGGTGTCATGTGGGCAACTTTGACACCACCCATGTATCTGATTATTAATCGACTTCAAAAAAGGTTCTACGTTCCACTGTATGTTTTTTTTAAATGTAGGTATGTACATCGATTACTCCGACAATTGTAGACCGATTTTCAAAATTATTTTTTTATTCGAAAGGGTATACTCCTGAGGTATTCCCATTGTCACCAAGTCATGATCTGATAATGGGATCCCAGGGAAATCGTGTTACGTGTTTTATACATTTTCCAAGGCTATTCAAGTATTTGCGTCTAGTAGTCATCATTTCATGTTGATGAGCTGATGATGGAAGGTACAATTCCTTACCGGTTAGGCGTTGGAGGATAATTCTGAAAATGTTAAATCAACGTAAAATTGTGAAATAAAAATCTTTTAACAAAAGAGTAAAACCGCCTTCAAAAAAACCCTAGAAAAAAAACATAAAATAGTGCTTCCTTCAAAGAATATTCCGCTCGCACCGCACCGACTTCATATTTCTGCTAGTGCTAAGTAGGTAGGCCATAAAAGCATGGCTTTAGGGGATTATTTCAGGTTTTTTTTTAAGGTTTAACCGGTGGGGTTGTTAGGGTCCCGTGATTTACACTACACAGGGGAAAAAGTGGTAGAATACTTACAAATAAAGTATTTGTGTAAGATCGCGCGCGATGTCACTATCATGGCGACTCGGTCTGACAGGTCAAGATGGCGCGCGGTATGAGTGATTGAATTGGTGAGTATATTTGAACGGAAGAGGTGAAAGGTGAATGTAAATGACTGGAAGGAATGCAAAAAGTAAGGGAGGTGAAAAGAGTTGGTACAGACGTGTACGTGTGTGTAAAGGCGAGTCGACACGTCTGTCCAGGGGATGAGCGGTTGTGCTACAAAGGTTTTTTTTGAAGGTTTTACTTTTTTACTACCTGTACTTCGTTTATAACTATAACAAAAGAAGAAGGAAGTTTTTGTAAAAAAATTCATAAGGCGTTTAAGTGGCCAGTAACATTTTAGGTTCTGTGGTCGTTATATGACTGGAGTATTAAATGAAAAGTCACTGTTAACACAAGGAGAATGTATTAGCATATAAGTTTACACAATGACGGCCATATTGAAGTCAAAACACAGATTAGCAGAGAGTAACTAGACCAATGACATAGATAACATAAGTCTAGGTTTTGCCTTTTTAAATCTAATACTGACCACGGCATTGTGACATTGTTATTGTACATTCACAGGTTCGAACCAAATAGTTTTTATGTCACAAACAAATGGTAATTGTAAGTAATGGTAAAAATTTTGTAAGTTGTGTTGTAATGGTAAGTGTGGTGTTTTCGCTGCATATTACCTAGTAAGTAATGACTTTGGTAGATTATCATGTGACTGGTGATGATAGTGTGAGAGTGAGGGATATGGTTGACTTTAGTTTGATTCTGGTGTTTGGTTCTGAAGTTGTCTTCATTCCATGTGAAAATGTTAAAAAAAATATACAGAATTATTATTTCTTAAACTGTGACGTCATAACTAACGAAACATAACGCAAAATAATAATCATCCATGCCTTTAAATATCTCGAGCAAGGTTTCTCTTACAAACGTGATCAATCTCCGGCCCTTCACCTTCAATCTGTCAAATTACTTAAAGGGCAAGTCTGCGTAATGGCAACACTAAGCCCACTTTATCTCCGCTGTGGCTGAAGAGCTCTGTCAAATATGTTTAGATATAGGAATAAATCTATCTGCCATTGATGGCTCATTTTACAAATTAAACATTTTGACTTCTGGAACTTCTTTCTCAACTGTAAGTCCAACATTACAGTTGAGAAAGAAGTTCCAGAAGTCAAAATGTTTAATTTCCATATTGCAAACGAGCTATTGGAAACGGCGGCATTTTCCTTGTACGATCGTGTTATGGGAATACACAGCTAACAGCAAAATGGGAATCCCTCTAGCCAACTTCTGAAATTGGCATTTTGCTTAGGAGCAGAGCACTGCTAACACTGAACTTCTTAGAAAACTGGGGAAAAGAGTTAAAATATTAGTACCGAACCCTCGTACGCGAGTCCGACTCGCACTTGCCAGGTTTTTTTTATTAAATTCAATACTGTGCATTGACTTCAATGTAGGTAGATCCGCCCCTCCCTGGCAAGTTAAGAAACTAAAGTGAATAAATAAAGAATAATAAACTGAGTATAGAAACAAATAAAGAGGCTATATTGATGACATGGTGACTATAGTGTCCATAAACATTAGCCAATTTACCCAAACGTGCTTTAGTGCTTTTTCCCATCAGGTCATCAACCTCCACTGACCGCACTTTGCCAAGTTCTGCCAAGGTCTGCCGACCATAGCTACAATTATGCAATTAAGACGAATGACGTCATAAATAAGTCATTTAACTTTTCATGGTTATTTAATTTAATTAAGAAAACGCTCGTGGTCGAGAACAATGGGAAGTTGTTTTTATGGAAATTGCTAAATTAGATTCGTTTATAAATAGCGAAATGGGAGCTAGAGTCAGGGTGATTCAGAGTTTCGGGATTAAAGACACAGCTTGAGTATGAGATTATGTATGTGAAAGAGTTTAAAAATGTCAATATCGACTTCACAGCTCGCTTTCATCTTGTCGTGCTATGGATACCCCGATCCCTGCTTATGTGATTTAGAAAATAATAATTATACTTAGAATGTACTGAAAAAAAAGTACTGTCATGAGTCAGTCAGTCTATGATTTTGAGAAGTTTTCGTTCACCAAGCTAAACAAATATAAGTAAGTACTTTAAACATTTTAAAACATTCTTCTCTTCATTTCTCATTCGTACGCAATAAAAGGTGTACCTACTCTGGAAGCAAGTATAATAGGTAAGTATACTTTTGTGTGATTGAGTGGTTAGATTAGCTACCCAAAACTTTTGTTCCCCAATATTTTTTGTTCCATTCTCGTTTTTCCCCATTTTATTATTTTACCAATAGTAGGTTTTCATAGTAAGTAATTAATTTTATCATACAGAAAAAATCCCGGTAGCGTTTTTCCCAAATGGGTAATTTTTCTTTTATCCAAATCCTTCATTAAGTTAATAGGTATTTAAATTAAGGCAGGTTAGGTAGCTTCAGATACCCGAAGGGCAAACAGTCTAGAAATAGGACTTTATCTGTAAATGAGATCACTATAAACAGTGTAGATGAATGATCAACTGAAAACGTATGTTTGGGGAAAAAAGCGACTGGGACGTGAGCATATGACGTGAGATACTATGAAAACCTACGATTGGTAAAATAATAAAATGGGGAAAAACACGAATGGGAATAAAACTATCGGGGACAAGTGATATTGGGTAATTTCGTCTGTACAGTCGCGAGGCTGCATTACAGTAGAACAACACTATAAGCGACATCTGTCATGGTGACACTGACGACAAACTGGAAAATGTCTTGTCGTGTCCAGACTTTTTATGGTAACGAGCCTCTATGTTTTAATTTCTCCGCAATAATATAGATCCGCGGGGCGACGCCCGCGCCGGTCGGTGACTTGCGCAAAAATGTGGCGAAGGTGAAATTGTACAGCGAAATGGAAAGATTACAGATTACTTAGCGAGAATTCTAAACATGTGTCTAGCATGAGATTAACGATTAATTACACGAAGGATTCATCTTTGTCTTTAAAGAGATAGAAACGTACCTATAGGTACTTTCGTGGAGGATCAAAGCTCAAGGAGGAAGCGTTGCGTACCTAACCTACTATAGCTACCTATACCTATCCAAAAAATATTGGACAAGTTATAAAATTCTGTCGAAAAATTAGGAATAAGAGATTTAGCAGTCACCCCTGTGAGAAAGCCGGTACATTTTAGGCACGGACTTAACGGACTATAACCACCCTCTTAACACCAAATGTCAGGGCGAACGTTTCCGAAACGCATATGCTCATTTGCACCACCTATAAATCTCTCTAGCCACCAATCGCGGCTCACTTTAGACCAGATGACAAGCGAGATGACAAGCTATGAACCAATCACGACGCATTCCCCCAGCCCGCTCAACGTGGCTTTTTTCGTAATGACTTTTCAAGTAAATTATAGAAGTTGCGGTGTCCAGAGGGTGGTTGGTCTGTGATTTTAAGTAACTACAATAAAACGGAATAAGTACTAACTAAAATTAGGAGTAGGAGTAGGAGGAGTAGGAACTAAAATTTTAGAGACATTCAAATTTCTTGACCGGGTTTTTTCTGGTGACTTTGGTCATTTTTAGCCCCATTTTCTGGTGTAAACGTCCTGTTAGTTAGGTAACTAGAAGTATCACAAAAAGTACGATTAAGGAATACGTGCGTAACAAACAGGTAGCTTCTCATACTACATTAAATTAATTAAAGCACGCGGAACAGGACGTCTACACCAGAAAATGGGGCTAAAAATGACCAAAGTCACCAGAAAAAACCCGGTCAAGAAATTTGAATGTCTCTAAAATTTTAGTTGAATTGGGAAAATCCGGACAATAATGGGAGCTCTTTTTATTTATCGCTGCCTCGAATCATCTCGTCTTTTACAGGAAATTGACTTGAATATTTTAAAGGTAAATTCCGATTTAAGGTCAATGAACCAGTTAGGTACATCACTTGCCGTAGTAGGTATCAACGAAAAAAGTGATTTTGTGTGATCTTATTTCTTCGGGAAGTCTATTTATCACTAATCATTTGCCTGCGACTTCGTCTACGTAGAAATCGGTTATCACTGTCCCGAGGACACCATACAATTTCCGGGATAAGAGATGCTTTAACCTAGGGTAATAAGTTGTTTTCATTACAAATTTGAACCAAATCCGTCCAGCCCTTTCAGCGTGAAGAAGTTAAAAACATACACACACAACACACTCACTCACAGATTTTCGCATTTATAATATTAGTAGGTAGGATAAGATAAATGCAACTAACATTAAGTAGGAATAGTAAGAGGTTAGAGTATAAACCACCAGTAGCACTAATATTTATATTTCTAAAAGTAAAACCGCCTTCAAAAAAAAACCTTAGAAAAATAACGTAAAATAAAATGCATTTATTTCGGACAACAGAAACTAAAGCCTAAAGTTTTATGGCCTAGCACTAAGCAGCAGAAATATGAAGTCGGTGCGGTGTGAGTGGAATATTCTTTGAATGAAGCATCGACCACCTCAGGAGTATACCCTTTCGAATAAAAAAAGAATTTTGAAAATCGGTCTACAATTGGCGGAGTAATCGATGTACATACACAAAAAAAAATACATACAATGGAACGTAGAACCTCCTCCTTTTTTTGAAGTCGGTTAAAAAAAGGCTAATTTCTAAAGCCCCAAGCTGCCCCAGTAGTTCACACAGAGTGTAAATTATTGGGATTAAGGTCACTTAGGTACGTAACTTAGCTGTTAAACCAAAATAAACTTAAAAGGGCACACCAACAAATTTTTAAACTAGGACGTTTTTTTTATATGAAATGAATGAAATAATAATATCAAAACTCAAAAGTTACAGATCTCGTCTCTGAAAGATGCCTCATGAAAAAAAAATCGCTGATCTAATTACAGCCTATTAAAAAATGTAACAAGACATAGTTAATTTATAAAGTCTACCTACTTATAATTTATATTATAAGCGCGTAGTATAGTGTTTACGTTGAGTCTGTAACACCAGTAACACTGGGTAAGGTTCGCAGGAGTGAGAGGCAAAGCTGTGTACACATTGGCGTCCCAGATAACGGTAGGTGTTTTCAAATATTCCGCATCTGAAATTGAATTATGGTAAACGTAATTCTCTTAACTTTCACCAAGTGCTGTAGAAATAATTTAGCAGGAATTTTAATACACATAAGCGTTTGTAGGTACAGTACGATTACTCTTAAGTTTACCACTGACAAGATAGGTTGCCTTCATTTCATTTTCAAATTTAATATCGTGTAAATAAAGTACTTATTACAAAATCTGTGCCATTTTTACAGAATTTTGTACTAAGTTTTTGTTTGTACGACACTAAATTTGGAAATGAAATGAGGGCAATCCATCTGTCAGTGGTAAACATAAAGTAATCGTTCTGTACTTACATAAACAAGATTGCATGATAACCAGTGATTGCGCGTGGGAAAAGGGAAAAAATAGAGGTATTTATCTATACACATATCATAAGTCCTATATAGTGGGTTCAGAAACCGTAGAAAATGACCAGCGTTGCAGCACGACGACGCCTTCTCGCCGACAGCCACCACCAGGAGGTCCAGTAGTAAAGTAATAGTCATTACGATATCGAATTCTATGTTTCGAATTTGACAACCAACGTAATTTACAATCACAGTGAAATAAAACGGATCACTCACGTATATAAGCCGAGTTCAGTCCGACATGTATAATTAATAATGTGAAATATTTTTTTTTTCCAAAAAAAAACAGTTTACGAAACGTCAGCTCGGTATGTCAGTCACTTGTAGGGGGAAGCGAGACGCACAAAGACTATAACAATAATGTGGGACTTGGACTGCGATACTACCAAGGCCTAAATAACTTCACATGCATATTTAAGTTTGATGCGTACTATAGTTTTCGCTCATCAGGGCTATACGTGGCTAATATTCGCTTCAACGTTAGCATAATTTGTACAAATCTCAGGTAACCTACTTTTCCACCATTTTTAGCACAATTCCTCCCCTCTTCAACGGAACTTGATGTGAAACTCGCGTCATGGTGATGATGAAAGTATTTTTGCGCCAACCACTGTGCACGCAGCCTTACCATACCTTACTGCACTATCTCGATTCACTTTATCTGCGAATGTAGTCGTTCGTCGCAGTCGGCTGTAGTCAGTCGCCTCGTGAAGTGTATGAAGTGATCTACAGTACTGTGGCCCTACGGATTTGTATGGAGGTAGGTACAATACCAATAGTACGCCACTGAGAACTTATGACGCTACCGGCTAACGGTGCGATTCGGAACGGTACGTTTCCTATGCTCATCCGCCTTGTTTCTCCGCGAAAGCGGTCGGATATTGTTCGTGTTTGAAAGAGGCATGTCGTTGCGTTGTTGTTTCAATTTGGGTAGATCATTTTGGTGTATTTAGGTGGGTACATTACTTACTTAGATGTAAAAAAGTACGGAAAGCGCTGTTCTATGATTCCGTTTGTCGTTTGTTTTGATTCGTCGCGTCGCGAAGTTTCGTCGAGTTATTTAAAAGGCCGATGCGTTTTTGTTTTAATTGGGGTACGGTACTCGTTGGGTATGTAGGTATCATTGTAATGTACCTACTTGATTGGTGTACGAGTAAGAGCAAATTTTTAGGTATGCTTTTCTCTTTTATTTTGATTCACCTCGGTCGGGTGTCGTTTGACGCATTGAGATGGAGAATTATGTTGTGATTATTTTGATTGTCGTATGTGAATTTATTGTGAGTTCAGCCCAGTAAAGTTTAAGGTCCATTACTTTCTAGAAGGTTACCTGTTTGTTCTATAACTTGTTTGTACTAAAATCAATAAAAATCCAAAGCATTTTAAGCTATTCGGGTAGCATTTTGTCATTAACGATTCATTAGCCGAATCGTGTTTTCGTTTTTGCGCTTCTGTTTATTTAATTTACAATACAATTAGGCATAGGCAAGAAGTACATTGTAGCACTTCCGCTTTGAACTGTCATTTAGTGACAAACAGTCAAGTTTAAAGACCACACAAATGGACTATTGACCCATTAAACGAACAAACTGAAGAATAACTAAGAGATCTCTTTACAAAGCTAAGTTAGATTCAATATATTTTTAAAACAAATCTGCATCTAAAGTAGAGAATGTTGTAAACTTTTTGAAAAGTGGGACACTACACATACAAACTAGATATATTTAGCATGTATAAGAATGTTATGAAATTAAGGGAAGCAAAGGTTGTATGTCAGGATCGTAGCAAGTGGAAGTCCGTGGTCTCTGCCTACCCCTCCGGGAAACAGGCGTGACTGTATGTATGTATGTATATTTAGTATACCTAGGTTCCTAAGTGATTTTGTTCCCCTTGTGACCTGGATTTGAATTTAACATTTACATATTTTACATTCATAGGAAATGTTGTTTTTTTACAGTTGTATTACCTATTAAAGATGTTACTTTTGCATCGTAAATATTGAGTAAACAACTTATGCTTCCCACAGAACCTGTAAAAAAACTGGGGTTAATGCAAAGTGAATATTGTTTGGGAAGTATTGGGAAGGTAATTTTTCATTGCTTATGACTACCAGCGCATGTAACATTAAATATGATTGATTTGCTCTAAAAACCTACTCAAAAAAATGTGGACCATAATATTTTATTAGAGAAGACTTTTCAATACCTACAGCTTAAAGTCAAACAACAAGTTATATTACCTTTCAAGACTTAATTGATCTTTAACATTATCTAAGTATATTATAATCACTCGAAACGCATGAATTTTCCTCACAATCAGTTTTTTTCTCTTTCATCAGTTTCATCAATCTTAAATAAATATTATAAATATCATGGGACAATTGACGCCAATTGATCTAGTGCCAAACTAGGCAAAGCCTGTACTATGTGTACTGAACAACGGATAAACACAAGTACTTTTTTTTTATAGAAGAATTAATACTTATACATATTTAACATACAAGATTCTAGAACAAACATTCGTATTCATCATACCCGGAATCGAACCGGGACCTCAAGCTTAGCAGTCAGATATTTAACGACTAGGCTATCCGGTCGTGTCGTCATCAATGAAAATTTCAAGAAGCGTTCAAATTTATTTAATGCACTGAGCGTGCGGCAGTTAAATCTGCTTTGAAATTAAAAAGAGAACTTCCACTCTTCAGTATTTCGTGTCAAAACTAACCTAAAGCACTGGCTACACTACCTGCCCCTAAAATCTGGACCAGACCCCTCCTCCCCCCTCCTCCAATTTCTTTAGGGCTTAAGTTGTAAGTCCACCTGAACTCCGGTCAACGACCTTTAGTGTGCAGTTTACAGCTATGTGAAAACAGTTTAATTAGTCGACGTGACATCTTATTTCCTCGAGTAATGGAGATGAGACTGGTTTAATTAAGTGCGGATTAACAAGGTACAGTTAAACCAGAGTGGTTGCAAGTTATTTTGTTGGCAAAGTGTCTTCCTCTGATTCTTTACTAAAGTTGGAGCGTATTGAAGTCACATTTGACAGCAGTCGATTCTTAGGGCCTTATTCATAAACGTCACTCAAGCCTCCATTAGCTAAAATATAATGCAATTTTTAAAATATGGCTCCATCGATACAATCGATGATTTCGCCAATGTCGAGTATGAAGACACTATCAGTGTTAAAGACGTTGTTCGGTAATGTTAACGTTGTGGTTAAAAACCCAACCCCTCCCCCCCTTCGTCGGATATTAGTCAACGGCTAACTATTTTAAGAAATAAAACAGTTAACCGTTGTTGCCCAGGGGGCACCGGCCCAAACGCTACTTAAGACTCTTAAGAGGGAACCGTAACGCTCGAGCACACGAGGATGTTATCCGACACGCACCCCTAGCTAAAATAGGTTTTGTCTTCTTCTTACTAACGTAAATGTCAATGTGACAAAAAAGGACAAACGAACTTTAACGGCATTTTAGTTAAAATAGGTTTATGAATAATAGGGTTTATTTATAACATGGTGAAATCATTTACGTACTTATAGGTATTAACCTGGTATAACCAAGCATAAAGTCACTGATATACAGCGGGTGTGGACTATATAGGACGTGAAGATGAGAGATGGAGATGGAAACACGGTATTGATTTAGCTTTAAAATATATAATCTAGTAGGTATTCACAAGGATGTCAGAGCGACCAAAGTAAATGACATAATCAAACAGCAGCAAACAATAATGTCATAGCAAAAGATATAAGTACAGAAAAAGGTTAAGTTTGGATCTGCAGCCAAGTCGCTAACCAGTCACTATGATTGAAACTCCTGAAATCGACTTTCATTGAATAGGGATAAAAAAAAATTAATTTTAGCTTGATTGAACGTCTGAATTTCCACAGGTTTTTCATGAAAACAAAAGTAAACCTGGAAAGTATTTGGCAGAGGAAAGTTTTTTATTCAAATCTATCACGAAAGTCTATTCATGACGCATTCAGATTATCTTAAAACTTACTTGTATACTTAAGTTTGGCTCCACGAAACTTAACGATTTAATCTTGTTAAAATATGGTTTTTGAACAAAAATCCAACTGGGAAATTATTTCGTAAATTTTTTATCAAATTCAAAAACATCTGTGCGGGTAAAATGTTGCAATTATTTCAAAATGAACTTATTAAAAAATATGCTTTATCGTTCATCAACCGTGTACCTACCAAGTGCGCGTGCGTCACTCGCTATCAAACTCAAACATAATTAATTAATCGTGGGTTTAGCGATATGCGGGTAGTTACAGTTGTGTATTATTTTTACGTTAACTACATGGGATGTATTTTTCCAGGACATAATCTGTTCGGATTCTAAACAATTTAGCCGCGGCCTAAATGTCCTGAAAACGGCACCTATTCGTTCATTTGTCGGATTATTGTACGAGTACCTAGTTCCTTCGAAGCTACTAATACCATCTAATACGAATAATCCTTCAGAGTAGAGTGACTTGACTATAATGTACAAAGCTCAACAGATCAACAGATGGCGCCACTAGTACGTATAGTGTCAAGGCTCTGCTCGCGCGCAACTGACAGCGGCGCACAACTACCCTCGTTTTCATAGTCATTTTCATTATTGACCATGACAAAAATGTTATCTAAAATTTATATTAATTTATTCAAAATTACACGCATAACTTGCAAAACAAAACCATATTAGCTTTAGACTGCTTTAAACACTTGTGTTTGACAGATGGCAAGTTTACAATGTAGGTACTGTGAGCTGGTGCCTATTTGGGCACCGCCGTTGGGTGAGTGTAGCCCTAGTGGCTCAAGCTGCGAGAGGCGTAAGAAGAGGGAAGACACTAAACTTGTGTTTTAAATTATTTTTATTCTTTTCTTCAATAAAAACGGATACACGACTTTTCGTATGAAAGCCCGGTGACGGAGTGTCGCTCATGTTTTTTTGTCTTTTTAGACACTTTGCATTCGTATTTTAAAATCAACGAACACAATCATCAAACAATGAGCGGCCTCTTCACAGTACCTAAAAACTAGAGCTTCTCTTGTCAGACGCGGATTTTGTAGATTTTCTTTGCCATTATTCAACGGATTAACTTATCTCCATGTAGCAAAGCTTCATCTCGTATCTTAATAAACTCATTATCCAATTCCAATGTGCTTATTAATGAACTTTCGATTCTATAATTAAGGTAGATAGAGAACGGGAAAGATAGCAGACACGTACGGAAGCGGTGTTTGGACTCGATTCTACTTGATTATTGGTTGCGTGTTTCGGTGCGGAAGCCGAAGCATTTATGAAAAGCCTTCCTAGTTTTGCAAACGATATAGTTTTTTATGGTTACGGCGAAATTGCCGTCAGTCTGTCAGCGAATTTGTGATGGATTGATTCGAACTAGATAGAGGTAGAACACGGGCTACATAAAAAAGATGGACCGTCTTTAGGAGTTTCTCATGAAGAGCAAGGCCATTTGAAGACGTTAGATTAGTAGGTTGGTGAAAACAACGTATGTTTCAAACGTAGACAGAGAAAGAGATAGACCGCTAGACATTTCTTACTCACTCACACACAAAAAGGACGGTTTAATATACATTATTCATGGCGAAAAGAGACAAAGATATTTATTTTCTGTCTCTCATCGTATGGCCGGGTTTTTCAAGGTTGCGCTTCGCAATGCTCAAACAAACATTGACGTTTGTCGGAAGAAGCGGAAGCAGTTAATTGATTTTCACGTTTAAAAGTTGAAATTGTAAAATATTTCGTGATTTACTTGCGCTAAAAAGTGGCCGGTGATAGCTTTTTAGCTTTTACATCTGTGGTAATGGCGCGGTGTAGTGTTATTGGCTGTAAAAGCGATAATAGAAGGAAGGTTACTGGGTTGTCTTTTCATTCGTAAGTAGACAATTTATTCTCGTATATTTTGTTAGTTCAATGACTAATGTAGTTATATTTTTATGGTTGTTAACTATGTGGGTTACATTTTTGTTAAATTTGTTACATTTCGGCTATATTTCTGATAATTTTGCTTTATAACCTCAAAGATTAGTGTTGCTAGTTTCTAGAATAAAAATTTACCCCACAATAGGGTAATTCGTAATATATCAAGTAATTCATTTCCTTTTTATGAAAATTTCAGATTTCCCGCTGACCCAAACCTTCTTAGAAAATGGATAGAAGCTACGGGTAAAATCAATTATGTGCCAAATCCTTCATCAAAAATATGTAGTGACACAACATTGCTTTGGAAGAAAGGGAAGACAACAGTACTTCACTTATTAACTTTTGTAGAGTTTCTTACTGTTATTTATACATTTTCATCTAATATAGGTATATGTTTCACTGAATTATTTTTAGTGTTTGACTTAAGTACCTACTCAATAAATAACATACTTGTGGGGTAATTTTTTCATTACTTTTCAACCGTAAATATTGTATGTACTATATCTGTTGTCCTTTTCGGCGGCACGCCTGCTAGCATTCTTTTGTATCTTTCTTTTATGTTTTCAAAAGAAGGGCAAAGCAGTCTTCTAAAAAATACTCAACGATTTTGTCTCCTCAATCAAATTAATTTAATTGGATATCAAAGAGATCGATGACTTGCATCTTGATTGATGGTGTACCTATTTCTTTATACACAGCTAGCACGTAACAAAAATCTGCATTAAAGATTGTTTAATTTATCATACTGTAGACATTCATATTGGACTTTTAAGAGAACGGTGGGTATCTTAGCTTTTAGAGACATCTGAAATTTCTTGAATCAAATGATTTCTAGACATGTTCTAGACCAAGCAATTGGTCCCAAAACCACTTCCAACTGCACTAATACCGGGTATATTCAAGAGTGTTTTGAAGTTGTTATGGCCAATTGAGCCGTCTCCGCAAGTGGACAATTGCTAATCCTGCGACACTATAAATAAGAGCAATGATGCCAGGAGATCGGAGTGATGGAGTCAGGGAAGTCGGGTCGCGGGAAGCCCCTCTGGTATGTAATAAAAAAAACCGGATAGGTGTGAGCCAGACACGAGGGTTCCGTACAAAGTTTTTAACGCTTTTCCAAAGTGTTTTAAGAAGTCCAGTGTTAGCAGAGCCCTGATCCTAGGCAAAATGTACACAGTGTCATCTTATATTGGTCTGTTAAATCTACAGACAGACATGAAAATTTTCTGAGTGGTTATGCTATAAGAGCTACCGAAACAACCTTTTTAATGACTGTATCTTTTGAATACGTTGACTTAGAAATTTGATTTTTTTCACAGCTTCAAGAGATTGCAAGTTTGAATATTTAATATTAATTTCAGCATGTTACCTCCACGCGTTCCAGATAAAAAAGGTCTTGACAGACAAACAACAAAGTGATACTATAAGGGTTCCGTTTTTTCCTTTTGAGGTACGGAACCCTAAAAATCAGCCCATATAAAAACTGTCAAAATGGTGACATGAACACGATGGTGATTGTGAAAGAGTTAGATAATAAGCCTGCCGTTTCAGATCCAGATTTATAATTATCCAATTCTTCGGTGCCCTTCGTGTCGCATAAAATTGGTTTCCTAATGTAATGTTTGGTCGAATGCTCGTTTGTCCTAATTTTTCTCCAACTGAAACTGAAAATATTTCGGGACGTCTTTTACAAAGACTCTGTAGAATAGGTTAGGTTAGATTAATTTTATACCCTACTGAAAAGTGAGTATTTTCAGTGTAATTTCAATTAGGACAATGATCATTCTCCAAACATTACGTTAGGGAAAACAATTATGTATACCAGACAATATAGACTCCAGTTTCTTACCTTACTAGCTTTCTGCATTGGCTGCGGGTAGCACAGGACCGATCGTCGTGGAGATTCTTGCTGGGGAAGGCCTATGTTCAGCAGTGGACGCCTCTCATTCATCCTCTCTGTAGAATTCCCTATGCCGTAAGAAGTTATCAAAATCTGTCCTTATTTCTTGTCTAAATTATGAAGAACATCTATACAAAATTTTGGCTTTTTGTATAAGGGTTTGATCTGGACGTGGATAAGTCAGTCAGTTGTAACAGTTAGGACTTTTCTTTTATTAATTAAGATTGATTGAGAAAAGATCGTGATCGTGAGAAAACGTTCTCACAGTAAATATACCTAATGGTTTTCCTTCTCAGGCATGGCGATGTCATTATAACAATTGATTATGACGTTTAGTGTGAACAGGTTCCTTAATGGGTCACGGTTCAAATGGTTTTGTAGTAGGTACACCATAGAGTTTGGAATTGTTTCCCATGTTTGGAGTTTTTACAGGACATTTTGGTCCTGATTGTAACGGAAGATTTTGTTTACAAAAGTTTGCTGTTATTTGTTTTATATTTAATGGTTAAATTGAATAATAATTAAATAGAATGAAACTGGAACCATCATTGTGTGAATGCCATTAAGTATTGTTGATTATTTTTATAAGTTCGTTCCCGTGTTAATCATTGCACTCTTCTACCTATTTAATCAATTCGTGCCAACTCTCGTTAAACTACACCAAGTTCAGAATCAATGAATGGCATTACACGGAGGTGTGAATCGCGGTTTAATGCAAACTACTACCTAACGAATTAAGTAAAGAAAGGTTAACTTAACTGGCATCATTCCTCTGAATGCCGTTATTACTGTAATCTAGTACCACTGTGACTAAATCGTCAATTACTTTGTGCGAGAAAAAGCCGGCAAGCTATACATTGACGAGTGGACTTTAACTATGCGGTTGGAAACCTTTGTGGCCAAGCAATGTAATGCTACTACGAGTAATGGCAGTCTATTGCAATCACCGCTTAATCGCAAACCAATGAAGCGTTAAAAGTGAGATTTTTTTCCCAGAATCTATAGAAATTGTTAAAGAACTAGGTCTTTCCATTTAAGCCAAAACACTAGTTCGATGTTATGGTCTGAAATCTGGCCGATTTAACTGCGATTAAATTAAAAATAAAAGCCGAAACAAATTGGTTTTTATTACCGTTTTGTATTTCAGTTTCAATATACTTAGTTGCTGTTTCGTAAGATTTTATAATGGTATTAATCAATACTTTGCCAATAACCTCCCTCCTTAAAGGCAGGCAACGGACTAGTGACTCTCTTAGGGTTGATGGTTCTCATGGGTGCTGGTGATCGCTTACCATCAGGTGATCCGCTTACTCGTTTGCCTACCTCTTTCAATTAAAAATAAAAATTATTATTTGAGTGGGTACCTTTGTTACTTACGTCTTCTATTGGATATAGTAAGAAGTTGATTTTTCAATCTACGCCTTTATTTACTTTGCACTTCATAGTAAGTAAGTAAGTAAACACTTTATTGTACAAAAAACAGGATAAAACACAAGTTACAACAATAACATTTGAGTACAAAGGCGGACTTATCCCTTTAAGGGATCTCTGCCAGTCAACCTTTGAGTGGTGGAGAGGAATAGTTCACTGGGGATCGACACAAAGTGAGTTCATAATTATAAATATCGAGAGACAATACAATACACACACACATACAAAATCCTACCATATTACAATATACTACTAAATGCAAAGTAGAAGTAAATACCAATCTATAAACCATAAATAAACCATAGTTTATTTAAACGTCAAAGAATTTAAGACAGTCTGCATCCCTTTCGATACAGAAAGGGTAGGTATTAAGATAAACATCCCAATATTGACACCTTAATTCCACCAACTGACACCTTGCTATGAATTAAGATTAAACGTGTAGGAAACTAGGAAACTATTGTACCGCGGGCACGGCAACAAACAGCAGAGCTATTTCACTCCCTAATTAGAACACAAAGATTATAAACCCACAGCCATTTTATCTATAGACATGGTAAACCATAAATGCATGCACACAATGGAGTAATATCCCAATAACCTATGCGCAGCAGAATGGAGGTCAACTGCGCTCGCGCATACATTTATGACACCGGGACACGCGTCGTGACGTCACCGGTCATAAATATCTAGAGCGAGTTACGACAGAGCTAGGATTTGCATGAGTTATGCGAGGGCTTAGCAAAGATTGAAACAAAAGAGAAGCGATTAATTATTAAACAAAATGCTTTAGGTTTGAAGCAAAGTTGTGCCGTCGTTTTTATGAAATATTGGTTTATTTACCAGAGCCAAGGTAGCCATTGAGTGGAGTCACACAAGGCGAGAAGGCAGACCTAGAAAGCAATGACGGAATGAAGTGAACTCCTTTTTGAAGGACTGGCTGGTAATTGCGAAAGACCGAGAGCAGTGGAAGTGTTAAGAGGCCTTTACTCACAGCTTTAGGACAGGAGTGGGGAGTATTCTAGATCAGGCATCAAATAATAATAATGATTAGGTATCTCTGGGAAGGTTACCGGTCTCCTGACACCGAGATGGTTTGTCTCTCACAGGATATCTAGGTTGTTGAGGGACCACCTCTGTCTGCCCGTAATAAATCCCGCGTGATGGTACCGTATAGGGCTGTTAAATCCGAGCTGTGGCTGTGTCCATGTACTTCAGGGTACTCGAACCCCGGATTCATGTGGTTACGAGTGATGAAACACTGTGAGGTTTTAGTCATTGGGAGGGTAAAAAGGGTCAGGGCAGTGTCTATAAGGATGTCTTGTCTAATTCCCTATTAAAATAAAAAAGTTATGCGGTAGAGAGACCTAAGTAGAAGGAGAGAGTAAGGCTAATTACAACATTGTTGCAAGAGACATAACATACAATTATGTGGCTAAAATGCATCTTTACGCTTTTTAATTGTGAACGATGTGACAGACAAGATCTTAACGGTGAATAGAAGTGAAAAAAATGTATTGCGAGAAAGCATACAAAAGTTATTTACTTGCTTGTTGCACTTGTACCACAGTTGTGGTTAGTGAGAAAATATTTTAAATTCTAACGAATTTGAAGCTATTGCTTAGGCAACTACAGCTCGAAGTTTTCTGACTGTAACTTGACTATTAATATTTGTAACATCAAAGACAAAATACAAAAACTCAGTTACTCAGTGAAGTTAAACAAATACAGATCTAACTAAACTAAACTTGTGATTATTAGCTTTAGCATACAATTCCTTCGAAAAAGCTTATTAGTGTTAACAACAAAAATATGGTCATTCATTTGCCCTTTTTCATTCATTACCCTTTTGTGATATCCTTAGCTTAAACTGTCATCACATCCAACCATCGTGAACAAGTGAAGTAAGTTGAGCTTATCGTAACAATCCATCTAATACGTGAACTGTACATCTCGAGTTATATCAACACTGTCACCCAAAGCTAGATAAAACGAACTTTCTCGTACGATACCATCTTGCTATTGTAGTTTTTGTATGGGAAACTGGTCCATCAGAGCTTCCGACGGCATTAGTGGTGAAAAACAATGCATTAGTAGGTATGTTGCAAGTATTACGGAGATGCGGAAAGTGCTCTAAAGGTGGTTTTAAGAAACACTTTCGTTTTGATTGTTTAGAAGTGATTTTTCCTGAAAACAAAGTCTGTGTTAAATTTCTGATGTTTATTAGAGAGACGGTATAACCATTAGTAATCAATGTAATCATAGTAATTTTTAGGAATCCTTCAAAGTAGTTTTTCAAATGTTAAAACGCTTGCTAGTGTAGATATGAAGTTTGCATTGAATTAAATACTCAACTGGAACGTCATAATTTTCAGTGATCACACTGTGTCCTTGAAATCGTTTTTGTTGAAATAAAAATTGTTTAAAATTGCAGTACTTGATTAGTGAGGTCTCAGGTGACACTGAAACTCTTTGTTTTATTGAATTGAGTTCAGTAGGTATAATCCTTTGTGTCTCGAATCTTGAGTCAACTGAAGCTGACGATGATTTATCAGAACTTGTTAAATCACTTCTATCTGGCGTTATATGTATGTGTCAGTTGCAATGCTGCTTGCTATTGACCTGAATTACTGACTTCATGATTGATACTTAACAGTTTTTATAGATTTTCCTAAAGACTGTAAGTTAGCACATAAGCAGGTATACATAGTTAGGTTTTCTTATGTATAATACCAAAGTATACTATTACTGACACGTAGTGAAGTCAACAGGGAGTTTATACCTAATATATGTACTTGTAGTATCATGGTCATTTAAAACTCCATATATGTATAGTTGTGTTTTATTTTATTTGTGTGTTGTTGGTATTTAATTTTTATAGCGCATTGGCTTTGCTGGAATGCTGTCAAATTGTTTTGGTACCTAGTAAATGACTAAATGTTGACGTCATAGAGAAAATCTTAACTCATCCAAAATACTAGAACTTTGCAGTGAAATCAGCTCAGCCCAGTACCGCATATTTCATTCAGTTTTATTTTAATGAGCGAGGCTGTGACGTCAATGTCATAGCTGATATAAGGGATTGTAGAAATGTTGGCAAAACGAGGTTTGCGAGAAATAATGATGTATTTAAGGACTATTGTATAATAGTTTACATGTAGGTGTCAATTATAAGTTCCGAGGGCTTGAGTACAGAAGTTTTGGCGAGGATGTAAATCCAATATTCCTCACCATCAAGTACCTATGCGTGAAGC
Source organism: Clepsis dumicolana (assembly GCA_963691665.1). Lineage (NCBI taxonomy): Eukaryota > Metazoa > Arthropoda > Insecta > Lepidoptera > Tortricidae > Clepsis > Clepsis dumicolana. The sequence continues at coordinate 10,567,465 of OY829520.1, read as the reverse complement.
CATGATAGCACAGTGGTTTGACCTATGGCTTCTCAAGCAGAGGGTCGTGGGTTCAAATTCCAGCTCGCACGTCTGTGTTTTTCGGAATTTATGTGCGGAATTACATTTGTAATTTACTATGAGCTTTTCGGTGAAGGAAAACATCGTGAGGAAAGCTGCACATTAATGCAATTCAATGATGTGTGTGAAGTTCCCAATCAGCACTGGGCCCGCGTGGGAACTATAGCCCAAGCCCTCTTATTCTGAGACGAGGCCTGTGCCCAGCAGTGGGACATAAAAAAGGCTGGGCGAATACCTACGTCAAAGTCGAGCCCTAGTTCCCGGAACAGGTTATCTCGCAATGTTAGGTTAGGTTAGGTTAAAGGGGAATCAAGTGTTGTGATCCTCCCCCTAAGCGCGGGAGGGGAGGCATCCCGGCAGGAGGTATGCCTCCCCTTTCACCCCTCTATGTGGGGAAGCTGCAGGGGAGGAGAGTCCCGCATAACAACCGCGTCGTATTAGGAATAAAGGAATTTTCTAAATATAAATGTCGGTATGTATGTAGTTAAAGTGGATAATATTTTTTTTATCACTGAGTATCATTACGTGAAATGTTTGGAGCATGTGTGCAATTCTGCTTCCTTCTTGCGTGAAATGATTTAACAGTTATAGTTCCGGCACAGTGAAGACAGGAAAGATGTGAAGACATAAAAAGAATACGGCCATTTTACGCCCGAAAGTCGTATTTCACTCTTGAATCTCATAATGAAACAATTTCCTTTTGTTCGTGGATTTAAGTAGTTCTATGCTCTATGCATGAAAGTAGATTAAGTCGTAATTTATATAATGAGCAAGTGCTTCATATTAACGATGCCTTCTAAATGTAGTAGCCTAGCCAAGTTAGAAAAGTAGAAAAGTTTTGATGAAACTTAACTTTAAGCCTTTGATTTTTAAAAAAGCTGCGTCCAAATAAGTATACCCTATTAGTAGCTAACACGATGCCACATTGCTTAGACACATAACGTACAACCATATAGAATACAATACACGTCATAGAAATGCAGACTACATTGGGGGGTTTCAGACCTAACAAGTTAAAAGTGCTCTATCAGGCGCCGCAATGCAACACTCTTAGCATATCCATCCATAGCAGCCTTTAGTTCGTCCGTCTCCACATAGGCCTCCTCTCCATTCCTCCACGCCGGACTATGCATTGCCATCTGCATCCATCCTCCACCTTGTCGGAAGATGTCGTCCTTCCACCTCATTGGTGGTCTCCTCCTACAACGAGTGTGTGCTCGAGGCACGAACCAACCACATTCTGGACACCAAATGTCAGGGCGAACGTTTCAGAAACGCATATGCTCATTTGCACCTATAAATCTCTCTAGCCACCAATCGCGGCTCACTTTCGACCAGATGACAAGCGAGATGACAAGCTATGAATCAATCACGACGCATTCCCCCGGCCCGCTTACCGCGGATTTTTTCGTAATGACTTTTCAAGTAAATTATAGAAGATGCGATGTCCAGAGGGTGGTTGGTCCGTGGCTCGAGGTCTCCACTCGAGTGTTCGTCTCGTTCTACGGTCGTGATTCATCCTGGTCCCTATTACACCATCTTTACAATTGTCAGTTTTATATGACAATTCGAACTACAATTCTTTGACAATATGAAGCGTGCTAAAACAGCTCTTCAAGTCAGCAGTTGACACCGAATTGTCATTGAAAACTGACAATTGTAAAGTTACAGTTTTAAATGATTCGCGGTTAACTGCATTAGACATAATGAAAACGGGATATTGACCGCGATTACCTTATAGGTTTGATGAGCTCCCGATATTTCGATGCAGTTGCATGCATCATGATCACGGGCAAACCCAACCAAATATCGGGAGCTCATCAAACCTATAAGGTAATCGCGGTCAATATCCCGTTTTCATTATGTCTCCCTTATCTACCATCTCCCTCATTCCCCTCGATCTCTTCAACCACGTCTCGAACTTTCGTGACTCGTCTGATCCACTCGTTCTTTTTCCGGTTCATGACAGTTATCCCGAGCATTATTCCCTCCATGGCTCTCTGTGCAACACGCATATATATATAAAGTTTTTCTTAATTTTGCATTTAGCCCATTGTGACGGAAATCTGGCATAGGAAGTGGCGCTGGATAGAGCATACGAACTGACGACCATATACCCAAACAGCAGGCTTTGCAATGGCGCCTGCCTGGAGTGAGAAGACGAGGTCGGCCCAAGACAACATGGTAGCGTTCGGTCGTAAAGGAGATTGAATCCCTGGGCATGAGATGGCAAGAGCTGGAGGTCGTAGCTGTCAGATAGTGAATGTCTGCCTTAAGCATTTATTATTAATAGCAACACTGCTCTTTGACGACTTGTAACACCATCTTATACTCTTCTTTTTTCTCCAAACGACCCGGCCATGGACGGACGATATTTGAATATTTTATGTCTACATTAATTATGTAAGTCCCTTTACAACTTACTTAATAATATACCTGGTGATCGAAATCATTGCGCTTTATTTACCAGCCTGTGCCTCTCTCCGTTCCATCCACTGATCTGCGAGACAAACTCTAAGAGTAGCGCAGGATCGTTCCAAATGGAGGAAAATGCTGAGAGCCCTATGTGTTTGATTAGGGATAACAGGACAGGATGATGATGATGAATTTTACATAGGTAATGTTATGGATACTAACAGCCATTAAGCATCTCATCACGCAGTGAAGCGAGGCGAGCAAACATTATACTGCGATAACGAATGCAGTCACGAGACAAAGAAGAAATCGACCCGGTTTTCTTGCGTTCATTAGGTACCGTTACCTATGACTGTGGGAGCGGCGGTGAACTATGATTATGGGTGTTCCGGGTAATGACCAGGTAAAGGCCTATATAGGGAATACCTACCTTAGAACGTAAGTGCAAAATGGCAGATTAGAATTGAGACTAGGACGACTTGCGCCGACCTTTTTAACTTCCGACGAAAAAGAGGGGTGTTATAAGTTTCACATGTGTATCTGTGTATCTGTGTGTCTGTGTATCTGTGTATATGTTTGTGGCATCATAGCTCCCAAACTGGTGGCCCGATTTCGATGCGGTTTTTTCCAATCGAAAGCTAGTTTAATCGAGATGGTTCTCAGCTAAGTTTCATTAAAATCGGTTCACCCGTTTTTCAAATATTGAACTTTGAAATGGCAATTGTTTTTCAACTTTTCTAAGTTTCTAGTTATACGTTAATTGTTTTGTCTATAGCGGATTTAATAATATTTGGTTGCGGTGTTTAAGCCACAAGTGTTGTGCATTTTATTAAATGATTTTTCATCTTTCTAACCCCCCAGCCAAAAGGAGGGGTGTTATAAGTTTAACGTGTGTATTTGTGTCTGTCTGTAGTCCCCAAACATAATCTGCAGATAGACCAATTCGGACACGGCTTAAATCGAAATATTTAATCAAGAATGTTACTAGCTTAGTTTCAACAAAATCGGTTCAAACATCTTTGATGAATGTAGGTACATTTTGGTTGGTTTTCAACTTTTCTAAGTTGGTTAGGTTATAAGTATTTTATCTAAGTAGGTATGTTTAACCTGACTCCGTAACGTGTTCGTAATAGTAATCCTCTTATTTGCTTTCCTGATTGTCATAAAAAAACATTACGTTTATAACCTTCTGATAGGTATTCATTACAAGGTCAAAAGTATTAAACATTTTAGGTGTTCCTCGTAATGTCTAACTTGGACACCACCACAACTACCCGCAACATAATTTTAATTAAACAAGTGCAACATTCCACACGTTAACAAGGCAACAAATCTGTCGGTCGGTCTGTGCATCCGCGTAATTATTGAATTAACGCTATTGTTTTATGCATTCCTGGTAATCGGAGTTCCGATCTGTGTAACATAAGTTTTGTTTATTGTATAAGGTTTCCTGTTACGCAATCGAGTTTCGCGTTATATCGTATTTGGTTATCAGTAAATGTTTGTTCGCACCAGAGGGTCGCGCACGACTTTTCGAAACCTGCGTCACGTAAAATCGAATAGTAAACGTTGTCGAATTTGTATGACGTTTAGAACAGCGCCCGCCCGTGAGCGTATTTGGAACTAAAATTTAGCATGAGGTTTCTCGATCTCGATACGGTAACCGTAACGTTACGCAGCATTCGTAAAGTCGTGCTCGGCCCTCTGTGTACGATTTTCTTTCTGCTTTGATTACGCAAGTAAACTTAGTTGAATTACCAACAAAGGTAACACTCCTTTTGGAAGCAGTCGGGTAAACGCAGAATCACGATGTGGGATCGCTCATAAAGTGCATTTAATTAACATATTTGTTTTTTTTTATATGGATTTCAATTTGTCCCATGGCTGGCTGGGCAAAGGCCTCTCTCTCGAACCTCCAGCTATCTTATTTCAGTCGCTCGATATTACAACCACTACCTACTAACATGCAATAAACTTTTCTTGCATTTTTTTATTAGGTGCAAAGATTGCAAAGTTTTGCACTTGTTATCAGCATATCAATTAATACATTACTAAAGCCGTGTTGTAACGCCCTCTAAGTATTTTATTAAATTATCCTCTTATCAACTGACGTTGTGTATCAAAGCCACTTAACCACAGTATAAAGTCAGTAACTAATCTACAAACTAAGAAACATTACTCGCAAAAGCGCGCGGTGCCAGTACGCAGTTACTACGTAAAAATACCCGCTTGGTCCTAAAGGTACTATGAGAACAGTTTGTCCGATACGTGACGATACAGACGCACTGTCTACTTTCCCACAGTAATTGAGACGTCAATGCTAACACGTTCATCACGTTTGTTGTGTCACTAACTTATGTTTGATGTTACAGACGCGGTTAGTGAGGTTTTACATCACGTATTCGTATTTATTACACGGGCGGTTTTGGGTATTTCGTGTTTATATTTTAGCAATTGGGCAGGCGCGTTTAGGCGAACGCAAAATCGGGTTTCTTTGTAGATTAGTTACTGATTTATACTGCGATGGAGCCGGTGTGTTTAATGAGTTAGATAAGGGGAACTAACAATGAACGTACGGCCTTATTTATGGCGTTTCACAAGATTCTGCAATCATATCACAGGGGTGACGTGACGTGACGTGTTACGTTGCGAGCATTTTTGATTTAGGTGTCCGTTTGTGAAATCAGGGCCGGCCATAAACATCTAGGCGCCCCGGGCGAGTCATGCATTTGGCGCCATTTTGTAAGGTATCTTACTTGATAATTTCATAAAATTTACTACGGTGATTTTTTGTTTTACATCGAAATTAAATTAAGACAGCGGTGACGTTATGCCGGCGCGCGCGGCGCCCTGTAGACTCCGGCGACCAACTTATAAAAATCACCTATTAAAATTAGACATTAAGGACTTTTTCGTAACGGCTACGGAAGCCTTATCGTAATCGTATCCGACTCATTCTTGGCCGGTTTTTGATCCGTCTCGTTTACGTCTAAGTCACTATGGGCAAATTAGCAGAGCCACTAGTGGCACGTGTCGACAACAAACAATTATCATACTATTTGATGCTTAAACGCAAAAGTGTTCGTGACGTATTTTTTAGCCGTCGCTTACACTAGAGGCTCTTGTCTAGAAATCGATTCGTGAAATATTGTGTAAATATTTCGTGAAATATCTGACAAACTACAAGTTAGCGGAGCGTAGCCGATGCCAATCCGGCGATTTTGAGGCCGTTCCTTCTTCATTATACTATTAAAGTGAAGTGATGTCAAGGCTAGAGGATGTATTATAATTATTTAGTTGTAATGCTTATAATTATAATTAGATGTGTTATGTTAGTGTCACGCCGAATTGTGTTCAAGTGTTAATTGGGTGTTGGTGTATAAATGAATGGTACATGTTTAAGTTGGTTCAGCTTTTGTTGGCACCCTTCTCCATATAGCACAAGTAGGTATGTATGTAATTTTAAATAATTTATATACAATATACATTAGTTTGACAAACGCGACGGTAAATCTTTGAAGTGTAACATACTTTTTTTAATAGAACTTAATCAAACAGACTTTCGAGTGGATATTTTCAGTACCTACTTTAATAAATAAATAAATAAATAAACACGTATTCAGTCTGCATATTTTTAAAGACATTGAAATCACCTTCAAATTACTCAGGGTCAGTTATCAATAAATGACGGTTCTTCCTTATATTTAGTACTTTAATATAAAAGTAAAAATTCGAGCTGAAAAACAAATTGCCTTTACTTATCATTACTAAGACAATACGGAAAAAGAAAACTCAATAAGTATTAAACGAATAAAAAAAAAACATACATACCTAACTACACAAACACAATGTCCATACAATGCGCCGTGGCCTGCGCTCGCGTCGTTACGGTTTCTAATTTCCTTAATGTTTTTCTTAACTGATGTATTGACGCCATTTCTCTCGTAATCTTTGTTATGGAGGAAAGTTGAGTTAACATTTATAATTATAATGTTATGGCTTTTCTGGGCTTATGATCATACGAATTACTGTGTAATTATGTAACGTTTGTGTTTTCATATAATTGTAATCATAATCATAATGTTTAGAAACCGTTAAGAATATCTTCATATCAATGGAATTGAGATTCAAGATGATAGTTTCAGCTGTCAAGTCAAGATAGATGTCATTATAAAACTTGCCTAGTAAAAATGTGTAGTATTTCAATGTTTTTAAAGTCGATGATTTTCGAGTCGAAATACTATGCGTTGATGTCTAATGTATGAAAAATATCAATGTCAAATGAAGGTCGGAAGGAAAACTTCGCGAACTTCATTTGTTCTTTAGAAAATAACGTAAAACTCTTTCTCTTTATGCATGAAATAAAACATTGCGAAAACTGCGCCATTCCGATAGAAGATTTCCAAAAACATCTAAATAAACTAAGTACCTATAGAAAATGTGATACTAATGACAGGTCAACGTCATTGAACTATAGTGAAATAAAACGGGCCACTCACGTATATAAGTCGAGTTTAGCCCGACACGTTTCGGACTAATTAGCAGTCCCTCCTCTAGGAGCGCACAACCCAGCGGCAGCGAGATGCACACTGTCGGGCTAAACTCGACTTACGTATGTAAGTGACCCGTTTTATTTCACTATGATTGAGTCTCACGGTAGTTTTATGAGGTCATTGAACTGCCATTTTGCAATCGTCCTTAAATAGACATTGTGGTATCATGACAATCCGATGCGATGCGATTACTAGTTGTGGTCTTTCGGCCAACCGCAAGTATAGTGTGATTATACCTAACAGTGGTACCAATTTTGTAACGTGAACTCTATGTCAGTACCTAACCAAGGGCATTACTCATCCAAGATCCAAGATCTGTTTATCCGTTGTCTGGTACCTATAGTACAGGCTTTGCCTAGTTTGGGGACTAGGTCAATTGGTGTCAAATTGTCCCATGATATTTATTTATTTATTTTAAGATTGTACTGTTATTATTAGGTTGTATGTAAAATTTCGGTTAGTTTTGTATTTAACAAAAAAAAATGCTTTATAAATTATGTGGAGGTAAAGTTTTTCGAATACTGCGTTGGCGCTTCTTGAGATTGAAAGGCTTGATTTTCTCCACTTTAACTCTTACTCATACTAATTTATTTAATTAATCCTGAAATTCTTAATTGTCTCCTATAAGTAATTAATTGTAACTAAAATTATTGCAAACTAGGCGAGTGTTTAATTATGTTAATTATATTATTATATATTATATTATTCATCATATTATTTATTATGAACCCTATAAAGAACATGGCGATGACAGTTATTGTACCTTTATTTATAGTAAAATAAAAATAATTAAGTACGACTGAAATTCGTAAATTGAATTTTAATGTCAATGTCGTCTCCACAATCCCAATTATTTCCAACTCCCGATTATTTACAAAGCGGACGCAAAAACATAGTTTATTCGAACGGATCCACTGGTAGAAATGTTATAGTTATTATGCGATAACTACGATGGTCGACAGATCAAATTTAAATTGGTAAACCTAACAAAATTGTGTAACCGGTGTTTTTGTTTAGATTTCAGTGTCAATATTTTGTATCAAAGTATCAAATTGATAAACTTGAATCAGATTTTTTTCTGAGCCGTTGATTTTGCAAGCGCTTTACCTGAGTTATTTTATTAGTCGATATGCGCAGGAGAATATTGTTCACTATTTTAAACTACTCTTTCATCTCTATCAGTACAGTATCAATACAGCCTCTCACGCAACCTCAAGCGCCGTGTCACTTTTCTGTACTAAATGAAAACCGATTTGACACCTCTGTGGGTCGAGTGCGAATATTCGAATCCTGCCTAACGTAACGTTATCGTATCGAAATCGAGAAACGTCATACTAAATTTTAGTTCCAAATACAATTTTTTAAACAAATTCGTGACAAAATGGAATAATTGTGTCAAGGACTGGTCTAGCATTATGCCGAAACGGGAGTTGTGGAGGTCTAGAGTAATGTGGCCTTTGCCAAATAGTGAAACACTACTAATAAAACAAAGACAACAACAAACTACTAAATAATAAAGTAATAGACTATTACTTAATAAAAATAAAACAATTGTGTTTCTACTGTTAATCAGTGCATTCTGTCGACTTAGTGAAGTCCGTTCTTAATTAAATGTAGGCGATACAAATTGCGCACATTGGTTGTAATAAGTTAGGTTAAGTAAGCCTTAATAAAAAAGTTGAGACATTTTAATTGTACTTAATTTAAAAATGTCCCCAATTTCGCAGTTTTTTTTACCTTAGTTTATTTGCTGCAACAAAATGCAAATGAAAATCTACCTAGAATTCGTGGTCTTATTCGTATTTTAATTTAAGTACAAGTAAAGTTAAAATTCGAACGTAAGTTATAAAAGAAAACGCTGTCTGCACTAGGTATCCCTATTGACAATGCCAATTTTTTTTCTATATGCAAGCTAATTTTTATTTTATTTATTTATTTATTTTTTTCCTATACGGTGTCCCACTGCTGGGCAAAGTCCTCCCCTTTCTTCTTCTAAAGCTAATTTAATAAAAAAAAAATCTTAAGCCGCGATAGTAAAGAATCTTCACGTTCGAATGTCAAGTAGGTACTTTTTCTCTGGAAAAGTGCTTTTGCGCTAAGATTTTGACAAACAAAGCTTTTGAGCTGATGAGGTAATAAAATAATTATTGACGTTTGATTGTAAGATCCAGGGGTCCTAGCCCTCCCCCCTCTTTACGCCCATACCATATACTATAGCAATTAAATACTCTACTCTAGTACGTAGATGCAACCTTTTGTACTATGTCGTTAACAGCCGGGTACCTACTTATACGATAACCTAACCAACTTACGAAAGTTGAAAAACCCCCGACATTACCATTTCAAAGTTCAATATTTAAAAACGGGTGAACCGATTTTAATGAAACTTGGCCACCATCTTGGAAACCATCTCGATTAAACTAGCTTTCGATAGAAAAAAACCGCATCCAAATCGGTGGATCCGTTTGGGAGCTATGATGCCACAGACAGATACACAGATACACATGTCAAACTTATAACACCCCTCTTTTTCGTCGGGGGTTAAAAAAGACTCAAAAGTGAACATTTATATATTTCCAAGTTTGGCAAGTTTTAGACATAACAAGCTTCAATAACGCTCTCACGTTGACGTCTCATTCACTCCGAGAAAACTGGCAGAGATAGCTCCTCTAAGCGGCGCGCGAGCGCAACAGACTGTACTGCACTGTAATTAACGCTTTAAAACGAGCGTTTGAAAACGTCGTTGCGACAATAAAATACACCGTTAATTTAAATAAAGGTCAAAACATTTAGCCGACATCGCCAGAGCATATTAAATTTAGGGCTGAGACGTTAAAGGGCCGCTGATGCAAGTTAATGGGCTCGACTTATTGTAGTTACGATATTAACCGAGCCATAATGTTATCTCGGCGTTAATGCTTCATTATATACGCTGCACACATACTAAACAACTATGCTAGCATACCATTTTTTTCTAACGGGTTTTTTTTGTTACCTATTACATGGGCTTGCCAAACAGATCAATTCGAATATGGGAAACCGTTGAACTTTGACCGATTGACAGGACATGAGAAATTAGAGTAGATACACACAAAGTATAAAAGGAGGAAACTTAGATTTACATAAAAAAACCATGCACAGAAAATTCACATTCCTATTTACAGAAAATAGGAATCATGACGCAGTTAAAAATAGGCGGTCTCAAATAAAAGGCAAACCAATTATAACCAAAATGCCTAATTAGCATTCAAATTTAAACACTTACCTACCTATAATAATATAATATAAGTGATTATTACTGTCAAAAACATGACTTCAATATTGTGGCAATTTGGCGCGTTAACCAAACTAACATGTAATTTATGCAAAACGATTTCCTTAGCGATCTGCAATCAATCTTGATATTATTGACTTGTGGAACTGGCCCGTATCGCATTTTTCATTATTTGTAGTTACGTGAAAACGTAACTTGCTTGCTTAATGAAATCATAGTCGTATTTTACGGCATCGTCTTTCATCTTAACTTTACTCTGCTTGCACCAAATTAAATAAGTTATAGTAACTTAATCACAATTTCACGGCTTTAATTAACATTTTGTTTCTTTCATTACCGTCGCTATACTCTCTCAACCTCGTATCTTACCGATATGTTTAGTTGCAAAAACAACACTGTTTAGACCAACATAGAGCTGTCTTTGGAACAAAATATATCGGTAAGATACGAGGTTGAGAAAGTATAGCGACGAGATTCCTTCCCATATTAATTTCGTTTATAATACTTAATACTTCGTCCGCGTAGATTCTGGTCATCGCTATCCCGCAGGAACTATATAATTTTCCCGAATAAAAAGAAGCCTGTGTGATTACTCAATATTCAAACTATCTTCTTACCAAATTTCATCTAGATTGGAGCAGCGGTTTTCCTGTGAAGAGGTAACAAACAGACAGACAGAGTTAATTTGAATTTACTTGACATGTTTGTATTGTATTGACGTAAATAACACTGAGTTAGTGGCTACCCCAGGTAGACCCAAGTTGGCCTTAAGACTAACCGTCTCAGAAGCACGTGTAGAATAATAATAATAAATAAATAAATATCATGGGACAATTTGACACCAATTGACCTAGTCCCAAACTAGGCAAAGCCTGTACTATGGGTACTAGACAACGGATAAACATACTTACATACATATTAAACATCCAAGACCCGAGAACAAACATTCATATTCATCATACAAACATCTGCCCGACCGGGATTTGAACCCGGGACCTCAAGCTTCATAGTCAGGGTCTCTAACCACTAGGCTATCCGGTCGTCAAAATTTTTTGAATATTTGCCATACTTGTATTGGTTTACTAAAATATTACCATTACACTAGATACGTGCCTACAGTATACTGTCGTCTTTCTAGTGTGCCCCCATAGCTCCATAATGTCCTATCTACGCTTGACCGATTTCGAACGAAAACACTCGCACCGAATAATAATAACAATGTCGGTAATCGAAACAATTTGTCCTGGAATTGTCTAAATTAAGCCGTTTTAGTCGAGAAGGGCACTCGCGCGCAAGGCTGGCACTGACGTCACGCGGTTTGTTCCTCCATGCACTTTGTTTTATTATTAAAGTTTTCGTCGCTTTTTAAATGCGAGAGGTTTACTGGAAAAGCTTGGTGCCAAGTAAAAGGAAGTCGCTTGTTTAGTTGTAATTAAGACGGCGGTAATAATAAGGAACAAATCTGTGTAAAATTAATGCAAGTACGTAATACTTCGAAACCAGTGTGGTATCATAACGAATGAACGAGAAACGTTGAAAAGAAAAATGTGACTAAACTCAACCAATCGTATTATCTATCGATAAATTGGCTAGGCTTGACATGACGAGAAGCCTGATATCACTGTCCATTTAAAATGGGGCAGTGTGATTGATGACAATGGATGATTAATTGACAAAAACAAACAAAAATAAATTAGGTAGGTATTTAAAGAATGATAAACGTGATTGTTCGACTCCCGCAATGACGTAAGTTGATAGGTTAGCCATAAAAATATCAGCTGACAGCCCGTGGGACACTCATTATTGTGACAGTTCCAGTTCGCATTATTAAAAGAAATTTATGACCGGTTGTGATTGGTCACCGCACTACCGCTGGACCATCTGTCCTCATCGTCACAGTTCTGACACATTGATATTCTCCGAACGGATTATAATATGCCAGCGACATAACGAAAAACCTACGGATGACACTCATCTGACAACTCTGACATCCTAGAATAGTAGAATACCTACCGTCTTGCTCCGAAATCGATTGAAATATGTAGACTAGTTGATGGCACGCAAATTTAATAACTCTATTGTATTGTATGTATTTGATCTCTTTATCTCATTAACACGTCTTCTTGGCCGTAAATATTATGATTTAAATACTTACGCTTTTAATTACCCGCATCAAGCACTGGGCCGCCTATATCAAGCAGTGGGACGTAAGTAGGCTGGTGATGATGATGAATGAGTTGATTATGATTATTTCAACTTAGAAATTAAAAAAAACGAACCTACCAATTCCTTAAAGGGCTGGCAACGCACCCGTAATTCCCCTCGTGTTGCAGGTGTCCATGGGCGGCGGTGATGGCTTTACATCGGGTGACCCGCCTGCTCGTTTTCCCCCTCTTATATAAAAAAAAGTCAGTGTCAAACCTTATCATGCAAAGCAATAGTAGCGTTGTTCATTTATATATTAAATTTAAATTGATCGTAACAAAAATTAAATGCAATTTAAATTTAGAATAAAAAAAGACGCTTAATCGGTAACTCTCTTTTCCATCTGTAACGTTTTGCATATTTTGAATACCTGGCGCTCTTGTTAACTGGTACTTGTGTCAGGTCATGAGCGTCACTGACTTAGATACCTACTCAGCAGCGTCTGTCGTCACTGGTAAGGACACAATTTGTGGTTGTTATTTATTTACATTTAGCTTTAACAATATTGATTTATCCTGCCAATGTAATGACTAGTAGTTTAACAGCAATCAAAATAATTCTAGCCTAAAAACAATTTCAACTCTTTGTAATTTTTTTAATAGCCTGTACATATACCTAGTGTCCCACTCTCCCACCGCTAGCAAAATGCCTCCCCTTCCTCCCTCCACTTGACATTACATACTATACAAAAAAAATTATGAAGATAATCGTGTCATAGTTTTATTGATTTAAAATCGATTTTGATCAACAATAAAATTAAAACCATTTTTTTGTGTCATGGCGTCATGTGGAACATACCGTGCTTATTGGAGTATGAAGCAAATGCACAATGGATGCGGTAGTTGCACGCTGTTGATGACTTTTGTTTTGTCAGGATTTTAATAACGCTAGCCTTAAACAGAGAATTCCTCTTTATCACGATTACTGGAAGGACTGCTCACGTCAAAGAAGTAACACTAATACCAGAAAAAACTATTCATTTTAAAAGAGCGTAAGTCCAAAATAATCTTTTGCAAAGTGTTTTTAAACGTTAGGGTTTTAAGTTGTCTTTTAGACTAAGAGTTTTTATCGGATATTTATAGATTGCCTGTTTTTTTAAATTAAGTACAGGCTTTGCAATGTTGAAATGTATCAGCATTCAACAGATATAAAATGTGTTCTTTTGAATGCCTACCTTTAGCTTGGTAATCGTAGATCAAAATCCTTGACGTATATCTTTAAAAGACATTCCTTCTTAGTAAAAAAGTTTTGTAAATAACATTAAGCATTGTTCTGACATATGATTAGTAAAAATGTAAGCCACGTACGCACGTATCTGCTGGTGCGTTACGTGCGTGCCATGCGAATGACATCCTGAGTTTCTGACGTATGTAGCGTGCGGTGCCCAAACTTCTGTTTTAACTCCCCCAAAACTAGACAAAGGAATCTATTATTTATATTTAACACTGGTCACGATGGTTGAGCACGTCATTTGAAAATCTATATACATTATATTAAAAGACAAGTCCTGACTGACTAATCAACGCCCAGCCTAAACCCCTGGACCTAGAAAGCTGAAATTTGGCATAGAGGTTCCTTTTATAATGTACGCCTGGGATAATGCTGGATTTTTCGAAATTTCCACGGGATAGAGAGTTCCGCCACGGGAGCGAAGCCGCGGGCGAAAGCTAGTTTGAAAATACTTAGCTAAACGTCTTGCACTAAAGGTGATAAAGCCAAGCAGATAAACCAATCGAGCAAGATAAGTCTTGCTTTGTAACTGTAATTTAAAATTAACGATCAATTACGAACTACATAAATTAAAGATTTTCTACCAATCTTAATGTGATCAATTATACAGGTAGCGCAGAATTACAATTACATCGGACTAAGTTACTTCTAAATAAAGTTTGGCAGAGCAGGCCTTCGATGTCAAAGTTACTCTCCGTGATCGAAAGTAAATTTTGTATTTTTTTTGTATAGTATGTAATGTCAAGTGGAGGGAGGAAGGGGAGGCATTTTGCTAGCGGTGGGAGAGTGGGACACTAGGTATATGTACAGGCTATTAAAAAAATTACAAAGAGTTGAAATTGTTTTTAGGCTAATGCATCAAAAAATATGAAGATTGAGAACCTTCGGTATACAGAATAGGAATCCGGCGAAGATCCGTGTTTCATTACTAGGTAGTTTACAAGTTTACGTGTTTTGACGTCTTTCTTGTAACGTATTAAAAACATTGTCTAAGTAAAACTAGAAGGGCTCGACAGATGAAGTTGTGTTTTTATTGAAGCGGAACGATTGCAAAATAATGATGGATAGAAACACCACATATTGCAAGGTATCTCTACCAAGTATACCTGGATGGAATTTGATTGTGGATGTGTTTTTGCAGTTCTGGAAACTTAATATTTTTAAAGTGAAATGTAATCTCTCTCATCATCATCAACGCAAAACCCTAACCATTGGACCTAGAAAGCTGAAATTTTGCACAGAGATGACGTAGACAACTATTATAAGGAGGGATTTTGCGAAGTTCCCACGGGATAGGGAGCAAGGACGCAGGAGCAAGCTATTGTAAGAATAAATAAAATATTACGGTAAACAGAAATTACCTATACATAGTTCTGTTCGGGTATTGAACATTTAATACATGAAGCTAATATAAGGTGTTCTTTTTATCCAACATAGTAGGAGCAGCATACAAGCTCAATAGTTATAACGGGAACCGATCGCAACAGCAGTATCATTAACAATTACACTACTTGCAGTTAATAGCCTTTTTCAACCAAACGGAGAACTATCTTAATTGCAATGAAAATAATCGATTTATTGATTATTTTTGTTTTATTTTTATGAAACATTCATAGAATGAAATTCAACATACAATGACAATGCAAAGAAAAATCCGTTAAGCAGCTGGGTCCAGCTGCTTAACGGATTTTTCTTTGCATTGTCATTGTATCTTAATTGCAGCTGATTCGATGATTAACGTACCATCATACTGTGGTAGCGGATACGGTAACAATGAAAAGTATTTGAAATGATTGCGGATTTTTCCAGCGCAAATGCCTCCATGTGCATTGAAAACAGTGTGTTTCATTTAATGCGCAACGAAAATTAGACATAATGAAAACGGGATATTGATCGCCTTTACCTTATACCTAGGTTTGATGAGCTCCCGATATTTCGATGCAGTCCCATGCATCATGATTACCTATAAGGTAATCGCGGTCAATATGCCGTTTTCATTATGTCTAATGCAATTAACCGCGAATCATTTAAAACTGTTATCGCAACAAAAATGGCTAAATGTTGGCAAGGTGGTCAAAATTATGGGAAAGAAATCATTCAAACTTGGTTTATCTATTACTCTATCTGTTAGTTAAGGTATTTCTTTGAAAAGTAGGTGGCGGCGTGGTTAAGTATTTGTCGAAAACTGCTTATTTCGGTTTAGGGTAGGTACTTACTGTATGACTTAAATATGTTTTAAAGGATTTGTAGAGCAGCCTTCGTCTTCTATAAAAGTAGTAGTAGTAGTACAGATCGTCATTATTTTTCCCCATATACTTAAATAATTTTGTAATCGTACTAAATTTTCAGCCGTTTTCCGATACGATAGGTCTTTTATTTTTGTCTGTGCTCACTTCTGTACCAGCAATCTTACTTATTCTTCTAGACTTAACGACAAGTTTTGAGAATTTGGTTTTTTATTTTGTAAATGAAGTTAGTTCATTGTCAGTCTTATTATAAATTACTCTTAGAACTATGCAACTAAATTATACTTTCAAGTACCTATGAGGGTTTGATGAAGTTCATTAGTTCCTCGGTATATTAAGCTCAATAACTGATTTAACCACTTGAATAATATTTTGTTTATCATTTTATAAGTATTCAGAAATATTTTTCTTTCATTAATAATTTCAATTAATTAGATAACAACTTCATAACTCTTTCTTTTGTTACAGATATACTGGCAATGTTAGAAAATTACTCGTGAACTTTCCAGCAGTGACACAAAAGGTAAATTACTCGTGAACTTTCCAGCAGTGACACAAAAGGTAAATTAGTACTCGTAGTGTTAATTGTTTTCGACGCAGTATTTTCTCACGGGTAAAAAATATTGCAAATAAAAGGTTTACCTTATTAAACCGCAATGAATGTCAGTAATGGGTAATACGTTTGCAAGTCAGAATTCCATAATGATGCTGGATAGGTCAATATAACCTGACTAAGTACTTAAAACACGAAGTACCTGTGGGTTACCGAGTTTCGCTCGAAAATGACGAGTATGTATAGAGCGGAAAAACGTGTTTTCTCAGACATGAGACCTAGCAACCTAGATTGATTTTTCGTCCCCGAAAACCACGATGTCGAAGATGTCATCGAAACCGTTAGAGTCATTTCCGATATAACTTTGTTTTATTTACAAGTTTAGCTCGTTTGAAGTACCTAAATAGGACGAAATGCTTCCAAACCTTTTTTCCTCTTTTTAAAATGTTGTATGTAGTGTGTGCCCAGTAGGGTAAAATCTTTATTTTCCGCCAGTAAATGATAAGCATGCTAAATACTTCTGGAAAGTATTATTTTGAAAAATTACTGCTGTTAAAATTAGTGAAATAAAATTGTATGCCGTGATTTATCCCCTATAGTCATCTCATCTACTTATACCTACATTCTAAATCATATCCGGCATTCCAATGGACGTCCTGTTTAAACCGAATTGCAAAAAAACACTGACTGATGTCTAAATCTTGATACCTAATTTATAGCCAAGTGAATGCGAAGCCGTATAGTCATCACGAGGAAAAGTAGGTAGTGCAGTCCAGAAAAGTACAAATAATTTTCGGAATCGACTATTCGCATGGTCTCTATTAGATGTAGAGTTTGAATAATCATACCATAGATCAGTAAGTACAAACTTATAAGTGAAAATGCGTCATTTTAAAATACTATATTATGTATTGATTTAAACTTTCGCGATTTTCACACATTATCATGATACTCGGGACTTAATCGCGTAAAAACATTTATATTTAAATTTGAATTTAAATACCTCGACGTTTCGGACGCGACGTTGCGTCCATGGTCTCGAAGGGAAGGGAATATAAATGTTTTTTACGCGATTAAGTCCCAAGTATCATGATAATACTATATTATGGTTTATTACCTTGATTCCTAATTAAAAATTAAATAAAACTGATAATTACTGCACGATATTGCACGAGGTAAAAGTTTAAAATATCGTTGCGATGACGTCCGTCCATCAAGGACGATTGATCTAACGACTGTTACAATACTGTACCGTTAATTTATAGAACTGAGTTAAGATAACTTAGTTTTTACTGTTAGCTCAAAGAATTTACGTCATCTAGGATTATTATTGCTTTGGTACTGACTCACGCGCAATCAATGTTCGATGCATTTTACTGCAGTTTGCAAAGTCTGTTTTTCACTCTCGTACAGGCTTTACATTTACGATTATTGCATAGACATAAATGTGTCAACCTCGTAATACTCGTACAGTGGAGTTAGTGAAGATTGTTTGTTCGTCCATCAAGTTCAAAAACATTAGATTAAGTTAGGTGAGCCAGAAATTGTGTGCCAAATTTTAAATAGCAAAATTAACCCTTTGCAGTTGCAACGATGCCGCGCTTAGAGCATCATCCGCCAGAGGATTTCCGCCGCGTTTTGCGAGAAAAAGCCCTGAACCACAGCCTGTTCTACATGAAGCTCGGCGCGGGCGCACCGCCGCGGGAGGCGCACACGCGCCGCTCGAGCGCCAGTGCCGCAGCGCGCGCGCCGCCAACCGCGCGTATCCCTCGGCACACGCAGCCGCGCGTCTCCGAGCTGCTTCGCCGGTTCGAGCCCGCCCCGATGCAGTATCTAAGACCGCCGCGAGCGCAGTCCCCTGCCGAAGACATCACGAGCTCCGACGACGACGACCGAGCGGCCGTGCGCCGCAGGAGTCGCGACTTGAGCGACGATTCCGCGGTGGAGCTGGAACCGAGACCGCGGCGACACTCGCATCCTCGAGACGTGACTCCGCCGCCTGAGACCATGTCGCCGCGGCGGGAACGAACTCTTATAGAAGCGAATGTGGTGGAACTAGGGAGGAGAGGCAGCGAAGGCTGCGAGAGTAGGGGAAGGTGTGTGAGAACCCCAAGCGTTGTTGTAAGCGACTACTCTGATGGTATCGCTGTTGGGGCGACGCAAGAAGAAGTGGATTGGCTGAGGGCCCGCTCGCTGTCTGCGGACTCCGCCTGTTCGTCCTGTTCAACCCTGTCGAGTCGTGATGACGAGGAGTTCGAAGCGCCAACGTTGACCAAAAAGGTGAGTGCAGCTTTGTTTATTTTGATTCTGTCTGTGATATTGTTTTTATTATGACCGTTTTATTGCGCGGGCTACGCCGTGACGTTGCAGTGTGCGTAAGATATTTTTATCCTAAGTTTTCTGTTTTTTTTAAACAGAGTCTTAAAATAGTGATATTAATTAGTTACTTACAGTTTTTTCATTAGGTATATACATTAACGTTCCAGATTAAAATGAAAGAAAAAGAAAATTTAAATATTTGGTAATGACTAATGAGCATTATCTACGTTAATAATTGAATATTATTGACATTCGCGGGTATTATTTTAAAATAATTAAGTAAAATAAATAAATAAGTAAAAATAAGTATCATGGGACAAACTGACACCAATTGACCTAGTCCCAAACTAGGCAAAGCCTGTACTATGGGTACTAGACAACGGATTAACATACTTATATAGATACAATACATACTTGTATACATGACAAAAAAACTAAGTAATTAATAAAATCTAGAAATCAATAAACAAGATTGTAAAACATGTTGCAGTTTTTTAACGTGACTCTAAAATAAACGTGTCGTGCTGAAATTATCAGTAATAAATAAGTAATTAGTGAATTAGCATCAAAGTTATATACCTACCTGCTATATCCATTAGGTCATCTTAAAATAGATAGGTAGAAGATGCATCTGCATAACGTAATATTCCGAAATATCCTAAATAAAATTAATGCTTATTTTGGCAAGTAATTTTCTAAAGAATACCATGCATTGCTAGGATTGTATTGGAGATTGATGGAAAGATGTGGTGTTTAGGCATTTAAGTATTTACATGTTTCTTACAATGTGATTTTAATTTAATCCAGAGCGATATTATTAGCACAGACAACTCAGAGAACTAACGTTATATTAGATGTTGACCGGATCGTGGGCAGAGGGTCGAGCACCACTTTTCGAATCCTGCGTAACGTTACGGTTATCGTATCGAGATCGAGAAACCTCATACTAAATTTTAGTTCCAAATACGCCCACGGGCGGGCGCTGTTCCAAACGTCATGCAATCTCGCTAACGTTTACTATTCGATTTTACGTGACGCAGGATTGGGAAAATCGTGCTCGACCCTCAGAAGGGAAAGAGAGAGAGGTGAGAGTGTTGCTAGTGTTAACACGTGTTACAAGTACAACTCTAATACAAGGATACTTTTATAATCTAATTTTATCAAGTACCTACTTGTTCATGTAACCTTGGGAGAAACATTCTCTTGTAGGTATAATATACACTGCTCTATGATGCTTTTTATATTATACCTACCATAAAGCAGACACACGGGAGGCGCCTTTGGCTTATCTATGCACTACAATTTTTCTGCCACTTTTTGAGGGGGACGAGGAACACATACGTACAGCACACGTCTACGCTGCTGTCAAAATTTGTTACGTTTCTGCCAACGCACACTAAAACAAAACTGTCACATAAATGCCAAAAACACGCACACAATCAACAAACCCTGATCATTTTGATCAGACTTAATGTTAAAGATTAGGCAGAGGGGAAATCGCGCGTTAACATCTCCATTCCTTTCCTGCTCTAAGGTACCTATCATTGAGCAACCTGATACGCCCGCTGTCATGTTACAATGTAAATACTGCCTTAATGGCTATCCTTGATAGGCATTATACCATTTACATAAGATTCCACGTGGCTCACGACTAAAACCCACTAAGAACAAAAATCCGTACTAAGCCGTAGTTCTTCTTCTGAAAGCACACGCTTAGATGGTAGCGAAATGAACACTGCTCGCTGACGCTCTACTCATGCGTGAGTGGTCTGTTTATTTCACTAATATTTAAATCTGGTCTGTCTTAAAACTTATATCATTTTGACACAATTAAACCGGTCATAAAGCTATATCATCATCTATTATCTCTGTATATTTATCTACAATATTCATATAAAAAGTAATGAAACAAAATATAAAAACTTAAAAACCTAACCTAGGGTGCCGCCGGCAGCGGGGCAGAGCCTAAGCTACCGGTGGTCAGGGCGACAGAGGAGAGAGGAACCTCCTGACTATCCGAGCCGTGTCCAGGAGTACCGCCTTCTGTATCTGACCCTTGACCCCACCACCTAGCGAGAGCCTTTATTATTATGTATCTCAAAAACTGCAATAATAGGCTGCCAATATGATCATGTACCACAAATAAACGTAACAAATACGTAGGTACATGTGTTTATTACCAGTAGGTATGTTTATTTAGATAGGTAAGTACCTACATTCAGCTACGAATGAATCTACGACCTACTACTATTGACAAATTACAAAATTACCTAAATAACTCAACAAGAAATACTTAATTCTACGAATTTAGAATTGACTGGAATAATACTTTTTTTTTTAATGTACGCAGTAACCTGCCTAGTATTTATTTAATAGCATAGCAGGGTCTGTCTCGCATTGTTAAATTCTTTGTTCTGTCAGTGTCCAATTTTTTCGTCAAACTGTAATTGCCTATTTTGTAAAGTAGCAGTAATTTGATATTTTTAATGGACTTACCTACTCATTTGTCCAATCCTCTGATAAAAGGACAAAATACATACCTAGGTACAGATACACAACTACTATTTGCTTTAAATGATGTGATGCACTAAACTTTGGTCTAATTAAGACTACAAAATTGCCAATTCCCATAGAAGTATAGTTTGACAAGTGCAAAGCGCAACGGTTAGAACGATGAAGATTGCTGTTAACTCTCGGTACTTTTCGTTTGCACCATACAGACATATGTCGGTCTATATTTTAATATCAAAATAAACAAAGAAACAGTAGGTACAGCAAAGTAAATGTTATTTAATCGCATTAACACTGTGCAATTACATATTTATATTTCTATGACGTTTGTGGAACTAAAGGAGACTGTGACTTTACATTGACTTAGTTAGATTCCTAGTTTAAACAAATTAACAATGGAACCCGAACCTATTCTCTGTTGATAACAACTCGACACTATCTCGCGGAACCCCACAAAAAAGTAATTTTTCGAAATCTCTATTAAGGATTTTAAATAATTCTTTCACGGGAGCAAAGCTGCGGTCATAAGCTATATTATACTTCTACGTATAAAACCCGCTCATTATAGCGTTAATAATGTTTTGATTTTATCACAGTAAAATAAGTTGATCATCTCTGTGACGTCAAGGACTGGTTCATTATATCCGACCGGTCAGCGTAGTGCCATAACGTTACATAATGATCTCTTTGTTTGACTTAATCACGGTAGCCGAAAATATGTTTCGACTGTATTCTTAATTTTTTTTAACACGACACGTTGCTTCCGATGAATTCATTATTTTGTTTAAAAATAAACTTGATTTGAAATCATCGTAAATCAGCTCTAAGTATAACTGCTTTGTTTCCGAAAAATCGTTTGTGGCGGACAGATGCAGCTACTGATTGTTCTAGGAATATCTAAATTTCATCAGTGAATATTTCATTATGACCTTAACTATAGCGATCATACCGGAAACCAACCAGATTTAGAAACTGCTTGGAAAATGATTAAACATATTTTATTGAAACATTTTATCAGAAAACAATGCCGTCCGATAGAAAAAATCACCAAACGGTAGTTAATAAATAAACAAAGCCAACATATCTCTCCCCCATATTTGTTTCCCGCTTAGTATAAAGGGGTCAACATTAAATTAATTTGGCCCCTATCATAACAAGGCACGTTGACATTGACAGTTGTCAACGAAAGAGCGTATCTCCATTTTGATAAAATTTACGACTTTTTATTTAATTTGCTAATTCGTTAGGCTGAAATTCGTTTGGTCTCAGTGAACCGACATTCAGGAGTCGTTTGCGCAGGATATGATGTGATATGATATTATATGTTATTCCACTACTGGACGATTACTGGACAAATTTTATCTCTTGACACTAGGTATTGTCGGTAACAAAGGCATTTTAGCAGCGTATTGGTGTTTTCCACAGTGATTATTGCGGAAAATATAAACTCCCTTATGTTATTTGTACCTAATTAAAGAAATAAACATTTTCCTACTTAATAATTTAGTCGTTTCGGCAAATTATTTATAACATGTTGTGCCTAGGTATATTTTATTTACAACTTTGTACCATTCGAAGTCGAGACCTTAGGTTCGTGGGGTCCTAGCGCCCAAATTTTAATCAAAGAAATCACAAAAAAAACTAACAGACATCACCGTGGACCGAAGAGCTGGCAGCTTCCTCGCGCAACGTATCAACATCGCGATGCAGCGAGGAAATGCTGCCAGCATCTTTGGGACCATGCCACGGGGGAGCTCTTTTCTGAATTTATTTTAATTTAATTTATTAATTACAGGTACTTTCTTAATAGACATTTTTATTTGATTAGTATTATTAGGGGTTTATTTTTAAATAAACTAAAAAAATATTTTATTTTCGTCTTTGGTGTTGAAAGTACAACGGTATTTTTCAAGCTCGAAACTATTTCTCAGTTGCCAGGCAAAGGCCTCGTGCATAACTACACACTCCCGCATTATGAAGAATTTGTCTGCTCGTGACCACCGTCGTAGTGATAGGAACAAAACGTCAACATAAATAATACATGTTTACTGCACAATAAATTCAAATAAGTACAATTTAAATTTGGAGGAATTTCGCGAACTAGCTCATGCCCCGCGCGGCTTTGCCCCCGTGAAATATTTCAAAATCCCATCGGAATTTCGAAAGATCCCTTCTTAGTGCAACTCTAGGATACTCAAGGTATATTTTTGCCAAATTTCAAGTCTCTGGGTCCAGTGGTTTAGACAGTGCGTTGTCTGTCAGTCAGTCAGTCACGGTATTGTTTTATAGGTACAAAGATAATTAAACGGGTGTCTTTATTTTTTAGTCGGTAAGCTTATCAATAATCCGCAACAATTATCTGCCGCATATACTTACATATGTAATCATTTGTTATGTTGGGCGGATGCCTGCTTCCGCCATGGCTTGTGTTATTGTGGCACGTGGCATGTAGAGCGGGACTATAACTGTCAAATGAGACGACTTCTATGTTGTACCATTGAGAGCAAAAAGTGGTTCAGTGCAAAACAAAATGATACTTTACACTACTCATACATACAATTGAAGGGAAACAATATGTCAATGAAACTGCGGAACCAGGAGGAGAGAGAAAGCTACACTCAGAGGTGGAACAGCTTATCAGCATTCGTGTTTTTCATTGGAATACATGATCATGTCAGCCAAAAGACGTCCACTACTGGACATAGGCCTCCCCCAAGGCTCTCCACTCAGATCGGTCTTGTGCTTTCGCATCTACCGCGATTCAGCGATCCTCACCAGGTCGTCGCTCCATCTTTTTTTCAGGCCTACCGACAGCTCGTCTCCCGGTCCGCGGACGCCATTCGAGAATTTTCCGGCCCCATCGGCCATCAGTCCTGCCGATGCAGTCTTGGAATAGCTGTAGTTGATCATATACATTTGCATCATCTACGTGATTGTCATAGTTATCACCAGAGAAGCAGTATTGCAAAACGAATTGATACCTCTCAGTAACAAAATATTTGCACAGCATGATACGTCAAATTTACGAGTTCAGGCGCCATTTGTATGCCGTTTAATTATGTACGATATTTGAAATATTAATGCGAAATATCGAACGTGTATGTGACCGACGTTACAACTTGGTACATACAGAAATCGGTGAAAAATAAAACGGTACCTTCTGGCACCTTTGTGTAGAGTCAGCATCGGATAACATAGAGGCCATCGATATGTTCCAATCTTCGAAATATTTGATGTTGACTGTAAGTGTTTTTTTTTCAATACGACAAGGAAGGAAAACAAGCAAGTGGGTCACCTGATGGCATGTGATCACCACTGCCCATAGACACCCGCAACTCTGGAGGGCTTGCAGATGCGTTGCCAACCTAGAGGGCTAAGATGAAATGCCTCTTGTGCCCGTAATTACACCGGCTGTCTTACTCTCCACACCGGAACACAACGGTGCAAGCACAAGCACAGGCACAAGCTTAGCGGTAGGATTAGCGATTAAGATGGTGGTAGCGATCCGGACGGACCTCGCACAAGGTCCTATCACCCGCGTAAAGTGTAAATAAAGAGCAACGAAGTCTCCAAATTATCAAATAAATTAAACAAAACACGTAAAACATTGAATGTCTACGTAGATTGCGTTTCGTTTTTATCTAAGAGTTACGCTTAATTTTTTTATAAATATAGAGCAAAAAATGCGGTTTGCCTGAGGGATAATAGTGACACAATTTTTTACGGTCAAGGTAATTTAATGGTATATGTTGT
This sequence comes from Clepsis dumicolana, assembly GCA_963691665.1. Taxonomy (NCBI): domain Eukaryota; kingdom Metazoa; phylum Arthropoda; class Insecta; order Lepidoptera; family Tortricidae; genus Clepsis; species Clepsis dumicolana. The sequence goes on along the minus strand of OY829520.1, from coordinate 10,542,346 downwards.
AAGTAATTCATTTTCATAGGCGGTTAGTAAAGGGATCATCTCGATTTAAACGTGTTTGCACAATAAAGAACGTCATTTATCTGTTTTGTGTCAACCGTTTCAACCTGGGTTGGCATTTTTCTTCAATTAAAGGAAATATGCATGTGATTCTTAACCCTAGCGCAAGTCTACTCAAATTTTTCTACTTTTTCGTCTGTTACTTGAACAATAGAGTCGAAAGTGGTAAACCATTTCATTTGCCGACTATGCTTTGCACAATACTTAAATATCGTTTCTGAACAGTGCCCTCAGCACGACTTGTCGAATCCTGCGTTACGTTACGGTTATCGTATCGAGATCGAGAAATCTCATACTAAATTTTAGTTCCAAATACGCTCACGGGCGGGCGCTGCTCCAAACGTCATACAAACTCGTTATAGTTTACTATTCGATTTTACGTGACGCAGGATTCGACAAGTCGTGCTTAGGGCACTGAGTTATACTCGTATGTACTTATAGTATGTACTTACAGAGTTATACTCGTATGTACTTATAGCATGTACTCGTTTTCATAGATTTATTTTAATCAAAATCAAAATCAAAATCAAAAATTTATTCAGCAAATAGGCAGTTGAATGCTCTTTTACACGTCATTTTTTTGAGTCTACCAGCGCTTTCGGAAAGACCATGATTGCCAAGAAGAATGCGCCGCAAGAAACTTGGCACAAAGTCATTTTTTCTAAAAACAAGTTACATTAGCTCTTACAATACGTAACCACAGACAAATTACACAAAGAAACCTCACTCTGTCATTAAAAGATTAAGAGAGAAAAAAAAACCGCATTTTAGAAACAAGTGTAAAAAGTAATTATTAGAACAGCAAAACCAGAACACTACTTTACTGGCACGTTTTAATTGAGCAGGAGATGTATAGGGTCTCCAGGTCAAATATCTGTGAAAATTTAAATTACAAAGGGATGTATAGTAATCTGAGTTATTGTAAACTGTTTTCACCGCCGCCTTTCTCAAGTTCTTCGTTGGAATCTCAGTTAAATGTTGTGGTTGAAGTTTTTTCTTATAATTCAGTAAATAGAATCTCTCGAGTAAGATGTACGGTTGCTCCAATATTCAAAGTACTTCCTTGAGCTGGGACGTAATTGGTTTTTTTTAAGCATCTTGTTCGTTATGAACTAAAAAACAATTACTTTGCTCACCCGCGACCACTAATGACAAATAGTTATATCTGTGCGGCAAATGTATGCACGCGTCAGCGTTTAGCATAGTGGTGGTGGTGATAGTTGGGTCTGTGTGGCATGTGTTGATTCGTGTAGCAGTGGAGGTGGAGGTGTTGCATGGAAACATACATTTGCCGCACAGATATAACTATTTGTCATTAGTGGTCGCGGGTGAGCAAAGTAATTGTTTTTTAGTTCATAAATATGGACCTCCGCAAAGTAACGCCTGATTCAATAAATTATCTTGTTCGTTTCCTTGTGTTACATATTGAGTAATCATCTTTCAAAAGTGTCTCTAAAAATTATTTTGCTTGACAACCAACTTTGTCACCAATGTACTACAATGGTATTATATTACAATGCAAATTTGCTTGTACCTGACACAATATGTGACAATCCACCAAAGACCTGCTCACGGACGTTGTTGACGTCATACGAACATTCGTAACAATTTGGGGTCAACACGAGCTTGGATCAAATATTTGATGTTTCAAATTACCGCGCCAGATTGGCTTTGCCTTGTTGATTTTAACTGAGTGAGAACACGAAGAGAGGTTAGGATTATACGTATACGTATTCTGCCCCCACATCGTCAAAAACAATTACTTAACTATGAAAAATAGAGTCAAATCTTTTTTCTTACATATTATAACGAATTACGGGACAAGATTGAGAAGCTGCATATATCACGGAATCATCATCATCATCAGCCTATTTACGTCCCACTGTTGGGCACAGGTCTCCTCTCAGAATGAGAGGGCTTGGGCTATAGTTCCCACGCGGGCCAGTGCGGATTAGGAATGTAATTTCGTTAATGCCAATGTAATTTTGCACGTAAATTCTGAAAAACTCAGATGTGCGCGCCGGAGCTCGAACCCACGGAACTCACTAGCTGTCAAGGTTTTTTTAATTCTGCAAAATATTAGTTACGCTTTCAAAAAATGGTAAATAATGCTTTGAATAACATGATTTTATGTATGAAAATATATAGAAAATAGAAAAAAAAACCACATAAAGCCGAGCTTGAGATAAATGAGGTAAATACACATTCACATCTTTTTCTTTCTTATGTCAATGAACTTGGGTAATTCCTTTAAAAACATGTTTTTGAAAATACTACGGCGATCGTAATCTGTATTTTACGTCGTCTCGTTAGAACGAAATTGTTGTTGACGACCGGATGGCCTAGTGGTTAGCGACCCTGACTATGAAGCTTGAGGTCCCGGTTTCGAATCCCGGTCGGGGCAGATGTTTGTATGATGAATACGAATATCTGTTGTCTAGTACCCATAGTACAGGCTTTGCCTAGTTTGGGACTAGGTCAATTGGTGTCAATTTGTCCCATGATGATATTTATTTACTTATTTTATTTATTTGATTGTTTAGAAATTACGACCGTTTTGTGGAAAAATAAAGCAAAACCAAAAATAAATATCGTGGCATTTAGAAAATTTAAGCTATTTTAAATTGAACACTGTCATACATTTCATAATTATGTCTGCGTATTACTGCAGCATTTAAACTTTTTCTTAGGAAAAAATAAGTAAAACACAATAAAGCTTTGTAAAAACTTTATGCAAAACAATAAACAGATGCATGCTTAATTAAATTTAATCATCTTAATTAAATTGCCTTATACAACTTCAAATTACTTTTACCGCTGCGCTAAGCAAACTGATCCCTCTGAAAAGACGTATCATAGATAATTATGGACTAAGCAATAAAATAACTAAGTTGACTCTAAGTGTGGCAATAAAATGATAAACCAGCTTGCACTTAAATTAATCTGACCTTACGGCTGACAGCAGGTGTTTATAGAATCGAAATGCATACAAAAAGTTATGAATGTTAAAACTGACGTATGCTCAGAAGAAACAACGCAAGTAATTATCATTAAGCTTCTTACATATATTCAGATCGGTCTGTATGGGCAAGTCTGTAACCATAAGACATACAAAGATCTGAGGCCCGAGTACGAATATTCGAAGCCTGCGTCACGTAAAATCGAATAGTAAACGTTATCGAGTTTGTATGACGTTTGGAACAGCGCCCGCTCGTGAGCGTATTTGGGATTAAAATTTAGTATGAGGTTTCTCGATCTCGATACGATAACCGTAACCATAACGTTACGCAGGATTCGACAAGTCGTGCTTGACCCACCGGGTTCGTATCACTGTTCGCGAATTTATCTTTCTGGTCCTTCTATTTACGTTTCAACTTGCAATTTGAAAAATAATATCTATTACATCCAGTTACCAGACCTGCGCACAATCAAGCCAATCAGATCTAATTACGGTGAAAAAAGAGGTTCACTGTGAATATCGCTAATGATGTGTAACGGAAACAATGGCTGTTATGGTTCGGTTTCCCGTTCGTAGTAAACTGATAGTTTTTTTTTATCACCGGTCCCGCCCACTATTGACGTCAATGGACCAGTTATGTGTGTATGTGTATGTGTGCCAGGGCCGTCAAAAGGGCTCTACCGGCCGCATATTGCATTGGAAAGGATTATACGTGTTTGCGGAGGGTATCAATATTAGATTGTGAATGGCGTGGGAATAAACAATTGAATGACGGCTTTGATTGTGCGTTCATTGAACATTGTAGAATGAAAATATTTTTGTAAACTGATCCTGCGAAGCAAGTCAATGGTGTGTGTGAAGTTCTCAATCCGTACTGGGCCCGCGTGGGAACTGTAGCCCAAGCCCTCTCATTCTGAGAGGAGGCCTGTTCTCAGCAGTAGGACGTAAATAGGCTGCTGATGATGATGATCTTGTGATATTTGCAGCTTCTTAACAACGGATAAACATACTTAAATAGATAAATACATACTTATATACATATTAAACATCCAAGACCCAAGAACAAACATTCGTATTCATCATACAAACATCTGCCCCGACCGGGATTCGAACCCGGGACCTCTAGCTTCATAGTCAGGGTCGCTAACCACTAGGCCATCCGGTCGTCAACAACAATTTCGTTCTAACGAGACAACGTAAAATACAGATTACGATCGCCGTAGTATTTTCAAAAACATGTTTTTAAAGGAATTACCCAAGTTCATTGACATAAGAAAGAAAAAGATGTGAATGTGTATTTACCTCATTTATCTCAAGCTCGGCTTTATGTGGTTTTTTTTTCTATTTCCTATATATTTTCATACATAAAATCATGTTATTCAAAGCATTATTTACCATTTTTTGAAAGCGTAACTAATATTTTGCAGAATTAAAAAAACCTTGACAGCTAGTGAGTTCCGTGACCGTTCCACATCTGAGTTTTTCGGAATTTACGTGCAAAATTACATTGGCATTAACGAAATTACATTCCTAATCCGCACTGGCCCGCGTGGGAACTATAGCCCAAGCCTTCTCATTCTGAGAGGAGACCTGTGCCCAACAGTGGGACGTAAATAGGCTGATGATGATGATGATCCTGTGATATTTGCAGCTTCTTAATCTTGTCCCGTAATTCGTTATAATATGTAAGAAAAAAGATTTGACTCTAATTTTCATAGTTAAGTAATTGTTTTTAGTTTATTTTAGTTCTATTTTTCATGTTTTTAAACAAAATTTGAGAAATATGTGATGGTTATTGTTTTGCGCAGACAGCTTTCTCGTCCAAAGACTTGCTATAGCAATACGTCGCTGGAATGCTGCCTGCGTAATGGGCACCATAGCCAAGGGCCCAAATTTAGATACCAAAGATAATTTTAAGTTATTGTTTATTGAATATAATTAATGCGAAACAATCTTATGAACATTTACATGCTTAATCGGAATATGCGAACGAAATAAATTTGACGCGTAATACATACAGTGTTAGGGCAAAAACTGGATTCTCTCAAGTACATTATAGAACAATGGGTAGGCGGATAAGATAGGCAATCGATTAATTACGAGTTCCCATCAATGTAAATTATATCGACATTCCATCACACAATGTATAAGCAAACGTAAAAAAAAACAGTGATTAATGTTTACTACTCAGTTTTGTCACGCAATGCGTTTAATACATGAACCGCAAAAAAAATCTACCATCGAATTTTTTTTCTACTAATTGGCAGTGGTAACCCTAAGCTACCCGTACAGTGTCAAATCGCTTGTTAAACACACGCATCGGCGGTTCCTACTTGAGTAGTTAAAGTGAGCGTGTGTGTGTTCACGCCCTGTGCATGCAAGCGTTTAATGTGCGACGTCGCGGACCATTATTTTATAGTCTTTAGGGTTATCAATTCATTTTTATTTTTACTTGCACCAAAAGTACGTTTGCTTTGATCGTACCGTACATTTTGATACAGCTAATCCGCAATTTGAAGTAAAACGAGATTTATTTTTAGTGTCATGTGACCGTAAGGTAGTGGAATAAACGGATCACTCACGTATGTCACGTATGTGTATGTGTATGTTGAGCTATACTCGACTGACATACGTGAGTGATCCGTTTATTTCACTATGATTGAGTCTCACGGTAGTTTTATGTTAAAAGTGGCCGTAAGGTACTCGTGATTCTTGGTAGCACTACGAGTACTTTACGGCCGCTAAGAACTAGCACATGATGATGACAACCCTACTTAATGAAACTTAAACAAGATATAAATAAGCAGTCCTTGATTAAACACCATCTGATATTTTAAAGTGTCCTTTGCAGTCCTAGTGCGACGTACTCTGAACCGAAGACAGAAGATTGAAGACTTTTCGATCGCCTTTTGTTTTCGGTTTAAAGGTAGACTTTCGAAGTTAGCGTCAGCGGCGTCAGAGTCGCCGCGACAGACGCCGGCGGAGCGGCAGATGAATGTACTCGTACTATCCAAATGTATTGAACGTCTTTAGAGTACGTCCCATTTGTTCCATAGAACTGATAAATTGGAATCAATTTTGAGCTCTATTTGCAAACGATTTCTCAGTTGTATGGAACAAATGGGATGTACTGTCGCTGAGTCAGTGATATTCATTATCTGCCGCTCAGTCGCAGCGTCACTGACGCTTGCTTTGAAAGTCCACCTTAAAAGGTCGCTCAGGATTCGTAAAATGTTTGTCCGTGAAATTAAAGAGTACAATTGCTTGTTCCAGATTATTAACGCTGAATGAGGCACGGTTGAGCCTGAGCGACCTTCGACGACGTTCCTGGGAACTCAGCTATAGTCCGCTGGGGTTGGTGAAATACGGCAGCAAGCAAAAACTACAGGCAACTAAATTTATACAAACAACAAAATTATACATGTCAACGCCAATAACGCAGATGTGTTATTCGCACGCCGCGCCGCTTGTCCGTAATGTCAAAAGCGAACATAACCCTCAAATCTCCGATTAGAGTGCAATGATATTACATATTACATATAAAAAAGAGGTAGATACTCATGTCATCAGCACGCCGAAAATGAAGCGCAGAAAAGCCTACAAATTGTAGCCTCTTTGGCCACAATCTATCTCAAATATATACTATCACAATGTTTCATTTATCATTATAATTAGGGTACGATCGAAGTATCGGTTTTACAATGACCTGGGTTACACACTAACCCTATTTTAACGCAAAAGCCGTTAAAGTTAGTTTGTCGTTTTTTGTCACATTGACGTTTCCGTTAGTAAGAAGAAGACAAAAACTATTGTAGCTAATGGAGGCTTGAGTGACGTTTATGAAATAGGCCCTAACTCAGGTTAAGTTGAAGGGTGTTCGCATAAGGAGCGGGCAACATAATAATATGAAATGAAATAATAGCCAGGCCAGAAAACTTTGTTCCATGTAGTGTTCTTCGTGATTCCTAACTTCAACAGAACCCTGGATCAGTCGTGAATAGTCACTTACTTTAGTATAATATTAAGTCATTTCTATAAGCACTATTTTTCTCTTTTGAATGGTCTAAAAATGTGAAATCGTATTCTTGTTAATGGCATTAGTTCCAAAATGATTCTTATCAAAAATCCCTTAAAATTGTACTTTTTCTTAAAGTTTGTTTTTTACCATTGAAAATTTAATTATTGAACTGTAAACACTCGTTGATGATATTATGTAAAAAAAGTTATGTAATATTTAAACTAAAATCAAGTTACATTTTTTGTGTATTTTATTGAAATTTGAAATCTGAAAAATTTATAATTATTCTAGACATTTATTATTATAATTATTATTACGTATTTTTCAATTATTTCGAAGCTTGAGGCTAGATAATGTGTTGAGATTATAACTAAACTATCTTATGAAATTAACCAAAAGCAATAACTTTTCCAGACACATTTAGTAGCAGGTATTTTTACAATTAAATGGGTAGGTTATTACTTTAAGTTTTTAGTATAATATGTCGATTCTCGTACATTTAATTTTAACATAAGTTTATTTGTTTTACCAATGAAGTTATTACATAATTTAGTTATTTATTTACCGTTAAAGTATTATACGTTAGATTAGACATTTCAGAAACAGACTAGAAATTGATAACCCATGGAGAATAATAACATATCATTGTAGAATAGAAACCTGGCTTACTTCATTAATTTATCTTTTTGTACAATGATATTACATGTAAATATGAGGTAGATATGTCATCAGCACGCCGAACACGAAGCGCAGAAAAGGCTACAAATTGTAGCCTCTTTGGCCACAATCTCTCTCAAATAAGGTCCAAACTTGCGCGTGTTCGGAACACGTTTTTCGATTGTCTTGTAAGCATGACGATGACGTATCTTTACTTATAATATCATTGTTTTTGTACCAAAATCAGAGTCTTGCCTTAGTATCTAGTTTTATTATTCCTATTGAAAATATCACTTAGTTACTTATTTAGTAAAGTTAAGTAAGATATTGTATTACTTATGATATTAATGTCAGTGTTTTAGATAATCGTTTTATTATACCATCTTACTTTCATGCCGATTTTGCAATCTTGTTGTTGAACCTAAATAAATGGTTTATTTATTGTGAGTCGCTTTAAATTTATATTTTATGATAATAAAGTGAGAACCGTGCATGCTTAAACTATACTTGATTATTAAAATGAATTGGTTTAATCTCATACACGTGAAAAATATTGAAATGCAATAGCTACAGTGGTGTATTGTTATGTCTGTTTGTATAGTATAATAAGAAGTCCTGCTGATGTAACTTGGTAACCTTAATGGCTATATGTACACTGTACAGTCTAGCTAGGCCGTGCTTTACTAATTTTCTTGTACTGTTTTTTTATTTTCCTTTTCGATGTTCATAAAAGTTTCTGTTGCATTTTAACATTAATCACTACAATTCATCTGTCCCATAAGTATAGCAGATTTACTTAAAATAAATACTTATGTATGTTGTAGTTACGGTCAGGCATTAACCAATAGGTATGACAGAATCAACCACAACTTTTTGCGTTCGAACTAACCTGACTGACCCACTCATCAGCTCGTCAGCTAATTAAAATATAACCATGCATTACTTTAAGCAACATTCCATTATTTGCAAGGATGATTTTAGACATAAAGTTCTTTTTAATTAGATATTATTACGTTGAATGTTTGACGTCAATGTTACGATAAGATTAATGATATTTGGACCATTTTTTTAATTACAATGAATAAATTTTTAATGACTGTTACGGTTATTTTTTTCCATTTAAATAACGGCACACTATACCTTTTTAGTCTCTCTTATCGCTTTCCCTTATCAATTAACAGCTGTAAGAGTAACTCAGGAATAGAAATGTACATACACATTACATAATTATATTATCATGGGTCAATTGACATCAATTGACCTAGTCCCAAACTAGGCAAAGCCTGTACTAGACAACGGACAAACATACTTATATAGATACGCATATGCAAACATATTAAGCATCCAAGACCCAAAAACAAACATTCGTATTCATCATCCAAACATCTGCCCCAAACGGGGATCGAACCCGGAACCTCAAGCTTCGTAGTCAGGGTCTCTACCCTCTAGGCTATCCGGTCGTCCAAGCTATATTATGCTTCCCTACAAGCATTAGCGCGAAATGCTTCGTTTTTCATAAAAACCACGCCATCTGCGCCTGTGGAAGGAACCTATGCGTACAGTCAGCAGAAAAAGTAGCCGCGCATTCACAATGTTCTAAGCACGGCTCTATTGTTACAGACATAAGAGCTTGTGCAGATCATTGCGACCGCTTCGGTTGCTTAGCTACTTCTGCTGCTGACTGTACCTTAGCGCACTTAACCTGGATGATGCGAGCAAAATGTCCTTCTGTTACTTGCAAGATGGATTATAATTATTTTCATACTGTTTAGTTATTTCCGCATATGAGTGGGGTTTACCCTCCTATACATCCATGCTTGGACTCTCCCCATAAGAAAGCTACAGCCACGGCCATAATTACGTGTAGTATTTACGCTAGTAGCGCTTTTTCTGCCTGTGTTGTTGGCTTTACATTTACCTAATATGTCACAAACCACAAATGACCATACATACACACGTCACTCCGTCCTTATTAACAAAGTAATCCTCCCTAGTATTACTTGGTTCAATACACAATTCATGACGCTGCGCGGTTGGCAGTGTCGCACGTAATTCGTTTTGCGGTTAACTCCAATTTATAGGGCACTAGTGTCTAGTCATTTGTAAACGGCACTCGCGATTCCATATCTATACAAATTTGTTTTCGTAGTGTTTCCTAAGCTACTGCTACATCTTTATGTTTTAAGTAGAGCCTGAAATCGGCACAGAAATAATGGCACCTGTGCAAAAGAAAGTAACGGACGTTACGGTTAAGTTATGGCTCTTAGCAAGTAATGTAGTGTACGAAAGTACTGTAGAACCTACGACAGGCTGACCGAGGAGAAAATGGGGGAGCATCCCTACCCCCCAAAAATCTGGCTAGCGGTCCAGCGTTAATTGCAAGGACAAGGCTTCTTCATACTATTTGCCCGTCTTGAGATTCAGAGCTTGCTTACTGTCAAATGCCACTGTTGGCGACTGGCTGGAGCTCGTGTTTATGGCTTGGTTCCAAATTCAAACCTTGGTCACGGCATTTTCTTTGTCTTTTTCAGTTGCACTGCCAGGCTGGCACGAATCGGTAGCTTTAGTGTTTTCAATCAATTTAAATAAACCTCTTCTGTTACTGACTGGCAGACAACGCACACCAGAAACCCTTGCCTGAGGTACCCAGACAAGCACTAAGGACGGATTTGTTGAAATTCCCACGGGATAGAGAATAAACAAGATTATGCGCGTACGAAGTCGCGGGCAAAGGGTATCATATAATATTTACGGTGTTATTCTGTCAACCTGTTATAAGTCTGAGGCGGTTGTCCTTGTAGTTATTAGGTTATTACAGGCTGGTGGAAACGGGTAATCAAACTATGATAACAAACGACCCTAATTTGTGGTTGTGGATATCATACACATCCGTTGCCACGCAACTTAGCACATCTCTTGTGAAAAAACAGGTGCATGTTTAGTTTTTCTGAACACAGACCAAATATGTGTTGTCATCTGGGATACGGAGAGTCATGCTTATAATTTTTATAAGGTTCCCTGTTTAATTTATTTATATTTTTATAAGACGGTGCCCCTAGTGTTTAAATGAATACTCTTATTCATGCGACTGCTCCGTGCTATTATTTTTTTATCAGGCGTAAGTACCTAATAAATATTTTACTTCGCAAACTAAACGCTCCTGAATACTACAGAGAATAGACGCGGGAAAATGATTGGACATTTGATACGACACGACAACTTCTTTATGACCATTTTATAAGGAAAAATTAAAGGAAAGTGTGGAAGAGGTCGACCTAGGCGAAGTTACATGGACCAATAGATACAATAGAAGGCCGGTGTCGTGTCGTATCAGGAGGTCAAGGAGCTGACTTATAGGAGAGACGATTGGAAGAAACTCCTCCGATCAGAATGTAACTCTTAAGTTTGATGATTATGACACTAAACGCAATAAACATGAATTTTATTTTAGGTCCATACATAAATAAAAGTTTGTACAGTCTTCTTCACTGTACTTAGCTCTCTTTAACACATTCCCTGTCTCTATGTTAATATGTATAGTGTACATAATTGTTGTGTGGTCTGGACATGCTAGCGCGCAACGGCATTTATAATTAATTCTATTGCTAAATGCCGTCTCCGCCTATGCATGCCCAGCACTGCACAGCCGTACGAGGCCGTCGACTGAAGCAGGCAATATTCCTACAGGGTTCTAGCACCTACCTACTACCTACCTCTCTACGTCCTGCCTACACTGCTTCCCGTTCTTCTACTCCACATCCCGTTGCCTGCCATTCTTCCGTTTCTACCACCTACCTGCACTGCCCTGCAAAGAACACCCGACGGCTCTACCGGCGGACTGCCTGGCTGCGCTGAGTGCAAGGGGAGTGGCTTACCTTCAGTTTACCTGTTACGTTCATAGCCAAACTTAGATCCCACGACCTCTAACTATTTTACCTTGTAAATATTATTTTCTACATTTTCATATTGTTAGCTGTTAGGTTAAATTAAAAGTTAAACTAAATTTTCTTTCATTTGTATATAGTGTAAATTCCAACTTGTAACGTTTAAAACGTTACTCTCTACTGAAAAGAAAATAGGGGCCACTAGGTATCTTGATCGTTACGCGAAAATTATATTAAACAGTTTTTTATAACATTGATACAAGGCTTTTGTTTTTATTTAAGCTAATAATTATTTAATTAAGTAATCAATTTGTTTTAACGGCGAGCGTGCTGAGCACCTTTGCGCCTGGAATGACGCGGGGCGGATTATTTGGCTAATTTTGAATTTCTTGTTGTTGTGTGACATTTTTTTTTTTTTTTAAAGTAACAAGTAAGTAGTAGTAAGTATTTAATGTTGAAAGTATTTTAGAATGATTTGTTTTACTTATTTCAATATACCGTTTGATGTAACTTTCACGTAACGATCAAAATATTAAATATTTTCTTTTGAGTACTTAGTAGGTATATTTAATTTTACAGATAGAAGGAAGCGAGAAAATGTAAGAAAATAAGTCGCAGATTATTGTGTTAAATATAATGCAGGTTTAAAGTTTCATTTTGACACCTTAGTGTAAACGGGGATACTTTATTTACACAATAAAAGCAATTTACAATGACATTAAATCTAAGCTTATAATGTAAACGATATACTCAGATTATGAAAGACAAAGGTGAAATTTCAGTAGGCAAGGCAGGTGCCAGAATTTGCATCTTTAATTATCTTTAAAAAAATCGTGACGTTTATTTTTTTTCTCAAGTAGGTACCTTTTATTAATATAGTTCTTACAAGGGTCATTTAATTATATGGACTACATAATTTATGTGTACGTAGTAATACCACATTCATAAACATATTAGAAGGACTTCATGACAGTAACTAAAATTTTTCTCTCATGCAACACATTTGTTTTCATGTAACACCTCCGCCTCCACTGCTATACGAATCAATAAATGCCACACAAACCCAACTATCACCACCACCGCTACGCTATACGCTGGCGAGTTACGAACTCTCTACGAGTCCATTCTCAAACCACGAAAACAACCACAACGCGCTACGAATTGTTCTACTGACAAGCAAACAGTAATTTGAAATACTTGATCAATTTACTTTAAAACTGGCAACCGTACAGTCTTCTCGAAGATGTCAAGGTTCTAATTACACTATACATGTCTCCTGCTATGTCTCGCTACGCTCGAAAAAAGACTTCAAAACCCTCACGAGCGAAGCAGCAGATTTTAAGTTATGATAAAAGTCAAATTTGTAAGCCATATGATAAATAGGGCTTAAGACGTTTACTCTCCCGTTGAGATCACATACAAACTGCCGACCCTGTGCCCTTAGTGTAATCAAAAAGTACAAAATACGTCTCGAACGCGTTTGCGTTAAGTGTCAAATAGTATGAGAATTGTTAAACGCGAACGCGATCGAGACGTATTTCTTGGCCTGGTCGGCGATTACACTAGGCGCTCTGTTCGTGAATAGTGTTGCCCGATGATCGATTTGACGACCGAGCGAGCTAAATGTATCGGTACAAAGTAATATAGACCAAGATGTGTGATATATGAGGTGTCGGCGCGTGATTTATCGCCGCCTGCGCATGCGTCCCGCGCTGCGGACAAGTTTTGCGATATTTGTGCACTTAATGGAACTTGTTTCGTTTTTGTACTCATCAGAGCGAATTTGTGACGTGTGACATGGAATTAAAAAGAAACTTGAATTTAAGGTGTACGTTTTAGTAAGCACTAAATTTTAATCTTATTATTCCTGAGTTAGGTTTTTATGGCAAGCTTAAAACTTTTAAGCTGACAACTGATTACTGTTTCAAATTCAAATTCAAATTCAAATTCAAAAATCAAAATTTTATTTAGCAAATAGGCAGTTGAATGCTCTTTTACACGTCATCCTTTTTGAGTCCACCGGAAAGACCATGATTGCCAAGAAGAATGCGCCGCAAGAAACTTGGCACAAAGTCATTTTTTCTAAAAACAAGTTACATTAGCTCTTACAATACGCAACCACAGACAAATCACACAAAGAAACCTCACTCTGTCATTAAAAGATTAAGAGAGAAAAAAAAAATACCGCATTTTAGAAACAAGTGTAAAAAGTAATTATTAGAACAGCAAAACCAGAACACTTTACTTTACTGGCACGTTTTAATTGAGCAGGAGATGTATAGGGTCTCCAGGTCAAATATCTGTGAAAATTTAAATTACAAAGGGATGTATAGGGTCCCAGAATTAATACTATAATATAATACTTAATCTAAATGGCTTAGAGATGTATAGTCTCTAGGGTCAATTTAAACTAAATTTAAAATCAGCAGAGGTGTAAAACGCCTCCACGGTCAAATAATAAGTATAATAATACATATACATAAACTGGAGATGTATATGGTCTCCGAATGTCAAATAACAAAAATTGATGAAATATACATTTCATGTCATCATGTCAAATAAACAAAACATTATTTATGTCAATTGTATTACAATTAGTACGCAGCGGACAACGGCAACAGAGCCGGACACCATACACGAATATCTTCGGGACGCAGCCAAGTCACATTGATGTCCTAATTATCTTCTGTTTTCAGCCTTGGCCAGGTGGTGCCATCACATAAGTATTCATCCACTTTGTAGTATGCTTTTTTCAAGAGAGCGGTCTTTATGTATCTTTAAAATTTTTAATTTAAAATAGTGAACCCAAAACATGATTCATTCGTGTAGGTAGCAGTGGAGGCGGAGGTGTTGCATGGAAACATACATTTGCCGCACAGATGTAACTATTTTTCACTTGTGGTCGCGTGTGAGCAAATTAATTGTTTTTAGTTTATAAATATAGACCTCCGCAAAGTAACGCCTGATTCAATAAATTAATAAATTATATTTTATAGTAAGTGCGCAATGGTTGTCACTAATAATGAACATCTAGTAGTTCCTAATAATTTTTGAAAGCAATAAACTATTATTATACAATAATTTATATTACTATAATTAATACCCCTAATAACTTTGTGCGATAAGTAATTTTATCCATCAACTCATGCCCTAAAATTTAGAATATTCTTTTTTGAATAAAATAAAACACCATGACATAGCTGAATAAAAAACATAATGATTGACACTCCTTTCATATCACTGCTTTTTACGCTACAGTGTTAATTTACATCATGTTTTCACGGTGATTGGTACATCTTTTTCAAAAGTAGTTGACTTTTCAAAAACTGGTTAAATGACGTGTTTAAGCTTTAAAAACCTATAGATATCAATTAAATACTGAACTATGATCTGTACAAAAAATGGAAAGATGGTAATTGACATATCCTGTTATTTTTGACAGGTAAGACAGTATGAAACGTCACTACTTTAATATTTTTTTAAAGAAACACTGCGTAGTACAGGATGTTACCTAATATCTTGCTTTGCATTAGGCATTAGTAGCACTTCTTTTAAATAAGTGGTGACGTTTTTCAATTAAACAATAGACAAGTACATACCAGCCAAGTGCGAGTCTGAATTGCGAACCGCGGGTTCCGTCCGTACCCAATGTGTATTCATGTATTCATAGTAACTTTTTTTTCTTTTTTAGACTATCTGTCTGTCGGTTTGATCCCACAGGGTACCATTTTTGCCTTTTGAGATACGGACCATAAAAAATTACCACTATTTAGTATGAATACAAAACGAACTTAAAATCCGTGTAGAAGCTATAAAGACATACATAAACACAAACTGAATAAACTGGCAATCTGTCGTTGAAATAGACCGTTTTTTGCACATGTAGTAGCAATAATATTAGACAGCGATTATACGCAAAAATAATACTATAAACTGGACTTAATTACCAATTCAATTGATTTATGTCGTTAATATATTCTTAAATACAGGTTTGAAAAAAAAAACAGTTTTCTTAATTTTATTGACGTCAGACGACACCTACGGTCGGTATTTGTTTTATGTTACTAATTGATTTATTAGCCTACTGTGATAAAGTTCATTGAAATGTTTTGATAAGTTTGCTGAATATCAAATGATCGAATTAATGTTTTTTTGTAATCGACTTAAAAAAAGGAAGCGGTTCTACGTATTTTTCTGCTTTAGGCTTTTAAATAATGACGTTTTGTATGTTACGGGTCGTATTGAAAAAATAACAAAGCCAAAGCTGCCTAGTATAGGATCCCAGGCGTTACTTCCTAAAACATAAAATTAGTAAAAGTACCTACCTGCCTGTGTATGTGTGAAATGTCATCGATCAAGATACGTACAGGTGATGTGGTGGTTGTTTTGTTAGACCCCTCTCTCCCCAGAGCCTGATCTGAAAATCAGCGCTGGGCGTCGCGTCTGAGCGTCGAGCACGACTTTACGAATGCTGTACTTGGAACTAAAATTTAGTATGAGGTTTCTCGATCTCGATACGATAACCGTACCGTTACGCAGCATTTGTACAAATACAAATATCTTTATTTTGCTTAAAATGAGGTACAGAAAGGTTGTTGAGACATTTTGTAAAGTCGCGCTCGACCCTCTGTGCCAAGCACATGCTGAGATTGGGACCCTTTGGCCACCTGGTTTGTTTCTTCTTTTTTCCATTTATAGATTAAAATAAGTTATGTATTATTATATTCTATTCTATCTAATTACGATACACATAGGAGGCCCAGTCGTAAGTAAGGAATAGGTAGGGGTAGGACTCAAAATAGAAATAAGACAGCCAGAAAAACAATCTTGTTTATGTCCCACTGCTGTGCACACTCCTAGCATTATTAATAGTAGTACCTACTTGACAGTAATGATAGTTGGTAGTTGTGATATTTGTAATGCAATTTTTTGGTACTCTTCATTATAATAATTATTATGCTAAGAGTTTACCGGCGTGTAATCATTGTTATCGAATTATTTTTCTTATAATATTATTATAACGAAGAGTTAAGTAACTACTTAGCCGTATAAAATTTGTTAACATCAATCAATGTTTGATCTTAACAAAAGCTAAAAAAAGTCTGTTACTAGCAATTTGAGTAAATAATCTTGTATTTATAAAAGCCGCCCTCTTGCGTAGTTGAATAGATAACATTCATCACACAATTATCAATACCACCCTTTATTGTATTGCGTAACGTTGCTAAGCAACGTAATCATCAAATTTGATAACGGTTTTGCTTTTTATCTGTGATATAACAGGTCACTGTTTATCCCTAAAATAGAATTAAAGTGTTGATACGAGTAGAAAAACGCTTAAAATCATTTTTTTATTAAATTTGCCTAAAAAAATACAGAAAATTTGGCCAAGCAAAAACATGTCTTAGGCTACAGCTCGGAGGAACGGCTCCAGAGAATGATGCACCACGGAGTTAACCAGTTGGCAAGGAAAAATTCGTCAATAGGCCTGAATAGTTTTCTTTCAAGGCTGATTTCCTAGCAATCCCGCATACCTCTATATAGTGCATGCGCAGACTTATACTTGCTACTAGCTTAAGCCTCGCGGCTATGCCCTCGTAAAATATTTCAAAATGGGCTAGTTCCTTATCCCGTGGGAATTTCGAAAAATCCCTTCTTAGTGCACTTCATGCCAGAAGAGCGTGAGTCGCTTCTCTAGGCACGCTGCTTTAAACAGTTTAAATGGCATCATCTCTCTCTTGCCACCGTCAACGTGCCTTCGATACTGGAGCCACCGGGCATCGCCAGGGACGACGGCAAGAGACCGGATGAAATATCACTGATTCCGTGGAGGTTGGGACGTGACCTAGTGTGGGACGCCACCTGTGTAGACACACACTGGCCCCGTCCCAACTCCGTTGAACACGCGGGCGCTCCAGCTGAGCAGAAGCGGCCGAAAAATTAAGGCACTTAAATACAGAGGTCTCGGCTCCGAATGCAACTTTGTACCATTCGGAGTTGAGACCTTTAGGTCCGTGGTGACCTAGCACCCAAATTTTAATAAAGGATATATGAAAAAGACTCATAGATTCCACTGGGGACTGGAGGACTGAAGAGCTGGCAGCTTCCTCGCGCAACGTATCAGTATCGCGATACAGCGAGGAAATGCTGCCAGCATCTTTGGGACCATGCCGCGGGGAAGCTCTTTTTTTAAATTTATTTTTATTTAAGTTATTAGTTATTCTTTCTCAGATAGGTATTCAATCGTAGTTTTTATTAAGTTCAATAGTTTATTTAATGTCATTTTCTACGATTAGGTCAGCTACTTCTTTCTTTTAAATCAATATTCATGTTTGATGATAATAAGATTCATAAGTACCTACTTAAGTACTGAGCACGAAAATGTTAAAGTGTTTGGCACTAATTCAGTTGCTTCATAATAGGTGTCTTAACTAGCATGACTGCTAGTCTCTAATACATGTCTTTGAGAATCTTCATAATTATCTTAAATTAAAAGAGGAGCATGTAATTTAACAATAAGTATACACTGGGCATCCGTAGGTCTGTAGCTCAATCGGATAGAGCAAGATGTTGAAATCGGAGACGTCTATTACTCTCAAACTTTAGGAAAGTCTCAACTTCCATTAGCCGCGTGAAATGAGCCTGTCCCTGTCACCCGTGCCCGTCACTTATCCATCAAAGTCGGTATTTTCCTCGAAATAAAAAACTCCCGCTTTTTAATCGGTGCCATATCTTTCGCACTGACAGGAGCATCACAGCCCTAACCGGTTATTGCACAAACCACTTTACGACGAGTGTCTTTGTATAAAAATCTGTCACTTTTCGCGGGGGGCGAGGTACAAATACCAACAAGTACGCAGTACTATCGGACCAACGGAATCGTGACCCACTGTAGGACCTTTTTGTAGAAAATGTCATGGTGACATCGCGTTGCCTGACAAGGAAAATCATTATGACGCGAACGTTCTACGGTGGGTCAATACAACAACGACAGTCATGCATCAACACTCATGTCAAAATTTGTAACGTTCTTACAAACTTCGAACATGAAACTACAGCTTCAGCCATAGTGAAATAAACTCATCACTCACGTATGTCAGTACTTACAGCCTGACATGTTTCGTACTAACCCGTAGTCCTTCCTCTGGGAGCACACGTTTTGGCGGTGGATAGCTGACAACGGCGGATGACTACCCTTCGTCTTTTTATTGTTGTCAAAAGTAAAAAGGTAGCACAGGAGACATAAGCACTAATCACATTACCTTGTAAAGGCTCGTTCACACTAACTGTTGAGGCAGAGTATTCAACTCTACTTTCCAATCCAACTCGGGGGTACTGACCAGTGACCATCCACTATGAAGGTTGAAATTGGGAAGACTAATTTCAATGGTTTCACGTGCTTTCTGCGGAATGAAAAACTTTTCTAGAACTGACATACGTCAGTGACTCGTTTATTTCACTATGTTCGATGTTCCTGCAAACTCATAGGAGGACAAAACAGACACACAAATGCAAACACACACAGCTTAAACTTTTCCCGAGACCAATATATGGTCAATGCCTGTCATACTTTTTGCAGAAGGGAAAGCGCCAATTACAATACCGCCTCCTGTCATAAGTGCTTTCTGATTCAGTGCGTGAGGTGGATAATTCATTAAATTTATTTTATACCGAGGAAACAGGGAAAAGTCAAAAGCAGTAACGGGTTTAAGGATATCATAATTGATGTCTTTTGGTTTGAGTGTTGTGGCCCTTGACATTGTTTTTATTGATTAATAACATAAATTAATGAGCTGAGTAAAGAATGCCAGTAATGACGAAGGCAGGTCCGATTGTTTCCGTGCGAAACATGTTCTGATTTATAGTTGCCAGTACTTTAGTTATTTATAGTTGCCAGTACTTTAGTTATTTATAGTTGCCAGTACTTTAGTTATTTATAGTTGCCAGTACTTTAGTTCTTTTATATTTGTAAGGCGGACTTAATCTTACTATTTAGTCGTTGCTGTATTTACTAGAATATGGTGTCTTGTGCTTATTGAGTTTATTCTCACAAGTATATAAGAAGACCTACCTAGTTTCTAGGTACCTACTTATTTAAAAGCTGTGTTCATGATGTGGAGGTACTGAAATTTGAAATGTAAATTTTGATCTTTGTCTAAGGACATCCAAATTTCTTCTGCGCTGAGGCCTAGAAATTGCTTACAATATTTTAGACTTGCTGTGGAACTAGTTTTAATTGACAACATTTCATATTTTTCACACCTGGAAATTAATACAGGTATCGAAAGGGCTTTGCATCCTGAACACACTACTATATTTATAAAAATTTAATATTACATATTTTTTTAAATACAAGAGAATAAAATAAAATCACAAATTCTACCAAAACTACGCAAGAATGGGTGTAATACTTTTGCTTTTTTCACAAAAAAAAGCAACAATCACACGAAGGTTTGACAATGTCAGATAAATGTAACATCTTGGTTTTGTTTTTGATCGTGACAAGATAAATACAATTGATCCATCCTAGCGTAGTTTCGGAGTTACGTCCTTTTGGAATAAGTAATTACTTTAATAAATTAATTACAAATCCTAACGAAAATTTAAAACCGTAGGTTTGCTCCTCTTTCAAAGTAGAATACAGACAATTGATCAAATTATGGTCTCAAAAATATGAAATGTTGTCAATTGGATGTTGAAAAATCGTAAAGGCGTCACTATGGCGCTCATTTTTATAATTGACGATTTTCACACACAATTTTATTAGTACATACCACCTCTAATATCTGGGCGCCTACTTTATGAAAATTAGCTCCCAAAATAATCGCAAAAGCAAGCAAATGTTTACAATACCGTCCTTGCACTTTGCCTGTGAAGTTCTTTGTGCGTAACAAATATGAATGAATTTTAATGGGAGATCTCAATCGCACGGGCCTTTATACAATGATTATGACGCGTTTCGAACTGTCACACGTATAATAAGGTATTCAAAGATCATTAGTTCAGTGGAACGTGGAACACAAGAAGGAACATTATTAAAATATTGGAATAACCAGGGCTTAATCAAACTAGGACGATCCCTCCAGACACTCTTTTTCGGGTTCCGCACCTCAAAAGGAAAAACGGAATCTTATAGAACCACTTCGTTGCCAATCATTCCATGGGGATTTTCCATTGACATTAATCATGAAATTTCTCACGAAGCCAAATCTTACGGCACAATAAAATAATAAAAAGTCAGGCATGGAGCCCTTAGTGCGCAAATCGTCGTAACGTAGACGATAAAGTGATGCGAATTTCTCGTGAAAGTTTACGATTAAGCTGCTTATCATTCATGAATATTTGTTTCACCAAAAGTATAAACTGAAACATTCCTCTGCCGCGAGAAACTACGGGCCTTCTTGTACAAATACAACCCATGCTGTATCAGGCTATGAAAACCTCAGTAGGGAGCTAGTTTAACGATGGAAGTGACTTCGGGAGGGAACATTTTATGAAACGGAACAGTGTTGCGAATGTCTGCAAAATATGCGCGGTAGCTCTAAAGTTTTTATTTTTTTCTTCCCTTTTAGATTAAGAAGTTCATGCCTGTGTCATGACCCTCGGGATCATAATGCACAATACGCAAAATGTGTATTACACGCAAGATGTAACTACGATATGCAAAATATACACTATAAAACACGCGGAACGTGCAAAAGCCGAATGTACACTCGTACAATGTACGATACGGAAAATGTGCAACATACGTTGTTAAATTTTGCGTATACTGTACAGTCGAGTTCTCCAATATCTGTACAGCCAACGGTTCATAAATATCTAAACACAGACCTTATGTAACTGGCAATAAAGTCCGTGTATAGATATTTTTGAACTGTTGACTGTATAGATATTAGAGAACTCGACTGTACATTTTGCGTATTGTACGTATATGTTGTTGCGAGGGGGTTAAGACTTACTACGACATGGTATTCTCTTCTCTTTCATTAAGAGAGAGGACTTTGCCAAGATGGAGTGTAGCATCTAATATAGCCAGCAGCAGAAGTAGCTAAGCAACCGAAGCGGTCACAATGATCCACACAAGCTCCTATATCTATAACAATGCTTAGATCATTGTGACCGCTTCGGTTGCTTAGCTACTTCTGCTGCTGAATGTACAAACAAGAGCTAAAGCTCAGGTTAAGATTCAGACATCCATTTCTTATCATTACGCACCTTAATTAAAACTGATATGTAAAAGCAAAACAGTAATCCGACTTAGCACTTCTAAATCGACTCCTATACTTAATCCATTTAACGTTCCACATTCGCAACATGGTGATCAGTCAAAACACGTCGATCCCAAATCACAGCCGATACTGAATCGGGACTTGTCTCGATTCGAGAATACGGGCGTTGCGACTGGCTCGCCAACTCACTCCGTAACTTGTATCTCTACTTAACCAGTAGTGTAGCAACTTGTGACCAGCCAGCACGCTCGAATCGAACGCGATTCGAACAATTAAAAAAAGAACGAATATGAAGTGATCAATGAACCGACTAGTGGAAGGAACAATTTATGAAGGATACTTGTAGTTTTTAGGGCACATAGTGATGTGAATGTGATTTTCGTGCGTGAAAGTGACACGGAAAAACGTTACCGGTATGCAATTTCTTGTTTGTTGTGAGTGATAACGATTTTATCTAGCGCAAAAGTCGCAAAATGTTAATAAAATTTCAAAATAAGCAATGCAGGATGTTTAACAAACAGAAAAAATCGTATTTTTAGACAAGCCGGAGCCACCGTGTTGGATTTGGCGAATGATTGAAGTTATCTGCGACTCGATCTCCGTCTGTCTGTCACGCTAATTGCCACTATACAAGCTTATCGATGTTATAATTATCGAATCATAATCGGAACTTAGGTGGAAGTCACTAAACTAATGAAGCCTTAATTTATGATGTTACCAAAAAAATAAACGGTTCAGAGCTATTTTTTAGCAAAATTTAATTTACCTATAAATTTAGTGCATAAAACATACATATTAGGTAACACAGCAGGATAATCCTGTCAAAAATGTTCCTGTTGAAAATATAAAGACAAAAAGCTGAGTACCTACTTACGTATCTAGTATGTAGTACCTAAGTATTTAATATTAACTCGATACACAAACAGGAAATGTTTGTACATCGGCAATGCTTTTTACAGTTAAATGCTTGCAAAATTACTATGGAACAGGATTACAATGTGAAAACGCATAAGTATTTAAAAGAAGTATAACTAGATCAAGCCTTACATTTTTAAAGTATGTTCATGCTTATTTTTGAGTCAAAATTTGAAATGCTAAACCACACTGACGGTGGTATTAGTGGTAATTTCATAACTTTTACCATAAAGGCAACACACCGACGGAGCTTGAATCGCAGTTTTCAGTAATCATTAAAAAATACCGTCGCTATATTACATTGCATGTGCATTACTGAGTGATTACATTCACTAACGTCTAAAATTCTATTTCGTATACTCTCGTTCCGACAAACTAGCTTTTGTCGACAACATAAACAATATTAGGTATATCTCTTTCCAACCAATATACAAGTGCGAAAGGGATCATTTCAGTACATAATCATTTGAAATAAAATAGTCCTCTAAAATAATGATAAATAAATAAAATAAAATGCGTTTATTTCGGACAACAGAAACTAAAGCCTAAAGTTTTATGGCCTAGCACTAAGCAGCAGAAATATGAAGTCTGTGCGGTGCGAGCGGAATATTCTTTGAGTGAAGCACCGACTTCATATTTCTGCTGCTTAGTGCTAGGCCATAAAACTTTAGGCTTTAGTTTCTGTTGTCCGAAATAAACGCATTTTATTTTATTTTATTTATTTATCATTATTTTAGAGGATTGTTTTAAGTTTTTTTTTCTAAGGTTTTTTTTTGAAGGCGGTTTTACAATACAATACAATACAATAACTCTTTATTGAACACCACATAACAGTCAAAACAAGAAATAAGGCACAAAGAAAATACAAGACTTTTCCTTTACTTTACCTTGACTTTTACTTTTTTGTTAAAAGATTTTTATTTCACAATTTAACGTTGATTTAACATTTTCAGAATTATCCTCCAACTCCTAACCGTTAAGGAGTTGTACCTTCCATCATCAGCTCATCAACATGAGATGATGACTACCGGACGCAAATACTTGAATAGCCTTAGAAAATATATGAAACACATGATACGTGCCTATAAAATTTGAGCGTTGCCCTCGATTTCCCTGAGATCCCATCATCAAATCATGACTTCATGACAATGGGACCACCTCAGGAGTATACCCTTTCAAACAAAAAAAAATTTGAAAATCGGTCTACAATTGACGGAGTAATCGATGTGCATACATAAAAAAAAAAAACATACAGTGGAACGTAGAACCTCCTCCTTTTTTTGAAGTCGGTTAAAAATACTATCACTATAATTATCACATTGCGTGTGTATTATTGAGTGCTTACTTTCACCATCCTCTAAAACTCTACACCCTAGACTCTCGTTCCGACAAACAAGCGTTTGTCGCGAACATAAACAATATTATATCTCTTTCCAACCAATACACAAGTGCGAAAGGGATAAATTATAATGTTATGTCTGCACAACACCATATCTACGACGTAGCCCTTGTTTACGTCACATGGACAAACATACAAACCATAAATTGTTCTTGTAGTTTGCACAAAAAATCATGTGGCCCAGCCTGCTTCCCACATGTCGGTAACATACTATATATGTAATAATGTACATGCGTATGGAACGTTTCAGATGGGATAGAGGTTGGTAGGCTATATTGGAAATTGAATGGCGGGTAACTTTCTTTTTTGGAAAAAAATGTGTTTTTACGCTGTTGAGAATAATACGTAAAATATTCTATAGATAATTTGTTGATAGGTTGGTCTGCCTTTTACTTATACATAGTGCAACTCTAATTTACTGTTTGGTATTGGAATTCAGTTATTCTGATAATCGGATATGTCCATTACGGTATTGCTGGTGATCGCTTAGCGGCCGAAATTTAAGTGCAATTCATAAAACTATTTGGTTACCTATTTAATATTGTTTTCTGCTTTCTGCACTTAATAAATCTTACAGTCTCAGGAATCCAATAGATTTTACTGTGAAACATTCGGTATAAACTTCCTCAATATAGAAAACGTTTTAAAACCTATTTTGCATCACAATACAAGTGTCACCATCGTCAACTGCAAACAGTGATTTTTGACGCTTTATCAATTTACACTTTACACAACAAAATTAAAATCACAACACAATTTACATCGTCAAATGCTTACTATTTTTCATACATATTAACAGGTCCATTTAACACGGATTACGTAGTTACAGACAAATATTAACTTACAAGTAACTTTATTTGATGACACGCAGAAGTTTATAACAATCCCATTTCAAATTATATTTTGCAATACAAACCTATGTCAAAAAAATTACAACACAATATGCTAATGTTCAATGTAATCCAATAAGCGCACTTAGCGTCGTGTCGTGATATAAAAGTATCATTATATACTAAAACATATTTGATTAACGTCTGTGCGTATTGAATTAGTTTTTTGTGGCGGGCCAAAGTGCGTGATATTTTAAATTCAATTCATAATAAGCAAAAAATATTACAATACTATGGTGGTATTGGCCTCTTATGGTGTGTGGACGATTTGTCATGAAGGAATAAGAAGAAGAAAATGGAAAATAAAAAAGTTATTAATTCACTATCTTCAGGTACTGTCAAGGGCATGTACGTATAGTTACTCCACAAAGTCTCAAAAATATCTACAAACCTTATTACCACGGCGATAAGGTCGATTTATACATATTTTTGTAACTGCGCAGATAAATACAGGTGAGCTTGAACGTACAACAGTAGGTACGTTGAACACTGCTAGGATTGCAAAGTGATACATACTTTTGCCACCAGGCTTTTTAAAGTTTTTTTTTATAGAAAAAGTTCACGTCAGTAGCGCTACTAAGGCTACGAAAAAAATCTAAGTTAACACATTAAAGGATTTTGCAAACTGCTTTGTTTGAGGTATAAATCAAGTAAATTATGTTTTATCTTGCCATGATTTAATAAATCGGCATAAACCCGTCTTCCTTCTGCGTAGGTTAATGTCTTTGATATACGGACCGGCGAGGAAGTAGAAAAGTTGACATTCATTTAAATTAAAAAAATGTGAATCACGTCCCGGAAGTTTTTGGTACTTGAATTGTAATGATGCTGTTTTGAATCTCGTTAAGATGTTTTGTCAACATTTCAATTTAACTGTTTAAGACATCAGGACGTGATTGTTAAGGAACAATCGGTAATTTTTCATTGTTTATAGTTTACAGGTCACTTTTTACTTAAAAAAAAATCTTTAGTTGTTGAACGCAAGATATTTTGTACTTTCATTTAGCCATCTCAATTAGATATAATGTATGACGAGCTGTATATTAGACATGCGTTTTAAGTGCGAATTAAGTGACGATTCTTTAGTAAAGAAGTTGCGATGGCGAAATGACATTGTGCCGAGAGGGGACTCTTGGCAGAGAATTCGTGAACATTGTCAATTGTTTTTTTGCTGTCAATGGCTTTAAATATGAAGCAATTAATAATGTTAACCTCTTATTTATTCATACTTTTTCCTTACCGATGCAATGCTTTGCTATTCCTTACTAAAGTAACTAGTTAGGTACTTCGCAACTTAGGAAACGCATTCTGTTAAAGCTTGTAGAATATTTTTATAATATTGACACCCTGGCCTTTTTTGATACCAGTGTTTTGTTTATTTTAAATATATTTTTACTATTCTATATGTTTGTCTGTGTCACCTTCACTCTGGCCATGTATGCTAACAAAGAGCATACAATAAACTCGTATTTCCTCGTAATACTGTATCTGTGTATGTGTCTGTTTCATCATAGCTCCCAAACGGATGAACCGATTTCGATGTGGTTTTTTAAATCGAAAGCTAGTTTAATCTAGCTGGTTCTTAGCTAAGTTTCATTAAAATCGGTTCACCCGTTTTTGAAATATTGAACTTTGAAATGACAATGTCGGGGGTTTTTCAACTTTTCTAAGTCGGTTAGGTTATCCTTTAATGCGTTCAAATGCCTTCAAAATTCACCACAACGCATACATGCGTTACCGGCACTGAATGCGTTTAAAGGTTTTCGAGCTCTTGTAAGAGCAAAGCCCTATCCAGCGTTCAATTGTTTGACATTGTTATGCCGTCTCTAAACAACGAGAGTAATATGCCGCTGCCAGCGCTGCCAGTGTAATCCCGTCTTATCTCAGACAATGTATGCATAGACCAAGAGCTTTTGAATGAATCATTGAACCATTTAATAGTAACAACCTAAGCAATCTAGAAAAGTTGAAAAACTCGCTATATTTTTATTTCAAAGTTCAATAATTATCTCAATAACCCTCCTTCGGGCAAAAACGCCTGAAGCGATTTTCATGAAACTTAGCTAAGAATCGATTTGATTAAACTAGCTTTCGATTAAAAAATACCGCATCGAAATCGGCCCGTTTAGGAGCTATGATGCCACAGACAGATACACAGGTCAAAATTATAACGCCCCACTTTTTCGTCGGGGGTTAAAATTAGCTACCTAGCTCTTAGTGTACATTACACGGGCGGAATGGTTACATACTTGTACATAATGAATGAATAAATGCATGCACGCCCTCTCGATGCGCGCGCTTGTTCGATATAATGAGCTTTGCTTTGATGCGGTTCAAAGAGCGATGGTCGGCACACACCTTCATGCGTGGTACAGTCTTCATCAAAAACATTTAGAAAAAAAAACCAAACAAAAAAAATCCTTATATAAAGTAAAAAACGCAGACAAAAAGCAAACTAAAAAAAGTAAAAAATAATGCCTGATATATTTTGTTAGTATGGATTAGTATGGATGGAAGTATGGATTGGTCCTTTCAGTTTTATGTAAAATTTTTATGTAAGCGTCGTCGGTGTCGGTGTTTTGTTTTTGTTGGCTTTTATTTGGTCTACGTTTTTTATATTAGGATTTTTTTGTCTGCTTTTTTTTGTTGGGGGTTTTAAAAGTTTTTAATTAATTTTTTTAATTTTGTGTTTTTTACATTCACTTCACAATATCATATTTTATTATTTGACTTAAACCAACAAAAAATCCAATACCTCAACGAGCTGCCGGATTACGAATTTCCGAACTTAGCCATACTGAAGACATCAACGGGCTCTCACATCTGGGATCTGAACTTGAGACATTTAAAATCTTAATATCTCAAAAACGGCCAAATTGATTTTTATGAAACTTAGCTAAGAACCATCTCGATTAAACTGACTTTCGATTAAAAAAAGCCGCGTCAAAATCCGTCCATCCGTTTACGAGCTACGATGCCACAGACAGATACACAGATTCACAGATACACATGTTAAACTTATAACACCCCTCTTTTTCGTCGGGAGTTAAAAAAAGGTCAAATTCAGTATCAAATTCCGAGTCAGAATGAGAGGGCTTAGGCTACAGTTCCCACGCGGGCCTAGTGCGGATTGGGAACTTCACACACATCATTGAATTGCTTCGCAGGAGTGTGCAGGTTTCCTCTCGATGTTTTTCTTTTTTCCTCATGATAAATTTACAATTGTAATTTCGCACATAAATTCCGAAAAACTCATATGCGAGCCGAGGTTCACTACGCTAGAGATTCCTATTTAAACTAGCTTTCGCCCGCGGCTTCGCTCCCGTGGCAGAATTCTCTATCCCGTGGGAATTTCGAAAAATCCCGCTTTATCCCGGGCGTACATTAAAAAAGGAACCTCTATGCCAAATTTCAGCTTTCTAGGTCTAGGGGATTGGGCTGGGCGTTGTTGATCAGTCAGCCAGTCAGTCAGTAAGTCAGTCAGTCAGTCAGGACTTAGCTTTTTACATACCTCTATAGATTTGTAAATTTTATTCTTGTAATTAACAAACAAACCACAAGACAACTCTTTCTTCTGGAAGCAGCTGGTTAAAACAACTATTGATCTCGTAACAACGGGCCACATTTCACTGAATCCATTGTTCCATTTTTGGAGTAGTGTTCAAAAGGCGTGATGAATAATAAAAAAAAAGAAAATCAAAGTAACAAATTGGATCATGGAACTGACAGTTCGTATGTCAGTCTGACACTTGGGTAAGAGCAAAAAGTTCACGCGCTCCGCGCGAGCGCATTGGGAATGGAGAAGAGAAAAAAAAAACGTACGAAAGTGAACTATAGAAGAAATTGCCTGATACTCCGTGCCTTACATGCAGGACATGTTTGTGTGACACACAATACAACGCTAGCCTATGGACAAATAATAAACACATGTGTAACGCTGTCAGGAACTCTGCGAAATAGTTTTTTATTAGTTAAAGGTTTGTTTACAAAACGTGTACTTAACTGATTTATTGAAAGTCATTGATTTTTTGATAAATCGTAAATAGACCAGAGGCATAATTCGCTTTAAAAAAAACATTTAATTCAGTTAATTCAATCCATGATTTGTTAGTAACAAAGTTGAGTTATAAAATTCATAATTTTATAAAATCTTCTTTTATTTTATTTCCTTTTTTCTTTTTTCTTTATTAATTCTATAGGCTAGGGAAAAACATTGCGAGAAAACCAGCACACTAATGCTAAGCAATTCAACGGTGTACGTGAAGTTCCCAATTCGCACTGGGCCCGCGTGGGAACTGTAGCCCAAGCCCTCTCAAGCTGAGAGGAGGCATATGCCCAGCAGTGGGACGTGAAAAAGGCTAGTGATGAGACTACAGACACATTGTACGTTCCAGTAAAAAAAGTCGGACTACATAACTCGACTGACTGCTCACTTGATGACTCTTTAAAACCACCATACAAACATTACACGCCATGAAATTTCAATCTTCCTTCCTCCGTTATTTAGTTGTTAAAAACATACGAAACAAACCTCTCGCGCGATTACAGCTTTAAGAAAGCTTTAAAATGCCGCAATGGCTTTTTGTAACATCGAAATGCCGCGTGTTCATTTACTGAGCTCATTTTAATTGGATGTTTTTACTTTTTAGTTCTCGGTATTCGATTTTTATACGCTTAAGGGTATTTTACTGTCCCAAATTGGCTATTAACGTCACCGAATGTGTGGGTGAAAACAAACACTTCTGTCACCTGCATTCAAAAGGCAGTATTCGTGCGTGGGCGCAAACTGACAAATGGTGATCAATTATAAGGCAAATAGACCGCGAACTTTATCTACAAAATTGATGGTCTCTTTGGACACTTAAAACGCTAAAACTTTTCTTTTTATTATTGCCAACTGTGTGATGCTTGAAAACCTGTTTCCCAGTTTGCCACCTGTCACTTAAAAAACGGAATGTAACGGAAACTGCGCCGTAAATCCTGCCACAGAGTAATATAGTCATTGGCGGCGCGTACAAAGACTCCCGCGCCGATGCTAACGCCACTTGTCACCTTTGCAACTGTCACGTGGAAGTATATCTTTACTTAAATGTGAAATACGTTGATGAAGGTACAATACACATATATGACGAATGGTCAGAAAGAAACTGAAGTAAAAGAAATCTGACTCCAAATTCCGATATTACTTCTTAATCAAGGATTGACGGTAAAAATCGCCTAAAATATGACCGGGATTCTATTATTAAAGTCATTATAAAAATGCATTAACTGAATATTCAGCTGTCACAAACAGGATACTAATTGCTGAATAATATTTCACGTAATTTCTTCATACTGATAAAATTTACTCAAAGAAAATTTTAAAAAGATATGAAGTAGGCTGAGCTTCACTTGGCATCATTAATCAATGGTACCATGACATTGATGTGACAAAAATCCATTAATCAGATTGGCAAGTGTCAATATTCAGCTAATTAAAGAAACTTTTTTTTTTATATATATTTTGCGCACATTAAACTTGAAAGGCTAATTTTGATAAATGCAATCGTTGAATGCAATCGATTTTCAAAAATTGAACTTTGAATTCAAAACATTTTTTGACGAAGTTTTTTTGGATATGTTATTACGAAACTAAAAAAATATTACTGATGTGGAGTCAACATCGACAAGAACAAAAACCATCAGGATATTTTTTTTTCTAACATCGAAGGGCATTCAATTGATGACAATCTGAGTAAATAAACTCCCTGTTATGCTCAGCCACTTAAAATGGCTCACATTTGTAGCGGCAATTACCCATGGAGGAAAAAAGATTTCCCTTGCGTTTTCCAAGTAACTGACTCAATACTTTGTACGTCAGACATTCTTTTAGTACAGTGAGCAACAAAATTAGCTTATCGACCGGAGCATTCACAACGACCTGCAGACATTCTTATGTCTATAACAATAGAGACGTGCTTAGTGGTTATGTGCTGGATACTTTTGCTGATGACTGTACCTCCTCGGTGTCCCACAGAGACGGTGCCATAGTAAAGTCAAAAGGATTAATTAAAAAGTAATCTAACCCATAATTTAATGTAAGTTAAGCATCAGTGAAGCTGATTAGACGGAAGTAGAGATAAACTATTTACTATGTCATCATCATCATTACTCTTGTTTTATGGCCCACTACTGGGCACAGGCCTCCTCTCAGAATGAGAGCGCTTGGGCTTCCAACACCTCCGCCTGCACTGCTACACAATACAACTCATTTTTTTTATACAACGAGGAAGGCAAGCGAGCAAGTGGGTCACCTGATGGTAAGTGATCATCACTGCCCATAGACACCCGCAACTCCGGAGGATTTGCAGATGCGTTGCCAACCTAGAGGGCTAAGATGAAATTCCTCTTGTGCCCGTAATTACACCGGCTGTCTTACTCTCCACACCGGAACACAACAGTGCAAGCACTGCTGCTTAGCGGCAGGATTAACGAGTAAGATGGTGGTAGCGATCCGGACGGACCTCGCACAAGGTCCAACCACCCGCAAACACACAGATCCAACTATCACCACCACCACTAAACTAACGCTGACGCTTTTCGGCACTCTCCACGAGGCCATTATCGAAGCACCACAACAACCGTTCAACATGCCACCATTTCCACTACCCTATTATATGGTATGGTATGGTTATTTTATGGTAAAGCAAAGTAACGCCTGATTCGATAAATAAATATATTTTTTTGGCAAACAATAACGTTGGACTGTAAATGACAGACATTCGCGTATAATATTCAAACAATAGCGAATAAGAAAAATAAGAGCGCAGACAAACTGCTATAAAAAGCCTCTCTTATCACGTTACATGGCAATGATAAGATAACGTAAATAACGATGAAAAGCAGAACACAGTTAATGAAGCGAAACTGTCACTTGCTGTCCAAAATTACGCTATAGCTTCAAAAAAATAAAATGTCACTAAAAATTCAGTGTGAGTATCAATCTACTTTTTTACGAGCTGGCGTACCGTTGTATCCTCGCCTTTTTATCTTACAAAAAACAAACAAAACAGCTGAAGAAACATTTCTGCACGATAAAATGAACGTGTACGAATAAAAACAATTTAGCTCAAACACTGTGACAACTTTTACGGGAGGAGTCGTGTTCCAACTACCTAATAAAATCGGAAATAATCTAACAACGATAAAATATCAATATTTATCTTAACAGTATTTTACTCGTACCCCTATACAATATACATGTCTGATAATAATTGGTTCGTAAGTTGGTGCAGTTCAATAACCCATTAATAAAAATCAGTTTCAGTTAAAATAAAGCGATCACGCGCAGAATAAGGCAACAATAAAATGAGAAATTAACCGAATAGGGTAAACGTATAAATACGTCGGAAAACTACGACAAATTGTGAGAATTAATTGAGCTTCATGAATATTGATGGCAAGCGCAGCTCTAAGGTAGGTACTAGCGCGCAATGATTTTTTAATTAACACTTTACACATGGGTCTGGTTCACGAAAATGAGAAAAACTACCAAAAAAATTACCAACAATTGTATAGTTTTGCAAAAAGAGCTTGCAAAAAATGAGAAAGTTTCTGCGTAGCTGGCATGTTTTTGAAGTAAAATAGTTGACAACGGGAAAAATACTTTATACCGTAAAATATATTTTTGCGCGTTATGTGTGAAAATTTTAAGTTGGCAAAATTTTCTCATGAAAATGTCATCAAATTAATTCAAACATTTATATATCTCGCATGAGTTTGGTCATATTTTTTATGTGAACGAGGGTCGATTTGTGAGTCTTGAACACGAGTATTTTAGTGATTAAAAAAAACTACGCTCTTGTCCCAGAAAAACGGCAAACGTGCCAGACATGATGTCAATTTGCGTAAAACTGAATCGTAAGTTATTAAATCACCTTCCTCGAAACCGGAATTAAGTAGATCGATGTGACTGTTAGAACTGTTGTTCTTAGAGAGTCTTTCATCAGAAATTACGCCGACTGTCATCGACGAATTTGACCAGTAGCAATAGAATTTTAACAGGGTAATAGTATTTTACGATAACTGCCACAATAATAAAACATTTAGGAAGGTTGTAAAAAAATTGGCAAAGCTTGTGCGCAAGCTACGGTAGCCATACTAATTTATAGCCGCGAGCGCAATCATGCCCGATTATCTGCACAAGTATAAAGCCATAAATCCATTTGGATAGTGATATTTGTCAATCTTGTAGTCGACTTGATAGTTGACAAATATATGTAACTTTGATATTACTGCTAAGAGTTATAACCAGGAGAAATACGGTTTTGGTATTAGTATAAAGTAACTACATACGTGATACGACAATGTTGTTTTAAAGCACATTATGGGGTCCCAAATACAAGAGGGTCCAAACACTGTTTGTTTACCCAAGCCGTGTACAGGGTCGGTCTGAGGCAGACAGCAAACGTCAAGGATGCAGAGATATATTTCTGGTTTTCTGTGTGTTCTTGTTTCACTGAATAAATATTTACAGTTTAATAATTTATATTTACTAAAACAAAATCTGCGTCGAATTCTTACTTCGTAACAGAGATAGTATCTGATTTCGCCCAACATGCCAACTAGGCCCAGGTTTTTCGCCAAGAATTTAATTCAGCTTTGATTGAATACGACACACTCGACCAACTGTTTTTTACTGTGACCGACTATACATGGGCTGTCAGGAACGACGACATTTGTAAACTATTCACCAGTTATTTGTAGATATGTACACTTTAAGGTCATGCTTTATCAGATTAAACAATTTTGTAAGGTAGATGTGTCTGGTATGGCAAGAACTCCACTTGCGATTTGTATCTAGATTGCTATGAATGGCTTGGATTTAAAATTCTATCCATGTTCGCTTGCTGGCTAAAATTATAAGCGTTTCATTTGTAATTATGATTTCCTTTCGATGTCCTAATCGGATAAAAAAAACTGTAAACATTCAGAAATTTGACAGCAAACCGTGTTCCTGTGAAATTTGAAGACTCTTTCGGTCATCTTTTATAGTCAAAAATATCAGAAACCAATATTCAAATAGGTACATAGATAGTAAACTTTAAAGAAAATTCACAGTTGGTAAACAGTTAGGACACAACACATTTATCAACTAAAGTTATCGACAATAGCTCAAAGAATTAGCAAGATGAAGTGGCAGTGGACCGGCCATGTCTCACGAAGAACCGACAACCGCTGTCGTAAACGTGTACTTGAGTGGAGACCGCGACACGGCAAACGTAGTGTAGGACGCCCTCCGGCCAGGTGGGATGACGATCTACGAAAGACTGCAGGCAGATGCTGGATGCGGCAAGCTGAAGACAGGGCGATATGGCTCCCATTAGGGGAGGGCTATGTCCAGCAGTAGCTGAAGATGATAATGATGCTGTTGATACTTATCAACAAAACGGCTTATTTTTTTTACAGTGTTTTCCTTGAGCAACGTACAAGAGACAATGTTGGTTCATCATCATCATCATGTCAGCCGAAAGATTTCCACTGCTAGACATAGGCCTCCCCCAAGGCTCTCCACCCCGACCGGTCTTGTGCTTACCGCATCCACCGCGGTCCCGCGATCTTTACCAAGGTCGTCGCTCCATATTGGTTACCGTGCCTAAATAACTAGTTACTTCCTGGAGGGGTTGGGGATTGGTGAAGGCTAAAAAAGCAGCGATACGCGTCCCGTGGTTAATTTGCACAAGACTAACCAATCCTCCTTTCCATCTCACATAGACTAGCCAACGCCAATCGGTACGCATCTCAACGATCTTTTTTATTTATTTATATTTTACTAGAAAGCCCGCGACTTTGTCCGCGTAGATTTCGGTTATCGCTATCCCGCGGGGGAACTATATAGTTTTCCCGAATCAAAAGTAGCATATGTTATTCCTCAATATTCAAACTATCTTCTTACCAAATTTCATCTAGATCAGTGCAGTGGTTTTCCCGTGAAGATGTAACAAACAGACAGACAGAGAGACGGAGAGATAGAAAGACAGATAGACAGAGTTACTTTCGCATTTATAATATCAGTTAGGATTGAGGCTTTGGTACACCTGGTGTGACCAGGTCAGCCTCAATGAGCTTTAAGGCCACAATCATTCACGCTGGGCCGCGAACAAGATCCAAGTCAACTGATAACAAATCAGCCATCTTACGTTCCAGTTCAATCATTGTGTTTGTTTGTTTTTGTGTTAGAGGTGAACAAAAAGGTGGTTATGCTGGTTGAGGTTATGAATGGGAAAACGGGGTGAATGTTTCATGTTATGTCATGATCTGGCCATTGGATTGATTTTAAATAATTGGCGTAAATATTAAAGTATTGTGCAATTCAATACACAATATAAATAATCTTTATTGAACACCACAAAACAGTACAAAAACAGCCAAGGTAGACATGGCGGTCTTATCGCTCAAAATCAGAACTAAGCTTACACACATGCGTACTAAAAATGTATTTTTTAACGTTGTTTTAATGATTTCGCTAAGCATTGGACGTTTATCTTGTCTACCCAAAAGCTTGAACCAAAAATGTTCATGTTTTGGGCACCGTTGTGCGCTACATGAGAAATCACTTAAAACTGCCAATCGTGAGATAGAATGCCAATGCCAAATAAGTTTAAGCCATGCCACTATTAAGCGCATGTATTGTATAACATTAACGAGTTTAAAATGAAATATTTCTGCTAGTTTTGTTTTAGTATATATAGGTGAGTAGAAGTATATTTTTATGTGGCGTCCAAGAACAACTCAAAATACTTGTATTAAACATTGATTAATTTATCACCGATTGATCTATTATACCAGATCAATATTAGTAGGTACATAACGTATCAGTCATATGCGAAAAAAAGATAAGTACAGACTTACGTAACCTGCTTATGTAGGTACTTACGATTTTTGTCTTTTAAAATAGTGATTAATGCTGGCCACAAAGATTATTAATTACCTGACATTTGCTGTTCTAAATTTGAACTCTTTCCGATTATGAACACAAGCTGTGTTTTATTTTTAAAAGTTTTATCATCAGGCCATCAGCTGGCCAGTAGTTTTGATTCGAAAAAACATTTAGATCTTCCACAATATCATTATTCTTTAATCAAAAATTAAGGAATAAGTTTCGAAATGACGGAAATTGAATTTCTTAATCCTTTTAAGTTGCTTAAATGTCAATATCGTTGTTTAAGTTTACGATTGAATTGAACTTTACGATGGTTTCCTTTTGCGCAGCTTTTAGTAAAGACATCAAGGTAATTGTACCAGTTGCCAATTCATAATGTTATTAAAACCTGCCTGATGGAATTACGGGAACTAGAAGGCGAATCTAGTACTTTTTACTACAGACGAATTTGGGCTCTAACTTTGATCACAGAGAACACTTGGAATTTTTGGATAACAGTTTGACGTACTTAATAACTTATTTATTTTTAATAAACAAGGGTCCTAACGATTGGGGACTTTACCTTAATAACTTAATGAGTACATAGTGATTATATATTAAAGAAAGACTTTGCGCGACTTAACAGTTAAATTATTATTATAGGTCAAGGCGTGTTTAACTGCTCTGTTCATTTTTAGAGTGTATTATTATTTACGTTACATTTATAAAGTGGTTACAATTTTAGTCAAGATTCTGACAAACACGTTCTGATTAATAAAGAGGGATTTAATGTTATAATAACATTCAATTAAATATTTGGCATTATGCTTATAATGTATATGCTATGAAGTGATTTACAACACACCTAATCCAACACAGTATAAAAATAAACATAATCAGATGTTTACTAAAAACTAGAAGGTGGTTTTAATAGTTACAAAAACATTGTTACAGTACGAAACAAATAACTATCTAATTATGATTTAAGATTGTTCCTTTTCTCATGACGTTAGTTCTATAGCTGCACATTGAACCATCTTATCATGACCTAACGGGGAACCGTTTCGAATTAAGTGCAATATAAACACGCGGATTCTAGTCAAGAAAAGTAACGACGTCTCACTGTGAAAAGGTGCTATGGTTTGTTAAAATTGGTATCACCGATCACGTCACCGTAATCCGACTGCCATCTTTTTGCCGCGTTAATTAACAAAAAACCGTTGACTCTTAAATTTTAATTTACCACGAAACAAGTTCAAACTTAATCAGTTGCGATTAACTTGACGGCTGTGACAGACTGACGTACGAGTTGTGAGGTCTCTACTCGTTATGGTCCTATCGATTCGTCAGGTCAAAAATAGTTTTAGTCAACGCTTTTTGCATTTATGGCTAGCTGTTGCGCGCAATTTCGTCTGCTCAGAATACGGTTATTGCTTTCCCACAAGAATTAAGCTATTTTTCGAGATAAAAAGTTTCGCCAAAATTGCTTGAGGCGTTGAACCCTCAAATACGAACACACAAACAAACACATTAATAGTTTTATAATGTTAGCAAGCACTGCGCTTTTTTATTCGTGTCAGGAGTGCGTCCTTTAAGTAATCAATACATTATACTTATG
This sequence comes from Clepsis dumicolana, assembly GCA_963691665.1. Taxonomy (NCBI): domain Eukaryota; kingdom Metazoa; phylum Arthropoda; class Insecta; order Lepidoptera; family Tortricidae; genus Clepsis; species Clepsis dumicolana. The sequence goes on along the minus strand of OY829520.1, from coordinate 10,504,820 downwards.
AACAGGGTATCATTATTACACAGGGCTATGTGATTAGATGTCATGTGGGTAGAGCAAGGACCGAACAAAAATCGCGGCAGAGGCTTGCATCAGCATAAGATATATTATAATCCTAGCCCGCGTAGATTTCGGTTATCGCTATCCCGCGGGAAGTTTATAATTTTCCCGAATAAAAAGTAGCCTATGTTATTTCTCAATATTTGAACTATCTTCTTACCAAATTTCATCTAGATTGGTGAAGCGGTTTTCCCGTGAACAGGTAACAGACAGACAGAGAGACAGAGTTACTTTCGCGTTTATAATATTAGTTAGGATACTTACACTTTACCCAGTAGTATGTCATTGGCTAATAATTTATTTGGGCTAAGGATGGCTATGAATCTTGTGGTTAGTTGAAGTTATAGTAAGTGACACAGTATTGTTTCCTGCACTTAAATGAACAAAAGATAATCTAATTAACCAAAAACGAGTACTTATAATTAGGTACAGAATTAAAAACTTGCTCCATCAACGAGATAAGAAAACAAGAAGAAAAACGATATACAGTAAAAACTCAAAAGCTTAATGTAATTTATGCTCGTTATATCGGAAGCGTGGCGAATTGGAAACCGACCTTATAAGGAACAGTGTTGCAATACTTTAAAGAAATGGCAACATGTAAATTGCTTACCTATTTTAAGATAGCAAATGTCAGTGGAGAGGGTAGACATTATAATTATTTCAATTAGTAATATCCGCCATCGGTTTAATATTAGCATAAAACCTTAATAGTGATTAACAAAATTTATTATTTATAAATCTCAACAATAAAATTTTACACAAAAAATTAAGCACCACCGGATCTAGCATTTTTATTTAACCAAAATTAAATTATATGGTCTTAAATAAATGTCAAACAAACACTTTCTGATATCTAGCAAAAAAATCTGGCACATAAAACGTAAAGTATGTTTTCGCATTCCGTAAATTATTGGTGACGTGTTCCTTAAAAACTACCAAAGGACCAATTACATTTACAATGTTTTGACATCTTCTTATAAACCAACCGTATTTATAGTTCATATCTGACGTTGACCCAAAAACCGCAGGAAATAAATGCTAATTCATTGAAATCGGCGTCGTTTGCGGCCGCCGCGGGCATTCATCTCCCTGAGATTTATGTGACGACACTTGTGCGGAATCTGAGCTAAGACAATTCTTTTTTGATGCTTGGGTATCTCGTTTTTAGGGTAATGTATCTTTTATACATGAGACCGCGACTCACTTTGTCGCTCTGTGTGTGCTTTGTCGACTACAGATGTTATACATGGTCATGTAGCAGCAGAGAAATGATTCTGTGCTGCTAAAAATGCTGATGACAATTGGATTTTAATTTGGGCATGTTATCTGTAGCGAAGGTGGAAAGGGACACCCTAAAGCGGGTTTAAACATGCTTTAAACGCGTATGCTTTCTCATTCAAATGTACACCTAAAGACCATGGTCGCCAAAAAAGAAAAAAGAGCATGGTCGTTTATGCTAGTAAGCGTACTCTTCTAGTGGCATGTGTATCTGTGGCTTACCTACTACACTTTAAAAAAAAAGTACTTACAGAGTCGCAAGTGAGAAAATAACGCGTCCTGTGCCCTTAGTGTAATCAAAAAGCACAAAATACGCCTCGATCGCGCTTGCTTTAAAGTGTCAAATAGTATGAGAATTGTTAAACGCGAACGCGATCGAGACGTATTTCTTGGCCTGGTCGGCGATTACACTAGGCGCTCTAGTTGTTTAGCGTTTCATTCTGAAATTCTAAAGGTTTTTTCTAAGCCCCTATTTGAAAAATTTTAGAAATGTCAGTTTTCAATGACTATTCGGTGTAAATTTCTGCATGACATGAAGAGTATTTTGTTTTAGTGCGCTTCATATTGGCGGTGAAATATAGATCGATTACCATCAAATTTGCTAGCAGTGTACGGTCGAGGAAATTAATTCCTGACCCACCATGGAACCTTTTCACAGTAAACGTCATAGTGACATCGCATAGCTTGACAAGGAAAATCGTTATGACGTTTACTATGAAAACGTTCTATGGTGGGTCAGGAATTAATTTCCTCGACTGTACAAAATCGAGCACCGTTAAAGTTGGATTGCAACGTCTATTGGTCAAAAGTAGGTACCTACTCGAGACGAAACTCATAATAAATAAACATCGAAACTTTCACCACAAGTAACGTGATCGTAAATAACACCATTTACAAACTTATTACTTACCTGTAATTTTCTTGAATTCAATTACATCAATTATAAAGCATTTACCCCAGGCTACAATTTAGAATAATTCACATTTATCCATATACAGTTCTCAGTACTTGTACATCTTTTAAAAACCAGTACAGACAGTATTTGCATATTTCTGTGGCATCGACTACTTCTATCCGGTTGCTACTGTTACCAGTAAATCATGTTGAATAATCATTAAATCGGTTATAAAACCGTTCATTATTTGTTCAACACAGCATTAAGGCACAAACGTTTAAACCATTGGGACTATATCAATTTGGGCGATAACTGGTTCCATCTAATTGTAAATTAACTAACAAGACAACAACTTTGGTAGATTCTTCCGCATTCCGGTTGTTATTAAGCTAAATGCAATAAAATAGACTGTTCGTCATTCATAAATCAATCGATCAGGAATTGGTTTTAATTATCAACAAGCTTTTCTTATGCTTATTAAACCAAGAAAAAAAAACCGGCGGATGAGCTCTACAAGGGCTCACAAAACTGCGAATTCGCATAGTTAAAACATGCATGGTGGAATGTAAAGGCTCGAAGGACTTTGAGACTTATATGTATAGCTTACGGATTTTTGTTTTGCGATGCTAATACGCAGTTTCTTGCTGAACCCGGAACGGACTTCATGCGGTTTTCATCATCATCTTTTCCTGAAGGATTCTAATTACGCAAAATACATTTTAATTAAATTTATAAGTATTAAAAACACCGACCAAGTGCGAGCCGGACTCGCGCACGAAGGGTTCCGTACCCCCCATGCCCCAATTAAATATTTATTATTTTGTTATTTTTTTAGTATTTATTGTTATAGCGGCAACATAAATATATCATCTGTGAAAATTTCAACTGCCTAACTATACCGGTTCATGACATACAGCCTGGTGACCGACGGACGGACAGCGGAGTTTTAGTAATAGGATCCCGCTTTTGCCATTTTGGCTACGGAACCCTAAAAACCGTGCGAACCGTAGCGAGTGCTATTATAAAATTACCCGTTAACATGCTCAAAACGCCTGTAACCATTTTACGTATTTAATTATAACATGTCGTTTCGTCCGTCTGTTAATGAAGTTTTGACGTCGGTTCGCCTTTGATGCATTCCAGTTTATTAATTAAATTGTCACAGTGTTAAAATAATTACAATCTTGTTAACGTTCTTCAATACTTTGACATATTAATTTGTAGCGACCATAGCGCCACACGCGAGTGACGTCACTGTTCTACATCGCGCTAACGAAGTTTCTCAAGTCGGTTGCATAAATACAACTTCCAACTCTCTTCCTTCGGAATTCGGTCCCCAGGCATAACATCTGCCTGGAGAGAGATCTCTCTATTGGAGTCCTCCCCAAAAATTTCATAAAAAAAAACATTCCAATGTAAGTATATTTGTGGATTAAGACGTTGTTGTCGTAGTCTTAATATTATCCGGTTTTTTCCAGATTAATTTACAATAAAAAAATCGCTTTCGAGATTGAACATTGGGAACAAATTGGTGTGATACAATTAAAAGAATCATCAGTCAATCAATCAACATGCGCCTACTGGTGAATAAATACGTCTTAATTTTCACACCACTTTTTCCAGAATTACTGCCACATAAAAATATCATATAAAAATTAATTTTGATGTTAAAGTTTTCCTTAACTATACCAGAAAGGAGCGTAATAGTGATTTTTTAGTTCACCTCAGTTTTTGGCTGTACATAATATTATAACCAACGTCATTGACAAATCTTACGTGTCAACTTCGGCTAAGTAAATAAATGCACTTCGTTTTATATTTAATCACACCAAATTAAATACTAATTGTGTAATTTGTAAAAGCTAAGGTATCAGTCGCTGCAATTAGTACAATCCGGACCGGATGCACCCAATCGAATGCGATTTCATTTTACTTACATGGTGAGGGAAATATTACGAGAGTTGTGTACATTGCTGGGCTGAGAGGCTAAGGATTTACGAGTGATCCGTATACCACGGCAGTGTAACGCAATCTGCACATATTTATCGCATCTTGAAAATAAGCTTAAAAGTTTAACTTGATATCATAATTTAATTTTAAACGTGAGCCTGAGAAAATGTGTGATTGGATTTAAATGGGTTGTATATATTAATGTGTAATTAGAACGGAACTAAGTTACTTCTGAAAATTAACTTTAATTAAATGTTTGTACAGGGTGTTAAATATTTAATTAATTACTCGTTAATAGCGGTAAGGTTTCAAGTTCTTCAGCCTATAAAATTTTTCAATATTTTTTTTTATTTTGCGTCAGATTTAGGATAAATTATTACGTTAATTTTTATTAGCGTTTCTAAAATCTCTTAGCGTATTTTTATCACGACCATTTATAAAATTACTAGCCGACTCAGCGTACTTCCTACTGCTATAGGCCAATCCATAGAAATTGTATGAGTAAACGAATTTTCTTTATTTTTAACCGACCTCAAATAAAAGTTCGACTTCTCAATTCGTCGGAATATTTGTTTTTTTTTCTTTCGTGAATTGAGGGGGACCTCTTTTAACAGTTATTCTTTGCAGTGGTGATCACTTACCATCGGTGACCCACTTGCTCGTTTGCCTTCCTCGTCGTATAAAAAAAAAATAGGAGCGGCGACAAATCCAACAAATCAAAGATATCTAATAAAACTGGGTCTAGCCGTTCTTGACTTATAAATGGTGTGAAACGAACATAACTTTGTTTTATAAATAATACAGATTTTCAGTTCATTTCTGCTCTACACATTTAAAAGCGACAATGCAAAGAAATAGAAAATTCACATACAAAAGACACCAATAGGTGTACATGCGTGGTTTATCTCATCTGGTTCCAAGTAGGTGGTCTGCTCCGGCGCAGCGATAGCTGTGTGCGTGATGTTGTCGTGATGGATTTATGAACTTAACTATTTGTATGAAATGCGAAGAGCACAGGGTTGGCATTTTACTTTTCAATGCACCTTAACGCAGAAAACGTCATGATTATAACCAACATTGTCAGTTGAAACACTTTATTTCAAAGTAAAAGTAAGAAAATCAAACATCAGATTTTCGTGGAATTATGTAGGTAGTCAAGTTTAGCTTAATAAAATTAAATTGAGTGCTGTTTCTTTTTAATTCCATTGTATTATACCAAGGAGAATGCTTAAAAACTATTCCATAGTCTTTTTTTTTAATTTATTAGTAAACAAATCTAAATTAATACATTTCATTTGCCTATAACAGCGGGCGTAAACTCAGCAGAGTTTATCTGCCGCTGGCAGTCCCTCACATTAGTTACTAAAAATTAGTTATTGTTGCGCTGCGTTACAATTTAGATATAATGCTATAACAGTTTTCTTACATCTACTAGGGTTGGCACACACCCTATTATAAATTTCATATGGTAACTCATTTAGTACACTCGGTAACATGTACTGCCATGTGCGTTTACCGTATGCATTAGTGCATTTTGGAAGAATATGTTTTGGCAAGTATTCCAATTTACGTAGTTTTTGAGGTCTAACGTATTTTTTTAAGCTATCCAATCTATCTATTTCTCATCTTAATGAGGTTATAATTTTATTACCCCACAATACCCAAAGAGCATCGCCTCATCACCATGCATCTTTTTTTTTAGCTGATTTAGGTATAATTGTCTTTAGTAAGCTTACCAGCAGTCTATAAATTTTATCTATATACGTTTTGAACGTTCTGCCGTAGCTTCCTAAGCTATATTCTATAATGGATTGGGCTTTAAAAAAGCGCATTATTTTGTTGACCAACATGTTTTTTTATAATAGCTTTTGATAATGGCCTGCATCTTGAAAAAATAGTCAGCCCGCCCAGTCAGCCCTAGTATGACGTATGACACGAAGTGAGCTGCGCCTGATTCGATTCATGCTCACTTCGACTTGTCATAATACTTGTTAACGGTTATGGGAAAGCAGTCCGTCTTATAGAGTTCTGAAATGTTAAATATTTGACGACCATTTATGGCTGTTATGGCAATCATCATCATCACCAGCCTTTTTTACGTCCCAATGCTGGGTATAGGCCTCTTCCAAGGCTCTCCACTCCACCGCGATCCCGCGATCCTCACCAGGTTGTCGCTCCATTTTGTCTACTGAATGCTGCACCGTAAAAACAATACTTGATAGTTACTTAATTAACTGATGCCCGTTCATTCATTTAAAAGATAACAATCAAATTTTAAACACAAACCGTAACGCCACTACTTAAAACTTAATTTACAAATACCGTTCAAAAACCTAATGGCTATTTCGTGTTAAATATTGAAGTCTTTATCGAGCTGATGCAATGACGAGCAAATATAAAGGGTCACTTTGCTATACAATTCTCATCGTGAAATAAACGAATCACTCGAGTATGTCAGTCGAGTATAGTCCGATATGTTTCCGACTAATCTGTAGTATTTCCTCTGGGAGCACACACGACTTTAGCGAGACAAACACTGCGCGCCGGCGCTCCGCTCGCGTGGCTACTCATCGCAGTGGACAGTGACGCACAACTACCCTCGCTTTCATAATAAAAATGACGATGAAAACTGTTAGCGCGGGGTGCGGGACACGGGAGGGGGAGAAGAATGACACAACCGAGTGCATACGATGCGTGTATTCGACTGCCGAACGCGGGTCGCAGCCTCGCATATCTTACTAACTAACATCAACAAGGGTAGTTGTGAGCCTCTCGCCTAGTAGCCCCGCGAGAACAGAGGCACGAGTGCGAGTATTCGAAATCTGCGTAACGTAATCTAGTAGTAAACGTTATCGAGAAATTTGTATGACATTTGGAACAGCGCCCGCCCCTGAGCGTATTTGGAACTTAAATTTAGTATGAGGTTTCTCGATTTCGATACGATAACGTAACGTTACGCAGGATTCGAAAACTTCGTGCCCGGCCTACAGGGAGTTGGCGCGACAGTGTTCGTTTCACCACCGACTACCACTACCACCAAAGCGTGTGCTCCCTGAGGAAGGACTAGATTAGTAAGAACTGACATACGTGAGAGATCCGTTTATTTAACTATGATTACAAATCATAGTGAAATAAACGGATCACTCACGTATGTCGGTCGAGTATAGCTCCCGAGTCGAGTGATCCGTTTATTTCACTATGATTGAGCCTCACGGTAGTTTCATGTTAAAAGTATGATTACAAATATAGAACTCTACATACAAAATTACCATTTACTTTTGCTCGACAGTATATAACAATCTCCTATTAAACAAGCGCATGCGCATGCGTGTATTACACGCCTGCGGGCAATAAACATGCTCTCGATGTATGATTTAGGTACGACAAGCAATATAAAGTGTTTGGGCATGTACCGGGTACAGTCAGCCAGTCAGTAGTAGTAAAACAGTTCATTATTATGCCAGAAGAAGTAATATTACAAATTATAACAACAATATTACATACTAGCTTATGCCCCGCGGCTTGGCCCCCGTGAAATATTTCAAAATGGGCTAGTTCCCTATTCCGTGGGAATTTGGAAAAATCCCTCCTTAGTGCACCTACTTAGGATACTTAAGGTGTATGTTTACCAAATTTCAAGTCTCTAGTTCTAGTGGTTTAGGTTGTGCGTTGTCTAGTCAGTCAGCCACGGTACTGTTTTATAGGTATAGATAATTATTTGTTGTTTGAATTAATAAATTTACGATGTCTCCACATGCTTGCAGACCCTCGACACAGTGTAGTCGTGTATTTGTTGAGAAGCGTACCTATTTATCAAGTGGCTATGAACGGCATAATATACAAGACACCAATGAAATGATTTCGAAAAATAAAGATTAGTAATTTTTTTATACGAGAAAGCTCATAAGATTAAAGAGATAAAATTAACACACTCGCTGTATAGTAGACAACAATAAAAATCAGACTGTCAAAAATTTGTTCTAAAATCATTAACACCTATTTCGTTAAAAAAAATGCAAAAACTTGTATAATACGATTTGATCTATGGCCTCTCAAGCGTAGGGATCGTGGATTTGAGTCCGGGTTTGCACCTCTGAGTTTTTTGGAATTTATGTGTGTAATGACATTTGTAATGTATCGCAACTTTACGGTAAAGAAAACACGCACACTCCTGCGTACCAATTCGACAGTGTGTGTGAAGTTCCCAATCCGCACTGGGCTCGCGTGGGAACTATAGCCTAAGCTTCCTCATTGTGACACAGTGATGATAATTAGTTTTTAGTTGCTGAAAATTTTGTGTGTTCGCTGCCGACTGTACTTAGTCATGCAATGCGTCTGGGCAACATTTGTATACTTACTAAGTTACGGTTATAGTCTATGGATCTATAGTTTATGGGGTAATTTGTGGGAATCAAAGCTTTCAAAGTCTATGGTGTGGCGAGGAAAACAAAATTAAGGCCATGTGTTGTGTAACGATTTGTAAGGGTTTATCATCAAAGCTGTTTCATTTCATCGCATTTTCATTTAGTCGAAAGTTATTTTCTGACTTATCTCTTAACCTTTTTTTAAACTACTGCCCATAGCCACTCGCAATCCCAGAGGGTTTGCGGATGTATTGTCAACCTAGAGAGCTAAGATGAAATGCCTCTTGTGCCCGTAATTACACCGGCTGTCTTACTCTCCACACCGGAACACAACAGTGCAAGGGCTGCTGCTTAGCGGCAGGACAACATACAATTAAATTATCCTGAAATTATACTGATTTTAGCAGAAAATAGTTTTCGATGAAATGAAAACGCGATAAACTGAAACAGTTTTGAAACGATTCAAGAGACTATGTGGGAAATAGATTCAAGAGACTCTGTGGGAAATAGATATAGTCCAGGCCCTTTCGTTCTGAAAGGACCGAGGCCAGACCAGTGCCCAACAATGGGACGTTAAAAGAAGGTTATGTTATAAAGGTTATGAAATGGATGAAACATTGATCATTTTTTGACTTGTCTGCTTTCTAGAGCCCGCGAGCGGCTGAAATGTTGAGTGAAATACAGAATGCATACTAAAGTATGTTGTTTTATAGAAAGAATAACTGTGGTTGACTTTAGCAATCCCCCGACACCGACAACGCTTAGATAAAAAAATTGCTAGGTATATTGAACTGAAAGGGCCAATCCATACTTCCATCCATACTAGCAAAATATATTAGGCATTATTTTATGCTTTTTTTAGTTTCAATTTTTTTTGGATGCTTTTTTTTGCAACGACATTTTTAGTTGTGAATCGTAATAAAGTAAAGTCGGTTGCTAAGACTTACAGGTTCATAAATGCTTTGATTGTTAAAAAAATTTGAAATCTCTAGTGTAGTAGAGCCGACTCCTAAACTCTACACCTTGGTCAAAAAGTGTAATTAAGCGGACTTATTCCTTTTAGAAATCTCTACTTGTATCATGGTAAACTCACTCTTGAGGTCCGAGTACGACTATTTGAATCCTGCGTAACGTAACGTTATCGGTTCGAAATCGAAGAACCTCATTCTAAATTTCATTTCCCAATACCGTCACGGGCGGGCGCTGTTCCAAACGTCATACAAATTTCTCGATAACGTTACTGTATGTTACTACTCGATTACGTTACGCAGGATACGAATATTCGTACTCAGGCCTCTGATGCTTGTGACGTTCATGAACAAAAAATGTAAGGAAACCACGAGACGTGAATGAAGTTACCTCTACTTGAAGGTGCGGGTGGTAGGAATGGTAGCAGTTTTTTGTTAATCAACTAATGAACAGATCATACGCACAAGGCGGGATGGCCACCCGGAGAGCCCAAGGCGGTTATAGAGTCATTGGTACAAACACCACATGATTGAAAAAAAATAGGACAAAATTTGAATTTTTTTGACTAAAGTTGCTCATACACTTTTAATACGAGAGAAGAACTAACCTAACCAACTTAGAAAAGTTGAAAAACCCCCGACGTTGTAATTTCAAAGTTCAATATTTTTAAAACGGGTAAACTGATTTTAATGAAATTTAGCTAAGAACCTCTCAATTAAACTAGGTTTCGATTAAAAAAATCGCATCGAAATCTGTAAATTCGTCTAAGAGCTATGATGCCACAGACAGATGTACAGATACACAGATACACAGATCAGACAAGTCAAACTTATAACACCCCTCGTTTTCGTCGGGGGTTAAAAAACAGTTAAAGCAGGAATTTATTAGATACATGCTTCTAATGATCAAAATAGTTACACTGTCAAAATTTTCCGACTTTGCGTTGAATGATTGTGCGGTATGGTGTCAATTCACGTCGGACGGTTCAGGCAACAATAATAAAATACTTAAATGGTTTGAATTTATTTTTGAGTCTGAAGTTAACTAGATATTAAAATGTTGCTGCTAAATAACCTATCGCACGATACAAAGATGTACCTACTTGTACTTACAACGTGGCCACACAGTACCAAAATTAGTATGTTTGGACACACGCGAGCATGTTTCGCATACTGAAATGGAATTTTGTCGTTATTTATGTTTTATTTTATTTATTGTTTGAGTATTATGTGACCGGCAACAATAAGCAGTTGTTTAGATGCTATAAGTTGAATCTTAATCGCTTCGGTAGAAAATATTCAGAAACTATGCCTCCCTACTATACTTACTTTCAGTAGAGATAGGGTAAATGACCGTCCGTGTAGTGTAATAATAACTGTATCTGCAATCCTTTTGTAGGATTCCTTAGTCAACAAGTAACTTTCACCATGTCCGTCTGTCTGTCTATCCATGTCATAGCTCAGTGACTTTTAATTTATTTGCTGTCATTTGGCATGCATGTAATTACTTACCAATTTATCACGCCGACAAAGTGGTAGAACAAAACCTTAAGAAATATTTTTTAATGGTACCAACCCTACACGTAACTTAATTAAAAAAATATTGAGGAATGTGTTCATAAAACCTTAACTTAAAAAATATATAACCCATTAGATTGCGTCTAACTAATATTTAATCCTCAACTATGAACTAGTTGTAATACGAAATTTGCTGTCGCTTTTTGCTATACAATTTTGCTACCTCTACACATCAGTGAAGGCAAGGCGAGGCTTTCTAACATGTTCTACAAGACATTTATGAATAGCATACTGCCTGGCCTATAAGTTCCAGAAGAATGTTTTAATTTCTTCAATGAGATTGGCAACACCAAGATAGAACCCAGGACAGTCTACAAATCATTGCTTTACGATGCAATCACACGCAATGCTTACCCTACTACATTTTCAATTCAATTTAAAACATTATTACCAGCCAGCTAAGGTGTAAAATCACTTGTATTTCTCCGATAAATGTCATAAATTAAAGGTCTATAAAGCATGCACTTTATATGCGGTACGTGATCAATACTTAGCCTTTTGGCAGACGGTATTTTTTAAAGTTGCGTTGGATTGCGAACGCTAATTGCTGATTTAAATGCAACGACGTGGACACCCTACATTTACTGTTAATTTATTATTATTTAAATGCTTTCCTTGGAATTAAAAATTTGCAATGGATCTAGTGTATTTATGAGGCAGTATAACTCATGTAATTTAAATTTATGACTTTTTTTTTATTTATCAACATAGTTACAAAAATGCTTGAAGAAAAAACGGTTTTTTTTATCAGCATCATCAGCGCGTAAACCATAATTTATTTTTATTACTTGGGGAATGACATCGCAGTGCCTGATAATAATAAAGAAATATCCCCCCCCCCCCCCTTGCCCCCTTTCTGCTTTTGCTTACTATGAGTGAGGTCCATGGGACAATTGACACCAATTGACCTAGTCCCAAACCAGGCAAAGCCTGTACTAAGTATGGACACTAGACAACGGATGGACATACTTATATTGATAAATACACACTAAATATCCAAAATCAGAGAAAAAACAATCGTATTTATCATACAAACATCTGCCTCGACCGGGGATCGAACCCGGGACCTCAAGCTTCATAGCCAGGATCTCTAACCACTAGGCCATTCGGTAGTCGGTATGACTATGATACACACGTATATTGTTTACAAACAGCACTCACATACCCGCTTGCAACACCTCATTATCTGCCGATGCTAAACGTTTATTGCCCGTGACAAATCGGTTGATATACGACTCCGTTAATCCGTATATAGCCAGCTTTGTGATTTAAGCCCACTGGCGCAAGAGAAACCAGTGATTTAAAGCTTTGGTGGTGAAAACATCGATACATAAAACATTAAAGATAGGCCACGCACCTGTTCGGCGGTGACAAAATGCGGCCCTCGCTCATTAGCTGTTATTAGACTGAAATAATGTCAAACATCAAGGGGGCTAGCACATGCGCCATTTTGTCGCCAGTGCGTCCTTCACTGATTAAATCACTATGAAAGGGACGTACTGCGCGACAAGCGACAAAATAGCGCGCGTGCTACATAATGCAAGGGATGCTAAGTTTAAGCCACCGAATCAGCACCTAATCACCTATAATTGCTTGTCCGTGCGCGGTGAAGCGGTGGCATATATCTGTCTATTTGGTGAAAATAATAATATGAAAAAAGTGTTGTAAACAGTGTAAGAACTTAAGAATTCTTTATTCTAGATAAAGCTTACTGTGGTGGGAAAGCTCCCCAAATTACACACCACATTACAAAATAAACAATTATTCTGCAATTAGGACAAAAAAAAACAAACTGAATAATGTGGCAGTCAGATGATCTGCCCGTCTGACGACCTTTATACCTCCAACAAATCCATTGTTTGGTGTAGAGACATGATTAGTACAGAAGATGGAGCAACATTTCAGATGTCATCATCACCATAAACTCCAGCCTTTTGCGTCTAACTGCTGGGAATTGGTCTCCAGCCGGTGTGAGAGCATTCAGATGTACAGGCAGCAACAGAAGTAGCTAAGCAATCGAAGCGGTCACAATGATCTGCACAAACTCTTATGTCTATAGCCATAGAGCCGTGTTTAGATCATTGAGAACGCTTACCTAATGAAAATAATCGATTTATTGATTATTTTTGTTTTTATTTTTATGAAACATTCATAGAATGAAATTCAACATACAATGACAATGCAAAGAAAAATTCGTTAAGCAGCTGGACTTGAACCAGCAACCTCGGTAATCCGTACCACGCTCCACCAATTAAGCTATACTTAACGTTGGTGTACCTAACGAATTTTTCAATGCCTATTATGATGATTATTTTCATTGATTCAGAAAATAGCTCCATCTCTTGCCACTAATGCGTAACTGTAGAAGTTCCGTAGTGGGTGAGCCGCTTGATTAAGCTACTCATAGATGGCGCTGAGGAGAGATTTTCCAAATAAAATATGACACAAGGCATTGAAAAACTCGTTAGGTACACCAACGTTAAGTATAGCTTAATTGGTGGAGCGTGGTACGGATTACCGAGGTTGCTGGTTCAAGTCCAGCTGCTTAACGAATTTTTCTTTGCATTGTCATTGTATGTTGAATTTCATTCTATGAATGTTTCATAAAAATAAAAACAAAAATAATCAATAAATCGATTATTTTCATTGATTCAGAAAATAGCTCCATCTCTTGCCACTAATGCGTAACTGTAAAAGTTCCGTAGTGGGTGAGCCGCTTGATTAAGCTACTCATAGATGGCGCTGAGGAGAGATCTTCCAAATAAAATATGACACAAGGCATTGAAAAATTCGTTAGGTACACCAACGTTAAGTATAGCTTAATTGGTGGAGCGTGGTACGGATTACCGAGGTTGCTGGTTCAAGTCCAGCTGCTTAACGAATTTTTCTTTGCATTGTCATTGTATGTTGAACGCTTACCTACCTTTGCTTCTGACTGTACCACTCATAAAATTTCTTACCACTTCTGTACCAGTATGTTCACTAGTTATAGTTAATAGCCTAAGCCATAATAGTTTTGTCGACGATGTTGCCCAAAGACTGCGCGTACGCAGTTAGCGTACCCGTTGGTTATTATCTGGTTATACAACGCGTTACGAGACTGTTTGGAGAACAACGATGTCAGGAAAAGTAGGAAAGACTGAAAATATACTTACTGTGTTTTTTTTGCATACGATTCTGAGAAACTTTTAGCTCACTAAACGTTTTAAATAAAAGCATACCATATCGATGGTGCCGTGATAGCCTAGTGGTTTGACCTATGGCCTCTCAAGCAGAGGGTCGTGGGGTCAAACCCTGGCTCGCACCTCGTGAGGTTTTCGGAATTTATGTGCGGAATTACATTTGTAATTTATCATGAACTTTTCGGCGAAAGATAACATCGTGACCTGCACAGAATTCAATGATGTTTGTGAAGTTCCCAATCCGCACTGGGCCCGCGTGGGAACTATAGCAAGCCCTCTTATTCTGAGAGGAGGCCTGTGCCCAGCAGTGAGACGTAAAAATGGCTAGTGACGATGATGATGATATCGATGTTATTATAGTTTGTCCAGAAATATTTTTATCAAAACCATTTGAACAGAATACTTCAAGCTGAAAAAGGGATGCTTGGTGATGATGATGATTATTGAACAATGGACGTTTCCAGTAGATCTTTATCATTCCAAAGGCGAAGTGACGCAGGCGCGGCAGAACGCGTTCGGAGGCTACATTTTCGTACGCGCGCAGAATATCTAACTAGCTGCATTGATTCAGCGCTGATATAAACAAACAAACATGGAAATATACGGAGCTGAGCAAGCTTTACTTTAACTATGCATACACTAACGTATAGTTTGAAACTTGAATCAGGTTAAAGGGTGGGAACGGTGAGATAACAGGATAGCAGGTTTTTACAGAATTTATAGTTCTGCGAGTTGAATGGTACCTAAAGTCCTTATTGAAAAAGGTATTTTCTGCTGCTTATAGCAAACCCCTCCAATGTAGTTTGTCGATATAGAGGCATTTATTGTTTTTATACTTTTAAAAACTCGCCTTGCGTATCAATAATAGAGATCTCTTCCATTGAAATTAGGTTAGGTTATCCCTTATATTTTATTCCTCAGAAGTTAATCATTAGGTACATCAACACCTTAAACCTTAAACATTTTCACTAACAAAATTAAGCAGAGAGATACTCATGATTCCGGAGAAAGGCGTAAGGTAGTAGTTAAAGCGAGTAAGTGCCTATTTTATAAAAAGGACTATACGGTACGCTACAACGACGTTAAAACCAGTGATCAGCTCAAAATAAGCACTTAAATAAATTATCAAGAAAGCATAAAACGTTAAGGAAACTTTATCATAATTACACGGCCGCCGTAAACAACTGAATAAAGACGCCATAAAACGCTATGTCCAGTAATTTCAGCAAAATATCGCGGCATGAAAGTTTAATCGCTCAGTAATTTATATCATAAGTGCTTGTAATAAAACTGCAATGCGCGACGTAAAAGGTTATCTTGCTAATGATTGTCAAGTTACAAGATTAAACTTAAAATAAAGAGACAACTGACAACTACAGTGCTAAAGTGTCACCGATGCGGGCGTCTAAGATGACATCGTCTCACTGTCGGAGTGTGACGCCGCCCCTGTCGCGCGCCTCGTCGTCCGACCTTGTCGTGCCGGAGTTGACTCGCCGTGCCATGTCACCGGACTTGTCATTACACTTTTCACGCAACCGAACACTGTCACCTGATGTGCTCGAACGCTACCGCCCATTATCGCCAGATGTGTTGAGATATCGGTCGCAGAGTCCGGATTTCGCTCGGCGCTCGCGCTCGCCCGGCCGGCCGCGGTCGCTGATGGAGTCTCTGTTAGTTGCTAAGATGGAAGCTCTTAGTACTGGGAAGCTCGTGAGGACTGACTCCATGGACAGCTGCAGCAGCTTCGGGTCAATGTCCTCGCTGCCCAGTGACGTGTGCCGCTGCGACGACTGCCTGCTGGGCATCGTGGATTTCTACATGCCGAGCCCTGATGCCAGCAAGGCGTTGAAACGGGTATGTGTTTTTTTAATTTTTTGGTGACGGTATGGCAAATTGAGTTGTATGAAATGATTGATGTGTGTGAAATTATAGAGTCATTTATGATTGTGACCTATTTTTTAAAGGACATGTTTTTGGCCTGTTTTTTTTATCGATGGATTTTAGTATTTTTAATTATGTTTTGCTGGTATGATTATGTTATGTAAGACGACCAGCATTAAAAATAATTGAGCTTCATGTTACTCTAAGGAGATCATTATCTCTGTAAACAGTACAGAGTTTCATATACATATAAATATGCTAAACAGTAGCACTCGCATAGTAAAACTCACCAAAGCAGATTACATAATAATTATTACGTAATGTTGAAAGCCTAGGCGACAATATTTTTGTCACTGTAATGTTGAAACTAAAAATATAACAGTACCGTGACTGACTGACAGGCAACGCACAGCCTAAACCACTGGACCTAGAGACTTGAAATTTGGCAAACATGTACCTTGAATATCCTAGAGGTGCACTAAGAAGGGATTTTTAGAAAATCCCGCGGGATAGGGAACTAGCCCATTTATCAATATTTCACGGGGGCAAAGACGCGGGGTAAGCTAGTTTAAACTAAAAACTGAACGCAACTAAAACTATACCACTGAATACTAATCAATATTCTCCTCAATTATATCACAACAAGAGAAGCTAATAATTACGATAACTCACTTTTTGATCAGGTACCTGAAATAAACAACTATCATGTAATTATATATTTTATTAATCACCTTATTAACTCAAAATAATGTAGGCGTTAGATCCGATTATGTGTTCGATTATCCCAACCATGCCCTATCGATGATCGAGCAAGGCGACAATCGATACCATCTGTCAACGCGCATGATGGATCTATAGATCTATACAATCGAAACTGGAACAACTTTTCGCTTCACTATGACGACAATGTTATCAGGATTTTTATTGATGAATCTGTCTGTTTTAATAAGTTAATGATTTCGGTTTTATTATTTACTCACAATGAAAATTTATTCGTAAAATTATTTACGTACTTACAATGCATTTCAATAGGTATATAAGACTATATTAATGACTATAAAGTAGAAATACATTGTCAAAAATATAGTATCTATCGTCCCTTAGAGGGTATTGTCAAAAAAAAAAACGTTATGACAATTTTATGATTATAAAAAACTATCAATAAACTTTATCTCCAATAGGGAACGTCATAGCAAAATAAACTAAATACAGTCAACAATAAGTATTAGGTGAATAAGTCAAGAAAACAACATCTAAAAAATCCAGTAACCGAATATAGAGGGTTATCCACCCGAAGGTTTTTCAGCTGTGACCCTTAACCAACGCTGTGGGTCTTTGTTTTTTCAGCTGTGACCCTTAACCAACCCTGTGAGTCTTTGTTTTTTCAGCTGTGACCCTTAACCAACCCTGTGAGTCTTTGTTTTTTTAGCTGTGACCCTTAACCAACCCTGTGGGTCTTCGTTTTTTCAGCTGTGACCCTTAACTAACCTTGCGAGTCTTTGTTTTTTCAGCTGTGACCCTTAACCAACCCTGTAGGTCTTTGTTTTTCAGCTGTGACCCTTAACCAACCCAGTGGGTCTTTGTTTTTTCAGCTGTGACCCTTAACCAACCCTGTGGGTCTTTGTTTTTTCAGCTGTGACCCTTAACCAACCCTGTGGGTCTTTGTTTTTTCAGCTGTGACCCTTAACCAACCCTGTTGGTCTTTGTTTTTCAGCTGTGACCCTTAACCAACCCAGTGGGTCTTTGTTTTTTCAGCTGTGACCCTTAACCAACCCTGTGGGTCTTTGTTTTTTCAGCTGTGACCCTTAACCAACCCTGTGGGTCTTTGTTTTTCAGCTGTGACCCTTAACCAACCCTGTGGGTCTTTGTTTTTTCAGCTGTGACCCTTAACCAACCCTGTGGGTCTTTGTTTTTTCAGCTGTGACCCTTAACCAACCCTGTGGGTCTTTGTTTTTCAGCTGTGACCCTTAACCAACCCTGTGGGTCTTTGTTTTTCAGCTGTGACCCTTAACCAACCCTGTGGGTCTTTGTGTTTTCAGCTGTGACCCTTAACCAACCCTGTGGATCTTTGTTTTTATTAGGTACAGTCAGCAGAAAAATTTGCTAAGCAACCGAAGCAATCACAATGATCTAAGCACGGCTCTATTGTTATAGACATAAGAGCTTGTGCAGATCATTGTGACCGCTTCGGTTACTTAGCAACTTTTGCTGCTGACTACTAGATATAAACTCGTTATGAACAGTGGAATTGCAAAATAAGAACGCTAATCAAAATTTCACACAGTGCCTCTTATAAAATATAAAATATGATATGAATAAAAACGTTTAGATACGATCGGAATAATACTTAGTTATTTGTTAGAAGGTTTAGTTAGGCAACTATAATATAAAAACTGTTTTCTCGTTAAGGATTTAACTTCAGATATTGAACTCTACATACGCCATATCATAAATGTTAGCGTACTCCTGGCGCCATCTATCTAAGTATCACTGTATCACTTGTAACTGAGCAATGTGTGTGCAGTGCGCATAAGCATGTTTGGTACTTGCGGTCACTTGGCGGATAATTGATTTTAGTTCCTAGTGTTGGTTATAGATGGCGCTGTGTGATGTTTATGCCATTGTCTTAACGAAAGGTATTTTTTATTAAGGTTGCTTGTAATGTGTGGTAAACAGCACTATATCGGTTAATAGGAATAGTAATAAAATCCCAATATCATAGTAATCTAATATGCTGAATAAACTAACCTAAGTTTAATGGTGATTATTATTATAATGAAATAAAAACGGATCACTCACGTACATAAGTCGAGTTTAGCCCGACTTGGGCTAAACTCGACTTATGTACGTGAGTTATCCGTTTTTATTTCATTATGATTGAGTCTCACTGTAGAGTCATGTTAATAGTGATTATTATTATTCTTATATTTCATTCTAAAATTTATTTCACTGTTTTAAAATATTAAAAATACAAATAGTGGACATGACGTCCATAAAAACTGTTAGAAAGGTTTATAAAAATATATTTTGTACTTACAAAATGGTTGTAGTGGCTGTTATGATGATAAATAGCAGTACAATAGGCATAATGACGTAAATTGCTAAATTAACATGTTCGAAACGTCGATCTTTGTCAAATGTCAAAATGTTTAGGAAATATTAATGATTTTCTTAAATAACTTTTAAATGACAAAGACCAAAGTCAAAGATATTACGACACGACAAGGCTAAGTGTAGAAGCTTATTGACGTTTAAAAAAAATAGTCATTCACCGTTAATTATATTCGTATCCAGCTGTGTGTAGAATGATTATTACGTTACAAGTACGTCAGAAAAACCTGTTAAGTACGCAATGCATTGATTCCTAAGAGGGTCCTGTAGGTATTGCATAGCATTCGTAGCTCGAATAATAAAATATGACAATAATATGACTTTTGCGTTTACCAATTTGTTTTATAAATATAGCCTACGCGTGTTTCTTTTACTAAAATAACGAAGTGTGATGCATATTAAATCGGGTTTATTTGTAAAATAATATTTACTTATTAAGGTTATAAACTTACCTGTTGATAGCAAATTTTGTGATTTTTCGGTGTCTTGTGTCTGGTAAAGGTACCTATATGCCAAAATTATAGACAAAGACAAACGAATGTTAAGTTAACAAGCGTTTATAAAAAAAAAAACCATAAGTAACCTGAATTCCCACTAGCAAAACGACGACATAATTTAAAGGTTTTCTTTTACTTTGCGGATCTCCAAACGCAGACGGGTTGCATTGAGTACAACTACGCAATTTATTCAGCGGTCGCTATTTTAATACAACTGATTACAATTTATAATCAAGTATCAACGTGTTTAGAACAATAGTCCGGGTTTAAATGGACTTCATTGATTCATTATGCAAGTGCACTTACTGCCCTATTTTACTGGTATTTTGATGAAGAAAATTTAAATGATGGAATACGGCAAATATTTTCTTCTTTACATAAGTTTAGCAATTCAATATTTAAGTGATGGGTTTTAAAACGATTTGAATGAAGGAATAACTTTTAAGAGCCATCTGAAATACATGATATCTGCTTTATTTCTGTAGAAGAAGACATCAACGCGTGTATACTTAAAGGTAAATTCCTGTGACCATTTCCTTAGACTGAAATGGTTTAGCTTCAGAATTGACGATATGAATGTGGCTTTTGTGTCAAAAAGAAAAAAATGTTAAGAATGGATTCTTTTGAGCTTAGCCTATAAGTGGTCGCGAAATGTAAGCTTCGGTTCTGAAATCTAACTACTTACTTCAAAATTATTTTATGTTTCATCCTTCATCCTTACATAATGTACAGTCAAAGAATCTTTGTGCTTTTCACAATCAATTAAGTAAACAATTATTTATTTGGCAGACGTATTGTATGTAAATTTTACAATTTGCAGCGAAAGGGTTCCAGATCGGTATTGTGTTGTACCTATAGCGAGCATTATGTATCTTAAAATACCTACAACATGTATGACTAGCTGTTGCACTTTTCTGCCTAGAATATTTGTATGGTTTTTTACTACCTCTCTTACTGTCTCTCTATTCCCTTTAAAGCCTCACCACTCATACATGCCCATACAACGTCTGATACATAATTATTATGTGCATTATAGTCCATTAAGGCAGTAATGCATGACGTCCGCAGCCAGATATGGCGTTTGACGCAGTAGTCCAACCGGACGGGCGCGGAATGCGTTTACTGAAATTATTTTTTAATATTTAATATATGTATTGTATATATGTATGTATGTAGCGTGGAGCTTTTAATAAAAACACTTGGATTCTAAACTTGTGTATATTTTTGAAAATAACCCCGAAATACATTTACTTAATTAATTTTGGTACGTCCTCGCCGTCTCAAGTCATCCGTCTTTCTCCCAGTCCTTCGTTCACTCCTTCCCTTACATTCCATCATCTCATTCGACCACTCTCAGTCATTCACCTGTCTAAATCATTCATCCTACACTCGGCCTTCCTGCGTCTTTGCCTGTCCCCAGGCACACCTAGTTTACAACCTACAAGAATACAAAACAAACGCTTAAAAGTTAGCCTAAACTTACTCACACATCCTAGTCGTCACACAAAACATCTTCGAACATACTTACAGTAACACAATCACACCATCTGTCATTCAACAAAACAACTTAACAGTTAATTAGTTGCTACTTACTATAACAAAAGTCATAAACATTGTAAGCAGTTACATTACAATCTTTTTTTTTCCTGACTGTACTTACTTATCTATTACAGTGTCATCAGACGTCTATTAAACAAACAGTATCACTAGAAGATACAGTTATACTACTGAGGTTAAACAAAAGCTTTACTAAACAAAACAAATTTACACTTAATAACAACAACTCAACTTTAGTAAACATTTGGTATTACATCACTAGTAAACACCAGTCGTGATAACGAAACAGGTTTTCGTTTTAAATAAATATAAGTAGTAAGTTTTACCACAGGATATTACCTACTTACTTGTGAATTATAACACATCAATGAAGGGAAAAAAAATACATCTAAACAACAACAACATTGTTTTGAAAGGCAGTCAGTCAAGCACTTGGTTATTAGCCTACAAGAACAATAAAGGAAAAATAAGTACCTTATGTGCAATGCTGCGCCCTTCAACCTCTGATACGCGGTTCAATGACCCCTTGGCCACGGCTTCATGTGATCAGCTGACGTGGACGTACGAATAGGTCCCTCTGCCGAGCTGTCCACCTTTTCTACGTCGTACCGGTCCTTGCCCTTCGTCGCTGTAACCTGGTAGGGTCCTAGAAACTTGGGCTTCAACTTTAGGCATGTACCAAACTGCGTCCTCATAATAGCCACACGATCTCCGATTTGATATAGTGTGCTAGTCTTTCGTCGTTTATTGTAGTTACGTCTGTTCTCTTCTTGTACCTTCAAAATCTGTGCCTTCGCCGAGTTTCGTAGCTGTTCTCTATTTACAACATAAGCGTCTCGTTCCTCTTGTGATAGATGGTCGTATAGTTCGATGTCATCCTTACTTCGCATTTTGGTTCCGAACATCAGTTCAAATGGCGTCGTGTCGATGCTTCTCTGATACGTGCTATTGAGAGCCGTCTGCAGCCTTGCAACATGCTTATACCATAAACCAGGATCTGAAATGCATAGCTTCGTTAATACTGACACTAAAATACGATGAACCCTCTCGACTTGGCCGTTACCCCTCGGTACCCCCGTCGTAATGAGGATGTGTTGAATATTCTCGGCCTGACAGTATTCCTTGAAATCATTGCTCGTAAATGCAGCTCCTCGATCTGTAACAAGTCTAAATGGGTTACCAAACGTCTGTTGGTGCACTCTGAGCTTGTCTAGTGTCTCCTTTGCCGTCGTGGTCTTGGTGGGGAACACCCACACAAATTTCGTGAAGGCGTCAACGATTGTGAGTATGTGGTTGTACTGTTTTCTAGTCTCTGCCAAAGGTCCAATGTAGTCGCAATGAAGTGTGTGCAATGGAATACCCCCTTTGTCGATGCAATGAAGAAAACCTTCTTGTCTTCCACTCTTCTTAGTCGCTAGCAGACATGGAATGCAGGTGACCATGAACTCATCCAACTTCTTATGTAAATCTTGTATGTGGTACTCCTTGGTAATCAGTTCTACCATCTTCTTTTTACCAAAATGCCCATTTGCATGCACCTTCTTAAATATGTCACATTCCATACCTTGCGGAATAACTAATTGCAGTCCTTTATACAGGATGTCATTCTGCATACAATAATCCAAGTACGGTTTTTCTTGTAGAATCTCTCGGATTGCCTTCAAACCACCATCTAATTCTTGAGCTTTCTTGATTTGTTCATGAAGTTCTCTTGTGACTACGGCGACATACCTGCTTAAAGCATCAACATGTCTCATTTGAGAACCAGTCCGATGTTCTACTTCATAGTCATACTCCTGTAGAACCAACGCCCATCGAGCCACGCGTGTAGTCAAGTCTTTCTTCCTCAGCGTCATCTCAAAAGCTTGGCAATCTGTAATGATTTTAAATTTTAGCCCATACAAGTACCGTCTAAATTTCTTTATTCCTTCTATTATTGCTAAAGCTTCGAGCTCATAGCTTGTGTACTTCTTCTCTGCGTCATTAGTTTTTCTACTCATGTAGTACACTGGGTGCAACTGGTTATCCTCCGGACATCGTTGAAGTAAAATAGCAGCTAATGCAAACATTGATGCGTCGGTGTGCAATTCTGTGTACAAACATGGGTCAAAAATCCTTAACACGGGCTTGTTAGCTAACTCAGTCTTTAATCTGTTAAATGCTGCTTTCTGAGGTTCATCAAAAACAAACTCAACATCTTTCTTAAGTAACTCCGTTAAAGGTCGTGCTATAAGAGCAAAGTTTTGAATGAACTTCCTGAAATATGATGTCAGACCAACAAATCCATGTACTTGTTTCACATTAGTAGGTTGAGGAAACCTTACCACGGCCTCAGTCTTCTCTGGTGATGGTCGCACAGTTCCGTCCTCTATGACATGACCAAGATACTCCACCTTCCTTTGGATCAGTTGTACCTTCTTCCAGTTAACCTCTAATCCATACTGGGATGCTCGCAGCAGTACCTCCTTGAGCCGCTCAACTGCTTGTGCTTCGTCCTCTGCAATCACAATCACGTCATCAATAAAAATTAAAATGATGCCTGACTCAATTAAATCCCTGAAAATGGCATTAACAAATCTCGTAAACACCTTAGGACAGACTGACAACCCGAATGGGGCCTTCAGAAACTCATATTGCCCATTGTGTGTCACAAATGCTGTATACTTGACAGAATCCTCATGCACTGATAAGTGAAAATACCCATTCTTTAGGTCAATTATGCTGAACACTTTCCCTTTTGCTAGCTTATCAATATGATCTCCTATTACAGGTAATGGATATTCGTCCTTAACCATCTTTTTGTTTACCTGCCGATAGTCAACGCAAATCCTAGTGCTGCCATCTTTCTTCTTAACAAGCACCAATGGACTAGCATATTCGGAGTAACTCACCCGTATAACTCCCTCATCAAGCCATTGTTTCACTTGCCGCTCCACCTCTCGCTGCTCCGCTAAAGCCAGCCGTCGTGGACGTTGCGCTATTGGGATGTCATCCTTCAACGTAATGCGCAATTGTACCGGAGCCTCGCGCGTTTTGTTAGGCTGGTACGTTTGCACAAGGTGCCTTACCTCTTCATGCAACTTCGGGTCCTTCACGTAACCTATAAAACCGGAAACACAAACACCACACATAAAATTGCGATATGTAGCACCGGCTAGCTTGCTATTTATGGTGGTTCGTGCGCAGAGGCATGTGAGTAGGTCCTTTGTAGTAAAACTCGCCACGCACACAAATAATAGTTTATTAATCATAGATATGACACAAAACAATAACAATTGAGAGTTTATGCGCGTTTACAAGTTATAAAAGGAACAAGTACAGCGAGTTAGCACTGCTCGTAACGCGGCGTTGGTCGGACTGCGCGGGGGCGGCGGGAACGTATTGTGATAGGTGCGTCTACGCGCGGGCCGTCACGCTTGGCCGCTATTGGCTGCTGAGGCGCGGCGGAGGATTCGTCCAATCCGGAGGCGCGAAAATTAGAAATTGGTGGTTGCCGCGCTACACACTCCCCCTCCAAGTTCTCAGAACGACCCGTTGGGGACTTGGCAACAGTATCAGGTTGCGCGGGTTTGGACAAAATTCGAGGGCGACCACGAAGTCGCCGGGGATGAACAGGCTCTGAGTCAACACCCTGGCCCGATTGAAATAAAGTCAAATCAGAGCAATGCATTTTACCAAGATCAGTATTGGTTTGAACGTCAGCAATGACGTAAGAAGTGGGGCTAATAATTTTACTTATACGATAAGGACCATCTCTTTTCGGCATGAACTTCCTGGTTATACCTTTGGCAGCATTACTAAGTAAATGAGTGCCTACCAGAACTAAGTCATTAACACTGTACTGAGGTGATGGGCGTCTATGTTGATCAGCACCCTCTTTCTTTTGATCTTGATGTCTGTCAGACTTCTCTCTTATGGCTTCTAAGTTATCTATGAACTTCTCTAAATAAGGAGTAATTTGAGGTAGAAAGTTTTCTTTAGACAGAATACCTTTCAAATCGCGTTGAGCATCAAATGGGGTTCTCATCTCTCTAGCAAACATCATATAAGCTGGAGTGCATCCAGTAGTGGCACAAATGGCACTATTCATGGAGAACCTGACCTCTGGAAGGAACTTAGGCCATGAACGATGATTCTTCTTTTCCAGTATGGAGAGTTGAGTCTTGAGGTCTCTGTTTTTGCGCTCTGCTGGATTTGCAGCTGGATGAAAGAGTGGAATGAAATTTTGCTTGATTCCCAAAAGGAACATGGTTTGTTGCATGACAGCTGAGACAAACTGGACTCCATGGTCGGAGATGACCCTTCTTGGAAAACCATATCTTAAGAAATACTGTTCAATAAGAGCTGCAGCGCAGATCTCTGCAGTGGCTTCTTTGAGTGCTATCAGTTCCACCCAGCGCGTAGCAGTATCTTCAATCAGAAGTATCCATTTTTCTCCATCTTTACCTTCGGGGAGAGGACCAAAAAGGTCTATTGCTAGAACTTCCCCTCGTTGGTTTAAAACTGGCGTCTGCAATAATCCAGCAGGCTTCTGATTACTGATTTTATAACGCTGACATTCTTCACATCTTTTGAGATAATCAGTCACGAATTTCCGCATTCCAGTAAAATAGTACTTTTGACTTATTCGAGCAATGGTTCTCTCTATTCCCTGATGACCAGCGGTAGGAGCATCATGAAATTCTTGAAGAACAGACTCTTTCATAGACTGAGGTACCACCAGCTGTGCTTCTTCAGAATCAGAGTTGGGGTTGAAACAATAAAGAACCCCTTTGGCCATAAGATACCCTCTCTCTAGCCACCTAGTTGAGGAAACAGGGTCTGGACTTTCCAGGTCTTGAATAATCTTGGCCACTTCTGGATCTTCTAGCTGAACAGTACGGAGTTCCGTCGGGTTTATTTGAGGTACGTCAATTATAACTGAACAAACACCACAGTCATCTATAGAGTTCTCGTCGCACACAGGGCGACTTAGAGTGTCAGCTATAACATTGGCCTTTCCCGGTGTATATTCATACTTGATGTCGAACGATTGTAATTTAAGTGCCCACCGAATAAGGCGGCCACTTGGTGACTTGTGAGTCAATAACCACTTCAAGGGTTGGTGATCGCTCTTTACAAGAACGGGATGACCGTCGATATATAGGCGAAATTTTTCAACTGCCCAGATTACAGCCAATGCCTCTCTTTCTGTTGTGCTGTAGCGGCGTTCAGCTGGTGTGAGCAACCGGCTGGCGTACTCAATGGGATGCTCGTTGTGTCCTTCTCCTTGCATTAGGACACCTCCCAAGGCATAACTACTGGCGTCTGTGCGCAGCACAAATGGTTTGTTGTAATCAGACTGCACCAAAATAGGAGCAGAAGTTAATCTGGCTTTAAGTTCTTTAAAAGCTTGTTGTGGTTCTTCTTTCCAGCTCCAAGGTTGATTCTTCTTGGTGAGCTTGGTAAGCGGTTGAGCAATCGCTGAGAAATTTGGCACAAATTTCCTAAACCAAGCACAGGTTTGCAGAAACGTTCTCAGATGTTTCAGATTAGTAGGCTCTTTCATGGCTAAGATGGCTTCTATCTTGCTGTTATCGGGCTTGATACCTTCTGGTGTTATGAGGTGACCAAGGTACTTGACCTCCTTGCAGGCG
Organism: Clepsis dumicolana; assembly: GCA_963691665.1. Taxonomy (NCBI): domain Eukaryota; kingdom Metazoa; phylum Arthropoda; class Insecta; order Lepidoptera; family Tortricidae; genus Clepsis; species Clepsis dumicolana. The sequence continues at coordinate 10,477,863 of OY829520.1, read as the reverse complement.
AAAACACATTTATCACGATTAGCTCGCAATCCAAACTGCTTAAGTCTATCAAAGACAAGTTGCAGGTCTTCCATGTGTTTATCAAAGCTGTCTGAAATCACCAGCAGATCATCGAGGTAAGCGAGGATGGTAGTATTTTGCAGGCTGGCACCAGATTTGAGCTTATCCATCAACCTCTGGAACGTGGCTGGAGCATTTTTCAAGCCAAATGGCATGCGGGTGAATCTGTAAGTTCCTAAAGGTGTTATGAAAGCTGTTTTATCGCGATCACCTGGATTCACGCTGACTTGCCAGTAACCAGATCTTAAATCGATGGTGCTTATGTAACAGTGCTTTCCAGTCGACTGAAGTAACTCATCTATCAAAGGTAAGGGATAATTATCTGTCTTAGTGATGCCATTCAATTTTCTGTAATCGACACAAAATCTAACAGTCTGATCCTTTTTTGGCACAAGAACAGCTGGCGAGGTCCAAGCAGACTCACATTCCTCAATTATACCTTCTTGGAGCATCTTTTCAATTTCTGCCTTCATAATTTCCTTCTTAGCAGGTGTGAGTCTGTATGGGGGCACAGATATTGGTGCATGCTCTCCTGTATCAATGTGGTGTTCCACAATCGGAGTGGGTGCTCCCCCTAGACTGAAGACTGCACTATTCTTCTCCAAAATATGGACTAATTTCATACATTCTTCTTCACAGAGCATGGAGCCTTCTTCAGCACGAAGTATGCTTGTAGCAGCAAGAACTAATTGGGATGGAGCACTGGGCTCAAATTGTAGTGGATGCTTCTCACCACCAGGAAAGCACCATGTTGAAGTTGCAAAGTCTAAGCTGAGTCGGGATGCTTTCAAAAAATCAATGCCCAATAAAGTTTCATTGTCTTCGGCTTCAGGTAAAATCAGGAACTCTGTAGGTATTACTTTATGTTCAACCTTGACATCTAAGATGATTGAAAGTACTTTTCCAACTTGACAGGAACCATCAGCTAATTTAATCTTCATTTGCTGCTCGCTGAATTTTTGGTTGCACTGTTGTAACAGAGAATAGAGCTTCTGTCCTGCAATACTCTTCTTAGCTGCTGTGTCAATCAATGCTCTTCCACGCATGTTAAGAATTTCAATTCCTAAAATAGGACGCAGATGTTTAGTGGAAATGTCTGGTTTACAGGCATATTCTTTGTTAGTACCATATGAACAATTGATGCTATCTGTGGGAAACTTCACTGATTTGTTATCATTTAATGAACCATGTAAAGGGTCCTTAACATCTTGGCATGATACTAAAAAATCAGCAGAAGAAAAAACAATTTCCTCACAAGGCAAAGTTAACCTACTGGGTTTATCTATACTGTGACATCCCATACTAGGTTCAGTGTCAATGACTTGTTCCGGCAGAATGGTTACTTTACTGGCAGTATCTATACTGTTGCTAGTTAACTCAGTGCAAAATAATGTATCTCTGTCATTTGACATATTATTAACAAGACGATTAATTATAGCGGAAGGCTTTGCAAACTGTGTGAACGGATCCTGAACGACGTACGAGTCGTCCCAGGCGGTGTCGGCGGCGCTAGACGTCGCCGGCGTTATAACAAAACCGTCACCAAAAAAATTTACAGGAAGCACATACCGAAAATCAATGAGAGACAAAGAATTGTCTTGAAATTTTGCAATCTGACGTTTAGGTACAGAAGTAATAGAATTACTCACCGGAGACAGCGGCTTACCAGAGGTCATCGACCCCGGAGTGGACGAATCCTGGCTGCAGCTGACGGAACAGAATGCAGCATTGCATTTATCGCAATTTGGTCGTAACACCCCATTTTGACCACAGCCATAACAATATACATTACCGACAGGCATATTATTATTATCACTAGACGTACTAGAGTCTTTAGAATTTAATTTACGACATTCGTCTTTGACGTGACCGGATCGCTTACAATACGCGCACTTCTTATTATACGAGTACGACTTATCACTTTTAGATTTCGCGGCGTTTGCGTTCGCGGTATTGTTCGCATTGTTATCATCAGCTGATCGTTTCGGCGGAGGCGCGCGGGGCTCGCGAGGCGGCGCGGCGCTCGCGGCGGCGCGCGGCGGCTTCGGCGTAGCGGGAAAGGTCGGCGCAACATGTTTCACGTTCTTGATGTCGGCGGCGACGTTTGAAGGCATTTCGGCGCTTTCTTTAAGCGAGTCTTCGATACTACGTGCTTTCTGTAGTAATATTTTGAACGTTGTGCATTCTTCGCGTTTTACTCGCTTGCGAATTCGTTTGTGCAGCAACCCATAGACCATATCTAATTGTACTTTCTCCGACAAATCATTCGATGGCAGTTTCGAAAACAAAGCTCGGCATTTAGCGACATAAATATGCGTATTCTCGTCACCTTGAGGTGTGGCAAATAAATCGCGGTAAATACGCGACGGAGCTCGACTGTCGCCGTAGGTATATCGTAGGCTATTTATTACGTCGGCCCATGACTTGGTTTCGGATTTGATTCCTTGCCACCAGTCTGCAGCGGAATGGGTTAGTAACATTGATAGACCTCTTATGGCGTTTTCATCGGTAATTTGTGAACAGTCTTTGTATGCTTCGATGGCGTCAATGAAACCTTCAATGGATTCTTCTGTTGTGCCGGCAAATCGAGCTTTACAGCGAGAAAAATTTCCTCCTTCCGATGGAAACGGCGTAGATGTAGACGTAGCTTGTCTGGTCAGAACGCTTTCAAGTAGCTCCTTGAAGGCGTTGGTCTGCGAACGTTGCTGCGATTCGACCAGCGTGATGATGTCCCCTCTCGAGAACGAAGCTTCGTCGGCAGATGCGTCTCGCTCCTGCGACATCTCACGATTCCCTCGTGCACGATTCTTTCGCGGCGGCATGTTAATCACCAGTACCACGAGTCACAACACGAAATATATCGAAACAAAGTCACTTTTCACAATAATTGCCTCACGCGTGGGCAGCCATTTTGTAGCACCGGCTAGCTTGCTATTTATGGTGGTTCGTGCGCAGAGGCATGTGAGTAGGTCCTTTGTAGTAAAACTCGCCACGCACACAAATAATAGTTTATTAATCATAGATATGACACAAAACAATAACAATTGAGAGTTTATGCGCGTTTACAAGTTATAAAAGGAACAAGTACAGCGAGTTAGCACTGCTCGTAACGCGGCGTTGGTCGGACTGCGCGGGGGCGGCGGGAACGTATTGTGATAGGTGCGTCTACGCGCGGGCCGTCACGCTTGGCCGCTATTGGCTGCTGAGGCGCGGCGGAGGATTCGTCCAATCCGGAGGCGCGAAAATTAGAAATTGGTGGTTGCCGCGCTACAGATACCAATTGTTATTCTCGCTAGCCTTTAACAAAAGTACTTGACTGCCCTCCATAACAAACGTCACGTTATTTAAAAACTCTTGTCCTAATATCAATGAAAACGGCATAACATTTTCGGGTACAATATGTAAGATAACATCATCAAAACACTGACTGTCTATAACAATGTTTGTTTTCACATACCCCATCGAAAACACACGCGTCGAACCAAGTCCACTCAAAGAAATCTCGTCCCGCACGTAGTTTGGTGCATTTAAAGATCGATAGCAGTCAATCGATATTAAATTAATGTCACTTCCTGAGTCTATTAACGCACTAACACTATTCCCGAACAAAACAACTTCTTTCATCGGCTTACGACTTGTTGACCGGCCGCCATCTTTGTTTACGCTCATTCCGGTCGCACCGCCATTCATCTCGGTCCGAGTCAGAGTATCAGTCGCTCGCGCCGCCGTCTTGCTCGATGAACTGTCACTCCCGTTCCGTTGTTCGTTCTTCCAGTCGAATCCATTCGCGCTCACATTCTCGTTCATAACGATGTTTCCGCCGTCCGTTGCATTATCATTCGTTTGAACGTACATTTGTCTCGTTGATGATCCGCCATCTTGCCCATGATGATTTTGATGTTTTCTAGGTGGTATTCTACTAGCTTCTGCCGTCGTCGATGGGCATTGCGATGAAATGTGACCGAACTCGTTGCATCGGAAACATTTTAACCCTCTTTGTTTATGCGGACACTCGCTGGAAATGTGATTATTTTCCCCGCAGCTATAACATTTAACTCTGATGTTATTCGCGACTGCCTTCGGCTTGCTTCTTGAATCTTGATGATGAAAATTTGTAGATCTGTTACTTCTTGATTTTTCTTTAATCGCTTCATATATCTTAAATTTCTCCTTCAAGTCGATATATGTCGTCACGCCATATAACATCATTTTGTTGACTGGGTCGTCCCTAATGCCTTCGACGATATATTTGATCGCGACATAGTCAGCCATCTTACCACGTCGACCCAACTCCTTCATGACCAACATGTAATCGATGCATGACTCATCCGTCTTTTTAAATCGTGAGCTCATCATCTCGTGGATCGTCTTTATGTCCACGTTATCGGGAAATTCTCTTAACAAATTACTCTTTAATTCGTCCCACGTCTTGTAGGCCCTCTCAGCGCGTAACCACAGCGCCGCCGTGCCTGTTAACGACCGCCTCGCGATGAGTAACTGCTGTACCGGCGTCCATCCAAACACTTCGGCATTGTCTTCCACTTCTTGGATCCACTTTGCCGCAGGATACGTCTTATCCTGTCCAGAGTACTTCGGAATTAGTCCCTCTGACAAGTGCAACATGGCACCACCGCCTGATGATGATGACATGGCTTCGACAGAATTGTCGCTGAAATCAGCCTGCCGGCTGTTACGCCTTGAATCTTTCGGCATCGTCGTTGTTTCGTCGTCAACAGAGCTTCCACGCCGTATATTAATCGTCGTCGTCGTTGTCGGTGTGTTCCTCGGACACGTCGTCGTCCGAACAACAAATCCAATCAGATCGTATCACTCCAATCCCGGTCGAGCCCCCAAAACTGTAGCGTGGAGCTTTTAATAAAAACACTTGGATTCTAAACTTGTGTATATTTTTGAAAATAACCCCGAAATACATTTACTTAATTAATTTTGGTACGTCCTCGCCGTCTCAAGTCATCCGTCTTTCTCCCAGTCCTTCGTTCACTCCTTCCCTTACATTCCATCATCTCATTCGACCACTCTCAGTCATTCACCTGTCTAAATCATTCATCCTACATGTATATTATGTAGTAGTATGTTATAATATGGTTGGCTTTTGTATGAGTTTATGTATTGTATTATTATTTATTCGCCTTCACTATTTGTGATTATAAACGCACTCTTTGTCGGTCCCTTAAATTAACTTCTCCTCTCTACCGCTCAAAGGCTGACTGGTAGAGATCCCTTATAAGGATAAGTCCGCCTTTGTACCGTATCTCACTGTTGGTAACCTGTATTTATTTTCTGTACAATAAAGCGTTTACTTACTTACTTAATTTTAATGTTGCCGTTGATATTGATCTCTAGATCGCATAGTCATTTAACTATAGTTAAGGATCGCAAGATATCGGGCTATCAGTCCTGCAAGCAATGCCACTGCCACTTAATTTTCGCAAGTCTTCGAGCTATAGAAATTAGTCTAGCCAGAGTAATAATTAAATAGAGACTCATTGAAATAACCTTGTCTACTTGTCTAAAATTAGTTGGTTGATGTGGTCACTATTCCTTTGTTTGGGGTCGACGGAGCGTGTTCAGTAATATTGGATCTGTATAAATTTGTATAATTATGTGTGTACCTATCTGTATATGTATGTGTATTGGATTGTGTGTCTAGTGGTTAGAGACCCTGACTATGAAGCTTGAGGTCCTGGATTCGAATCCCTATCGGGGCAGATGTTTGTATGATGAATACGAATATTTGTTCTCGAGTCTTGGATGTTTAATATGTATATAAGTATGTGTTTATCTATATAAGTATGCTTATCCGTTGTCTAGTGCCCATAGTACAGGCTTTGCCTAGTTTGGGACTAGGTCAATTGGTGTCAATTTGTTCTATGGTATTTATTTATTTATTTATGTATAAGACCACCTTCATCCTGTAGCCGAGCACATTATATAATTATTTACGTCATGCCGATTGCCTAAAACCGCAGGCAAAACATAAAAAATAATTATATTTCAATTAACAACATGAGCAGCGATACCCCTTTCACAGGTGTAAAACATACGATTCCATATACTGACGTACAAATTTCACAGTTTCTAGATGACACCAAGCATTGACGTACAAATTCTCAAGGAATCAATTTGATTTACAACAACATCCTAGTACAGAAAAAAATGTAGGTAAGGTCTAGAATGATTTATCAAGCTAATCGAAAGGTTATTAAATTAAAAAACTGTTCTCATGTTCATAATCACACTGCTTTTTGTGGAGTTCATTGAACACATCATATTAAATCCTACTCGCCGTATATGGAAAGAACTGTCAAGTGCGAAAGTGAATGGCAGAGGGTTTTGTACAGTCGAAAGCTTCTGCCTACCTGCTCTATTTGTCTTTCTCGTTCGGAATCACAATCGCGCTCATTTTGTTTGGGCTGACAATTAAATGGTACCTATAGGACACACAGCCACACAGTCACAGTCGTACAAAAACTGACATTTCAATCCGATGACGAGTGTCAAAATAGTTACGCAAAAGCCACTTCACTACAATGACAATTCAGTGTCAATTGTTGTTTTAAGAGCTTTTGTTTTAGTGCGCTTCATATCGGCAATGAAATGTAGATCGTATTGTCTATGTAATATGACATTTGTAAAGTTGGTGAAATAGGGACTGGGCCTTGGGTTAGATTCTAACTCAGGATGAACAAATACGTCAGGCTAACCCCGAGTTAGGGTCTAATTGAGTTTGGCGCAACTCGGTTAGGCCCCTATTTTACCATCTTTACAATTGTCAGTTTTATATAATAAAAAATAATAAATATCATGGGACAAATTGACACCAATTGACCTAGTCCCAAACTAGGCAAAGCCTGTACTATGGGTACTAGACAACGGATAAACATACTTATATAGATAAATACATACTTATATACATATTAAACATCCAGGACCCGAGAACAAACATTCGTATTCATCATACAAACATCTGCCCCGACCGGGATTCGAACCCGGGACCTCAAGCTTCATAGTCAGGGTCGCTAACCACTAGGCCATCCGGTCGACCACAACAATAACAATTCGAATTAAATCTCTTTGACAATATGAAGCGCGCTATAACAAAAGCTCTTCAAGTCAGCAGTTGACATGACAGCTAACTGTCATTGAAAACTGACAATTGTAAAGTTGGTGAAAAAGAGGGCCAGATGTTAAGTTTAAGATGGAACAAAAATAAATTGTCTGTCGTTGAAAGAGGATGGATTTACCTGACAATTTTCTAAGGTCGGGTTTAAATGGTTACGACTGTTATAAGTTCGCTGGATTCCGGATAACGAAGCACTAAGCGTGTACCGTCCTTTACGGAACTGTCAAACTTTAAATTCTCAGTTCAACGAGTATTTACAGTTTTACCCTATTATTCATAAACGTATATTAACTAAAGCGACTTTCAAGTTCGTTACTTATTTTTGTCATTAGTCCTATTGAGAAAAAAAAAGTTCGTTTGTCCCTTTTTGTCACATTGACATTTGCGTTAGTAAGAAAATAACATGACAAAACCTATTTTAGCTAATGGCAAAGAGATTTAACATTAGTATATATAGAGTGGTCATTGCGACTTTGCTCATACAAAATATTTCATCTCAAGTGTCAGTATCGCCATCTACCATCGAATAGCAAAAATACGTATTAAAATATTTTAACAAAAAAGTAAAACCGCCTTCAAAAAAAAAACCTTAGAAACAAAACGTAAAATAATCATCTAAAATAATGATAAATAAATAAAATAAAATAAAATGCGTTTATTTCGGACAACAGAAACTAAAGCCTAAAGTTTTAGTGCCTAGCAGTAAGCAGCAGAAATATGAAGTCGGTGCGGTGCGAGCGGAACATTCTTTGAATGAATATTCCGTCTTCCCTTAAAAGGCACGGAACCCTAAAAGTGACTCGTCACCTACCTGTTTAATACCCGCCATATATGGCGACCATATTGTTTTATCTGCTCTTACTTTAATATTGCATCCAATCTGAAATTGGAATGACGATTGGACCATTTACGCCAACACGAACTTGCTCCAACGCAGGGATTTAAACCAACTTAAGACAACGTTCGTAGTGTAACTTACAGCGGGGTCATAAAGATTGTTTTCTCCTAGTTAAGATGTAGTATGAAGGTGGTTGTGGAGCATCCAATGACGTCACCGGATACGCTTCGAATGTCAAGTCGTCCCGTGCGTCATCAACACCTACGTCATTGCTTTCGTAAAATACTTTCTCGAGACGTTTTGAATGGTTTTCGGATATGGAGATGTGTTACCGCTGAATTTTGTAGAATAATTGTATATTTTATACCTACGATAGGTACGTTTACCCACAATCACGAACATCACGCCTGATGGGTAAATGAGGATGAAGTGTGTAATAATTGCATAACAACAAACTACAAATTCTCACTCACAAATTCACACATTCTACATACTGTGCGACCAATCTGACGGAGCTTAGCTTACTTCAATTACCATACGAATCAATATACGTCACACAGACCCAACAATCACCAGCACAAATACACTATCCGCCGACGCGTTTCGGGACTCTCTTACGCAAAAAGTGGTGCATGTGTTTTTCTCAATCTTTAATCATAAAACCGTAATTAGCACCTTAAAACACTGACTTCGGTCATAAAATTAATTGGTAGGCGATGTAAGAATCACCTCGACATAATAATGGGAACACAATTACTCATCATTATTTAAAACGCCCGAAAGCATCATCTGAAAGCCAATTTAAATTAATACAAGAGGTTTACCGAACAAAAAAAAATAAAGGTTATGCTCGATAATGACTTGAATTGGTGCTCATCATTAACGAGATGGCGAAAGAATCTCAATAAAATTAAAACCGAAAAGGAAGTCCAATGACACTCGTTATTAAACGTTGTTAAGTTACCCCTGTAACTTGAGATGAAATGGACCTTTGGCTTTACAGACAATTTGGAGGTGAAAAACTAGCCTTAAAAATGAAAACTATGGATAGAAAATTTGCCCCAGATCGCTGCCTGTTGTTAGCGTGCCCAGAAGGCTGACAGCATTGCCACGTTGGATGGCGATGCTGATCCTCTGTGCCAGATATGACCCAGTTTTCTGGGCACGCGTCAACTCCACCAGCCGATTGGAGCGTTCTGTGACGCGCTTTTCCCCCAGGGCCCCAGAGTCTCAACCCCATTTAGAGGTAATTATTAAGCAAGTACAATTGCGAAAAACGTGCGTCTCACTTTGTATACTTAAGTTTGACATAATTTTGTATTAAAAAAAGCTCATAACAAAGACATAATTTACAATAGACATGCATACATAACAACATAAATCATCAAATTCTCAGCGAAGCAAATCGCCAGAACCGACTTAAGCTTGCAAAAAGTTAGATCAAATTAATGTTAAGTGTTTTGGTCATTATAGGCCGAGTAATCCGGAGGTTCTTTGTATGAAGACCCCCGCATAAAATCCTCAGTCGATGAAACTTTGCAGGGATGTTATATAACGTGAGATAAAACTAAATAAAAATATAAAAAAAATAAAAATATCAAAATTTAAAAATAAAAAACATGCCGAAGATAGGTATTTATACATAAAAGTACAAATAGCTTGACATATTGGACTGAGTAATTCCTCAGTTCAAAATTATTTTACTAAATGAATCATTTTCATTGATAGGTGTAAATTTATAAAAATCCAAAAATTTGACCAAACAAAACTGTCACTTTTTAAAGATAATAACTTTTTTGTCCGTAATTTTGGTGGCAAAATGTCTCAGTAAATTTTTTCTTGTTTTAGATCTTTAAATGACATTTGGCGTAACCAGTAAGAAAATCCAAAAAAAAATGCTTACCAAAATCAAGCTATCTCACTTCAATTTAAAAATACCAAAAACTCAGCATGGAAAATTTCTCAGTCCGATGTTTTTCTTTAATAATACCAAATGGTCTCATTACCACTTAAAACCAAAATATCCAAAATAACAATCATTCTCCGTTGAACACGATTTAAATACTTGTGCAAATTTATTTGTTTTTAATGCGCTTGATATTTTTTTGGATATTTTTGTAGTTGAAAGAAAATAAATTAATATATTTGTATCAGTAAATAAAACAATTTTCCACAGCGACTGAAAAGGTAATTTTTGAAAAAAATATAGTTTAATGGTAAATATTTTGGATTTTTATGTCGTAAGTATAAAACGGAAATAAATTCGTATTGCACTGAAAAAAAGTGACGGAGCAATTTTGCGGTGCAAGTTATGGTAAAAAAACATATTTTTGAAGAAAAAGTGGTTTTTGTAAGGAGATTTTTTTGGATATTTCACATATAGTTTTCGTATTTGTAGTGAATGTTTGTAGTGAAGAAAATTTTAACTGAGCATTTTTCCGAACAAAGTTATCAACGAAATAGGAATTTTGGCCAAAATACCTAACTTGCGGTATTTTTTTTTTGGATTTTTTTAATATACCTTTAAACCATGATACTCTATCACACTATAAAGTTTTCTTTGCCTGAGGATTTACAGTTGGGGTCCCTTGCTTCGTTTCCTGGCCTATTAGGCAATGTGAATATTTGATTGATGTAGTAAAGTTTTCAACAAAGAAATATACAAAGTGAGCGCATTCAGAAACTCACTCACAATAATCACTCGCGCATAATGATCAGAAAAAGCAATTGAACTGGTAGCGCACGGTAACATACGAGAATGAAGGTAACACACGTGAAGTTTGTAAAGCTACAGTACATGAGAGTTATTTTTGTATAATTTCTGTTGTGTGATTTGAGATAGCTAAAATAAATGGAAAGAAGGTTTAAGCATTGCAATAACAATGTTCTCATCATCATCATCAGTCTATATACGTATCCCTGTTGGGCACAGGACTCCTTCTACGAACGAGAGGGCTCGGGCCGGGCTGCAGTCCCAACGCTGGCCCAATACGAGTTGGAGACTTGTTGGAGAACAATAATTTGCTCCCTTACGCCCTTACTATATGCCCATTGCTACCTTGTATTTTCTTTGTGCCTTATTTCTTGTTTTGACTGTTATGTGGTGTTCAACAAAGAGTTAAATTTGTATTGTATTGTATTGTAATATGTAACGACATAGAATCAAACAAATGGCGTAATTGACTGGCTAAACTCGACACGACTGAACATAGACTCCATAAGGCTAATGGGGATATAATTTCAGACTGTGACTTGCACATCCGCTCCATGTTGTCATGTCACATGAGAGCACGCAATTGAAACGAGAAACACAAATGTAGGTTTCGACTTGAGGTTCCGCAACATAAAATATAGATCTATAGAGGTCATACGCAGTTTTTATGCGTTTCCTATTAATTAGTATAAGTACACAATTTTCCTAGCTATGTGATTCGTTATCCTTTACCCTCAAAGAGAGCGTATTTTTGAAATCCACCAAGAAGATGCTTTGCAAAAACTTCAGTGTGCCTCGTAATCGGATTGGTTTGTTATACCTACTTACAATATATTAGACATAGAACTCCAAGTGATAGAGCAGAGCAGAGCTTCGGCATTCGCCATCTTTTTCTAACAAACGATAAAATGTCGTGTGAGAAAGAGATAAGAAATGCCTAAGCGAAGCCGAGCGCGTTAGACAATAAGACCTCAATTCGCTCACCACCTACTATCCTATCTCACTCATACACGTGCGCAAAACTGAGATATTAAATCTTTCAGGTTGATAGTAAAATTGCATGTCTTCGCATCTGCACACAGGGCCCCAATTCCAGGTGTTATCGGGATCTGTCTCTATCACGAGATATTTGGAGCTACGTACTATCCATCGAATCTCACTATAGAGACTTATCTCGATTACGTCTCGAATACCGGGCCTTGGAAATGTTTTTTTATTGAGCCCTATAACATTTTCGGTACGTGCGTCACTGAACTCGAGTTAAGAAGCGACCGCTAAACAAGCTAAATATCATTTTTTCGACAGACAACAAACTCAATTTTTCTTATGTTCGGTGCTCGTGTACTCAAAGTGCGAGGCCATCATTTTAACATTATAAACATGCTGTAAATATTTGGTGCAAATATGATTGAAGTAAGCATACATTTTTTATCAAAGTGTGCACCAAGGTGTTGCTTTGTAGAAACTATTGACAAACGTACCAAAATTAATTACGTATCGTTTATTACTTTATTAGATACTAAATAAAAATATATTATAATTTCAAAATTGACTTTCTAAAAAAAAAACGTAATGTGGAAGCCCTTTCAGTGATATCCCACTTGAGCTAGTAACCACTCTTTGAAATTTTAAGACCGCCCTTTTAGTGCTAAGCAGCAGTGCTTGCACTGTTGTGTTCCGGTGTGGAGAGTAATACAGCCAGTGTGATTACAGGTACCAGTGGCATTTCATCTTAGTTCTCTAGATTGGCAACGCATCTTCAAACCCCCCGGGGTAGCGGGTGTCTATGGGCAGTGGTGATCACTTACCATCACCCAATTGCTATAAAAAAAATCTTTCGATTATTTGACACTGGCTTGTCTTCTTTATTACTATGAAGAAAGTTCATGATCTCAATTGGAAAATCTTTTTGTATTTTTTTTTTCAATTTTTTTTTATTTTTACGGTCTTCCCGTGAGTATCAATTATATTTTTAATAAACTCACCGAAACATGAATACACAGAAAAAACACCAGAAAAATACCAACCCCGGGTATCGAAACCGGGACCTCGACACCTCGTTGACCTCGTTGGTATTTTTGCTGTGTATTCATATTTCGGTATTAAAAATATAAATGAAGAAAGTTGCATTTTTAATGTGTAAAAATGTAGAAAAAATCGCGTAAATTTGTGGATAAATAATTATAATTCTCACTATCAAACAAATCAAATTACTTTACTCGAACGCGACAATATAATACATAGTTATTTAAACGTAGGTACCTACATCTGTATTAACTGCCACCTCTATCAGCTTTATACTGTATTACAGTATAGAAAATACTGTAAGCGTATAGGCAACGGAAGTATGACGGGGGCAACGTATAATATATACAAAATGACAAAGGATTTGCGTCGTAATGATTAAAAACGCTGCGTCAACGTATCAGCAGTTAAAAACGCTGGGCTACGATAAGTAGTTGACTGATGTCAAAATAAAATAATTTTAAATATTCACTTATCAAGCTTAAAAACCGATGCCTGACTTATTAATGCAACCAAAACGATTTTTAACATAACAAAAACTAATAAAAGGAGGTAAGTAGTTTGATCACTGAAAATGACGACGTCATAGTTCTGTAATTCAATACAAACTTCATACTAATGGATCCAATCAAATTGTTCTGACATTTCAAAAAAAGTTGCTGATTTGACCAAAAGGCAACATCCGTATTGCACACTGACATGTGTATTAACAGAACTATGAATATCAGAATAGAAGGAAAGAATTCATCGATTTTGTATGGAAACCCGAGTAACATTTTGAGTAGGTATTTTGACGTCACGAGTGTAATTTCGTGAAGAAACACCTCGATTAACAGCTCCAACTTTATGGTGGTGTTTGAAATGTTAATTGTTGAACGATTATTAACGGTATTCTGTTTTTAAAACCTGACGGCTGACGCAGAAAGCGGTTGGGAGCAATCACGCGTACCTAATGTGGATCTGAGCCCTTCTTTTCGCGGATATATACACTCTTCCCTTCTAACCCAATATAGTTCTGTGCATGCATTCGTCATGACTTTATATTCATTACAATTATAATACGGGAAATGGAACTGCATGAAAAGCGACAAGGAAATGTGTTGTATGGAATGTAACAGGTAGGTGTTACTACCTAGTGTGCTGTAACGAAGCTTAAACAAACACGAAGTTTGACATGTTTACCACAAACCCTTAATTGACGTCTCGACGTCTCAACAGGTCATCACGAAGTTGGAAATGTTTTTAACCCCCGACAAAAAAGGGGGGTGTTATAAGTTTGACCTGTGTATCTGTGTATCTGTCTGTGGCATCGTAGCTCGCAAGCGGATGGACCGATTTCGACGCGGTTTTTTTTTTATTTGAAAGCTAGTTTGATTGAGATGGTTCTTAGCTAAGTTTCATTAAAATCGGTTCACACGTTTTTGAAATATTGAGTTTTGAAATAGCAATGTCGGGGGTTTTTCAACTTTTCTAAGTTGGTTAGGTTATACACATACCATTTATTGACGTCTCGACGTCTCAACCGGTCATGACGAAGTTTGACATGTTTTACACAAACTCTTTATTGACGTCTCGACGTCTCAACAGGTCATCACGAAGCTTGACATGTTTTACACAAACCCTTTATTAACGTATCGACGTCTCAACCGGTCATGATGAAGTTTGACATGTTTTACACAAACTCTTTATTAACGTATCGACGTCTCGACCGGTCATGACAAAGTTTGACATGTTTTACACAAACCCTTTATTAACGTATCGACGTCTCAACCGGTCATGACGAAGTTTGACATGTTTTACACAAACCCTTTATTAACGTATCGACGTCTCAAACGGTCATGACGAAGCTTGACATGTTTTACACAAACCCTTTATTAACGTATCGACGTCTCAACCGGTCATGACGAAGTTTGACATGTTTTACACAAACCCTTTATTAACGTATCGACGTCTCAACCGGTCATCACGAAGCTTGACATGTTTTACACAAACCCTTTATTGACGTATCGACGTCTCAACCGGTCATGACGAAGTTTGACATGTTTTACACAAACCCTTTATTGACGTATCGACGTCTCAAACGGTCATGATGAAGTTTACACAAACCCTTTTTCCATTGATTGTTGCCTTTGGCACAAAAAGGTAGGTATACAGAATACCTACCTGTTCCAGCGAAATAACGATAACCAATGTTCTACGCAGACGAAATCGCGGGCATAAGCTAGTGTCAAATAAAGCATCTCTCCAAATTCAGTTAAAGAATGTGATTCATGCATTAACAAGATTATGGTTAACGAACTCATAAACTGCAGCGGTGACTAACTCCAATAAAGGCCAATAAAAACGCAGATGGTTTAAAAAACATGTAAATGCCTCTGTTTATGTTTGTTTGTTAAATAGACTGGGAATCTGGTTTAATGACATCGCGTGATGTTAACAACGTAACAACTCTAACATTATACTTGTTGAGCCTGAGTAGCTGGTAAAATGACTTGATTTACAAAGCGTTGCTACTTATAGAATAATTGGTGTTTTTTGATCAAAACTATGCTAGTAATAGTTGAGACGTTTTTCTTTTAGGATGTAGAAGGCTAGTTTTCTTTGACAAGTTTCATTAAAATCGGATCAATCATTTATGAGATATTGGACTTTGAAATCTCGGCATGTCTTGGTGGACTCGCGGTTCGAAACGCATAGCTTTGTAGAGTCATTAAGATCTAATCTATTCAAGTTACTTTAATTTCAATCATCATCATCGTGTCAGCCGAAAGACGTCCACTGCTGGACATAAGCCTCCCCCAAGGCTCTCCACTCAGGCCGGTCTTCTGCTTTCCGCATCCACCGCGGTCCCGCGATCTTTATATACTAGGTCGTCGCTCCATCTTGTTGGAGGCCTACCGACAGCTCGTCTCCCGGTCCGCGGACGCCATTCGAGAACCTCCTAACCTAATCGGCTATCAGTCCTGCAAGCAATGAGCTATTAATTTCAATAATAATATAATAATCGCGAAAAATTAAAGCATGTCATGAGAAGTTTTCTGTTTACTTTGTTGCTGCTTTGTGATAAATTTGATAACCCTGTATGACGGATTGCGGCTGTATTCGCTGCAGTAACACAATTAGAGTCCAAGACACGTTTAATCAATCTGTTGTTGCACGTGCCAATAATAACATTGTGGATAGAGCCGTAATGGGTGCTTATTTACCGGTTTCCTTATAAACTGTATTCACACTAAAAATAGCATTTACTGCGCTTGCAAATGCAAGTAAGTAGATGCTCTAGATACATAAACGTAAAACGAATGTGTGATGCAGATTACTTCAAAATGTCACCCGTAGTTGCTCTTCTTTCGTAGTATTATAAAACTGCGTTCATTTCTTTAATCATCATCGTCATCAGCCTATTGGACCTGCTGGAAAAAGGCCGCCTCTGACAGTGAGAGGGCTTGGGCTATAGTGTCTGTCTCTGAGCATGATTATGATGACAGTTATTTAATTTAGGTGAATACACACTTTACTATGCATATGCATATGGTTATTATGACAAATATTACAACTAATTTCGATAACGTAGAGTAAAACTAGGTCCCATTATCAACCATTGACGTAAACACTACGTCATTGCATTACTCTAAACAGAAATATATATTGCATTAAGTTAATTTCTAATTAAACCCTCATAACACTTATGCTTATGAGCCACGATTGCGATTTCCAAATTACTTTTGGCTGCATGCCTTTAGCGTTGTCTTCGAAGTTCCAGTGTCAGCGAAGTCACAGTCTTGATCGTGCGCAGTGTGTACAACGCGTTCGGAGGCGACGCTCGCGCCGCTCACACCGACCGGCTTAACCGCACGCGCAAAAAACAGCATTCAGTTCTCAGTGTAAAATGCCGTGTTCCGAACCAGTGAAGTGCTAACCATAATGCCCGAGTGTACGGAACTCTTCGCTTTCACCATACCCGTAATCAGATACACCATGGACGATCACGACAGGAACGAGGAAAGGCAGCCGCTGGCGAAGAAGATGTCACTGCTTACGCCGGTGAAGATCGAAACGCCTGATAATGGCAGAAGACTATCTGAGCCAACTAGGTATTATATACCACCACAGTGTAACAACAGGCTGTCTCCACGCAGCGCTAGAAAGCGTGACGCTCGGCGGAATTCTAAAAGTGACGCAAACACGAACGATGAGACCCCTAAAGATACCTTCGGCCCCAAGCCGTGTAACTGTGAAGAGTGCAGAGCGTCCAGCCCGTTACCTCCAGGGTACGGCCCAGAGACACTATCCCCTGGCTACGATCAGATGAAAAGGTCGCTCCTTGAGGTACCCTGGTCTGAGGACTACGCTGAAGCGTCCAGTGATGACTTGAGCTCCGAATGGGATTCTGATGTGCCCGATCCACCGCCCACGACCCAAAAGGTAAGCTATTAAATTTATTGTAAGACAAATAGTACAACTTGAATACTCGTAAGAACAAAAAGTGGAACTAAATGGTATAGGAGTTAATTTGAAAAAATACACGATCAAAATGTTAACTAGTTAAAACATTTTTTTTTTACTTTTAATAACAACTTCTTTAGCTATTTAAACGTGTCAACTAATGACCACCACTGTCACCAAGAAAATGCGAAATGTGACAGGAATTTGTATCAAAAACAATTGTCAATGTGCGTCACGCACTGCCAAAGAATAGATAATTAACGTCACCCATTGAAATGCAAATTACAGCTGTGTAAAAGATTTTACGAAATGTCCAAACGAAACAGACACTAAGTAAATACGTCAGGAAAAGAATATAATCCGGTTTCGCCATGCTGTTCGCGTACAAATTTTTCTTTTTAATAATTGTAAAAATGTAATTTACTGAAGAAAAACGTGCACATCAACTGACTCTATAACTCTACATATACAATTACGACTATCAATATTACTAGCACTTGTGAATTATTCTCAAGCGAATCCCTAAACTTAAGTATGTAGAAAAGTTACATGTCGAACTTTAGAAAACCGTAATTTTTAATTTATTTGAAAAAAACGCGTCTGTTTATTTCACCCATCCAAAAGTAAACACAGCATAAAAGGCCTGACGGTAACTTTAAAGGTTTATAATTTCATTTGGTCTTAATCCACATAAAGATCAAATCAAGAAGCTGTAAATAAAAATGTTAAGCCGGTGTTGAAACGACGTCCGACGTTTATGAGTCGTTTTGATTAATTAGAAAATATGTAGGTCTCAGATACGGCATTACAGCTCAATCGGTTTATAAGTTGTGACAGACGAACGGACAGCGAGTTGGATTTAGATAAGGGTTTCTTTTTATAGAGGTTTTGAGATTGCTCCAATTTTGATTCTGCCGTCGGTAAAAAACAAAAAGTTTATCTCGGCTACCAGCTTATTAAACTTTTTATGGCTTGGTACTTTTTTGTAAACAAATGAGGGTATCAAACTTTAGTACGGATTGAATTAAGTTAATTATTCATGATAAGTAGGCAGTCAACTTTATACGTTACGTATCTCAGATTGTTTAAGAATAGTTCATGGAACATGAGTGGTAGAAAAAAATAAGTAAGCATTAAAAATGTTCTGTTTTTTTCAACTTTATTTGTAGAATTATTTGTTTTGGAATTCTACGTTACAAAAAAAGTTACAACAACATTGTTAGTCAAGAATTTGATCTGTTGTTAGATAGCATTGACACGGAAAATACTGTCATTGTCTAACTCTGATTACTATGTCTATTTATAAGTAGATACATTTGCAATAGTATCAAATTTCATTGTTATACTGCTTTTAAACTGATATCAAACTCAAGGTGTTTGGTTAAATGTTGAATGAATGCGGTTAGTTAAAATTCAGATTGAGCAATACAGCCCTGAGCCGAGGTAAAATCGTACCAATTTGCATTGTCTAATGTCTGATGCTAGTCGCACAGTTTGCTCATCTTTAAACAGAGTTAGCGAACATAGAAAGATCATTGTAATTTATTTCAAAAGATTATGTTTCAAAGTCTAGGTGTATCTTATCTTGAATATAAAACTGACACCCACGTTTTTTTTTACAAATTCTTTACCTTTTTGAAGACAACATTTGAAACTGTATCAAAAAAAAAACAGAAAAAAAAATGGAATCATACTTTATTAATTTCGCATCACATTGATAAATTACCAAAGGGATTTATGTTAATGTAACATAATGGCAGTTAAGATCAATATGGTGCTATACTAAATGTTAATTGTGAAGTAGTTATCCTTGGTTTCTGACGTATACATACATAATTATATCGGATCAGTATCATCATAATATGATGGCTTGTAGGATAGATACGTCACGCTCACGTGGGCCTGCATTTTGTTGTTTGTAAACACGAGGTAGTTCACCTTGCAAGTGTTTGTTTGACTTAATAGTGAATGATTTCAGTGAGATTTGTCGAATAAAATCGCCTTTCAAAGAGCACTTGTATTTCAAAAGGGTTTTAAAAGTTATACTATCGAACCAACTGAATCGTGACCCACTGTGGAACCTTTTCGTTGAAAATGTCATGGTGACATCGCATTGCCTGACAAGGAAAATCATTATGACACTTACTGTGAGAACGTTCTACGATGGGTCAGTAATCAAATGGTTCGACTGTAGGTACCTGCTGGACCGTGTTTTATAAAGCTACAAGCTACAATTTACAAGTGCAAGTCTCATTCTATCACCTTTTGCTAGAAAGAGACTTTCGCTTGTAAATTACAACTTGTAGCTTTATAAAACACGACCCTGGCTTCAGGTTTGATGTGCTCCCGATATTTCGACGCAGTTACATGCATCATGATATCGGGAGCTCATCAAACCTATAAGGTAATCGCGGTCAATATCCCGTTTTCATTATGTCTAATACAATTAACCGAGAATAATTTAAAACTGTTATTATACCTGCAGCTATTTATTATTTTACAAAACTTACATATATCGATAAATAAACTGTTACAATCGTGCTTGAGCTATGTATGTATGGCTATAAATAAAAGTGAATAAATAGTCTGAATAAATAACCACCACATGAACAGGTAAATATTTTTCTGATTCAAGTTTCATGTACATCTCGACTTCTGACACTCTTTTCAGGCGTCGTGTTACCATGAAACCTAAAACATATTTCTAAGTAATCACGCTCAAGGATTAAAAGCTACCGTATCTACTATTTCATTCCTCTAACTTAAAACAATATAATCCTACGCACTAGCAATGGCTACATTTTGTTTTTGGACGTCATTCATCGGTTTAAATTAACGATTCCATCCTTTAAATTATTCGTAAAGGTAGCTTTTTAATAATAGTTAACTAGATATTGTTTTTGTTTAGGCTAAGAACTTGTTCATTAGGAGATATCAAATGACCTATTGCATTACAGCTAATGTTTACCGAGACATTTGAGAAGAGCACTTATTGCACAGAAATGCAGCAAAGTGCCGGTGTAATTACGGGCACAAGAGGCATTTTATCTTAGCTCTCTAGGTTGGCAACGCATCTGCAAACCCTCCGGGGTTGCGGGTGTCTATGGGCAATGGTGATCACTTACCATCAGGTGAACCACTTGCCCGTTTACCCTTCCTCAACATATAAAAATAAATATGTAAATAAATAAGGTAAAGTCGAAGAAACGGAATCACGTAGGTATAATAAATATGTTTGTAGTCTCTGTTGAACCTGTAGAAGAATATTTAGATTACAAGCCTCATATAAATTTATTAAACTTAAGACTGTGTAATTAACTTTACTTTACAAATGTTTGCATGCCAGATAACAGAAAGAATACACTGTACAAAAATTGTAATAGGTGCTTAAAATTATAACATCCGCTTGACTGTATTTCTGGCAAATAAACTATTTTGATTTGATTTAGATTTAATTTTAACCTTAAAAAACAATGTTTTCTTTGGGTGATTTACGATAATTGTTATTGTGACATTTTCAGCGAAAAGGCTCTACAGAGACACATTCAGTTTTCGTTTCATAAATATAGCCTTTCTTACTGTGGTACTTACCTGTTGTCGTATATACTATCGTATCGACTAGACCGTATAGACTATATAGTCTAAAGGGCTCTGAGGTCAAACAAGAAAATTGTTTTGTTTTTTCTTTTTTCTATGCTTAAAATAACTGACTGTAGGTACTTATATAAGAAACGATTACTGTGCCATTTTAATCTAACCTATTCTCAAGTCACTGAAGTGTAATCATTTTAAATGGTCCACCATTATACTTATATGCCTAAGTAATACATGACGACAAAAACAGCGCCCACGCTGATCATAAAAACAGGTCGTTAAAAACTGTACTCTAACTAAACTCTATCTCAATATTGACCTAACAGCTTTACTTAAGATCTTGACGATCTAATAAAGTAGTTTTGAACAAGTTGAAAACCGACAAAAAGTGGATACTTACGTTGTTTGATTTTTTAGGGTTCCGCACTTCAAAAGGAAAAACGGAACCCTTATAGAATCACTTTGTTATCCGTCTGTCTGTCTGTCTGTCAAGACTCTGTTTCTCTGGAACGCGTGTAGGTAGCAGGCTGAAATTAATATCAAATACTCATGTTTGCAGTCTGTTGGTAAATAATAAAAGAAAGCAATTTAAACATCGAACTGGGACACAGTTTCTAAAAAGTATTTTCCGGCCAACAATTATAATCGCTAACTTATAAACCAGTTCTCATGGTTCTAATCTTATATACCTCTATTGTCTGGTCCAATTTATGCCATCTCAGCACTTGAAATAAATATCGGTTCTTAAAATACTTAAATGGCAGTTCCACGCATAAAACCGGTAATATCATTGATATACAAAAACAGAAAGATACTCCACAGTTTCACCGCGCGCGGACAAGCAATTATAGGTGATTAGGTGACTTAGTATCCCTTCATCTTTGACATTATGTCAGTCTAATGACAGCTAATGAGTGAGGGTCGCATTTTGTCAGCGCCGAACAGGTGCGTGGCCTATCTTTAATATTTTATATATCGCTGGGTAATATTGCTTAGCAAAGAACAAGATAATGTTCCCACAGAACCCTAACCAGTACTTACAAGGTAAATTACAAGTAATCCCAGCGTGCTACAGCCATTGAAACGCTTTTTGTGAGAGCTCTCATTCCAACTCTTACGTTTATCCACAATCGATTTATCGGTCCGATCGATAATCGCTTTCACTGCGATAAGTGTCAGTGCCGGGTGCACTGCTTGCTAAGCGAGAAGCTAGCGATATTTTTTTTCGTTATGAGTTAAATCTCAAGAAATAAATCATCACAGAGGGCTGGGGCTATAGTCCCTTGGTTTGAGCTCTATTGGGAACTTCACACACACCATTGAAATGCTTTGCAGGAGTGTGTAGGTTTTCTCTACATGTTTTACTTCATCGCAAAGCTCAGAGGTGCCAGCCGGGCCTCGAACCCACGACCCTCAGACCCCTATTTCAGCAACTTTGCAATTGTCAGTTTTCAATGACAATTCGGTGTCAACTGCTGACTTGAAGAGCTTTTGTTTTAGCGCACTTCTATATGTATTGTCAAACAAATGTAGTTTGAATTGTCATATGAACTGACAATTGGAAAGATGGTGAATCAGGGGCCTGGTTGAGAGGCCATAGGTCAAACCACTAGTTACACGGCACCAAATAAAATAGTAGTTTATGCAACTGCTACATAATGAGGGTCCTTAAAACACGAGTGTGTTTTTATGAAACGAGGCGAAGCTGAGTTTCATAATAGGATCACACGAGTGTTTTAAGTTGTGTTAAATTATGTGGAGTTGCGTACATTACTTTATCTACACACATATTATAAGTACTCTAAGATGGGTTCAGAAGCCGAAGGCATATATCATACCCATACCTGTCACGAATTTGACTGTTTTTTTTAATCAAAGACAAACGTACCGAGCTGACGTTTCGTAAACTGTTTTTTTTATTGTAAAAAAAACCATCAAATTATTATTTATACATGTCGGACTGAACTCGACTTATATACGTGAGTGATCCGTTTTATTTCACTATGATTGTAAATTACGTTGGTTTTCAAATTTGTAACATCGAATTCTATATCGAAAAGTCATTACGATATCGAATTCGATGTCGTAATGACTATTACTTTACTGGAGGTGGTGGTGGTGGTGCTCGGGCTGGCGCTGTCGGCGAGAAGGCGTCGTCGTGCTGTAATGCTGGTCATTTTCTACGGTTTCTGAACGCATTATAGAGGACTTATGATATGTGTGTAGATAAAATTAATAAATGTATTAGGTATTTGACAAGAAAACGTCTCGACCACGTTCACGTTAAGGACTCTATTAAATACTATGGGCAAATCGGCAGCGCATCTAGCGGCATATATCGGCAACTTACTATATTCTCATAATATTTAGCACAACTCACAGTGCGACATCTATCTCGCACGAGAACAAACAGCCCGTCCTTTTCTGTCACTCAGAGCGCAACGGGACGGGTAATATAATCTCGCGCGACAAACAAATACGTCTCAGGCCAAGAAATACGTCTCGACCGCGTTCGCGTTTAACAATTCTCGTACTATTTGACACATTAACGCGAACGCGATCGAGACTTATTTTGTGTTTTTTGATTACACTAAGGGCACTGTAACAGTATTTGATGTACGACATTCACGGGGTAGCAAAACTCGTGAATGCTTTGAATTTAATTTTAAAATTCTCCTGTCCTTAAATCCCTCAAGAGTATTTTAAATAACGAAAGAAAAACAAAATGGTAGAGTTAAAAAATTACACGTATGTATTTGTTTTTAGCTGTCAATTGTTTTTAAATTTAACAACTGTCGAACCGTTGGTTGCGCAAGGGCAAGTGTGCACAAGCCTCACCGTTACCCGGTTAAGCTTGTGCCAATAACCTCCATAATGCTTTCACGCACTCACGCATTGCGCTATTGTGCGCCGACCTTTATGTCTGGTTGTCTATTAATAGTATACACACGTTGGGTCATCACCAGCCTTTTTTACGACCCACTGCTGGGCACAGGCCTCCTCTCAGAATGAGAGGGCTTGGGCTATAGTTTATGTTGTCCTTGTCCGAAAAGCTTATGATAAATTACAAACCTAATTCCACACATACTTAAATTCCGAAAAACTCAGAGGTTCGAGCCGGGGTTTGAACCCACGACCCTTCGCTTTCGTTCATTCGACATGTTGGGTAACAATTATATTTATAAACAGAAAAATACATATTATAAACAACCATCTCTTTTTTAATCCCCGACGAAAAAGAGGGCTGTTATAAGTTTCACCTGTGTATGAGGGTATCTGTGTAGTGTATATGTCTCGTAGCTCTTAACGAAACGGATTTTTTTTAAATCGAAAGCTAGTCTAATCGAGATGGTTCTTAGCTAAAGTTCAAAATCGGTAAGGCCGTTTTTGAGATATTGAAATTTGAAATGAAAATGTCTTGGGATTTCCATCTTTTCGAAGTTGGTTAGGTTATTAATCCTGATGAAAACTAATATACGGTCATGGTTCCGTAAAAACAGGGAGTGGACTTGCATCAAGACCGTGGTGCAGCTATTTCGTCTAATCATAATAATAGGCATTGAGATCTTTTACAGATGATTTAAGTAGCATCGTGACGAGACTTGCGCTCGTGACTGAAAAGGTCGATTCGGGATACATATATTTTTATAGGATCCCCCGGCCACACGCGCGGCAAGTGTACGCACCCCCTGATGGACGGGGGTTGGAGGCCTGCTCGTGACGCCTCATGCGCTTTCCCCTAAGCGTGTGAAACCAGTCGTCGTCGTGCATTGCTTGACCTGTACGAACAACATTATCATGATACTCGGGACTTAATCGCGTAAAAAACACACGTTTCGGATGCGTCCATGGTCTCGAAGGGACTGAAGAGGCGGGTATCAACATCTCCTAGCTGTATGAACAAGACTCCACCACTTACCCCCGTCTTCAGCCAGCTCATCCCATTGGTTGCTAGGGATCTTAAATGCAACCATGTCGCGCTTGGCACAATCTTTAAAGCGCAGCATAAGTCGGCCAACGGGCCTCTTTGCGTCTGCAACCTCTCCCAGCAGAATTTGCCATTCGTCTATACTCATAGCTATACACGGGGAAAATTGAACAGCTGGTTGTCAACCTTCAGTGATGAAGTGACACTATAAAGCTACTGCTCGACCATAAGTTTTCACCAAGAATCTAGCAGTAACGTTATCGTATCGCCATCGAGAAAACGAACGGATTTCGTACGTCATACGATATCGTTACCACTCGATTCTTTGTGTAAACTCGAGGTACCGAAGATAATTTTTATACGAGACTGCAAAACCACCTTTGGAGTGGAGATTGTGATTCGTTTATTTGACTATAATCTAAAATTAATTAAATTTTGAGACAACGTTAACCAATTCGTCTTAAAAATTTTAACGTTCAGTTGAAGGTTGATTATCGCTCACTTAAACATACCTGTACAATTACACCTCTGCCTACTTAAAGACTTAAAATAGAGTTAGTAATTTTCCAAACAGCACGGTACAAGCAATGAATGATTCAAGTACGCAAAACACATAATTAGCATTTTTGGACGGTCGGTCAATGACAGCCAATTAGATAATACTTTGAGTGGCTTCGTCCATGGGATAATGAGTCAGTCGCGGAACGAATTTCAAAGTTTTTTTGAATAAGCACATTGTGTATTTATGTCAGGAGCCTAAATCCGAAGACAATTTTGTAAGAGCGATTATTTAGAGTTGTCAAATCGTTGACGAAGCGACGTCGCGTGAAATTTCTATCACTACCACCAGCCTTTTTGTTTACGTCCCACTGCTGGACACAGGCCTCCTCGCAGAATGAGAGGGCTGGGGCTATAGTTCCCACGCGGGCCCAGTGTGGATTGGGAAGTTCACGTACATCATTGAATTGCTTTACAGTATGGTGTGTTTCGCAGTGTGGTGGTTTCCTGAGAGGAGGCCTGTGCCCACCAGTGGGACGTAAAAATAGGCTGATAATGAACTAAAAGTAATACAATCACAAAAAAAGATATTTGATAGCTTGTCTCTTTATCATTATGACAAATTGAATCGATTTCTAGAGCAATTGTGGTTAATTTTAATCTTAATTCTTATTATCTCATTCAGCATTAAGTCGATTTCTGTATTTCGTTCGTATCGCGAACCCTCTACGAGCACTGTCGACCCCTGGTTCCGCGTACCAGACTTCGAGAAACGCTGCTTTAAAAAGATAAAATAACTTAGTCACATCTGACCCTAATTAAAGACTTCGTGCGTCACGGCACCCTAAAACGTGCCGCACTAACCCACAGCCCAGTTACGAGTAGAGTAACTAATTGCCACCAGTTAAAGCGCCAGTTAATTACATAACTGCGTCTGCACAGGTCACTGATAACAGTGATAAGGATAACCCGGCGTCTGGGCCGTATCGTCTGACCGTTTGGACCTCGCCGTCTGAGAATGACAAGGTCCTTTCAAACGGGTAAACAGTCTGAGATGAGACCTTGTTTCAATGAGGGAAGTGCAATGTCTGTACTATTTTAAGTTGTTTTGCTCAAAATAGTTGGAATGTTTTTCTAAAGTGCGCTAAATTACTTTTGATAATTCAGATCTGTCGTCTCTTTACTTTTTAGAATAAACGAGAAAGGAAGATAGCTCCCACAGCTATCTTTCAAGCAATAGCTCAAGTCTTCTCATTTTGAGAGGAGATCTCTGTGCAGCAGTGGGATGGGTGACGGGGACGATAACGATAAAAAAAAACAATAAAATGGTACATATAACAATAGCGACGTATTGACTACGTAATATCTATTCTAACTAAAGTATGACATGTGTAATTGGTACTTACGACTTCATCAAAACCGCTCTAGTTGACTGTGACATGTTTAATTGCTTCGAAAATAGACCGCGAACGTGCGTATACGCAATTTATCCTGTTTATGTAGGTAAATCTTAAGTTTTTATTGTTTTTACCTACTGTACAAGTTGATGCGTTTATAGTTCAACCGTGTAAAGTCCATTTTGGTTTGGTTGGGCGTACAAATCTATAGAGCGTATTGAATGTGAAGATGTTATTTTTGCAGTAAAAATTAATTGCATAAAGAAGTCGTATGTCATGCATGTAGGAGTGTGTTTACATTATTTTAACTGGGGAATATTACGAATGAGGACAAAAACAGCTACTAACTGGTTTATGTGGACTTTGCGATTTAATTATCTATAGCTGATAAGATAAAGCTTGGAAAAATCCCACGAATAAATGTAAGTACTTGTCAAAACATAGTTCAAGTTCTTAAAAATTCAAGCCACTTGGCTTAATAACGGTACGGAGGACGGTTCAAGATTGATACAATAGTTAGGTTTTATTTCACTTGACTCACCAAGTGTACAAAATCTGTGCCGATGGCGTGTGTTAAGAAAAAAATCAGTTATGAAGTTGCAGAATTACTTAAAAAACTTGCCAAAATGTGAATATGAATATATGGAACGTCTATTTAAATTTATAGCAGACCTACTCAAGAATATTTCCCGAACTCGGCTGACATACTACTTCTACATTTTGGCAATCTTCTGCGATCGAATTCACGCGCTCTGACTCAAAAACATAATAAATCAATTTGTAAAAAAAACATTTCAGTTAGAGAATACCTAAACTTAATGACTCTTAATTACGTGAAGTAAGTCATGATACAATTAATTACTTTTATCTCTAAAACTGGATCTTAAATAGGGTTTCATGCCAAGATAGATTTACTGATACTTAGTTGCGTCATGTAGGTACGAAGACTGGATTTTGATTACTGATGTTATGATAAAAAATAAACAAGGGCGTTTTGTACGAGACGATTTGCTTCCTAATCATCCTTTCTAATGCGAACTGCTAAGGAATGGAATACGCTCCCATCTTCTGCATTTCCGGACGGGTACAATCTAGGGATCTTCAAGGCTAGAGTGAATAGGCTGTTACTGAACCAGTGAGTTACACCTTAGGCCTCATCTGCACCTTCCATCAAGTGAGATACGGGTCAATCACTGGCCAGTTTATAGTAAAAAAAAAGACATTACGTATTAAACATCCAAGACCTGAGAACAAACATTCGTATTCATCATATAAACATGTGCCCCGACCGGGAATCTAACCCGGAACCTCAAGCTTCTTAGTCAGGGTCTCTAACCACTAGGCTATTCGGTCGTCATATACCTAATATTAAATTTAATAATACGTTTCTTATGTAACTTTAATTTTCTACAATATGAGACAATAATTATTTTCCGAGATAAAACCTTTTACATCGTTTTTCAAGTCACTCGAGTTACGCTCGCGGGCTTTTCAGTAGATCCTGAAACTACACAAATTAAACCTCCGAGCTTCTTTGGCTTAGAGGAGAAGCAGAAAATTATGTCCATGGTCAAAAAATCCAGACATTAAAAAGGACTGCATTGTTGTGTCCCGGTGTAGAGAGTAAGATAGCCGAAGAAATCACGGGCACAAGAGGCATTTCATCTCACCCCTCTAGGTTGCCAACGCATCTGCTATCCTTTTACCACCAGGTGACCCGCTTGCTCGTTTACTTGTCTTGTAAATAATGTTTTTTGAACCATTTTTTGGACCTGTTTACATTGGCTTAATACAATTACTTTTTGTGAAGAAATTATTATTTATCATTCAAAATTAATCTGTCATCATGATCATATCAGCCGGAAGACGTCCACTGTTCAATGGCTTCCCATGTTCCTTACCAAATCGTCCGTCCGCCTTCCGATAGGCCTACCAACACTTCGCCTTCTGGTGCGCGGTCGCCACTCTAGAATCTTATGTTCCTAACGGCCTCAACGGCCATCAGTTCTACGAGCAATGTGCTCCGACCACTAAGGTGAACAATCTGCTGAGCTATATCAATCAATATTGTTTTTTACGGATCTCCTCATTTCTGATTTGTTCTTTCAGGGATACTCCAAGCTTACCTCTTTCCATTGCCCTTTGAGTGATTTTGAGCCTTCTTATTAGGCCCACTGTAATTGACTACGTCTCAGTTCCATTCGTCATCACTCAGTCAGATTTTTGTCTTGAGACAATGGGGTATTTGTGTCGAAAAAACGTTGCCTAGCTTACCGAACACTGCCTAGAGGAGTTGGATTGGACTGTTGACTTCTTTCTCGAAGTCGGACCGACGTAAGTAACTGAATAACTTGTCTCAGGGATATGTAATTGTCGAGTGTAGAGTTCCCAACTTTCAGAGGAGTGGTTATAACATAGTGGTTCGACATGACCTTAATTTTTTCTGTGTTCATTTTGAGACCCACTTGTTGAAAAACTCTACTGAGGTCATCGAGCATTCTGTCTGGGTCTTCCATGGTTTTAGCCAAGACCATGATATCATTGGCAAATCGAAAATGTGTGAAGTACTCTCGTTAAAGTTGATGCAGAGTCCTTTTCAGTCCAGAATCTTGAAAACGTCTTCTAATGCAGCAGTGAAGAGTCTTGGAGATATGACGTCGCCCTGCTACACTCTTCGCTACAATCGGATGAGTTATGAGTTCTGGTCCAGCAGTCGGACTAACATAATGGTGTTTTCGTACAATCACTTTAATGTACCGGTAATTTGGCACCGCTGAAGAGACTTTAGCACAGCTCAGGGCGCTATCAAATCAAATGCTTTTTCATAGATCACAAACGCTAAGTTAATGGCTGGTTATACTCCGCTATCCACTGTATAACCCGCCGCAGCGTGTGAATGTGATCTATGGTGCTACATCCTTTTCTGAAACCACCTTGTTCAGTAGGCTGGAAGCCGTCGAACCTGCGTGCGAGACGATTCGTGATGACTCTTGAATACAGCTTATAGGCATGGCTCAGAAGTGTAATGAGTCTATAATTCATCAGTTGGGTTTTATTACCCAATCCTTTTTCATACAAGCTCTTTTTTCTGACTGCAGTATTTGTTGACTGTATTTGCGATTGTCATCGGAACCTTATACATGTACAATTAAAATTTCAAGTCGATTCCATCAACCGTTGAAGGGTTCCCTCCTGTGGAGACACATCTGACTGGACCACCATAATTTTATAACCAGGTTATTGTATTGTCACCGGACTTACATAAGTATGAAAATGTTCAACCTTCTAGATCATTTAAGCCAGTCAGTTACTGACTTAGTGATTAATAATAGTTCAAAAACCTAACCGACTTATAGATGACCCGTACGTTTTTCTACGTACGTTCATATCTCAATAAAATTGTTTAAGTTGTAAGTATTTATGAAATTAGAGGTTCTAGTTCTAAGGGGTTTTATTAAACAAAACAAATTGAATTTGTCTATGTTAATAGATTTTCAGTTATTGAGGAGTCTTTTCCTAATCTTTTTGATCATGGTTAGGTTATTCTGATACAAATTTGGTATAATTCGTCTTTACTAAATTTATACTTTACTTTACAAGATCAACGGTTGTCGGTTAGTACATTTTTCCCGTTTCTACGTTCAAGTAAAATTTACCAAGCGACACTTAACTTTTGAAATAATACTGTTTTTGAATAGTTGTAAATGCCGCGATGTAGATAATAAAATAAGATTTTCAAAACAGTAACAATTACGCATGTAAGACGATTACAAGAATTCTCCTGTAAAGCTACCCATATGTCGCTTAGTCAATGTCTCCTTTCAAGCGTCGTATTCATCATACAAACAACTGCCCCGACCGGGATTCGAACCCGGGACCTCAAGCTTCATAGTCAGGGTCTCTAACCACTAGGCTATTCGGTCGTCACAAAGCAGATTAAATTATAGTCTAAAAGTAGAGTTTTACACTTTTATCTTGTGAGAGGGCAGCCAGGCTCGCGGTAACCTTTTACACTTTTATCTTGTGAGAGGGCAGCCAGGCTCGCGGTAACCTTTTACACTTTTATCTTGTGAGAGGGCAGCCAGGCTCGCGGTAACCTTTTACACTTTTATCTTGTCAGAGGGCAGCCAGGCTCGCGGTAACCTTTTACACTTTTATCTTGTGAGAGGGCAGCCAGGCTCGCGGTAACCTTTTACACTTTTATCTTGTGAGAGGGCAGCCAGGCTCGCGGTAACCTTTTACACTTTTATCTTGTGAGAGGGCCGCCAGGCTCGCGGTAACCTTTTACACTTTTATCTTGTGAGAGGGCAGCCAGGCTCGCGGTAACCTTTTACACTTTTATCTTGTGAGAGGGCAGCCAGGCTCGCGGTAACCTTTTACACTTTTATCTTGTGAGAGGGCAGCCAGGCTCGCGGTAACCTTTTACACTTTTATCTTGTGAGAGGGCAGCCAGGCTCGCGGTAACCTTTTACACTTTTATCTTGTGAGAGGGCAGCCAGGCTCGCGGTAACCTTTTACACTTTTATCTTGTGAGAGGGCAGCCAGGCTCGCGGTAACCTTTACAGGGGAAAGCTCGCCCGGCGATCATATCCTCAAAGCACTCGTCAAATTACCCAATTAAAATTGTTTTAACATGCAAACGGGGAGAGTCACCTATTCATGTCCACATTGCTTTAACTATCCTTATCCCTATTAGCCTTATTGTCTAACTCATTTGGAATCACAATCACGTTCATTTCGTACGGGCTGACAATTGGTATCGGAAACAGTTAGCTGTCACAGTCGTACAAAAACTGACATTTCAAACCGATGACGAGTGTCAAATAGTTACGCAAATGCCCTGCTGGTAAAGTGACGGTAAGCAAACAGTGGCCAACCTACTGACAGTAATTGTGGACATCCGCAATAGTTAAGTATTGTATAGGTCGATGGAATTTGTTAATCACTAAATGTAAAGTACAGTTATGACTTCAGACTGTTTTCAAAACAAACTGTGGGTTTACTTCCAAATTAGTCCACTTTGCATTTGTTAGTACAGTACTTTTCTTTATCAGCACGAAATAAACACTTTATACGTTTAGCGTTCTAATTTTAGCCACTGTTTGAATCATGGCGAAAAAAGAACAATAGGTTCGTTGAAGTTTACTATTTTGCATAAGTTCACCATGACTTAGGAATTTCGTGAAGGTTCAAAGGACTGTACGAGCACGACTTTACGAATGCTGCGTAATGTTACGGTTATCGTATCGAGATCGAGAAACCTCATACTAAATTTAAGTTCCAAATACGCTCACGGGCGGGCGCTGTTCCAAACGTCATACAAACTCGACAACGTTTACTATTCGATTTTACGTGACGCAGGATTCGAAAAGTCGTGCTCGACCCTCTACTTACATAATGCACGAAAAGTTGTATACTTTTATGTATAGTGAAAAGAGTTTTACCACGAGTCAAACAAAAATCAATCTTATGTCCAGGTCAGAAGCACTTTGACACGTAAAACATTTCTCAATTTAACTATCTTATGGTCACCTTTGCGCCGGGTACAACTCGCGGGGGCCTATTTGACTAAACTTAGGTTGTCTTAAGTTTTATTTTATTTCTTATTATTTTTATATTAATTGTAACGGAAAAACCGTAAAAAGGAGGCAACAGGTGACCCTCGCGCAGGCAGCTTTCTCGCCAAATGACTGTCTATAGCAATTCAGCGCGGGAATGCTGCCTGCGTAATGGGCACCCTACCCAAGGGTCTAGGTTTAGATTATTTTTAGTTTTTAGTCTTGTTAGGTTATTTTTAAGTTATTTACCTATTTTTTAATTTTAGTAATTGTTGTTGTCAATAAAGACCCATTATTGGGTAAAAAAATAAAGGTTTTGCATTTTATTGTAGGCTTTAGGGCCGGTGCTCGTCGACAGCGCGCGCGCTGTGTAAAGCTGCTTCCACGGGTTTTCTTGTATTATTTATTGTCTTGGCTTTACTCAAATGAAGAAAAGGAAAGGTTTTTATTACTACTTGGAATTTGGAACTAGTGTGACGTGATCATCGTGACAGCTGTCAGTTTATGTGACAATCAATACGAGTCACGACATTTCAAATTTCCAACAAATAATATTAGTAATTTGTAACTGAGTAATTTTTAAAAAGAGTCGCAAACAAATGACGCACGATGGTGCCGATGTAAGACTAGGTATAAAAGTTCAAGTACAGTCGAGGAAATTAATTCCTGGCCCACCATAGAACATATTCATAGTAAACGTCTTAACGATTTTCCTTGTCAAGCTATGCGATGTCACTATGACGTTTACTGTGTAAAGGTTCCATGGTAGGTCGGGGATTAATTACCTCGACCGTTCAATTTACAGCAGCACTCGATGCCAAATCGAAATTATCAACCTATTATCTACCTACTTAAGTAGGTAGATGATATTTCAGAGCAGTTAATCCATAGCATGTTAGTAAAAATTGACTTAAGACTAAATTAGTAACACTTACTGAATATCGAAATATGATTAAATTTTTTTTATATGATAAATTGGGCAACACCCTTGATCTGTCTAACCCAGAAAGATAGAAGAATAGAAGAAAGATAAGAAGATAGATATAGCAGGGGAAAAAACGACGAGAAAACACAAAGATTGCCATAAGCAGTACATTAGTAAAATAAAAGAAAAGTATTTATACACCTTTAGTTATGTATTCTTCGGTAAAGTGATTGTTTTAGCTTAGCTACTATTTAAGTTTATTCCTTTAGGTAAGTAAGTAGGTATGGCACACCGCGCGTTATCTTACTAGAGGTAATCCTACAGTTAAACAGAACCACGGCCCGATCACGTTTATCGTTCAAAGTTAAAGAACTACTGCTGTTAGTACATACCTACTCGTAAATTTAACTTTAACTAAGACAAATTCTTCACGCCCTTGAGGTACTGAAGCATTCCTTCCGATATTAAGAAATAATTGCATTTATGGTTATTAGGCCATAGATTTTCGGAAGTCCTAAAAAATTCTAATTACCTAACAAAACGATAAACTAATTAAATTCTGCCTAATTATCGTTGATTAACTGAGACAAATTGCTGTCAAATAAAATTTAAAAGTCAAAACATCTGCCGAGGAACCGGAAGCCGAAGTATGCGGGTGAAATCAATACTGACCTTCTTTGGAGTAGGTTAAAACGGCGCCAAATAAATATAATGGCGACAGCGCGTGCAAATTGTAGGGTTGGCAGCGCCATGACATGTGTGCTCCGTATTATCATGATACTCGGGACTTAATCGAGTAAAAAAAAACAGTTTTAATACCACAGAAAAAAACCACACCATAAACCCCAAATTAATGTGTGAAAATAGCGAAAGCTTAAATCAATACATGTGTGTGTATTGTTCATGTGTATTCCGAGCTTTAGAGAAAACAGTAAAATTAAAAAAGTTTTTTTTAATACACTTGCTCAAAAAGTGGTTCATTTTGTAGCTAAGTTTCATGCGGAAAGTTGTATTTTTCGTACTAGTGCTTTTTACTTTTCCAAGGCTCCGGCGGCTCTCCTCCGCCTTCCTCCACATGGGCGCCGGTGGGTGGTGGTGGGCGGCCCGCCCCCTCATTGTAATTTTTTCGCAAATGTATTAAAAAACGTAGTTTGGTACACGTGCGAAAGTGTCATTTTCACTCGTCCCTAGTCTCGACCCTCGCCTTGCGGCTCAGGCCTAGACACCTCGGGACTCGTGCATAATGACATACGTTCCGCACTTATATCAAAAAAAAAGTACTATAGTGTTATAACCAGGTTAATATTGGAATGAAACCTTGAGACCAGTAACCCAATGTAATTTATTTAAATACACCATACGGCAATATTTAGGCAACAAGACTATTATTAAAACAATTAAGTAAATTATAATTGTAAAGGAAACCAGGTTAACACTTGAACTAAATCTTGAAACCAGTAAAGCAATCTAACATATTTTAAATTACCATTGTAACAATAGTTAATAAGACTATTGTCAATACCAAGGTAGTATTTGAATGAAACCTTAAGACAAGTAAAGCAATGTAATATATTTTCAAATACCATATAGCAATAGCTAATAATTATGACTTTATTTAAATTAATCAAATTCGCCAATAAAACTCAAGAAAACCCTGGTCATTCACTGGTTAATAAAGGGCTAATTTGATTAAGCCACACGATCATTAAGTATATTCAATTAATAAACCCTAAAAACATAACACCCTAATAGATTCAAGAGTTTTACACAATTTGCACGTAAGTGCTCATCTTATTGTTTAATAAGGAACGTTACTTTTTTTTTAAACTGAACGATCGTCCGACTAGTAGAAGTTATCAGAATACACACCAAATTAAGTTTTATATTAAGATACGAAAGCGACTTATTATTTGCTTAACTATTTGAAATAAAAGCCGATACTACAGCATTTGCAATCAGCATCAAAAACCGTTAATTTAAATAATCAACCAAAAGCTTAGCCCGTAGTCTCCTAACGAACAATACGTTTTTTTTAAGTTTAAACAGAAAGTACTTATCTTTGTCGCAACGCCACTTAATTAAGATACACAGCACTTTCAACAGTTCCTCTAACCAAACACGCAAAAGTAATGCCTCTGCCGTCTCAGGTTCGTACCAAGAAGTGTAGATTTCCCGCCAACACGTTTGAAGTCTAATTGGTTAATAATGTTCAGCCAATCACGTTGCAGTTAATTGTAGGGCGAAAGACGCCGATTGGTTCCATTCGAGGGAAATGTAGACAGGCGCTGCTAACGCCACTATCTCGCGCCATCTTGCTGACGCGCGGGGTTCGAAGTTGTTGACTTGACAGCTGTGAAGAATGGCGATGTTCTAACACCGCGATCGTCACGCCATCTAGTACGAGCGTGGCCATTATTGACAATAGTAAAAGACTTTCCTTTCGCGACACCCCTGCAGTGCCGTCATGAACATAAAATGAAATGAAATGAAATAATTTATTCGTCATCACAGGTATTTGAAAAGGTGGAGTTGGAGAATTAAAGCATCTCTATGATCTGCCTTATTGACGTACGAATAGTTAGGCATAGAAGTCAAGCTATTAGTTAAATTTAGTTATAATATTTAAGTACATTCAAAAGATAATAATAAATAATCGATCAATAAAATACAAAAAATTGTCATGCAATTAAATTTCACTGGTATGGTAGGGTCATTCAACATAAAGTGTAAAAGAAACACGATATTATAATTATGGGAGACGCAGTTAAAAATCCACTAGGATCGCTGGTGTAGAGTCGAGTTTACACCAATCATAGGCCAGTAAAAAGTAAAAGTAGTAAAAAGCCGTGATAGCCTAGTGATCTGGCCTATGGCCTCTCAAGCAGAGTGTCGTGGGTTCAAATCCCGGCTCGCACCTCTGAGTTTTTCGGAATTTATGTGCGGAATTACATTTGTAATTTATCATGAGCTTTTCGGTGAAGGAAAACATCGTGAGAAAACCTGCACACATCTGCGAAGCAACTCAATGATGTGTGTGAAGTTCCCAATCCGCACTGGGCCCGCGTGGGAACTTATAGCCCAAGCCCTCTCATTCTGAGAGGAGCCCTGTGCCCAGCAGTGGGACGTAAAAAAGGCTGGTGATGATGATGATGATACGCCAGTAGCTTGTCTCTGATTGGTGAAGAATGACAGCTATTCCACATTATCATGATACTCGGGACTTAATCGCGTAAAAAGTATATATTAAAATTTAAATACCTCGACGTTTCGGACGCGACGTTGCGTCCATGGTCTCGAAGGGACTGAAGAGGCGGGTATCAACAGCTAGCTGCACGGGTTTATCGAACTAAACAACTAATCTAATAATAAAGACCAAGTGTGGGTAGTTTGAGGAACCCGTGCAGCTAGGAGATGTTGATACTCGCCGCTTCAGTCCCTTCGAGTCCATGGACGCAACGTCGCGTCCGAAACGTCGAGGTATTTAAATTTAAACTTAAATACATATTTTTTACGCGATTAAGTCCCGTGTATCATGATAATGTGTGTGAAAATCGCCAAAGCTTAAATCAATACAATAGACAGATGTTAGAGGGTAGACGACCCTCACACATTCGTCAATCCTAACTTCCTAACTAATTATAATATTAAAAATGCGAAAGTAACTCTGTCTCTCTGTCTCTCTGTCTCTCTGTCTATCTGTTTGTTACCTCTTCACGGGAAAACCGCTGCATCAATCTAGATGCAATTTGGTAAGAAGATAGTTTGAATATTGAGGAATAACACAGGCTACTTTTTATTCGGGAAAATTATATTATAGTTCCCGCGGGATAGCGATAACCGAAATCTACGCGGACGAAGTCGCGGGCAACAGCTAGTGTAATATAAATACCCACAAGCTTTATCTGTCATTCTACACCAATGATAAACAAGCTATTGGTCTATCACATCACTAGCCTTTTTTACGTCCCACTGCTGGGCACAGGCCTCTTCTCAGAATGAGAGGGCTTGGGCTATAGTTCCCACGCGGGCCCAGTGCGGATTGGGAACTTCACACACATCATTGAATTGCTTCGCAAGTATGTGCAGGTTTCCTCACGATGTTTTCCTTCACCGAAAAGCTCATGATAATAACAAATGTAATTCCGCACATAAATTCCGAAAAACTCAGAGGTGCGAGCCGGGATTTGAACCCACGACACTCTGCCTGAGAGACCATAGGTCAAACCACTAGGCTATCACGGCTCCCTATTGGTCTATGTATAGTACGTAGGTGGAAATTGACAGATAGACCTCACGTCTATGTATGGTGGAAATTGACGGATAGACTTCACATCTATGTATGGTGGAAATTGACAGATAGACTTCACGTCTATGTATTTCACGACAGATAGAACTCACTTGACACTAGAGCGATCCCAGCGGATTTTCGATTCGCGTTAGCCCTCATAAAGTTTATATTTAGCAAACAGGTCAACCGTTAAAAAGCGTAAACATAGGAATATTACTGAATAATAAAGAAAAATCTTCGTAAAATTTATTCTATGATAAATAAAAGATGAATATTGAAAAAAAAAACCGGACAAGTGCGAGTCGAACTCGCGCACGAGTACTCCGTAGGAAGATTTGATCGCTTTTCCCCAGTGTTTTAAGTCGTTCAGTGCAGAGCCCTGCTTCTAAGCAAAATGTACGCAGTGTGGGGTCATCTTTTTGAGAATTTTCTGAGTGGTTGTGCTATAAGAGCTACCTTCATACCAAATTTCAATTTTCTAGGACAACTGGAAGTATACCCCTTAGGTTTTCGGGACAGACAGACGGACAACAAAGTGATCCTATAAGGGTTCCGTTTTTTCCTTTTGAGGTACGGAGCCCTAAAAATCATATCATCTGATCCTGTGATACTTATCATTTACTTAAGTCGATGATAAAAAATCAGATATAAACATTGAAAATTAATCAATACACGTTTTCGAACTCGGTTGACATTTAAAATCGATACGTCAAACTTTATTTTATGTCTGTGATATTAATGAGTGCCTTGACGGTGACAGCCGTTGAAAAGGTCACCATTAACAATTGTTTAAAGCAATTTGTAAGCGAATTGATTTGACCTGAAGCTGGGTTGGACGCTTAATTAACTTAATACACAAGGAATAAGCGGAAATAATTTCTATCATCTTAGCTTCTCTAGTACCTGTAACCGTTCTGTTGTACACACTTCCATCTAATAGGATTTCCGTATTTGATTTTGTTATAATACAACACAATACAAAATATTCTTTATTGAAAACCACAAAACAATACAAGGAGATTACAGAAAAACAGGTATGGTAGACAATAGGCGGTCTTATCGCTTAAAAGCGATCTCTTACAGAGAACCTAGATACAGAAACCAAGATGAAGAGGCTAATTTAGGTGGCAGAAATTAACAGAAAGGAGAAAAATGTAAAATTAACGTAACAATTAAATTGCTTATTTAAACTTTCGCGATTTTCACACATTATCATGATACTTGAGACCATGGACGCAACGTTGCGTCCGAAACGTCGAGGTACTTAAATTCAAATTTAAATGTATATTTTTTACGCGATTAAGTCCCGAGTATCATGATAATGAATTAAATTGTTACTTTCATAACTTGGGGGAAGTGGCGCGTATTTCCATTAAAGGCCCCTGGAATTGAGATAACTAATGCATAGGATATTCAAAATGGCCACCATAATTTAACGGTTACATTCCTGTAAAAAGTGTTTAGTCTGTGTAGTTTTGTCTACTTATAAAACATTAGAATTTCCTCTTGATCCCTGATTCTACCAAAGTGAATAAAAATACATTGAAAAGGATGGCTTTATTTCGCTTATTCGCCGTCGCTTGCAAACTGTACGCTTCTGAAATATAAATCGGCTACCGTAATCACATAATTCTTTTGATAATTACAGATATTTTACAACAAAGTATCGATTTTTTTTCATTGTAAAGAATTGGCCGTGTCCGTTTATTCCACTTGGCTTGACATATCCACTTGCTGGGGTTCCGTCGATCGTAACAAATAAGTAATCTCAATAAGAGTCTTAATTCACTTCCCTGACCCAGACGCTGAAATGGCTGCTTTTTAGAGCCTTTCTGTAAATTATTTAAACGATAAAAACAAAATATATAAATACATTAAGTATCTATAACATCTTAACTTGTTTTTCTATTTTTCATATTATTTTTGTTCATATTTAATACTTATGATGTCTGCATCACAAGTAAGTCAAGTTGCAATTAATATTCTGTTACTATCTACTATACTATGTAAATAATCGCATTTTATTTTATTTTATTTATTTATCATTATTTTAGAGGACTGTTTTACGTTTTTTTTCTAAGGTTTTTTTTGAAGGCGGTTTTACTTTTTTGTTCATCATCATCATCATCACCAGCCCACAGCAGTCCACTGCTGGAGATAGGCCTCTTCCATGGCGCGCCACAACACTCTGTCTTCGGCCCCTTGCATCCGCCACCAGCAACCCTCTTGAGGTGGTCCGTCCATCGTGCTTCAGGACGCCCCACACTACTTTTTTGTAAAAAAAAATTATTTCGCAATTTTACGTTGATTTAACATTTTCAGAATTATCCTCCAACTCCTAATCGTTAAGGAGTTGTACCTTCCATCATCAGCTCATGAACATAAGATGATGACTACCGGACGCAAATACTTCAAAAACCTTAGAAAATATATGAAATGAAATGAAATGAAACACATGATACGTGCCTATAAAATTTGAGGGTTGCCATCGATTTCCCTGAGATCCCATCATCAGATCATGACTTGGTGACAGTGGGACCACCTCAGGAGTATACCCTTTCGGATAATGATTTAACATTTTCAGAATTATCCTCCAACTCCTAACCGCTAAGGAGTTGTACCTTCCATCATCAGCTCATCATCATGAGATGATGACTACCAGACGCAAATACTTGAATAACCTTAGAAAATATATGAAACACATAGTACGTGCCTGTAAAATTTGAGGGTTGCCCTCGATTTCCCTGGGATCCCATCATCAGATCATGACTTGGTGACAATGGAACCACCTCAGGAGTATACCCTTTCAAATAAAAAAAATAATTGAAAATCGGTCTACAATTGACGGAGTAATCGATGAACATACATAAAAAAAAAGTACATACGGTGGAACGTAGAACCCCCTTCTTTTTTGAAGTCGGTTAAAAATGAAGTTAGACCGATATTTAATAGATGTCGTCACTAAAACGAAGTTGTTTAGTAGAAGTGAGGTGGGGTGAGGAAGGCGTTCAAGGTCATCCTCTCAGGGAAGCGTCTTAAATAGTTCTGTTTTAGGCTACCAGTTTGCGTTTCGTTTTAATAGTTTCAGTACCAATGAAATATTATTTTTTAAAACACATTTCATAGAAAGTTTTACGAAAACATTGATTGATAAATTACTTGCAATGTGACCAGCTTTCGTGAGAATATTTTCTTTGTCTGCAGTTACATTTGCAAAAAACAACGTGAAGATTGTATTGATTTAAACTTTCGCGATTTTCACACAATATCATGATACTCGTGACTTAATCGCGTAAATGGACGCAACGTCGCGTCCGAAACGTCGAGGTATTTAAATTAAAATTTGTATATAAATGTTTTATACGCGATTAAGTTAAAACGTGAAGATTGTTCTGTTGGAATAATATACTACTGCACGAAACCCTTTATGCGTAAATCCAAACTCACGCTTGACCACGTATTTTCGTTAATTATCGAGCAATTTAAATAACGTCTTGTTTCAGTCTCGAAAATTTCCAATGCTTTTATTCGAAAGTGTATTACGAAAGGCAATTGTAAAACTTGTGAAATTTTCTGAATACTGTTCTTCATTTTAGTGACCAAGGGTTGTCAAAATTATCTCAAGGGTTTCGGCTCATTTCACGTAAAAAAAAAATCATTAACTAACGCATGATTAATGAATCACCTTCGTTGACGAAACACAAGTCAAAACTTGGTAATCCTCGTGTGATTCCACGTACCTACATTGTGACTTTTTTTTAGTGAACATCATTAACCTTTCATTGCCACGTGCAACTTGTACCGATGACGTGCGAACATTTTGAGCACGAAATTACCGTGAGACTCAATCATAGCCAAATAACCGGATCACTCTCGTATATAGGCGTGTCAGTTAGCGCAAGCAGGGCCTTGGCACGCAGTGTACCTCTCGCTGCCGCTGCGTCGTGCGCTCCCAGAGGAAGGACTACGAGTAATTTCGAAAGATGTCGGGTTAAACTCGACTTTTATTTGGCTATCACGTGAGAACTGTCATCATTTTATGCTGACTAATGGATACTATACGCAGAGGCAAAATTAATCGCCCATCCTATTTTTACTATTTATTGTGAAAGTATTCTTTATTTAAATAACAGTTTTTACATTAATCAAGGAAAAAATTGTGGCCGATTTTTTTTTGACGAATCACACTATAATGAAAGCGATATACAATGACATTAAATCTAAGATAAAACTAAATAAACTAAATTAAATTTAAATAAGGCCCCCGTGGCATGGTGCCCAAAAGACTGGCAGCCTTGCCTCGCTGATTAATTTTGCCTCTGAATATATTTTGACAGCAAAGTCAGTGAAGGTAGAATGTTGTGTCACACAAGTTAAAGAGCCTAACGCAGTGGTTTTATAAGAACTGGGGAACTCAAAATGTTTGTTACTATCTTACACAGAAATTTACCCCTTTTGGTGTCTTTGCAAACCACAAGTAGTCCGCGGATCACGGAATAATTCCTAGAAAGGATACCTGGTGATGTCGACACAGGAAATCACACATGCCGTCCCATATAGGAGTTATACCACACATCCACAGCATTCCAAGCTCAAAATTTCACAGCAGCGTTTTGTATTGACCACCAAATAAAACAACTAGAGGGTGATTTTGTGCGCATTCTTTGGCTGTAAGACCCAATGATATAACATATAAAAAGAGGTAGATATATGTCATCAGCGCGCAGAAAAGGCTATAAATTGGCCACAATCTCTCTCAAATAAGGTCCAAACTTGCGTGCGAATGTCAAAATATTCGGAACATGTTTTTCGATTGTCTTCATGTGTTGTGAGTATAATTAAATAAATAAATATCATGCGACAAATTGACACCAATTGACCTAGTCCCAAACTAGGCAAAGCCTGAACTAATTATGACGTGTCTTTACTTAATATAATATCATCGGAAGGACTTACCTACAGCCAAAGAATGCGCACACACACGAGCGCAACGACAACAACTCGCTAGTACCTTAGCGAGTTGTCGTTGTCACCCCTTGGTACTTGGGTCCCGGGGCGGACTGCCCCCCTCCCCCCGCCCCTCCCCCTTACACCACCACTGTTCTCACAAACCAGTACCTCCTGGCGGTTATTAAAATACCTCTGTACACCTCGGTTCGGAGGCAGGCCCCATTGATTGCTAAGTGCGGGTTTTAAATGGCGTGGAAACGATCAAGGGGTATTTAGCTGTGGTTTCACGTAGCCCGCCTATAAGGTCACAGCTGCGGTGGTCTAATGGCACCTGAGGCTCGAGCACGAGTTTTCACCAATAATCGAGTAGGTACCTATATTGTATACGATGACGTCAAATCGTTTCTTGGTGAAAACTTGTGCTCCCAGCTACTGGAAGCTTGTGTAGCTTTGACGGCAGTCAGGGGTTCAGTATGTAGGTACTAAAACTTAGGCTTAAATCTGACAGTTAAATAATATTCCAAATTGTGTTAATTTTGACGATTAATGACGATTATGATGAATTTATCTATTAGGGAGAGCTTATGTTGACTTCAAAAATTCACACGCCTCTTACCCATGGCTGAACATATTAAGGGACTGATTGTATTTATTGTAATTGTAAGACCATCCATGTAAACCAT
This sequence comes from Clepsis dumicolana, assembly GCA_963691665.1. Taxonomy (NCBI): domain Eukaryota; kingdom Metazoa; phylum Arthropoda; class Insecta; order Lepidoptera; family Tortricidae; genus Clepsis; species Clepsis dumicolana. Next base: position 10,434,816 of record OY829520.1, on the reverse strand, counting down.
ATGTTCAAATAAATAAATCTAAAATATAAATCTAAAAATTACCGCTAGGGCCACTTTGTCGAAAAGTTTGGTTAGGTACATTTTTCAGCGCATACGAGGGCTGTTTGATAAGTACCCGTTTTCTAAATATATTAATATCACTGGCCGCAAATAAGTATACCACCTTTTTAAGCCATTTTTCAGAGGCGGGAAAATTAAAAAAAAAAGGCATTCTTTTGTTTTTTTTCTCATTTGACAACGATTCAGTGAAGGCGTGAACTTAAAATTGTTAAAATGGAGAAAGAACAGTATCGGTCTGTAATTAGATTCTTATTTTTGGAAGAAAAACATGTGATGAAATATCATTTGGCTATCATTTTGTTAACGATGCTGTTAACAATAAAATTATTAATTTAAAGTATTTGCCAACAACTGCTATGCCAGCTGATGTACTGACTAAAGCATTAAGTCCTATGAAACATTATAAATGTATTGAAGGCATGGGAATGAGTAAGAGTTAGGTTTTGAATGTTAGTATAAATAAAAGCTCATAGTTACAGAAAAGTTTTAGGTTTATTTTCTGTAGTTGGGGTGTTAAAATTTATTTATACTGGTAACATAAAATAAACCCACTAGCGCCCTCTAACGAGTAAATGTGTACTTGATATCTTTGCTTTAAATAAAACTTACTTCGTCATCCTGGATTTAAGAAAACGGTTGTTTTAATTTTCACTCTCCACTTTTATTATCATGTCGTAGCCATTAAGTTATCGAGTTCCCAAAGACAAAATTTGAAGCAAACGAACGGGAATCAATTGACGCCTTAAACAATGGCGAAAATAATTATGAACTCATTATAGTTGTGGTTACGGTCGGTATCGTAGATAAACCAAGATTAAGGTAATTATTGTCGCACTTAAGACTAGATGATAATGTTGGCGCTACGACCACAGCGATTGTGTAGTCAAACCATGCCCCACTGTAGAATATTACAAGACTAGAAACAAAATTATAGTAGAAGACTTGCAGGTTGAAGAATTTGAATCTTGTAATACTACGGAAATTTTAACAATATCATTTCGTTCTAGAACCGATGACTGGCATATCAATACGATTACGACATCGATCGCAGAAATGGTCCATAAGAGTTCGCTGTTTTTAACCACTGACGAAAAAAAGGGGTGTTATAAGTTTGACTTGTGTATCTGTGTATCTGTCTGTAGCATCATAGCTCCCAAACGAATAGACCGATTTCGATGCGGTTTTTTTTATTCGAAAGCTAGTTTAATCGAGAGAAGTTTCATTAAAATCAGTTTACCCGTTTTTGAAATACGTAACTTTAAAATGACACTGTCGGGAGTTTATCAACTTTTCTAAGTTGGTTATCATTTATCGAGTTAGATCACAAAATACACGAGAAATCAGCTCAACAACTTTAACAGGTGAACATGCAATAATAATATCTAAAAGGATAAAATCGATTACGTTTTAATCGACCAACATCGAAGCCGCCAGCTTAGAAATAAACTCAATTATAAATCGATAAATTTAAGAGGCAACCTGTTTTTTTTACCTTCTACCCAGCCTGTATCTGTACAAGTGATAGCCAGCCTCTTTTGTACCTAAAAGTTAAAGATATCGGTGATTTAATCAATTTCACATCAACAAAAGGCCAAAGAGGTTATCATGTGCATACCTACCTTCTTACTAAACTTAAAGCCTGCCAATGTAACTATCTTTCTTCTTTGTCTTTTTAATAAGGGGACGTCCACGCCTACTCCTGCACATAGGTCTCCCCCAAAAACACTCACAACGAAGTCATCCTATAGGATTTTGATTTACTTCGAATTGACACCGAAGTTATTCTATAAGGTTCGTTTTTTAACCCCCGACGAAAAAGAGGGATGTTATAAGTTTGACCTGTGTATCTGTGTATTTGTTTGTCTGTGTATCTATGTACCTGTCTATCTGTCTGTGGCATCATAGCTCCCAAACGGATGGATCGATTTCGAAGCGGTTTATTTTAATCTAAAGCTAGTTTAATCGAGATAGTTCTTAGCTAAGTTTCACCCGTTTTTGAAATATTAAACTTTGAAATGAAAATGTCGGGGGGTTTTCAACTTTTCTAAGTTGGTTAGGTTATTTCTTTTTGAGGTACGGAACCCTAAAAAACTTAGTACAATGGACAAAGGTAAAAGGCCAATATATTCAGTGTACACCAATCCTGACAGTTCTACTTAGTACAGGCATTTAGAACACACACAGTTTACTTTGAGAAGCATTTTATAATTATTGGCTCATTCAGAAAAAATACTCTAATGTATCTAGACTAAACACCTTCACACAGCACAGGTGTCAAGCTATTTATTTTGTTGCACTGAGTCCATTACAATTTAGAGGGCTATAAGAAACTCGTATCTAATAGCTATCTTGCTAAATCGTTATCGATAGTGTCGTAAACATATTGTATAAGTATAGTTTTTATTAGATTTAGAACGCACGAGAGAGCTAAGAGACACACTACCTATATAGAGTGCCTTCGCAGCATTTTATGATTTGAAAAATCCGGTGTAAAAATGCTCACAATTACCCTTTATGTAATTAATATAATTAATGTGTAACGTGTGATAAAAATAACTTACCGGTTTTTAATAATTTTAGGCACTTTTACAGATAAACGTTGTCCTTCATCAAAGAGTTATCATGCATGGATTCTGGTGTCGTTTGTCTCTGTGATCACTCTTTCACTTCTTCTTCTGCAGGACGACAGATTGGTCCAAATATTTTGGCTGAGCGTCACGAGTGACTATGAAAATATATATATTTTACATGTTGTAGTTCAATTTAATTTATACATCTTACTAGATAAATATGCTGTACTGTACTACAGTACAGCATTTTTTTTATAAATGACCTTATCCTTTCTCACAAATGTTCTTTTTATTCATCGTAACTGTGTACATTTTAATTTTAATTTATATCTTATGTTTGTTCTTTTCAGGTATGTACCACTGCATCACCAATTTTCAACAGCATGTCGCATGAAAGTTCCTCTGAAGGTATGCTACCTTATTATTATACATAGGTATGTTTTAATTTTTAGGGTACCGAAACAAAATGGTAAAAAGGGTGATCTGTCTGTAAACTTGAACTGTTTTAGCTATTGCTTATCCAAGTATTTTGTAAATATTAAAAATAATCAAAAATATATTTAACTGAATCAGGAGTTACTTGACGGAGGTTCATAGATTGTGGACCTCCGTCAAGTAGAAAAAGAAATATATTGAAAGAAATATCTTGATATTGCGTTCCCCCTTTGAACCACGGTTAGACCAGTGCCCCGTAGGTACAAGAAAAAATATACGAGCGCATGCGTGTTTTGTTTTCAAAATATACGCGCGGCCTCTTTGCTAGTACAAGTAACAGTTGCTATGATCTTCCGGAATTTACTTCAAAATGGCATATTAAGAATAGTGATACGTATGTACTTTTATTACAAACAGACTTGTCAAGAATAAACGCTGCAGTCGGATCTCACAATAGTTTTATGATTATGACACAGTTTGCTATTGTACTTCGTAACAAACTGGCAAATGACGTGAACTTTGCGGGTGGTAGGACCTTGTGCGAAATCCGTCCTCTAAGCAGCAGTGTTTGCACTGTTGTGTTCCGGTGTGGAGAGTAAGACAGCCGAGGAAATCATTGACACAAGGCATTTCATCTTAGCCTTCTAGGTTAGCAACCTAGATGCCCGCGGGGTTGCGGGTGTCTAATTGTCTATGGGCAGTGGTGATCACTTACCGTCAGGTGACCCACTTGCTCACTAAAGTGGGCTCACTGTGACGGGGAGTAGGTATGACGGTGATAGAATTGTAAATGTTATATAGAACCTTGCGAAATTGTTTACTAACAAAAGCGAAGTGAAATCAAAATAAACAATTGTACAATACCAATTCAATCTGCCAATTACGAGGGTTGCCAGTCAATGTTGATTGACAGTTGTATTTATTTCTCGTGACAGTATCAGATTAGGCTGTCAATTAAATGAATGTCCGTACATCGTTCATTTTTAGTTCGGCCACGAGGCAAACAAACTCAAATTGAAAAGAATAGTGGATGCTAAAGTCAGGCAAGCGCAGAAGCATTATCAATATTTTTGACGGATTTTTCCATTTTGGTATCGCGTCTATTTTATGTTTCCTTTCGAATTAATATGATGTTATTATTATTCGAAGCAGCATCAGCATTTATTAATTAAATCGGTCCTATATTTTTATAGTTTCAACTCAATCAAACGGCGCAAAAACAATTACTGTCAACGACTTTCATATTTAAACTCGCAACCAACTTACCGCTCATTAAAATAGCGAAGCATTTAAACGAGTTTGTCTCTTATTCCCTTAACAGAAAGTTCACCTTAATAGGCATGTCAACCTGTCACCTAATGTATAATATTAACAGCGTTTAATGGTCTATAAAAACTTGTAGACAGTTGTCAGACTCCGACTATAGCTGTATCCAAGTACAATAAAACAAGAAACAAGAATTCAGCGTTAAACAGAATATCAACCTTAACAGAATACCACTAAAGACGTCACATACGCTATTCCTATATTGGCATTTTGTAACCGTAGATGGAATGGTTTTTTGCGCTCTCGCAGGATCGATTTGCTCGATTAATCGTGAAACATCGATTTGACTCGAGTTTTCCTTTGACATGGCAACCCTATTGAAGTTGATGCGGCGTTTGTAAAATCTGCTTAACTCCTTTTTTGGCAATGATGGCAACATTGTCTGATGAATCCATGTTGGATACCATAAATATGTGAGGTAGAAAATATTTATACACTTGACATTGGCAGAATTGTGCGTAGTTGCACGGTAGCCACAAACAAAAAAGTGAATATTTATAGAAGTAATCAACAAACATAGCTAGTATATTTTTTATTAAAGACAATTTGAGAACCTCCTCCTTTTTTGAAGTCGGTTACAAATTTAGTTTTTCTTTTCATATGTTTACATTGTATTTTGTACCTTGATCGTCATTGCGGCAGCGCGGCACTGGTGTAATTTATCGGTATTTCCTAAACGTCATTCAGTTACGTTGCATTTTTCTTTTTTGTTACACACATTCAAGGAGATGTTAACGCGCTTTCCCCTATGCCAAAAGTTTAACATTACACTGGCCATTTTTGACAGAAAAAATGTTGATTGTTTTGACCTTTGTGTGGGAGTTTTGCGTGTTAGAGTTCTTAGAAATGTTAAAAATTTTGTCGTGACGGTAGAAATCGTAAATTACGAGTCGTAATGTAAAAACGATAAAGTCTGCTCCCGTTTGTCTACCCCAAAATTAAAAACTGGAAAATGACATGAAAATGCGGCTTACGTAATATCGCGAACGTTTAACGTGTTTTCAGCTGTCATACGATTCTCTATGACGCATACTTACACTTAATTATAAAGCAAAACAATTAAGTATTAATGAGATATTGACGACATAGTGGGTTGAGTATTTTCATTGAGCTTGCCAATTAATCACATATAAAGACATATTGAATATGTAATTGGAAATATAACAATAGATTACGGTGAGTCACAGAGTTGTTATGCGTTAAAGTGTCTTTTGCTAAAAAGTTATTTGTTCGCTCTGTTATAGGCAAGTTTAACTTACAGCGAAATTACTTAATGACTACCTACTTGGTAAAGCTGCTTTAAAACCTTATCGTACCTACTCCGTATATTCCGTAATATTTACGTATTTATTATATGCCTATATTATAAAGCCGATATTTTGTAATTTCAAATAACCTGTTCTCTTTCTTTTTTCTTATCCGAATGCAGGCGAACCTTGTGCATGTCTTTTATCAACCAGAGGGAATGAATATACTTATAGGGGAATGTTTTATCTTCGAAAGACTTGCTCAATTATTTGCCGAAAACACCTTGATCAACCGACGTAGGAGTTAAATATGCTGTTGCAGCGTCCTCGTTATGTTGTGGTGACATGCATGCATGTTTTTGTCAAAGAACTCACGCGCAAACAATGCCCTCTGATGAACACAAGGGTACAAAACAACGTTTAAATCTACTTTATAAAGAAAACCTTAAATTTATAGTTCAGGATACAAAATCGACACTACGGAAAGTTGAAAAATACCTATGCTGAGTCTACAAGAAGTCAGTCCATGAAATGCCACTTAGCCCCGAATTTCCACTAGTAAGAATAATTAATATGTATATCTATGCAACATTACAGCTTTCTAGTACAAATAGTCTCTCAGCTAAACCGCGGACAGACAGACAGACAGACAGACAGACGGACATGAAGAAACTACTAGGGTTCCGTTTTTTGCCATTTTGTGTTCGGAACCCTAAAGAAGATTAAGTTGCATTACATAGCGGCGTTCGGTCGACTATTTCTAATTCGTTCGCTTCACGTCACGACCTCGCAACGCAAGGGAACTTACACACATTTTCTTGTTAGTGTAAATTCGATGCAAATTAAACTCGACTTGCGCAGAGTTGGTCCTAAAAAAAATCTTACTAGGCATACCTTCATAAATATTTATTGAGCGTTTTTGGACGTTGTCGTAGTGAAAGAAATAACTGTAAAGTTGCATAACCACAATTTAACAGCTCGATTTTGACCGAAATGTTAATTGCAGTTTACTTAAATTACAATTGACAATATTAACACGTTTACTTCAGAAAGTTTAATATCGAATCAGTTGCCATAGAAGGTCAGGAAAAGTAGATCAACTTGTGGTATTCTGTGAAAATGAACTTTACTACATCGAATTCCGAATTTAATCAGCCGCAGTTTTTTTTTATTGGTAATTAAAAAGTGGAAAGACACTTTTTTTCGGATTTTGTAAGATTGTAATTAAGTATAATATCACATATCACAGTACTTAGATACTCTATTACAATATCTAAGCACAATGATGAATAAATAGTTATAATTATATTTGCACTTCCACTATTCCACTTCCTTACATGATAACGATAATTATTATTGTTTCCTTTTCTAATAACTTTGAGTAAATCTAGATCTTAACTCCTTCTATTAAGGGTTGCGTCAACAGTCATAGACTGCGGTTTATCTCCTATTTACAGTGATCTGTTTACATTACATGACATTACATAATATGTAATGCTGAGTAGTAGCCGACCTTAGTTATGTAAACCTAGTCTGCCGTCACCCGTACGTGAGATTAAAGAAGAGCAAAAACAACTGCTTGTAATAATATTGCTACTCCCTTACAGGGAAATAGATAAATAAATAAAATAAATAAATATCATGGGACAATTGACACCAATTGACCTACTCCCAAACTAGGCAAAGCCTGTACTATGGGTACTAGACGACGGATAAACATATTTATATAGATAAATACATACATGAATACATATTAAACATCCAAGACCCGAGAACAAACATTCGTATTCATCATACAAACATCTGCCCCAACCGGGGATCGATGGGTCCCGGGTTCGAACCCGGGACCTCAAGCTTCATAGTCAAGGTCTCTAACCACTAGGCTATCCGGTCATCTAATAAATAGATAAATGAGTTTAAATATAGGGGCTTCTAAAAGGGCAATGTTTTTTGCAATATGTGGCTGGCAACTATTGCTGTCTGATTCTTATTATGAAAGCTAGACAAAGACTCAAATAGTGCCTGTCACATATTACAACAAAAATATATCCCGTTTAGAAGCCTCACAAACAAAACCTCCTAAATAAAATCCGTGCTCTTAGTCAATGATATTAGTGATATTACATAATTATAAACAGGCAGTAGATTATGTTACTGCCGAGCCGCGCTCGAGTTGAAGATACATAAAAGACCCAATCGACCACTCTTTCTCACAGTTCGCTTTAAGCATGACGCGACGCTACACCAATCTAGATGAAATTTGGTATGAGGATAGTTTGAATATTGAGTAATAACGTAGGCTACTTCTTATTCGGGAAAATTGTATAGTTCCCGCGGGATAGCGATAACCGAAATCTGCGCGGACGAAGTCGCGAACAACAGCTAGTTTGCAATAAACAGTTTGAGTTTGACACGTACTACTAGCCATAAGGGTACAAGTACTAAGTACTGCGTAGTACTAGAGTTAAGTACTTCCTCGCCACGGCCCGATGCGCATGAGTGGTTTATTTTTTTTTAATTCCATTGATTTCCGTAATCGATTGACGTCATAAGACCATTTTCAGTTAACCGCAATTGCAAAAAATAAATGTGACATTGCTGTGCGTATTTTGATTACGAAATAGAGTTTATTTGTAGGTAAATTTATAAACGTATGCAAAATAAATTAAATAAAAATGTAACTATTGTGTTCATTGCACATTTGTCACTGTACTGTTTTGTAATGGAAATGTTTAAATAAAAATAAGTTGTTTTACAAATAAAACACAGAGGCGTCATAAATGTCAAAAGTTGTAAATTTCTGTATCTCGTCGCTTTATATAAAAAAAAAATGTATTGTCTCAACATAGGTACCTACCTAACTACAGGAATTACATAAAAAAACTTTTTATATTTACCTAAGTAACATAATACAAAATTGGCACACATCTTAATTGTACCCAACAGCACAATTAATTCCCAACATTATTTTCTTTGGTTATTGTAAAAGTGTTATTTCATCAATGAATGCTTTTACAATAAATAGTAAAAACAAAAATAGGGCGAGCGTCTAATTATGCCGCTGACTCCAAAAAAATTAAAGGTAAACTACTTAAGACGTGTGTGTGTGTGTGTGTGTGAGAGAGAAAGAGAGAGAGAGAGAGAAAGAGAGAGAGAGAGAGAAGAGAGATTATTCAACCAAATTCGACTCACACCCAAAAATCAGTACATTTGAAAATATTTACATTCTCCTTGGCTGATTTCGGCCACGGCGACTGCTTCAGCTCCGCTGCTGGTGACGTTCGTGTGCTCTCGTGTGACTCACATAGCCAATTTTGTTAGTAAAGGTCCGTCTGCATAGTGGAGACGTGAGCACGCCATTGAAGTAGTTATAGCTGATTGCCGCAGGAGATCGGGCCTTCAGCTCATCCCGTCTGACGTCCAACTCGGTACACCGACGGGATTTAAACTTTGAGTTCTCTTTTTTCACAAAAGACCTCCATTTTGTCCGATTGGCTGCCCGCTTTAAAATATTTAAAACTAAGACAAAATGTGGATTAGTTTGAAATGGGCCCCACTCAGCATATTATTATAATGTTGCCGCAACGCTGTTTTTCAGCAGGCCCCAAATTAAATCAGTCAAATTAAATAAACACTCCAATACATACTCTTAAGGTCTAACTGAAGAATCACGATTTATAGCGATGACACGATGTAAATAGACGATTCAAACGCACAGGATTCTAACCTAGATACAGGCGTCTCTACAACTGCTTAAAAAACTGAACACAGCCTCTTATGTAGCCGGCTTATTTAAATTACACTACTAACTTGGCAAAGAGTTGAATTTCCATGTTTAATTTGGATTCGCTTATTCCTGCGGATCGCGCCTGCGATTTGTATACAACGGTATAATTAGGTGTGTGTTGAATTGAACCGCTCCTAATAGGGTTTTAAGTAAATGTTTTTATCGTTTAATGTTATAGACTCCGCCGTTCCTGTGGTCAAAATGTTCCAAAGGGCATAACCTGATGTTTATATCAATGTTTATTTCAGATTTGCAAAAGTGCTTGGTCGATGCAACTTGTGACCAAAGGGCTGGCAGTTTTCTCTCTCAAATAATCAGCATCGCTATTCAGCGAGGCAACGCTGCCAGTCTTTTGGGCACTATGCCACTGGGGCATTTAGATTTAATTTAGTTTTAAGTTTCAGTTTAATTTATTTTAGCTTGGATTTAATGTCATTGTAAATTGCTTTTATTATGTGAATAGATGTCTTTTTCACATAAAAAAAAAGCTCAATTTGGTATGCAATTTGTATGATTCTAAAATTATAATTGTATAGTCACCGGGTGTTCCTTTAATAACTAAATGTTTTTTTGACTCTTTATTTTCTATAATAATAACTAAACTTACTTATTTAAGAAAAGTGCACTATTGTCAGCGTTCTTAAATACCTGAGTCAATGCATACAGGATTTTTCTGAAGCTTTATTTTTCCTAAAAATATTATGCTTTTTACTTCCATTCATTTTTTTAAAAGTTCTTTGGTGTCGTGGAGGAGTAGCTAATTTCTCGGGCTTAGATGCTAACCTGGCGAAACTGACAACTGGTTTTCAACTATCATCAAACATTTGAAAGTGTGCTAAATAGCGTCCTCAATTTACACGTTACTCGTAGAACGAATATTTTGACAAATGAGATATATACGTATGTATCGCGTGATACAGAGCCTCTAGTGGAATCGATGATCCAAAAAACGGCTGATCGAGCCGCCTTCGCGTTTACGTCTAAATTGGCAGCACCTCCAGTGGGACGTATCGACAACAATGGGGATGTACCAGTTTTTGACAACCTATGTTAATTCAAAAACCATTTCGAGGAATAGGTTTTCTTAACAATTTCCAATCATCAGATTTTATTCTTATGATTTTATTAATAAGTTATTGCTATTTTTTCATTTAACTTTATTTTAACCTTAATCGTTGTGACGAAGACATATCGAAGACACGAGCTTGTAATATTTTTTACTTAACCTGTGGTCGGTCTGCTGGGAGTCCTAATTACAGCTGTGGTGTATATTCTTATTTAAACGTAACTCTCAGTCATACTTTTGTTACAAAATAAAAATAAATTAAAAAAAGGCTTACGAAGCAAAAGCTGGTTTGATATTTAAATGTATTAAATATTAAATTAATCAAATTATTTCAATGTACAAATGTAGTAAAAAAAGGTCACTGAAATTCACAACATTGAATGTCATACTCCGGTTTCGGACCATTTGAAGTTTTATCTGACAGCTTTTCTTATGTCGCTTTGACGTTTTATTCAAACACGATTAATTTGTTTACGATAACTGAATCGAAATTTCAAACCCACCATGTATGAATTAAATGTTTTATTGTACAAAAATATAGGAACAGATACAAATGAGGAACATTAAGATACACTAGTGATCGCTTAGAGTGATCCTCCGTGCGCACAGTATTCGTAAAAAGGGGTCCAACGTTTTCGCTTATCGTGTTATTTATATAGACAAGAAAATAATTTCAAAGGCGATACTTCTGGTTTGAGTTTTATAACATTCCTGTATCTTCTGCACGTATATTTCTGTGAAAGTTGATGCAATCAGGCACGAAACACGTATATTTGTCCAATTTGTCGCAAGGCCTTTAAAATCAACAACAAATATCGGTATCATGTGGTGACATAATTGACAATGACGTGACATGTTATGTCTAAGTGTTGCCAGTTCGATATTGCAAAAATCTGTTATCTTGATCAAACCCCCTCATTGTGACGTCATTGCTGTAGATAATCTTTTTAAGTAATATTAAAAAAAACACACATTTAAATAAAAAAATGAGAAACATGTGTCCTTATTTGGCCTATTTTATCGAAATAAAATATAAAAAGAGAGGGTTAGATTTTTCGGTACATCCCCATTCTCATGCAATTTGACATTTTAACATTATTTTTTGGCCGTCGATTACACTAGAGGCACAGAACCTCAAGTGGAACTCGTTCATATAAAATTTGAACAACCTAACCAACTTGGAAAAGTTGAAAAAATTAAGACATTGTCATTTCAAAACTGCTGAACCGATTTTTATGAGACTTGGCTAAAAACCACCGCTAGTAAACCTGCTTTCAATTCCGCATCCAAATCCGTTCACCCGTTTAAGAGCTACGGTGTCATACACACACACACATTTAGCGGTCTGGAAAACTTATAATGACTCTCCTTTTGTGTTGGGGATTAAAACCAATAAGAAGTTTTTGGGATCTATTTCGCCAAAATACCTGTTCAATCCCAAATTGCGCTAATGTATCGGTTATTAGACTTAAATTTGTATTCAAAAGCAGTGCAGAGCATTTGTAACAAACTTGGCTATTTTGATTACTATCTCTAAGCATTAACAAAAATACGGTCTGTCCGTGCGTCCGCCGATCCTTGTAAGGCGCCGTCCTACTAGATACGGTGATATTAATATTAATAAGTGTTAATGTTAGATTTATTGCTCTCATGTCCGCAACGACTTGTGGTTTTAATAGTCTTTTTCTCTCAATTAATACGATTATAATGAAACTAGCTTATGCCCCGGGGCTTTGCCCCCGTGAATAAATAAATAAATAAATATCATGGGACAAGTGACACCAATTGACCTAGTCCCAAATTAAGCAGAGCTTGTGTTATGGGTACTAGACAACGGATAAACATACTTATATAGATAAATACATACTTAAATACATATTAAACATCCAAGATCCAAGAACAAACATTCGTATTCATCATACAAACATCTGCCCCGACCGGGATTCGAACCCGGGACCTCAAGCTTCGTAGTCAGGGTCTCTAACCACTAGGCTATCCGGCCGGCCGTGAATATTTCAAAATGGGCTAGTTCCCTATCCCGTGGGAATTTCGAAAATTCTCTTCATAGTGCACCTCTAGGATAGGTACTCAAGGTACATGTTTGCCAAATTTGAAGTCTCTAGGTCCAGTGGTTGGCTGTGCGTTATCTGTCAGTCAGTCAGTCAGTCAGTCAGTCACTGTACTGTTTTATAGGTATAAAGATTGCTAGTATTTACGAAAAAAAATATTTTTGGTCCTTCGAGCAGGATTTTTTAAAAGTGACAGAATTCTGGTTCACTTAGCAAGTATGATGAATTGAAAAAGTTATTTTCTCATGTGGTATGTCTGTGCGTCATTGGACTGAGTAATATGTGAAATCCTGTATTTCCAGTTGGAGTTCATGTTTTAATATAGAATTAGAAGATACGTGTGGAGTACAAAGTACAAGCTAGGGTTTGCCTTGTTATTGGATTCTCCCATTAAGTATAACTTATAACTTTTATTACTATGTAAATAAATAGATGATAACGTGAAACATCCTGTAACACAGGTATTCCCAGCACAGGACCCAGAGGCTATTCGAATTTAGATTTTTTTTGTTGTAAGATAGTAACATTTTTAATTGAAATTAAGTACACGTAGTAATTTGCTGAGTACATTGAATAATTTATAGCAAAGAATTCCGTTAAAAAATTTTGACCAAACTTAAACTGAACTCAACCTTACTGAATCTAAATTGCAGAGATTAAGATCACAATTTAAAATTAAGTTTAAACCAAAATAAGGTGAATGTCCCTGTGCCCGTCTTGTCTCAATAGTTGGCACTTTCAATCTTAATACGTAGCAACGAAGGTGACAAGCAGGGTGTCAATTATTGGAATTACCGTGTCGATCGCTGGGACGTTTACCTTACTTACGTGTTTCTTTTGTCAACACTTGTTAATTTTGCGACGTAGGCGAGTTTGTGTCACATTTTCCTCTCACGGACCGTTTCGCAAATGCCACTGCGACCTATTGTCCTCCCGAAATGGGTCAAGAGCGACGCAGGCGACGGTCTGGCCCCCGTTTAATAAACGTGACAGGTGACAAGTCACAACGACAATTCGATCTACACTTCGAAGTTAATATGATGTCTGGTAATACAAAAACTTTTCAATCAGTAACCTACACCAAACTGTCGTTGCCACTTGTCACCTGTCACGTTTATTAAACGGGAGCCTGGTCGCCATCTTTAGGGTTCCGAACCAAAGTGGTAAAAAGGAACCATTATGGTGTGACTTGATCTGTCAGTCACAGCTGGTTGAGAAACTACTAATGCAATTGAAACATGGAATATAATTTGGAGATAATGCTTTACTAGGGCAAGTGAGATATCAGCATGAAAGCTAGGATTCTGTTTCCGAATTATAAGGGAAAAAAATCAGTTACCCTTCTTATCTGTGAAGTTTGCACAGAAAAAATTCTGAAATAATTACATTTTATTAGATGCTTATGTAAAGATTACGAGAAAAATAAAACCATGCCTCCAAATAGCACAGTTTTTCAGAAATCATTAAAAATGACGTAAGTTCCAATATAGGATAAGAGATAGCGCTGTCCGAATGTCCGTCTATACTATATGTATTGGGGTGTACACCAAGTAGCACAAATATTATTTGGTGACTGCTCGCAACCCTCGGTGCGGGAGTCCGACTCGCTTTTGACAGGTTTTTATTTTGTCATTGTGGTCGCAGAGTATGCATAATCATGGAGTTACCACGACGTTAAATGAAATTTCCTTATGAATGAATAGGTAATGGTTTAGTATTTGAATATGGTATTGTAAAGTGCATCGGATTAAAGTTCTGATTAGAAAATTTTACTTAAACTGATATTATATACGAAAGGTCAATTTTCTCTCATTTAATATTTTTGTTACAATAACATCCACTCAGTCACAAAAAAAATCGAGAAAAAGTGAGTTTTCAGACAATTATTTTCTTTAGATGATAAATAAAACAGCCAAGTGCGAGTCGGCCTTAAAAAAATATCTTGATCGATTTATTTTTTCCTTAACCGATTATGGACATTGTGGGCAATATGAAAAAATCGTCATGCACATCACTTAGTCTAGTGGGCGGTACCAATAAATGAAAAATGTAATTACCTTCACTCTGCTCTTCACTCTTGTTACCCTTTACTCTTTTACTCTTTTTTCTGACGTCCTGTCAATCGCCCCGAAGGTTAACTGGTAGAGATCCCTTTAAATGACAAGTTCGCCTTTGTACATTTGCTCTTGTTCCGTTATGTGTTTTTTTGGTTTTATGTGCAATAAAATACCTTTAAAACATTTCGATCGGTAAAAAATAGAGAACTTCATGGGCGTGAACTGTCGGAAAACGGACCTTTTATTTTGTGACGATTTTACGTCCATACTTTAGAAATTTATTAAGTCGCACTGTCCTGTGGTTGTCACTTTGACGCACGTCATAGTTACGGCAAACAAAAGCAGTGCCCTAAGCACGAATTGTCGAATCCTGCGTTACGTTACGGTTATCGTATCGAGATCGAGAAATCTCATACAAAATTTTAGTTCCAAATACGCTCACGGGCAGGCGCTGTTTCAAACGTCATACAAACTCGTTATAGTTTACTATTCGAGTTTATGTGATGCAGGATTCGACAAGTCGTGCTTAGGGCACAGAAGGTCTGTTCTCTTAGCGGTCGTGTGCGTCAACGCTGTACTTGACACAGTGGCTGCAGAAGTACGTGCTAACTGTAAACTGAGTACACATTGTTGACAGAAAGTATTAGGTAACCCTGTGTGGTTGACATAGTTCTGAGGTGGAGGCTCGTCCTTTGCAGTTCGTTATGTTTTTTCGTAATTATGGTTTGAATTAGACACTTACGAAGTAACGTTTCCAATTGCAACGAAGTATATCCGATGGTTTACTGTGTATATTATTATATCGCACTTTCAGAATCGAACAGGTTAATTAGATTTAGGAAAATGACAAATCTAGAATTTACTCTGAGGTACATTTCTGAAGGTGTGACATGCATTCTGTTTTATTATATTGTTTGATTATTATCATACAGGCATGACATAATTGCGTTAAAATACTAAAACTTAATAACACTAATTAGACCCAACAAAATCGGGACAAGTAGGTACTTAATGTTACATTAATTTAAGGGGTTGCTGATGATGTTCTGTAATTTAGGTTAAGCTAGTTGACGAGGCCTGTTGCTGATGTATTTCCATGTAAATGCCCGTTACTTGACATTGTAAATAAGTACTTATGCAAATATACGATTAACTTTTTTACCTTAAAAAAAATATACATATACGATTAACTTTTTTACCCTTTAAAAAAAAATAAAAAATTAAGGGGTAGGTACTAGGTACGCCTACCAAAAGCCGAACGAAAGTCATTTATTTGGTTCTGTAAAAATATTATCTGGTAGCCATTTTGGCATTTGTCACTTCCAAACAAATTCAAGCTGAAAACCAAAATTACCTTTCACTTAAAATTGCAATAGCATTTTAAATTCACTTTTTACAGTCAAACATGTCCCAAAAGAGTCTAATTTAAACGCCATCTGCTTAAAAATATCGGCCACGCGTCTGCGTGTATTTCGGAAGCTCACAATCACTTACCAACATGTGACACTTGCTTGTTTTCCCCATAAAAAGCTGCCTTAATAGCAGATTCAAATGTTTGTTTATAATATAAACATAATACATACTTAGCCGCCGGAAGGCCCAGTCTCAAAGACGGTATGTGCGTCACAGTCGATCTTGACTCCGCACCTGCTGCATCTGATAACCTCACCTCGCAATCGCCAAATAATATTATGTTATGTTCATTATGCATGCTCAAACATAGTACGATAAAAACGCAGCTTGAATTTAAAGTTTGATTCAGAATTTTGGCTCTATCTATTTGATATGTTGATATGTGAATGTCTTGCGTTTAAATCCTGCTCATATGGACGAAAATGGTGGGAGGAACTGAGGCGGAATAATTCAGAAATTAGCATGAAATAGGGGAAAATTTTAAGAAATTTATAAAATTAAGAAAACCAATACAAGTTATTGTTCATTATTTTGTAAGGAATATTTTTCGGTTGAGCCTAGCATGGTCACAAGCGGAAAAATAGGGGCGACTTAAATTACTGTTTTGTCAAAATGGATTTCGAGGAAAACTAAATTACTTCTCATGCCTAGCAGATTATGATAATATATTTCCTAATAAAACAATTGTGACGTTATAATGTACAACACTAATCATTTAATAGAAAACAATAATATCCCTTTTTAAACGTACTGCGCGCATGGAGGAATGTAACAATTGGCAAAGTTAAAGTTTATAATGAAGTAGAGCAGGAAGTTTGAAGATTAATTAATAAGCATCATCATCATCATCATGACGATCAATTATTTTACTGTGAATGGCCACTGTAATAATTGGATGAAAAACCGTTTGATAAGATGTTGTTTTTTGTTAAAACCATGTGTAAAATGGGAAGTCCCTCGAACTCCTCTTAAGAGGATAATTGACGACATGTATGAATTACCGATTTGACCTATTTGATATTCCTGCGGTTTTTTTTTGTCATTTAAGTAACTACCTATTCCATTCATTGATTTTATTCTTGCAGACAATATTATTGGTGGATTTTAACATTTATGTAGAGCATCTCTGCTTTTGGCTTCTACACGTGTAATTATATATTTCCTGGATCTCAGTCCACAGAACGGCTTTCTCTTGAGTATCAAGAAGTAACTTATCACGTGCTTTAAGTCACCAGATTAATAGATAAGCATAATTAACCGATTTTAAAACACACTTAACGAACTAAGTTCTGACATGTGCCTATTCAATTTATCTGTATCTATGGCTTTTAATACAATTAAAAATAGTTTTTAAATATAAGCCACCCATATAAATTTTGGGGACCTTACTGTTATAATTAAGTAGGACAAAAATTAAGATGTGTCTAAACATTGGAGTAACTTGACAGTTCCTCATATATTTTACCATAATATTAATAATGATTAAGTTTCCTCACTCTGCGGCATTAAGACAAAAAAAACCTTAAATATCAGTCCGATTTTAATCAAACTTGTATTGTATTCACACAATTTGTTAATGCTTCATTTTAATAGCCAAAAATAAAGTTATAGTCGTGAGAAAGGAAGTGTTACTGCTGTACGTAGCGTCAAAGTAGATTATAACTGCCGACAACTTTAAACCTGTTCTAGGCATCAAATTAACTAGTTTTTGATCTATAATATTATACTTACTCATGTCAACACGAAAATTATTTGTTTCGTCACTTTCTATATTACTGTTCAACCTGTTTTGAGGCATTGCATATTGAAATGAAAATGTCCGGGGGGTTTTTCAGGTAGATATGAACGCATAAGATCTAAGTCATAATCGTCATAGACTCTTTGATATAAATGGTAAATTTATATTATTATTGTTTAAATCCTTTTGAGAAATTGAATATTTCGTAAGAAAAAATTACCATTTGCTTACGACAACTTGAATTAATGTATAACATAATGTTTTGGCAAAACTTGGTAAAACCAAGACGCGTACGCAAGTAGAAAAGTAACTTTTTCAAATGGACGTAGTTAGCGTTTTTAATTTGAACTCAATGATTTTGGGATAAAGTCTAATATTATGTATAGAATAAAAGTTGAATTAAAAACAATCATTTTTAAATTGACAACTACCTAACTGTCAAATAATATTTGCGATGTAGGTATTTCTTAAAAAAAAAAGACATCATGCGTATTGTTTTTTTTATCTGACTTAAACATTAATTTGTTTTCTTGCTTGCGTATTTTATTATATTTCGTTTATATTATAAACAAGTTTAACATTCATTATGAACGTGCCCGGGTGACGTATCATAACGTATCATAACTATAGGTAGCTGTCACAGAGTAGGTACCTAACTCCAAAGGACGACAAAACTAAGAGGACTGCCAAATAATAATAATAATAATAAATATCATGGGACAATTGACACCAATTGACTTAGTCCCAAACTAGGCAAAGCCTGTAATATGGGAACTAGACAACGGATAAACATACTTTAATAGATAAATACATACTTATACACATATTAAACATCCAAGACCCGAGAGAAAACATTTGTATTCATCATACAAACATCTGCCCCGGCCGGGGATAGAACCCGGGACCTCAAGCTTCATAGCCAGAGTCTCTAACCACTAGGCTATCCGGTGTCGTCAGGATGTCTATACAGGTTGGCACATTTAGATCGATCAGTATGGTCAAGTGTCTAACTATAAGACATACAAAGATTGTTCTTAGGAACCATGTCATAGATTTCAGTAATAAGTAAAACTGCATACACAGATAAAAAAAAACTTGTAGGTATCGATTGTGTAGGTTATAAGCAGTAAATGTTATTATGAAACATGATAATCTAAAATGATCAAAGGGCATTGTATTTCATATCCTTTAATTTAATTAAATAGAATGTTCGAAATATGATATTGAATGTTACGATCATTATGACCTACATGATCGATATACAAATATAAATTACGTAAGTATTATTTTTCAATACGACCGGGTTCGTTTCCCGAACTGAGTACAAGTTTTTTAAATCTATGTACAGTATTCTTGTCAGTAAAAGCGATGACATGGTTCCTCAGAACTGATCGTTGAATGTCTTATAGTTATAGACTTGCCCATACTGACCGATCTAAATAATTAAGCCACCTTATGTAATGTGACGTTCCTACAATAATTAAATAGGGCCCGTGCATGTCATGCCGTTGACGCAAAAATGACGTAATTTCACGTACAGAGAACTTTTTTATAACATTACAGATAAACTAACTAACCTATTGACGCGTAGAAAAATAAATCTTTGATACGTAAAATTTTAATGAAACAATTTGTTTTGTAATTTATTTCGGTTAATTTTTATTTTATTAGGTAATTATTATTGTTATCACATTTCAACTATTAAGTAGGTACCAAACTTTTTGCTCTAAATCCTATGCAGAGAAAATCTTGGTCACCTTCATTGTCACTCTAAGTATTAAAAATAAAATATTATTTAGTAAGCTAACAATCTGTTGTTTAGTTGAGTGACAATAAGATAATAGTCTGTTAGACGTTCTGTACTGATTATTTCAAGTATTGATATCAGTTAACTAAACAGGTTGATAGACTAAGTATATAACGAAAAACCGGCAAAGTGCGAGTCGGACTCGCGCACGAGGGTTCCGTAGAAAGATTTTAACGCTTTTCCCCGGTGTTTTAAGAAGTCCAGTGTTAGCAGAGCCCTGCTCTTAAGCAAAATGTACGCAGTGTGGGGTCAACTTATATTGGTCTGCGAAATCTACAGACAGACATAAAAATTTAAGATTTTGAGACTTTTCGGTGTGATTGTGCTATAAGAGCTACCTTCATACCAAATTTCAAGTTTCTAGGATATCTGGAAGTACCCTTTAGGTTTTTGGAAATCGGCAATTTGTATGGAAATGGCCTTTTTAATTACTGTATCTTTTGATTGCGTTGACTTAGAAGGTTGATTTTTTCACAGCTTCAAGGGACCGCAGATTTAAGTATTTGATATTAATTTCAGCATGCTACCTCCACGCGTTCCAAAGAAAAAGGGTCTTGACAGACAGACAGACAGACGGACAACAAAGTGACCCTATAAGGGTTCCGTTGTTTCCTTTTGAGGTACGGAACCCTAAAAACTAATTATAATCATTCTCTATGTAGAGTGACGTCATTTTTGCGTCAGCGGCATGAAATATACGGGTTCTGATAATAAGCCTGCTACAGCTAGTTTCACTGTACGTAGAAGAGGTCTCTGTACCATTAATTTCATGCCGGCTGCACAAACTAGCCGAGACCGGGCGAGGTCCTCATGTCGTCTCTTTCGAGTCTTACAAGCAAGAAAGGGACGGTATGCGTGCCTCGCCCGGTCTCGGCGAGTGGATACAGCCGATATATGACGCTACTGTCAAGCTGAGGCCTAAGTGCCATACGAAATAAATGGTACCAAAGCCTCTCTGTTTTGAGATTATAGCTGCAGCAGGTTTATTATTTTATAGGAACGCGACATTGTAAAAGAACTTTGCCAGTCCTCTTGGCTTTTACGTCCTTGCTAACTCTTAACACACGTAATTATTACCTAAACATAAGGCGATCACGCAACGTGTTCGCCGCGAGCGATATTAGTATGAAGCACTCGCTCGCAAATCGCTAGTGTGATAAGGCTGTCAGTGTAACCTGGTAACTCTTACAAGTGCATAGGGGACACGCCACAGCGTCGCCCCGCAAACGCTACGCTCTGCGGGTCGAGCACGACTTTTCGAAACCTGGGTCACCTAAAATCGAATAGTAAACGTTGTCGAGTTTGTATGACGTTTGGAACAGCGCCCGCCCGTGAGCGTATTTACAACTAAAATTTAGTATGAGATTTCTCGATCTCGATACGATAACCGTAACATTACGCAGCATTCGTAAAATCGTGCTCGACCCTCTGCGCTCTATGTCTATAACAAACCTTTTTACCCCCGACGAAAACGAGGGGTGTTATAAGTTTGACCTGTCTATCTGTGTGTCTGTGTATCCATTTTTTTATACCACAAAGAAAGCAAACGAGCAAGTGGGTCACCTTATGGTAAGTGTTCAACATTGGCCATAAACACCCGCAACCCAGATTGCAGATGCATTAAAAACCTAGAGAGCTAAGATGAAATGCCTTTTGTGCCCGTAATTACACCGACTGTCTTACTCTCCACACCGAAACAACACAACAACTGTTGGTGCGTGCAAGCACTGCTGCTTAGCGGCAGGATTAGCGAGTAATATGGTGGTATCGATCTGTGTGTCTTTCTGTGTCATCATAGCTCCCAAACGGATGTCAGCTAGTTTAATCGAGATGGTTCTTAGCAAAGTTTCATTAAAACCGGCTCACCCGTTTTTGAAATATCGAACTTTGAAATGACACCGTCGGGGGTTTTCGACTTTTCTAAGTTAGTTAGGTTATAATTTTAACTCCAACAGTTGCATCGTCGCACGCGCAGTGATAGCGATCACTTACGTCATAATTGCTCAACTGTCAAGGGCACAATGGCATCAGTTCCCACAATAAACATTAATTTGATGCCAGATAAAGGTTAATGGCTGCTATTAACAGTTTTTTTTTGTTTATTAGTCTTTGTTTAATTGTATACTGTTTGCTACTTCGAATACTTACGGTTAGAAAAAGAACAAGAATTTAATTTAGCACTAGCTGTTGCCCGCGATTTCGTCCGCGTAGATTTCTGTTATCGCTATCTCGCGGGAACTATACAATTTTCCCGAATAAACAGTAGCCTATGTTATTCCTCAATATTCGAACTCAATATTCGAACTACCTTCTTACCAAATTTCATCTAGATTGGTGAAGCGGTTTTCACGTGAAGAGGTAACAAACAGACAGACAGAGAGACAGAAAGGCAGTTTCGCATTTATAATAGTTAGGAAGTAAGGATTAGGATTAGGATTTTATTGACGACCGGATAGCTTAGTGGTTAGACACCCTGACTATTAAGCTTGAGGCCCCGGGTTCGATTCCTGGTCGGGGCAGATATTTGTATGGTGAATACGAGGTGTTTGCTTTCGGGTTTTGGATGTTCAATATGTATTTAAGTATGTATTTATCTATATAAGTATTTTTATCCGTTGTTTAGTCCCCATAGTACAGGTTTTGCCTAGTTTGGGACTAGGTCAATAAAATTGGTGTCAATTGTTCCATGATATTTATTTATTTATTGGGGTCGTCTAGACAGCGGCATACAAGCAAGACTTTAAACTTGAATATTTTATGCGTTAAAAAAATCCATGATAGCTTAGTGGCTTGACCTATGGCCTCTCAAGAAGAGGGTCGTGGGTTCCAGCTGTTCCCAACTCGCACCTATGAGTTTTTCTTAATTGAAGTGCGAAATTTAATTTATGATTTATCATGAGTCTTTCGGTGAAGGAACACTCCTGCGAAACAATTTAATGGTGTGCGTGATGTTTTCAACTAGCGCTGGGCATGCGTGGAAACTATAGTCCAAGCCCTCTTGTTCTGAGAGGAGTCCTGTGCTCATCAGTGGGACGTATGGCTGATGATGACAATGATGATCATAAAAGACAATTAAAAAAAGTTACTACAGGAAATAGATCACGACAGTTTATTTGGTGCGCATACGCATGACAATAACGTAACATTAAAAATCACACCAAAAATAGTCAATGAAATCGAAGCTTTCGGTAAACAATAATTGCATGTCTATATATAGAGCGCGGGCGCAGGTGAAACGTGTTACGGGTCAACAGCCTTTTTATAGGGTGGTGACGTAAATGGAGTAACATAGAAGCTCGAGCACGAGTTTTCACCGAGGATCGAGTAACGTTATCATAGTGAATTGAAACCGATTAGACACGTATATAAGTTGAGTTTAGCCCGACATACAACAGCAACAACGACGACGACAACAACAACAACAACAAACCACAACAACGAGGGTAGTTGTGTGTAGCTGTCAGCTGCGCCTAGTAGTTGTGCGAGCAGAGCCGTATGTGTGTCTCGCTGCCGCCGGGTCGTGGGCTCCCAGATTAAGGATTATGAATTAGTAAATTAGTCCGAAACATGTCGGGCTAGACTCGACTTACATACGTGAGTTATCCGTTTTATTTCACTGTGATTGAGTCTCACGGTAGTTTCATGTAAAAAGTAGTAACTCGCGACTGGGAAAAATTGTATGGCGTTTGGAACAGCGCCCCCTTGAGCGTATTTGGTACTAAAATTTCATTTTAGTATTGTCTCGATGACGATAAGATAACGTTACTACTCGATTCTTGGTGATAGATAAGTGATCGAGCAGGTAGTAGGTAACGCTTGGAGCAGTGCCCCCCGTGAGTGTATTTGGTACTAAAATTATGTATGAATTTTCTCGATGACGATACGATAACGTTACTACTAACTCGATGACGTTGCAGTGGATTCGAATGTTCGTGCTCGGGACACTGTTATCGGTTTCGTGTGATCATTATAATGGATTTTTCTTGATTAACCGGTAAAAATGCTGATCCATTTAGTTTTATGCACTTTTAATAGAGTAGGTACGTTAAATATTTCAAGACTATTATAAATTTTGGTTGTGTTTGTTTCATTTACATGCCACAAAAATATCGCAATCCTGCGGAATGCAGTATGTTTAAAAAAAACAAATTCGTAACATGCTAAGACATTTTTAACCCCCGATACAAAAAGAGAGGTTTTATAAGTTTGGCCTGAGTACCTGTGTATCATGGCTGTGGCATGATCGCTCCCAAATGGATAGGCCGATTTCGAAGCGTTTTTTTAGTCGAAAGCTAGTTTAATCGAGATGATTCTTAGCTAAGTTTTTAGATATTGTATCCGATATTACGAGCCTACGCGGGGAGGGAGGAGAAAGGTAACTAACAATTGACGAACAACAAGTTGTATGTATCTTCTAACATAATAACCTAACCTAACCAACTTAGAAAAGTGGAAAAACCCCCGATATTGTCATTTCAAAGTTCAATATTTCAAAAACGGATGAACGGATTTTAATTAATTTTGCGGATGGTAGGACCTTGTGCGAGATCCGTCCGGATTGCTACCACCATAATCCTGCTTGCACTGCTGGGTTCCGGTGTGGAGAGTAAGACAGCCGGTGTAATTACGGACACAAGAGGCACTGAGAGGCTAAGATGAAAATCTTAGCTCTCTGGGTTGGCAACGCATCTGCAACCAGGGGGTTGCGGGTGTCCATGGGCAGTGGTGATCACTTACCATCAGGTGACCCACTGCTCGTTTGCCTTCCTCGTCGTATAAAAAAAAACTTAATTAAACTAGTTTTCGGTTAAAAAAACCGCATCGAAATCGGTTCATCCGTTTGGGAGCTATGATGCCACACTTTTTTTTAATCTAATGTTATACAAAATGTCTAACTTTGGTTTGGGGGCGCTTGACACGAAATGTCAAAGATCCAGGTTCGATTCACGGAGTTAGTCATAATTTTCCTGGTTTTCTGTGGATTCTTGTTTCAGTGAGTATTTAGAGCATAAATAATATTAAAGTGTTGTGCATATAAATTTGTCACATTACAACAAACCATTATTTTAGCCGATACCTCTATGTATTTTATTGGATTAAGAACTTGCAGTTTGACTACATACATAAAAATTGATTAAAATTTATTACAACAACAGTCAATGCGATGCGATGGTCGAATCGAATCGAATAAACCGAATACCAAATTCATTGCTCCATCCAACCTGCGTAGATGGAAATGAGAAAATCGGAAATCGTTTATGAGTCCTAACATTCATGAATTTATATGTCAAGTTGCGAAAAAAATTATATACCTAACGGTGAGAATATGGCGCCTCATCATCATCATCATGTCAGCCGAAAGACGTCCACTGCCTCCCCCAATGGTCTCCACTCAGAACAACGGCCTTGTGCTTTCCGCATCCACCGCGGTCCCGCAATCTTTACTTTACCTTTATTATGGCGTCTGCCAAGGTTGAATTAACATACACAAGCTTGATCCATTACCATTACTGACTTGGCAATTTTATAATTCTGGATCACCAAGAGCGTCGCCAAAAAGCTGCTAAAAAAATGGCCAAATCAAATGTAAAACTCCATGCATGTGAGCTCTTGACTGTCATCACCAGCCTTGTTGTTGTTGTAGTTTTACGTCCCGCTGCTGGGCACAGTCCGCCTCTCCGAATGACAACGCTTGCGCTATAGTACCTACGCGGCCCAGTGCGGATTGGAACCTTCACACACACCATTGAATTGCTTTCAGGAGTGTGCAGATGCACGATGTTTTCCTTCACGAAAAACTTGTGATAAATTACAAGTGTAACTTTGCACATAAATTCCGTAAAAACTCGATCTGCTTCAGAGGCCGTAGGTCACACCACTAGCCTATCACGGCTCTGGACTATACCTACCCATAATTCATACATTCCCCATCCTCCAGAGGGTCGAGCACGACTTTACGAATGCTGCGTAACGTTACGGTTATCGAATCGAGATCGAGAAGCCTCATACTCAATTTTAGTTCCAAATACGCTCACGGGCGGGCACTGTTCCAAACGTCTTAGAAACTCGACAACGTTTACTATTCGATTTTACGTGACGCAGGTTTCGAAAAGTCGTGCTCGACCCTCAGTATTATCAACTTGCCTCCCCCCCCCTCCCCCCACGGACCAAGTAAAGTCAGCAAGAAGCTCTAAACCCAGTGTACAAGGCATAAATGCGAGAGGATAATGTTGAGTGTTTAGTTGTAACACTTTACTATGAGTTACAAAAAAAACTTTGTTTTACCTCACTGCATACTAGGTAGTTATTTACATAATTTATTACGATTTCAATTGCAGCATATTATATTGATATAGCAATTTTAACTGTCGTATAGTTAACAACATACGTTAATTCTGATAAAGATTGGTACCTACATAATTAACGATAACAATAACGATTTACACATTCACATACAGTACATTAATTTTCACCGGGCACGTCATAGAAATTAGGAAAATAATGGGAAAGTACCATTGTGAAATAACAAAACCGCACACGCTTATTGCAAATCACGAAATATTCATTATCAAGTAATAAAATAATTCATGTAAACTTTACAGTGTAGTGTAGTGTTACAAATAAATCATCATTTGATTCCACATAACGCCTCCCGGAATCCACCAGTAACGTCGACGTTCGACGTCCATTGACGTCATGCGTGCGGTCGGACTCTTGAGTCAGACCTCACAGTCCAATTCTTTATATTGGCAGTACTACTGCACTAGCATTCAGTTGTGACTCGTTCGGTGTGTAGTAAACTTGTGTATTTCTTGTTTTGTGAAAACAAGTGAAAGTGATCATGTATGTGACCAGTGTTTGTGTAAACATAGAGGATTTCATGGATGTTGTGTATTGTGCATACGTGCAGAATTTCAACGCGAAGGTGCGTTTTTGTTTTTGATAGGTTTTGGCATTTAGTAAAATGTAGGCAAGTTTTTTTACAGTTTTCAGTGGTTAGTTTCAATGTACCTAATCGGTATGCTCGTAGAGATACGGAAATTTAAATATTAATTTTAAAAGATATTTTTTAAACCCTGATTTGACGTCAAAGCTATTTTTCAGTTATTGTTTAGGTACTTAATGTATCATGGTTTCGTGATTTTTTTACATACTCAGTTATTAAATAAAATAAAACAAGTCAAATAACGTCACTATTGTAACTTAACTCTGTTTATGATTTTAATTACTATTATTGTTTGGGTGACATGATAATTGATAAATAGTACAGTTCCAACATTGTGGATACGTATACCACTAACCTAGATACGTTGTGAGTTGCTCATGATATGTTGTCCTTATAATATCAACATGAGTAGTATAGAATAAATAACTGTTCGCTAATTGCCTGTTGACAATGTTTACATTTTTAACATGAAACTACCGTGAGACTCAATCATAGTGAAATAAAAACGGATCACTCACGTATATAAGTCGAGTTTAGCCCGACATGTTTCGGCCTAATTCGTAGTCCTTCCTCTGAGAGCGCACGACCCAGCGGCGGCAAGCCCAGGAAGGACTACGAATTAGTCCGAAACATGTTTAAATTATTTGCAGATAATATTTAATATTTGGCCTATACAAACGAGTAGGTATACATAAATAATGGCGTATAATTAATAAGGCAATTTCCTCATAAATAAGTCCCTCACAGCACAGATCAGCCGTGTGCAAAAAAGCACACAGTCTGTAAATTTTTGACAACACCCATACAAACCCTACAATTTACATAAAAAAACGACAATTAAGAAAAAAAATGCGACAATTTAATAATGCGCACACACAACTTACAATCATCAAGGCAAATTTTAAAAATATTTCACTGCTATTTTGTGCGTTCACTTTTTTACATTGTGCACCTTTTTAACGCCAAAGAAACTTGTTTTTTTTTTAATGAAGCAAATATTTGACGAAATTGGTTTATCATGACGCGGTACAGTTGCTCTATCTTATCATATGTGAATAATATCACAACGTAACAATATGCACGAATGTTCGTTATAGTTAATTTTATAACTGTGACGCCATGGAATATAATTGAATAGAATACCACTACAGAATTCTGTCAAATTGACATTTCCAATCCCTAAGCAACTTTGTACTGCAAACAATCTTCAGCAATTATTTCGCTATGACAAAGTTCCAAAACACCGATCATTCGACCTTTGTACAGTTTTCTACGTACAACCTTTAAGCAATACTTTTATCTATTTCAGCAATCCGAGAGATGGCGTAAGCTTCGAAACATAGTGCAGTGGACGCCCTTCTTCCAAACATACAAGAAACAGAGGTACCCGTGGGTCCAGCTCGCGGGTCATCAGGGCAACTTCAAAGCTGGGCCAGACCAGGGGACCATACTGAAGAAGCTGTGTCCACAGGAAGAGAGGTGTTTCCAGGTAAGGTGTCATTCTATCAATGTTAAGTAGCAGTGCAGCTTTGTTTTCAGCAAGAGAAATAATACAGATACCTACGGGACCAAGAGGTCATTCATCTCAGCCCTTTAAGATTGTGATGGCCACTAGGATCACCTATTTTGATCCACTCCCTACAAAATTTGTACTGGGGGATCAAAACAGACAGTCCTAAGTCCTAGTCCAGATCCTAGTAGACATCACGTCTAAGATGGCAACGCATCTGCACTGCTTGAAGGTTATACGGGTGTCCATAGGCAAAGGTGACCAGGAAACCCCAATTTGCTTGTTTGTTTTTTTTAGCCCCTTCCACTTCCACTAGGATCATCCAGTTCTGATTCCCCAATACAATTTTTTTATGTGGGAATCAAAATAAGTAATCCTAGTGGACATCGCTCTAAAAAGATAAAATGTGCTGGTAATGATGATACAGATGACAAAAAAGAAACAATAGAGGTTAACGATCTTCTTTAGTTTTAACATGCAAGGCCGTAGTTGAAAAAGATCATCGTACCGGAGATGCTTCACGCGTTGGTTTTGCTTATGAGTAGTTTGCTGTTGCACGTAAAAACGGCTAACCACCTTTGAACGTGTCAGTCATTGAAAAGTCTCTAACGCGAACATTTGAGTCATTCCAACAAAATTGTTCTCATCGCAATAATTACTAATCCTACTTACATTTATAAAGGCGAAAGTTTATCAGAATGGATGTTTGTTACACTTTCACACAAAAACGTAATGTCGTAGCTTATACCTAACTTACCTTTTAATCAAAGAAACTTGCACAGTTTCCACGGGATAGCGATAAACCTTTACGCCTACGAAGTCACGTGCTAGTGTCAGCAAAAGATTCAAAAACTTATTGAATTACCTTTCTCAAGTATTTCCCCCGATCATCATGTCCAGTCTTTCCTATTTCCAAAGCCCATTTAAATTTTCAATTATTTAAATTGTGGGTGGCTCCAACCGGTCGTTCAAAAGCGTCAGTGTATTTCCCATATTGCTAATATTCTATTAGATATCTCGTCTTTCCGAGTGCATGCGGTCGCCTTGGATAGTCCAGTTTGACTCTTATGATTCACTAATATTGTCATATCCGTTCAAATCTTCGTCTACATCCATATTTATTCCACTTTCACGTTTAAGGGCATGAATGCAAACACCATAAGCAGTTTGAAGAAGATTTGGAGATTACTCGTTAAACTGTCTGCTAATGTGTGGGAATGGGTTTTCTAATTAATTCTACGTCTTTGTCTCAACAATGTTTCCGTTAATTTCTACATTATACTTACCATATGTGTTGAGTCGCAATTACTACTAAGAACTATGACTATGACAGAACTTGCGTCAGAGGGTCTTAATTTCACAATGATCCTCAGTGAGTCAGTGCAAAAAATTATGAGGTTCATGTTGAGCACGTTTAAAGTTAATGATCATTGATATAAATACAGATTTAAGTAGCATTAACTAGAACAGGTTTTTCAATAGCAAATGAATGTGCGGAAAGAATTATACGAGTTCAGTATATGTCTAAAGCCTAGGTATGTTGTTTGCTAGCTATGTTGCGTATAATACTGATCCTTAATATTTTGTATTGATTTGAACTTTCGCAATTTTCACACATTATTATGATACTCGGGACTTAATCGCGTAAAAAACATATATTAAAATTTGAATTTAATTACCTCGACGTTTCGGACGCGACGTTGCGTCCATGGTCTCGAAGGGACTGAAGAGGCGGGTATCAACATCTCCTAGCTGCACGGGTTCCTCGAACTATCCGCACTTGGTCTTTATTATTAGTTTTTTCACTAGGGTTGCCACTAGTCCGATGCACAACACTCACAACATCCGGCGATTTATGATAATATTTCATCCCTAATTTTGTCTTTGTTTTAGGAATAAATAATCTTCATTAAAAGACGTATTTACGCATATAGCAGTTACTTAAACAAGATAAAAATTAGCTAAACAAAATTATGATTTTCTTAGCTTATGTAATAATGGATTATGTTAAGTAACTGGCTAATAGTTCTAATAATATGATTCTGAGCATACCTACTTAAATAGTTACCGTATTAAAAAAAACAACTTAATCAAAATTCATATTTTCTTTAACTTGATTCGATGTTTTTACAATATGCCAAGCCTGTTTCCGAAAATAAAACAATATAAACTGTTTCTTTCTCTAAATATACCTACCAGAAGCAACCATAAAAAGAAACATTTAAAGTTTCAAGTAACGTTATAAGTTTGGCCATTGACGTCAGCACTGATAAATAGTTAAGCATCTCATGCGTCATAAATTGTTTTATTTTTAATTACGAAACTATTTCGATATTGAAAAGGAGTTCATTGACCGATATTTTTGCTTAGTCCAGACTGATCACATTTTAGCAACAAGCACCTTCCTGACCTTGACTGAGTAATGAGGACTATCGCGAATTAAAAATCCGCTAGGATCGCTAGCGTCGACCTCGCTCTGTTTGTCATTGTCCACCAATGAGAGACAAGCTACTGGCTTATGATTGGTGGAAATAGACAGATGGACCTAGAAGCGATCCTAGCGGATTTTCGACTCACGATAGCCCCTTATTGAGATGTTTATTAGCTAAAAATGTTTTTATGAGGATTAAAGTGTCAATTAATTTTAAAACTAGTTTTATGTGTGACGTTAAGAGCATTATTAAAAGACTTATTATTTCTGTTACAGCTGTTGATGAAGGATATTCTGCGACCCTTCGTTCCAGAGTACAAGGGACAAGTCACATGCGATGATGGAGAACGTATCCTTTTTATATAACAACATATTGAAATAAAAAGTGACAATGATGAATTCACTGTATTACAAAGAAACAATATTTCGTGTCATTTCCTAAAATACACTGTCCGTATTTAAAAGAACAATCCCCAAATACAATTTAAACAAATCCTGGAGTTAGATTTAAGGCAAGGGCTTGGTACATACCGACTTACTTGCTGTCCTCCAACAAAATCATGAAAAATTTAACATGATACAAACCTCAGCCAAAATTTGCAAATGCAATAACCACATCAAATCCCAATTTGCCTCTATGAACAGACATACAGTACAGACACAGACTAACTACGAAAAATGTTCCACCAATGTTCTTAACGTTATCATCTTTCTACTAACACTTTGAAATTATTCCTTAACCGTCATCTATCAGTATACCTTCAA
Organism: Clepsis dumicolana; assembly: GCA_963691665.1. Taxonomy (NCBI): domain Eukaryota; kingdom Metazoa; phylum Arthropoda; class Insecta; order Lepidoptera; family Tortricidae; genus Clepsis; species Clepsis dumicolana. The sequence goes on along the minus strand of OY829520.1, from coordinate 10,403,589 downwards.
CTTCAAGACCTGTTAAGTGACTTCGACTGCCCCTGCGTCATGGACTGTAAGATTGGAGTCAGAACCTACCTTGAAGAAGAACTCGCTAAGGCTAAGGAGAAGACTAAGTTAAGAAAAGTAAGTTAAACAAACATTTAGATATCTTAAATTTTTGAAGTAGGTTCTTGCCATAAATGTGTAGCGATCCTTACGCCATCTAGTCATCCAATAGGTAACTAATGTGACGAATAGTCAACGAGCGCGGGTAACGTCATTCACTGTTCTCTATCACGCTAGCGAAGTTTCTAAAGTCAGATGCGTAAATACAATTTTCAACTCGCCACCTTTTCGGACTTCAGGCCTCAGGCTTTTACTCTGGGGAGACATCTCGCTATTAGAGACTTTCCCACAACTCAGATGCAGCTGGTACCTAATACCTATTGGTATAACAACCTGCACCTTATGCTTTTCGATTATTATATTTTTGATAGAAATCTTGTGCAACATCGGTAGGCAAGTGGTAGGTAGCATTTGTTTTAGTTTTCTTCTAAAATAGGTTGATAACTTCAGCTCAAAATAAAACAACCTCAAATAGAAATTAAAATTACTCACCGATAACTATTGAAGAAACTTGTTTTCCAACATTATCATTCATAATTTCTTTATTGACCTCAAAAGTAGATAATTAGTCTATTAACGCACGTGACGTCCGTTGTAATTGTTAATTTATATAAATAACTTCATTATCTAATGTTTATAAATAATAACGCACATAAAAGTTAAGAACGAGTTATGATCCGGATAAAGTGGCGAAAATAACATCAAATGATATACTAACATTTTATTGAATCAGGCGTTACTTTGCGGAGGTCCATATTTATGAACTAAAACAATTACTTTGCTCACCCGCGACCACTAATGACAAATAGTTATATCTGTGCGGCAAATGTATGTTTCCTACTACACTACTACTACTACTTTAGTGGAAGTGGTGGCATGTTGAGCGGTTGTTGTTGTGCTTCGTAAATGGCCTCGTGGAGAGTGCCGAAACGTGACAGCGTTTAGTTTAGTGGTGGTGGTGATAGTTGGGTCTGTGTGGCATGTGTTGATTCGTGTAGCAGTGGAGGCGGAAGTGTTGCATGGAAACATACATTTGCCGCACAGATATAACTATTTGTCATTAGTGGTCGCGGGTGAGCAAAGTAATTGTTTTTAGTTGCTAAAATTTTATTACAACACATAGCCCTTCCACTTATGTAGTAGATTTGTTGTATAATCTTTTAGGGTGAAAGGTTTAATTGCTACTATTCAGTACCTACTCCCCCACGGATAAATTTAATATGCCATAAGCATCAAGCTGACATCATCTATATTTATATGGACGGCACTCTAACTTGTGTACCGTACTTTTACTATAATTGGCTATATGAGCCACATTAGAGCAGCCATCAAAGGTCCACTAGTTAGGACTCAGTATCAGTCACCGTAGCTGAAATATATAATTGATCGACACACATATCATAAGTCCTCTATAATAAATGTTTAGGAACTGTAACAAATTTTAATAAAATGAGCCTAACCTATTCCTTAAAGGGCTGGTAACGCACCTATTGTGATTCCCGTCTAGCGACCAGTCTGCTCGTTTGCCCCCTCTCATATAAAAAAATATGCTATGTTGATTTTCTTATCAGTGTATATGGGTAGTGTCATTATGATACTGAAATCGGTATATTAAGCCATCTCATGTGATCTTATTATGAAATTGACCAAGGCTCGTTTCATAAAACAACACTCGCATTTTAAGGATCCTCATTACGTATACTTTGTCATATTTCTTATCCAAATTTTATTCTAATCCTCAACCGTCCTTTCTTTTCAGGACATGTACGAAAAGATGATACAAATTGACCCAAAGGCCCCGTCAGATGAGGAGCACAGGAGCAAAGGCGTGACCAAGCCCCGGTACATGATCTGGCGAGAGACCATCAGCTCGACTTCGACCCTGGGCTTCAGGGTCGACGGCGTGAAGAAGGCTGACGGTACCAGCTCCAAAGACTTCAAGACTACGAAGACGAGGGACCAAATCGTGGAGGCGTTCAAGGATTTCACTAGCAGTTTTCCTAATGCTCCGGTGAGTTTAAATTTTGGACAGCTACACCCGGCTACAAATAATGAGGGAACCAACACATTACTTTGATTCAGTACTTATGACTACGCTACCATGTTTGATCCCCTGACATTTTTGGGCAGTGTATCTTGGTTTTCAAAGAACACGACGTGTAGAACATCGCTGTTGAAAATCTTTGAAGGATACGTCAATACTCCTATCCTTTATGACATCTTATTAAGGGACACAGTGTTTTATTTAATAGTTAGTTGATTCGAATTGTTCAAGAGACATACAGAGAGGTACTGCCAAATTTCTCTCTACATAGTATCTTCAATACTGTTTACGTTACTAAGATGTTAGAATTTAGCATTTGCTAAAATACCTACCGCTTTGCCATAACAGTCGCCGTTTCTCTAATGTTGTTTCTTTACTTTTCAGGCACGATACCTTGAGAGGTTAAAGAGCATTCGCGCGACGCTGATAGAATCCCACTTCTTCCGGACACACGAGCTGATCGGCAGTTCCCTCCTCTTCGTCCACGATAAGCGTCGAGCTTCCATCTGGATGATCGACTTTGCCAAGACTGTTCCAGTTCCCGACAATGTCAACATCGACCACGCCTCCGCGTGGAAAGTTGGCAACCACGAAGACGGCTACCTCATCGGAATCGATAACCTCATATCGATCTTCGAAACCGTTATCAACGATAACGATCCCTCGTTCACAAATCCGAGTATAGACAAGACTGTAAAACAGGACAGCTTAGCAACCTGATACTAATTAAACAATTATAATGTGTCTCAGATGGATTTGTGCTGAGCACATTTTTTGCAGTTTTGCACCTCGATGCCCATTCGACTTTGGCTCGCTGATCGAAGTCAATATGTAAATTGTAATCTAAAGGACGTACATTGTTTTTTATTTTGTAAATATTAAGTATTATGAACCTGACGGTATTGTCGCTAAGTTGTTTCGAATACTCATATTTAGGATAGGGACTCGCAATTTATTTCTATTGTCAAATTATTGTTTAGTTTGAAATGAGAATGTGAATAATTTGTCATTGTTAATATGCCTGGATTCATATTAGCTATTTATTTTGCTATAGGAACCTACACTATATTAGTGTAATGACTAAATATATGTACCTTCATAGCAAGTATACGTAATACTAAGTAAGTTTATGTGGAGATACTAATTAAAACATAATCACTGATTTCCTGCGTTTGCAATGTTGACCTTTTTCCCTAGAGGATCGATGAAGAAATAGTTTTCTGTAGACTTATTTTTAGATATTAAAGTAAGCTAGACAGAAAATAAATGATCATAAAAGACTTATTACCATTATTATTAGTTATTATTAGTGTTTAACCAAGTTGGTCTACAATAATTAGGCGATCCCAGTAAAAATTCGATGTAGGTTTAATACGGTTACTTACTATCTATTGACTACCACCATGTGATTTATTTTTCCTGCCGCTACGGAGTAATGCTCACTGGAAATATTGGCTGACACAAGAGATATCGAATGTAGGCTCTTTAGATTGGCAATCGCTCTGGTATTGCAGATCCGCAGAACCAGTAGTAATAGTGTTTACTAATATTATTAGTTATTTTTTTCTCAATTCCCTTCCGTGTCTTACTAATAATATACAAAAGCCACCGACATTTCAATTTTGAAGTTCAATACCTTTTTTAAAAACGACTACAGCGATTTTCTTAAAACTTATCTAAAAACTATCTCGCCTAAACTAGCTTACGATTTTAAAAAGGCGCGTCCAAGTCAGTCTATACGTTTAGGAGCTACGATGTCACAGACAGATAGATACACACGTCAAACTTATCACTCCCGTCTTTTTGAGTAGAGGGTTAAAATAAACTAAACGTCGATTTAAACAAAATAGTCTTTTTAGACAAGAAATACCATACAAATCTATTAAGTTTTTTAAAATGTACGAGATGGATTGGAAGCAGGAAGAAGTAAAAAATACCCAAATGAATATTTGGACGGCTTATATTTCTTTTTTAAATTAGTTCACAGCTTACATACAAATAAATTAAATAGTTTTGTACTAACAAGGCACTGGGTTACGTGTTGTCTTTATTATTGTCTATCACTACGTCCGTGAGGCTGCCGCGTCTAGAGTCTGCCTCCTCTATACTGGCAACACTTTCCTTGCGAATACGAGAGAACAATCTTGGGACTGGCCCAGTAGATCTACCTGGCCCAGTAGGGGCCGGAGAATACCTCCTCACTTTCGGCTGCAGAGGTTCATCTGCAGTCTCGGAGTAAGGAGGCGGGGCTTGAGTCAGCATATTCATGCGAGACTCTCTTGCTGCTGTAGCTGTTGTTTGTAGCTCTGCCCCTGCCATAACAGTCGCTAGAGTAGGAGTAAACTGCGGAGCGTTGCCTCTACCAGATATTCTTCTTCTCCTAGGACCAGCTAACTCAGACGCTTCAGCCGGTTCAGGTCTGGTTGGTATTTGAGGCAGCACAAAGTCTGGCCTTATAGAACCACGCCTTCGTGTCGCAGTTGGTTGTGGCTGAGAAAGTAGCTCTAAGATTCCTGTAGAATCACTGGCACCGCTTGTGCTACCAGGAGCAGTTGTCTCTAGCACAGCCAAAGCTCGCAGCAAGTCAGCTACGCTTGTTTGTTCTAATACTTCTACTTGTTCAGATTGAGGAAGACTAGATAAATTAACATCGGGGTCGAACATGCTGCCACGACCTCGTTTAGTTTTCTGCTTATAATGTTCTAATTCACTATCGAATAAGCTGCCGCGCCTGCTTTCACTAGCGTTATCAGTGAATAAACTTTTGCGACCACGTTTTGTTTGTTTCTGATACTCTCGAATACTAGCTTCAAGATCGCTTGGCTGATCGCTTGAAGTGCTAGGGTGTTCAGATTTATTTTTGCCAAATGTCGGGAATAAGCTGAGCCGACCTCGGCTTGTTTTCTTTTGATAATCTAAAACTTCTTCGGAATTATCCGGCATGACGTCGTCTTCGTCATGTTTCTTTGATTTCCCGAAAGTTGGGAATAGACTAAGTCTTCCTTTCTTGGTTCTGTTTTGATACTTTTGAACTTCATTTTCGTCTATTGTGTCATCGTCATCATCTTTCTTAGGGTCACTGAAATCGAAAGTCGGGAAAATACTGCGTCTCCCGCGCCGCGTGCTTTCTTTATATTGATTAGCCACGTCTTCATCAGGATCGCTAAAGTCAAAAGTAGGAAATATACTATGCCTTCCTGATTTGGTTTTTTCTCTGTACGCTTTGCCGGCTGCTTCGTCAGCATCTTCGCTGAAATCAAAAGTCGGGAATATGCTGTGTCTTTTCTTCTGTTGGTATTTCTTAATAGCAGCTTCTTCTTCACCGGTATCTTCTGAAAAGTCAAACGTTGGGAAAATACTACGTCGACCTCGCTTCGTTTTTTCTTTATAGACTTTAGCCTGATCATCTTCTTGGTTCAAATCAAATGACGGGAATATGCTTCCACGTCTAGGTTTAGTATTGACATTTTCGTTAACACCTTGAGCAATACTGACCCTGCCTTTCATAGAGTTTTTAATGTAATCACCAGGATCTTCTGTAGAACTATTTTTTCTGAATATTTTCGACAAAATGCTTTTTGGTTGTGTTTCAGAAACTGGAGGCACTGTAATACGGCCATCAGGTAAAGACAATTTACCAGTTCTTATGTTGGCTTCTCTTCTAAGCTTTTCACCTGAATCTCCATTCGTCCAAGTGAAATCGTGATCCATTGTTGGTACTGAGTCCTTTTTATAATTCGGGACCGCTACACTGCGGGCTCTAGTTCTCTTAGGTGAACTCTTTATTATATCTTGGCCGATGCTGAATACTGGGAGCTTTTCACTTGCTAAAATCTCTTCATCATTAAACATATTAACTCCTCTTTCTTGCTGTTGTGCTTCGAATCCACCCAAGACATTAACAACCCTAGCTAGCAACTCAGCGGGCTTAACGAGAGCAGATGCAGAGAACGTCTTGTCTTTATCTATTCCAAGTAGATCAGTATCCGATTGGATTCGGAGTATGTCTCTGCTGGAAAGGTAGATATTTTCAGAATTGGCTCGCCTCCTCTTCGTTATTGGGCCTCTTGGTTCAACGTCAAATGTCAAATTAGGGCAGCTTACACTTCGAACAAGACGAGGGGCTGTATCCACGTAAACCGGCTGAAATGACAATGAATATAAATTTAATTAAACATCTTACAACAATTTAGACTAATCGCATAGTCTCAATGTAAGCAATAATAAATGTTTCATAATAAATGTTTTTACGACTCAAGTCCAACACCATCATGTACCAGATGGTTGCGTTTAACTTATTTTGCTTGCTTTTAATAAGCCAAAACATTAGGTTATCAGGTCCCAATAGTCATAGTAATAAATTAAACTCATAATTTCTAGGGTACTTACAAAGTAGACATCATTACCGGCCAACGTTAAGTGTTCTTAGTAGCTCTACTTCGTTAAATTTCATTCAGTTTCTAAGGTGAACTAGCCATTAATTTTATTACAGTTGTGTGATCACACTCACCTTTAGTTTAATCACGTTGGCTTCATTTATAATCTTCCTTATCACAGCCATGTCTCTCGTAAAGCCTTGCAGGATCCTATTTTGCGTTGATTTGAACTGGTTAGCGAATTTCTGCTCCAACCGGTGGACGGACTCGGATCGCATTCCACTGGTGATGAAGCCAAGTAACATCACGATGTATCCGAGGCCAAAGGTGATCCAAAATATTAGGAATATTTGGTAGGCGATAAAATAGCCGTTTGCGAAGCCGTTGTTAATAGTTCCTGTAATAAAATGGAGAGACAAGGTTGAAGTACCTATAACAATACGCAAATGATCCAAACTACCTACTTAAACAAACTCTGAGCAATAAAAAATATCTTGACGAGACAGTTTGGCGGTACATTATCGCGGAATTGAAAAAAATGGTATTGAAACATAAAATAAGTTCTGGTACAAAAATAAAATTACCTGCAACCAAATCTCCAAAACCAATAGTCGTAAGTGTGACGAAGGCATAATACACAGCAGCAACGAAATCCCATCCCTCGAAGACGACGAAGATGCAAGCAGGTAAGAAGATGAAAAACAAGAAGCCAGGGATCAGGTAGAGGAAGATCTGGCCCAGCATGCCGAGATTGTGGAAGCAGTAACCGATATTGTTGGCTCGCTTCGCATTTCTCCTTTTGTATTTGCGGTAAACTGAAATGAGCTGAAAAGCAAAGAAAATTCGTTATACATTGTAATTGAAAATACCTAATTATTTCACTAAGTTGTGTGCTTGCTAATAATGTAACAAGGCGTTAGTAAAATGTGGAGTTGTTTTGCTACTGACTTTTGATATTACATAATTAGCTAAAGTCAGCAAATTACTGCAGTCAATGACTAAAACTAGGTGTCAAAACCATAGAAGCTAGAGCTTTAGTACCTAGTAACTTTGATGATAACAAGTAGTAGACGCATTTTTCCTTTTTGCATCGGTCTAGAAGAAGAGTCTAGAAGTGTAAAGAGCTAGGTTTTCTCACCTGTATTCCGAAGTATTCACCCAAATTAGCGAGCAAGATACCATTTATAGGGATCCCGAAGAGACCGTAGAAGATCATGAGGATCCGAGAGAGATGCGTGGTCGGAGCCAAGTTGCCGTAACCTGAAATCATTCAGCAGAGTGCCAATTTAATTTTCAAAAGTTGAACTATAATGTCTACAGTACAAGACCATTTAGTTGAACAGCAGCTTGAAAAAACTGAAAGATTTCAGCTCACATGCATAACAACAAATAAGTAGGTAGTTATAGTCATAGATTGTCGACTGTATTCAAAATAATAAATCACAACTTTACTTCAGATAATTATAACATTTTATAAAATGTAATTAAAGGTAGGGTTCATTAACTTACCAATAGTACTGACGACAGTGTAGGAAAAGAAGAAGGAGTGATAGAAATCCCACTTGAAGGGAGGGTCGGCATCCTCAGTCGTGTAGTTGAACATGGACTTGCCGCAGTAGTCTGAAAGCTTGCGGAGAATGCTGTCCTGCTTGTCAGGGTCATTTGGAATGTAGTTCTCGTAAAGGAGATCTGGAATAGCAAAACAGTTCGTTGTTATTTATTGGAATGAGATCTTGGTCTTTGCAATAAAAAACATTTGCTTTTTGTATTAACTCTTTAGTGTTCAGGTGCACTTAGTACTTAACTTGAGAATGAGAAAATTATTTTAGTGAGATCTTACTAAAATAATTTCCTCGTGGTAGATATGAGCGAAAAGTGATTGACATAATTGTACGCCTGAAAGGCAAATTGTAGCAGTTCTTCTCTAATTTATGTTACCCAACTTTATATGTAGGTACCTATAATTATCAATAAATTATTTGAATATGAATTTATTAGTTTCAGACATTCAGTGTAGACATATAGTATGTAGTTTTGAGGCTTAGTAAATGTTGCCTTATTTTATAACAGTCATCGTTCATTATCACTAGATATAAAACAATTCAATTAGAAACTGAGATTTCCAGATTTGCTCATATTTTAGAATGAAGTCTGACTGACGTCAGAGCAATAAACAGGAAATATTGTATGTACAGGCGCATATTTTGTGCCATAGAAATTTGCATGCCACCATGCGGCGCTCATCAAGACAAATTAGTTGTACATTTATAAGCAATCGTTAAAACTAAATGATTTCTTTTCATTTGGCACATCATGTGTTAAATATTCAGAGTCATCAAACTAACGACAATGACAAACTGTTTATGGTGTTCGAACCCCTTCGAACCACTGTATTACATGTTAAATAGGTCTGTTTGTATTTTGTCAAATGTAATACACCTAATAATACTTAGTTAGTTTTATCTTTCTTCAGTGGTTTCGTTGGTTTACAAGAATTTGTTCCCACTTTTCCTCACAAATTGCCGATAAATTTCATGGAAATCTTCAGCATTGTCGATTCAATCCGTTACACTTTGATCAAACTGGCTCAAACTAGTACTTGTCTAACTACTTGCTAACACAATTATCTTGCAATCTGGACAAAAACCGTTCAAATTCAACCGCCAAAAAAACAAATATAGGGCAGTAATTACTTCTTACTGGACAAAATGACAATTTTACGCGCTACTCCACACAAATTAAGCTGACTTCTTACGCCTGCGAGAGCACAATCAATTCTTTGGTTGCTTTAATTCGAGCAAAAAGCCGCATAACGTTTATTTGAAAAGGTTGGAGTTGAAAGTAAAATCGTGAAGACTTTACATAATTTACTTAGTATTAAACTGACGTCTTCATTATTTAATCTTCAGTACCTACTGAATAGGTGTCAAATTGGAAGGGATTATAAACTAATTGAATGAAGTAAACAAAGGACGACTTACTTGCGTAGTTCAACTAGTAGATATCTGTGTTACTAATGAAGGCTTTACAACAAACAAGAACAAGTGTTTCGCGAAGTAACCTCTTAAGATTGGAAATGTTTTCAAGAGGCATTCATGATTAGTAGAAGATTAGTTCTTAATAACAAAAAAATAACTGTTTTCAAAATTCAAACCTCTCGCCATTTTTCAAATAAATCATTTAGTTAGGATTCGGGGTTCAGAAATACTTCGGCTGTCAATGTCGCTTCTTATATCAAAGCTAAAGATTTCAATACATAACCGAACCCCAATGCTATTCTAAGTGCTCACGTTGTGTATTAAAATGACATCAAAGGGTCACTTGCGGTCACGGAAGTAATTATTCACTTTTAATTCCAATTGTCCCATTGACTGATTTTATAGCGGTTAGAAGGAGTGCCATCATTGTCCAGTGATCAACATTACTTGAACATAAAACCGATTTACGGTATTGTGCTGATCAATAAAATTGTCGAACGAAGGTCGTAGCCACTGTCAAGAACGTACCGAAGGACTGTGCGAAAATTAAGGTATAACTTTGGTATAACTAGTGGTTCGCCCTGAACTAAGAACTTACTTAGAACTTACGTGAAACATTACGCTTTAGCATAGATGTTGGCGACCTCTAGTCGCTCCAAATCTGAAACCCGCTAACCCCTGAACGGACTCTGTTCATCATCAATTGGAAGAATCTTTTTATATTTTTAAAGTTTTTTTTTTTTAAGTTTCGACGGGAGAGACGTAGACGTGGCTGGTGTAATAGGTTGCGCACGAGACACGAAATGTCAAGGTACCTACCGGGTTTGATTCCCGGCCTCAGCTATCTTTTCTGGATTTCTGTTTTCTTGTTCCAGTAAGTGTTCAGTTCGATATTGATTCTGTTAATGTTCGAACTTAATTTTTTTTATGCATAAATACTTACTTATATCGAACTAACCCGCCTACCTTAATGAAGTTCCGAGCTATGGTACTCAAGTTACAAACATTTTCGTAGCACATACATATTTCGTAGCACATTACATAGAAACCAGACGCAAGACGCCGATTCTTCAGTGCCCTAAGCACGACTTGTCGAATCCTGCGTTACGTTACGGTTATCGTATCGAGATCGAGAAATCTCATACTAAATTTTAGTTCCTAATACGCTCACGGGCGGGCGCTGTTCCAAACGTCATATAAACTCGTTATAGTTTACTATTCGATTTTACTTGACGCAGGATTCGACAAGTCGTGCTTAGGGCACTGGTCTTGACACTGAGAACTGACTTCGCTCGCTCACTTGTTCATTAAGGCTCATGAAAAAATGAAAATACATAATTATGGGAGAAATGACAAGGACATTCTGAGGATCAAATTACTGGTAAAGCAATATTAATTGAAGAGAGTTTTCGTCGACACCATTTTGGATTCAGGAAATGCACACAAGATAGTGCTGATGAAGAAAAGTAGCATTGCTATACATTTAGCAGAAGCCGAGGGTTAATAAAATAATAATTATGTTATACGTTATGATGATGATGATTTTGCTGCGGATTGACAATATCATCTCGTGACTTGAAGCCGTTATAAGTTACTTGAAACCATCGTAACAGAACAACTTGCTTGTTAACTGTTTATTTACAACTTTACATCCTAGTTAAATTATAATTCAAACATGAGAATGAGACTTAGAACCTTTAACATACTTAATACTAATACATAAATAATGATTGATGTTGATAACTGGAGACATGTTACCACTTGAAGTATACGAGTATACGTATCTATAGTTTTGTTACATAATACCTACTTCGTTATTTTTTTTAAGCTACTTAAATTTTCCATAGAATTGAAAATATTTCTTCATACATTCAATTCACGAACAACCCGTTACTTTATCGGTCTTTACGGTAATCTTTCGTAATAAATTGTCATTTTATGTATTTTCGTCACATACGTCTAATTATCGTGCTCGTGACGTTCTTGAGTTAAGTAAATGGAATCTATCAATCACCTGATATATGATGTCAAGAACTTCAAATCGTCATTACATTTTCAAGTCATCATCTGATCTTATTATATTTTCATTTGAAAGACGAAAAACATTATATTTATCACTTTGCTTACTTGCTAGAGTTTACTTTCTAACCACACTGAATGCCGCTTTACCTCAAATTTTGAAACTATCTTGTGATTTATTCGGTTAATGAATTAAGTAACGCTCTTTTTGACCAGTTTTTCCACAATTATAATATTATTAACATTGTCATCAGGAACTGAGTGACGGGGGCCACTACTTGCTGGCGACATCTAATCAGCCTAATTCTGAAAGCACGACTTGGCTAAGGCCATATTTACACTGAAAATTGGCACCCATGCGACATCTTCAATGTATACACATCAGAAATTAAATTTTCTTTGCAGTTTTAACTATGAAGAGTTTTGACGTCAATTTACTTTAAAAAACACGGTGTCTATGCTAGTCGTATTTTTTCTCAGTTTTTATTTTAGATATCAGCGGCAGTTGCTTATTTTTAAGTTGCCGAACTGTCTAAAACTGGGATTTCGTTATTCGATATGTATCATATCTGTATCAATCTTTTGCATATCATTGACCCGTTAGATTAGAAGGACAGCATTAAATTTTACTTTACAAAGCAAGTACGGTTGTTGTTCTGAATTTGACAGTCTTATTAGGACATCTCACTTCCTTGGGATCCAGATCTTTGAGTGAGAGATTAGGATTTGTTATAACACGCGAGCACTTCGTAAAACTAAACCATGGTAGTGGTTTGATCTTTACTTTCGAGCAGAGGGTCGTGACCGTGAGTTCGATTCTAGCCCGTCTGATTTTTTCATATGTAATTCATAATTTTATTTGTGAGCTTTTAGGAAACCTGCAGATTTTTGCGAAACAATTTAATGGTGTATCAAGTTTTCAATCCGCTCTAGGCCCGCGTGGATACTATAGCCAAAACCCTCTCGTACTGAAAGAAGGCCTGTGCCCAGCAGCGGAATCTGAACACTGAAGATGATGATGACGATGAGTGTATGGAAAGCTACTACTGCTCCTGTTGTCTATGCGTCTACTTTTTAATGGTATTTTTATGCTGGTCACGAAAACACATAACATATCAACACGGTAGAATCTGGAAACTCGTCGTTTATTATATTTAAAGAGGAAACGTCTGATTTGCATTCTGATCGGTGCCAAAGCCTGCCTAGGACGTTCGGCTGGACCGGCCTCACCTCACCATTATCCTTATGTTTTCCTCGGGCCAATGCAGAATTTTAATGCAAGTCTAACAATTTCCGAGTAACATTGGATTGTCGTACCAATTGCCAATTTAATGTTGGTGCAGAGAAAAATAACCGCCCACTTACTATCACGGCTGCATTAAGGTCACTTTTTGTCACCTTTTGGATTATCAAATTTTGATGTGATTTTTCTCTTTTTACTACCTTTCAAGGAAAACCTTGAAGCAATTACATTTTTAAAAATATCCGTTTGTTTCCTATAAGGCATTATTCATGTTGCTCTATTTAATATTTTCCTTGTCTGACTGTCGTCAAAATGGGCCTGAACTTTACGCTTCTGAGGTCATTTACGTAATAAGATTATGCTGAGTGAATATTTTATTGAGTAATTCAAAAACGTTGATATGCGTCTCTTACGGGTACAGTTTGAAACGTAGTTACGGATTTATTCAATAAGAATTTACAAAAAACTTCACAGTAGTACTTACTTACTTACTCAACGCCTGGCTGAAGTCGTGACAGTTCATTAAAATGAACCCTGTATATCGCAAACTTAGCCATTTCATTAATTATTTCAATCCACCTTTTGCAGCTGTCTTTTGGCAAAGCATTCCCGACCCTTATTAACTAAAAGAATAGCAGCTTCTACCCGATCACTTGCCGACAAAGTTTAGTCTAACGAGGCATTCTGAGTATGCTCACGTACGTTTAGACCATTAAGCTAAAATCAGTGCTCACTATGTGTCACTAACAAAATTAATCATAGATACGTGCGTCTTACGTACGTATGCATAAAAGGATCAACATTTTATATGGGATTCTGCCAATAATGCGTCTGATTTTAGGAAAATCAAAGACCCCGCGGGTATTTTGTCGTCTTGATAGGGCTTGCAGCATTGACGTATGGTTTCAAGCAACCATAATTAAGTCACAGCGAACCGAAGTTAACTGCTAAATAAATTTTTTAATGATGAATAAACTTAAGGATATTTGAATTCTAATACTTGATTACTTTAGAACCTGAGAAGTTATACTGGAATGTATGAATGCTGTTTAACTGCACTTGCTGTCAGTTAGGTACTATCGAACAAATTGCTTCCTGACCCACAATAGAACGTTCTCATAGTAAACGTCATGACTATTGACGTTTATTGTGAAAAGGTTCGATAGGACAACAAAGTGATCCTATAAGGGTTCCGTTTTTCCTTTTGAGTTACGGAACCCTACAAAACAGTCAAAACGTAAGTCTAAGGTACAACTAAGTAAGCCTTACATGTAAATAAAACTATATGTAAAAATCTGTCCCAAATCCGCCAATAGAAAAAGGATGCTCAGAAAGCAAGCAGCATAGATATGCTCAATGGTCATGCTCATTCGCTGAGCGAAATATTGGCAAGACAAAATGAATACAATTAAATATTCAAAGAACTTTTGCGATAAAACATAAGAATTATGGCTCTACAATTTCCCCGACGCTGACGACGTGTGACTTATGAATCGTTACGTCTTAAATTGCCGCAATAAACATACGATTTCTGAACATACAGACGGACGTTAAAAGCATCTATTAAAGTGATGTGGAATCCTCAAGAAATGTTAACCATGCCATTACGGGTTATGGCCGCAAAACATATTTACGGTGTTTGAAGTGAAAATTGAAAATGCTTGTTACTTAATTGTAGTAACTATTAACATTATAATTATTGCAGTTTTAGAATAATGCAGTATGATTCTAGATAAGTTATTCACATCTTTGAATTGGCTTCTTTCTTGTTTATTAACAAGACTTATAAAAGAAGGGCCAGGTTAAAGGAAACATAATTAGTCAACGCTTTGACTAACATTTTAATAATAGCGAGGAAATGCTGCCAGCATTTTTGGGAGCATGCCGCGGCGAGCTCGTTTTTAAGCTTATTTTTGTATTTTAGGATTAGATGGTTTTTATTTTACATTTTAATTAGACATACTTATTATTCTAAAAAGGTTAAATGTATTCGATGAACCAATGCTAAGTAGTACCTCTTAGTAACTAGGTACTGTGCAGATATTACAATAATATTACATGTAAGTTATCGCCTGATTTATTCCTGCATAATTTTTATTTCAGCACATAATGTTTCGATCTTTTTTACTACTAAGTAATAAAATTTGTTATTTACTAACGTTGACAGTAGACTATAATTGACGACGAACAAGAATATTAAGATATTCCCAACTTGTAAAATAAAATCTGTGAATTAAACGTTGTTCTAACACTAATGTGTCCTGCGTCACGTGTGTCGATTTGCTCCCTTTCGCACTCGATTATCCAAGTATGATAAAGAGGGGTACACTGTCACATTGACTCGGAAACAATGCTCGATTCAATAAGTAATTAACGGTATCCATTTAGCGATTATATTGACGCAACGTTGTAGACTGATTGTCAAAGAAAACCTCTTCACATGTGCAATGCATCGTGATTACAGAACGCACGTACAGCACACATTGATACTTTGGTCATGACCAAAGTATCAATGTGTGTTGTACGTACGAATGTAATAGTGAAATTTTCGTACACACAACAGCTAGAGTCTCAAAGTTTTTCGTCTGTCTAGGGTTCGCTTTTGTACATTTTTGTAATGATTCGAAAGGTAGGTATAAAACATAAGGAGCTAACGTAAAGTGAAAACTTTGCATTTCGTTGGCTGACAAGTTGCCAAGAAAATGGTGCCCCCATTTTAGTCTCATGCTCTTTGTTGCTGTGCTCTAAACATGCATATTTTTCAAAGCTTTCTGTAAAAATGTCTTTACTGACCCTAACTGTTCTACCTCCAAACTAAACTGTTTACGAGTGCCAGATATGGACACAACATTAACATTAACAGTACATCATGATGTAGAAGTAAACACCCCAGAAGACACATTAAAAACTGAACAAATGTCAATTAGAAAAAAACCGTTGCTTATTGTTCATAACCATTGTCTATCGTCAATATACTTATTATGTATATTACAGAAAAGGAGAAGAGTGTCAACGTTTGTGTAACATTTTGGTCTGAAACAATTTAAGAAAAAAAATTTATGAAGACCTCATATTCCAAGCAAGACCTCATATTCCAAGCAATATTTCCTCCTGATTTATATTGAACTTGACTACATAGTCAAGAGTAAGTACCTAATGATGATACCACGTTGTATTCCTTACCACCGTTGTAGTCGTAAGCATTCAAACTATTTTCGTTGCTATCATGAGATAGGGGTCAAGGACTGGTCATTTTTTAGCGTTAATAGGGTTTATAAGATCACTTCGCTGTCCATCTCGATCTCTGTCCACCTCTATATCAGTCAGAAGAACAAAACATATCCCGTAAATACCGTTGAAAGAAACTTGGCATCAAGCAACAAGCATGGCCTCACAATAAATTCAAGTCAAGGAAAACAATCCGCAAAACGTTAGGTCCGTACGGAACCCTCAGTTCGCGAGTCCGACTGGCACTTGGCCAGATTTTTATGACATGCAGAAAATTTTGAATAGTTTTCTGGCGCCGGGAAAACATATCGCTTTGTGATTTCTTTTCAGCTCTATGTTTCGAGCACTTTCATGTTAAAATTATGAATAGGAATAATACGCATAATTATCATAATGGTATAAAAATAATAGCATGACTGCGATACTGAGAACAAACGTGCAAAACACTGCGTGTGCGACTTTTTATTAGACACTGAAAACTTTGTTTGTTTATGTGTCATTTACGATTTTGACGGGTCTTATTAACTCGTGAAAATGTTTGTTGACTGTCTTTATTTTGTGTTGTAACTCGCTAATTCGGCTTTATTCTGTTGGCCTATTTTTATTGTGGAAAATGACGGTTTGTTTTGATGAAAACCTACGACTTCATTCATTTCTTGAAGCTTCTTTCTGTTTGAGGAAAATTGGCTTCGCAAGCCACATGGACGCATCAACGGGGGTGTTATTTTCTAAGGTAATTCACGGATGTTACAGCGTCGAAGTGTCAAATTAACTGTCTTATAGTATTGAAATACACAAATTCGTAAACACTAGCGGACAATGATAAAAAGGCGTGTCCTGCGCTTAAGTTCTGCCAGCATGGACGAAAATGGGGTCGCGGTAGGAACTCGGGTTGAATATTTCAGAAATTAACCTGAAATTAAATGAGGTAAAATATTTAAGAAATTTACTTATAAAAGTAAGGAAACCAAGTTATATTCTTATAAATCCCATTGTGTTTGGTGTCAACCAATAGGTTGGTCGACATTACTGGCGACCAATGGGCTGGCAGCTATTTTCCCCAGCATCGTTGTATCGCTGTTCAATTGGGGGACGCTACCCAGTTCTAGGTTAGTTTAATTTTAGTTATCATTATACGTATATAAATAAGTACCTAGTGTTTTTATAAGTAAAAAAAAAAATCTTGCTTTTAGAAAGACGAGTAACATCACGTGCTAAACAGGCCGCGCAGTAAACATAGCAAAGTATTTCTAAAGCTAAGAGGAGATAATTGTGGAACGAGTCTGTCAATTGATCGCCGCCAATTGTTGCGTGTTTTTTATCCGGTGCCGTGGAAATAAACACACAATGGACTGACACACGTATTTAATGAATGTAGTCTGCGCGATGCTCGCGGAAATGGGAAAAAGTCTGTCCAGGTCTTAGGAGTTAGGAAGCGTTCAGTGATTTTTGCACAACACAAGTCGGAGATCGCGAGGTTAGCCAGACTAATTTTATTTTGCTCGTGCTTGTTTCTATATTGTAGGTATGCCTTCGAAATGAGTTTATGAAAAAAAAATCTACCATGCAGTTTAAAGGTTTTGTGAGTAGGGTTTTTATCAAGTCTTATTCTGGTTTTGTCCGTGAGTTTTCAGGTAATGCGAAAGTTGGGGATTACTTCTTTTTGGAATGAGGCAAAAGCTGTCAAGATGTGGTTCTTCTCTCAAATGAAAGCTGTCGCGTGACAGGCATGTCATGTGGACAAGCATACATATTTTCATATTATTAAAAGTTACACCCAGACAGCTAAAACATAGAGAAACTTAGAAAGTTTTAATTCAAAATCAAGAAATATGGCGATGACTACAGATGACTAAAGTCCCAAGTCTCTGGATTTTAATTAGTTTAGGCACCCCCTTCTTTAAGTAAAGTTACTGTCAGATCCACGACACTTTGGTCTGACAGTGGCGTAGTCTCCGTTTGACTGTCATGTCTTAATTGACTGTGTAATGTGCAAATTGACACCATTTCGTATTTTTGAGACTATAATTTGATTAATTGTCTGCAATCTACTTTGAAAGAGGAGCAAACCTACGATTTTAAATTTTCATTAGGATTTGTAATTAATTTATTAAAAGGTACTTATTCCAAAAGGACGTAATTCCGAAACTACGCTAGGATGGATCAATTGCCTTTGTCTAGTCACGATCAAAAAAACAAAACCCAAGATCACAAATCTGCCATTGTCATACATAATATGGGTCATGTCAAATTATTGTTGTGCTTGTGGTTTGTTTGAAAAAGGCAAAGGTACGAGGGCTGTTTGATAAGTACCCGTTCAAGGAAAAAAAAACTTTTTTTTTTTGTATATAAGCATTTATTTTTCTACGTAGTCACCTTTTAACTCTATACAAAGACTACAGTAGTATATATGACTCTATACATTTGTTCCACCTATACTCAAGCTTCAACAAACCATCCAAAAAGTATGATTTTGGAAAGTCATTAAAATAGGCCTCTGTGGCGGCAATGACTTCGTCATTTGATCCAATTCGCTTGCCACCGTGCCATTTTTTTAGGTTGGGAAACAAAAAGAAATCGCATGGGGCCAAATCTGGAGAATACGGGGGGTGAGACAATAGTTCGTAGCGTAACTGTGCTAATTTAGCCGTCACAACTCTGGACGAATGAGCCGGGGCGTTGTCGTGATGAAACAGTACTTTTTTCTTTTTTAAATGGGGTCGTTTGTCCTTCAACACGGCGTCAAATTCATCCAATAAATTGGCATAGTACTGCCCTGTTATTATTTTTCCCTTTTCTAAATAGTCAATATGTATAATACCCTGCGAATCCCAAAAAACGGTCGCCATGACTTTTCCAGCCGAGGGGACGGTTTTTGCTTTCTTTGGAGCAGGTTCACCCGGTAAAATCCACTGCTTCGACTGCTCTTTCATTTCCGGGGTGTAGTGGTGGACCCATGCTCTGCTTTCGTCCACGGTCACGAAACGATGCAGAAACTCCTTCGGGTTACGTTTGAACACGGCCAAACACTGCTCCGAAGTAGGCAGTCGGTTCCGTTTTTGCTCCTCCGTGAGTAAACGCGGCACCCACCTCGCCGATACTTTCTTCATACCCAATTTTTCTTCTAATATGTGTTGTACCCTCTCGATTGAAACGTTAACAGCATCAACGATTTCTCGAAGTTTAATTCGGCGGTCGGCTAAAACGATATTTTCAATTTTCTTAACCATATCGTCTGTAGTCACCTCAACTGGCCGGCCTGGGCGATCCTCATCTAAAACGGTTGTTCTCCCAAGCTTAAACTCGTTATACCAATATCTGACGGTTGTCATAGAAGGAGCACATTCATGGTAAACCGCTTGCATTCTTACTTTTATTTCATCACATGTTTTTCCTTCCAAAAATAAGAATCTAATTACAGACCGATACTGTTCTTTCTCCATTTTAACAATTTTAAGTTCACGCCTTCACTGAATCGTTGTCAAATGAGAAAAAAAAACAAAATAATGCCATTTTTTTTTAATTATCCCGCCTCTGAAAAATGGCTTAAAAAGGTGGTATACTTATTTGCGGCCAGTGATATTAATATATTTAGAAAACGGGTACTTATCGAACAGCCCTCGTATTACACCCATTCTTGCGTAGTTTTGGTATAATTGGTAATTTTATTTTATTCTCTTGTATTTAAAAAAAAAATAAGTAATATTTTTTTTTTTAAACAGTGGTGTGTTCAGGAGGCAAAGCCCTTTCGATACCTATATTAATTACCAGGTGTGAAAAATATGAAATGTTGTCAATTAATCATGGTTAGACCAATTTAATAGTTTGATTCACGTGTTATCGAATCGTTTAGTCTAATGATTTAGGGTATTAAACACATAAAAACGCGTGCTGCCAACAAATTGCAATTTCGAAGTTGAAATCTTAGACGTTCTTTGAATTTTTAACCGACTTCAAAAAAGGAGGAGGTTCTACGTTTCACTGTATGTATTTTTTTTTTATGTATGTTCATCGATTACTCCGTCAATTGTAAACCGATTTTCAAAATTCTTTTTTTATTCGAAAGGGTATACTCCTGAGGTGGTCCCATTGTCACCAAGTCATGATCTGATGATGGGATCCTAGGGAAATCGAGGGCAACCCTCAAATTTTACAGGCAAGTACTATGTGTTTCATATGTTTTCTAAGGTTATTCAAGTATTTGCGTCTGGTAGTCATCATCTCATGATGATGAGCTGATGATGGAAGGTACAACTCCTTAGCGGTTAGGAGTTGGAGTATAATTCTGAAAATGTTAAATCATTATTCGAAAGGGTATACTCCTGAGGTAGTTCCACTGTCACCAAATCATGATCTGATGATGGGATCTCAGGGAAATCGAGGGCAACCCTCAAATTTTATAGGCACGTATCATGTGTTTCATATATTTTCTAAGGCTATTCAAGTATTTGCGTCCGGTAGTCATCATCTCATGTTGATGAGCTGATGATGGAAGGTACAACTCCTTATTGAAGCAATAGTTTTTCGCCGAATGTTTTTCTCGCAAGTACTTAGACTATATCGTTGATAATTTTTGGTTTCTCAACATCATTATTCTTGATACACCGTACAAAAATATTTGTGTAGGTATGTGTACGAGTACGTCTGTCGTGCGGACTTAAAGTTTCGGGTTTCGGGTTTCGGGTTTGGGTTAGTGGTCGCGGGTGAGCAAAGTAATTGTTTTTTAGTTCAAAAGACCTTGTTTGATACTTTCACCGAATATGTCTGTAATATTATTTTTTTCTGTATTGAGACTGCGATGGTTAGTTGGGAAAAGTAACATGATTCAATTTGAATAATCCGTAAGTTACGTTACGTGTGCACGTATTTTCTTGAAAAAAAAAACTGACTTATTTTATTGAGTCAATTATAATTCCTTTAAAAAAAGGTGTCAATCATTCTTCGTAATTATGATTTCACACATAACATATGTCGAGGTAAATATGTAATTTTAAAACGAATTAACTCAACATTAAAATGCCTCTACCGGTTTAATTCCTTTTAAAGAAATACAACAAGATCGATAGGTATCTAAGTAATACATTGCGAAACCCAGTTGCATCACTATGTATCGAAGTAAGTGGTCAGATAGTACGTGAAGTGCATTCACTGCATTTAATTCACTTATCACTGATTAGCTCCCGGTCACATGTAGTAAATAAAAATAATTTTACGCTTCAGCTAGTGAAAAATCTATTGGTTTTGTTCTAACAAATTTTATGCCGTACCTAAAGCATAGTATGAAATATAATAACGTTTTCTAAGCAGTTTAATGCAGTTCTCATGTATACATTTATGGTCTGACAGTTAAGATAGAGTTCTGATGATGGGTAAGTTCTGGGAAAAAAGACAGAAAGAAGAAGTCAATAACATGATTGAGTCGGGTAATGTAACATTTAAAAGTGAACGCATCAGTGAAAATACTTTTGATATTGCTATGAAAAAAATTAACGAGCTCGTAATTGTTTAAAGCAGTTTAAAGTTCGTTTTCAGTTAATTATCAAGATGCGAACTCAAGAGTACTAAACTACTACCTACTTATAAACAGACATGGATATGTAGGATGCCTAATTTAGTTTAAGGCCACCTAGCGAATACGGATAATGATGTAGGTACCTATTTATCGCACTTATCGACCTGCTAATGAACTTACTTTGGATTTCAAGTCTTTCTAGTTTTTCCTCTGCCCTTTGCGACACCTCCACCGGACTCTCGATGTGGTAGAAAATACTGGCTCCCACTAAAAGATACACGATGTGCAGTGCCAACATGCAAGCAAGTTGCTTCTTGGACATCATCTTGATAAGTTTACTTATAAACTCTCCAGTAAATTTAATAAAAGTCTAAAGTCACAACCGAATTAACTTAACAATTACAATCACAGATCAACAATCCATATAATCCATAGTCTAAACTTTAATTTTCCCAATTAAAAAAACCGTTTGAGCCGTACTCTTTCGCACATGTTAAAACCTTCATCGACCACCTCAGTTAAGCACTGGCACTTTAGAACGAGTTCGTTTGAATATCATTTTGAAAATGGAACACTTCCAGGACGGTTGACGTTCGATCCGAGCGGTCGGAGTGATCGAATGATTTTCCCGCCGCGTGCGCCTGCTCAACTGCCGCCCGTGAATGCTTCCTTTTTTTATACGGCCAGCTCTAGATGTTTGACTGACGACTCGTATTAGCTCGTCGTAAAGGATAATAAGTAAGGTTATTGCCTGCTATACTATATGTAGCTGAATCGATGTGACGCAGAAATGACTATGATGCGCGGCCGGGGAAAGATTTTCGTTTACTGCCTGGATTAAATGGATTTGGAAATTGATAAAACACGTCTGAGCGTTACATCATGCCGCTGATAGCGAATTCTTTCAACATCTCCTGTAAGGCCTGTCTTATGATATGCGAAAACTAAACCCTGAGCTCTTTGATATACCTCTACGTCATTTCAATCAAAGATACGAAGGCCAACGGCATAATAGGCTGGAATAATTTAAGCCGGCTAAGCGCGGGTCGGACTGACATACTTAACAGAAAACTGAAAATTAAAGCAATTGTTTTTCTGTGTCTGTCCTTTTATTTGTATTTCTTATTACCGGCCATAGCAATTGGTACAGTCGAAGACACTGAATCGGGAGCCGCGTGAAACATAGACAAGCGTTTCAAACTGTTTCACTTCATCGAAAACTATTTTCAGAGGGTCGCGTACGACTTTACGAATGCTGCGTAACGTTACGGTTATCGTATCGAGATCGAAAAACCTCATACTAAATTTTAGGTCCAAATACGCTCACGGGCGGGCGTTGTTCCAAACGTCATACGAACTCGACAACGTTTACTATTCGATTTTACGTGACGCAGGTTTCGAAAAGTCATGCTCGACCCTCTGGCAAAATCAGGATAATTTCAGGATAATTTTAATGTTTGTTGTACAGGTTAGGTTAGGTTAGTTTTTAAATCAAAAAGTTAAGAAAATACGTCGGAAAATAGCTTTCGATGAAATGAAAATGCGATGAAACGTGTGTCGGCAATTCAAGGGTAAACCCACTGAATCACGTACCCCTTGTGGAAACATTTCGCAATAATTTTAATAAAGATTTCTTTGGCATGTGCATGTCAATATGCCGTTATGCCGGTGGTACGCGAGTCAGCTTCTTCGACTATACACACTATGTGAAATTTACAACAATCTACCTATTATGGTTCGTAAGATACAGTATTGTGAACAGACACTAAAAAGGCGATCGCAATTCACCCCAGAGGCCCGAGTACGAATATTCGAAACCTGCGTCACGTAAAAACGAATAGTAAACGTAATCGAGTTTGTATGACGTTTGGAACAGAGCCCGCCCGTGAGCATATTTGGAACTAAAATTTAGTATGTGGTTTCTCGATCTCGATACGATAACCGTAACGTTACGCAGGATTCGAAAAGTCGTGCTTGACCTTCAGTTACATTACATAGTTTAACCAAACGAGTGTTAAGATAAACACCACTATCTAACATGGACACTTCTGCCAATTGACTCTGGTTATTGTATCGAATGACAGTGATTATAACCCAAGGCCTGTAATCTTCATAGTCCACTTGGCCTAATTTTTTTATTCGCATTATTGCATTTGTAATGTAAATGTTTGGCACACACTGATAATGATGTGACTTATCCCAACGCTCCAAATTGACAAAGTCAATTTAAACTTTACTAACAACATCAAGTTCCAAATTCAAAGAAACGAAATATGACGTGGGCGCTTAACGCTGTTAATGTCCTAGTGCTCGACACAGCTCCAATAATTGACACCTCCAACCTTAGTTCATATTTACAAAAACAACAAAACTGAATTTTTAATAATCCCCACCATGAACCGTATCCGGTGCAAAAGTTCCCATAACTCTGGCCGCGTTTCCCCGCTGAATAGCTAAGGAAATCCATTGCACCAGTGCCCTAAGCACGACTTGTCGAATCCTGCGTTACGTTACGGTTATCGTATCGAGATCGAGAAATCTCATACTAAATTTTAGTTCCAAATACGCTCACGGGCGGGCGCTGTTCCAAACGTCATACAAACTCGTTATAGTTTACTATTCGATTTTACGTGACGCAGGATTCGACAAGTCGTGCTTAGGGCACAGAAAGCAATAAATGTAACAAGCAAGGGGTCAATTACTGAAGTAAGGTGTCAAACATTGGGACTTAATGGGGACATGGGACTCTTGAGGGTGACCTGCTAATTAATACCTACTAGTAACTCACCGTAAAATTGCAGTGAGTGATGGCAAAATGATCCATTTCCTTTGAAATTTGTAGGTTTTCCTCAACTTCGAAAGTTTTCTTTTCTGTTTGGTTTTACACAGAAAGTTCTGTAACAGCTGTAATTTAAATCTTGCAAGTTTAATTTCACCGAGTTCTGGTGGTGATATTGACTCGAAAAGTATTGAATAAGTATAAAAAAAAATTGAAATCGGTCTACAATCATTAACAGAGAAATCGGTGAACATGCATAAAAAACCGGACAAGTGCGAGTCGGACTCGCGCACGAGGGTTCCGTAGAAAGATTTTAACGCTTTTCCCAAGTGTTTTAAGAAGTCCAGTGTTAGCAGAGCCCTGCTCCTAAGCAAAATGTACGCAGTGTGGGGTCAACTTATATTGGTCTGCGAAATCTACAGACAGACATAAAAAATTAAGATTTTGAGACTTTTTGAGTGGTTGTGCTATAAGAGCTACCTTCATACCAAAGTTCGAGTTTCTAGGACAACACTGGAAGTACCGTTTAGGTTTTCGGATTTTGGCAATTTGTATGGAAATAGCCTTTTTAATGATTGTATCTTTTGATTGCGTTGACTTAGAAGGTTGATTTTTTCACAGCTTCAAGAGATCGCAGGCTTGAGTATTTGATATTAATTTCAGCATGCTACCTCCTCGCGTTCCAGAGAAAAAGGGTTCCAGACATACGGACAACAAAGTGATCCTATAAGGGTTCCGTTTCTCCTTTTGAGGTACGGAACCCTAAAAATCATCTTGGACATAAAACCATCTCCTTTTTTGAAATCGGTTAAAAATTACACTGTTTAAAAGAAACATACGGTCAATGCCTTTTTGCAACTTAGTAATTGATTTAAATACTTAGCTACTTTTTAAAATAAGAGACCACCTAAGCGAATTTTACCCGCAAAACTATGATGATGATGATGATGAGTTGACATTGGTCGCCCGTACAAGCCCTACAACAAAAATGCGCAAGAGCAACTATTCCAAGGGGTTTTAACTCTACCACATCGTTATTATAGTACAGGAGCTGACAATAAAATAGGCGGTAGAATTTTTTTTCGGCATAACCACTTTAAGAACGTCTTGAATCGTGACCCACTGTGGAACCTTTTCGTAGAAAATGTCATAGTGACATCGCATTTCAATCATTATGACACTTACTATGAGAACGTTCTACGGTGTGTCAGGAAACAAATGGTTCGAGTGTACATACAGTTTTTGTCGGTCCCTTAATAAACTATATTCCTCTCTACCACTCAAAGGTTGACTGGTAGAGATCCCTGAAAGGGATAATTTCGCCTGTATGCTTGTATCAAATTGTATGTACTTGTCTTTTCTTCTGTACAATAAATTCAAGCGTTCACAGCCACCCGGTACGCGTTATGCCACCGCCCCCGCGAAAGAAATAAATATCATGGCACAATTGACACCAATTGACCTAGTCCCAAACTAGGCAAAAAATGTACTTACTATGAGTACTAGACAACGGATAAACATACTTATATACATTAATACATACTTAAATACATGCTACACATCCAAGACCCAAGCACAAACGTTCGTGTTTATCATTAAACATCTGCCCCGACCGGACCTCAAGCTTCATAGTCAGGGTAACCAAATATAATGCTTTGCTACCCGTGCGAAGTCGGGGCGGGTCGCTAGTTTACGAATAATGTCCTATTTTATAGCCATACCTCCCGGGCTATAGTTCGGCTTGACTCACAAGCCATTCTGGTAAACCTTCCCTGTGGACGTTAAAGTACGTTAGCCTTAAGACTACGTGTCCTGCGTCAGAGTTTGGTAAATAGCTATAGGCTTTGAGGTTTCCATCACAAAATAGTTGTTTATTCACCAAGGGAAGTAATCTGTACTTACCCTGGGGTGATATACCTACACATACAGCTCACACTTACCATGAAATAAAAGACAAAAGGAAAGGAAGAGTACTTAATTAATTACACGTTTTGTTTTTAATTTAAACACGTGTATTTCAGCACCATGACAAATGACAGTGGACTAATACAATTCTGTATAAATCGCATAGTTGGAAAGTTTTTGTTTTATATTAGTTACGAAATGTGGACAGAATTGTCAATGTCATCTATCACCTATCATTGAAATAAGATGGTGTAATTATGTCATTAAAGTACTTACTTATAGTGATAATTTCACCATCTCATTTATTTTCAAACAGCAAGATCGCCGATTACTTATGAACAATCTATAGTATGGTTTTCCGCTTCCTTAAAAATAACCGTTGACCACGCCTATAGGACAACAGGAATAAATCAAATTTTAACTGACGCGTTTCCTTACAATTGTCCTTAATCATGTGTAAAGTTCGTCGCGGTATTAGTACATTATAATACAAGTGTGCTAAGTCGGTCATTACAGTCGAGGCGGGTTTTTTAATATAGCCGAGGAGTGTAATGACTAATGCTCACACGTTTCATACGACGTTTTTCAACACACTTGCGAGGGAAAAAAAATTAAAAATTAACTAAGTATTCAACTGACCTATGTCGCTATATTGTTTATTCGGAGCTTCCTTTGAGAACTTTCCAATGTCTGAATGTCTTTGGTGATGGCACCTTGGATTTGTTGCTGTGATGAACGTCCGAGTATTTCTTTAAGATCACAGTTAAACGTGAATACGTTTTGAAGTCGGTGCCAGTTTTCGTTTCGTAGTTAGTTCAAGGCTGTGGCTTTAAACACATTTTCAGAAAACGTTTAATACTTACTTGACTGGTCATTTTACTATTATTTCATTGTATAAAACTTTTAGTTTTAGTTCATCGGTTAACATTGTATTTCTCTTTTGATTTAGATGGCATAATAATTCACTTTTAAAACCATAAATTGCATTTTGTATTCACTTCGTATTTCTTGATTCTACACTTAGATCTTTTTCAATAATTAAAACTCTACAGTTTTCAATGTTATAAACACAATGCAGCTCTCTACTAGGAACTACAAACAAATACAAGATAGACGACAGCACAGCAGTTTGTTTTTTAATTTTTCGCGCTTGTTCCGCGCGATATGTTATGTAATGCGCGCGCAGGTTCAAGTCAAGGCACAGACCAAACCGCCATACAATCTAATATTAAAAATATTTATGATAAACTACAAAATAATGTTTTAAATACGCAAATAAATGTTAATTCGTAGATAAAAGAAGATAATTGACTTAAATTGAATAATTTTCTGTCATCTTAATCCAAAATATTTTATTTATGCACAATAATTTGTTCATTGGTTTTAGGCGGGAAAAGACATTGCTGATATTAAAAAAAATACGTAATGTAAAAAACACGAGTGCGGTAATTATAAAGTAAAAAACACGCGTGTGGTAATTATAAAGTAAAAAACACGCGTGTGTTATAAGTTGTATTATGAACTTTAATACTATGCAATAAGATTCAATTTACGAGCAAGTGTGTTGAAAAAAGAATTATGCAGGTACGCAGCCAGCGTCATCAATAATTTACCTACCTAGTTAATTAATAATTAATTCGTCTTAATCAAAATCAGTCCCATGGGGTATTGTCAAACTTGATACTTATAGTCTTAGTTTGACAATACTCTTACTAAAGCCTCTCTCAGGCTGACTTGAGCCGACTTGGCTCATAAAATATACTTACTGATTTGGTGCTAAAGTTATAGACCGCGCGATGGATTAAGATCGCTCGGCGAAACTGGTGGGGGCAATTTGGCGCATCTGTACATGCAATTGCGCACAAAATTGTTAAGTTCTGAGTGTATTTCTTTGAAATGCATTTTTCTTATTTCGCATTTTTTTGTACCTTTAATCACCTAACATATAACACTCGTTTTTGCTTGTACGACATCATAACGTACTTACTACTAATACAGTAAAACAATCCGTGCGCAACAGTACTCAAAAGACACGTTACGCGTGAACGAAGCGAGGGAGGGGAAGGACGACTTGATCTACCAATAACGTGTCGGTGCCAGCGCGCACCCTCCCCTCACCCCTCTGCGCAACCAAATAGACCTAAGAATTGACTTCTGCGCATCCCCCTTCCACTTTTGACAAGCGATCTTAATTCGGCGCGCGACCTATACTCGTACATCTCAGACGATACAAATACCTACGTCAAGATAAATCTAAATTTTGTGTCAAGCCCAAATTTTTTGTTGTCGATACGTGCCGCTGTTATATGTGTATATAGTAATTCAGACGTAAACGCGAACGCGATCGAGACGTTTTTTTTGGCCGTTGATTACACTAGAGTCGACTGTAAGTAAAATGTAGGTATACTTACATAGATATTACATATATAGATATTACATATACAGATATTACATATATAGGTACATTTTAGTGTTTGTTGACAGATATTTGTGACATTGACTAAATGTTACGACTCAAGATTATTAGTATTACTTAAACTTAGTTTATAAAATAACTTGCCTATTATTGATATGATAATCATAGAAGTGATTTTCATAGATCCAGGCGTCGTAAAGTAAGTAACACGCCTTTAGAAATATTACAAACGAATTAGTTCACAAATCTTTTTAATTAGGTATGTACTGCAAATCCGCGTGACAAAGTAACGTTAGGGAATTTCTCTTTTTGCCTCAATTTACGCAAGAATTAGCAGTTTCATGACTTTCAGGAAAACCCGTAGGTACTTACCTGTCCTGGGCCGATCGTCTAACACGAATAATGTTTTATTGTTATGTATTTTATTGTGTGTAATTTTTTTTGGAGACCGGAATAAAATCCATACACCTACATAGCTAAAAGTAATTCATGTTTTTTTTATGCAGTCAAAGAATTTAATTTACTACCCATTTCCTTGAAATGTTGTTTGAAATTTGCAATACATTAAGGTCGAAAATTCTATTAAACTGGTGCTCTAACTAGCTCTTATGGTGAAAGTTTGCTCTACGATATTGAACCTTAGGTGGGTTAGAAATTGAATTCCTTGACTGTACCTACGTACAGGGGTCCGCGGGTGAGTACGGATAACAATGGGATGTATGTAAAAAAATCTTAGAAGTAAATTTTAGCCTACTAGGTACTTCCTCCCGAAAAGCCGTGATAGCCTAGTGGTTTGACCTATGGCCTCTCAAACAGAGGGTCGTGGGTTCAAACCCCGGCTCCGTACCTCTGAGTTTTTCGGAATTTATGTGCGAAATTATATTTATTATTTATCATGACCTTTTCGGTGAAGGAAAACATCGTGAGGAAAGCTGCACACTCCCGCGAAGCAATTCAATGGTGTGGTGTGGCCCGCGTGGAAACTGTTATAGCCCAAGCCCTCTTATTCTGAGAGGAGGCCTGTGCCCAGCAGTGGGACATAAATAGGCTGATGATGATGATGGTGGTACTTCCTAAGGTCGAATTCGTTTACCTATTTAAAATATTGCCATGCGTACTTACCTATCTTTTCAAAGTAAATAAGGGGTTACTAATTAGTTCTTTTGATGCAGGAAATAAAGATCAAAATAAAAATTACGATACCACATGTTACGATAGTTAGGCGTATTCCAGTGATAACCGGAGAAATGTAAATAAACATACAATAAAAGCATTACGAAACCATGTTTGCTGTTACCAGATTTAATCGTACGTGACTCTGCAGGAGGCTTGTTATTCTTTTAAATTACATCATAAAAATAAGCAAACCAAACATTGACTTACCAAACACCAATGGACTTCGGGTAAGCGCTTGAAAACGTCCGAATCCTTTGGTTCCTTTGGAACCCTTTGGTGGACTTTAATAGGTACAAGGTAATTTGCAAAAAAAGGCCACTGATCGAGCGAGCGTCAGTCAGTCTTATGGATAGTTTGCACGACCGACAGCGCTATGTTTCATGATCTCAGTAGGAGTATCTTTTTGTATTTTTTCTCCCAATTTTTTATTTTTACGGTTTTCCCGTGAATATCAATTATATTTTTTATAAACTCACTGAAACATGAATACACAGAAAAAAACCAGAAAAATGCTAACCCCGGGAATCGAACCCGGAGTGTCGAGGATCCGGGTTCGATTCCCGGGGTTGGCATTTTTCTGGTTTTTTTTCTGTGTATTCATGTTTCAGTGAGTTTATAAAAAATATAAGCGCTATGTTTGTTTCTAAATACGGTTATTTTTTCTCTCTTAATCTTTTAATGACAGAGTGAGGTTTCTTTGTGTAATTTGTCTGTGGTTACGTATTTTAAGAGCTAATGTGACTTGTTTTTAGAAAAAATGACTTTGTGCCAAGTTTCTTGCGGCGCATTCTTCTTGGCAATCATGGTCTTTCCGAAAACGCTGGTGACTCAAAAAAAAATGACGTGTAAAAGAGCTCAACTGCCTATTTGCTGAATAAAATTTTGAATTTTGAATTGAATTTTATGACGTAGGTATGGGTGTCATCGTTAGGACACATTTTTCGTGAATTTTGTACTAGATCCAAAGTCCATGGTGTCAGTAAGCAAGTAAATGAAGAATTCCTTTTTATTTTTGTACGTTTAACATTTAAGCAACCCAATCGTCACAAACATAATGTACCAGCCAACAACAGGCTCTAAATAACAATTTTTAGGGTTCCGTTTGGTAAAGGACCCTGGTGCGACTCAGTTTGTCAGAGCTGGTTATCTCAGAGGAACTATACCTACCTACTTATGCTATCGATTTCAAAGGAATAGTTTTAGATGATGCTTGCCCAACTATTCTGCGAATTAGGTACCTACAAAGAAATTAATAAAAAAAATGAGTAGTTACCGACTATGAAAGGTGGTCTTATACTATGAAAGGGGGTTTATGTTAGGATACTAGGTCATTTGTGAAAGAACGTTGTTTGCACATTCTAAAAGTTATTTTCTTTTTGATGAAAACTGTAATAGTAGTTTATGCAACTGCTACATAAAGAGGGTCCTTAAAACACGAGTGTGTTTTTATGAAACGAGGCGAAGCTGAGTTTCATAATAGGATCACACGGGTGTTTTAAGGCCTAATTATGTGGAGTTGCATACATTACTTTATCTACTCACATATTATAAGTACTTACTCTAAGATGGGTTCAGAAGCCGAATTCATATATCATACCCATACCTGTCACGAATTTGACTATTTCTTTTAATCATAGACAAACATACCAAGCTGACGTTTCGTAAACTGTTTTTTTTTATTGTAAAAAAAAATAATCACATTATTATTTATACATGTCGGACTGAACTCGACTTGTATACGTGAGTGATCTGTTTT
This sequence comes from Clepsis dumicolana, assembly GCA_963691665.1. Taxonomy (NCBI): domain Eukaryota; kingdom Metazoa; phylum Arthropoda; class Insecta; order Lepidoptera; family Tortricidae; genus Clepsis; species Clepsis dumicolana. Next base: position 10,372,058 of record OY829520.1, on the reverse strand, counting down.
ATTTTACTATGATTGTTAATTACGTTGGTTTTCAAATTTGAAACATCGAATTCGATGTCGTAATGACTATTACTTTACTGCTGGTGGTGGAGGAGGTGCTGGGGCTGGCGCTGTCGGCGAGAAGGCCACGGCGTGCTGCAATGCTGGTCATTTTCTACGGTTTCTGAACGCATTATAGAGGACTTATGATATGTGTGTAGATAAAATAAATATACCGTTCTCTCTTATGGATTAAGGAAAGGAAAGTCTTTAATAGACTGCTAAATAGCCTTGCCACAAAGCTTCCATAACGCTATCAACTGAAGAGTCCAACGAAAAGAATTTTCTCCGGACAACGGCCAAGCCATCACTCATCACAAATATTTGCCTGTCCCAACTAATCCAGCAACTGATCCACGGATCAGTGTAATTCTGCCGCTCGGCACACAAACAGACGTCATTCCAACACTTAGAAGGTTATTGTATTAACCACACAGATCACTTATCCTAAGCAATTAAGGTTTATGAGCTGTCGGTTTTGACAACGGTTTTCTTTAAGGCTTTGGACACATTCACACCCAGTAGAATTCTTTAATTCTATGCCTTTGCATAGGCTACAATGGTGTTAAGTCCAGTATGTAATGTAACTCAATATCTTATTTATGATGTATGTATTGTATGTGTCAGGTCCAGGTATGTATTGTATGTGTCAGGTCCAGGTATGTGTTGTATGTGTCAGGTCCAGGTATGTGTTGTATGTGTCAGGTCCAGGTATGTGTTGTATGTGTCAGGTCCAGGTATGTATTGTATGTGTCAGGTCCAGGTATGTGTTGTATGTGTCAGGTCCAGGTATGTATTGTATGTGTCAGGTCCAGGTATGTATTGTATGTGTCAGGTCCAGGTATGTGTTGTATGTGTCAGGTCCAGGTATGTGTTGTATGTGTCAGGTCCAGGTATGTATTGTATGTGTCAGGTCCAGGTATGTATTGTATGTGTCAGGTCCAGGTATGTATTGTATGTGTCAGGTCCAGGTATGTATTGTATGTGTCAGGTCCAGGTATGTATTGTATGTGTCAGGTCCAGGTATGTGTTGTATGTGTCAGGTCCAGGTATGTGTTGTATGTGTCAGGTCCAGGTATGTATTGTATGTGTCAGGTCCAGGTATGTATTGTATGTGTCAGGTCCAGGTATGTATTGTATGTGTCAGGTCCAGGTATGTATTGTATGTGTCAGGTCCAGGTATGTATTGTTTGTGTCAGGTCCAGGTATGTATTGTATCCAGCCGCTGAAGTCTAACAGTCTAACTAGCAATTTCAGCTCTTTTAGACCCCAAGTGCCTGCCAATCACTAGGCAGATGTGGCTTGTGGGTGTGGTGTTTCGACTTGTGGGTGTGGTGTTTCGTCGCTTTAGGGAAGCGAAGATTACGTTAAAAATCCCTAAATACGTAATTAGTTCGACATGCGTATCTGTGCATTTTTGTATCTGTGTATCTGTCTGTGGCATCATAACTCCCAAACGGACCGATTTCGATGCAGTTTTTTTTTCAATCGAAACCTAGTAAACGAAATGGTTCCAAGCCAAGTGTCATTAAATTCGGTTTACCCGTTTTTAAAATATTGAACTTTGAAATGACAATGTCGGGGGTTTTTCAAATTTTCTAAGTTGAATAACCCCCGACGTGGTTATATTTTTGTACCTATGTTTTTTTAATCTTAACTGTTTATATGCAATATGATTGAATTTTAGGGAGAGAGAACATTCACTGTGGAAGCCCTGTGTCATTGCTCCTTATTTTCATACTTGAGAATCTTGAGATGCAGGAGGTCAACTTTGTGCGCCCGCGTCACGTCGCCCCTCCAGAGCGCCTACCTTCCAAAGTCCGAAATTCGAAGTTCGTATCCGACTGTCCTTCTCGTTTTCATGTTAATCCATGTTGGCGTTAGCGGGACCGTCTGATACGAACTTCGAATTTCATACTTCAGAGTATCCCGTATAATGCCCCCTGATTCGAAAATGATCAACGTCATAATATGCCCGCTACTATGTTTCAATTGGTGTCTTATATGCCTTCTGATTCGAAAACGATCAGCACGGTCAACATGATTATGGGTATATACGATGTTGATCGCTTTCGAATCAGGGGGCATTCAAGGAACCAATCAAAAACATAGTTCTAAGCGAGGGCGCACACCGTCCCATGTCCCTCCCTACTCCCCTATGCTTCACCACAGTGTGGGAGGGTTTAGGGAAGACTTAGATATACCATGTTAAGCCGTGGGTGGCCTGAATAGAATTTTATGAAGTGTATCTAGAGTGCTTATCCTGCCTTGAAAGAAATAATGCTCTTCATCATCATCATTAGACGAAAGTCGTCCACTGCTGGAGATAGGCCTCCCCCAAGGATCTCCACTCCGACCTATCCGCGGACCGGGAGACGAGCTGTCGGTAAGCCTCCAACAGGATGGAGCGACGGCCTGGTAAAGATCGCAGGATCACGGTGGATGAATAATGCTCATGGTAGAAGGTTTTTCTTTTTCATACGCACGTAAAAAGTTACAGTATGATGTGTTTTATGTTAATCCCACGACCGACGTCAAAGTATGAATCACGCATTAAAGAAACGACGTGGAACTCCACATAGAAACTAAAATAGCTCATTCTCATTATTTAGTTAACAAGATGTAATCACATGTTTCTTTCAGTAGTAGTTAGGTATTGTAATATAATAAGTACCTACTTAGGCACTTTAGATAAAACAATACTTACAACGTAATGTTTCGCAACACTTGCCCATTTTTACCAGGGCTGTGTATTATAAAGCTACAAGTTACAATTTACAAGCGGAAGTCTATTTCTAACAAGAGGTATTAGAATGAGACTTCCACTTGTAAATATTATTGTAACTTGTAGTTTTATAAAACACGGCTTGTATATAGCTTTATAAATCATGACATGACTGTGCCTTCATTACTTTTCGTATTTTGCCAATTGAAGAAACACATTTGCATAATACCTACCTACCTACCGGCCCATTTAGCAGGGGTTGGCACTACGCTCCGTTGGCTCCGTTTGGATTATTTTTTAAATTCTTTATATATGTATAGGCTTTCACCATTATTAATACATGCCAGTCTCTTTAAAAACTAAGTATACTTGTATATTACTTGTATAAGTATAATTGTATATTTGGCGTAAGGGTTTACAGCACGTGACACGGAATGTCACGGATCCGGGTTCGACTCCCCGAGCTAGTCATATTTTTCTGCTTTTCTTTATATTCTGGTTTCAGATTCAGTGAGTATCCATTCCGTCGTATTCATCCTTGTCTTCATTATTGTGTAAGTAGTAAAATAAATCGAACCTACCTCGGTCACCGATTTTAAGCATGTTAAGCAACGATCAGCAGGGATCGTAAAATGCCAGCAAAATAGGGTGAAGTGGTTGTCATGCGTCATTTCAATCGATTTGATTTCAATCGATTATTGGTAATCAGTAAATTGTTAGATTTAATTAATTAATAATAATAATAAATTATTTTAAGAAACCATAAGTGCCTGTAAAAAAGATTGCATGAGCCAATAAAACATGAATTCCAAACAGTGCCTTTCAATTACAGGGAGTCATGTAAATTTTCTGCAAACTCAAAATAAACTGTCTCATTTGTAAGTTTTTAAGTTCAAATAAAAACAAAAATTTGAATGCCTTTGCACGATTAAAAAATAACCAGTCTACTTAGAAACTTAACTGTAAGTCGTGTAGATACATCTCAGAGGTCAAAACTTATGGTACTTAATTCGAAATTATGACAAAGTTACGATGTCGTGGGATGCGAGTTAGTTCACGGGTTAGCACTTTGGTGTCACTTGGTGACGAATTTTTAGCCTTTTCCTAGACCGGGAGGTGCTGTGCGCATTTCTGTAATGATTTATTTAAAAAAATAATGAATTTAATATCGTTTTTTAAAAGACCTTTACTTTTCGGTAACGTGCTAATGCTAAATGGGTCTAGAATCTTTAAACTCATCGAAAAACAGTTATTATCGGTCAGTCTTACGACGTGCAACTGATCTACCATGATCATCATGTCAGCCGAAAGACGTCCACTGCTGGACATAGACCTCCCCCAAGGCTGTCCACTCAGACCGGTCAACCATGATATTGAGATGTAAAATATTACCTAAGTAAAAGTAAGTATGTATCAATAAATCTTGCAAGTTAAATTTGACACTCCAGTTAGTACGTCCAACCACAGTTCGAGTGGTTGGATTTACCTAAGTACTTGAAATTTACTGTTCTAATATGCTGTTCCAATAATTATTTTTTACACTTTTTTTAATGATAGAGTGAGCTTTCTTTGTGTAATTTATCTGTGGCTACGTATTGTAAGATCTAATGTAACCTGTTTTTAGAAAAAATGACTTTGTGCCAAGTTTCTTGCGGCGCATTCTTCTTGGCAATCATGGTCTTTCCGAAAGCGCTGGTAGACTCAAAAAAATGACGTGTTAAAGAGCATTCAACTGCCTATTTGCTGAATAAAATTTTGAATTTAGTGTGGATATGCTTAATAGATGACAATTACAGTACCTAAATGTAAACAAAAAGTACTGTTACCACCGACTTTTATACATAAAGGCTGGCCACGCACCTCTTTAGCGCTGACAAAATGTGGCCTTCACTCATATTAGCTGTCATTACACTGACATGTCAAACTTCAAGGGAATATACCACAGACAAATATACCATCTGGATAATGTACGACTACCGTACCGACCTGCTAATTCATGTCCACAAAATAACAAGTAGTCGCATGATAACAATGACCTGCTAATTTACGAACATAAAATATCAGGTCGTTCTTTATTGACCGAGCGAGCGAAGCATGAACGTTTCAAATGGGACAAAAATGCTTTTGTATGTCTGTCCAGCTGTTCTCCTCTGCAGTGTAAAAATTTGTAAGCAGGCTCGATAATTATAGTTTTTTGGAAAAAAAAATAGCTCACCACCACCAATAGGTCTACAGCTCTCAGAGCCACTATTGATAATATTTTAGGTATAAAAGACGAAAAAGCTCACAGAGTGGCAAGTGGAATGGAAGGCAAGTCTTTCGTAACTATTTCAAAGGTAAAAATATAAAATAATGGAAAAATTACAAAAAAGGTACCTATTTCGGTGTCGTCATTGGACAGATAATGGACAGTCTAAATCGGTAGATCTAAAAACTGGAAAATCAGTAGAAATAGATAAAATAGTCAGTTTCCGTAATAGTTTTATTTAGTTTACTAGGAATTAAAAAATGGCCATACTATTAGAGGTTGGGATTTATCAGGCGGGGAAATATTTTTTCGGTTCTGCATTATTTGGCTATAATATTATAATTTTAAGTGCGTGGTGTTCTTTACAAATAATGAGTTTATTATTTACTTACGTATGAAATGTGATTCCGTGTGCTTTGTTATTCTTTTTTGTGTTATTTGTACAGTTCATAAATGTGCAAGACGTCATTTTGAGCGGTTGAACTGGGCGAATCAACGAGATGTCACCTGCCCGGTGGCTGTTGGCGACTAAGTCACCGAGTAACCTAATCACCTATATTGCTTGTCCGCGCGCGGTGAAGGGGTGGCGAATCTGTCACTATTTGGTACATCAATGACTGTTACCTAGGTATTGAGCAAAAAAACTTAAATTTTTTTGTCAATGTTTTTTACCAAAGCTCCCGTGTTAAGATCATCTGTTTATTCGTGTTGAGCTGAACCCTGGCCGCATCACGACTTCGCACAGCCTCATCGCAACATGACAATCAATCAGTCCGACGAAATTGGCACGATGCCAATGAAAATCACGAAAGCAGTGCATGAACAGGCATTGCCAACATGCACCTACTTAAGTACCTCTACGTTTGAATGGGTCGCAATGCATGAGGAATTAGTACTTATTACTTATTGCATTTTATTATCTATGTAGGGTAGGTATCGTGCAATAGCTACCAAATCTACCTGTGCCTAGGTACTTACATCTATTATTTTATTTATAAACTTCCAAGCATGGAGTTAAGTTTTCGGTGGCGCTAGCCGGGTTTTATACATACCTACCTGCCCCTATACTACCAAATTCGAAAATCGAAGTTCGTTTCGTATCGTCCCGCTCACTCTCGTGTTAAATAATATTAGCTTGAGAGGGACGGCACGATACGAAGTTCGAATTTTGCACTTCGTAGTCGGGGGGCTGCATTTTTGCTTTGCCGGGCCTCATCTTGTTGCATCTTGTTTCCTTAGGTAAAAATATCTTAAAAGGTCTAGTAAAAGCATAAAAACTAGGAGTAATCTGATGAAGGGGTTTCGAAGTTCAATTCGTAATAGCCGTAAGAGCCGTAGGTAAGCAATCGCTTAAAATAAATAAGTTATCGTCTTAAATTAAATTCTGCGCCTTTGCAAAAACTAAACGCTTTTTGACAGTTCATTTGACGTCCATTGACACTGTATGTCACCTGCTACTAGCGCTTTAATCACATAAAATTTACCTTCTTAAGTCAATACAATAGCAACCTTAGTGCTATACGTTAGAGTACATTTTGTTTAGTTTGTTTCTGTAACATAGACAGTAATAACTAAATTTGCCTGAACATTATAGCAGCAGTAGCAGTTGTCCAAGGCGATTGTTCTCACGTCTCTATTCCATTATTTTGTTTAATTTTACACGTATCCGCGTTTAAAACACCAAATCTCCATCATGGATTACCAGAGCAGACAACTCGCTGAAGATTACTTCCTTCGGGAACCTGTGGACGCCCGAGTAAGGTAACCTCTATTTCACAATTTGATTCAATATTTTTATGTTTTTTGTGACTACGAGATGTAACTAAAGCCTAACTGCCATACTTAGAGACGCCAATTAACTGTAATGCATCTATACTTAACTCCTGCAATGTTACAAATTTTGTAAGTATGGAAAATCTAAATTATTGAATGCCTTTATTCTGAAGTGTCTTAAAAAGGCAGACATCGGAAATGAAATAGATAGAAATGTAATAGGTATCTGAATACCAATATTAAGTATATGTAAACAGTAACAATTACAACACAAGTGTTTTTGTACAGAAAAGTGAAAGAAGAGCCGAAGGAAGATCCACACCCGCACCTCAAAGTGTCTATGCAGACCGTCCGGTTGAACCCAGACTCACAAAAACTGATATTAGACACTCTGCGGTTCATCCATGGCCCGGACTTCAAGCTCGGCAGCGCTAGCCTGTATAAAGTAAGATTACAAATAGGAATGTACTGAAAATGAAACCCTAAATGTATCATACCAGTTATTTCTAAAATTAAATATAAACTGCTGTGTGATTAAATCATTGAAATGAACAGAAAATAAAAAAGTTTTTCAGTTACACAAGCCATAAAAATTCAATTGTTATTTATTAGTAATGCACATACTGACTATTGGTAAAATCGGGAAAACTTCGTTTAATTCTGCAGAACTTCGGTAGCTTAAATAAACTTAAATTAAAAATAGAAAGTGGATAGAATTTGAATTTAAAATGAAACATTTCGATATGGGACCATGTCAAATGAATGTATGTGTGCCCGTTGGCAAAGGCCTCTCCCAGCACAGCAGTCTCTATTCTCTCTCACATGCAGCTACTCCAAAGACTTTATTTACTCATAAAGAAGAACTCCAGCAATTTCATCCTCCCAGCATTGGAATTGTCTCCCTTTCTTCCTTTTCCCATCTCTTGGGATCCATGTTGTTATAATTTTGCTCCATTTGTCTGGGCCTCGATGACACATTAGCATTAAAATAAAATAATTAATAATTTCAGGACAAAGGCACAAATCTCAGCAACCGTTTTTGGATGGAGCGGGGCAACCTTGTGGTGCAGGGTGGCTATGACTATTCCCTCAACAACAAACCTGATATGGAGACATCGGAGGCTCGGCTGAGAGCATTTGCATTGGCTAAGTTAGAAAAGTATGTAATAACTTAGTAATAACAGCTAGTCAAAGGATGTCCTGTTGTCATTTGTTGTAAAATAAATTTACAATTTAAGAGATTTTTCAATTAAATTTAAGACAAGGGCTTAAATAATTCATAAAAAAAGGGAATACTGTTAACAAATCTGTGTTTTTATTCCTACTAATATTTATTACAGATATCACTTCCACAAAGCTCACTGTGCAGAAGCATTAGAAGTTGCAGGGGAAAGTGTTGAGAAAGCTCTAGAAATACTCTTTTACAGGTATTTTAATATAGATTTTCAGGAGAAGCCAGAGTCAGTGCCTAGTCCGTCTGAAATCCTCGAAATGAGAAACGACGAGAAGGCTGTACTGGAATCGATCTACGAAACAAGCTTCAGACTAAAAGAAAACAATGTTTGGAATGTTAAATTAAATTTAGATTATCTTACAAAAATGTATGAAAGCAAAGATGTACAAGCGCCTAAAACGAAAAAGAACATAAATTACAACAGCAACTTTAAAACGAAAAAAAAAGAAGTTTGTAAACTTTTCCTGAAAGGGCCTTGTCGGTTTGGTGCTAAGTGTAAATTCTCGCACGAAATTAACGTAAAACCTGCAAAAGATGATGTTGAAAATTCAGAAAGCGCAAAAGTAAACTATGAATTAGAAGTACGGTTTACAGAGGACACAGTATATCCTTACCAACCACCTGTGGTTTTCTTCAAAACGGAGACCTCAACTAGCATAATTCCCGACTTGACATGTCTACGGATAACAGCTAGGTTACTGGAAGAAGCTAAAGTACTGGCGCAGGATGGTATACCAAGTATATACTCGTTAGTTGAACTGCTTAGTAACGAGGAAGACATACTGAATTTCGTACAGTTCGACACGAGAACTTTCCCCGAAGCGTCTGACGCGCTGTTTCCACAATTGATAGAAGATCCTAGTATGGGAACTATTAAAAAGCCTTCACATTACAAAAAGGGTGAAGTTAAAGATAATAGGGCAAATGTTAACTTTGAAGACGTGCTGAAAGAGAATAGCGAGATAGCGAAACGGTGGCTGGAGAAAAGAGACAACAATAGGTACAACAAAATGATGTCGGGGAGGAGGAAATTGCCGGCGTGGCAGAAGAGAAATGAAATACTGAATGCAATGAAGAAATCACAGGTTAGTAATGCATGAAGTAGAAGTAGTATACTGGGCTGTAATACTTTGCGTCACATTTCGGGCGCGGTTAGACGAGGGATCATTAATGGAAGTTCATCAAAAAAAAACGAGGTGATCGTCTTTTGTTTCAATGTCAATTTGTGACACAGCCATTAAAAAAAAACCGGCCAAGTGCGAGTCGGACTCGCGCACGAGGGTTCCGTAGAAAGATTTTAACGCTTTCGAAAAGGAAAATGTGTACAGTGTGGGGTCAGCTTATATTGATCTGTGAAATCTACAGACAAGACATAAAATTTTAAGATTTTGAGACTTTTTGGAGTGGTTGTGCTATAAGAGCTACCTTCATACCAAATTTCAAGTTTCTAGGACATCTGGAAGTACCCTTTAGGTTTTTGGAAATTAGCAATTTGTATGGAAATAGATTTTTTAATGACTGTATCTTTTGATTGCGTTGACTTAGAACGTTGATTTTTTCACGGCTTTAAGGGACCGCAGGCTTGAGTATTTGGTATTAATTTCAGCATGCTACCTCCTCGCGTTCCAGAGAAAAAGGGTCTTGACAGACAGACAGACGAACAACAAAGTGATCCTATAAGGGTTCCGTTTTGTCCTTTTGAGGTACGGAACCCTAAAAAATCAATATAAGTTGGAAATAGAACGAAATAAGTGCGTATAGTATAGTAGTAGTAGTATAGTACTGGTTATAATTTAAGTCTAGTTTAGTTCACCATAACATCCAACATGAAAGCTACTGAAATTGTTATTATTATAAAATTATTACTGACTAACATAAAATTAAGTAAATAACTGGTAACTAACACAACATGATTTTTACTATCTGAGAATCATCATCACCGGCCTTCTATTACGGCCCACTGCTGGGCACAGGCCTCCTCTCAGAATGAGAGGGCTTGGGCTATAGTTGCCACGCAAGCCCAGTGAGTATTGGCAACTTCACACACCCCATTGAATCTGAGAACAAATGATTGCTATTACTTATATCAATTCTTCTTCCACATTGTTCCATTGTTCCACAGGTTGTAGTAATAAGTGGGGAGACAGGTTGTGGCAAGAGCACCCAAGTACCACAGTACATCCTTGACGACTGGCTCCAGAACTTCAACAAGAATGGCAGAGACCATGTTGAGATTGTCTGTACTCAGCCCCGGAGGATATCCGCTATTGGAGTAGCCGACAGAGTCGCTGAAGAGAGAGTCGAGAAGACTGGACAAGTTGTTGGGTATCAGGTGTGTTGAGTTCATCATCGTTCATCACCGTTCATCACAAGGGTCGTGTTTTATAAAGCTACAAGTTACAATTTACACGTGGAAGTCTCATTTATCACCTTTTGTTAGAAAGATGCTTTCGCTTGTAAATTGTAGCTTTATAAAACACGGCCCACTGCTGGGGCTATAGTTCCCACGAGGCCCCAGTGCGGATTGGAAACTTTACACACGCCATTAAATTGCTTCGCGGGAGTGTGCAGGTGTCCGTATGATGTTGTATGTGACGACATTGATATCACTATTTGCCAAAAGCCTTATTTTTGAATGTCATACCTGTCTACATGCAGCTAATTTGCGTTTCTGTCATAGACAAGCTTTTCAACATAGTAGATTGAGGCTAGCTGTCACTGCCAGTGGTCAAGAAGTCACTCAGTAATCTCTTTTGCGAGTGGATTGGGGCATTCGTATTTGTTATCATAGGTATGAGAATTTCAGTCACCGGTGAGACTAAAAAGTACGGTCTTTTTAGAAATCGGTGAATTTAGTCACCGGGCGAGGTTCGAAAATCGAACCCCTGGGCTGTGTTTTATAAAGCGGAAATCTCTTTCTAACAAAATGTGATAGAATGACACGTCCGCTTGTAAATTGTAACTTGTAGCTTTATGAAAGATGGCTCTCTCTGGACGAGTTTTTTTTTTTATGTTTTCAGATAAGACTCGAAAGCAAAGTGTCATCAAAAACCCGCCTCACCTTTTGCACAACAGGCATATTACTGCGGCGTCTCGAGTACGACCCTCAACTAAAGTCCGTTACGCACATATTGGTTGACGAGGTGCATGAACGGTCCGAAGAGAGCGACTTCCTGCTGCTCATTTTGAGGGACCTTATCAAAGTGAGGAAGGATTTGACAGTCATACTCATGAGTGCGACTTTGAATGCTGATTTGTTCTCGGATTACTTTGAGAAGGTCCCGGTGCTGGAGATACCAGGTTCGTCGCAGTTAATCCTTGTGCATTTGATTATTTGAATGTTTAACTTTAGGTAGTTATTGTTGGTTTTTAACTCTTTCATCGCCAACGACGCATACAAAAGTTGTCATCCACACGCCAAGTTGGCATAACGTCAACGCGGACTTAAACTTTAAGCATACGTTCGTAGGTTGCATTTGCATATAAGCGTTAGCGGCGTCGTAGGCATGTCGGCTCATGACGCCTTTAGGCGTTCTTAGCGTTCAAAGCGTTGTTATTTATCTTTTTTGTTTTCAGGTAGAACATTTCCAGTAGAGCAATTGTTTTTAGAGGACATTATGGAAATGTCGAATTATGTGCTGGAAGAAAATGGGCCCTATGGCCGTAGAGTCAAGAAAGGTATTTAATATTTTTCCAATTTTGTTATTTTTGATAGTACTCAAATTAATTGATTGATTGAAACAGGCGTTACTAAATAATAAATACTAAAATTGAAAAAAAAAAAAAAATAATGTTTTTTTTTCAGGAGATAAGGATAAAAAAATGGATCTCGAAACGGAGCTAGAAGCATGTGACGTGCGAGCTGCCACGGAACCGCCGAAAACGTCAATACGGGACGAGAACCTCACAATAGCTCAAGTGGTCGCGCGCTACCCTAAATGCAGTAAAACCACGTGCAAAAACATGTATCTCATGGACACCGAAAAGGTACGCGCTCATCGGAACTTCTCGAACTATATCTGGGACTTTCACACACACACACACACACATACACACACACACACACACACACAAACAATCACACACTTTTATTGCCCGGGTACTGAGTGAGAGGCAGCCCATCTCATTACGACTTTGAACCTTGTGCCAAATAAAATCATGCCTCAGGCGGCAGCCTCGCGAGGCGGCTCGCTCAGTTAGTACCCGACCATTCATAATCATAACCCATATCATCATCATCATCATGTCAGACGTCCACTGGTAAATAATACATAAATAATGATATGGCGTGCAATAGCCAATTTCCTGGGGATGAGGCGATATCTTGGCCGGGGAGTAGCTAAGTCCTAATGGGAATTTATCACAATGCAGAGACACTCACATTTGGACAGCAGGCTCCGGCTTGTGGTGTGATTCGGGCGATTCGAAAGTTCATGATCTCAGTAGGAGTATCTTTTTGTATTTTTTCTCCCAATTTTTTATTTTTACTTTTATTTTTATTTTTTATGTCCAGCCGTGGTGTAGGGGAAAAGCACACGACCCGGAGTGTCGAGGATCCGGGTTCGATTCCCGGGGTTGGCATTTTTCTGGTTTTTTTCTGTGTATTCATGTTTCAGTGAGTTTATAAAAAATATGATTCGAAAGTTATCGGAAAGGATGTTTAACTTAATCCTTTTAAGCGTTGTGATGTATAGACATGAAGTGACACACACACACGGTTTTTTTTTTCAGTTACGGCCATAGAGCATCTCTACATTGCATTGCGCGAACTAAAATAAATGAGCACTTAAATAACTGATAATCTTTTACACACAGATCAACCTGGAGCTTGTAGAACACACGTTAACGTACATAGTAGAGGGCAACCACAAATGGCCGCGGGAGGGCGCCATTTTGATTTTCCTGCCGGGTATTGGCGAGATTATGTCTCTACACGACCAGCTGTCTGAGAGCCGCACTTTCAGTCCCAAGTGAGTGAAGATTTATTTTGAGAACACCCGAAAAACGCTTGTCAATTTTATCGGAATATTGTTTGCTAGCTTTCGCTTGCGGTTTCACTCCCGTGCCGTGGTAGAACTGGTTATCCCGTGGGCCCACCGCCTTGTAATTTTTTTCGCAAATATATTAAAAAACGTTGTTTGGTACACGTGCGGAAGTGTCATTTTCAATCGTTTTACTGCTGGGGCCTAGACACCGCAGACTCATGCAAAATGTTATACCCTACTTTACGCATTCGTATCAAAATAGTAGTTTTGATATGAGTGCGGAAAGTCTGCCATTTCGCACGAGTCCCGAGGTATCTAGGCACAAACCGTGAGACGCGTAGCCACAAAAATTTTGCGAGTGATTTATTTATTTATTATCAAAACAGTTTTACAGCATTACAGCAAAGCCAATGCGCTATCAAATTTAAATATAAACAACACAATACAAAAAAAATGGTACATACAAAAAAAAAAAACATGGCATCTATTTAGGGAGTTTTAAATAGGACCCTGTGCGAGGTCCTGCTCGGATCGCTACCACCATCTTACTCGTAAATCTGCCGCTAAGCAGCAGTGCTTGCACTGTATTGTTCCGGCGTGGAGAGTAAGACAGCCGGTGTAATTACGGGCACAAGAGGCATTTCATCTTAGCTCTCTAGGTTGGCAACGCATCTCCGAACCCTCCTGGGTTGTGGGTGTAAGGGCAGTGGTGATCACTTACCATCAGGTGACCCACTTGCTCGTTTGCCTTCCTCGTCGTATAAAAAAGAAAGTGCCACTTTTTGAGCAAATAAAACCGGACCGGATAGCCTAGTAGTTAGCGACTCTGACTATGAAGCTTGAGGTCCCGGAGTCCCGGGTTCGAATCCCGGTCGGGGCAGATGTTTTTATGATGAATACGAATGTTTGTTCTTGTTGTGTCTTGAATGTTTAATATGTATATAAGTATGTATTTATCTATATAAGTATGTTTATCCGTTGTCTAGTACCCATAGTACAGGCTTTGCCTAGTTTGGGACTAGGTCAATTGGTGTCAATTTGTCCCATGATATTTATTTATTAAAAACCGGCCAAGTGCGAGTCGGACTCGCGCACGAGGGTTCCGTAGAAAGATTTTAGCGCTTTTCCCCAGTGTTTTAAGAAGTACAGTGTTAGCAGAGCCCGGCTCCTAAGCAAAATGTACGCAGTGTGGGGTCAACTTATATTGGTCTGTGAAATCTACAGACAGACATAAAATTTCAAGATTTTGAGACTTTTCCGAGTGGTTGTGCTATAAGAGCTACCTCCATACCAAATTTCAAGTTTCTAGGACATCTGGAAGTACCGTTTAGGTTTTTTAAAATCGGCAATTTGTATGGAAATGGATTTTTAATGACTGTATCTTTTGATTGCGTTGACTTAGAAGGTTGATTTTTTCACGGCTTTAAGGGACCGCAAGCTCGAGTATTTGATATTAATAATCAGCATGCTACCTCCACGCGTTCCAGAGAAAAAGGATCTTGACAGACAGACAGACAGACAGACGGACAACAAAGTGATCCTATAAGGGTTCCGTTTTTTCCTTTTGAGGTACGATACCCTAAAAAATGGATTATGTTGCCAGATGATTGACTATGACGATTCACTATGATTGAATCTCACCGTAGTTTCGTGTTAAAAATATGTTGCCAGGACCGGCAAGTACGTCCTCGTCCCACTACACTCGACGCTGTCCAGCGAGGAGCAGGCGCTGGTGTTCAGCCGGCCGCGCGGCGCGCGCAAGATAGTGCTCGCCACCAACATCGCCGAGACCTCCGTCACCATAGACGACTGCGTGTTCGTCGTCGACTGCGGTCGGATGAAGGAGAAACGGTAAGTTTTAAGTAACGGAACCCTTATAGTTTCGTCGTGTTCGTCCGTCTGTCCGCGGCTTAGCTCAGAGACTGTTGGTACTAGCAAGCTGTAATTTTGCATAGATATGCATATTAGTTAGGCTGAAAAAGTGCTGAGAGAAAATCTTGAAAAAAAATTAAAAAAAAAATTGGGGTACTTACCTCCCCGACACGTTAAGTGGGGATGACTTTTTTATGTCTCGCCTACCCCATAGCTTGGGGTACCATTGGATAGGTCTTTAAAAAATATTTATTTGGGGTGCTCGAAGATAATTTTTCGATTGAGTTGTTCGTTTGCGAAATATTTAGCTTTGAAGTGCTTTGCTGGAGTCAAGTGTCCCCCTCCCCTCTGCCAGAGAAACTTTTGTATTTAGAAACGTGAAAAAAATCAGAGCACCTAGTGTAATCGCCGACCAGGCCAAGAGACACGTCTCGATCTCGTTCGCGTTTAACAATTCTCATACCATTTGGCTCTTTAACGTAAACGCGATCGAGACGTATTTTGTGATTTTTGATTACCCTAAGGGCACAGAGCAGTAGTGCATTATAGTGAATTTAAAAGGAAAACTAGCGGGATTTACAGGTTTGCGAGTAATGGAAGTCCAACTTATATTATGTTTGTCAGTAATTAATACAATTTTACTCCACACGTCGTACGGGTTTCGAATAGGTGCGACGAAAATACCTTTAAAATTAGGTATCTATGCCAGGGCTTTTTCGTAATGGCTTAGGAACCCTATCCTGGGCCTGTCCGACACGCTTTTGGCCGGTTTTTATTATTGGTGTCAATGATATTTATTTTATCTACACATATCAAAAGTTCAGAAACCGTAGAAAATGACCCGCATTTCAGCATGTCGTCGACTGCTCGCCGCCAGCAGTCACCAGCCGCCGCCAGCAGTATCGAAATCGATATGTCATGACCTTTCGATGTCGAATTCGATGTCGTTAAGAGTTTAAAATTTGAAGGATCTTCAAAAACCAACATAATTTACAATAAAAAGAAAGAACAGTGTACGAAACGTCAGCTCGGTATGTTTATCTATGATAAAAAAAAACAGTCATATTCGTGACAGGTATGATATGCCTTCGGCTTCTGAACCCATCTTAGAGTACTTATAATATGTGTGTAGATAAAGTAATGTATGCAACTCCACACAATTAGGCCTTAAAATTGAGGCCTTATGTAGCAGTTGCATAATCTACTACTATCGTTCGTTCAGGTTCGATTCCAACCGCAACATGGAGTCTCTAGACCTAGTGTGGGTGTCGCGAGCCAACGCCAAGCAGCGCAAGGGCCGCGCTGGCCGCGTCATGCCTGGCGTATGCGTACACCTCTACACCTCGCACAGATACCATTACCATCTGCTAGAGCAGCCAGTACCCGAGATACACAGGGTGCCGCTGGAGCAACTGCTTCTGAAGATCAAGATACTGCCGCTGTTCCAGAATATGAGCGTGCATGAAGTTTTAGGTGAGTTTAGCCGTTTTTTACGGGTGGTAGGGCCTTGTGCAAGGTCCGTCCGGATCGCTACCACCATCTTACTCGCTAATCCTGCCGCTAAGCTGCTGCTTGCACTGTTGTGTTCCGGTTCGGAGGGAAAGACAGCCGGTGTAAATTACGGGTACAAGAGGCATTTCATCTTAGCTCTCTAGGTTGGCAACGCAGCTGCAAGCCCTCCGGGGTTGCCGGTGTCTATGGGCAGTGCTGATCACTTATCATCAGGTGACCACTTGCTCGTTTGCCTTCCTCGTCGTAAAAAAAAAAAAAATGCCAACATGCACCTACCTCTACGTTTGAATGGATCGCAATGCATGAGGAATTAGTATTAAGTATTACATTTTTACTATCTATGTAGGTAGGTTTCGTGCGATAGATACCAAATCTACCTGTGTCTAGATATTTACATCTAATTTTATTTATAACTTCTAACCACGGAGTTACGTGGTAAACTTCCGCATTTATATCAAAAAGTACTCCGTTTCAGGCAAGACCATAGAGCCTCCGACCAAGCCCAACATCGATAGCGCCCTCTGCCGCCTGCAAGACGTAGGCGCGCTCGACAAGAGTTACACGCTAACGGCGCTAGGGGCGCATCTGGCCGCGCTGCCTGTCGACGTGCGGATAGGCAAGCTGCTACTGTTTGGGGCCATATTCTGCTGCGTGGACTCGGCGCTTACGATGGCGGCGTGTCTCAGTCACAAGAGCCCGTTCGTGGCGCCTTATGGGAAGAAAGTAAGTGGGTCTGATTTTTTTAGGGTTCCGTACCCAAAGGGGAAAAACGGGAACGGGGATTACTAAGACTCCGCTGTCCGTCCGTCTATCTGTCTGTCTGGGTGTCACCAGGCTGTATCTCATGAACCGTGATAGTTAGACAGTTGAAGTTTTCACAGATGATGTATTACTGTTGCCGCTGTAACAACGATTACTAAAAACAGAATAAAATAAATATTTAAGTGGGGCTCCCATGCAACAGACATGATTTTTTTTGCCGTTTTTATAGATAATGGTACGGAACCCCTTGGTGCGCGAGTCCGACTCGCACTTGGCCGGGTTTTTTATACAGTAATGCGTTTATTTACCTACTTACTTACCATCAAATTGTTGTATATTATTTGCAGTCGGAAGCCGACGCGAAGAGAAAAGAGTTCGCGTGCGCCAACAGCGACCAGCTGACTACCCTAAGGGCTTATAGGGTACGTAATATTACCTGGGTTAGACGTTAACTCGGGTTTAATTTGACGTATTTGTATCGTTTTATGTTACGTTAATCCGGAGTAAGGGTCTGACCTAGGTCCGTACAAGTCGGCCTAAGGCTAATATGTAATAAGCAATACTTAAAAAAAAATGTTTCGTAACTGCCACTTTTGACGTGATGAAAGAAGTGTTATTAGTTTGACGTATCTGTGTACAGTACGACTACTTTATTTGTACGACATTTAATTTGAAAATGGAATGAAGGCAAACATCTGTTTCTTAATAGAAAGCTAGATTAATCGAGATGCTTCTTAGCCAAGTTACATCTCGAAAAAAGTCTGCAGTTAAACACTTCTGCCATTATTCATAAACGTCATTCAAGCCCCCATTAGCTAAAATAGGTTTTGTCTTCTTCTTCTTCTTACTAACGGAAATGTCAATGTGACAAAAAAGGACAAACGAGCTTTAACGACATTTTAGTTAAAATAGGTTTATGAATAGGGTTCAAGTTTAAATAGAACATTTTTTATTATCATTCAGAAATGGCAGCTAGCAATGAAACGCAGCACGCACGCAGCCCTGGCCTTCGCCAGCGAGAACTTCCTCTCGCACAAGACGCTGGTAATGCTGGGTGACATCAAGCACCAGCTGCTGGCGCTGCTGGCCGGCATAGGGTTCGTGCCCGACATGCCCGACCTGCGCAGGAAGATGAGGAAGGACTCGGTGGCGAGCCTCACCGGGGAGCAGGTGGGCGTCTTACAGTGGTTTTTACTAGGGATGCAACGATATGTCTATTACGATACCGATACGAATGACGAATGCATCGTAATAGCGAATACGATAACGAACGCATTACGATTATTTTATTTAAATGGGCATTGTTCAGTTTTTTTAAACACTTCTTTTTATATTTTTTTCTTAAAACATAGAACATTTTGAGAAACCAATTTGAATATCTTGGTATATAATAGCGTAGTTAAATTTTAATGATTTATTAAAAATATCAGATACGACTTTTCGTAAATTACATATGCTGGCTGCATCCAAGGAAAGAGCCAAGGTTTTTACTTGATAAAAAAATCAATGGTTGCCACTGTTACTGTCAACCCCTGTCACCGCTGTCAGTCACAATATAGGGGGTCGATTTTTGAATCTCACCCGGTGACAAAAATTCTCATGCCTATGATATCAAATATGAATGCTCCCACCCAGTCGTAAACGAGATCACCTGAATGACTTCTTGACCACGGGCAGTGACAGCTAACCTCAATCTACTATGTTAACATGCTTGTCTATGACATAAACGCAAATTAGCTGCATGTTAGTAGACGGGTACGACATTAAAAAATAAGGCTTTTGGCAAATAGTGATATCAATGTCATGGCTGAGTGAGAATTTAGTCACCAAGTAAGATTCAAAAATAGACCCCCTGGTGCACATTTTTCCGGTTGTTGAACATAGTTGTTGCATTATTTCAATAATCAGAAAGCAGAAGTTATTACAGTTAGAGTTATTAAATATGACCGATTTCACCAAAGCTTTTAAATATCAAAGGAAAGTTCAAAAACGAGCATTGTTTATTTTATGCTGAAAGTGACATTTGACAGTGACAAAACTACCTAAATACCACAGAATAGATTCGATTGGTATTTTTTAAATGAAAAGATGCAAAAGCTTTCAACGTATACAGACTGGGACTAAGGTCAAACAAAGGTCATACGTATTTTTGTTAAAATATCCGTAATCGTTGACTATTTTATAAAAGTAAAATGTGGAAAATGTCTGTTAAACATATATCTCGAAATGGTTTTCGAAATAAAGCTTTTAAAAAAAAATGAACAATGCCCATTTAATAACACAAGACAATTGAGTAAAATTAAATTAATTAAAATTTTAACGTCAATTTACCACCTAAATGTCATAATTAAAATCAATTTCTTTTAAATTTTTATTCAATTTCAGTTTTGCAGTAATTACAAACAAAGTATTTGGCATGGTTTTCTAATAAAAAACTACACTAAGACGTACAAAAACAATATATTCCACAACACAATAATTACTCGCGCCAGAAACAAATGTCACAAATTGTCAATGTCAATGGCAAACGTCAAAAAAAATCAAAGATGGCTGTCATTAGTGTTGTCATTGGAAACATCGATGCTGTCTTGCATTCCTTTTCACGAAAAAAAAAAATACATCTAACTAGTTTTAAGAACCGTTATAAATCGTAATACTTTTTACGATACCGATAATCGTCAAAAATTACGATAACCTGCGGTTTACGATTATCGGCATCGGTATCGTTGCATCCCTAGTTCTTACTCATGTAGATACAGGATCGTAGATACAGGAATAGTACTCTAATAATAATTAAAGATACTCCAAACATAACGCGCAACGCTTAATGTACTGACGCTGTAACTTGCAACACGCTGCGCAACATGCTACGGGGCATATGACGTAAATCTGATCATGTGTAATTTACATTAATTGCTAATGAAATGTACCCTACTTGATTTTTTTATCCTATCTTTATTATTTTATGTCATATTAAGAAAAACTGATTAAGTATAAACTTTTATATAAAATTTGCACGCATTAGTATGATTAAACACGTGAAACATCTAATATTGTTATAGACCCATAAGTATACCATGTTTTTATGCAAACGGGTCCATCAAATTTTCTTTGCCACTCGTTGCTACGGACACTGATTTTTTTTTCTAAATTTCAAACTGAAACGTAAATATACAGAAATACCAAAAAAAAAAAATCTCGAACTAGAATTTGAACCTAGATCTTTATTAAACCGTGGTAACGCGCTTTGACCAACTACGCCATTCGAGCAATTGATGGTTAGCACGAAAAACTGATGCGTGAATA
The DNA here is from genome assembly GCA_963691665.1 of Clepsis dumicolana. NCBI lineage: Eukaryota > Metazoa > Arthropoda > Insecta > Lepidoptera > Tortricidae > Clepsis > Clepsis dumicolana. The sequence goes on along the minus strand of OY829520.1, from coordinate 10,351,602 downwards.
TAGGTTTTCGTGGTAACCACCTGTAAAAAAATAAACTACATTTCAGTTTGAAATTGGGAAAAACTTTGTTTTTTGTTTCAGTTAAATTCGAACGGTGACAACGATAAACTGCTGGCGGCAATCTTATGCGCGGCTTTGTATCCAAATGTCGTAAAGGTAAAACAGCTGCATTACCTACAGTTGAAAATAGTTTTTTTCGCAAACATGCTACGATATATTTGTCAGGTGACAAGCAAACGTCACTAAATGCAAAAAAAAATATTTTAAGCAAAATCAGCCATTCATGATCTCAGTAGGAGTATCACTGATACTCCTACTGAGATCATGAATTGATTGCTTTAGTGCGCCATCTCGTTGAGCCTGGGTAAACTGATAAGTTTCGAAAGGGTGCGTTGTTTTCGGTTTACGAAGTAATCGCATAGATGGCGCTAGTCACTGCAAAAAGTGATAAAAACAAGCTAAGATTTGAATACATAGAGAAAATTCGGCCTTTCCTCTATGTCCAATCGTGGTGTAGGGGAAAAGCACACGACCCGGAGTGTCGAGGATCCGGGTTCGATTCCCGGGGTTGGCATTTTTCTGGTTTTTTTCTCTGTTCAGCGAGTTTATAAAAAAAAATGTAAAATCAGCCATGTTCAAAGAGTCATAAGATTGGTTATCGACTTAAATTAGTGAACGTAGTTAGTGTCTTTTGCTTGTCCCCCGGCGATATTTAAGTTATTTTCCTTCTAATAGGCCACGAAGTACCACGTTTTGGGCGCGTTTAGACGAGAGGTCTAAAATGGAAATTCATGCAATGAAGGCCTGAGAAGTGATCGTCTTATGTTTCAATGTCAACTCGTGACAGCATAGCGTCCAGCCATTAAAAATATCTATTAAATTTGGAAATGGAACGAAATAAGTGCTGGTTATAATTTAAGTCTAGTTTCATTTTAGCTGCCTTACGAATGAAGTAATATCTTGTTTGAGAAGAGCACTAATAGATTCATACCTCGGCGTGAAAAGAAATTGTCGGTCTCGTATCCCTACCCTCTCGCTCTATTTTCACGGCTTCTGCAGCAATGTACGTGTGTATTTTGTCTGTCTGTGACTTTCTATCTATATTAAAGGCAGACCAATTACGATTAAGTCTGTTCATTCGTCTGCCCAAATAATTTTTCAACCAAACCTTTCAAACTTCCCAGGTGCTGACACCAGAAAAATCTTTCCACATGCAAGCGGGCGGGGCCATACCTCGCCAACCGAACGCTGACGAGTTGAAGTTCAAAACGAAAACCGATGGTTACGTAGCGCTACACCCGTCGTCCATCAACTCGAGCGTCGGCTATTTCGGGAGCCCCTACCTAGTGTACCAGGAGAAGGTGAAAACGTCGCGAGTTTTCATCAGAGAGTGTTCCATGGTACCGCAGCTGCCGCTTCTGCTGTTTTCTGGTGAGTTTTTAAACCCCGACGCGAAGGGGTGTTACACGGACCAACCACCCTCTGGACACCAAATATCAGGGCGAACGTTTCCGAAACGCATATGCTCATTTGCACCTATAAATCTCTCTAGCCTCTAATCGCGGCTCACTTTCGACCAGATGACAAGCGAGATGACAAGCTATGAAACAATCACGACGCACTCCCCCGGCCCGCTCACCGCGGCTTTTTTCGTAACGGCTTCCCAAATAAATTATAGAAGATGCGGTGTCCAGAAGGTGGTTGGTCCGTGGAGTGTTATAGTTTCACCGCTGTGTGTGTGTGTCTGTGGCGTCGTAGCTCTTCGGGTGAACCGATTTGGATGCGGTTTTTATTTGAAAGCAGGGTCGGTGGTTCTTAGCTAAGATTAATGAAAGTCGGTTCGGCCGTTTTTGAGATATTGAGCTTTGGAATGAATATGTCGGAAGTGAATTAGAACGGATCACTGGCGTATATAAGTCGAGTTTAGCCAGACATGTTTCGGACTAATTCGTAGTCGGGCGAGCAGAGTCGCGGCGCGTAGTGTGCGTCTCGCTGCCACTGGGTCGTGCACTCCCAGAGGAAGGACCATGAAGCGATCCGTTTTATTTCACTATGATTGAGTCTCACGGTAATTTCATGTTAAAACTTTTCTTAGTTGGTTAGGTTATTGATAATATTGAATGTTGCTCCGTTCTATTTACGTCCCACTGCTGGGCGCAGGCCATCTAACGCAAATTACATGTATAAATCCGCACGTACAGTTAAAGTGGGAAAACCTTTCCCCTGTTAAAATGTTTATGGCATTGTCATAAGATTGATTTTTGCCTGGCCCGTGGGAAAGGTTTTTCTACTATGTCTATAAAATCTATTCTTTTAAACTTTCGCGATTCAACAAACCTTCAAAAAGCATTAACTAACTTTCGAACTTTTTTCCAAGCTTTTATTTAACTTGCCGTATATGTGTAATTATGTGGGTGTGTTTGTTTGAGTGAAGTCGAAGCTAAATTTGATCCACTTCCTAGTCGGATTGTCTTAAAATTGGGTATAGATATGTAAATTTAGATTCGAACTCACATGAGTTGGATGGCAATAGAAGTACAGTCAACGAAAACTACAGTCGGCAACAAAAAAGTTTTTTAACAGAAACTTAATTCGGGAGGTAATTTTTAACCTTGTCTTTTCCTTAGGTTGCAATCTGTCAGTGGAACTACACAACGGTACATTTATAGTGTCCCTTGAAGATGGATGGATCATGTTCCAAGTGGAGAAACACGAGGTGAAATAACTGAACTTTTTTCAAAGCTTAACATGGAGGTGCCATCTAGTTTTGAGCTTACGAACTAACTACGTGGGCCCCTGACTACACCAGTCGCGCGCCCTCTACTTAGGTTTTGTTGGCACTTCTTGTTAAACTCAATAGATGGCGCTTTCTATTGTATCGCGCTTGCTAACAATTTTTTATTTTTTCAGGTGGCTGAAATGTTGAAGACGATACGAGTAGAGCTAATTAATTTGCTTGAAGAGAAAATCAATGATCCTTGCCTCAATTTGTTAAACTACGAGAAAGGAAACAAAATTATACAAACTATTGTCCAAGTCGTTACTAAGGATTGATTTGGAAGCGAATTTAAATGAAAATTTATTTATGAATTAAATTAAATCAATTAAATTAAAGAGTTACTTATTATAATTATACAGTATTCTGGTTCACTCTGAATTTATTTTTTTACAGTTAGGTTATTTTTTGTGATACTTTTAACAGTTGGTTTTAATTAGCCGCACGTTAGTTTAATTGGTAGACATTTGTGTATATTTTTAAATAAAATGACACCTATACTACTGCCACACTCAGAGATATTGATTTCTTGTTTAATATTTAATCGTACATTGTCAACGATTTCCCATACAAGAATAAAGACCGAGTGTCGAATCCAGTAGGTACAACTGTGCTGACATCTCTGAGTGTGCCAGTTATTATTCACTTAAAATAATCATTGAGACTGCAAATAAATGTTAATATGTCACGGAACGTTAACTAAGTAACATGTACTTGGAGTTTTTATTCTGAGTATGAAAACAACAATCTCTTAAATTAACGTTACTCTTTATAAGTAGGCCAATTTTATATATGTATAACAGTCTGAAATAAATCTTATTTTGTTATTTAGTTGTTTATTTAATAACCTTTTCTTGGTCTAAGTTAAGCTCATCACGGATTGCTTTTCAGATACTACCTCCCCCTATTAAAAATGCGGAATATTAAATAATTTTAGGTATTTTTTTTACTATCTAGCTAGGTATCTTTAGTATGTAGGTACTACTGCATTGTAGAACATAAATAAGAATACCTAAAAAAATATATACAGTGTCATCAAAAAGTCCAGGTCCAAAGTTGCTATATTGTTCATCTATTGGTTCTAATACCATACACGCCAAATTACATTCCGATCTGTTCAGCCGTTTTTGCGTGATCGAGCGACAAACATCTAAACTTTCACATTTATAATATTAGTAGGATGTCATGCCCACAACTGAGGCGAATCTTTTTTTTTATACGACGAGGAAGGAAAACGAGCCAGTGGGTCACCTGATGGTAAGTGATCACCACTGCCCATAGACACCCGGAGGGTTCGCAGATCCGTTGCTAACCTAGAGAGCTAAGATGAAATGTCTCTTGTACCCGTAATTACACCGGCTGTCTTACTCTCCACACCGGAACACAACAGTGCAAGCACTGCTGCTTAGCGGCAGGATAAGCGAGCAAGATGGTGGTAGCGATCCGGACGGACCTCTCACAAGGTCCTACCACCCGCACGCGAATCTAGTGACACCTTACCTTTCTTTATATACTTACCTACCTATAAAACAGTATTGACTGACTGACAGACAACACACAGCCTAAACTAAGCCTAAACAGGTGATTAGGTGATTCGGTGACTTAGTTACCCTTGATGTTTGACATTATGTCAGTCTAATGACATTTTGAGGGTCGCATTTTGTCAGCGCTGAACAAGTGCGTGGCCTATCTTTAATCCTAACTAATATTATAAATGTGAAAGTAACTCTGTCTCTCTGTCTGTCTGTTACCTCTTCACGGGAAAACCGCTGCACCAGTCTAGATGAAATTTGGTAAGAAGATAGTTTGAATATTGAGGAATAACATAGGCTACTTTTTATTCGGGAAAATTTTATAGTTCCCGCGGGATAGCGATAACCGAAATCTACGCGGACGAAGTCGCGGGCAACAGCTAGTGTTTTATATATCGATGTACAATATGCTCGAAAAAAAACGTAACCCTCCTACAGCAGTTGGGTAAACATACAGTATGTTCCAAAATCAACATTTTTTACTTTACCTACGCTATGACACACCGAACGCAAACAAATCAAAACGTCGCCACAACAGAGATTGTTCGCGTGAAATATCGCGGCATCCATCACAGCGGCGTCCGAGGGACGGTGGATGACTACCCTAACGACTGTAAGGCCACGGCCCACGTCACACTGAGCGGGGTAAGTAATATTAACTACCTAGGTATCGATTTTACAAAACACACCTGTGAAAATATCACTCAACTAAGATACTAATCTGTGTACCTATTGCAACAAAATTGTGCGCTGCTCTGCCGCGGCGCCACCATAATGAAAATCAATTTTGAATTACAGATTATGTTGAAATGATGTACGTTGAACGTACACAATGTATCTAGTTATACGAGTGATGTTCACGGCTGTACCGTTACTAGGTAACGAAATAATAGGCATTGACTCTGGCTCCGCTGTGGAGTATGATCTGTAGCGGAACCACTTAGAACTCGTAGATAGAAATTACGTTAGCTATTTTTTCTTATGGAAATTGACGCACGAATGCTGTTTATTGTGTACGTATTGAAAATAATAATTATTAAATAGTGGTTTCATTTACTTTAATTGATTCCGTGTTTCGCCTAAATGGTATGAGCTGTGTAATGAGATAATGAAATCCTTCCCGCGCTCCCGCTTCATACAGCCGATGTAATTACGGGCATAAGGGGCATTTCATCTTAGCTCTAGGTTTGTAACGCATTTGCAAATCCTCCGGGGTTCCGGGATGGGCAGTGGTGATCACTTACCACCAGGTGACCCATTTGCTCGTTTGCCTTCCTCGTCGTATAAAAAAAAGCTTCTGGCCCGCTCCGCTCGTCCCAAAACCTAACCCGCAGCAATATTTCACAGGGCGGTAAAAAATTGGAAAGCGCTCCATTCGCGGCCGATCGCAATAGTGTGTAACTACTGCCGCTCGTAAAATGCACGCGGCGACCGCGTTGGATGTCCCTTTTTTAAGCCCTTTACTTGTTTTACAACAACCTGTGTTTTTTCCCAATGAACAGATAGGTACGTGGTTCTAAAAATCCTAAGTACCTAATCAAATTCTTATTATGTTAATTCTTTTAGGTACTGTCCAGGGGATCGATTTTTGAATCTCAGTTGGTGACTAAATTCTCACCCATGACATTGATATCACTATTTGCCAAAAGCCTTATTTTTGAATGTCATACCCGTCTACGAACATGCAGCTAATTTGCTTTTCTGTCGTAGAAAAGCGAGTCAACATAGGTAGTGGATTGAGGTTACCTGTCACTGCCAGTGGCCAAGAAGTCGCTCAGTGATCTCGTTTACGAGTGGGTGGGGGCATTTGTATTTCATATCATGGGCATGAGAATTTTAGTCACCGGTGAGATTCAAAAATACGAACTTTTTAGAAATCACTGACTTTAGTCACTGGGTGAGATTCAAAAATCGATTCCTAGGCTATGCGTTTGGGGAGTCCTTATAAAAACTTAAGGCGCGCTGAATATTTACCTATGTATGTACATATTTAAAACTATGTTGAATAAGCATACCTAGGCAAGTTTTGTGGTAGACTTTTTATAGTACACTTATTTGACGGCCGGATAGCCTAGTGGTTACAGACCCTGACTATGAAGCTTGAGGTCCTGGGTTCGAATCCCGGTCAGGGCAGATGTTTGTATGATGAATACGAATGTTTGTTCTTGGGTCTTGGATGTTTAATATGTATTTAAGTATGTATTTATCTATATAAGTATGTTTATCCGTTGTCTAGTACCCATAACACAAGCTCTGCTTAATTTGGGACTAGGTCAATTGGTGTCAATTTCCATGTATTTTGATATAATTGGCATTAATTGTATTTAGACCGGTATGTGTATTAATTGTATTTAGACCGGTATGTGTATTAATTGTATTTAGACCGGTATGTGTATTAATTGTATTTAGACCGGTATGTGTATTAATTGTATTTAGACCGGTATGTGTATTAATTGTATTTAGACCGGTATGTGTATTAATTGTATTTAGACCGGTATGTGTATTAATTGTATTTAGACCGGTATGTGTATTAATTGTATTTAGACCGGTATGTGTATTAATTGTATTTAGACCGGTATGTGTATTAATTGTATTTAGACCGGTATGTGTATTAATTGTATTTAGACCGGTATGTGTATTAATTGTATTTAGACCGGTATGTGTATTAATTGTATTTAGACCGGTATGTGTATTATGCTTATGTGGAGGTGTTATCGTTATTTATAAATGGCACTACCTCTAATCTGTTCTTGCCTTTATTCCATTATGGTTGCCTGGTAGAGATCGCTTTGTAGTGTTAAGGCCGCCCATTATTCCCTTGTATTTTCTTGTCTTTTGTTTGTTATTGTGGTGTTCAATGATTGTATTGTATTATTGCCTACTTTAGAGCTAGGGACTCGAAAGCCTGTGGCTGTTGAGCTATGACATGTACACCCCTTAAAGGATGACAACCCAAGTAAGGTTCCGAGTTTCGAACCATTATGGTAACCACTTTGGCTCAGTTGTATGGACTTGTACCTTGGCGTTCCTCTACTTACTTTTAGGGTTCCGTACCTCAAAAGGAAAAAAAACGGAACCCATATGGGATCACTTTCTTGTACGTCTGTCTGTCTGTCTGTCTGTCTGTCTGTCAAGACCCTTTTTCTCTGGAACGCGTCGAGGTAGCATACTGAAATTAATGTCAAATTCTCAAGCTTGCAGTCCCTTAAAGCTGTGAAAAAATCAAGCTTCTAAGTCAACGCAATCAAAGATACAGTCATTAAAAAAGTCGTTTCCATACGAATTGCCGAAATCCAAAAACCAACAGGGTACTTCCAGTTGTCCTAGAAACTTGAAATTTGGTATGAAAGTAGCTCTTATAGCACAACCACTCGAAAAAGTCTAAAAATCTTAAATTTTTATGTCTGTCTGTAGATTTCGCAGACCAAATATAAGTTGAACCCACACTGCGTACATTTTGCTTAGGAGCAGGGCTCTGCTAACACTGGACTTCTTAAAACACTGGAGAAAAGCGTTAAAATCTTTCTACGGAACCCTTGTGCGCGAGTCCGACTCGCACTTGGCCGGTTTTTTTAACTTGAGGACTTCCACAGCAAAACTCAAGTCTCATTCAAACATGAAACTGCGTCCTAAGTGTTGCAGACTGCAACTAAGCATTGTCAGCGCCATCTGTTGTTGAGTAGAATGGTATCAGTCTCTTGTTCCAATATAATACACGTTCGGCAACATAGATGGCGCTGTCTACTTAAAAAATAAAATTCTATTCTAATTAGAAAACAACTTATTAGAATACGAAAGTGTAGTGTTGTGATAGGTACATAGAATTGTGCCTGCATTGTAAAGACTGTCCATAACTTAAGTAGGTATATGCGGTTAAACATGGAACTACCGTGATACTTAATCAGTAATCATAGTGATAGAAAACGGCAGCAGCGAAGTGTACACTGTGTACAAACTGTGTACGTTTACAAAGTTGAGGAACGGATAGCGGAGGGTCGAGCACGACTTTTCGAAACCTGCGTCACGTAAGATTTTACGTAGTAAACGTTGTCGAGTTTGTATGACGTTTGAAACAGCGCCCGCTTCTTTTCAGCGCGCGTTTCTCGATCTCGATACGATAACCGTAACGTTACGCAGCATTCGTAAAGTCGTGCTCGACCCTCGTCTCATACGTATTTGTATGTTATATTACAAATACAAACCCCAAACATTGGTTGACATAACGGTCAGTTCCGGAGAAGAGATACCCCTGGCCTCCCCCCTCGAATTCCTGACCCACCGTGGAACCTTTTCACGGTAAACGTCTTGGATGACGTTGCTTTGCTTGACAAGGAAAATCGGCATAATGTTTACCGTGACAACGTTCTATGGTTCCGCAATCAATTTGTTCGACTATACACCGGTCAAACGGCGCAAATTACCCCACCCTATCCTCTACGTGATTCGGATCGTAAACGCCAAGACCCCCCCCTCCCCCCTCATAAGTAGTGTTTACCCCCCACTAGTGACAAGACGGAATAAAGTGGTACTTAGTTGCTTATACGACACCTTATTTGCACCTTACGTATACTGTATCGTAGTCGCGAACTGTACTGACAAAACAATCGTCTGAGGGTCGAGCACGAGTTTTCGAAACCTGCGTCACGTAAAATCGAATAGTAAACGTTGTCGAGTTTGTATGACGTTTGGAACAGCGCCCGCCCGTGAGCGTATTTGGAACTAAAATTTAGTATGAGATTTCTAGATCTCGATACCTACGTTAACCGTAACGTGACGCAGGATTCGAAAAGTCGAGCTCGACCCTCAGACTGGTAAGTAGGGAAATTCCAAATATTTCCATAGTTAGGTATACATAGTTATACATAAGTTATACATAGGTACTTACCCTCTTATTCATAAACCTATTTTAATTTACTTTGTCCTTTTCGTCACATTGACATTTCCGTTAGTAAGAAGAAGACAAAACCTATTTTAGCTAATGGAAGCTTGAATGACGTTTATGAATAAGTCCATAATACTACAAATACAAAAATATCCGAGTTCTTAATTACAGCTACGTACTATATACAGAAATGACCATAATTATCAAACAGCATATTGTATAAAAAACCCATTTGAAACAAAATACTAAACGGCCTGTTTCCACAACAAAATCCATCGTAAACTAATCGCGTACAGCAAAACAACTAGCCCCTATCGCAAAAACCGGCCCTTATTATCGCCGAATCGAATAAATCAAGGTTCGCCGAATCCGGCGATAAATTTCGGCGAACCCTGGTCATCGCCGACCCAAGGCGCCTTAGCGTTAACCCGGGACGGACCTTTCCGCTAAATAAATCCCTTATCTGCATACGGCAAACCTTTCTAGGGTCCAGCTTAATAAATTCAGGTTGGGTCGAGGGAACTTTCTTGGGGACACGCTATAGAGTGGATGCAACATTTACTAACTTAAAATTGCAATAAGTAGTATCTTAACCAACCTAGTCACCAGCTTACGTCCCTGTCTTATTATATCTGATTGTAATTGTTTTTTTTTTTATTATTATGTGCAACAAATTATTTACATACATACATTAACATATTATGTACCTATGTACCTTAAAAACGTCTGAACATATTTCATAGAAACAGAAATAGAAAAATATTTATTCGACGTACACAAGTGACAAGTATTATAAAAAACAATTAAAAGAAGTGAACAAAGACGTTGAACAGGATCCCTCTCAGCATTTTGATGAAGCTTGGTTAAAAACCATTCCAATTAAACTAGCTTTCGATTAAAAAAGGCCGAGTACAGATCGGTAACCCGTTTACGAGCTACAACACACAGATACACCACCGTTACAGATACACCACCGTTACAGATACACCACCGTTACAGATACACCACCGTTACAGATACACCACCGTTACAGATACACCACCTTTACAGATACACCACCGTTACAGATACGCCACCGTTACAGATACGCCACCGTTACAGATACGCCACCGTTACAGATACGCCACCGTTACAGATACGCCACCGTTACAGATACGCCACCGTTACAGATACACCACCGTTTTTTTATCAGGGGTTAAAAAGAAACGAGTACGTGTACGAATCATAAACTTTGATGATCATGTTTGTTTTTTCATTGAAATTCCAGTTAAGTGTGTATATTTAGGTATTTAGATTGTTTATTTAGATACTTTACACGGATAAGCGTTAAGAGGCAGAATAAGTACCTAATCAGGCAATGAACAAAAAGAAACACCTTGTTGGCAAAACATATCACATTTTTATAGTCTTAATAAGTACGTTAACACAATAGTAGTGTATCTGCACGAACGGTCCAGGAAATTATTTCCCGACCCACCATGGAACCTTTTCACAGTAAACGTCACAGTCAGATCGCATAGTTTGACAAGAAAAATTGTTATGACGTTTACTATGAAAATGTTCTATGGTGGGTCAGGAATTAAGATCCTCGACTGTACATAAACACCACCGTTTTCTGACAATCGACGCATTAGTCTCAACAAACTCTTTCGTTCTCTTTGACACAACCCCAAAAGCTTAACCAGCTCAAATCACGTTATATTGACCTCTCTAAAATCTTACCGCTAGCGGTAATATCAGCTCCTAGTTTTACCCACAGCCCTGCTCATTTGGAAGGCGGCCGAGCGGCCCGAATCAATAGTAATTCTGCGGGTAATCCCTGGCTCCCTGAAAAATATATAACTCAGCTGTGCTCCACTGTATTCTATTCTGCATAATGATGTCTAATAATATAATGTATCGTTCATTACCGCACTAGCAATTCACTGTATGTTTGAAGTTCCCAATCCGGACTGGGCCCGCGTGAAGTATGTATCTACCTTAATTCTAGTCAATATAAGAGGAGGCATGTGCCCAGCAGTGGGACGTAAATAGGCTGCAGATGATAATGGTGATGACCGTGCTATAGACAAGTTGAAGATGCAGCTCCGAAGCGGTCACAATGATCTACACAACACAAGCTCTTATGTCTATAACAATAGAGCCGTGCTTACATCACTGTCAACGCGTCGGTTGCTCTACTTTTGCTGCTGACTGTACCAAATGGATGACAGTATTTGTTAAATAGCAGTATGCGTAACAAAATGATGTGTTTTGGAGAAAGGTCATGGCGATTGAGTATTTCCAACAGTATGTTTTTGTGTGAGGCACGCATAGACTTATTATAGCGTATGGACAGGCCATTCGGTGACCGTTTTTGATGCCAGTTTTATGGCTCTAATTAGTGCCAACGACATGAGCCGCGCGCGCGTCGCGCACGGCATGCTACAGAGTTACGCGCTTGCTCCGCCGTTCCCTACGTTCAAAAATGTTCCTTATATAGGGCATATTCTATGTTTAAAAATATCAAAGGAGGCACGGGTTTCGTACGGCTAAATTCCAAATTCAAAATCGTATCGTGCCAAAAATCCTGCCAAAAACCAACTTGCTCAGTCTGTAAAGTACTTAACTTTTAATATAGGTAGTTCAAACAAATTGTGGCGTCAACTGAAGTCGGAATGATAATTTATTCTGACAATTAAACTAAAGTTTTGTAATGATAGCGTGGTGGCCAAAGAAGCAGTTGAATAACTACTTATCAATTATACAATGAAGTCGCGATGTTTTTATTATTAACTTAACAAACTTATTCCAAATAGGCAATGGCATAATACTGATATCAAACACGGCAGATCTATAATAATGCTGAGAACACTGCAAGAATGACACTGCGAATTTAGCACAGAAATTTTACCCCTGCAAAAAATCGGAATACACAGAAGGGGGTCAACTCCCCTCTGTTCCCATCTCCCTCGCGTTAAAGTTGTAATGTATCTTCTGTCCCTTTCGTGGCTGACCGCTTGACCATTGGCTGGCTGAGGTATTTTTTCGTATTTGGAATACCGACACAGACATGTGAAGACGGATGTGTGTTGCGTCAGTGTGTGTTAGTGGGCGGGAGAATATAAACACTTTGGTATAAGTAAGTAAGTTTAGTAGTTTTAATGTAAATTCATGTACTTATTTATTTGCAGAGATCTTTTTTTTAGGCTTGAACACCTACGTTACTTACCTCTATTTTTTTGCGCTGTGTCAAAGTTAGTCATAAATAAATATAAGCTCGAAACTTTTATCTTCCGATCGCGGTATGACGAAAATTGAAATTTTACCATCTAGGAAGCAGAACATTATAACAGCGTACCTACATTGTTTTAGTAAGCAGTTTTTTTTGTTTGGATATTATTTTCATTTCAAAGTCCAAGCCCATAAACGGGACAACGGATTTTAATGTGTGCTATACCTAAGAACAATTTCAATTAATCTATGTTTCAAAACTATCAAATCAGTCTATCCGTTTACGAGCTATGATGCCACTGACAGACACACAGATACACAAATACACAGACACACACTTTAAGCTTAAAGCACCCCTCGCGACGGGGATTTAAAAGACAAGCGTACCTCTCGACAGTATTCCAACTAAGAATTCCATCAACAGCTTCTAGTTCTTAGAGTGTTCAACTTTGTATTGTTCTAATTAAGAAGGACTTTACATAAACTCGACCCGCCATATTTAAATCATCGTCAGACCCACACCATCCCAATGTCAAAACATGTATACATAAATAACAAATCGATACATTAAGCATACATACTACGGCAATAGGATCCAACGGAGGTCGGCCCTGGGTCCTGCCCGACCTAAAACTTTAGGGATACGAAAGGGTGGGTCTTTAAACTGATATAACAGATTTTGTCAATAGTAGCCCAACTACAGTTAAATATAATTATAATTGTACAGGGCAACTGGAATTTCTAATTACAAGAACTGGGATGAACGTCGAAGTTGATTAGGGTTAAAGTTTAGAATAAATATTTATTCAAGTGGTGGTCAAAATACTTAAAATACGAAATTAAATGATGTATGTTGCGTATACTTTAAAATTAAAGTGTAATTTATTAAGTTTCCTTAAAATTTTAATTGTGCCACCATTTTTAGACACATTGTTCTTATGTACCTAATGTAATTAACTTTAATAATTTAATAATAATAATAATATCTTTATTGATAAAAAGTTTACGTATTAAACTCCTAATATTTTAGAACTCTACTTCCAAGTAGGTGACCTGTGCCCTAAGCACGACTTGTTGAATCCTGCGTTACGTTACGGTTATCGTATCGAGATCGAGAAATCTCATACTAAATTTTTGTTCCAAATACGCTCACGGGCGGGCGCTGTTCCAAACGTCATACAAACTCGTTATAGTTTACTATTCGATTTTACGTGACGAAGGATTCGACAAGTCGTGCTTAGGGCACTGTGCTCTGGGATTATGTTTTCAAAATACGTTAAACTCGTACATACATATTTATTTATGCATATTAACATAATAAAAGCAATTTATAATAACATTAAATCTAAGCTAAAGCTAAATAAACTAAAACTTAAAACTAAATTAAATCTAAATAAGGCCCCCGTGGCATGGTGCCCAAAAGGCTGGCAGCGTTGCCTCGCTGAATAGCGATGCTGATTCTTTGAGAGTGAAAACAGCAAACCCGACAGCAACAAAATTATAATTCGGACTGAGAGATTGATATTTAGCCTTTTCTATTTTCGGCGGTTTCTGCCGCCGCACCAACTTTTTGTGTTGTTCCCTGGAGATATGAGGCTGCTACTGTACCGACACAATGCATATTGGGTTTATAATAATTATGTTTATGACAAGGAGGATAGTATACGGAGTGTCAAAGCCCATACTTCGAATCGTTCCCCGCAGTCATATTAAAATTCAGTCAATTTCTAGATGGCGCCAAGGTCGTAGCCAGCGGGTCAAATAATAATAAAACAGCGGTTCTAATGTGTCACTCAAGCAAGGTAGGTGGCGCTGAATGTAAATAAGAACGATTCAAAGTATGGGCTTTGTCAATCCGTTTACTTTCCATGATCCTTGGTTTATGATGTATTTTGTACCGTAGCACCTTACGTACATGCCAGATTGATTTTTTTCACCCAAAAATATCCGTAATGCAATAGACACTATAGTTAAACTACGACTAGACGTCATAATAACCAATTTTGTTACCCTTCAACTCCAATTAAATTCGTTTAACACTCTAAAACTAAGCTAATTACTTTACTTTTCCTGCTAATGGCATCTTTATCTTGGCGAGGTTCTTGTTTAGCCGGAACGCGCAGAGCCAGAGGATCAGCTTCTTAAATGTCCAGAGGACAACGTCTATTAGCACATCGGAGGGCGTGGAGACGTCAAGTTTGTTCTCATGTAGGTAGTTACTAAGCTGAGTTTATCTGTACCTTTTTTATGTTTAAATGTACAAAATATAATATTTGTTAAAACTTTTGCATGCCGATGATACAGAACACAGTGTTGGTTATGTACCTATATGACTTATGACCTGTATTCTCGCAACAAAAATATTTCATTTCATTTGGTAAAGTTGAGAAAGTTTTGTCATATTTTGTGAAGCGGTTTAAAGCAAGTAAAAAATGTTAAACCCATACTATTTATGGCTGCGGACCATAATGGTAAAATAGAGCCCTTATGGTGTGAGTCGGTCTGTCTGTTTGTTTGTCCATCACATCACATTGAAATTGTTTTAGCTAGATGTTGCTTGCCGAAGTATTTTGCAAACAGGAAATGATTAGAAATATAACGGGGTAACTAGGCCAAGTGGGGTATCATATTATGACTTGTACATTCTATTTTTTTTATTTTTTTCAACCTCAATAGTTTTAGAATCAATGTATAAAATATGCCCTTCTCTCTGAAGTTGAACGGTTTTTTTCACTTTTAACAGAATGCAGAGTTGCAGTGTTGCAGAAGCAGTTAGTTTAAACGAGTCAAAACATACCTAATTGACGTGTAGGTAATTGACAATTATAGTCAAATTCTCAAATACAATTACGAATATTCGTAGGTACTGAAAAGTTTGTTAATTTAAAAAAAAGTTTTTCTATTAAAATTAAGCACACTTAAAATAATGAATGAAAAAAATGACACTCGTCTTTGATGATGAGAATTATGTCTTTCATTACAGAAGAAAACTAAAAGGTTGTCGACTCCACACATTTCCCTGTTCGTTTCATTTCCTGGGGTCCGGGCGCGATGCCGGGTGTTTGGTCACTGCCTGAAATATATAAATGGCGCATTTAACTGTAACATGCTTACGCGCAGGGTTGCCAACGTTTGTAAGGCAGTTAACATTGCGTGAGAGAAATTAGATTTGCGTCGCAGGTGAGCTTTAGATACGACCTTATGTTAGCCTGTCTTTTGTTTGACATTATTCAAACCAAAACTCCAAGCTACCTCTACAAAAAAATAATTTGGTCTGGGACAAAAAGGTTCTGCGATGCTAGGCCCTCTCGAGCGGTTGTGTTGGCAATGCCTCCTCATAGATCTGCTGCATTCAGGGGAAGTTTTAGATATTCGGCTACTAAATGCTGGAATAATACCCCCAAACCCGCACACTTAAGTCTAAGAACGTTTTTAGGACAAAATTTCGCTTGTATTTATTAAACGTCCAAAAAAATCAGTAGTTCCAAAATTTTCAAAAATTTTCTCATATTGATAATTTAAGTACGAAATATTGCATTTTATTTTTGGTAATTTATAGTTCGTGTTTATGTTTTAAATGTCTTATTGATAAAAAATGTTATTATTAATTCGTTCAAAATCTCTCATAAGCAGGCATTAAATTAAATTAAATAATTAGTTCCGTCCACAGATAAATACGATGTTAATAAACTATGTTTGTTTTGCTTGATTAGCTGTTAAAGATTTGTTGATATAAGGTTAGCCTATGATGGTCAGGGACAGTGTTAGTTTTTTATTAGTGTATGAGATTTTGGATCGATTCGGTGGTTCCAGAGATTGCCACTACATACTAGCGAGCAGAGTAGCGCATATGCGCTAACTATATAGTTTTGCATGCCTATACCATTTCCACAGATTAATCCATGGTTCTGGCAGAATACCAGCGCTGCGGTCTTCGTTGCTTTATGCTGAGTCAGCACCTTTTTTCTTCCATGGCACATTAGGTTATGTTGCTTTATATTTTTCTTTCTTTAATATTAGTTTACTTTAAGGTTTTCTTGTTTGTAGTTACTTGTGTGTTATGGAGAAAATAAAGTTGAAATCAATCAATCAATCAACCATTATTATTGATGCTTTTATTCATGAACTAAAACAATTCATTTGCTCAACCGCTACCAATCTTGCAAAATAAGACATATAATGTTTTCATGTAACGCCTTGCCTCCACTGCTACAGGAATCAACACAATGTCATACATACCCAACTATGATATCACCACCACTACTACACGCTATAGCTGACGCGTTTTTATTGCTTACACAACACACAACAGAAACAAAACGTAACCCGTGAAGGTAAAATAAAACAGTTTGTGGTAGTTATTAATTTAGCCGTGAAAATTTCTTCAAGTTGAACGTCTAAATTGAAATTCATTCATGGTCAAAGATCTCAATGTCAATTGCGTTGATGACAGATGCCAAAATAGTATCATTTTACTTGCACTACCATTAATCAAGCTTCCGAAAATACGCGAAAAAACCGAGGCCGCAGTTATAACTGTGATTTAAACTATTTTAAATAAATTTAACACATCAATTTGACCACATGAAATATGGAGTAAGTATCAATTAGTTGAGTAATTCTATACTTACTACAAACTTTACAAACTCAGCGATCATTTTGACATTTCAAAAAAGTTGCTAGTTGGACTACCAGCTAAGTAGTCATCTTCCCCATTTTTACACACACAAGATCAAATCTATACCATTTCACCCCAGAACCTGCTTTTGTCAACAAACACCCTTTGTCAACAAACAACGGTCCAGATCAAATGTGTATCAAGTGATGCTGACCCAAGTTTTCGAGAACCTGTTTCGACATCGTGTTAGGGATATAAGCATCTTTGTATTTAGATCAAATGTATATCAAGCTATGTTGACCTGTGACCATCAACGCCCTGTTTTGATACGAGTTGGGGAGATGACAACCTTTTTATTGATCCATATCAAATGTGAGTAGAACTTGTCTATCCAAGAACCTGTTTTAACACGTGCTAGGGAGATAATGGCCGTGTTTGTCCAGATCAAATGTGTATCAGCGATGCTGACCTAAGGATCTGTCCGACCCATTTTGTAATTTTTCCTGAACTAGTTTTGACACGCGCTAGGGAGATGGCGTATTTTATTTAGATCAAATGTGTCAAGTGATGCTGACCTTTGGGTTGTTTTCAATTGTGTTTCAACGTTTTTGACTCGTGTTGATGTTGTTGAGATCAAAAGTGTAGCAGGGGATGCTGGGGGATGGTCAGGTGTTGTATTGTTATTGAGATGTTTTTGTTGAATTTAAGATTTAAGTGACCATCTAAGGTTGCAATGTATTGTATTTGTAATTTTTATTGCCTGCTAGCTTTTGCCCGTGACTTCGTACACACATTGTCATTCACAACACGTCACGATACGCTGCGTGCTCGAAGATGACTATGCCAAAGTACTCTATTGAAGAGTAGTTTTAGTTGCCTCACTTTTAGGCGCGCTGGTGGGTTCTGGTTTGTTCTGTGTTTTGAGGGTGTATATACAGCTAAGTTCAGTGGCAGCCCTGAACCCCATCTCTGTGATAAGTAACGGGCTACCTCGCCGTCCTGATGCGCGCATTTGTAACGCCGATGTAAACAAAGATACGAGCCCATTCGCCATTCTCGTACATCTATTTCCTGAAGGATATGAAGTCTTACGTATTACGCAACGCTGTTGTGCGAATTTGAGCCATTTACTTGGAAAATTAGGTTGGGGATTTATAGCCGACAATTAAGTGGTTTGAGAGATTTTTGTACTTCGTTTACTCTTTTTGTACATTGTTTAGGATGAGAGCGATTTGTAAGTATACATTGAAATAAAACTAACTTGTGCGAGGAATAGGGAAATGTGTGGAGTCGACAATTTTTAGTTTACTTTTGTAACGAAAGATATTGTATATTCAAACGCTGAAATTCAGTCATAGGTTCTTTGCAAACGATTGTTCCTATATACTTTACTAACCAACAAGTCTAAAATTTCACGGCGTTCGTCTATGTAAATCTAATTAAAACGATTGTGCAATGTTTTTACTTTTTTTTTGTATTTACTAGAGACTGTTATTCTGAACTGTTTTCCGAGAATCAAACAATAATATAATTAGGTAAGCAAGTAGGTACAGCAAAAGGTCAAACTTTAACTAATTTCGCGTACCTACTAAAGTAATTTGGTTTATTTTACGATATGGGCTTATTTACTCAATGCATAACTAATTAATATACTTTTTTTTTGTAACAATTTTTGCAACTATATGGGTACTTACCTACGTTTTTAGTATCTATTGTTTTCAGTACGAGTATCTTATTTCATTAAACTAAGCAGAGTAAAAAACAGTAAAACTTGACCCTAGCCGTCAAAAATTAAATATTCACTTTTTCACCTCATCTATTTTAAGTACCGTTAGGTTTCGGTACGTAACCGATCCGATTCTCAAAGTTAATCGTACTCCAGTTTCAGGGTAAGCGGTTTTCAATAATACTAAGGCTGCCGGGCCTAATACGGAACCCGTGGCAGTTCAGGGCTATCCTGTTACTTGGCCGTTTTAAATTGTATTGCAAATTAATGCCGTAGTCTTGTGAAAATTGTGGGTCCAGAAATTTTGATTACTGAAGTAGGCTATAAATGAGATGCGATAGAACCACTATGTAATGAGATGCACATAGACGAACGTGGAACCACCTCCTTTTTTACCCGACTGCCGAAGGAGGGTTATGTTTTTCGAGCATATGTATGTATGTATGTCAAATTCATTGGCACGCTCTACAGCCTAAACCGCTTAACGGATTTTAACGTTATTAGATTCGTCTCAGTTGTGGGGGTGACATAGGACATTATTGTTTCCTGAAACTGCAGTCGGGTTATCTGTTTTTAAATTTAAGTTGGTTAGTTTAAGTCCGTTTTAAATATCCATAACCTCATTTTTCCACTCGTACAGCGGGGTACCATTTTATGACTTTTATGAGAGAATCCTTGCTTATCTACACCCAAATATTCCCAGAAGCTAGGTTAATGTTTTAACCAAAAAGTCATCTATTTCAGAATGCGTTACCGATCCCGAATAATTACCTACCCTCCCGTGAAATTTTGCCAGTAGTGTCGCCAGTTCCCTTTCAAATATTTATCGGCGTTTTCATAATTCAGCGAAGGGAGCGTGGCCTCTTTTTATTTGCCACGCTAGTTCAACATTCATGATGCTATGAGCTATTGCGCGTACGTCTTGGAACGAGTAGAAGCGGCAACGGTAAGTAACTAAGTAACCCATTGTAATGCACTAATTATACAGAGGCCCAGGTACTGATATTCGAAACCTGCGTAACGTAATAATACCCGGAGCAGTAGTAAACGTTATCGAGAAATTTTGTATGACGTTTGGAGCGCCCGCCCGTGAGCGTATTTGGAACTAAAGTTTAGTATGAGGTTTCTCGATTTCGATACGATAACGTTAAGTTACGCAGGATTCGAAAACTTCGTGCTCGGTCTACAGGACCCGGAGTTTCTTGAATCGTCGACAAACGTTCCATAACTATTTCATTTCAACGAAAGCTATTTTCTGCTAATCAGGATGACTTCAGGATATTTTATTGTTTTTTGTATAGGTTAGTTGGTATTTCAATAATTTAGTTAAGAAAATTAGTCGGAGAATGAAATGAAACAACTATGAAACGTGTTTCGGCATTTTGATGATAAACAATACATGACCACACTGCTTTTAAACACCTAAAGGGCAGAGTGCATGTGATAACCACAAAAAAATTACAAATTCCCGTCCAATAAAACTACCGTTAGAAACAATCACTTCTTCTGCCTTAGACTCAATTCACTCACAAATTTCGTTGTAAAATATCCGTGACAAAAATTGGAAAGAAAGACAGAGAAATCAAATACGTATTTCTAATAATATGTACAAAAAAAAAATTACAAGCCTGGTTCACAATGGTGCTACAGTTTTTTTGGAAGTTGTTATTGCTTTAAATTTGCAGGCGGTA
Organism: Clepsis dumicolana; assembly: GCA_963691665.1. Taxonomy (NCBI): domain Eukaryota; kingdom Metazoa; phylum Arthropoda; class Insecta; order Lepidoptera; family Tortricidae; genus Clepsis; species Clepsis dumicolana. The sequence continues at coordinate 10,331,164 of OY829520.1, read as the reverse complement.
GGACCTTGTGTGAGGTCCGTCGGGATCGCTACTACCATTTTACTCGCTAATCCGGTGTGGTGTGTAGAACAGCCGGTGTAATTACGGGCACAAGAGGCATTTCATCTAAGCTTTCTAGGTTGAGCACGTCTGCAAACCCCCCGGGGTAGCGGCTGTCTATGAGCACTTGCTCATTTGCTTTTGAAAAAAAATTACTCGTAAGCAGTTACAACTTAACTACATATTCGCCGGACTCACGCCATCCAAACCAAAACAAAAGTCCTTTATTAAAAAAAAGCCCTTACTAAAGCCCTTTTTTAGCCTTTACTCTGGGACCTGAAATAAAATATTTTACTTTCTTTCTTTATACCTGCGCAGCTTTATTTGCCGCCTCTACCGATTCCGCGTACAAATTTAAGGGTATTATTTTTTCACACCCCCACAGATATAAATTTATCTCCTTTGGACATTGCCGACGTGCGGTTACGAAGGGACAATGGTTCGGAAAGTTAACTGAGGCTGATGGGTCGACGGTTCAAGTCGGGGTATGAAAGTTTCATATTTGTTCATGGCGAGTGATACAAGTATATGGGACGTCGGTAGGAGTATTTAACATAGACAAGGCACCAAGGTGAGTTTAGAAAGTAAAAAAAACCAGCCTACCTAGTCTCACGTACCAAGAGTTCCATATGTAACGTTTTCAGTTTTTTTTGCTTTGTGCCAAATTCGATGGGGTTTGATTTACTTGTGATTGACAGACTGATGGACAGACAAACGCACGGATATTCTGCTGATCATTGGCCAGGCAACGGTGTCCGGTGTTATAATGCCTATTAGTTTGTCTGTTGTTAGCTATTTATTTTATTTTCAAAATAATTTAATATAAATTATAACGATCAAATTATTTTGGCTCACAGATTAGCAACCTGGGTGTTCATTGAAGGCCCTATTTTCATACTTTAACCAAATATTATGTTTTTGCCAATTGCCTAATAAAAATCTATTAACATACACGCACTCAGCCTATTTACCTGTTAACTTCGACACAAACAAAACGTATTTTAAAAAAATCAGTAGGTACGCTTGTGTCGTCCAAATCCCCCCAGAGAAGGGGGAATGATTTTAGGGGGTGGCATCCGTGGCGTATGGCACACCGGCTACTAAGTAACTTGAGTGTAGCCATTTAGCCAAGGACGATAACACTAACAGGACTGTCAAAACTGTCAAACTATACGTATCGCGTTCCTATAAAATAAAAAGCCGTCCTATAAAGGGGATCGAACCCGGGACCTCAAGCTTCATAGTCAGGTTCTTCAGACCACTTCGGTCGTCTGTTTATACGACTTGTTTGTCTGTTTGTCGGCTTGCACTTGTATTCCGGTGTGGAGAGTAAGACAGCCGGTGTAATTACGGGCACAAGAGGCATTTCATCTTAGCTCTCTAGATGGGCGACGCATATGCAAATCCTCCGGGAATAAGCGGGTGCTACTGTCTATGGGCTGTGGTGATCACTTACCATCAGTTCACTTAAAACCATCACTTAAAAAAACTGTAACACTGTCCGAAGAAACAGCATCACTGTTTAATACTCAACTCTTAGAATACAGAAGAAACCAGAAGCCGCTTACTATCATATCCGCACGCCGCGCACTGTGTCCGAAAAACAGTAAGTATTTACACTTAAAAGGTAATCCTACGAGTATCCTGTTTCTTTATAAACCCAACGGCATTTCTGTATGTAGGAAACATAAGACGTCATAATAATAATTAATTATTGTTATTCTACAACACGTCACGATGCGCTGCGTGCACAGGGGAGGAGTGACTGCGCGAAACTACACTATTTAAGAGTGTCGTAATTGGTTGGTTTTGATGGCTTTCGTAGACCGTGCATGAAGTTTTCGAATCCTGTGTAGCGTTACATTATCCCCTACTAATGTGCCTTCGGTTGTGCTCGCTGGGTCTGTTTTGCAGGTTGTCAGCAGGTTCAAGTATTTGGGTCACATTATCACTGATGACCTAAAAGATGATTCTGATGTGGAGAGAGAGCGCAGGGCGTTGGCAGTGAGGAGTAACGTCCTAACTAACACTTTTTAGAGCATACTGTACCTCTTTCTATTCGAGCGGTCTGTGGTGTCGGTACACGAAACAAGCTGCTAACGCCCTACGTGTACAGTACAACAACGCCGTCAGGATGCTGTTGGGGCTACCGCGCCACTGCAGCGCGTCTGGGATGTTTGTTGCGGCGCGCATCTTCTCCATCATGTGCGCGGTGGCAGCAACGGCATCTTGAGGACGCTCGGGCAACGATACGACAGTCCTCTGTTGAGGCATATCGTGTGTAAAGTTATTGGTGTTATTAAATAAATAAATTAAATAGTTGTATATACATACTAATATAGGAGTTAAGCGCTAAATGTACCTACTAACCAATATGGATGATGCAAATGATCTGAATTAAATTTTGTATTATTATATATTATTATTATTATCGTAGGTATCGAAATCGAGAAACCTCAAAAAAAATCGGTTGTCTGTAAAGTCGGTTTACTGACGATAGTTGAACGTGACAACGTCTTAAGAAAATACTGATGGAATGGTTGCATTTTTCATAAGAAAAAAATAATTTAATTTGTTTGATAGATATTTTGTGTTGACTTAAACTCTATGCCTTTACTCCTGCTTTACTTCTAATTCTTGTCTCTCTTGTCTATGCTCTCTACTCTGTGACATCCAAAGTCAAGTATACTGTTTTCAACTAAATAAACCCGTTTAATTCAATTAATAGTTTATTTACATTGAATCCATTATTTTGTACTAGCTTTTACCCGCGGCTTCGCTCGCGTGAACCATAAGCAGTTCAAAGATGCAAGCAATCAAGCAAGCAAGCAAGTGTGCAAGCGAACCTGCAAGCTTGCAAGCAATATTGCAAGCAAGCATGCAAGCTGGCACGCAAGCAAGTAAGCACGCAAGCAAGCATGGATGTAAGCAAGCATGCAAGCAAACATGCAAATAAGTATTCAAGCATGCATGCAAGCAAGCAATCAAGCAAGCATGCAAGCAAGCAATCAAGCAAGCAAGCAAGCAAGCAAGCATGAAAGTAAGCATGCAAAGCAAGCATGCAACCACGCATACAATTAATCCATCATGTCAGTGGGCCTTAAGAATGCAAGCAAGCAAGCAAGCCTGCAAGCATATAACAGCACCAGCGAGGAAGCATGGAAGCCAGCAAGCATTCAAGCAAACATGCAAGCCTGCGATCAAGTATGCAAGCAAGCATGCAAGCAAGTATGTAAGCAAGCATGCAAGCAAGCATGCAAGCCGATTGTGCCACTTTGTCGCTCGTTCCGCGCTCTCGCTTGCACTTCAAGCCTTAAGTGGAACGCCTCAGAGCGAGGTAACGCCGCATGGGTCATGTTTTTTCGTGCGTGCAGCCGGCTCCATCGAATTATAAGACGTTGTTACGACAAAAATTAGTTCCAAATACGCTCACGAGCGGGCGCTGTTCCAAACGTCATACAAATTTTTCGATAACGTTACTACTCGATTACGTTACGCAGGATTCGAAAACTTCGTGCTCGGCCTGTTTTAGGCGCGCTCTTTGTTCTAGTGTTCTAAGACTTATCAGTTACTTATTTTAAATGGTAATATATTTCTAGGGCTCCAGTCTGCGTCGCGTACTAAGGTAAAGGGTGGTCTGAATCAAGAAATATCATAATAGGGTGGCACTAAGCGGCGGCTTTGGCTGCTCGCGCTGCCTCTATTTTTATTTGTAAACCGTGAGGTGGGCCCGCCGGAGGGTAGAGCGGGTAAGTCCGAAATTTACGTTTTTCTGGGGACTGCAGGGTGGATCAAGAAAATCATCGTCATATTTAGAGGGGGCATAAGGATTTTTTTTTAATGAGGTAGGATTTTTAGTCAGTTTCACGTGCTGGTTTTTAAAGTTTTCATACACCATTGGTACAAATTTGTGTATTGCTACAAAATTACAGCGTGAATTACATTTTTGACTAGTTAAGGATAAGTTTCTACTACTCTGGAGGAATTTTAAATTCATCGCGTTTTTTCACAGATGTGATCTGTAAAATCGGTACTAACTCTTCATGAAAGAGTGCTACTAATCGAGCTACACTTTATTCGTAAGGGTGTTATCAAACCAATCGTTCGATCATCGATCGATCAGTGTGGTCTAGTTGAAACTATCGATCGACGTCGTCTGTTCCACTTTATCATCGATCGATGCCATCGATCAATCATAGATCGATTGGTCTAGTAGAAACTATCGATCGACGTCGACTGTTCCATTCTACCATCGATGGATTGGTGTGGTATCTAACACCCTAAAGCAGCAGCCACAACTGTCACTTATAAAACATATTGTTTTCACTTACTTACCTTCACACTGCTGCCTGTGGGCGGTGCGCTCGAGTGTGGATTTTGAATAATATATTATTTTCTTATGTAAAATGGCCGATTACTTCCATCGCCGAGATTCCCAGTAAAGCTCCTTTATGGCGCTTCATATGTTTTGTTCTAAGATTCCATACATTATGTGCGTACATAAGGAAAGTTTCTCGAACTGGCAAAAATATGGTAACATAGTTATTGCTATGTGCGAGGTACAGTCGTCATTAGATGCGGAGAAGTAGCAAAGATCTGAAAAGTATCTGGACCTTTATAGTATAGTTATCTATATTTTGTTCAGTTCTACGTATAATACATCTGATGAAGATCGATGTGGATAGCTAGGGTACTTCATCATCATCATCACCAGCCTTTTTTACGTCCCACTGCTGGGCACAGGCCTCCTCTCAGAATGAGAGGGCTTGGGCTATAGTTCCCACGCGGGCCCGGTGCGGATTGGGAACTTCACACACATCATTGAATTGCTTCGCAGGTGTGTGCAGGTTTCCTCACGATGTTTTCCTTCACCGAAAAGCTCATGATAAATTACAAATGTAATTCCGCACATAAATTCCGAAAAACTCAGAGGTGCGCGCCCGGGTTTGAACCCACGACACTCTGCTCAAAAGGCCATAGGTCAAACCACTAGGCTATCACGGCTTTTTGCTTATCAGGTAGGGTACTTAAAAGTCATTAAATATCTATTGAATCAGGCGTTACTTTGCGGAGGTCCATATTTATGAACTAAAAAACAATTACTTTGCTCACCCGCGACCACTAATGACAAATAGTTATATCTGTGCGGCAAATGTATGTTTCCATGAAACACCTCCACCTCCACTGCTACACGAATCAACACATGCCACACAGACCCAACTATCACCACCACCACTATACTAAACGCTGACGCGTTTCGGCACTCTCCACGAGGCCATTTACGAAGCACAACAACAACCGCTCAACATGCCACCACTTCCACTACTCCCACTACTTCCACTACTTGAGTAGTGGAAGTGGTGGCATGTTGAGCGGTTGTTGTTGTGCTTCGTAAATGGCCTCGTGGAGAGTGCCGAAACGCGTCAGCGTTTAGTATAGTGGTGGTGGTGATAGTTGGGTCTGTGTGGCATGTGTTGATTCGTGTAGCAGTGGAGGTGGAGGTGTTGCATGGAAACATACATTTGCCGCACAGATATAACTATTTGTCATTAGTGGTCGCGGGTGAGCAAAGTAATTGTTTTTTAGTTCATTAAATATCGTTACAGAAATACATTAAAATTCCGTTTTTTTCCAAGCACCGATTTGTTCTTCTTGCTATGCAACTTGGTAAAAATGAACTAAATAATAATTAATTTGTTCTGTAGTAGAGTAGTAGTACACTAACTTAGTAGTATGTAATGTTTGGTGCTTCTTTAGAATGAGCTCTTAGAGATCCATATAGTATAGCATAGTGTGTAGTTGTGGGGGTGGCAGTTGAGTCTGTGTGACATTGTGAAAGTCCGAATTACCTCTACCAACACCGTACTTTCTTCGCCCACAGAGTTGTCTTAACCTGCCTCATAACTAAACAAATAAATCATCGTTCCCGAGTGGTACATGAAAAATAACTGCCGGAATTAACCCTGCCCAACCGCACGGGTCACTGCGACCCGCGGGGCGGCGTAAAAAGAAGTATATTATTTTATTATCTCCAACCAGCCACGGCGGAGACGGCAATATCACCGTATATAGATTCGATTTTCTACGTGAATTCGTTTGACGGCCTTCATAATGCTACATATAAAACTGGGGACTTACGGTCCCCGAAACCAATTTCGGGTTATGACCCGACGACTCTCTGATAATATTCTCGGGTTATTAGGTACGGATAGGAGTTTTTACTATGGCTATTTTTTCTGCTGACGTTGGATTATTGGGAAAAGTTTACGAGATACGTCCCGCAGAGGTGTTCCTTTGTTTTAGTGCGTCGTTGCTCGCGCGCCGCCGTGGACGAGGAGTTTTATTTTATTTTTAAGAATCCGACTCATCAAAGGCGGTTTACGGCCAGTCTTTCTGATCGGCGCCCGCTTTATGATTTAAGATCGTATTTATGAGAGGTGATCTGGGAAATAATATCAGAAGGTACGGTGAGCCTTACTTACTACCTGCCAGGCAAATTTGAGATGAAAAAATATATGTCATCTCAAACAATCTGTCATAATTTCGATCTCAAAAAATATGTCAAAAATCACTATGAAATTTTTAAGTAACTAGGTTGGTACCTACTGCGATAACGCTATTTTATGGTGGTTTCAAATGGTTTGATTGCACCTATTTTAAAACGAATAATTGTCTCATCAGATAAATGAATATAAATTATGGCTTCATAATCTTGTCTCATTCAAACTAACACCCACTATAAGGGAGATCGAAAATCTAAATAAACAAATGATGTAATTTTTAGGGTTGGGTCAATACCCAACCCTAAGAATTACATCATTTGTTTATTGTTGTACCGTACGTACTTTACCTATGGTATAAAGGATGAAAACTGAACCCTTAAAGTTCACTTCTTTTGTATGTAGTAGTGTAAGTAGATCAAATCCTGTGGGATCAATGCACCGATTTTTATGATCTTTGATTAGTCTCTGGTCCGAATGGAAGAATAACTATTAAAAAATATTCCGACGAATTGAGAATCTCCTCCTTTTTTCGAAGTCGGTTAAAAAGGGGAAAATTCACAAAGAAATGTGCGAAGAAAATTCATTTTCTCGTACGTTCCCTATGGAACGGTCTCTGGCGGTACGAAGTTCGTTAAAATCGTTATTTTTTATTAGGTAGTCAGCAAAACATTTAAAAAACAAAAATCACCCCAACTAATGACGCCGATCTAAACTGCATTACTTAGGGTACTTCAACATTCCCGTCACACACCGCCACGTTGGCAATTGCGCATGATCCTTGCGTCTTTATGGTCACGTAACATCTCGAGCGCTGAACCGATCGAGAAACGACTGCAAACGGTAGCCAATGCGGCCGTAAAGCTTTAGTTGTATCAGCTATAGTACGTGACTTGACGCCGAACGGTGATGATACTGACGCGAGCGCACAGTGGGTAAATTACAAGAGAAAGTGGCAAAAGTATAAAAGTCGAGAGGAGCACATTTTTAGAGTTCCGTACCTTAAAAGGAACTTGACGATGATTTCGTTGTCCGTCTGTCTGTCCGTTGGTCATAAGTAGGGTACATAACCTAAGGTCATAAATTTTGTTACAAAGCAGAGTCTCGAAATAGAAGTCGAACGTTATGTATGGAAGTTTTTTTTTAATAAAAAATGTGATTGTTGCGAAGACAGCGTCGCCACGTTTGATTTCTCTCTTGAATATTGTCGTATAATTTTGTTGTACTACGACTATGCTGGTTTTTGTAATTATGCCTACTCTTATTACTGTGGTTCGACATTTTAGTATTTGTTTTTACTTTAGTTTCAAGTCTAACGGCTAAGGAGACGTATTATCCAACAAATTATAAATTCGTGTACCTAGTAGGTGTTAATACAAAAAAAAAAACAAAATTAAGTACGAAGAGCGTCGATATTACGTTTTATTAATTTATTAAAAATAATAAGACAGTACGTGAAAACGTGACAGTTCAAATGTTAAAATTGTGTTTTTGCCAGCGCCAGAAAAACAACAATTTTACTACACTAGGTGTGACACGAATCTTCTATGAAAGGCCGTGCAATTCGTCAAAATTTTATATGAGAGATCAAAATGAGATGGGACACAAAAAGAAGGCGGAATCACGGCATACACCGAACAAACTACTTTATTAAAGCCCACTCTATATTCATAACGCGTCAACGACACTATCGCACAAATAATATCTCCCTCAAAGATGCATTGGCAAAGAAATGTATCAGAAAATGTATAAAAAAGCGGTATTGTAAATGTAGTTAGCGAAGATTGATGGTAACTGGATGAGCACCTTTTAAAAAAACTCTTTTTCGAAGATGCGTTAGCAATTAACTTACATAGTTAGGTGAAGGCAGAAGGCGTCGACTATTCGATGTGGAAGTCTTTGGGGGAGACATATTATGTTCAACAATTGACGTCTCCAGATTGAAAAGAAGAAGGTGAAAAAATACCAATGTTATTAACGTTTTAACATATTGTAAGACTTCGCCTATCGTAATGGCGCGCAGATTACAGATAACAATTAAAAAGTTGTGGTGACTGAATTTAACTAGAATAAGTATATCTCTTTTTTTAAGAAAACATTTTGATTTTCTTTAAGACACTTTGTCCCGCAAACCGCGGTGGCGTGGCGGGTAAAATAATTGATAAAAACATAGCGTAATTAATGGACGCCTCCCGTTATAATGATACAACTATTATTTGTATTACGGCTCCTTTTGTAGTTTTACATCTCGAGTATTAGTACAGTAGGCGTGTGCGGGCGACCGTATGATTCTCATAGGGAGATATGAGATTTTCAAACATATTATACGTCCGTCTAGCTGGTCCGAAAGGGGACTTTGTAACTCCGCATTTTAATATGATTCAAATATAACGTCTGCAACGTTTGAGACGTAATGCGAAACTAGACTGCTCAATTTTTATTTATTTGTTTGATAGGACATTATTTTTTACAACAATTTTAACGAGTGAAATAAAGACATTGATGGGCTGCATACAATGTGTATTTTTTGGATGTATGTTACTAAAAAGCATTCCATTAAAATATTTAAGATCAAATGGTATCACGCTATGTATTTTATTGATAATAGTAATGACGTCATTATCTTGCTTTTGTCGACCGAGACTAACTTTTTCTAAAAAAAAAGTGTATTGTTTATTTACGTCATAAGACCAAGCACTCGTCAATTATTTAAAGTAGGTACACACGCCTGTTTACCTATTTGGGCCACCTCGTTTCACAACATGATCCAATATGACAAATTGCTAGAAAAAAAAACAAAAAGTCATAAAACGGCATCACACAAAACAACATGATGCGACAGACCTACTTTTTGCTTTTACTACATATTGACATCGCAAATAAAACCATCGGAGTGCCCCATTCACGGGACAAAGACTAGTAGATAAGCTATGCTAAAAAGAACTACGAAAATACCAATACATTTTTTTTTATACGGCAAGGAAGGCAAACGAGTGGGTCACCTGATGGTAAGTGATATCCACTGCCCATAGACCTCGTAACCTCGGGGGGTTTGCAGATGCGTTGCCAACCTAGAGAGCTAAGATGAAATGCCTCTTGGAACACAACAGTGCAAGCACTGCTAAGCAGCGCCAGGATTAGCGAGTAAGATGGTGGTAGCGATCCGGACGAACCTTGCACAAGGTCCTACCACCCGCAAAGAAGATATAGAAGTTAAATATATTTTCTAAAATAAGAATTCCTTCTGATTGAATCTGGCGTTACTCAGCTGAGGTCTGCGTCCACGGACTAAAAATTTGTTTACGAATTGCTTGTCGAATTAAAATTAAAATAAAAATCACGTAATTAAAGCTATGTGTATTAATAATAAGTCGATATTTTAAAATACGCATTATATCGTAAAAAATCCACATCTAAAAAACGGTCTAATCGAAACCCTAGGTATAGGTAGTAAAGTACACAGAAGCGGTATTTTTATCGACTTTCACTTTTATTAAAGTAGTGACGATATCCTTGATAGATTAAAAACCAATGAACCGTCACAAATCCAAATGACACCGGCTCGCAGCGCCGTATGTTGTGCATCTAATATTAAAATTATATAAACACGCACCCCTGGCCCCACGTTGGGCGCCAACGATTTTTTTTTCATTCAATTATTACTGTCCCTCGCTTATGTTTATATAAATTGGTCTGTCCCTCCCTAATAAATGGTGTTCAGAGAGCAACACGGTGTAGGAGGTATTGGCTCGTGATGAATGATCCACAGTCCGATGTGATTGGCAAGGACTCGAATAGTACGGCTCTTTTTATAGAACATTTCCTGGGTCATTTATTTAAAAGGAACCGTTTTCTAGTCACTGATAAATAGGGTTTGCAAAGGCTTTGGATACTGTCGTAGTTTGTTTCATGCATATCTTGTTTACAATGAAATCTGGTTTCTGAATTTAGCACAAGAAACAATACCTGCTTTTGCAAAATGCTTATTTTTTTAAATCCGCTCGCATCAAAGCTTCCCTATGAAGAAACTTCTTCTATGGCACTTTGTGCCCTGGATTCATTATGGAAAAATACGAAATAGGATGTTTTTGCAATATCCGAATGTAGAAAAACTAAAAAAAAAATTCATTAAGAATGTCATAATTTTTAAAATCGTAGAACGCTACGCTTATGTAGGTGTATAAGTTTTTATGTTTATTAAATTATGAATGAACTAGGTACAGTTCTTATCATCTACATCAGTAACCTGCGTAACTGTCTACTCAGTTCTTCCAAAATCTCTTCGGAGGGGTCGATTACGCTGATCTCCCGGGGTGGGATTATTGGGAAGCACGGCTTCGCTAGATGGGATCGCCATTGTCGACCGAGATCGCATATGGCGCGAAAATATTAAATATTCACTAGAGATAGAATGGATCCCGTGGATATCTACATTTGATTCCTACGACGCGGTGAACTTATGAAAATTGTAAAGCTGGGTAGTTTTTTTTCTACTATGGATCATCCCTGACATTATAACAAGTTTCATTTCACTTTGTTCTAATAACTAATAGACGACTAATAGACAATAATTAATGTTCAAACTTTGGCATAAACATTATTAAAATAGAAGGTCAAGGACGCCCACCCGTGCAACCTGTAATTTACAACATAAAACTCCAGCACATTTAGCTAAGCTCGCGCGTCAAACGACATTTTTTACACTCGCGATAAAAAACCCCGTATAATCGTCCAGCGAACCTAATCTGGGTTCATTACAGGCCACACACTCATCCCACATCGCAGCCGTAGCACTACAATGCTTTTTTTATTTTTTTATTCAAATAAGTCCTAAAAAAAGCCACCCCTGAAGCCAAATGGCCCAGAATTTGTTTAAATTGTCACGTACAGAAGCGCGGTTACACAATCCCTGGCCGGCGGCTCTCAACATTATTTAAGAATTCCAGATATTATTTACTGTGGCCTATCTTTTGTTTGGTTTATTGTTTGGGAAGTGCTTTTGTTGGCGACGTGGAAAGTTTTAAAGTTATCAAGGATTCGCAAATGGATAAAGGTAAGTAGTTTTTAATGATGAAACTCTTTAACATTTGCATAAGTTTATGTGCAAGATGGTTTACGGGAACTTCTTGAAAAGTTAAATGTTAGTTTTTCAAATAACAATTACGTGAAATCTTCTGTTACTGAGAGTAAGTACCCCAGAATGTAATATGTAATAAATAAACGGCTGCTATTAAAATGTAAATTACTCAGCACAATTTATTTCCAAATCACTTACCGACATAAAATCTAAGGCCAGCAAAGTTTGAGAACCTCAGGCCCCGGGAGACACGGTGAAGGGTTAAAAATGCATCGTCGTCGCATAAAAAAAGCAGATATCGGATTTTAAATTTTAAAATGTGCACTGCATTGTGGGGTTCAGAAATCGATTGGCGCGGGTTCAAAGGGGTAGTAATAAAAAACTCATTGATTTTCGACGCGACAGCTTGCGTACGCGCACCGCGTTAATTTTATGGAAGCCGATGGGTCTAGATAGACGAAGTTGCCATGCGTTTGAATTTGTTGGCTTGGTTTGGGCCGACGAAGTTAAAGGAAAACGTTTGTCTGAGGAAAACGTGAGTACTTAGTGTATTTTACGTAAGTGTTATTTTTAATTACATATTTACTTATTTGTGAAATCAATTTTGGACTTAATGATGATAGGTATTAAAAATATAAATTATCACAAATTAAGTGATAAAATTTTCAAATTTGCTTCGAGGTCCTGTAGGATAACACCTTTAACATTTTGAAAAAACTTCATTGAATAAAAAGTTCTCATACGAATTAAAAAAAATATATTTTTTTTTCAAATAAGTTCTTTGAACTAAATCCTAAAGCAAGTCTTCTTCAATTAAGTAAAATAATTTAAGGTGCCAACAGAAAAGCATATAATTTAAAATTATAGCCTTTGTCCGTCATCGCGGAAGCCCACCCACTGTGCGGTAATTCCGTGCGCGGATTGTGTGGCCTCCTACCGCGGTGCATCGGATGCAGGTAAGGGGTTAAATTAATTTAATAAATTGGTAAATAGTAAATTAACTTGTACAACAAAAGAACATTGTGGAAAAAAAACAAGCTCAATAAATGTAATAAACGAAGTCGAAAATGTGAATAATTTCGATTTAAATTGCTGTATCTAATACAATATTTGTCAAATACGGCCCAATTGAATTGCCACCATAAGATTATGGCCCATGCTCGTTTGCCTTCCTTGTCGTATGAAAAAAAAAGATGGTATACATACGACCACAGAGCGACATAGCAGTGAAATGACAAACATCATGCATGACGAGAATGTCCCCATGTGATTTAGGTATATCTCGCAATCTACATAGACATCGACGAGTGTTACTGAGAATCAAAATGCAGATTTCAAATGAACAGATTCGAAAGGCATTACAATATTTTTGTAAGTAAGTAAGTACTGTTCTGAATATCTCAAATAAATATAACCAAGTAAAGCAGAAGTATCCGTATTGCGTTTTGTTCACCTTTCTATTAGAAAACTCCATCCCGGCCATCCCGTTACTGTTTATTTTCAGACGCATTTTTTGCTCCACTACATTATGGCACATACTCAATGTAAATTTTCCTAGTCACCGTCCTGGCGACAATCCTATATTCCTCCCCCCTACTACACTACACTAAGCCTTATCCCGAATCATAAATGCACCACATCCATTGAACGTTATGCAAGCCACTTTTGAATCAGACGCGAACGAATCCAGTAGTGAATTACTGGGGCAGCGATAGGGATGTGTTTTTTTCAACCCCAAAACACTCCATGTATCGTAGCCCCATTGTGTCCAACATTGAGAAACCATTAATCAGTCTGTACCAGAATCATCAATATAACATTATACAGGATACGTCCAAGAATTCGACTCGAATACTCGATGTATCGATTATGTATTCGTTATTCGATTACTGAACGTGTTTTGTGCGGCAGTCCATCATGCGATGAAAAATGTGCGGTTATTGTGTGGATAACGATGTGTTGGCATCGGGTTACTGGGCCTAGTTAATCATTGGGTAACTTGTTATTCATACTAAAATGAGGTAGCCAATCTTTTAAGAAAAAATGCTACTACAACATTACTCTCCGTTTGATATGTACTTTAGCAATAGAGTAGACACATTCGAAGACATAATGTAGTCATTAAATATGAGTTACGAGTGAGAGTGAGACACGAGATATCTATTACGACTCGTAACATAAGTAAGGTAAATTTAAGGTTTATTGAGGGCGCTCGGGCAGCGATAATTATGACAGTTCTCTGTTGAGGCAATATCGTGTGTAAAATTATCGGTGTTAATAAATAATTATAGATTTAAGTAGTTATGTATACATACTAATATAGGAGTTAAGCACTAAAATATGTACCTACTAACCAATACGGATGATGCAAATTATCTGCAATAAATTTTATATTATTATTTTATCAACACCTCAATTTCATTAATTTGCACTATTGAAACCTACTTTAGTGCTATTTAGGTTATTTCTTGTAAAAATAGCGTTGACATTATTAACATTCACATAATATTCCATGTCAAATATTTCATACTAAAGATGCTAGTAGATCAAATGTTTTCTCTACGACACGCTTATTTGATGTTTTTCCTCGAACGTAGCTGAGTTAATAAAACTAATATGTTGTTTGAGACCATAAGTATTGGATATTTTACGTCTCAATGGACATTTTTGCGAACTCTTTGAATACATTGTATAATTTTATATCCCTTGCAAATATACTAGTAACATTTCCTTGTAGCTGAGCGGTCTGACAGCAGAGAAGGTCTTTCTAGCACAGGTTCGCGAGTTCGAACCTGGACTCGGCATTCAGAATTTTTTGAAATTTAAGGTAATCAAACTTCATCATCATCACCAGCCTTTTTTTCGTCCCACTGGCACAGGCCTCTTCTCAGAATGAGAGGGCTTGGGCTATAGTTCCCACGCGGGCCCAGTGCGGATTGGGAACTTCACACACATCATTGAATTGCTTCGCAGGTGTGTGCAGGTTTCCTCACGACGTTTTCCTTCACCGAAAAGCTCATGATAAATTACAAATGTAATTCCGCACATAAATTGCGTAAAACTCAGAGGTGCGAGCCGGGGTTTGAACCCACGACTTAAATTTCAAAAAATCAGAAACGATTAGTAATTTCTCATTATACCTACTTTGTAATGTTTTTTTAGGAGCTTATAATTATTAATATATTAGTTATAAAGTTAGTTGTAGTTAGTTAGTGTGAAGAGGATGTACTTGGGCCGACCGAGAGGCCGGTTGGGCGGCCTAGGTGCCGCTGGGACGAAGTCCATAAAGATCTGTCGGGCCTCGACGTCGATGGCTGGCAAGAGCTGGCCCAAGACCGCAAGGCATGGCGTAATCTGGTGTCGGAGGCCAAGATCCACTTCGGGTCACTGCGTCCAGTTAGTTAGTAAGTAAGTAAAGTTATACAGTTGTGAGAAACTGAATAAAAAACATCATCAATTGCCTTATTAGCACGATTGCGTCTTGGCAAAGACACGATCTGCAGATGCCTACGCCATCAACGTTAAACCAAAACTGTATCGCAATTGTTTAACAGCTGCAGATCGCAAAACAGGTGGCACGCCGTTAGCCGAACTCAAAAGTTCCGTTTTCCCACACACCTATAAGGGTTAAAAGCCCTTATTGAGAGGATATCTAATTTCCTTGAAGGCAAAATTGGCGTAGCGTTACCTCGTTTTTTGTCGGCGTCTTTGTACAAAGAGTTATAGAAGTGAAAAGAAAAGGCGGTTAGTTTATATCCGGCAGTGGAAGGGTTGACCGCTCAATGGGTATTAATTATTTGAAGTGGGACCGAGTGATGGGTATTGTGGGAGTTGAAAGGTTTAAGAGATGTATGTCAATGTTTTTTTTGCGGTTTCAAGAGGTTTTGTAATTGATTTGTTTTCTTTTCTTTATTTTTTGAGTATTTCTTCTAGCCTAGTATTTAATTTAAATAAAAAAGTCATGTGAACCTTTAACACATTGAAATCATGCTTAGAGTAAGAAAATAAAGAGTTGAAAATAGGTGAAAGTAGAACTACATTTATTCTTACAAACCCATTGCGCTATTCAAGCATTTTACGTAAAAAAATTGACACTTACAAAGAAAATGTTACATTTATATTACATTTAATTAATTTGACTAATCTTCACTTTTTAGTGTCGTGTATAAGTATTACACACCGCAACGCATCCAACCCTGCAAATGCGCACCGTTTGAAAAAAAAAACACGGGCACACGTAAAAATATTGGAATATTCAATCAACCGTGCGACTGCCGCGGTCCGCACGTAATTTCCCCCAGGATACCTTTCAGCGCGGATGACTAATGCTCGCCGGACAACATGTTTTGAGGCACACTTGCGGCAAAAAGTAGGATTGTCATTAGACTACTACAGACTACTTAATACTACTACTATACTTACTAAGACTAAGTTTGTATTACTAAGACTAAGTTTGTATTACTAAGACTAAGTTTGTATTACTAAGACTAAGTTTGTATTACTAAGACTAAGTTTGTATTACTAAGACTAAGTTTGTATTACTTAGACTAAGTATTAACTTTTTTATTCTATACAGATCAAATTTATTGAATTAATACACACACAAATTACAAACAATGAGAAGAACAGAGAGATAAATTAGCAACAAGCTTCGTCAAATGTAACACAAAAATGTCATCGTCCACAGGCTTCATCAAAACAATGTTAATAATTATACAAACAACAACACCGAATGTAAGTATTCATGTAACATTTTTGTATGGGTGTTGGATTTAAAAAAAATGTTTTTTATGGACATATGTTTTCCGAAATAAATAAATATTATTATTGTTAGAGTAACTACAGTTAGCCCTGTATGAGGCTGTAAGTATAAAAAACTAGGTTACAGAACGTAATTTATGACAATGAATATTAGTTTTATGTCATAAATAAGGCTGCGAATGCGTTAGAAGTAATGGAAAATTATGTTAAAGTAGTTAATTGCAGAATTGCGCTGTCAATCTTTGACTACTGAAAAGTATACCTACACTTGACACTTAAACAAAAAAGGTACACACACAAGCGTTCTGGTACATGCTTTCATTACTATCAGATGGTAGAAATACGTTTTTGAGTACAAAACACCGTTTTGTAGATAAGCAGTTCAGTTAATTTAGTTACGACAATGCACTAAATTTACAGGATGGTCTTATAACATCAAATTGGTTTCCATTCAACGCATGTCTTCGTAAAAAAATCAAAAGAATCAAAATTTAACCAGCCATTAATTTTCACACCTCATTAGTCGTCGTGAGATTAAAGATGACTAAAAAATAATAATTTCACGCGGATCTCGTAGCATCTGCCACCTGCCTTTGTCTAACCCTTGCGGGGCCTTTCCGACCCCGGATGTTAAAGGGTTCTGACAGTTACGTTACGGTCTCTAAGGCCAGGTGAGTCCGGTTCTCACGGATGATAGCGGTGGCAGGGTTAAGATGCAACTGTGTTTACATTGCGAATTCGCAAGGGTTGTTAAATAAGAGAGTTAATTTTTGTAAGCTTTTTAGAGTGTTTTAGGGTTAAGATGACTTTGATAAGATAATTGGTAGTGTAATTTTTATGCGGGCATCTTGACGTTTCGTGTTGAACGATGAGTGTAGGTATTATCATTACGACATAGACCTTTAACTATCTTGTGGTTTTTTACGTCTCTGAGTACAACCGCTGTTACCTCAGTTTATTCCCTTGCGTCAGTATAATTATTGTATAGGGTAATTTCGGGGGAGATGGTCTTACTAACTTTAAGGATCTATTGTAAAGTATGTATGTATGTATGTATATCTCTTTATTGCACATAAAACAAAAAAATACAGATAACAGAACAAAAGCAAATGTAAAGTAAATGTAAAGTCATCATCATCAGCCCACAGCAGTCCACTGCTGGACATAGGCCTCTTCCATGGCGCGCCACAACACTCTGTCTTCGGCCCCTCGCATCCATCCGCCACCAGCAACCCTCTTGAGGTCGTTCGTCCATCGTGCTTCAGGACGCCCCACACTACGTTTCCCCGTTCGTGGTCTCCATTCGAGGACTCGTTTGCTCCACCGTTCATCGTTCCTACGACATACGTGGCCAGCCCAACGCCATTTCAACGAACTAATTCTTTGAGCAATGTCGGTGACTTTAGTTCTTTGTCGGATAATGTGATTGCGGATTTTATCCTTCAAAGAAACCCCTAATATTCGCTCGCTGAGTGACCTGGAATTTATGGACTAACCTCGCAGTCAAGGTCCACGTTTCAGCTCCGTAGGTTAAAACTGGTAGGACGCACTGGTACAGTATTGAATTATGCCGTAAACTAAACTTTAATTATAATTCTTATAAAACACAAACAAAATATTACTTTAAACGAACAAAAACAAATAATTGAAAACTTTGAAAAAACGGACCCAAAGTCATACTCGAATCTATCACATTATCTTTACGATAACCAGTGTGCTGTCGTGCTGTATTCTAATGTAGCCTCGAGCACTTAGTGTCACTTTTCGGTACTAAATGACAACCAATTTGAAACTTCAACGTTGAATCAGCCATGAACCTTAGAAAATAACCCCCCCTCCTGTCTACCTCACGTTACCAATTCTTCGGAAATTTAAAAACAGCGATACGTCTCGTATTCAAATATAAAAAGATCTATAAATGTCCCAGGTCGTGCGCGTCTTTTATTCCACTAGACGGAGCGCACGCGCGCGTGATTGACTGCCATGACTACACAGCTGGGTTATAGGGTCTGAGCTATCCCAGAATTTTTTTTTTATACGATAAGGTAGATAAACGAGCAAGTGGGTCCATATTGCCACAACATAACTACAAGAAATATACTGACAAAAAAAACACTTAAAAAGTAGAAATTAGCTTACGTTCCGGCAATGGGTACCAGTCTCAGCATATGCTAGGTTACACGGTGACATGAATTCAGCGCTGATTTTCAGACTGACCCGTTTGCAGACGCGTTGCCAACTTGCCTTTGATAACGATTTCATTATATTTAATTTTTTTTACTTGACATTGTTGTGGTTACGGTTACGATAAAGCCGCTCATAGCTACTTTGTATTTTATTTGTAAGTTTTTAGGGTTCTGTACCTCTTAAGTAAAAAACGGAACACTTATAGGATCACTTCGTTGTCTATCTGTTGGTCTGTCGTTTTATCTAGAACGCGATGAGGTAGCATGCGGAAATTAATATCAAACACTTAAGCGTGCAATTCCTTTAATCAGTGAAAAAAATCAAGCTTCTATGTCAACGCAATCAAAAGATACAGTCATCAAAAAAGGTGTTTCCGTACTTATTGCTGTGGAATCAAAACCCATAGGGTACTTCCAGTTGTCCTAGAATCTTGAAATCTACTATGAAGGTAGCTCTTAAATTCGTGTCTACGTCGGTTACCAATATAAAATGACCCCACCAAGCACATATTTTGCTTAGAAGCAGGGCTCTGCTAACACTGGACAGTGCTAAAACACTCTCGAAAAGTGGGAAAAAATCTTCGTGATTCATGATACGTATAGAGAAACTATTTACAGACCTACATTTGTAAGAAACCCTAGGCGCGAGTCCGACTCGCACTTGGCCGGTTTTTTTTACTTTAGCATCCTATTGACTGAAAAAATATAAACTCTTTGCCATTGCCAGAACAATATTTTACGGAGTAGCCACTCTACATTAGCATAGTCTTCTTTGATAGTTCTGAACATAGCATGACGAACAAATAGAAGAATATTTTTTTCTCAGACGGTAAAACAACTTTTGATAAAGATATTTGTGTAGGACCAATATGCTTGCTCTTCAAGTAATATTAATAAGTATTTGGAATAATATCGGAGACATCATTTCGGATAATTGGCTATGTTTTTGTAACGGATTGCTGTTATTAGGGTGTATAAAAATGATGGTGACTTTTTGACTTTACTAAATAGAAATACAGCAAGAATACTTTGTAGATAGTTAAACAATTAGAACTATTGAAAAACTAAGCTTCTATTTTATAAGAGGTACAAATGTGTATTTTAAGGCCAATCCGTTTCTTGTAATTATACAGGAATTATTTGGCACAAGTCATGTTTCACTAAACAATTAAACATATCACCCAAGCAGCGCGCAAAAAAGTAGTTACTTAATTGTATTGTGTTTATTTGTTGCCTTTTAACCTCTTTCCCTAACTTTAGCGGTCATTTTTGAGAAAAATTAATGATTGTTCCTTCTTTTTGGTAAAACAAACATCAAATCAATACTTCAGTTTCTTACCCAGGGCTGTGCTTAGAGACCCGAGCACGAAGTTTTCGAATCCTGCGTTATCGTATCGGAATCGAGAAACCTCATACTAAATGTTACTACTCGATTATTTTACGCAGATTACAGAGCAATTTTAAACGCTATGGCGCTTACGGCATGCGTTTTGAGCGCACTCTGACTAGCCCTCACACATACACGCGTTACTGGATAGTGCTGTCCCGCTTGTGTGAATAAACTCCTCCTCCAAAGGTAGCATCTTAAGTTATCGACGTATTTATAATATAGCCAGTAATGCGATAGCCAGAGCAAGTTGTTTGCGGCACAAATGCTATTTGCTGCCGAATCCCGCGGCCACTGGCGGTGTCACGTTAACTGCAGACTATAGTCAGAAGATAGTCCACTTTGCGGAAAAAACGCTGCACGTGTTTAGACCTTGGTGAAGGAGAGTTTGAAGGTAGACGAGTGGAGAGAGGAAAGTAGAATAGATATTTCTTTCGAAGATAGGTACACTTCGAGGAAAAATGCTCGTGAAATCTGGAATAAAGAAATGGAGTGTCGGTTAGTGTAAAAAAAAAAGCAAAAACTGATAAGTAGCTTTAGGCTTAAGCCTAAAACTTCTACTTGGTTACTTTAAACTCCGAATCTCCTTTTGTCCACTAAAGTGTAAATTAATTAATCGTAAAACTAAGAACAGCAATTAGAATGTAGAATTCAGTTTGGCCGACTAAATATTCAAGTAGGTATAGAACCGTTCCATAGTATCCGTAGTAAGCTTGTAACTAATAATTAATAAAACATCATCATCGTCATGTTAGCCGAAATACGTCTACTGTGGCCGGCGGCCACCCCGCGGCTCTCCACTCAGACCGGTCTTGTGCTTTCCGCATCCACCGCGGTCCCGCGATCTTTACCAGGTCGTCGCTCCATCTTACTGATGGAGGTGTACCCAAGGCAAATAATAAGACATCCTACGTGCTGACATCAGCAGTTTTAACCACAAATTGACACATCTGTAAACGCTATTCTGCGTTCCCTGGCTTCTGAGACGGTGTCCAAATAAACCTAAATGCTTGTTTGCACGCCGAAAACCTATATCTGGTGGTGACGGCCAAAATGGATAGGTTAATAAGGGCCTGTCAAGTGACGCAAAGTTGAGCTTCTTTGCTTTGAATAGGATTTGAACTCTCGTACAAAGTTTCTGCAGTAAATGTTACCTTGGCTTTGAAAGCTAAGGCCGATTTGCACCGACTTGGGTTAGACACACGCACACATATAGACACATACTTAGTTAAGTATATTACTATTATTATTTTTGCCTTATTATAAAATACAACATCAATTAGTGTCTCCGTTTCTTTCAAGCCGCACTGTTTACACCTATTATAATATGTTATGATAATGACTCCCACGATACAGATAGCCAAGGGTGTGGGTGTCGCTGAATTATTGTTCAAAGTTGTCTCCTTTTTTGGTATTTTTTTTTTACACTAATTTGGTGTTAACGGAACGTCAGACGATGCAAATACGTCAAGGCAACCCCAGGTTAATGCCTAACCCAGGTCGGTGAAAGTAAGTAAGTAAAAGCTTTATTGTACAGAAAATACAGAAATAAATACAAGAAAGTCGACCTAAGAGTGATAAATGCAAAATGCTTTGCATTGAATTTGGTATTTTCAAAATATGTATTTGCGAAATAAGTCAGGCCCGTTGCAATATTTATACTGAGTAATAAAACAGTTACTTAAGCTGCTCTTAAGACGTATAAGAGAAAGTGGAAAGTGGCTGGAAGACAGAACTAATCAAAGTATGATCTGCAGCCTTATTGTCAAACTCACTCGGGATCACAATCAACTTCATCATCATCATCATCATGACAGCCGAAAGACGTCCACTGCTGGACATAGGCCTCCCCCAAGGCTCTCCACTCAGACCGGTCTTGTGCACAATCGACTTGACGGACAAAAATGATCGCGATTGCGAGCGCCTCGAAACATTGCTTCCGTGTAACGAAATGATTCCGATTACGAGCACGATCAGCATCATCAAACTAATGTCATTTCGAGCTGTCATTTTGCCTACAGTGAAAACAATCGTTCGTTCAAGCTTGAAAAATGCCTCGGCATCGCTTTCGCCTTACGCGATACAAATTGTTTCATTTTCAAATGAAATTGTCTTGGAAATGTCAAAATGAACACAATTGTGATTCTGAGCGAGATAGACAATAAGGCTGCGGGTATCAATTAAAATAATTTTACCCACATATTTTTGTCTCTCAACTCTTACAATCATATTTCTTTACCGGTTAAAACCTTGCTATACTTACATGTCTGGCGCATCAATCGCATCACAGATCAACAGAATCTAAGAAAATACTAACAAATTCGCGAATAAATACGAATAGGAAGCCATATTTTCCGATCCACCCCAGTATCCGCGGGTCCGAAAAAATAGTAGATAATCTAACTTTTTCTAACGCCCCCCAGTCTTAGACTATGACCGGTTACACTTGACCCCCCTCGCCTCCGTTACTATGAGGATCAAGGACGATTGCGGGGGTGGAGTGTAGACGCTTAAGGGTCTTGCTATAGTGGTGGTAGTTTCGTGGGGGCGTGCGCTAGGGAGAAAAACAGCAAATCATTACTGACAGTTGACCGGTGTATGGGGTATGTCCCCTAAAATATGTATGAGGCTAGCAAAGGCCTGTTATGGTGTCCGAATGCTGATAAGCCAAGGAGGGCATGAGATTGGCTGGGGAGGGTAAAATTATTGGGATTTGTCCCGACTTTTGGATTGGCACTGGGGATGCATTTGATAGGATGGCAATCCTTTTGAATTATTTGGTGGAAAACGTTTCTTTTTATTTGGGCGAATCCGAAAGGTTCGTCGTGGAATACCATTTTTTTGTATTCAGTAAAATAAGTTAAGAAATTTTAAACTTAAAAATGAGTAGGTATTTATTTTACTGGAATAAAAAGCCAGCTAAAAATTATACAAAAAAATAACCTGGCCATTTATTTCTTCTGCTAAATAGTGTGTATATCTGTACACTGTACTTATTCACTTAACTCTAGTTAGCTACAGTAATCTACTTTGACAAATGACGTTGCATTTTTTTTCATCAACCCATTCCAAACGCTCGTCCTTACAAATCGTGGGAAACCCAACTCTTAACTAAATCAAAACAAATATCGATCTCCACAAACGTCATTGTTGCCACAACAAAGTATCTAATCCCCTTTAAATCCGAGAAATAGGATTTTATAGAAAAAAAAAGAAGAAAAAACTCGTTGACTCTACCGTACCGTACAATGGGACGGTGCGAAAAAATGTGGTGCAAAAGTAGAGTTGTAAGCCATAGATTAAATACAATAAATTGTTTTTTTCGACGTTGCCAGTTTGGAGTTGTGCAAATGCTTTCGAACGTCTAGTTATTGTTATTTGTGTACTTTTAGTATGGGACTATTTTATTTAGTTTTTATACTTAATGTATCTCTTACAAATAATGTAGTACTTAAGTAAAAACTATTTGCCTACTTAAACTTTAGGTTTTAATTATTAAAAAGTCAGTCATTTACTGCCGAAATTTGTAGAAAATTTTAATTCCAATTGCTACGATTTTACCAGATTACCTACAGTGAAATCGGTTAAATCTTCTCGCCAATAAGTGACACAATATTACAAAGTAATAAATTACTTGTCACAAAAAGCTTTCAAGCAAACGCTCAAAAACTCCCAAATACGGAATCCCTATCAATTACTGAAATAAAAAAGTAACAAATAACCCTCCATCTATACAAATATAATTAATTTTGAAACATCCCATAAGCTTTTACCCAATTTTTTACCACCTTTACGCCGTTTTACCCCAAAACACGGTATTTTAACCCCGTTTTTTGCGACAATTGCCGGGACAATGTTTACGGTGTCAAGAGGTGATAACTGTGAAATCACACTAAACTGTTTGGTTCACATGACCTTTTGATTTATATTTGTTTTACAAAAAAAAAATAGGTATATAAAAAAATTCAAACATTTTAAGTATAAACTAATTGAGACTCGCATATATTTGATTGATACCTATTGATTCATACATGCTCAGCTGTCTTAAAAGTCGAAACTTACTAAGTTTTCTATGACTATACTAACCCAAAGTTACATAAAAAAAAAAAACTTTTGCACACATTCACTCAAACAAACACGCAAAAATAGTAAGTACTATGCAAGAGCCGTGCTTATTTAATGCTATACAACTTAAAAAAGTGGTCACTTACGCCTTTCCGCTTCTCGATTCCCGCTAACAAAGAATCAACCCTTGCATAGATCAGGACTTTTATTAATTTGAATGTCGCAATTTCGCGTACCTGGCCTGACAATAGGGCATTCGCCAAATCCATTCAATTTTGCATAGAGGGGCCTATTCTAATGTTTAAAGTACGCAGTATAACGGGCAGATGTGTAACGTATCTAGCGGAGTCGGTATTAATAATAATTGGCATTTAGTTGGTTCTTGAATTTTCGCCTGATGTTAATATATCGTCTTCCGTCTATTTCACAACGTAATTGAAAAGAGGTACCTTAAGCAAGATAAATTGTAATGATCTAAGCTTAGACAAATAATTTAAAAAAATCAATCATCACTGATTAGTTTTTTTAAAGACTCAATAGGTAGCTTATCCACATTTTTTTCTGCATCCTACTCTGTCTAACTGCCGTGCTACTTTTTAAACTACAAATTTAATATGAAATCGGCACGAGCGGCAAATTTGTTAAAAGCAAAAGTTAATTGACTCTTACCAAACCATCGACATGCAAAAGATTTTATCAAACAACATAAAGGCGCATTCAAGCGCTCTTCGTCTATCGTAATATCAGAACAACTAAATTGGGCGCGTAATTTCAAGTACACTAGAAGACGTTAAGTGGAGTCGTACCTTTACGATCTTATCTTTAATCGAGTGTATGCACGCCCTAACTAATTGTTATAATTTTGGCGATAGCAATATGTGCCTTACTAAACAATTGAATTCAAATTTATTTTAATTCGAGTAACACTTGGTATTTGAATGTAAGAGAAATCAAATTGATGGCATTATTTTTTCTCTGTGGCCAGTAACTTTCGAACATCCCAATACATTCTAAAATTACTGATTCCGCTTCAATTCAAAAATCGAATTACAAAGCACGGTTTGTTATTTCGAAAACTGATTTATGGCCAGTGACAATTTTAAAAGGAGAGTGCGTTTTTTTTAATATTTTTGTTTGAAACGGGTGTTTTATTTATGTCGAAAAATTTCGCAAGGGTTCAGACACCAGTGAAAGGGTTCCGATATTATTATTGCGAAAAAGTGCTGTATTGTTTGGTAATGAATTATTGGGTCGGAACGTTTCAGGTACATTAGGTGGCATGTGAAGGGTTAGTTCGGTGCAAGATGACACTGAGTTTCACACGCGAAAATGTTGCCAGGTAGAGCGGTGTTCGTGCAACCTTGAAAAAAAATGGTGATGTAAATTGTGAATATTACGTTACGTAAAATCACCTTGCAATGGTGTTGAAGTAGTGTATGATATATGTCTAATGAATGATAATATACAATACCTATTTTGAACTAAATTCACAAATCCCGTTTTTAATCTCAGTACTAAATTATAATTACGGGTTATTCAAGGCCTATAAAGTTACAATAACTTAGTTCTGATAATATTAGGTTATCAAGTTCAAAATGATAATAATCAAATTTATTCCTACCTCACGCGTTCGACCCTGGCCGTAACTCGAGACCATTTCAAGGCCCTTTGTGTCTTAACCCTTACAATACCTTTTTTTAACCCTACCATCTTAACCCCTCTACCTGACCTCACTTCCTGATTCATTCCTTTTTAAAACTGACTCGAAGGTGCGCGCGCGCCGACAGTGTTCGAATTTTAAAATCGATTTTGTAGATTTTAAATGTGGAAAGTGAGCAAATGTTCTGTGCCAGTGCTATTTTGGTTTAGTGGTGTTACTTGATTTTTTAACGGTGAGTGGTTTTATTGTTTTAATTCTTTTTAAAGTGAATTAAATTTGCGTGAAGCCAATAATGTTTAATTGATATCAACTAATTTTGATAATAATTTGAACTGTCTGCTTAAATTAGAGGAGCTCTAATAGAGATAGATTGAACTGTTTCATTAGTTAAGGGAAGTTATTTAGTGCACTTTAGAGTAAGCAGTATTTTTTATAATAAATCAGTCACAACTCACATAGGTACTGTTTTATCACCTACATAGGTACTGTTTAATTAAATTAAGAAAAAATATTACATAATGCAATTATTCCATACACCATTAACTACAATAATATACTTTTGTACATTTTATGTATCCAAAGCAAAACGTTCAGAGTTTCATTTATAATACAGGCACTGAAATAATACAGCCAATAATAATAAAAAACTTAAAATTTAACAGCACTTTTTTTTGTGGTTTAGAAAACGCCAGGCAAGATCAAGTCGTGTCTCCAATGAGGTCAAATGAAAACATTAATTTACATCGATCCGCAGAAAAATACTGAAAACACCATAAACTAATTCTAAACCTAGAATGATCACGTTATTAGATTCACGTATGACCTAAACATCCCAACAAAACCATCTGTCACAAATACACAAATTACCCCGGAACAAACAACAACGTTCCACGTCAGCGATAAAACGCCGGACTCGTCAAAACAGAACGTCCTCGCGAACCCGGTATCCGGGCAGAGGATGATACCCAGTTATTTGCAACATATTCCAATATATTATTTTTTATTACCCCCACCGAGGGGGGCGCGCGTCATGCGTGATATTTGATATAAAGTCAGATCTCAACTTCGTTATGCGATATTCCTTTTTCAAAGGACAATGGAGCTTCGCGTATTTTGTAGATAGTGGATATTTTGGAGGATAGCTCCAATTATTTGAGACATGTTTTCTGCGAGTTGTTAGCTGGCTTATTTGCGTGTTTGTTCGACGGTAAATTATGGAAATATGGTTTTGGGTTGGGAACGCGGGCATGGCGAAGCGTCATGTCTGCTTTGGCAAAGATTAACGGCTGATTATTGTACAGTACCTACAGTCTAAGAAATAAATTCCTGACCCACCATGGTACCTGAATAATCTGAAGACATTTTTAATCGACAAATGTTATTATTCTATTGACGAGTTCTTAAATGATGAAATTGTAAAGTAATATTAGACATAGGTACATTGACAATTAATTAATTAAAATTATAAATCCCCAAATTTATTTTGACATAATACAGTATAATTATTATTTAAAACATCACATTTTAATAGCTCCAATATAGAATAGTAACAGAAAATTTAATAAAATCGATGCATGCCAATAATTTAATGTAATTGTATAATCATAAAATCTCAACAGCATGTAATTATAAACTTAGTATTAATTATTATTGTGTGCCCTTACAGGGCGTCATGGACTGACTTATTATAGCAATGTAACATCTTTATGTACATGTACATGACTTTATCAATGAATAAATGAACCTTTTTACAGTAAACGTCATAGAGACATCGCATTCCTTGACAAGGAAAATCGTTATGACGTTTACTATGAAAATGTTCTGTGGTGGGTCAGGAATTAATTTCCTCGACTATACCTAAAGGTCCATAGCGAATCAAAGTGATAGAATATTTAATTTTACTTGATACGGGACTTTTATAGCTTGCCAAATATCACTCACACTGTTAAACTGGCTAAAACTAGACATATTGGCGGCCATTTTGACCGGTGGGGGTGGTCAGTCCCCGTCCTCCCAAATCGCCAAAGGGTTGGGGCCGTTTTCGTGGGGGAGATGGTCACTAACTTATTTTTGTGTTTATATTTCGATTCAAATAAAAAAAAACCATTACCTTTTCTCTATTTTTAAGATGGCATTTATTAATGGAACTAAATATACAAAACACAATGAACGTTGTGATTTTTAAGTTTTTTTTAAGCTGACCAGAAATATATTGGCGGCCATTTTGGCCAGCGGGGGTGATCAGTCCCGCCCGCGCGAATAGCCAAAGGGTTGAGGCCATTTTCGGCACCCCGCAGTTGTGATGAGGATGGTCGCTAAGTTTGATGCAAACGTTTTTGCGATTGGCAACATTGTGAATTTATTTATGGCCCAAAATAAAATGATTTTCAGTTTCTTTTTTATGAAATTGTCTTCCGTAATTATCGATTTATTAACTAAAGTGTCATTTTATGGAACTTGTAAACAAACCGCCATATTGAAATTGTCTCTGAATGATGAATTTATAGTGTTGAGCAAGACTCTTACTTACTAGCGTAACGTAACGTAGTAAGGTAGAGCTTTGCCCATCACTACAAAATTCATAATTCAGAGACAATTTCAATATGGCGGTTTGTTTACATAGTTAGCAAGTTACCTTTCATCATAGCTACTTTTAAATAAACATAATTATATCAAAAATATTATACATAACGCATATCCATTCATGAATTTAAGCTTACCTAACAATGTATTTTCGTACCTACATCCACGAAACTACTTTTGCCCTATTCCAATTACACCTATACCTATACCATAGTATGGAGGTACATACACCCAGAATGGGACGGCTACAAATGTCGCGGTCAGTACCCCCTCCCCCTCTGTGAGGTGTGCGGTCACTCCTCCCGCTACGAGCTACGCCGTAGAGGGTGCTACGAAGCTACGATAAAGTGCAGGCGTTTAAGACACGGCTAGCTTAACAAACATTACATCCATCGTCAAAATTAAAAAATATATAAACAAAAAAATTCTGGTGGAATAAACGGATCACTTACGTATGTCAGTCGAGTAATCCGTTGCTGTGCCGAGTTCTCGTTTCGCTACCGTCAGAGGATAGACTAGAATCAACTGACATAAGTAAGTGATCACGGATCAGTTTACTTCACTATGATTGAATCTCATGGTAATTTCATTTGAAAAGTGCACAAACTAAAATATTACCTTGTAAATTTTAATCTAACGTTAGGTACCTATATTTATTTTATTGCAACTAGGTGCACAACTAACACAGTAAAACAGGGCATCCATCCAATCTTTCAACGACGCATGGCCCAATTTGTTTACATGGAACAATCAATTAGAGCGGCCTGCTGGAACTGGTCCGATGGCCAATAAAAGAAAATGGCTCGGGACGGCGTATTCGGCGGCCGAGTATAAATACTTGGTATTTATGCTTGTAAATACTTGATATTTATACTCGGTATTTGAGCTTTTTTGACGTGACGCCTGAAAATGTAGGATGATTGCGTGACAATTTAATTCTAAGTAAAGCGTGAAGAGAGGAAAAATGAGAGTATTTATAATACCCTGTATATATAGTAAACCCTGAATTTTGTTTCTTACAAAACACGCATTTTTATGTCTGAATTTGTTCAGAAATGTTGTTAGGGAACTGTCGACGGTTTGACTATAGTATTTTTGATAAAGTAAGCAAATCATGTATACTCAAAACGAACACGCTCTGATTTTTTAAACATTTTAATGCCAATTTATATAGTACGCTTCAAACTTTAATGCGCACTTGAAGTAGTTCAGGCCATGGATTCGCGGTTCTGCTCCCACATTCCCGTTAGTCTCTGTGCGTCTCACTTTCCCTACAAGTAACTGACTTCACTCCAGGCACATTTAAGTTTGGCACGAACGCGATATTCCTACGTTTTCAAGTAAATACTAGCAAATTATAAGTATTAACAATACCACCTCAGAATACCAGTTCCAAAAAATACCTGCAATAAAAAGCCCCGCCCCCGTGATATTTTTCGACGAGGTAGAAAAGGGGGGAGGTCAAGATAAATTGAATGGATGTACGTAAGTTTACGAGGCTATTAGTATGTTTGCTGTTTCGGCATTCATTTCGCCGAAATGGTGTTGGCCGAATCGCCGAATGTGTTTTTAGATAGGTCTGGCTTGTTACCAAGATGTTATGTACTTTGTACTTGAACAGTCGCCATCAATGGCCTTGGTGCGAAAGTGCTAGAGAACACACTTGGAACTTGGAACACCGAAGCGCCTCGTTTGCCCGAATTTCATTTTTATTACCGAGGTTGCTGGTTCAAGTCCAGCTGCTTAACGGATTTTTCTTTGCATTGTCATTGTATGTTGAATTTCATTCTATGAATGTTTCATAAAAATAAAAACAAAAATAATCAATAAATCGATTATTTTCATTGATTCAGAAAATAGCTCCATCTCTTGCCACTAATGCGTAACTGTAGAAGTTCCGTAGTGGGTGAGCCGCTTGATTAAGCTACTCATAGATGGCGCTGAGGAGAGATCTTCCAAATAAAAATATGACACAAGGCATTGAAAAATTCGTTAGGTACACCAACGTTAAGTATAGCTTAATTGGTGGAGCGTGGTACGGATTACCGAGGTTGCTGGTTCAAGTCCAGCTGCTTAACGGATTTTTCTTTGCATTGTCATTGTATGTTGAATTTCAATTGCCATAACCGTTATTTGGCCGAAGTTCTTTTAGACATAATGAACACGGGATATTGACCGCGATTAAATAATAGGTTTCATCAAACCTGTAAGGTAATCACGGTCATGGTTATGCCTAATGCAATTAACCGCGAATCATTTAAAACCGATTTTTTTTTGTTTGAAACCGTAAACCATTTTTAAATGAGAGAAATAGTGAAAAGACGTCTTGTCATGTCATACGATGCGTTGTTTTGTCATGGAAAAGGACAGTGTAATTTATACGTACGGTTTTCTATACTTAATTTAAACTTAAACACATAAACCAAAAATGAGTTGTTTAAATTTTATGTCTAATACGTATTGAATTTTTCTCTATGATGTGTATTCGCTATGTTTAGTATTTATATTATACCTGTATCTAAAAACATGAACTATGATTATCTCACATTACCATAGAACGTTGTTTGTTACACATCTGTGCCACGCCAACGCACAGTTTAGAAATTGGCAAACTTGCAAAATAAAACATCGTAATGGCACTTGCAGCTACAGTTTGGGATAGTATGCGTTTATTATTTGCGTAATAAAGAAAAGTTTGGGAAGCATACTGTTTTCTTGGATTCTGAGCTCGTGTAATGTTTCGTGTGGGATATCACGTATGATTTGCGTTTTTACCCGACTGCGAGACGCAAAGGAGGGTAATGTGTTTTAGGGACGTAGGCAATCGATATGGACAATAATGGGAATTTTGACATCCAATCACACTTTAATCATTTTAAACTCTAAAGTTCTGCATAAGATGGATATAACGGATTTTAATAAAAGTTCTTAGTAATAGCCACAGCTTATACATCGCAATAACACCATGCTACTTTTTATCGTGGAGAATCGCATAGTTTCTGAACTGGCATCCAACGAAGTCTCGGACAACAGCTAGTATGATTATTAATTGTTTATTTCACACTTGATACAAAAAGTGACGAAGTTATGTCTTTGCTGCTATAGTCAGACTGAAAGATAGATTGGCAAAGCGAGGACTATGCGTACATGCTTTACATTGCTCGCCCGTGGAACTGTGGATTTCTAAGTGTCCAAGCAGCCACGTCAATGCAACGCAACTCGCACCAAGTTCCACGCACCGGCTTAACAATGTAGAATCATTTTTAAAAATCAGAGTACAAGGTGTTCCAAAAATTTACGCCAAAACGAAGAAGTCTGGTAGAGCAGCTCATAAGATATCAGATTTAAAAAAAAATACCTTGATAAAATTTTTTACACAAATCATTGTATAAAAGTGCCATTATCTCGATACGACTTACGTTATTTCTTGATTGTTCTGATAACTTGTATTACCCATTGCCGGCTAAATGACTTCTGGGAGTTCTGTATAAACAAAAACAAAACGCCACCGAACTCCACATTACACAAATTAAATACTTAATCCCTCTTATTATGGAATAAAAAGCATCTAGACTCTGTCTGGCTACATATACAGATGAGTGCATATAAATAATCTTCGGTCACCATCGCGACCATACCCCGGCGACGCGGATTAGCCTGTACGCTGTAGGTATAGAGTATGATTTCCCCTGACAAAAGTGCATGGAGGCGTAGCGGGGTGCAGAGACATGGAAATGCTGGATGGTTAGAAAATAGATGAAACTTTCTTTTTTTTTCTTTAGACGGGCTCAATAGAAATGATTTCAACGGTAAATAAATGAATAAGTGTCATGGGACAATTAATACCAATTTAATTAACTTATAGTGCCCCGCCGCTATGAAGTCAATCCTAACAAGTTCCACAACTATGAAGTTTCTGATTAATGACATTTTAACCATAGGAGAAAAATGCTATACTTGATTGTTGCGTGAGGCAAACAAGCAAGTCTAGCATTTTTCTCCTATGGTTAACTTTGTCAAAAATCAGAAACTTCATAGCTGTGCAAAGTGTCAGGATTTCTTATAGTCCCAAAGTATTATGGGTAGTAGTTAGACAACGGATAAATATTCGTATTCATTATACAAATAATTTGATCCGGAACCTTAAGCTTCATTCAGGTTCTCGATTACTTAGGCTACCCGGTCGTCAAAATAATAATAACAATAATCATAAAACTATAATTTACATTACGTAAATAAAACTTATTATAAACCTATTATAAAACGTCCACATTGGTTCTTCTAGCGAGCTTAGATCTACGCGAGCAAAGGTAGCGGGACAGTTAATATATTTGAAGTAAGGTAGAAAAAGGGTTTCTTGTACTAGCTTTGTGTGGGGTAGCCCTTTAGTGGGATCTAATAAAACCTTGTTACGGCCAAAGGGATACCAATCCTGATATTGAAAGTGTTCCTCTACATGATATAGAATTTAGGGGCTTCTTTCTGATATTAAATCGAGGGAAATCTTATTTCCACAATATTGTATACGCTGCGGGCTGTGGTTTGCTTTGTGCTTTTAAAAGGACGAGGGTTTAGTGTGTCCTTTTAAAGGAAGTCAGGATTCTGGTTTTTAAAACTATGCTACTTACCAACACCATACTCGTCAACATACAATGACAATGCAAAGAAAAATCTGTTAAGCAGCTGGACTTAAACCAGCAACCTCGGTAATCCGTACCACGCTCCACCAATTAAGCCATAATTTTTATTTAATGTTAAGTATGGCTTAATTGGTGGAGCGTGGTACGGATTACCGAGGTTGCAGGTTCAAGTCCAGCTGCTTAACAGATTTTTCTTTGCATTGTCATTGTATGTTGAATTTCATACTATGAATATTTCATAAAAATAGAAACAAAAATAATCAATAAATCGATTATTTTCATTGACCACACTCGTCATCGGATTGAAATTACAGTTTTTGTACGACTGTGACAGCTATGCTGTTTCCGATACCAATTGTCAGCCCATACAAAATGAACACGATGCTCATTGCAAGCGAGTTATACCTAGTTCGTTTATTTTAGCATTAAAAAGAAGAAAATAATGTTGGTATGTCTTTTTATTAAAAAACGCTTTTTAAAAGCAAGGAACCGTTACGTATAAAACCATAACAATATAAATAATGAAATCTCATTGTTATTTGCTGTTACTTATTTTTAAAAGGAGTTTTTCAATAAAAAGATACGACAAGATTGTTTCCTTCTTTTTAATGCTAAAATAAACGAAGTTTATCTAGACAATAAGCATGCAGGTTAGCGCTTCAAAACGTCCGAACCAAAAGACTAAGACAACTAATCGAGAGCCAGTCTTAGTTTGGTCGAACGAATGTCTGTCATCGAAACACAGTCTTAGTTTGGTCGAACGAATGTCTGTCATCGAAACACAGTCTTAGTTTGGTCGAACGAATGTCTGTCATCGAAACACAGTCTTAGTTTGGTCGAACGAATGTCTGTCATCGAAACACAGTCTTAGTTTGGTCGAACGAATGTCTGTCATCGAAACACAGTCTTAGTTTGGTCGAACGAATGTCTGTCATCGAAACACAGTCTTAGTTTGGTCGAACGAATGTCTGTCATCGAAACACAGTCTTAGTTTGGTCGAACGAATGTCTGTCATCGAAACACAGTCTTAGTTTGGTCGAACGAATGTCTGTCATCGAAACACAGTCTTAGTTTGGTCGAACGAATGTCTGTCATCGAAACACAGTCTTAGTTTGGTCGAACGAATGTCTGTCATCGAAACACAGTCTTAGTTTGGTCGAACGAATGTCTGTCATCGAAACACAGTCTTAGTTTGGTCGAACGAATGTCTGTCATCGAAACACAGTCTTAGTTTGGTCGAACGACAGCGCTAAGGCGAATGTCTGTCATCGAAACACAGTCTTAGTTTGGTCGAACGACAGCGCTAAGGCGAATGTCTGTCATCGAAACATGCCGTGTTGTACTGGGACACATTTATCGTGAATTTTGTACTGGGCCCAAAGTTCACGGTGTTAGTAAGTTATTGTATTAATATTTATGAAATCACAGTGTCAATAACAGTGTTATTGACGGAAATAAAGATAACACAAGTGGACTGTGAGGTAAATGAAAAATCTAATGTTTTAAAGATGAAAACAGAATAAAGCTACGGATGTGCTATGACAAAATTGAGAGAAAAAAGACAACTAATATAGAAAAAGAAGATGAAAAAAGACACAAAGCAAAATCTCTAAGAACTAAACTTACTACATGCAAACATGCACTACTTTTCCTTACCATGTTCTCCAGACTCCCCGAATGTTTAATTAAAACACATTAACTGAAACTCGGCTCTAAAATAACTCAAGTGAAAAATCAACATGAAACTACCTTGATACTATATCATAGTGAAATAAACGAATCACTCACGTATATAAGTCAAGTTCAGCCCGACAAGTTTCGTAGCAATTCGTAGTCCTTCCTTTGCGAGCGAACTGCGTGCCAAACTCGACTTATATTGTACAAGTGAGTGTCCATTTCTTTCGCTTTAAATTATCAACTTATAAATTACAAATAATACCAAAAATCATTTAGTTTATATACTATATGACTCGTATAATATTTGACTTAGTAAGTAGCTGAATTTCTAAGTGTTAGTCTTAAATTTTATTTACATACTAAAGTACTGTTACGTCCAAAAGTTAAAGGTAAATTCCATTGCTGGACAGTTGCAACAAAGCGCAGGTCAACGCATGCGCTGGCGGCCACCTGACCGCGGCCGGACACTGATCAATATTAAAGTCCGAGGGAGGATGCTGGGGGATGTCTGTTTGTCTGTAACATGTGCATGGAGCGGATAATACCTGATCAATTTAATTGTATAGGAAGTTAAAAGTTTAGGGCAGACAAAGAAAACGAGCGTGAGTCTGAGTGGAGAGCCTTGGTCCAGCAGTGGTCGTCTTTCGGCTGACATGATGATGACGATTAAAGAAAATGAGCAACAATTCAGTTTTGTTTTTAAACATGTTAATTCACTTGGACTGAAAAACTAAGCAGCATGATCATGTTTTAGACATTTGGTTTCATTTATGTATGTTCTAAAACTGGGAAAAAAATTAAAACACCAAACTACGTTAATGAAATAAAACACAAATGCTCCAATTACTTTTACAATCACCACCAAAAATCAATGATAGCGACAGATTTGTCAAATAATTATGATATGCATAATTGTTTTCATAAAACAAAATGACACAACATTTATCAAGAACAGAGTTGAAATAATTATGTAGTGATTGTTTATGTTAATGAAAACGTCATGAATAATTATAAGTACTGTTGTACCATTATAATCTAAGTATGTATTGAATTTGCAATTAAGTCGGTTTTCAGCAGTGAACTATGAAAAAAAAGCTAACTAAAGTTAGGTACTTATGCATGTACCTGCGGTCTGTGTTTCTCTCAGCCCTCAGCCAACACCCATCTGTCACATGCTCTGTTTTTCTGTGCTTAAAAAGTAAAATGCAAATGTTCTTCATTGAATACCACAAATCAGTAAAGTGATGCTTTTCGGAACCGTTTAATTGGAAGAGGTATCCACCAGCTCTATACAAATCCACCTCAACTCACCTTTTGCGGACACTACGGGGGAGGGTCCAAGAGAAATGACGACCCTTAACTAATACACACACATACACGCACGGTCTCACCCACACAACCTCATCTCCTTACAGTTTATTTGCGTCTGTGCGCGTGGGTCTTTGAGCGTACGACTGTTAGTGTGTAATGTGTGCATGTGTGTGTGTCCAGTTTCCGTGCGCTTGGGTTTTGTTAATTTAATTAGAGGTACAAAAAGATTAAGGCAAGAGGACGTGAGCATTAAGGCCGGGTCGGTATAGTTATCTATGTAGGTTTAAGTGTAGTATGGTTTTATTGTTCGAGCGAAGGTTTTGATTACAGTTACCGTGTATCTTGTGGAGTAACCTTAACTGTAACTTACGCAATTCTCCTTTTGGGATAGAAGTTGTCTTGTTTTGACTATTAATGAGATAATCAGCAACATTTTAAAGACGGGTTCAGAAGTAAAAAAAATGCTAACGGGTGTTAGTAGTGGACAGCGTTAAAAGTTTTTTTTTAAATGTCACTGTGGAAACGTTATAATGTTTAAAGTGCTTTAAAACTAATTGAATATCGAAATTAAAGATCATAGAAAATCTCTACAATTTTTGTGTACAAATGAATTGGTAGTTCAAATAAGCCTTAGCACATCCGACACCTTTCAACACAGTTTCGTTGAATCAGCTTAGAACTGATTCATAAAACAAAATAAACCACTCCAAGCAGCCACCCAAAGCTCCAACAAAAAACATACCTAAAAACACATTTACTCCATAAAAATGCTTCGAAGTAGATAAGATAGGATTTCGTAAATACGTCTCATCGAAAACTACATAACACATGTTTGTCTTGAAAACAGTGGGCCATTCCCGGCCACGGTGGCGCAGAATATAAAAAGTAAGTCGATAGCTTACTGGTACAATTTATACTTTTGGATATTCGAAATATGTTCACGCGACCAGCCCACTCCGACCTCCCTTGCCCCTCTCAAGCGAACGAAACTAAGATACCCAAGGGGCAGAAGTCAGCAGATCTACAGGTCACGTTACGGTGGTATAGTGAATACTGAATATATCGTATAAATTCAACCCACGGGCGAACATAACCGTGGTAGTCTCCGGGTTGTTTTCACATAATAGAGCCATTTTCTTTTGTTTTTGTTACGTATCACACGCCGCAGGTAGGCGACAATGAAAACAAAAGGCGGTGACTTAATTTTAAGCCTTTTTCGGGAGCCGAGTGTCAACAAGATTTACGCGGTGCGAGAAAAAACATGCATGTTTTGGAAATGTTGCTACGAAAGGAAAACACAACCGAACATAAAATGCTGTGGTAATATTCCAAGTTTCCCGTAATAAATGAAAAATGGGACAACAAATTTGATAAGAGCGTCGGTTAAATACGTTGTTCTGTCTCATCTTGCCATCGGCAAACTCAGATTAATTGCGCTGTAAATATATTTGAAAGCCAAACAATACTGTTTGGTAACGCTAACGCTATGACTGTAATAACCTAACTTACTTAAAATTAAAAACAGAAAATCCGACTGCAATTCCGGAAAACAATATACCCTGTGCCACTCCCAGAAGTAAGACGAATCCAATGACACCTCATGCGTTGAAATCCGTCAAACGGTGTCAGCTGTAGAGCGTGACAAAGAATTACACATAAATACATACATACGCTCGAATAACATAACCCTCCTTGGGCAGTCGGGTAAGTATCAACTTTAATTTTCACAATGATATCTATCTATAAAAGTTTCTAGTGTACGTCTTTATTTTTAAATTGTAACTGGCCGCTTTGAACTAGCCACAATTTCACCAAGCGCTACATACGTATAACGTATGGCCGTGTGGCAGAAGCACGTAGCTTCGCATTGGAATAAAATTAGCAGCCGCAGAGCGTGTCCGGCGGCAAACGGAATTTAGTTCCGCGCAGTTACGGCCTTTGCCAGCTGGCGGGATAGGGTGCCTTGGAATTTGGTATGTTCAAGGATACGATGTTAGTTTTTTTTTAATACTGTAAGGAAGGCAAACGAACATGTGGGTCACCTGATGGTAAGTGATCACCACTGCCCATAGACACGTCTTAAGCTAACTGAATACGCATTTTTAAATGGTATATACATTTCACACCACACGTAAGTAAAGAATATTTTGAAAATAACAGCAGCTCAGTTTGAACCCTATTATAAATTAGCGAGTAAATAACAAGGCGTTTCCGCAATGGACTGAAATGGGTTTACTGAGCATAAATCACGTAACGTACTAACAATAATTTAAAATAAGATAACAAAACAGTCTTCTCTGTACCAACCTGACAATGCAACTGTCTTTTCCTTTGCTACCACTAAGTCAGGGGCAAAGTTTAAACTTAGAATAATACCATAGATAATATGCTCCAACACCCACTCTATCATATAAAAATTGAAAATTTGCTCCTAAAACAACACAACAACAACAACAACAATTTTTGTATACCTATGTTTGACAAATATATCACTCTTACCTACTCTAAAATCAACTTATTTTCGAATAGCTATTAAATCCCAGACGTCCCAATTTTTCCCGTCAGCTTCCTGGCCACCGCGCGATCGGCAACTTGCTGAAATACAGCGCAACTTGTTACCGTCCCGCTACAAATTGCTAATACCCCCCTTTACCTAACTTTTACGAATTTTCACCTCCACTACCATTCTGTTAGTGTTTGATATGCATTTCGGGAAGTTTGGTATTGTAGTCTAGTTTTTGATCAGTTTCTTGCTCTGCAGCGGTGTAACAAGATAAAGATTTTGACAAAAGCGAGCTAGAGCAGAGTTGTCACGAGATTATAACTGGGGACTTTGAGTTACCGAGTTTGCACAACTTTTCGGGCCTATTTATACTTTTTATATTTTAACTTGTTCTCTATGGTTTTTAGAATGACTTTTGCATTAGGTACAATAATTATGTTTCGATCCAAGAGCAGTGCTTTAATTGATTATAACCTAATTATATTCATGAATTATTGGCTTCTGGCACATTTTCATTCGCCTGGCGTACGGGTTAGATAGATAATTTGATTTGACAAATAAATAGATTCTATTTAATATAGTTCTGGCAACAAAAATAATCTCCGCTGTCTTTATCGCGCACAAGCACTTAAACAGTTCAACGTTTCTTCCTTCAAACCATCTAAACACAAACCACAACAAAACTTTTTTGGCTCACAGTGACCCTCTTCACGCGCTATCTGCCGTCCGACTCGTCCGAGTGAGAACGGTGCGTCATTTCTAAAGTGTCACACTTTTCACGGCTAAACTCCGTCACTAACAACAAGCCGGTTAAGAAAAATAATCGAATCTATGCTATTTGAAAAGAGAATGAAGTACTGGCTGGTTATCGCTATTTTTACGCGACTGTCTAAAGAAAAAAATAGTGTGTTGTTAATAATGGACACTAATTATTTTTTAATTATTACTGGCCAGTATGAAAAATACTGCAGTTTGATGAACAGAAAACGAGAACGACAAAATGCTCACCAGAAATAATTAAATAGACACTTACAAAAACACTTCACAATAAGAGAGTAGGCAACAGCAAATTTCACAAAGAAATAAAGCAGAGCATTAACTAATTACATAACTTATTACATCCCTTACCTTTGTGCAGCACCCCTACACGCGTTAACGCAAAAAATGCACCAAAAATAACAAAAAAAGGGGTGTTGGGTGGACCCACCCCGCCTCCACCCCGTCGTATCTTTGCACTCGCCGTGGCTAATCTCCCTATTATTAAAAGGACCGAACTCTGAATAGGATTGTGTAAAGTTCGGTTTATTCTGGAACGAGTAAGGTTGAGTTTAAATCGGTGACTTTTGGGATGTGGCCGGAAAGGTCCAAAACAAGAGACAGTCTGGGGAGTGAGGTCTACCTAAAAACGTGGAAACGTTGATGAATGTCCCCCATTAGATGTTATTTATTTAGAATGTGGCGGAGGGACTGAGTTTAACTTTGCTGGAGTTTACTTAGGACTTGCATTGGGTTAGCTGGTGACAAATAGCGGTGATTCCGTGGGTCCAGTTTTTCGGGTTTAGCCTTATTACGGCGATTTGTAAGGTCTTTCGACGGTTCGGCGGTTCTGGGGGATGCGAAAAATTAGTTTCAAACTTAAAAAACTTTCATATGTGTGACTTACGCATAGTGAGCGTTTAGTTAAGTCGATGCGGCTGAATGAGATTAAAAGTGAAACAAGAAGTTTCTAAAATGAATTTTCGTGTAATCAAATACTGTTTATATTAAAGAATACCTTTCAGCGGTGTTATGATTTGATTATAACAGTGTAATAACTAAAGCTAGAGTATCTGACTGACTGATGCATTAAAATTTGGAAAACAGCACAAGCTTCGAAAAAAGTTGGAAAAAAACGCAAAGCGCACATTCAAAATTTGAATTGCCTACAAATTTATATGTCCAATATCGTGCGAGTGAAATCCATTTGCTCCACAGCAAATTGAAGCCAGCCAGCCAGCCAGTTCGCAACTCGGGAGTCCGAATAAAAAAACGCGTCGTTCCAATTCCAAACATTAGTTTCATACCCAATGGTGTGCGAGTGCCGGTCTGCAGAGTGCAGGCCTTCATAATCCCGCCCTAATGCCCTGTCCTCTGCAAGGGACATTTCCATTTATTATTGAGCGCTTAATTTATGTGTTTTGTTATGGACCGACAGCCGGCAGCGAGCGTTTTCTAAATGGCCAGGATTTGTCTCCTATTAACTTGCAAATATAAACCTTAGGTTTCAATAATTCAGGTCTAAAATTAAATGGGATAAAAAGTGGAAGTTACGCCGTTATGGTTATAAGCTAACAAATCGCTTCATCGGACTCTTTAAAGTAAACGCAAACAAACGATTAACGACTTTTTGTTGGACGCGCAGAGTTGTTTTTGCAAAAAGTGCAAATTACCGCTTCAAATCTTTCTGTTTCGCTAAATATGATATTTTAAAAGTGGAGTACTCTGAGATTCCCGCTAAAGTGTGATTTAGCCGTTTGGAGTAAGGTATGTTTTGGAGTGTGGTGGGTGATTTTTAAGATGTTTTTAGTTTCGGGTGTTCACTTAAGAATTGTTTAGACAATGTACGCGGCAATCCGTTCGCTTCAGAGGCAGGTTTTGTCAAAGGGGGTGAAATGACATTTGGGATAATAGTAAATCTAGGGACTTTAGGGGTCATTTTTCAATATAATCATTAAC
The DNA here is from genome assembly GCA_963691665.1 of Clepsis dumicolana. NCBI lineage: Eukaryota > Metazoa > Arthropoda > Insecta > Lepidoptera > Tortricidae > Clepsis > Clepsis dumicolana. Next base: position 10,290,060 of record OY829520.1, on the reverse strand, counting down.
TCGAATACGTTTTAAATTGGACTGGTAGCTAGTGATGAGAGTTAATTTATTGAAATAATGGAATGGAACCTATACTTTTTCAAATTTATTTCACATTCCTTTCCTATGCAACTTGTATTTTTTTGAAGCGACAGTTTAATAGCTTATACATAACTAGAAAATGCAACTTACGTTTACTTGATTATAGACATTTTTGTGTTTATAAATCTGCTAGATCTTTACAATAAAACCTTGTTAAGATAAGGAATGAAAAATAATTGAAACATAAGTTCGCATCTGTAGCTACTTTTGTCTTTGCATATAATTTTTTTAAATGTTTTTGAAAGCAATATATAATTCACATAAACGTAGGTACATACACACATACATAATGGTATTTATCTACTCTCTATACGACACAGCACAATATTAAGTAACTAGAAGGTATACAATTGAGAGATATTTTAAAACGCTATCAAAACGGTCTTATTATTTTTGATCAATCTCTTCCATTTACCGAAAATTTCCTTTGACGGAAACCTTAAATTCAAACCGTTCTGTTTAAATAAAACAAATCATAAGTTCCTTTCTTACAAGACAAGTAAAACATGAATAAACGATACTAACTCTATTCCCAAATGTATTTTCTACAGAAAAAAACAACTAAATGAGCCAAAATGGTTGGTATAATATTCCACATGTAACGGCTCAGGGCACATAAGCCTATGAAAGCATAAAAAATCAAGAAAATTCCATGTGAACCAAAACACATGGCAAATAAACAGACTGAGTAGATACTTACAAAAATATGAAATTCACCACAACATTTGCTGGGACGGGTGAACTGTGTAGCGTCAGCAGGGAACGCTTTAGATAAGTATTATTATTTTACAATACAATACAATACAAGAACTCTAGAAGAACACTACATAACAAATAAAACAGAAAAGGTACAACACCATTTATGATAGGTAGGTCATTGGGTAGGTACAGTAGGCCGAGCACGAAGTTTTGGAATCCTGCGTAACGTAATCGAGTAGTACCGCGTTATCGAGAAATTTGCATGTCGTTTGAAGCAGCGCCCGCCCGTGAGCGTATTTGGAACTAAAATTTTGTATGAGGTTTCTCGATTCGATACGATAACGTAACAAACATTACGCAAGATTGGAAAATTTCGTGCTCGGCCTACAGTCAGGTGCAAAAATATGGGTGCATACAACTTACTCAATAACACAATATGTCCCATGGCTTTTATGTCGCTGAATTAATGTCGTGGTATTGTTGTTGTGGTGGATTAATTTCAGAACTTGTCAAAATCAGTACTTGCTAAGAAAATCAGCCCATGTACAATACAATACAAATATTCTTTATTGAAAACCATAAAACAGTACAAGGAGGAGGAGGAGGAGGAGGATGTACATTTGAAATTATGACGTAACACCTACCGAGGGATTCAATCATGGTGAAATCAACGAATCACTTACGTACCGACGTACAGGTATAATAGGTAAGTCGACTTTAGCCCGACATGTATGTTTCATGCGCATGTGACAAGTGATATGCCATCACAAAAAAAAAACCGTTATACGCGCCATTATTTTCTTACTATCACAGAGATCTCTTTCGTTAATCTAATTTAAGTTAAACCAACGACATTGAAAGTCGTCGGCTACCGGCCAATGTGAGGTAGCGCACCTACCGCCCTTGTTTTTTTAAATACTCGTAAGCTTGTTGAAAAAGGAGTTAATACCCATGGTATTTTGCGTTTAATGCACATAAAGTATCTACGTCCTGACTAGAATTATCTCAGTTGCTTGTCATCTGGTGTGGCTAGTAAATGTAGACAAAAAATTGAAAATATAAATAAAATGTCGCTTTCTCTGCAGCCAGTGCGTGTTCTCTCGTCCATAATGCGAGTTGATAGGTAGATGTATTAAAAATAGTCCACATTAGACGCGTGCGCGACATAATACGGCCGGGCACGGGTAATGGAGGGATTACTCATCGTTTTTGTTTCACTCTAACACTCTAGGCAAAACTCTCTCTAACACTCTAAAAAGTTGAACGTCTTTCGTACATTTTACGTTGCACGCTTGACAGAATGTAGGTATTAAAAAATACTAAAAGCGTGACAGATTTTAGTCGATAAGGAAGATTAGTATATAGCTACAGTACAGAGGTGATTTGAAGCAGAAGTGATGGAAATGTAGAGCAACTTGGTAAAATAAGGCTAAGACGAAACAAACGAAACCGCTCGATAAATGGAATAGAAAAAAATAAAATTGTTTTAATTCCAATGTTTTTTTATAGAATAGAATAGAACAGAATAGAATAGTACTGAATATTTTTTATTGTATAACTGTGTAAAATACAGAGTTGGAACTTAATAACAATTCACCTTCAATTCAATTTTTGTATCAACAATTACCCTTTTCGGGCGTACAATAAATATCTTAAAACTGTATTATGTAATTCATGCAACAGAAATTTCATTGTTAATTCACTTAGGATTGGCTTGCGTAGAACTCGTTTAAGTTGTAGAACACCATATTAATTACCCAGTTTTTTAGCCTCCGTTTAAATAAGATTCCTTCGAGGACCTTTAATCTCAGTAGGGAGATGGTTATAGACACGGATAGCCACATAAGATAAGTACATTTTTGGAAAATAGAATTGTTAACTTTTGGAAGATGTAAATTGTACTTATATTGACTTCGTACATTAGATTTTAATGACGATTTTAGAGTGAAGTATGCTGATTGACTTTTTACAAATAAACACAGCTCTAAGATGTAAATTCCAGTTAAAGTAAGAAAACGTTTGTTCCGAAACACGTCTCGCAGCGACACATCCGCACGCATACGGTACACAGTCCTTAAGCATCTCTTCTGTAGTGTAAACGTTTTTTGTACATCAACAGAATTACCCCAGTAAATAATCCCGTAAGTAAGCAAAGGATATACGTTACCGTAGTACGCATTTACTACTACAGTTTCAGAACATGATTCGGACAATATCGACAGAGCGTAACAGCTACTGGATATTTTTTTGTTGATTTGATCAATGTGAGATTTCCAATTTAAATGCGTTTCTATTCTGACACCGAGGAAGTTTGCGCTAGTAACTTCCTCTACGGAAGTATCAGCATCTTGTACATTAAGTAGCATAGAGGCGGTTTTATAATTTCTAAATTGAATTAGTTTTGTTTTGCTCAGATTTACTTTGAGAAAAGTTTGAAGCCATTTTGTTATTTTGACAAGAGAATGCTTAATATTGTGGTTAATATCAATATTTCTCTTATCCGTGGAGTAAAGTACAGTAATGTCATCGGCAATCATCACACAAGGTTCAGGTATTAAATTGGGAAGTTCATTTAAATAGATAAGGAAAAGAAGAGGTCCAAGCACACTTCCTTGTGGCACGCCCAATATGACTCTTCTGTAGCTTGACTGTACGTACTCAATAGATTTATTACGACTGTCATAGCTTTCAATAACAACAGCTTGTTCTCTATTGCACAGATAACTTTTGAACAACTGGAGCGCATTCCCCCTTACCCCAATGTGTTCCAATTTCTGAAATAGTGTATTATGCACGACACAGTCAAAGGCTTTTGACATGTCAAGCAAAAGAGAAACGCAAGACTTTCTTTCATTTATATTGTCCCAAATTTGCTTGAATATTTTAAATATAGCTAATGATGTGGATTTTCCCTTTTGAAATCCAAATTGAAAAGGGCTTATATTATTATTTTTATTTAAAAACTCGATTAATTCATTGTAAATAACCTTTTCAAAGATTTTTAAAAAGCTAGGCAATAAGGTTATGGGCCTAGAATTTCCCATATCAGTTTTTGTCCCTTTTTTATGCAGTGGTTTTATCAAAGCTCTTTTTAGCTGGTCGGGGAATATCCCAGTTTCTAGACTTCTATTTATAATATACACAAGAGGTCCCGCAATTAAATCTATGCATGACTTAATTACTTTTCAAAAATTTTTCAAAATTCTTACAATCTTTTTTATTTCATAAATATCAACAGGAGCTAAGAAAATACTACTACAACTACTGTTAGAAAAACTTTTGTATCTATCCGGAATGATAGAGCTATGAGCATTCAAATTGATAAAAAATTCGTTAAATGCTTCGGCTATATCAGAAGGATTTAATAGGGTTTTTTCTTTCACATCTATTCGGGTGATCAAGTTTGGTATTGTATTTGTTAAACTTGTCTTTTCTTTAATTAATTTTCATGTAGCTTTAGGTTTTAACGAGCATTAAAAACCGCTCGTGCGAATGGGATCTTAAAGTGCTTGAGAAGAAAATATTAACGTCTCAGCGGCAACAAGCATGCAACAAGTCTCAAAATAATCATGGCCAGTGATCAAATTTAAATCCACGAACTTTGGTACGTTCGTTATTCGAACACTCAAATCACCACCCGGCAAAAATTCAGCCAGTCACAAAAATTGAAACACAATTTTTTTAACATTCGAATTAACACCTGGCGAATTTAAGCTAGCCAATGGCCGGCTCTGAATTTCTCCCTCGTTGACCAATGGCCGACCGGTTTGCTCCCCATGGCTCGTGCGGTCACTTCGTACTATCCCTTCAGTTAATAGGGCTGGCAGCACGCCGATCGATAAATTAAATCAAGTTTGACGCTGTATGGACCTCGGATGTTGCTCTTTCATTTTAAGGTGTAGATAATCGACTATTGTTATTTCAAGACAGGTACTTGTCCCACAAAGGAATATGACACGGGCTATTTATCTGACCACTTAGTGGCCATTACGTGACAGGGGCAAAAACGATACTATTGTTGGAGATTTTTCTCCCTGAATAGGATTATTTTTGTCGTGTGCTAAGACCTGTTTTGGGAAGCTTTTGATGTGTGAACAGGGTTACATTCGGGTTTGTGTGATTAGGGTAGATAAATTGCCGCGAGATGAATTACGTATGACTACGTAAATGTTTGTTGAACTTTTCAAGGTGTAGGTACTATGGATTATTTTATTATATTACATATATATTGTTACGTGGTGAAATTTATAAAAGACAGTTTAATTAATTAAGGATCTAATATAGTTAATAGACGTTTCTGAATCTGGCAGTTTAGGCAGGTTATCGAGCGTCAATTTCATAATTGACGAACAAGTTTTGCCAGCGATGTAAGTTGTCCCAGTGGATAATACGAGGTATCCTTTGTTCTGCTCTAGACTTCTCAACTAGCTCGCATCGCATGTGTGAATATCTGCACATCGTCCATTTTGAGCTGCAATATAATTTAAATAGTCATAAACATTTAAGATTAGCCAATTGGCTTGTATAATGTATAACAAAACAGCTACAAATCTAGAAATGAAAAATTTGTAGGTATAAGATTATGATGACAACAACATATATTTGTTACATTGGGGACTTTAATGACTAATGAATGATACACTAAAACCTCAATCCAAATAATAGGTAATAAATAAATCATAAAATGTTTGCTTACAACACGGCGGCAAACCTAAACGGCAATAGTTAGCGCGTGTTCCAAGAGCCATCTTCCGTTGGCTAGAAACTTTATAAGCAACTAAAAAAAAGAACCTAATAAATTCCCGCCATTGACAAAGCGTTCTCTTTTCGAAAATCGATGCAGATGTAATTCATCCGCATAGGGTGACTCCATGCCGGCATGCGTCAAATGCGAATAAATCCGTTTGAAATTTAATATGTTGCAAACTGAATACGTTCAAATATGCATGCACGGGTGCACTCGACCGTCGCCTACGAAGATACTGATCGATTTTATACGTGCGAAGACTTGTGTAGCGTATCATTTGTATAGAAAATACAATGTTAACCGAATGGGTTTCTTTCAGTGGTTTTATTAGTACGTCGGGCTGGTCAATAAAATGCAGCGTCTGTGACTTTATCTAGATATTGTGTCGGTGTCGGTAGCTTAAGAATCGACGTTGCTGTTATTTGTAGTCTGAAATGTGAATGTTTGTAAACTTGCGATGTATTTCTTTTATAGCAGAATATTTCTTTCAGAATTTCGTTTGATACACGCTTCAAGCTAATTTTTTTAGAAACAAAAGTAGTACGGTTAGCTGCAGAGAAAGAAGGTAGGTACATAGAGGTGGTTATCTATCAGCTACCTATGTACCTACTGTACCTACATTAAAAATTAAAATTAAAAACTGAAAGAATAAAACACCCAACAAAAACTAAAATATTACGTCTAAAATAGAAGCCCCCTTGGGCATGGTACATTATGTGTACCAAAGATGCTAGCCGCGTTCCCTCTTTGGATGGCTAGGCTTAACCTTTGTCCGAGAAAGCTATCAGCTCTGAGATCCCCTGTGACATCGACTAGCCTCTTGGATATTTCATGTAATAACTAATAGCGTTTTGACCTAAAATATTGTACCTAGACACTTGAAACTCTTTAAAGCTTAATCGCGAACAAAGCGGCTTTACTCGACTGCGCTAAACATGCCCGATAATTTCTAAAAGTGTGTCGCTTCTTAATTTCAATACAAAGCTCACGAGTTGGGTTTTAAAGTCCTTCGAATTCTCCACAACAGTCCGACTCTCCGATCGCACACCTTCCCCTGTAATAAAAACAAAACAGAACTAAACATCTCATTCGGGTACTAAATTACAATTGGAAGGGTCGATTTGGGAACAAAAAACATTTATATCAATGGTTGGTAGGTTCTAAATTTACTAGTCATTGACAGGCTGTAAAGAGGCGGGGTGTCTCGCGAGGCTCGTTCCGATGTAGAGGAGTAAGTAGATAAGAAAACTGGAGATACTGGCCCGTCTTGTGTGACGGAGTACGGAGGATATAGAGGGGATACACACCCCAGGAGATCATGGACCTTTGGCATGGTTCTCTTCAACGAAGCGAATTGCAGTATTTGTTTAGACCAGCAGAATCTTAAGGACCTTGATCATCATCGAACTTAAGAGTTATACTCTTGTCGGTGAAGTGTCTTCCAATCATCTCTCCTCTATGGCAACACCTTGACGACCTGATACGTCACGATACCGGCCTTCTCCTTTATCTGGCCCATGTAGCTTCGCCTAGGTCGACAGCTTCCACTCTTTGCTTAAAATTTTCCTTCTAAAATATACAATCTAATGGTTTTAAAGAGGCTGTCTTGTTCTATCAAATGCCCAACAATTCCAGTGTTCCATGAACACTACAAGCCGGTCGTCTCCCGAGCTTAATTAGGATTTGCATTTAGTAGGCAAACGTGTTCCATTGCTTACCATCAGTCGATGTGGTCTCCGATTCAGCTTGGGCAAAAATTCTTTCGTATGTCCGGATGTCAGGATGTTCTCCACTACAGACCACAGCCGATTCTCGTGAAATTTCGTGACCAGGTTCGATAATTACTTTGTCGATATAAGTTTTTTAGAAAAAAATATGAAAAATGTTCAAAAATGTGCTTGCGAGGCCACAGAGCCACTAGTTTTATAACGTTTTATTCTCAGAATGAGGTAACATCAGCTCTGTATAACCTATCCTCCTTGAGGGTCAAAGGCAAACTTTTCGGACGGCGTTTACCCAAGGGATGGTGCGGGTTCGAGCCGGGATAAAACTCCGGGTAATTCTCACGTACTACCCCGCATTTGTCAGCTGAACCGCATGTCGACTATAGCTATGTCGTGACCATACAATTTGTACATCTTTATTCAATTTTGTTAATTTCTTTCGGTAGTAGCCAGTCGAAAAAGGAGTCACGTTTAATGAGTTTGAGATTGCATAGCGCCATCTAGGTGTAAGATGTTGACACTAAGTGGATTGGGTATAAGAAAAATATCAGCACCATCATTTCGAATAGGATTATTATCAGGTAATATGTACCTCCTATATTTATCAGTACTATCGGGATATAACTATTATATTATCGTGATCCTACTGCCATTCCTTAATTCCATTTTTAACGCTAATAAGTATTAGTAGTAAGTAACAAACTAACGTTCTGACGGGTGTTAGTAAAAATATGTAGGGGTAATACATTAAGATCTCACTACTAATAGGTAAAGTAAAAACATTTCACATTTTCACCTTCAAGCTTGATTTTTGAAAGCTTGATCAAGTGAAAATATAAAATGATTTTACTGTGACATCCATCCAATATGGTCGGAAATTACCAAAAACAGGGAATCCGCTTACTACACGCCGGTCCCCAAGTCCAACATTGTGCCTACCACGACACGAACCCCTGGAAATTATGCCGAAGTAAAAACTTTAACACGAGTCCGTACATAAAGTCAAGTGTAGGCGCGTCCTCAAATATTTATATTGGCTTAGGCTAACCCTTGCGAGCAGGTCCGTCCATCAGGAGGCCCCGGGGGACTCCAGGTAGACGCGGCCTTAGGAATCAGGAGAGCTGGCTGGATTTATGAGTAATTAAGTTTCGAAGAGTACTTGGTAGAAAAGGCTGTGCTTACCTCTTTCAGGCGTAAGAAAATTAGAGTCAAATTTTTGCGAAACAATGTGATTCTTGACGCAATGTTTTTTTTTCTTATAGCAATATTTTAAAAGGAATAAATTAATTTTGACAAGTAATGTAATTTTTGAAAGTTAATTTGTGAACTTTCGATCAATACTTCCAACTAGACGATGGGAAAATGGCACGACAAATAACGACTCATTGCAGAGTGGGTTCTTATTTATTGCACGTTATTGTAATTATACTGGATCAGTACAATAATTAATATACAACGGTGTCATATTTAAATTTAGATTTTGTTCGTGACCCTTGGTAATTATTGATCGGATCGAAGGTGATAAAGATAGCGATGGGAATGATTCAAATTTGGATTAACTTCTTATTTGTATAAATGTCTGACGTTACTGGAGTTGAATTACGCATGTAAGCGTAAATAAGTTTTTAAACATTTGTTTCATATTCTACCATACCGTCATCATCTCAAAGGCAATCGATGAAAACAAGTTGTTTATTTTTCGGAGCACGCCTTAGTGTACAAGTGTTGCCCTCAACTCCTATATTCTACTACTTCTACCGTCTACTTCAAGAACGCGTCTCGAAAAAAGTAAAAAATTCTATATAAAAAATACCAGTCCAATCCTTTCGTAAGACTACACCCGAAGCTTGGGTCAACCTGCAGCCGCAATAAAATATTCGCAGAACGCAGGCCGGCCGATGTAAAAATGTTGTTTGAGAGCCGTTCTCAATAATGTATCTTTTAGAACCGTTAAGTGCTTTTCCAATGTCGAGGCAGTGTTTTTTGCGCATGTATTGGGTGTTCACCTATGAAATTGTCAGTTCGTCGAACTGGCCACTTAGAAGTGGCAGTAAAATGCACTTAAAATGTGGAGATTTTCAAGTTGCTGGCCAGATAGAAAGTGTGCCATAAGAAAAAAAAGTATTCAAACTTTTTTGTGTCAATTTAATCTGTTATTGAATTCCGTTTCACTGAATTTCGTCAAAAGAAATCAGATTGAGTGCATTTGTTTACTTAGTGGCTTTAAAACTATAGTTACCTAACTCTGTTTATTGTTTCTATTCAAAAATAAAGGATTGTCTAAGTCTACACATTAGAATGTTTTAGTAAAACTGTGACTAAACTAGGTACCAAAGATGGTAAGTACGTACACGTAAATTCGCAAGTGACCCCATAAATTCCACTTGAAGGAAACTTTTTCGCGGCATCAGAATCTAACCAATAGTTTTGAACTAACATTCACTATCAATAAGGTACGAGCCGGTGGGCAAAGGGCGTCGGTGATCGATGGAAGTTCTAATTTATATGCCCAAAGCCCTGAGGGCGTATCGATTACAGCTAACTTTGTACCGAGTGCCGAGCGATGCTTTTTGCCAAATTTCCGTTTGTCTCCTGAGGTTTGAGTTGCGTGGTTGATCGCTTCGGAATTTAATTTTCGAATCCGTGGGAATTGGGATGGGCAGTGCCGTTGAGAACGTTAAGTTTTTAATTTGGAGATTTAGAAGCGGCCAGTATCGTAGCCTTTTTTATATATGACAGGGATAGATTTAATCCCTTACAACGGATTAGTAGTATCATTATGACAAATTTTTATACTATCTGACTTGCACTGTTCGTATGTGGTAAGTTAATTTTGACCCATTTCCAGTGCTCGGATTAACTTGAAATTTGGTATGGATATATAAGTTGGTTGACAATACAAGTACAGTCAGCAAAAAAGCTCGTATTAAATATGTTTTTAAGACAAAACTTTTGTAATCTTAGGTGGAAGTGCTTTACGTATAATCTACCGGAAGACGAAGAATCTAAATTTTAATTTAACAGAGAATTTGGTAGTCATAAAAAAAAATAGGGTGATAACTACTTGCTCTAATTAAAGTATACGACAGTCAAATATGCTCACATCTAATCTCGACTGGTGTTTTCATCTGGACACGGTCTTGTCATAATTCGTTGGTTTCCACTTTCCCGTCAATTGCTAAATTTCAATCAACCAAGCGACTTACGGTCAGTCTAGAGGTACTGATATTAGCACCAAATTTTTACTGGTTTTGTTTTTCGAGCGTATTTATATATTTATGTCTAATTCTTTGGCACGCTCTACAGCCTAAACCGTTTGACGGATTTCAACGTATAAGGTGTCATTAGATTGGTCCAGTTGTGGGAGTGACCTGGAATGTTTCTCGAAATTGCAGTCGGGTTTTCTGTTTTTAATTTTAAGTTGGTTAGGTTATTTTTTCCAGCAGGTTTACGTCTTAAGGATACTTACAACACTTTAAATAATCTATTTTCTCCCCTCATTCCACTTAATCGTTTATGAGGATGTAATCTTCTAATACAGGTAGGTATGTAAAGGTACCTTTTCTGGTTAATAATATATCCCAAGTTAGTTAAGGCGGGGTCATCCCACGGGTCAGGCCGGCTCTCTATATAGGATTATGTATCCTTTAGTATTAATTGCAAACGGAGATTATGTTTAATGACTTGATTATTTATTTATTGTTACGCAGCTCCCTGGTTTACAGAACATGTCTGCCATGAATGATGATGATGAATATGGCAACAAAATAGAAGTTTGTCTCATTGTTTCAGTTCAAAGTTTCAACACTATATTGAGTCAATTGTAGAATGTGTCAAGTCACCACACTTTAATCTTCTGATTTGCGGTCAGTAGGCGGAGCACGAAGTTTTCGATTTATTAACGTTATCGAGAAATTTGTATGACGTTTGAAACAGCGCCCGCCTGTGAGCGTATTTGGAATTAAAATTTAGTACCTATGAGATTTCTTGATTTTGATACGATAACGTAACGTTACGCAGGATTCGAAAACTTCGTGCTCTGCCTACAGTCGTCATTCGAGCCGCCGCTAGAAAAGGAAACAGAGCGTCTAATGTTATGAATAGCCAATGAATGACACGTGCCTATAAAATTTGAGGGTTGCCCTCGATTTCCCTGAGATCCCATCATCAGATCATGACTTGGTGACAGTGGGACCACCTCAGGAGTATACCCTTTCAAATAAAAAAAAATTGAAAATCGGTCTACAATTGACGGAGTAATCGATGAACATACATAAAAAAAAATACATACAGTGGAACGTAGAACCTCCTCCTTTTTTTGAAGTCGGTTAAAAATACGTCTCAATCGCGTTTGCGTTACGGGTGTCAAATAGTACGAGAATTGTTTGTTATCGATACGTGCCAGTGGCGCTGCTATATGCCCATAGTAATTCAGAGGGTCGAGCATGACTATACGAATGCTGCGTAACGTAAAATCGAATAGTAAACGTTGTCGAGTTTGTATAACGTTTGGAACAGCGCCCGCCCGTGAGCGTATTTGGAACAAAAATTTTGTATGAAGTTTCTCGATCTCGATACGATAACCGTAACGTTACGCAGCATTCGTAAAGTCGTGCTCGACCCTCAGACGTAAACGCAAAAGTGTTTCGAATATTCGTACCCAGGCCTCAGTTACTTTTAACTTGAAACTATCGCACAAATATTAGAGTGCACAAGTGAACGTCGATAAGCGAGTTACGGCGGGTCATCCGGGAGCTCCAGCCGGATACGGCTCCTGTGCCGGATTAATTAGGTACATACAAATACAGCTAACCGGATAGCATACACTTAATCTAGCTGGGATGACTAAAGGCTTACGAGAACTTTTGCGGGTGGTGGGGTCTTGTGTGAGGTCCGTCCTGGGCCCTATTTCTCGAAACTTGCTAGACTAAGAATATTAGTCCATGAACTAATATTTTTTACAAGTTTACTAGTATACGTTTCTCGAAGCTACAGCAATAAAATATTAGTTACCAACTAATAAATATTAGCTAATATTATTACACTCAATTGGGTTTATGTTTCACGAATAAAAAGGAAAAAAATTACATTAGTAAAATGCACTAATAAAGCTATTGGACTCGGAAGGCTTGTAATCAATATTAGTTGAATTGTCTTGTTTAAGTTGAGATCCGTTTTAAAACAATAATATTATCAAAATTAAAGCAACAATTCGCTTAACGTTGATGTGCAAACATCATCATCTCATAAGGAAGCTCAAAGTCACTCAGAGGGCGATGGAGAGGGCTATGCTCGGGGTTTCTCTGCGGGATAGAATCAGAAATGATGATATCCGCAGTAGAACTAAGGTTACCGGCATAGCCCGAAGAATTGCGAAACTTAAGTGGCAGTGGGCGGGGCAAAATCTCAAAATCTTATTTATTTATGTCTGGCTGTATAATTATGCCACAGACCAATATAAGATGACCCCACACTGCGTACATTTTGCTTAGGAGCAGGGCTCTACTAACACTGGACAACTTAAAACACTGGGGAAAAGAGGGAAAAACTTTGTACAGAACCCTCGGTGCGCGAGTCCGACTCGCACTTGGCCGGTTTTTTAATAGGTTACAAATCATGGGTTGTAGGTGCATTCAGCCAAGCCAGACTAATATTTTTCATTAGTCTACCAGTATTAGTTACCAGTCTCATCATAATTTTTGAGAAACATATAATATTAGAACTCGTAAATTTTTCACTAATAGCTAAGCTAATATACTAGTAAACTAATAGTTTCGAGAAAAAGGGCCCTGATCGCTACCACTATCTTACTCGCTAATCCTGCCGCTAAGCAGCCACGCTTGCACTAGTAAAATAAACGGATCACTCACGTATGTCAGTCGAGACGTAGACTCTACGTCTCGCCACCGGCGTGGCGTGTGCTCCCAGAGGAAGGACTTTTTCTTTCTCAGTAACGACTTTACGACAAAGCCTTTCATCATTGTCATCAGCCTATTTACGTCCCACTGCTGGGCACAGGCCTCTTCCCAGAATGAGAGGGCTTGGGCTACAGTTCCCACGCGGGGCCTGCTGCTGGGTGGTTCCTGCGAAGAAATTCAATGGTGTGTGTGAAGTTCCCAATCCGCACTGGACAAAGCCTTTTGTATGAGATAATTTAGATAATTTATAAATCACACGTTTTGATGTTTGTTTCCACTTCCGCGCCCGCCTCTACTAATTCGTCCAGCGGTTCCCAAACTGGATTACCTATGATTTTGATTGAGCGTTTGATAGCCACTAGAGCAGGTTGTTTACCGTCGCGTTAGTGAACGGTAGTTTTGATGGGGCAAATTAGACCCTATTTTAATTGAATTAAGCAAGGCAATTGACTGATGAGTAATGTAAACAAATTGTTCTTTGGCAATTATGCGAACTGCCTACCTAGAAAGTAGCATTATGTAGCAAAAAACTTACGTGTTCTTGCAGAGAGTATGATATTGTACGTAGGTGTAACGGATATAAAGATACCTAAGCTAATACTAATAACGTTTTGGGACTTAATCAACATTATGTTATTATGTAATACTCTTAAAGGACGGGTTTGTTGAAATCAGAACGGGATAGAGAATAAACGGGATTTCTACGCATCCGAAGTCGTGCGCAAAAGCAAGTTAAGTCAGGACATAAAATGTTTTTAAAATTACCTTGACGTTTTGACGGCACTGCTGCCGCCGTGGCTAAAAGTAGACAAAACGTTGAAATAGTAATCCTACTAATATTATAAATGCGAAAGTTTGAAATAGAAATAGAAATAGAAAAATATTTATTCAATGTACACAAGAAGTATAATAAAAAACAATTAAAAAGTAAACAAAGACGTTGAACAGGATCCCTCTCAGCATTGTGCAGCGGCAGGGGCCACGGCGCTGGTTTTCAGAGTTTGTGAGTGAGTATGTTTGTTACTTCTTCACGCTGAAACGGCTTTGGATGAAATTTGGAATGAGGATAGCTTATACCCTAGATTAAAACATAGGCTATCTTTCATCCCGGAAAATTGTATAGTTCCCGCGGGATAAGGATAACCAAATTCTACGCAGACGAAGACAGCGGACAAGTAATATATAAAGGAAATCTATCCTCAGTTATTAATGTTAATAGGTTGTTGTTAAGTCATAAAATAAACACAATCCTATCCAATACTTACACTTTTTGCGACCGAAATACTAGTTATTATTGATAACTTTATTTACATAATAAAAGCAATTTACAATGACATTAAATCTAAGCTTAAACTAAATAAACTACAACTTAAAACTAAATTAAATCTAAATAAGGCCCCCGTGGCATGGTGCCCAAAAGGCTGGCAGCGTTGCCTCGCTGAATAGCGATGCTGATTCTTTGAGAGAGAAAACTGCCAGCCCTTTGGTCACAAGTTGCATCAACTAAACGCTTTTGTAACTCAGAAGATGTTAATTAGTTAGTACCTATGTGCTCGAGTTGGGTTTAGTTTTAATAAAGGGAACACCTCTACTATGATTTTAATGTAAAGATAATTAAATTTTTCGTTCGAATTACTTGTGTGTTCTTCTAAGGAAAATTCGGAAAAACGTAAAGCCTTATTCCTTCTTCAAGACTTTAGGTCCTCTTGCAGAAAAATTTAAACCTAGTCTTAGTTTAAAGTCCGGGTTAGTACCTACAGAATATAGGACTGAAGCTCTTTTTTTGCTGCAAGTGACCTTTAGAGTTTTAAACTGCAAGAGGCAAACTAGCCTACAGGGTTATTCTAAACTGCACCTCCAAATTCTAATTTCGGCTCAAAAAATAAAACGCGCAAAAACATTTCGCAATTTTCCCCAATACACCCGGCGGTCACGGATACAGAAAGGGTTGTAAAATACGGGGTTTGGGCACAATACGCGTCTTAAACAAATATAAGAAGGCTGGCCGGTGACCTTTGTCCCTTACGCACACGAAGGGACGGCAAGGGACAGGCGCTCTAACACTTGCAGACCTTCGTATTGGCAAATGTGACCCTGTAGAGTGTAGTGGGTGTAGAAGCGGCGGTATTTGAAAGTTGTGTATCATTTTACTAGCTGTTGCTTGTGACTTCGTCTGCGTAGTCGGTTATCGCTATCCCGCGGGAACTATACAATATTCCCGAATAAAAAGTAGCCTATATTATTCCTCAATGTTCAAACTATCTTCTTGCCAAATTTAATTTAGATTGTTTTCCGTGAAGAGGTAACGAACAGACAGAGAGAGACAGAGTTACATTTATAATATTAGTATAGAATAGTATAGAATTACAGATTTTCTTTGTTTAGTCGCTACCATATCATCAGTTGGACGGACTAGGTCACAAATAATTGGGGTCCTGAAACGTATGCCGTAGAAGGTGGAATTCGTACGCACTGTCATGCAGAGAAAGTTTGCCTATTTAAGTCATATATACTTACGACATCGGCGGGTGGTGGGACCTTGCGCGAGGTCCGCCCTGATCGCTACCACCATCTTACTCGCTAGTCCTGCCGCTAAGCAGCAGTGCTTGCACTGTTGTGTTCCGATGTGGAGAGTAAGACAGCAGAGGCAATCACAGGCACAAGAAGCATTTCATTTTAGCCCTCTAGGTTAGCAACGCATCTGCAAACCTCCCGGGGTTGCAAGTGTGATCACTTACCATCAGGTGACCCACTTGCTCGTTTACCTACCTTATCGTATAAAAAAATGGTTACCGTATATACTTATTATTATAGAAAGAATGAAAAAAATACTTTCCTAATTATAAGTAATTTTGCTTTGACAGGACTGACCTTGTGTGTGAATGATTTAGTCTAGGTTCACACTGCCACTTTCGAACTGCAGGCAACTGTGTACTTTCTTTTCTACTAGGTACATTATTTACCAAACATGTAACTAAATTTTTCTTCCTGCCACTTCTACGGCTCTCTAGTATTACACGCAGCCCGTTATGCCTGGCACCTCCGATACAATAACAGCGCCCGCGGTCCGGCCCGTACCGTCGCTACGCTCAGCAATTTTGTTTTATTTAAAACAATCTGTGCATTAAATTTTTATCTACACACATATCATAAGTCCTCTATAATGCGTTCAGAAACCGTAGAAAATGACCCGCATTTCAGTACGCCGTCGCCTTCTCGCCGACAGCGCCAGCCCCAGCACCTCCTCCACCACCAGCAGTAAAGTAATAGTCATTACGATATCGAATTCGATATCGTAATGACTTTTCGATATCGAATTCGATGTTTCAAATTTGAAAACCAACGTAATTTACAATCATAGTGAAATAAAACGGATCACTCACGTATATAAGTCGAGTTCAGTCCGACATGTATAAATAATGTGTTTTTTTTTACAACAAAAAAAAAAACAGTTTACGAAAAGTCCGCTCGGTATGTTTGTCTATGATTAAAAAAAAAACAGTCAAATTCGTGACAGGTATGGGTATGATATATGCCTTCGGCTTCTGAACCCATCTTAGAGTACTTATAATATGTGTGTAGATAAAGTAATGTATGCAACTCCACATAATTAGGCCTTAAAACACTCATTATGTAGCAGTTGCATAAACTACTATAACATGAAACTACCTTGAAATGTGCCGCCAAGTGGTGCGCTCCCAAAGGTAGGACTAATTAATCCGAAACATGTCGGGGTAAACTCTACAAATAATAAGGTTAAATTGACCTTTATGAGTGAGTGATTCTTTTAACATGAAACTACCATGAGACACATGTTCCGGACTAATTCGCTTCCTCTGGGAGCGCACGACCCAGCGGCAGCACGCACACTGCGCGCCGCGGCTCCGCTTGCGTGACTACTACTGCTGCTGAGTGATCCGTTTATTTCAATTTGTGCATTTCATTTTGGGGTATCGAAACGGGAATGACCTGAATTTAAATTTTGGTTAGTATTATTCCTAATTAATTTGGGTGTATCTGAATTTTAATGGTCACAGGCTCAGTTTTGATCAGAGATAAGAGGTTTCTTTCTGTTTTAACCAAACCAATGAGTTGGGCAGTGGCACAGGCGCGTCACTATGCCGTGCCGTGGCGACCCGCGGTCCGCCTTCCCACACCCCGCGCGACCCCCGCTCACCCCCGCTCGCGTCCCGAAACGCACACAGCCGTGAGGTCGTTTATTACACACAAGCGTCAGCGTCGTTTCTTTTTAAACGACTGCTCAAAGAAAAAGTGTATTGTTTTCATTACGTCATATTCTTTGGCAGTGGCGATTAGGTATTAGAATATCGAATATTACAGTTTGCCTAAAACGCCTAATTGTTACAAGAATTATGTTCCTTTAGATAGTCTCGCAAACAGAAATAAAAGTTGGTCATTAAACCATTCTCTCAACGGAACAAGACGTCCGTGAAGTCCAACAAAAATATCACTTTCACAATAACAGTGCTCCTGCCGACTGTACCTTCCAAGCTCGTCCGTCCCAGAAACAAATATTGGTACATTAGGGTACCGACCCAGACCCCTCAAATTGTAATAAAAAGTCAGGACGTCTTGTTCCGACCAGCCGACCACCTACGTTTGTGTTATTTGCTTTGCCGTCCCAAGAAAAACCCCTATTCCGCCAAAACCTTTACAAAACGTAATTTTTCATCCCACTCTTTCATGCTAAGTTTAGGTTGGTGAGAAAAAGAAAGCGCGCCGTTTCGATTTTAATTTTTTCGTTTGAACGCACTCGCACGGGCGGCTACAGGATGCACCTTTTTTATTTCCTGAAAAACTACGTTATTATTAAATAAGTACCATATTATTTATACAGGGCGCAGTTTTTTGTTTACCAAAACACTGTGTTTTTATTAAAAACTAAAGGACGGTTATATTAAAGGGTTTGCCAGTCTTGTTTGTAACTAGGTCGCCGAAGGGACTTGGAATCTCAAGTTATTAACGAGAGGGACAGTTACCAGATCTGAATAAATAGGTTTTAGTACAGTTAGTAGGACTAATAACCCAGTAGTTTGTTATCTACTAATGAACTGTAATAAGTAAAGGGTCTTAGTACGGGATATTTAGCGGGATGAAAGCTTATTGTATGTTAAAAATTGCAAAAAGTTAAATACAAGTCACACCTGTAAGTACACAAACCATTGCAATAATTATTAGTTTTTTCATTAGATAGTAAAGCTTACTTTAAAAAAAACCTCTTTTTTTCATAATGACTAAGGCACTAACGCCATGGCATTTGTTTAAAGTCTTATACAACTAAACTAATGGCACTTCGAACAAGAAAACGTAACAATTACTTAATTCAATACGACAGCGAGACAATAGGGTAAATCAACGGTATGCCCTATTGAATTTGCTCAGAACTAAACAACTAAATACGCAAATAAGGTAACGTATTTAATCGTAACGAAAAGCTTCAGATATCTGCTCCTAATGTATGCCAGGCGGATGTATCCTTCGTAACGCGTTTGAACTGTCAAGTCCGCTTGAAAGCACTCCTACACTCACAGTTAAAAAACTAAGTGTTTTAACTGGTAAGTTACTAAGTTAAGTTAAGTTAAGTTGGTTTGGGACTAGGTCAATTGGTGTCAATTTGTCCCATGATATTTATTTATTTAAGTTTTTTAACTAGTTTTTTAGGTACTTAATAAGCGCACATCCTTGCTAAATTAATCTTATAAAAAACATAAATCAGACATGAAGGCTCTAGTCGCATATTATGGCCAGTCCAATGCTTATTATCTATGTTGGTAGTTTGTAAGAAGTACCTAGTTTATAATAACTTGTACTTACATACGCACGATGACGTTTGTGCACGATAAAGTCTTGAAAGTACATCCTGTAGGTAGGGAAATACGTCCTAGTTGGTCAAAACAGAAACTTCGTTTGAAATTATGCTTTTTAAAATACTCACTGAAACATGAATACACAGAAAAAATAACAGAACACGCTAACCCCGGGAATCGAACCCGAGTCTTCGACATTCCTTGTCGTGTGCTATATATACCCTTACACCAAGATTAGCATAGAGGCACACGCTAATTTTTTTCCATGTATTCAAATCTCAGCTCGTTTTTATCACTTTTTGCAGTCACTAGCGCCATCTATGCGATTACTTCGCAAACCGAATACAGCACACTCTTTCGAAACTTAAACGAAAGAGATGGCGCCACTAAAGCAATCAAAATATATTTCGAACACTACAAGTATACCTTCTGAGTGACTTTCGGTTGGGTAAAAACTTATGCTTTATTATAGTGATAGATTTATTGGAAAAATAACTCGTGGCTTTCGCTTCACCCCCGTGGTGAATACAAAATAGACTAACTTCCTTAATTTTCGAAAAACTGATTCCAACGAATACTTAATATTTAACGAAACTTTGGCTGAATATTGATTCAAGGGTTTCAATTGATTAGAATGTGCGTTGTCCAGTCAACCAGTCTGTCAGTCACGTTAACATTTTAGGTACATTTAAATAAAGTCTGTAAAATGAAACAGTAAGCAAACAAGCAAATATTTGTAACCTTTTAATAAGTTAACTACACAATGCAATGCTGAAAATATCTGTAATAAAATTAACATGCCTACATTTCATTCTATCGCACAGAGTTTCCCAAAATTCTAGATCCTTTTAAAACAGAAAGCTACTCGCCCAAGCGACTCGCCCGTCCAAACGCACCGCCGACCGGCCGACCCTTTGCGGCCAGTTTCTCCCTAACAGTGGGCAGTACACCCTCTAAACAACCTTTTATACCAAATAAGGGCGCAAACCCCAACGCAACGCACTTTGGAATAGACTTTTAGCTCTAAGCATAGAGTTGAAAGTTGATTGTAAGTCCATTTATTGGGCAGCAGGGACTAAGTAGCAGGGGGCGGTAGAATCGACCCGTGGCTAGTACAATTGCGTAGTTTTGATTCCCATTCTGTTTGTTGGCTGAATATTAAACTTACCTTTTTGCTTGCCTGGGCAAATGTTTGAGTTAGTATAAGTAAATTTGAAGGAGGGGAAAGAAGAGGAACTGTACGTAAATTTGTGAGCGGGTTAAGCATTGATTTACTTAATTTTATTGGAATCCGCCCAGTACCTGTCTAATTAAACGGCAATATTTATAATAACAAATAAGAATTAATCTGTATTGATTTAAACTTTCGCGATTTTCACACATTATCATGATACTCGGGACTTAATCGCGTAAAAAAAAAACCAAGACCAAGTAAAGACCAAGTGCGGGTAGTTCGAGGAACCCGTGCAGCTAGGAGATGTTGATACCCGCCTCTTCAGTCCCTTCGAGACCATGGACGCAACGTCGCGTCCGAAACGTCGAGGTATTTAAATTCAAATTTAAATATAAAAGTTTTTTACGCGATTAAGTCCCGAGTATCATGATAATGTAAGAATTAATCTTAATCTGGTTTTAGTAAGCGTTTAATTTGAAACACCCTGTTTCTAATGCAAATTTTTCAATTTGTTTTTGGAGCTTTATTATGAAAAGTAAAAGGCAAATAGCCAGTACACTTTTTAAAACGGATTAAAGTAATCAACCATATTTCAAGGTTCACCATAAAAATGTTATTAAGTTTACATTTCGCATAATTTTGCTATTTTATGCCCGAGTGTCCCGTTCACTACTTCGATAACATTCCTCTTAGGACGAAGCCGTAAAATACAGGTCATTTGGAAGTTTTATTAGGGACAGTAACGTCGCAAATATAGTAATAAATACCAAAATATTTACAAATAACGCTGGTGTTTTCCCGCGGGCTTGTTGTTAGAGAGGTATATAATTAATAAATAAATATTTTTTTCTGGCACTCCAACTACAATTGTAGAAAACAATCTCGACGAGTCGTTTTATGACCAGGCTCAAATTAACCAACGTTACAAATTTTTACAGTTTACAATGACAATTCGATCCACATTTATTGACCGACTTCAAAAAAAGGAGGAGGTTCTACGTTTTTTATTTTTATTTGAAAGGGTATACTGCTGAGGTGGTCCCATTGTCACCAAGTCATGATCTGATGATGGGATCCCAGGGAAATCGAGGGCAACCCTCAAATTTTATAAGCACGTACTATGTGTTTCATATATTTTCTAAGGTTATTCAAGTATTTGCGTCTGGTAGTCATCATCTCATGATGATGAGCTGATGATGGAAGGTACAACTCCTTAACGGTTAGGAGTTGGAGGATAATTCTGAAAATGTTAAATTAACGTAAAATTGTGAAATAAAAATCTTTTAACAAAAAAGTAAAACCGCCTTCAAAAAAAAAAACCTTAGAAAAAAAACGTAAAATAATCATCTAAAATAATTATAAATAAATAAAATAAAATAAAATGCGTTTATTTCGGACAACAGAAACTAAAGCGTAAAGTTTTATGGCCTAGCACTAAGCAGCAGATATATGAAGTCGGTGCGGTGGGAGCGGAATATTCTTTGAATGAAGGCCATAAAACTTTAGGCTTTAGTTTCTGTTGTCCGAAATAAACGCATTTTATTTTATTTTATTTATTTATCATTATTTTAGACGATTATTTTACGTTTTTTTTCTAAGGTTTTTTTTCATTGAAGCGCGCTATAACAAAAACTGTTTCAATTGGAGTATGTAAGCTTTTTGTATTTTTCCCCATTTTTTGTATTTTGAAGGTTTTCCCGCGAATATCAATTATACTTTTAAAAATACTGACTGAAACGTGAATACATAAAACTAAATTTTAGTTCCAAGTACGCTCACGGGCGGGCGCTGTTCCAAACGTCATACAAACACGAGAACGTTTACTATTCGATTTTACGTGACGCAGCATTCGTAAAGTCGTGCTCGACCCTCAGTAACGTTATCAAGAAATTTGTATGACGTTTGGAACGGCGCCCGCTAATGAGCGTATTTGGAACTAAAATTTAGTATGAAGATTCAAAAATTCGTCCTCGGGCCTCTGTATTTCGAGGCTTAAACTTACATTTCTTTGCTAACCTCTTCTCCCTAGTCCACACAACCCAACCCTGTCAGTACAGAACGTGACCATTTGTATCGACACCCTGGAAATTGCTTCGTTTGGGTTCCGTTCGGGCTGACAGCGACACTGTTTACATAGGTAGCTGGCCGAAGAAATATCCCCTCGTGTGTTACTTGGGCTGTTGTGGGACAAGGGAAGGGCGGGTAGCGGTTTAGGTCTAAATATTAATAGAAGCGTCAGACTGTGGCCCTCTGGAACGGCGTTGCGAGCCCGCTGGCTCGGAGAGGAGAGAGGCAACCGTGCGCGACGTGCGTGCGGCTCATTTAGCTAGCACTGAATTTGGTGCCACAAAATTGGCAACAAAAACGGAGAGCCAAAAGTCCCATTCATACGCTATATAATGTCATTGGGTCTCAAGAAATCTCTTTTTTTTGACAGGTTGAAATTTAAAAATCAAAATGCTGAGAACTCGCACTACTTCAGTCTTAAAAACTGAGGACTTAGGAGGAAATAAGTTTATGAAAAGGCACTACAAAATAGCCATATATTATTAAGTTGGTTGGCAGCGTCTTAAATAGCCAGCAAAATTTTACTTAAAGTTAGATCAATAAATAAATTCTCATCATAACTTTCTACGACTAATCTTCCCTGACAAAATAATAGGCATGAGAATGAAGCTTAAAGTACACAAATTTAATAGGAACATTATTTTTGTTCCAGATACCTGATTTGCGAGATACCAGTCAAGAAATATGGCGGATATATTTACTAAAGGCAACTCCAAAACGGGTACTAACCACGAATTACAGCCACTACGAAATTCCAGAAATCTGGCCTCGTTCCAGATGACAGCACAATGACAGAAATAGCGCAAGGGTAAAATCCGGCACAAAAAGAAACCAGCACGGCCCGCTTTATACAAAAGATCTCTTCTAATTGGACCGCTACGTAAACATGCAGTAACTAAGGAGAAAATAAAACGACGCATTGGCGAAAAAATGGCATTGAAAGTTAACTCAGAAACGCTTCCGCCGCAGCTCCCGCGGCCGCCTGTGCCTCGGCCTCTACCCCGTCGGACCTTGCCTTGACAGCAAAGCGGGTCCGAACTCTTACCCCGCTCAGCCACAAATAGGTACATTTCCTGCAAACCTTCTTCAAACGAGTTTGCAAATATTTTTGTGTAACTTTTGCCCCTTCGTATTTTTTACAAAAAAAAGTCTCGCAGATACACCTAAGCACTCAGTTCCTATACAAGATATTACAAAATGACTAAAAGCAGTTTATTTGCCGTCAAATTTAAATGTTACTCTTACTTATAAGAAGTTAGTAAAAGTTGGTCGAATTTTATACAGTAATTTCTAATAAGAACCGTTTGAACACTGCCATCTAGCGGCGAGTAGCTCGTTTCGAGTTTGTCACCCCGCGGGACACGGTTTCGCCCAACCGCCATAGAGGGCGCTAGTTAACTAATCAGAAGATCAGAACGTTTTCAAGAGCGGTAGCGGTATCGAGCACGATATTTTATTAGCTGTAAATTTAAATGTTAAAAGTGAAATAGGTGCATTATAATTGTTTTTTTATTTTTTTTATTTACCTAATGTTTAGTTACAGTAGTAGATAAATGGCGATTTTAAATTAACAAAGAAAACCGGACTTCTTTTGTTTATAGACAAACTCAGCGGAGTCTTTTAAATTTACGAAAGCTTTGAAAGCTTTATCTTAAAGTTAGGGCAGTGAAAGTTTCGCGGACGGGGAGTGAAAAATGCAACGAAGTTTTACTGAGAGCGAAAGTGGAGACTTCAGGGTTTGAACTTGTACCAGGTACGAGAGTAAGGGATTAAAAGTTGCGGGTTTTTTAATCGGAACCATTCACCTTCGAGTTTTCTGTGATTTGAAATGGAGTCTTTGTCGGTGATTAATAAAGGAATTGTAATTGTAAATCTTTCGTCTTTACGATAAGTGTAATAACTCGATTTTTTTTCAAACAGACTTGGAATAAGTAAAAAAAGTTCTAAGTACATAAAATATTTTTTTTTTTCACAGTGTTGTATTTATCTATTAACTAGGCAAAGCCTGTACTATTAATAGGTGCCTACTAGACAACGAATACACATACTTATATAGATAAATACATACTTATATAATATTATTAAACACCCAAGACCAGAGAACAAATATTCGTATTCATAATACAAACATCTGCCCCGACCGGGGATCGAACCCGGGACCTCAAGCTAAGTCAGGGTCTCTAACCACTAAACTATCCGGTCGTTAAACTACCTTACAACTAACCACATCGCATTGCATTCCCTTCGCCAATAACCAGATCACCCTCTAACTACTCGGACCAGCCTGGCAACCCTGTCATTTCCTGGCAAAAACTCGTTTACCCCTGTTAAACCATTTTAACCCCCAGTTAAAATGGGAGGGGGCGCGCGGCAAGCCATATCCGTCTGCCGATTGGGCCTCATGATTGATCTGGCTGGATTGAGTGATCACTGTACTACCGGCTGCCTACAGCCTACAGTGAATTAATAACCAACTTAGAAAAGTTGAAAAGACCCGACATTACCATTTCATAGTTCAATACCTATTTCAAAAACGGGAGAACCGATTTTAATGAATCTTTGCTAAGAACTGTCTCGATTAAACTAGCTTTCGATTAAAAAAACCGCATCGAAATCGGTAAATCCGTTTGGGAGCTAATTATGTATACCTACCTAAACATCCTATCTATAGTTAGATTTTTTTACGAGCCTTGACAGCTGTTATCACAGTATAATTTATGTCATTATTGCCTTTGATGACACTAGTTGTACTAGGATGACGGCTGTCAAATATCGGCTGTTAAAAAATCTAATTATAAGCACCTATGCTTACCTCAAGTAGTGGCTGCAAATTGATAGCATAGGTACCGCAAAAGGTTACTGAAAAAATAACAGATTTGAAAAGTGAAAAAAATTCAGTGTGTTACTATTTATTTAGCATTTTTATCTATGCACGTTAAATATCGATTAAGCAGGTATTTAAAAAATAACAAAAGATACAAAAGAGCGGTCAGAAGTATCTACTGAAAGAGATTTTGTAATTGAATGGTAAGAGTGAGCATATGATTGGGATTCGATTGGGCTGGCCTAGCAATTGTTTCTGTATTTCTTTTCTTCTGTTTAATTCTTATTAAAGTTTAGTTCTCAAAAAAAAAAACAAATCTTTAAAAAATGCGATTTCTTTAAAAAATAAATATGCGATGATTAAGTATTTTCTCGACAAAATTTCATTATGCGTCCACGGTACAACGGCGAATGTCTAAGGTACCTGCATCAGGAGTATTGTATTATGGACACTTTTCCCTTTTTTCTCATGAGCCTATCCTATCAAAATCAATTGACGATCGCTTAGTTTTATATCGCATAATGCACTTCAATAATATATCTTTAAGTATTCACATATTCAGTTAACATACGTAAAGTCTTTACTTTTTTCTGTCCGGGGTACAACAGTCTCTCCTAATGTCCATTTCACTGACTACCACTCACAATATTTTCGAACATGAACGCCATATATTTTCCAAATATTGCTCGATACTCGCAACAGCAGTTCACTTGAAAGCGAACGGGTAACAGGCGAGTGCGCAGGGATAACGAGACGCCAACTACTTACTCGCTACAAAGAAGATTAATTGGAGACGCGAAAAAAAGAAACACGCACTTCGAGTTTTCGAGTTACATGGAACACGTGGTTGGGACTTTTACTTGTCATCATCATCATCATTACCCGACTGCCGGAGGAGGGTTGTTTTTCGAGCGTATGTATGTAAGCATAATTCTTTGGCACGCTCTACCTACGCCTAAATGGACGGATTTCAACGAAAGAGGTGTTTCGTCTGTGATTGGTCGGTGATTCGTCTTTTATTTACTTGTCATCACTATCATCACTACTCGACTGCCGAAGGAATCAGGAATCAGGTAACAAGATTTTAATGAAAATAACCGATTTATTGATTATTTTTGTTTTTATTTTCATGAAACATTCATAGTATGAAATTCAACATACAATGACAATGCAAAGAAAAATCAGTTAAGCAGCTGGCCGCGCGCTGTGACGGTTGTACCATTTCATTATTTTTTTTATTTTAATTATATTTTCGAGTTTTAAAAAGTTCTTTTACTTCATCGACAAGCCAATCCCACAATTTTTTGGAGAGATTTTCCAAATAAAAATATGACACAAGGCATTGAAAAATTCGTTAGGTACACCAACGTTAAGTATACCTTAATTGGTGGAGCGTGGTACGGATTACCGAGGTTGCTGGTTCAAGTCCAGCTGCTTAACGGATTTTTCTTAGCATTGTCATTGTATGTTGAACAAGATTTTAAGCTGGATTACGACCAAGATCGTTTGACATAATTTTTTAGCCCCCGACGAAAAAGAGGGGTGTTATAAGTTTGACCTGTGTATCTGTGTAATCTGTCTGTGGTATCCCACACGGATGAACCGATTTCAATGCGGTTTTTTTAATCGAAAGATAGTGTAATCGAGATGGTTCTTAGTCAAGTCATATTAAAATCGGTTTACCCGTTTTTGAAATATTGAACTTTGAAATAATAATGTCGTGGGTTTCTCAACTTTTGTAAGTTGGTTAGGTTATCAATTATGACATTTAACGTAATGTTGCTATCTAAATATCTACTAGGGTCAACGTTCGATAGCGGCGAATAGTTACGTTTGTGCTACTGAAAATTCTGAAAACTTTGTGTAAATTAGTCACACCATGTTTTTCTTATACCGTGAGTGCATTGTTTCGACACTTTCACTTTTTCATGTGACTGTCAACGCGAGTGTGTTCACGTTGCTTTCAAGCACACCTAAGCATCTAGTAAAATCAAGTACCAAAAAAACGTCTTGATGGCATTCGCGTTTACGTATGAATTACTGTGGGCATTAGCAGCGCCACCAGTGGTATCGACTTTGACACTTTAACGCAAACACGTTCGAGACGCGCCTATTTTTTGACCGTCGATACACTAGAGGCTGTGTAATATCATTGAGCACACCCGTGTTATCCTGCTGCCAGCAATGCGATGCGATGCTCAGTATGGAAAGTCATTGTCTGCCTGTAAAGATATTGTATTTATTCCGTTTTATTTTAGTTAAGAATATTCCTCCATATTTGTGATCGAGTTAGGCAAAGACAGCCCCGGCGAGGGACGCTAAATCTGTTAAAAGAGGCGTGTATAATTCGCCCTTGTTACCGGTTTGCAATTTAGTTATGCCGTTCTATCATATTGGAAATGCCGGAGATGCGGAAAGCTCAAGTGCGTTTATGTTTAAAAATATGGAGACATTTGATGCTTCAAAAATCATTATGGCGTAATATCGCGGCAATGTTTTTACCCTTAATTTGGAAAAATAAAAAGACATGATTCAAGTCTCGTCGTCACTTAATAATTATTAACTTTTGAGACCCTACCGTATCTATGGAATACTCAGCCGCGTGCCCGACGCACTGTGACCTGTGCGACGTACCATGACTAAGTATCGCGAATATCTGAAACTGCATCCTTAGCACGAATACTCGAATCCTACATAACGTAATCGAGTATAGTAATGTTACCGTATCGTAACGTGAGTAATTTGGTGTCTACGGTAATTTATAATATTATTATGCTTTATTAATACTAATATTTTAAATTCTAACCTTTATTAACTTTTCGATCTGCAGCGGCTCATATTCACGTTTATATAAACTCTATCCGAAAAGGACTTGTATCGATGGCATTCATAAAGTCATTAAACGCAATATTTTATAAATCTGTTTCAAGCTTAAAAACACAAAATCTCAAGTTCAAAACACAGTTAAAATTAAACAGCACCCTTCCCTGGCCTCCCACGTAACATGTACAAAAATGGAAATAATGTACAAACGGGCACAATAGGGACCCCGGGCAATTACGAGGTGTGAGGGTCCGGCACAATGCGCGCAAGAGGGACGGAAGATCATTAATGGATGGACATTAGGATCGCGGTGTGCGTCGAGTTAGCGGGTCCACCCAATTTAGAAGATTTCAGGATTCTTGAAATGATATCTATGATACGTTTACGTATCTAACTAGTGCCCAGTTAGCGCAAGAGATTTCTCTTGTTTGATTTACAAATTAAATTGGGTTAGTTACAGATGCCAAATAAAATAATTTTACATTTTCCCTTAATCAAGTATCCGAAAATACTCCTAAAAACCCTTGACTCACTTATTACTGCAATTAAGATAATTTTTAATTTAGGTAACAAAAAGTAATACGGAGTCAGTTTGATCATTAAAAATCATGACATCGTAGTTGACTAATACAATTCAAACTTTAAATTATTTAACCTATCCTTATGCTATATCAAAAGAAGAATTGAATTGTAATTGTGTTTGTTACAATTATTATAATAATTTATTTTGTGTCCAGTGATTTGATTTAATACAGGCGCATTGTTTTTAAAAGTTTCAACAAAAGTGCTGGTCTTAATTTTAAGTGTTACTGGTTTTTACGAATGACTTACAAAACCCTGTGTTTTTCATAATCCAATTACAATTTATAATCCTTTCGGCTTTGATATCAGCGCAAACCATTAAGTAAGTATAGGGACTTAAAACAGCGCCCATAATTTCTAAACCATCTTCTTCATTTTGTTTATTTAGTTACTTGTTACTTACCTGATTGTTTTTTGAAATTACCTAGCCTATTAATTAAAATATTCGCAAGAGCACGGGCTCGCTAACTTAACGCTCATGGGGTGGTGACGTCATTGTCTCTCTTAACATGATGGGAGTGTGTAATATGAGAGTAGATACTCTTATAATATAATGTTACACGAGATACTCTATGAGTGGGCATTTACTAGGCAAGTGTGTGCCATGGGCTATCGTAGACCACACAATCTTCACTTAGTATCAGACGTGTTTAAAATGTAGCGAACTTATTTTGACCAGCACTAAAAATCAACTTTTCAATACCAACTTCGTGATCTTGTTTCGTTAAGAATATAGTGGTATATTTATTTTTATAGAGCGGTACCTTGTACCTTATTCTGCTATTGGTATTATTTTATCATCATACCAGCATGGGTTTTTTTTTAAATAAACTAAGTGTTTTGCGAGAGGAAATCCTTTAGACTAGTTTTTTCTTGGCAGCATATTCAACGATTGACCAGATGTGGTCCAGGACGGGAAGACGTGGAAGTCAAGAGACCTTTGCCCGGCGATAGGACGCAATAATAGATTGACAAAAAAAGTAGTTTTCTCGGACAAAGGTTAAGCCTGGCCATCCAAAGAGGGAACGCCGCCAGCATCTTTGGTAGGTACCATTCCCAAGACTTCTTTTTAACCGACTACAAAAAAAGGAGGTTCTACGGAGTACAAGGACGTTCTACGGTGGGTCAGGTACCAAATGGTTCGACTGTACATACTTCTTATCCAAGACACCATTATAATAAACAACAAGTTCATTGGCATGATGAATTAACACGTTAAAGTAAGTACCTAAAGCATCCTATATACTTCCCTACCCGCTATATTTATAGGTACAATAAATGACCCAGTGGATGATTAATGACTGAGAGGGTTACGGCGTACATAATTTTATTTCTAATGAATGATGAGGCTGACGATTATTTGTACTGCGCTTATTTGGGTCCAAGTTGTGTAGAATGTGTAACAGTGTAATAAATGATAAGTACATACACTCTGTTCACGCTCCCAGAGGAAGGACTACCACCGAATTAGTCCAAAACAAGTCGGGCTGAACTCGACTTATTGAATCTTCGGTAGTTTCATGTTAAAAATAATAAGGATGCAAAAAAGCGAGTGGTGGAAACGGTAGGAAAGGAAATGCGTCTTCATTGTAAATACATAAGCTGAAAATATAAGGGCGCCACTATCTTCGTAATTTTTGAAGTAAATTGCATAAATATGGAAACAAATTTGTACCTATGACAAATTTCAGTTCCTCATACGACGATCTTATTTGCTAATCCTGCCGCTAAGAAGCAGTGCTAGCAGTGGAAATGGTGGCATGTTGAGCGGTTGTTGTTGTGCTTCGTAAATGGCCTCGTGGAGAGTGCCGAAACGCGTCAGCGTTTAGTATAGTGGTGGTGGTGATAGTTTGGTCTGTGTGGCATGTGTTGATTCGTGTAGCAGTGGAGGCGGAGGTGTTGCATGGAAACATACATTTGCCGCACAGATATAACTATTTGTCATTAGTGGTCGCGGGTGAGCAAAGTAATTGTTTTTTAGTACAGTGCTAGACTGTTTGTGTTCCGGTATGGAGAGTAAGACAGCCGGTGTAATTACAGGCACAACTGGCATTTCATCTTAGCTCTCTGTTGGCCACGCATCTGTAAACCCCCTGTGGTCGTGGGTGTCTATGTCTATGGGCAGTGGTGATCACTTACCATCAGGTGACCCACTTCCACTTGCCTTCCTTATCGTATATAAAAAAGTTCCCATTTTCTCCGTTTTCTTGACTTTTAGGTCAGTCTAACACAAAAACATAACTTCCTAATATTGAAATCCAAAATCCACGGTTTAATAAACAGCAGATATCTCAGTGCCCACGCAATCACACGTGAACACCGCGTATTAATCATGGGACGGCGCAGCTCGTTAATCTCGCCCCGCAATCTGAACGAGACGGGCTTTTTGTTAATTAATCTGTGCTTATATAGTACTGCTTATGTGCGTATGTGTTTGTGGTTATGATTGGGTGTGACAGTTAAATGTCCAAAACGGCTAAGGATGTTTATCTACACACATCATAAGTCCCCTATTACGTGTTCAGAAACCTTAGGTAATGACCATTACTACGACGATCAATTTTCGTCTTCAAAAACCAATAAAATTCAAAAATAGGCTTCAATAAAAAAAAAATACGAAACGTCAGCTCTATGTTTGTCTATGATTTAAAAAAATAAACAGCCAAATTCGTGACCGGTTGATTATGCCTTCGGCTTCTGAACCCATCTTAGAGTGCTTATAATATGTGTGTAGATAAAATAATGTATGCAACTCCACAATTAGGCCTTAAAACACTCATTATGTAACAGTTACATAAACTACTATTTATTACCATGATATTGACTACAAGACAAGCAGGGCCAATATCTATAGCATTATGAGAAGCTAGAGGTCTAGAAACCGCTTGCCCGTTTGTTGGCTTTAGTATAATACAAAAAAAAAATACTTATTAATTGAGCCTTCGGCACCAAGATGTTTGTTTTTATCTACTGCCTCAAAGGTTCTAAAGAAAACTACTAAAATGCATTGTATATGTATTTTTGAACAACCATTGGCGCCGTTGTTATATGTTTATACCCTCTCATATTGCAACTCAGCATGCCAAATCCGAATCCAACCCAAAATGGGATCATCCCAAATTCTCTAAAATAACTCTCACCTTAACTCACAAAATGCAACTGCACCAAAAACCCGGCTACAATCATGATTGCATTCCTTATTTGTCCACATACCTCCCACCTCCCCCCCTTTTCCCACCTTGGGGGGTGGGGGTTACCCCCGCCGGAATTTTGGCGGTCGACATTCCGCATGGTCATTCTTTGAGTCATAATTCTAGAGTGACATGGAGGCTGCTGTAATTGTTTTTTTCCTGGCGTTCTTTGTGTGTTTGTGAAGTTTTGAAGAACATGTTCAACACGTAAGGCTTAGTTCATGTGGAAGTTAGTTATACCTATAATTATATGGAATGATTGTGATTGTGGCTAAGTGCTATGATATGGTAGTGTACTCTTATGCGCAATGCGTAAATTATGAGTTGAGCGATATACAAATCTCGTTTGCGCGCAGTTTTTTGATAATCAAGACTATTATAGCGAATACTACTAACCACAATTCTATAAACATCGTTAAAACAATACGAATGCTAAGTTTAGATTATAAACTACCTAATAACAACTTAATGATAATAATTATAATACGATTTTATATTATAGCATTTTGTTTGTTCCTAAAGCGAGAACAAAAAAAATGCTAATGATACTGATACATGACACGAAACGTCAAAGATTCGGGTTTTCTGTCTATTCTTACTTCAGTAAGTTTTAAAGTTTCACAACACTTTTTATCACTCCTGAATTCTCTAACACAGACTTTAATTATTCCCCTAATAGAGCCGTATCGCTGTAAAACTACATTACCTAGTAATAAACGTACGAGCACATTACTAGTATAAACGTAAACTGACTGCGCAATGAAAAGTGTAGTGGCTGTATGCGAGGAATTTTGATGCGTACAGTTTCGCCTGGTCATTGTCGTTTTCACAATTTCACTCCGCCACGAGGGTATGTAATGTAGAGTAGGACTTCAAAATAGAGGATACAGTAGGAGTAGGATGCATTGAAAAATTCGTTAGGTACACCAATGTTAAGTATGGCTTAATTGGTGGAGCGTGGTACGGATTACCGAGGTTGCTGGTTCATGTCCAGCTGCTTAACAGATTTAACAGAGTAGGACTTGTTGGAAAAGATTGGGTTAAGCTCATATTTAACGCTGAGGGTCGAGCACGACTTGTCGAATCCTGCGTAACGTTACAGTTATCGTATCGAGATCGAGAAACCTCATACTAAATTTTAGTTTCAGGATTCGAAAAGTCGTGCTAAACCATATTACAAAACCATGATTAAATAAAGGACGATACTTATGGCAGTCGGCCTTTCAAAGAGTATTCTACAGTTCCTTAGCAATTGTGATAAAGGACTTTAGATTTTACCGTATTTTTGTTCGTCTTCATCCTCTATAAATATTTTTTTTCTTTGTTACAGGTCCAGCAAGATGTACAGCATTTGGATAAGAAAATTAGCTGCTGTAGACAACACACGTACAAGCTTTTATAAACCTCGTAAGAAATAGAAAGCCACAAAGCATTTAACACGCAGTTTTATATTAACAATCCTGTAGAATTGTACCTTGACTTAGAATTAGACGTAGGCATATCTTAAGCACATTTGATTTGATTTGATGATGGTAAACCAGTGTCTTGTTCTAGGGCAATTGCTAATTCGTAATCAGGAAATGCCGGACAGTGTAGCAAGGTAAATGGAGCTCTTATTGTATTTATATTATTGATGACACCACAAATGAGTACAATGAGATTAAAGACGATCAGGAACGGCTAAAAGCGGTCTGATCGCTTATAAACATACTCTAACAGGCATCCAATAATAATAATTAATAATACACAGATGAACATGAACGGCTTAATTTAGGCGGCGAAACAAACCGACAACATAAACACAAAAAGTAACAAAACACGTACCTATTTATAAACAAATAACATTATTGCATGAAACTACCGTGAGACTCAATCATAGTGAAATAAAAACGGATCACTCACGTATATAAGTCGAATTTAGCCCGAATGTTTCGGACTAATTCGTAGCCCTTCCTCTGGGAGCGCACGACACCACAGTGTGCAGTGTGTGTGTGTGACAGGGCAGTGTGCGTTTCGCCGAAACATGTCGGGCTAAACTCGACTTATATACGTGAGTGATCCGTTTTTATTTCACTAACATTATTATAACATTATTATAATAGTTATGCAAAATATGATTATAAATATGATTGTATGAAATATGAGTGGTGGTAGTTCGGTGGTATCTGCCTACCCCTCCGGGATACAGTCGTGACTGTATGTATACTGTATGTACGGATGTAGTTCGGTAAAAAAGTTCTAGCAAAAAGTCCGTTTCCACACTAAACCTCCTGATATGCCCAGAATGCGGCTCTAAGTTGATATTTTACGCGACTCGTTTTAAGGGGCCGTTACACGTTACAGGAATAAATATCATGTGTAGCAATTACGTAAGTTTGCCTATTCACGTACCTCTGGGTTCTGCTAAATAACAGAGCTTAGAGAACACATTATTTTGAAGTTACAAAAATTTGGATTGGGTTATAAAAAAGCTACCGGTTTAGTTGTCTCGAAAAACTTGTTTACAAGTCCTGAAACCAGACCTGAAAAATATTACACGATATTTCTAGATATTTTACGAAGTAATTGACGGCTGATGAATAAATTAATGATTTTTCGTCAAACATAATCGGTTGTGAAAGTTGGTATACGTCAGTGGTGATCCTTCAAGCAGCAGGAAACCAATTAATGAGAAGAAGATTTAATATAGATTGTGTTATTGATAATCCACTTAGTAGGTATTATAAGGAAGTATCGCATTATCAGCAATGGTCCATCAAAATCAGACAGCCACATGGCTTAGTAAAAAAATGGTCAACTTTATTTTTATATGCTTCTAGAAAACTTGAAAACTAATTATTTGTTACGCGGTGCTGTTGCTAGGTAGGTATATTTAACTGTAAATAATATTTTTTGGAGTATGACATTTACTTTATTTAAATAAACGTACTAAATTCAGCCACAACGTATTTTAAAAATTGATTGGCGATGCCAGTTTAGAGTTGACATAATTAAGATCTTCTCATAAAACAGAATATACCGTTGAAATTCAGTGCAATACTATTAGCTAATAATCATGTGTAACTCCTTTATTACTGACTGTCTGTATATCATAACCTCCTCAGACACACCACAACATTTTTGACAAACGGCCCGCAACTCGGCGCCGACATTCGGCCAGACTAATTCCGGGCCCGTGTACCGTACTAAATCACGGTACATATTATGTGCTTATAGATGCCTCATCCGCACCGAAAACCCACTTCAGACAAATGTATAAATATTCTAAATATACGGAAATTTCCTACCAGACACCCGCTTACCACCGCGTCATACCTCCCAACCAAACCTCACCGAAAGGGTAAACTGAGACATCAACACGGTAGGATTTGAAATCGTTTGAGCGTTGTATGGGGTTATGGCGTTTTGTTGTTATAATCAAAAGTCCTTACAATCCTTTCTGTTAAACTATTCCCTGTGAATAATTGCCGCATGGACCTGAAGGGTTAGAACCCATATTAATGTTGTTCCTACCCGTGCGGTTAGGAACTAGAGCGGGACGGATATAGTCTGGACCGGACAATGCCTTTGTTCGTTATGTGCGTTTTATGTACGCTATGGAATGAGAGAAAAATATAAAGTGAGATGGAATGATTTAGTGGCTCGTGTTTTGATGCTGGCTGGTTTTCTCATCTTTAATTTAGCGGTACTAGGCACAAAATATTAGCGAAAAAGTATAAAAATTACCAAATTAGGATGAATTGCACTAACTTGCCACTTTAAAATATGTCATCCAGTTACTGGCCACCAATTTTGTAGGTATCGTGAGAGGTATACATACTTTCGGAATGCTCCGGTATGAACAGTTCTGTATCTAATAATTTGAGAAATACTTTATTTACATAATTAAAGCAATTTACAATGACATTAAATCTAAGCTTAAACTAAATAAACTACAACTTAAAACTAAATTAAATCTAAATAAGGCCCCCGTGGCATAGTGCCCAAAAGGCTGGCAGCGTTGCCTCGCTGAATAGCGATGCTGATTCTTTGAGAGAGAAAACTGCCAGCTCTTTGGTCACAATTTTAGTTTAATAACATTATACATCAGCATTTCATTCTCTTACAGATTATATGGGCAAAGTGGCTACACTAAATTTTGTTAGTTTTTTACTAATTTTGACTATTTTCTATTAATGAAAAAAAAGCCACTCTACATTAGCAATTAACAATCCAAGCCGTAACAGTAACTTTGTATGTAAATGGTGTTCATACAAATATTAGTGTGTAAAAGATTAGAACTTCACAGACAGACTAATTAATGTTCGTAGTTGGAACAAAGAAGTGATCGTCACGTCCGGTACAACTTCTACAGCTGGACGAACTAGTCACTACGTTTCTAAACACCCTGTTTTAGCTAATTTTAGGTAGTCTCGAGTATAGTCCATGAAACTAAGACGTCTTTTAGGTATAATGGCAGGGAATTTAAATTAGACAATGCCATACGTTTTTATAGGATGCATACTTTTAGCTAAAATACTGTTCTTAATATTCTGTTTTTTTTGTTTAAACGCCTAGGAAGTGATCTGATAACTATCCCATTGATGATTTTGACCGTGTTTATGTTTGTACAAATGATTTTACAATAAACACCAATGCAATGTGGTAAAGTTAGGTCTGATATTTGCAGCACAATACCTAAAGTATATACCCATTACATCACTAAATAATTATTAAGTTATTCTTTCTGAATAAGACTGCAGAATAATGTGAGCAATTATAAGTCTTCAGTATTGGCTAGAAACTGCCTTAGGCAAGTTGGTTAGTTGCAGAACTTTGCGAGACTTTAGACCATAAATTGGCCATTTATACAAACAGCAGAGGGTCGAGCACGACTTTTCGTATCCTGCGTAACGTTACGGCTATCGTATCGAGATCGAGAAACCTCATACAAAATTTTAGTTCCAAATACGCTCATGGGCGGGCGCTGTTCCAAACGTCATACAAACTCGATAACGTTTACTATTCGATTTTACGTGACGCAGGATTCGAAAAGTCGTGCTTGACCCTCAGAGATCAAAAACTAATAACTTGATTACGACAATTATAAGTTGAAATAACACGAGGGCGCCACTTTCTTCGCAACTATCACATTTTTAATGGTTGAATAATTATGACAACCACTCTGGTGTAACTAACAGCCGTTCCTTATATTCAATCTATCTTGTTTTGCGGTACTGATACTGACGAATATAATAAATATACAATCAAACAATTTGTTATCTGTAGACGGACCACCTACAGGGCCCCGTTTCATAAACGTGACAGGTGACAAATGGCAACGACAATTCGATCTACACTTCGAAGTTAATATGAAGTCTGGTAATACAAAAACTTTTCAAGCCAGTAACCTACACCAAACTGTCGTTGTCATTTGTCACCTGTCACGTTTATGAAACGGGGTCCTGATGGCCCATCGACAGGTAGCAAGAGATGGGATGGCCTACCATTTTATGCCATACTGTTTTATTTTATTTTGTTTGTTTTTTTTTGACATTTTCATTCTATGAGTTTAATTATGTGTATCTATTGACTTTTAAATTACTTGGTTCGAATCGACATTTATAAAATGCACTGCTTTGACGTATTATATTCGATTGTACATTGCATTAATTTTATCATCTTTTTGTAAATTCCTTTATTTTTGGTAGGTATTTAAAAATGTGATGTGATTTTCAATGAGCAATAAATTAATCTAATCTAGTCTACCGGCACGCGGCAGTAAGTTCATTCAAGACTGCAAATTCAAAGGTAGATAATTGTTTTTATCGATAATAAATACATCAAAAGAACAGATAAATTAAACATTGGGAACGGCTGTAAGTGCTTTCATAATCTAAAGATAATAGATGAAAAAAAAAGTTCGATCAATGATTTAAGTAACCCCATCATGTTTAGAGACACCCCCTTCACGAGATGAACTGAGAACCGGTCTTCAAATGTACCTATTGACCTCAGGTCATCACGAGATCATAACTGGTCCATTGATGACCATAGTCATGACCGTAACAGTTCATCTTATTATACATTATATTTAGATGAGGTCAATCCAGTTTGACCTGACCTGAGGTCAGATAGGGATGCTGTGACCTTTAGGTGTAATTGTGTTGGTATAGATTAAATAAAAAATATTTTTTGAAAGCGAAAGGTAATTTGTTGGTCAACTTTTTATACAACAATTCGTCTGAAATTTTGATAATGCTACTCTTAACGAAGATGTCAGTCAAATCCAATGGAGTACTGACACTAGTTCTGGTCTGAGTATTACTTAAAAAATGTTGTAAGCTTAATAAGTAAGTAATTTATTTCATAATTATGAACACTATGTACTACGGCAGAAAAGTTTGCAACACTGCGCATTTTGGTTTTACAGTTTGCAAACAGTAGGTATTAATGTAGGATCCAAGTGCCAAACTAATTCTCAGTAATATTTAGCAACTATTAAGCAGGGCGCGCCTTGATGCACGGCATATTGTAAGAAACTTCCTAATTGCGCGTGCACAGACTAGACGAGCTAGTTGCCAACTCTTACATACGTAGATAATTTATATGCTTGCAACGGAATTAAGAATCTGCGGCCTCTGCAATAAAGGGGTCTTTCATTAATCATCTGATGTTTTTTAGCAATTCGACGGCGGGTCTGTTCATAATTATTTCATGCATTATTATTTAATATTGTCTTGGTCATAAAGCGACTGTGAATAGACCGGCTGCCGACCCACACCGGACTTACTACTATTTCAGCTTCAGTGTGCACACATCGTCGCTCTTATCACAGTAGTAATAGAGTTTATTTTAAAAGAGTGTTCGCAAAATTTAAAAGTATTCGTCTACAGTCTAGACCACATTCTTTACCAGGCTTTTATCTACAGGTCGTCCAATTTTCCGCACTTAGTTCTAACCGGGCACTAATTACAAAAAAAGCTCCCTCTATCTTACAGGTCGCAAAGAGAATGTCTGGCTGTTTTTCACACAGCTTCTGAAAGGACAGGGACGGACTTTGTTGCAAAATGTTTAAAGTAAATATTATTAAAAATAATATTTATATAATGATTTATTTACAAATTAGAAATATGTATATTCATCATTTAAAACAAAGTATTTCAGTTGCAGTTTTCTTGCTGTTAAAGGAAAGGCAGATAAGTGGGATTATCTAAAGAAATAACCAACCTAACCAACTTTGAAAAGTTGAAAAGCCCCCGACATTGTCATTTCAAGTTCAATTTTTCAAAAACGGGTGAACCGATTTTAATTAAACTTAGCTAAGAACCATCTAGATTAATAGCTTTCGATTAAGAATGAACCTCATCGAAGTCGTTCCATCCGATACACAGATACCCAGACACAGTACACGGATACACAGATACACAGGTCAAACTTATACACCCCTCTTTTCGTTGGGGTATAAAAATTAGGAAGTCTGACTGTGAATGGGACAATAACTATATTTTTATTGCCTTTGTAAATTTGTTTTTATCCTGTTACCTGTTAACTCGTGTTTCATGTGCAATAAAGAGACACATACATACATACTAAACACCCACAAATAACAAAACACAATCAAGGCGATGCCACAGAACACTAACGACTAGGCACTAACCAAACCGAAGTCTCCAACTTTCGCGAACATTTCATTTCTAAGTTCGGTCCTGCGCATTGGTCGAGCCCCTCCCCCCCTCCCCACCCGTCCCCGTCCCGAATTAATTGCAATCAAAAGGAAGGACACGAGTGTAGTCCAACCCTAACTCTCTTGCCATGTTGAAAATTTGTGCGCATGTGTGAGTGCGTCGTGTGAGCGTCCATTTTGGGAGCGGGCTTAAGAATTGTTTGATTGTGTGTTGCGTTTTTAACCCCCGACGCAAAAGAGGGGTGTTTTAAGTTTGACTTGTGTGTCTGTGGCATCATAGCTCACAAACGGATGGAACTATTTCAATGCGGGTTTTTTAATCGAAAGGACTTTGAACATTGAAATGACAACGTCAGGGGTTTTTGAAAACCAAACAAAAGAAACGACCGAGTGCGAGTCGGACTCGCGCACTGAGGGTTTCATACAAAGATTTTCTCGCTTTTCCCAAGTGTTTTAAGATGTCCAGTATTAGTCTACTCTCTAGCCCTACTCCTAAGCAAAATGTACGCAGTGTGGGGTCATTTTCTATTGGTCTGTGACATATACAGACAGACATGAAAATTTAAGGTTTTGAGATTTTTTCGAGTGGTTGTGTGCTATATAAGAGCTTCTTTCACACCAAATTTCAAGTTACCTACTAGGCCAACTGGAAGTACCCTTTAGGTTTTAAAGTCGGCCATTCGTTTTAATATTATAGAAATTTTATACCTAACTGTATTGACTTAGAAATTTGATTTTTTCACAGCTTCAAGAGACCGCAGGCTTGAGTATTTGATAATTAATTTCAGCATGCTACCTCCACGTGTTCCAGAAAAAAAGGGTCTTGGCATACAGACAGACAGACACACAGACGGACAACAAAGTGATCCTATAAGGGTTCCGTTTTTCCATTTGAGGTGCTGAACCCCAAAAATAAAATACGAAAAATTTTCGAAAGTGAGCTCGCGAGGTCTACTACATCTCACACACTAGCCACTAGTTATATTATCATGTTTTAGATGTTCAGCTAAAACATATTAAAATGAATGAATACCTAGCCTAACTGATTATCAATTCCATACATAACCATCGACCAAAACTAAGGGCAAATATAGCAAAAGCATATACACCAGTCATATATGATTCTGTGAAACTACATTAATATTTCAGAGGCCGGGTACAACTTGGGAGTCCTTTCTAAACAGCCTTTGGTCTTCCAAAGTTATTCCAACTTGCGAGGGCCTATTCGGAAGCCGAGGCGACACTGGAACGCGATAAGTAAACCAGTAGACATAGACAGACTGACATTAACAACTTGGTAAAGTTGAAAAGACTCCAACATTTTTGTCATCATCATGTCAGCCGACTTCTGACATAGGCCTCCCCCAAAGCTTTCCACTCTGACCGATCTTTTGCTTTCCGCGCGGAGTTTCATGTCACAGTCCAATATCTCTAAACCCGCCTAACCAATTTCAATGAAACTTAGCTAAGAACCGTCTCGATTTACTAGCTTTCGATAAAAAAAAACCGTGTTCAAATCGGTCTATCCGTTTAGGGGCTACGATGCCATAAATAGACACGTATACAGATATCAAAATTATAACACCCCTCTTTTTGGGTCGGTGTTAAAAAGGAGCATAGAAACGGATAAAAAGTGGGGCTAATACGGTAGTTGCCTGAATGGTCAACAGAGCAACTTTTTTTAAATATTAAACGATCGATTAGTAAGAAGTTTGTATTCAATTGCGAGCGAAATGTTTGTTGCGACGTGAAATTTCCTCTCAACGTACAAATACCGCACGCACGAACGGTCAGGACCGACCATAGGAAGAGTCGAGGAAATTAATTCCTGACCCACCATAGAACATTTTCACAGTAAACGTCATAACGGTTTTCCTTGTCAAGCTATGCGATGTCACTATGACGTTTACTGTGAAAAGGTTCCATGGTGGGTCAGGAATTAATTTCCTCGACTGTACCTATAGCACTAAAAGCCTAAGGGACCTTTCAGAATTTGGCTCATTTTTTTTATTAAAGTTATGACAGCGGTACCTTTAGCCCGATAGTCACAAGATCTACACCCGAGGTGTCAAGATAACAGTGGTAACGCCGTCCCCATTATAATTTGGCCACAATCAGAATATCACTTCGGAGTTTAGGGGCTTTCAAGGGGTGCGAGTAAAGATTACTTTGTATGGAGGATGGAGGTGGCCTTATCTTAAAGTTTTGTCTTAGTTCTTGCTTGTAATAAATTTAAAACTCATTAGCGTGTGGGTCAGACGAGTTTTAAATGTTATTGAAGTCGTTGGGGTTTGTTAGTATTATTCAAAGAGGATCTATTGATAGGTATTTTATTTCATATTGAGACTGCGTAAATAAAGTGGATAAAGAGGATCAAACAATGAAGTATCTTAGGGTCAAAATCTTACTATGAGAATTCATATTGTAATAAGCCTTAGACTCACTCCGTTTTAAAATTTTGTGTGCAATATTAACACATTCCAACAATATTAACAAATTCCAAATAAAACATGAAGAACTTAGGTAGGCACTTTTGTACAATATTGTCATCCCTTCACTGTGCTTACATAAATTACAATAGCCCGTAAGTTAAATAAGAATACTGTTGATGCATATTTTTCAAATTCCCACTTTAATAATCACTTTTCTATACCTAATTCAACTACAATCTTTCATTTTACTTACTTAATTATGTATTTTTTGGCATTTAACTACTTCATACAAACATTGAAACTCTTTCTTTAGAATCTCTGTTCAAAATATCCCCAAAACAACCCAACTCGCCCCGATCACCAATCCCCTCCAAGCACTCCAATAAATAATGTACAGTCAAGCACATAACTAATCTAAGTTATTCGATAATGAAACATATTGTTAGTTGGCGTTCCGGACGATGTTATCTTTCTAGCCGGTGAGCGAGGCAAATGTTGATACCATTCTTAGCTGGCTTTGTGGTAGGGTGGCCCTGTTTGAAGGAAAATGCGGACAATTTATATCAGTGGTGTTATGGAGCTCCACAACCGTAAACGTAACTGCCGGTTATCCGAAAAAAATCTATCCGTAACCGTAACCGTGACAGTTTCGAATCATTTCAAGGGGCGGAGTCTAAACTTGTATTTTCTTTTTACAATTCCCTTGAAAATCTAACATTCGTAACTGCTGATAGTACGAAATAATTTCATATTTATGTAACCGGTATAACATTATTCCCATAACAGTATCCAGACCCGAAATGTCCAGAAAAGAAAGAGCTTTGAATAACATTCTTACACTGCAAAGATTATTATGGCGTTATAAAAATTCTTTAATTTACACTGAACTCAGTTAATAAAAAACTATTTCGGTGAGTTTGTGACAAATAAATTGGAGCTAACCGTCGTTTCTCTATCCGCAACATTTTTTTCAAACTTAAACTCGCAACATTAATAAATAATAATAATAATAAATATCATGGGACAAATTGACACCAATTGACCTAGTCCCAAACTAGGCAACATTTATTGGTTGTAACAGGTTGGCTGGTACAGATCCCTTAAAGGGATACGTCCGCCTTTATACTTAAATTAGATTGTTGTAACTTGTGTTTTTATCCTGTTTTTTAAGTGTTTACTTACTAACTTTATTGATATAAAAATACACTCATTTCATACTCAGGCTAAAGAGGATTTATTCTCACCAAACCCTGTATTCATGGTGCCCTTACCGCTTAAGTATACGTGTGAATCCAACGAGATTTTGACCAATTTACAGCGTGCCAAGTGGAAAGATAAGCTAATCCCGCCACTAAGGGGCTCTGTATCGGAAAACTAATTTTGCATAAATGCTCTCGTGTGTAACTGGCCTACGTTTAATGTATGTATTTATGTACTGATTATTAATTTGAATGGAGGAAACTATGATTCATATAGAGCAGGAAATGCTGTGGTGATAGCATTAGTGTGGTGTATGGAGTTTGTATGGGAACGTCATTTTGTTGTTAGGTACTAATATCATTAGTGAGCTTGTTATTATAATAGCGATTTCAATTTAACTATAAAACATTAACCCTGTTATTCATAAACCTATTTTAACTAAAATGCCGTTAAAGTTCGTTTGTCCTTTTTTGTCACAGTGACACTTTGCACTACCTAATTACAAGAAAGCAATAACTAGATTCAAATACCTTCTCTCAACATCTGCCACCCGCATTGAGAGTCACATAAAGATCACCGGGAGCCTTTTCGGCAGACCCTACAAAGCATACTAATGTCGACGCTCGGACCTAGAGGGGTGACCAGCTAGGGACGAAAATTTCCGAAAGGGTTACCCCTAAAACTAGGGACCGAGGCCGTAATTAATGCTTTAAAACGACCGCGTAAAGCGAGTACCTTCCAAGCAAAAATCAGCTGTACGCAATGAAGTTACGGTGTATTTCCGGTGCGTGGGAAGGGATAGGTTTGGTCCAATTTTATAGTGCAGGGTGGCAAATAATAAGAGGTTCCGTACATACAAAGTTGGAGCCGAGTTCTTGATGAATGACACTCCACGGGCCCATTGCCCTTCGGTTGTTTAAAGTGGATAGGATAAGAAACGTCTATCCGGTGAAATATTCCGCTGGGATATTGTTTACTTATTGTAATTAATACGTTAAGTTTGTGTTAGTTTGTCTTTACGGTCGGATGGAGATCGTTTTTGAATAATGAGGCTTGATTGTAGTTTTGGAGTTGTTTGGTAAATGGAAATGAATGAATATGTATTCCGTTTTATTTTTAAATGGCCAACCATTAATACTCGAACCTGCAACGTCATCCTGTCGCTAGGCAGCAGTGCTTGCACTGTTGTGTTCCGGTGTGAAGAGTAAGACAGCCAGGGAAATTAAGGGTACAAGAGGTATTTCAACCTAGCGCTCTAGGTGAGCAACGGATTCCGTCA
The DNA here is from genome assembly GCA_963691665.1 of Clepsis dumicolana. Lineage (NCBI taxonomy): Eukaryota > Metazoa > Arthropoda > Insecta > Lepidoptera > Tortricidae > Clepsis > Clepsis dumicolana. Next base: position 10,245,825 of record OY829520.1, on the reverse strand, counting down.
AAAACATAACACCTATGTAAAAAAGATTTAATTGCACTGTGCCTTAATCTACTATTTTAAATAGTTTATTTTTAAGTGTACAGTTTAGATTTACCTAGCAATCGAAATGATAGATTGTGGCCTTAATGGGCGCCGTAATAAAATTATATTGCCGTTAGAGTATCAATCTCTGTAATATTAGATAAATAAATATCATGGGACAATTGACACCAATGAAATTGACCTAGTCCCAAACTAGGCAAAGCCTGTACTATGGATACAAGACATACTTATATAGATAAATACATACTTATATACATATTAAACATCCAAGACCCGAGAACAAACATTCGTATTCATCAAACAAACATCTGCCCCGACCGGGAATCGAACCCGGGACCTCAAGCTACATAGTCAGGGTCTCTAACCACTAGGCTATCCGGTCGTCAATTTAATCCTAACTACTGATACGCTTACTATAAATGTAACTGTTAGAATAGATTTTTGTTCGGATGAACTCGTATTGACATCTCTTTGTTTGACATAACAAGTGTCATCAACAACCGAAATATTTATAAAACCCGAATCTTATTCTAAATTGTCACAAACCGTGAAGATTTATGGCAAAGTAGTTAGATAGCTGCTTCCATAGACTTTAAATAAAATAACTGAATTGGTTGTACATAAGATCTCACAACCTGTTGTGGTGGAAAGATTGTATTGCGAGACTGGACAGTTTTTTCTTAATTTCATTTATAATAGGATATTATTTAACGGGAGCTTTCGACCAATAATTACCGAGATAGAAGGTCACGAACAAAAACGATGTAAAAAATAATATGGCACTGCTGTAGAGTCACTTTACTATTGATTATTTTGATTTATCATAATCCTAAAGCGGCTACATTACATTAAAGAAACGTGCTATTTTGAGTGCAAAAAACGAATAAGATCCCACTTTGCAAGAGAGGCGTTATTGACCTGTCATCTAGTTGTAATCATTCATTAAGCGTAACCGCGGGCAAAAACTGGTTATCTTAAATTTTCTGTTAAATTCGTCACACATCCCTCATTCAATCAACTTATAAACTCCAAAACACTCATTATTTTTGATATACACTGCCATCTGGCGGAGGGATTAGTGCCGCTAATTATCATAGTTTTGGGCTCTAGTGACGTAATGAGTTTTACTAATAGCTTGTTAGTCCTGATTGGTCGGAAATTTGAAACTTATGAAAGGGTTCTTCATGGGTGTCGAATGTCGTGAAAATTTAACTGCCGGCAGACATAAGTATAACTTTAGTGATGGGCTGACTACGTGCGGGTTTTGCCGACTAGCCGGTTCTAAAAATGTCGATTAGTCAGCTAACAAATCCGCATTGCCGATTATTCTGATATGACATTTGGTTGGCATTAATACTTTTATTTTAATAAACTAATAAAAAAAAAAATATTTCGTGTCTAATTCTAAAAGCTGCTAGAGTATTATAGGAAGTAAATAAGTATGCGAGAATTTTTCATACTCAATTATACGAAACTCTCTTCTTATGAAAAAAAAAAATGGATATCAAAAGAGAAACGACTTAACTTATTTGTTAACACAGACTTAGTGCAACCCTAATAAGTACCTAACATTAATTTCGTTGAATCCATTCGTGACAGCTATAATATTAGTGAACTCAACTATACTTTCGTATCAACGTTGGATATCCTATCCCAGCTCCCAAAATACGAAATTCGAAAATCGAAATTCGTATCGTATCGTCCCGCTCACTCTCGTATTAAATAATATTAGCTTGAGAGGGACGGCACGATACGAAGTTCGAATTTTGCACTTCGTAGTCGGAGGGCAGAACTTCCAGTGTAATCGTCGGCCAAAAATACGCCTCGAATGCATTAAAGTGTCAAATAAATGAGAATTGATTGTTGACGTGCCACTAGTGGCGCTGCTATTTGCCCATAGTAATTCAGACGTAAACGCGAACGTGATCGAGGTGATTTTTTGGACCGTTGATTACACTAGACGCTCTGAGCCTCTAGTGTAATTTTTGACAAAAGAAGACTTCTCGATCGCGTTCATGTTCTGTCTCAATTGCTGTCGGCAAATCGGCAACGCCTCTATCGGCACGTATTGGCAACATACTATCTATACCTATAAAACAGTACCGTGACTGACTGACTGACTCTCAGGCAACGCACAGCCTAAACCACTGGACTTAGAGACTCCAAATTTGGCCATATACCTTGAGTATCCTAGAGGTGCACTAAGAAGGGATTTTTCTAAATTCCCACGGGATAGGAAACTAGCCCATTTTGAAGTTTGTCATAGAATTTGACACGTTTGTTGCGACGTGTACGCAACTGCCTACTATAAAACAGATTGTTTATTTTGACGTTATATTCTGATATTACCCGCAGATACACGCTTTCATTAATTATTAACGACGGTGCGGCATAATTACGCGACGACAGGAGTATCACTATCAAAGCCTCGATCTTCGTTAGCGCTTCACATCAGAGATCGAAATGCCGGTAAAAAAAAACCTCAGAAAAAAAACATAAAATAATCCCCAAAAAGCCATGAGTTTTATGGCCTAGCAGAAATATGAAGTCGGTGCGGTGCTAGCGGAATATTCTTGGAATGAAGCACCGACTTCATATTTCTGCTAGGCCATAAAACTCATGGCTTTTTGGGGATTATTTTATGTTTTTTTTCTGAGGTTTTTTTTGAAGGCGGTTTTACTTTTTAACCGACTTCACTGTTAAAAGATTTTTTATTTCACAATTTTTAGTTACGTTTATATTTAAAATATTATCCTCCAACTTCTAACCGTTAAGGAGTTGTACCTTCCATCATCACCTCATCAACACGAGATGAAGACTACCAGACGCAAGTACTTGAATAGCTTTCGAAAATATATATGAAACATACCATGACGTATCATGATACGTCCCTATAAAATTTGAGGTTTGCCCTCGATTTCCCAGGGATCCCATCATCAGATCCTGACTTGGTGACAATGGGACCAACTAGAAAGCAAACCTTTTCAAACAAAAAACGAATTTTTGAAATCGGTCTAGCCGTCTTCGAGTAATCGGGGAACATACATAAAAAAAAAAACAAAAAAAAACAAATATTCCGACGAATTGAGAACCTCCTCCTTTTTTTGAAGTCGGTTAAAAATATAACGCTACAAAAGAAATACCGGTCAATACACTACCGTAATACACCGGTATTTTGCGAGGCGGAGTTGGGAGTGACATATTAGTGACATGCTACTTCTTGTCTGAACCCTATTTCACCAACTTTACAATTGTCAGTTTTCAATGACAATTCATCGTCAGTTGCTTTTCTTTTAGCGCGCTTCATATTGGCAAAGAAATGTACTTCGAATGGTCAATGTAATCTGACAATTATTGTAACGTTGGTGAAATAGAGGCCTGAGGGTCGAGCACGACTTTACGAATGCTGCGTAACGTAAAATCGAATAGTAAACGTTGTCCAGTTTGTATGACGTTTGGAACAGCGCCCGCCTGTGAGCGTATTTGGAACTATAATTTAGTATGAGATTTCTCGATCTCGATACGATAACCGTAACGTAACGCAGGATTCGACAAGTCGTGCTTAGGGCACTGGTCTCTTTCTTACATCGAAGCGAAAGGGGCGAGAGGTATAGCTCGCTTTGTGCTGATGTAGAGTATCGTTACCATAGTATTATTCCGGTATTTGTGGTTACCAAAATAACGTTACTTTGCAAAATACCGGTAAAAAGACGAAGAAATAATAATTTCCGAAACGTTAAATACATCCAAGATAGGCACTAGAGAATCACAAATAAGTTTGAGTAATTTTTTTTTTAACACAAGTCTTTTTTCTGACCGTAGGTCTGTATCTCTACTTGATTAAACTGACCGACTTTACGGACAGTCTTGGGAATGTATATTTAATAAGACTTTAAATAAGTATGGGTATGTATATCTTTTTTTTTTATACAACGAGGAAGGCAAGCGAGCAAGTGGGTCACCTGATGGTAAGTGATCACCACTGCCCATAGACACCCGCAACTCCGGAGGGTTTGCAGATGCGTTGCCAACCTAGAGGGCTAAGATGAAATGCCTCTTGTGCCCGTGCCGTAATTACACCGGCTGTCTTACTCTCCACACCGGAACACAACAGTGCAAGCACTGCTGCTTAGCGGCAGGATTAACGAGTAAGATGGTGGTAGCGAGTCTTTATAAGAGTCAACTTGACCACTGGCAATTGTGAAGCCGTAGTCGAGCAGTGCCCTAAGCACGACTTGTCGAATCCTGCGTCACGTAAAATCGAATAGTAAACTATAACGAGTTTGTATGTTGTTTGGAACAGCGCCTGCCCGTGAGCGTATTTGGAACTAAAATTTAGTATGAGATTTCTCGATCTCGATACGATAACCGTAACGTAACGCAGGATTCGACAAGTCGTGCTTAGGGCACAGTTCAATACACAACTTCATACTTAGCAATCGTTTTGCTATTTTCTAAAAAAGTTCATGATTCGACCAGCAATGAAACTACAGTAATCTCAAGCACACTGTTGACCAAAACCAAAACACCGCATTATCCATTTCAATTATGACTTCACACCCACTTGAAGCAATTTATCACGCGATGATGTTATTATCCCATTAAACGCAAAGCTTGCCATCAGCAGCCTCCATACAAACTCCAGCCTTTATACAACTATGAAAACCTAATGACCATACGTCAAGCAAAATACATACCAAAACAATGGGCGGTAGGCGACAGAAATTAATACATCATTATGTCAGACCCATGTACTAGCAACCCTCACACTTAGTCCTCCGTCCCTTTCCGACTCGCACTCATACGTATGGTTTGTCCCGCACCAGGGGTGGCAAACTTCGCTATGAGAATGCAAATCTCTTGTGATTAGGATTTTGTTAATCTTCGCATGTTGAAACTTAAAATTGTGTGTGTTGAATTCCTCTGGGTAGTGTTTGTTAATTTGCGTTAGTTACAGTTGCTTCAAGAGTTGTATATCATGTCAAAGATTTGAACTGAGTGAAGTTAAGAAGTAATAAAATACCTATTTCAGTACCACACAATAAAAACATGTGGTTTTGTTTAACAAGGAAGAATGTCGCTTTCTATCATTGTAAGAGTGGTTAAAATCAATCCCTCAGACTTCTGAAGTTTACCCCCTGCGCATAAATAAATAAATAGACAATAATGATTGGTAAGTATTTCATTATTTTTGTTGAAGTTAAGATCGCTTCCCAGCTAAAAAAAACTTGAGAAGTGGCCAGATAAATATCTCCGCTTCAATTGCGTAGAAAAAAAAATCAAGATACAATTTTACAAACTTACTTTTAAGTTACAAAAAACCCTATCCAATCAGTATCAGAAAATAAAAGCCGTAATTTGCTAATGCACGAAAAAGCAGGTACAAAACCCGGTACAATAGCACGCGTGCCTTTGCCTTCACACGGGCTAATTTGAGCGCAGCCGCCACAAAGAAAAATGTGCTAATTAAAAAGCGAGGCATCAAAGTGTCGTCTAACGGAACGGGAGCGACTGTTTTTGTATCTGTGGCTGCGGTTCGCGCGCTTTTTTGAATTGAGCTTATAATTTTTGCGCGATTGTTTTTTTGTTTTTCGTTTTAATTTTTTATCGTGAGTGTGGATTCTCAGTGGCCAATGAGTGACTAATATGATTACTGTGGTTGTGAAATGATTAATTTATTGGGAAATCGACGGATAAAGGGTAAATTAAGTCAGTTGGCTTTAGAAATAGGCTGTGCTTAAAATGATGTCGTAGCCGTTATTTTATCACTAATTTACTAACGAAAGTGGAATTCTAAAATTAATCACTTAGCCTGAATTTGTTTTCATTTAAAGTTCCTATTCGTCAGTAGTAGAAGTAAATTTCTACTCTTTCTTTGTCATGGAACTTGTATGTACCATCATGTTAATTCTAATAACTATAATAGACCTCTGACAAAAGAAAAAATAAGTATTGCAGCCTGACACAATTAAAAAATGTTAACTAAATGAATATACAGGCACACAATAACCCTTCAGTCATACAGCATCACTCGCATCATAACGAAGCATTTCTTAACAAAATGCCAGATCAAGAATTGAAAACCAGATGTGAAGGAAACGCAGCAGTAATGAGCTTGATTCCAGCCCGCATGTAGCGAGCCAACAATAGGCCTTTACGTATTATGCTCGATTTCAAAGGCGCATGTAATGTGATAAGCGAGTTGGTTAAGGCTTGCATTTTTTAATTTATTGAATCAGGCGTTACTTTGCGGAGGTCCATATTTATGAACTAAAAAACAATTACTTTGCTCACCCGCGACCACTAATGACAAATAGTTATATCTGTGCGGCAAATGTATGTTTCCATGCAACACCTCCACCTCCACTGCTACACGAATCAACACATGCCACACAGACCCAACTATCACCACCACCACTATACTAAACGCTGACGCGTTTCGGCACTCTCCACGAGGCCATTTACGAAGCACAACAACAACCGCTCAACATGCCACCACTTCCACTACGGTAGTGGAAGTAATTGTTTTTTAGTTCTTGCATTTTTTTTTGTTCAGGACTGGGTGTATAATGAAAGACTTTTCTTAACAGTTTTAATAAACTTAGATACATTTTCAGCAATCTTCAAACTGACGTTGAAACCTTCACCAGCCGTTAAGTGCCAAACAAAAACTTTAACGTCAGTTTAACGGTTAGTGAAAACAGGCCTAGTGTTTATTAATTTGAGCAATTCAGTTTACTACCTCAGATTAACTAATAAATTTAGTTACCTATTGTTTGTTTTATTTTACCAGTAATCTTTACATGTCACAAACGTCCTTTACGTATAATAATTTTGGATTTTTCGCTAGATAAGGGGCAACGGTATTTTTTTTTATATTGATCATTAAAATTCAATAACTATATGGGGCTTAAAATCAGAAAAAAAGTTTCAGAATGTGAAAACTGAGCCCCTTGACTGAATTTTAAGACCCCCGGTTTCAGACACTGTTGCAATGAAAATAATAACGTATTTTTAATTATTTTCTGTTAGTAAAATACTGGGGTAAAGATCGTCTAAAACTGTTTCATATTTCAAGTAGATAGTATTAGTAGTTCCTGAGATAACCAGCTCTAACAGACAAACTAGACCGAGTCACACCATAAGGGGTTATTTTTACTTTCGGTTCGGAACCATTACCCTATAAATAAGTTTTCCATGTATACAGGTCTAAAATATTGATCGATAAGTCTTTACTCTGTATTGTATTGTTATTGTAGTACATTGTATTTCGTTCCAGATTCCAGGCGGGCGCGGTGCATCAAAAATTAAAAGCCTTTTAATGACGACCGCTCGCTGCCTCCGGCGAGGACCGGAGCGTGCTGTACGGAGCCAAGATCATAATTATTTTACCGAATGGATTGTTCTTTATTTTTGAATTGCGGTATATTACATGTATGTATGTATGGATGTAAATACATTACTATACATCCTAAGTAATATTATAAATGTGAAAGTAACTCTGTCTCTCTGTCTCTCTGTCTGTCTGTTTGTTACCTCTTCACGGGAAAACCGCTGCACCAATCTGGATGAAATTAAGTAAGAAGAAAGTTTGAATATTGAGGAATAACACAGGCTACTTTTTTTCGGGACAATTGTATAGTTCCCGCGGGATAGCGATAACCGAAATCTACGCGGACGAAGTAAATAATAAAAGTAATTACAAACAAATTACATATAGCAAAAACATAAAATGTTGTAAGCACAAAAGCCATTGAGCATTGTAACCATTATGAGTAATTATTAATAAGATACACAAAGATTTCGTTGTAAAAAGTCTGCCGAAATGGATAAGTAGTCACTATATCGTATTATAAATGGAGTAAACTGCTATTCAAGCTTTACCAATTAAGTTAATCGCTGCAAAATTGAATAATGACAAATGTACTATTTAACTATTACCTGTACATGAAAAACCAAATCTGCTTTTGGCGTTAGACCAATATCAGTGTTATGCCTACAAAAAACCAATTAATCACTCGTATAAAACTAGAAGTGTTGATAAGAATCTACCGAAACGCAAACTAATTGTCCCAAAAATGTGTAATTATTATGGGAAACGTACCAGGGCATATTTAATACCTACACTTTTAAATAAGCTGCCAGACGACGTTAGGTCATGTCATGATGTATCGAAGCTTGTTTACAAAAAGAGGTTAAAGGGGGCGTTGATGGACGGACTAGGTCATAATTTGTGATCGGATTTGTCCTTTTGTGTGTCCTTGCAGCCCGTTACTTTATTGTTTGCACAATGACACACGTAGCGGTCAAACTTATAACGCAAACTTATAAGTTGTGTTATAAGCTATGGCCTATAAATATCCTTGTGCTGTGGGATAATGGTATAAATAAACTATAAGTATTACTCCTCTTTCGCGTATTATAGTATGTGCTTAGGTTAAGATAAACATACGACACGAAAAAAATGTTGATTCTGTCTATATTATATTGTTATTAGCCACTGCGGCGGCAGCGCAGTGCGGTTACGAGTGCCTATTAGTGCGCATCCACCCGCGAATTTGTAAGAATAAATAATATTACGCCGTATACGCATAGGTACTTGGCGTCTGCGCGGCCGTCGCCGGTTTTAGTAATTAAGATGGTAATATATATAGCAGTATGGTGTGTGAGAGCTCTCCCCTTTCTGCCAACAAACTGCTATGCAGTTTGGCAGAAGTTTATGTCTAAGTTTTTGTACTTTTATTTTCTTATTTTGAGTTAAATAAATTAAAAAAAAAAAAAAATTAACTCCTTGAATCAGTAATATTCAAACAGTTCCCACCATTCTCTCTATTACAACACTGTCAATTGTCAAAGGCTGTGGAAAAAAACTTAGCTCGCGGAATAAGATTACAGAAATTGGCAGTATTATAAGTATTTACCGACGCTATGCACGACTATGATAACGAAAAATAATTATGCTATGTATGAAGTTACCTACGTATTAACACTGCAAATTTACGTAATGCTGTCAACTTGCTAAACATTCAGATTTCGTGACTGTACAAGTATTCTGTGTTTTGCATCACATCGTACCTAAGGTATTTTTGCGTTGACAGATGGCGTCACGGTTATCAAGTTTAATATTTTATTTTCCCTGTGGTTCGCTCTGGCATAGAGCCGACCCTGTAAGTGCTTCGCTTCTTAAAACCATAGGTGGTTTTATCGGCGGCGCTCGATCATCGGCCGATGATTGCGCTCATGTTGTATTCGGACGATTCTATCGATTGTGTTTCAGTTTTGGCATGCTTTAGTTTATGTTCTAAAACTTAGTTTGGGCATAAAAAGTATGCTGCTGAAGAACACTTACGTAAGATGAAAGTTATGAAAAAAATGCACGCAAATGTGTTTTAAGATTTTTCGGACTTGTAATGTCCTAGTGTCCGACACTGCCCCGTTAGTTGGTACGTTCTTAATTCATAGCAATAAAGGTGGCAAACAGTGTCTATTACCTCTATTTAAAGGAGTGAAAAATTGGGACTTTATAAACGTTACTTACGTAATTATTATGTAACCTTTAATTGATCGAAACGAAACAGTGATAATTATTTGTCAGGCAATTAGTTGAATAGGTAAGACAAATAATATTCCAATAAACACAGAATTGCTTCTCACCATTTCATCGAAAAAAATCAGGTATCAATTTCCATCACAATGGCCACTAATAAACACTTTTAATTACCAATAAAAAGCACGAAGCGTCACAAGTCTCAGTGTGGCAAGCGTCATCGCGTCATTTTTTGCAACGGGCAACAATTGCGATCGCGAGCTGTGTAATTGGCACACCACGTGACACTAAGTGGCAATCTGCAGTGTTGCCACTTGCCACTAATTAAAGACTTATGATTACTAGTGGTTAGCGATAGTTTTTTTAGGGTACCGCTTGTAAATTGAATATTACAAAAATATACACTTAGGTGTATTTTTCTTTCACTTGCTCCCTTTTGCTGTAACTGTAAACATTTCAGGATAAAACTTAGCCTCCAAGATGAATTGGTTTGCAGTTTTGCTCCTCAACCGGTCTTTATTGAACAAAACAAAATAAACTAAACAGAAAAAACGCAAAGATTGAAGGTAATACTACGAAACTACATAACAATAAAATAATAAAATGCGCCACAATTCCCTACTCAACTGATATATTTTACGGAAAATTCTTGTGTACATAATGGCAATAATTTTGTCGATTTCGATACGATAACGTGACCTTACGCAGGCTTCGAATATTCTAAGTACACTAGGTACCTACCTTGTTTTCGACGGAACCTTTTCCTCTAAACAAAGTTGCGGCAACTGTCGCTGCCGATATGAAAAGCGCACTAATTGCCTGCTCTCTATCGCCGCGGCTTCTACTACCGATCACTTGCCGCCCCGTCACGATGCTCTCTTTACACTATTTGAGGAGTTTTTTTTTCATTAGCCTGTTTCGCGTCGGCTGCGCAAGGCATCACTGCTTTTTTACACGACTGTCCAAATAAAAAGAGTATATTGTTTGCATGCATTTATTTCACTTGCACTGTTCGTGTATTCCTTACCAATAAACTTAAAGCTTGTCCTGCACTTAAGTCCTGTCAGAGGGTCGAGCACGACTTTACGAATGTTGCGTCACGTTAAATCGAATAGTAAACGTCGAGTTTGTATGACGTTTGGATCAGCGCCCGCCCGTGAGCGTATTTGAAACTAAAATTTAGTATGAGGTTTCTCGATCTCGATACGATAACCGTAACGTTACGCAGCATTCGTCAAGTCGTGCTCGACCCTCAGTATTTACGAAAATGGCGGAGCGGTAGGAATTGGGGCGGAATATTTTAGAAATGACAATGAAATTAAGTAAATTTTTAAGAAATTTTAAGAAAGAAAACCAAGTAATTGTTCACTATTTCGTATGGAAGTTTATACATTTTCATATTTTTCGGATTATAAATGCAGCAGTAGCATGGGTTACATAATATGGGCATGGGTTTTTTCTAGTTTTCTTTTGTCAGCAATTATAATTATCAAAAACGTATATACCGAAAGAAAGACAAGAAAACGGAGAAAAGAGGAACTACAATTTCTCAAAGAGTTTTGTGACCATACTTAAGCAATTTACATCAAAAATGTGACAGAATACGAAGAAAGCTCATCTAATTCCTTGACTTTTTGTTCGTACTGTAACTTCAACTTTTTTCACAGTAATGTCATTTTTTTAAATTAATTTTTACCCTGTATTCAGACAAATAGAAATATTACAAGCCCAGTTACCTGCTTTCAAGTTGGTATAAAAGCGCGTAGCAAGCGTGCATTGATGGAGTCCTTTGAATATTTTTTTTTATCTTGTACGGCTTTTCATCTTACTTTGGAAGGGATGACGTTGATTAGAAATGGGCTTTGACATACTGTCGAGTACCTGCAACGCTTTTAACATAAGCGAGTACAAGTAAGTAGGTAGGTACCTACTGTGGGTAGTAGCCCAGAAGGTGGGCATTGTAGGGCTAGCAAGACTGGCCGCGACTTTGTTTGTCGCGCGAGATTATATTACCCGTCCCGTTGCATTCTGAGTGACAGAAAAGGACGGGCAGTTGTCTTTGCGGGAGATAAAAATCGCACTGTGAGTTGTGCTAGACCTACTGAAGAGACACGGGGTCGTGACCCAAGTGGTATTTTTTTTATACGACGAGGAAGGCAAACGAGCAAGTGGGTCATCTGTGGGAGTGGGTGTCCGATTCTGGAAACTTTACCTTATTGTATGTACTATAAGTTCTTCAACCTTCCTTTGTAGGTAATTAAAATTCTTCGGCATTGAATTCTAAATCAGTAAAAATAGAAAACAAATAAAAACTTTTTTTTTTTATATATACAACGAGGAAGGCAAGCGAGCAAGTGGGTCACCTGATGGTAAGTGATCACCACTGCCCATAGACACCCGCAACTCCGGAGGCCTGCGGATGCGTTGCCAACCTAGAGGGCTAAGATGAAATGCCTCTTGTGCCCGTAATTACACCGGCTGTCTTACTCTCCACACCGGAACACAACAGTGCAAGCACTGCTGCTTAGCGGCAGGATTAACGAGTAAGATGGTGGTAGCGATCCGGATGGACCTCGCACAAGGTCCTACCACCCGCCTACCAAACCTACATATACATAAACTTTTTAAGGAAAATTAGCCACTTCAAGCACCAATGACCCACTTCTAAAGAGTAAAGGCGCATCTGGGTCCAAAGCAGTCACATAATGGTCATATTAGTATGGAGATTGGGGTACCAGGTGCTTGCTGCCTGTGCCCTAAGCACGACTTGTCGAATCCTGCGTCACGTAAAATCGAATAGTAAACTATAACGAGTTTGTATGACGTTTGGAACAGCGCCCGCCCGTGAGCGTATTTGGAACTAAAATTTAGTATGAGATTTCTCGATCTCGATACGATAACTGTAACGTAACGCAGGATTCGACAAGTCGTGCTTAGGGCACTGGTTGCGCCACAAAGACCAGTATTACTGGTGAACAGATTAGGTTAGCGAGTAGTCATATAGTGGTCGTATAAGTGTTTGTTGAGTATCGAGATGGGCTATCAATGAAAAGTCTTGCTACCTCTTTTAACTCTATACTTGGTAATGTGATGATGACAGTCTGCTTTTTATTTTTTCAGTTCTCCGAAATTAAGGCGAGGCTAATCCAGAACATAATTATTTAAATTTGAATAGGACTAACGAATGTTAAAGATTTCATTGCAAGATTTGCTTTGTACAGTACCTACCGATAAAAACTGATAAAATTTCGAGTCGCTTTTAACATAAAACTACCGTGAGACTCAATCGTAGTGAAATAAACGGATCACTCACATATCACACGCCACGCCGGTGGCGAGACGTAAACGTCCGTAAACGGCGTGGCGTGTGCTCCCAGAGGAAGGACTACGGATTAATCCGAAACAAGTCGAGCTATACTCGACTGACATACGTGAGTGATCCGTTTATTTCACCAAAATTTCGAGTTTTATATTTAGTAAAAATGCACTATATCACAGCCACACAATTAATGACACATAGCTATTAGGCTTTGAATTTAATAATTAATGCATAAAGTATTCAAAGCAGTATCAAAAATAACAGTGCTTAAAAATGTAGTCCTCACTCCGTTGTAGGCAATATTTTACAGCACTAACTGACAAAACACATCAACAGTAATAAATGATCAATGGTTCTTAACTCAAACATCAACACATTACTGGCCAGTAATAATTTGTCAAATTTAACCCCCCAGTGCCCGCGACCCATCGCGCCTCGTGTTGACAAAACTTTATTACCGAAAATTAGACAATATTGCCCCAAATCGGGTAATATTTTTTTGTTGCCCCACCGCGCAGTTGGCCAGCCAGCGATGAAAAGAATGATCTAGTTCTGTGACCCCAGAATGCTTTGAAAGAGACAATGAGAACTAGAAATTCTGGTTTGTATTTAGGGTTTTATAGTTGTGTAATAGAATGAAATTAAAAATGCGAGTTGAAAGTAATTTGGTTGTTATTTTTTTACAGAAGTTTTTTAGTGTAATACACTTACCTACATAATCCTAACCATGTTTCTTATTCCCAGTTGCTTAAAGTTTTTGTGTCACATACCTGCAAATATCTCCAGTAGCTTTTGCTTAAAATATGAACGTAGAAATTACCACTTAGGTGTATTATAGAGAAAACAACATACATAAATAACCGACGAATGAAGAACCTCCTCCTTTTTTGAAGTCGGTTAATATCTAATTTAAACGTTGAAATACTCCTCCATATTAACTTGAAAGTCCAATATCTCAAAAATGGTTTTATCAATTTTCGGGAAACTTAGCTCAGAACCATTTCGATTAAACTAGCTTTCGATTAAAAAAACCGCGTCCATATCAATCCACCCGTTTATGTGCACCGATGCCACAGACAGGCATACAAATACATCACTAACGACGTCAAACTTAAAACACCCCTCTGTTTACGTCGTGGGCCAAGAAAAAAGATGGTCAATTGAAAAGTAGTGAAAAAAATACTAACAAACCCTTTTTGAAATAGTTTGGAAGATACAAGAACACGTAATCTTTATTTTCCTAAACTGAACAAGGCATACTGAATGAATCTTAGCAGGTAACTTTCGTTCAAAAAAAGTAAAACTACCACTGCTACTAAACTAGGTACTTTATGAATTAAATACCACAACTTTAACAGTCCATAATACTCCCATAGCGCACGAAGTTACACAGACTAATAAGAAATAATGAAAGATACTGTAAAATAAAAAATGCAAGCATTAGAACTAAAACAATGGCTACATTCGTTCCGTCCCGGCACAATGGTGACTCATTGTAACAGCGTCCATTTTAAATGAGAACAAAATGGCGCCGCGCTCCAAATTCAGACGTTAAAGCGAAACTCCGAGATTTGAAACAATGCTCACCTAATCCGCAGAAAAGGGTTAAATGCATGCTATTGGTCAGCGCAACCCTTACTTTTGTGGTTGCCTGTGTGTGCGTTTTAATGTAGTGTGAGTTAATGTTCTGTTTGAGTGGTGTTTTTGAGGTGTTTCAGTTTGTTTTTTTTTTATTTTTTAAAAGCGATGTGCTCTGTAATGAAAGGAGAGAAAAAACATTTATAAAAAACCTTACTGGCGCTTGAATTTTCATATTTTTTTTCTAATCTAAAACATAGTGTTTTAGATTGAATAGGGTATTCTAAGATATCTGCTTATAAATATTGTAAACATCAAATAAATGCAAAAGCTCTATGAAATAGGTAGGTAACTAGGTACTAATAAAAATTCATTATATGTAATCGTCATTGTTTTTGTCATTGACATTATCTGTCTATTTGTTTCCGGCACCTAAATAATTAGCCTGATAAATTATAATATTCATCTCTATACATATATTATTATTTTCTGGCTAGCCGAGATCACTACGGTATGACCGGCTACTGTCTACCCTGATGTACGTATTTTCCATAAAAAATATTTGTATTGTATTGTATCGTTTATCAAAAAGTTCCTGTTAGTCGTGCAATACTGGCCCGACAGTAGAAACTCAACTCGTAGGTATAACCTATAGTTATGTCATCCTTCTCAATAACAACTCGCCACTAAGTGTTACAATCTGGTACATTATTAAAAGTGTCCAAAACTCGGTACCCGTCGAAGGTACCAATTCAACGCGCACGTCAACCGTGACAGTCTCCGCAATCAAAACTTCCCTACCCCGGCGACTGCTTAGGGTTGAGTATAAATACTTGGTAGTACGGACGAGTATTTTGGAACAGGGATTTGGAGCTGAAGTTTTTGTGGTATAAGTATGAACACGTCTATGTGGAGTAAGTTATTAATTTTAGGTAAGTAATTAATTTTGAATTTTAAGGTAAGCTAAGAAAGAAGTACCTACTGGAACAATTTTTAGATCGTGTATCGTAATCATTAAGATCTTTTTCACACTATCTGTCTTGTAAAAGTTACAAAAAAGCGGTGGATACATCTAGGAGAGGCTAGTGATAAGTGATTGCATGAAACAAAATTTTATTTGCAAAGTGAAGGAATTCCTGGCTCTTGCTCAAACTGTACTAAATGCAAACTTCATTCTTCAACTACATCTCACGGTATTTTATAATCACAATAGCAATACTCGCTAAATTTTATACTTACGTACTCACTACTTAACCCCCCCGACGCCTACACGTCCCACTTTTCTCCAAAGACTATTATTTGAATGTCTTTCAACCCGTGAGTAGGGTTCCCTCCCGCGTGTGGCGCGCTGATAATGTAATTAAAACAACACCTTTATTCTGGGCGGCAGTGTGAGCGATTGAGACGTTCGTGTGTTTTTCACATGTTTTTTTCACCGTTCGAATGCTGGCTGGTGCGGGCTGGAAGTTTGGAAAAGTTTTGTGTGAACTTTTGTAGCTTTTTATTTAATTATCATTATCATAGCGAAGGTTTTAATATGAAACTACCGTGAGATTCAATCATAGTGGAATAAAACGGATCACTCACTAAAACGTAGTCCTTCCTCCGGGAGCGCACGACCCAACGGCGGCAAGACGCACACTACGCGCCGCGGCTCTGCTCGCGCGACTGCTACACTGTCTAGCGGCACACAACCCAGAGGAAGGACTACGAATTAGTCCGAAACATGTCCGGCTAAACTCGAATTACATATAAGAAACTTTTTAATTTCGTTAATAATTTTGCTCAGGAACCAAAATCACCTTCACACTTTTTAAAATCGAACCATTAGAAACATGACATCGTTCAACATGGCCTTTAGTTCACCAAATGTTATAAATGACAGTTTACAATGACAATTCGATCTGCATTCCATTTATACAAACGTTTACTAAAACATCGCAATAACGCTGGCCAGTTACACTTAACTACGAATCACGAAGCAACACACTGCAAACTGCCATTTTAAAAATCGAACAGCCCAATCGTGCTGGCAACTAAAAAAAAAAACACTGCACAGGGCGTCAAGAAAACAAAAGACAACATTAAAGCGATGTTTTAAAGCGACCGCTGGGGTACTGCGAGCAGCATTTTGGGGCAAAATTTTCGGGGTAACATTATACCCGTACATTAAGGCTAAGTGATAGCGTCACATTTGCTGGATTAATTCATCATCCGAATTGCCGTGGCCAGACTGATGGCCCGAAACCCCCTCGCCACCTAAGGGGGGATTTCTTCCTATGTGACGGCTGATTGTAATTTATTTCGAACGTGATTTGATAATGTGATTTAGTTAATGATGTGAGCGTGTTAGTGTATTTGGTGAAAAACTTTTTAAGAGAACTCAGAGTGCACTATTATTTTGAGGTAGGCAAGTAAACGTGCAATGAATACAAGACTTAGGTATTTTTTTACTTCCTCGAAAAGGTATGGTCAGAAAAAAGATCATGGAAGTACTTAACTGAAATACAATTCAGAATCTGAAAATGGCATTAGGTAAAGTAATAGAAATTCTTATTCAGAATGTTATGTTTCTGAAAAAAGAAGGCAAGATAAAAATTAAACACCAATTTTATAAACTCTCTTTTGCATTGACTTTCAACGTACAGTGCCCTTAGTGTAATCAAAAAGCACAAAATACATCTCGATCGCGTTTGCGTTAAGTGTCAAATATGTAGTATGACAATTGTTAAACGCGAACGCGATCGAGACGTATTTCTTGGCCTGGTCGGCGATTACGCTAGGCGCTCTGAACGGAATTTTTAAAGCAATTTTTAAGCTGTTTAAGGTACCTACTGAAGTAGAAGTCACAAGTAAGTAAATACCTACATTAATAACTGATATATCCATAATTAATTACTGACAAAGAATCCAACTGCACCGGCAACACCATATATAAAGCTTGCAAAAACCCAACAAAGAGGTAATAAGCGCTTACGTCGCTTAGGTCGCGCGTTGCCCTTTACCCCCAATCCCCCGATCCCCCGAACCCCCCGATCCCCCGAATTAGGCCTCCCCGACAGAGGCGCCCCCCAGCGAGTGTAAGGATAAATGGGTGGGCTGGCTCTTCTGGTTAAGTGTAGATTTTCCGAATGCGGTGTTGATGATGGCGTAGGGTTTAAGTGGATCGATAATTTCTGTTGTCGATAGAAAAAAACACCTCTCGAATTAATATTACCTCTCGAGTTAGTAAATTATGATGATGTACTGAACTGGTCATACATAATAGTGAAGTTGATTTAAATAATTTATTGAATCAAGCGCGGATTTGTGGTCGCGGGTGAGCAAAGTAATTGTTTTTAGTTCATAAGTTTATTTAAGGCTTAATATCGGATTACTCAATTTTCATAAATGCGACCAACCAGCTACGGGAAAACCAAAATAAGGCTAGGTTGCGACGCCTTTAAACTGACGCATTATCAGAGAAATCCTAAGCATGTTCTACAAATAAGTAGATTGTTGGCAATCTACTTACCGTACTTATTAGTACCCGTACTTAGTACTTATTAATGCATTATCCATGCTGGGACCCAAGTCCTAGTACTAGGAGAGGAAAAATGGTGGGCGATTTGATACGAAAATTATAGAAGGAAAGATAGAAGGAAGGAGAGGAAGGGGAAGGCCGAGGATAGAGTATTTAGATCAAATAAAAAAGAAGATAGACGTTGTGTCGTATCGGGAGGTGAAAGAACTTGCATTGGAAAGAACGGACTGGAGACAACTGCATCGACAAGAGTAGCACTCTTAAATAAGATAATGATGAAGTAATACTAAGTACACGCGAGTAAACGACAAGCTACTACAACGTCTACATGTTGTCGCTTTTATATTTGTGTTTTCCAGCTAGGTTAAATGTTTTTGAATAAAGTACATTGTTTTATTTAATTTTGTATAGTATTCAATGACGACTATTACCCGAAAGTCGAGTTCTCTGTGCGAAGCGACTTCGTGCTACATACGAAGTTTCAATGGCAACGTGCTACGAGCGTAACTCGTAGCAACCGTCGGCATCGGCACTGTGCCCTAAGCACGACTTGTCGAATCCTGCGTTACGTTACGGTTATCGTATCGAGATCGAGAAATCTCATACTAAATTTTAGTTCCAAATACGCTAACGGGCGGGCGCTCTTCCAAACGTCATACAAACTCGTTATAGTTTACTATTCGATTTTAAGTGACGCAGGATTCGACAAGCCGTGCTTAGGGCACTGGATCTGAGGGTCGAGCACGAGTTTTCGAATCCTGTGTAACGTTACGTTATAAACCTCATACAAAATTTTTGTTGCAAATACGCTCACGGGCGGGCGCTGTTCCCAACGTCATACGAATTTCTCGATAAGGTTATTTACTACTCGATTACGTTACGCAGGATACAAAAACTTCGTGCTCGACCCTCTAAGCCAGCCCGACAGCGTATTTGGAAGTAATATTTGGTAAGAAGTTTCTCGATTTCGGTACGTTATGCAGGATTCGAATATTTGAACTCGGGCCTCTGATACACTTAATTAATTACAAATTTATGGAAAGTTTTTGATTTCAAAGTCCAATGTCTCCAAAACAGCTAAACCGATTTAATGAAACTTAGCTAAGAATCAATCCCGCTTTGAAATTGGTGTATCCGTTTAGAAGCTATGATGCCACAAACACGTACCCAGACACACAAGTAAAAATTATGACCCCCCCTCTTTTTTCGTCAGGTTTATGAAGTCGAAAATAACTTATTTACTTACTCTCTTAAGTTTATTTTTATTCTACAGGTTTATTTATCACACGTCTTAAATGACATCGAATTCACGATAAACAAAGTAAGTACCTGCCAACTTACCTAGCGTTGCAAACTCTTTTACTATTTAGACTTTATGATTTTTGATATATTCTTTTTCTGTTTGATTATCGTAAGTTGTCTTGTTGATGTCTGTCTGTCAGTATTATAGTAGCGAGAGGTTAGAGTTTTTTATTACATTATTTCATATTTTAAACAGTGCCCTATCACTTACAGTTCATTTCCATTTATCTCCATTTATAGCAGTACCAGTTAATTATAAATAAAAATATCGACATCGACAAAATACCAGTGCCCACCCTACCCCGGCAATTTT
Organism: Clepsis dumicolana; assembly: GCA_963691665.1. NCBI lineage: Eukaryota > Metazoa > Arthropoda > Insecta > Lepidoptera > Tortricidae > Clepsis > Clepsis dumicolana. The sequence continues at coordinate 10,226,201 of OY829520.1, read as the reverse complement.
CCGAGACCGTTGGACAGTGGGGTTCTAAATACTCGTGTAAAATTGTCCACATTCCCTCCTGGAACCTTTTGTGTTATATATTTCTTTGTTATATACCCCGAGGGGTGGCTAGTGTCTACCTTGTGTGGGTGGAATGCAGATATGTTTGTATGTATGACTGTGAGGGCCATAGTAAATAAATCATGGGAAAATAAATGTAGGTTATGTGATTGTTGATTGATTGTTTTTTATACCATTTACAGAGTGACGACAAGTTAGCGATTTTTTATTATCTTGACCGTTCATACTCCGACATACTTGCACGCTGCACGCTGGTCGTAATTAAAAAGTAAGTTTGAATGACTTCTTTAAGCCCTCGCGAATTGAGGACAGATTAAACGTTGGAAAATGTTTTTAAAAAATCTGATATTCCGATTCCAAAACAAGTGTGATAGCCTTAGGTTTGACCTATGACCGCTCAAACAGACGGTCGTGGGTTCTAGCGCTGGCTCGTACCCCAGAGTTTTTTCGGAATTTATGTTTAAAACGTAGCGAGGAAACCTGCACACTCCTGTGAAGCAATTCAATGGTGTGTATGAAGTTGAAGTTCCCAATCCGCGCTGGGCCCACGTGGGAACTATAACCAAGCCCTCTCATTCTGAAAGGAAGCCTGTGCCTAGGGGCGTGAAGAAAGGGCTAGTGATGATGATGAATGTTCCGATTAATGTACGAAAACCAAATCACCTCCCTAAACTATCTACTATAAAAGCTGGACCCACTTTTACCCACAAACGCCCCCACAAAATAAAGCGTCCCGTTTCTCGCCTCTACATTCAAAATCTTCATTAAAAACCATTCTGCAGAATGTAATCAGAGCAATAGGCAAAATAGGTGTGCATAGTTACCCATCGACCACCATAGCTTGGCCTGCCCCGCCCCCCGGAACTCTTTGGAAACAGATTAGAAACAAGGCGCCTAATAATCCATGAGAGATCATCTTAACTTGGCCAAGTACACTGCTACACTTCGAATCAAAATTCAAAACCGCGCTCTCTCTTAATCCGTGTTGAGGATCACAATAAAAGGTAATACATTTTAAGTCCCCGGGTAACCTCACGCGATTTTGAGCTTTGTTCTTATGGCTTATAAGACCATGGTGCCTTGGATGGTGGTGAAATAAGATTACCCAAGCGAAAGCAGAAGGTGAAGGACATTTGGCTGTAAAGTGCGGCGCACAGTGGACGTGGTGGGGATACTCATTATCATTAGACGTAACACTTAGTTTTATTTTAAGTTAATGAAACACTTGCTTGGCTTTGGATTTGCGTTTTAGTTTTACGATTAGGGCTAAAATACACCGTTTTCTGCCATTCCAAAAGTTTGTAGAAAAGAGTATTTATTTCTGTTTTTCAAAGTACCTATACTTCGGCAATTGCGTGCATTGCTGAATGAGTTGAGAGGAAATAATAAACGTGAACTTATTGGCTTCTTAATTTGGGCCCATTCTGGGTTACTAAGGAAATCTGTCGCGACGCTAGAGCCACACGCAGATGACGTCATCACTGTTCTAGATCGCGCTAACGAAGTTTCTCAAGTCTACATACATAAATACAACCTCCAAGTCTCTTCCTCCGGACTTCGGTCCCCAAGCGTAGACATTTGTCTAACAAGCCAATCTCTGTCCTCGAGATCGACTCAAGATCAAAATTATTCAGTAAGTAGGCCATTAAATGCTCTTTTACGAGTAATTTTTTGATTCTAGCACCGCTTTCGGAAAGACCATGATTGCCAAGAAGAATGCGCCGCAAAAAACTTCTCACAAAGTTTTTTTTTCTAAAAAGTTCAATATTTCAAAAACGGGTGAACCGATTTTAATGAAACTTAACTAAGAACCATCTCGATGTAAACTAGCTTGAGCTTTCGATTAAAAAAACCGCATCAAAATCGGTCCACCCGTTTGGGAGCTATGATGCCACATACAGATACACAGATTTTAGTCGGGGTTAAAAATAGTTACAAGACTGAGATGCAATCATTGAAATGAAAACGTAGGAAAATTAGGTAGCATTACAAACAGACAGATGCGATGCGACGGAGGAAAGCCGTCCTTACGCCCAGTGTGCCCGCGCCAGGTGTCTGTGTCATTTGCCCAGCAATTAACCCGCTCAGTGTCGACGAGCCCGGGAATGTCCGCCAAACCACCTAGCTCACAACCCAGGCACGAGGATAGAATAAAAAACACTGGTTCTCATTTTTTTAACGTTTATGTGACGCATAGGGTTCGCTATCGTGTTTGCATTCCCGCCGAAACACTATGTAAGACAATAATAATTATCAAGCGGAATAGTTCACAGCAGAGGGTCGAGCACGACTTTACGAAAGCTGCGTAACGTTACGGTTATCGTATCGAGATCGAGAAACCTCATACTAAATTTTAGTTCCAAATACGCTCACGGGCGGGCGCTGTTCCGAACGTCATACAAACTCGACAACGTTTACTATTCGATTTTACGCGACGCAGGATTCGTAAAGTCGTGTTCGACCCTCAGGCCCCTGTTTCACCAACGTTACAAGTGTCAGTTTTCAATGACAATTCGGTGTCAGTTGCTGACTTGAAGAGCTTTTGCTTTAGCGCGTTTCATATTGGCACTGAAATGTAGTTCGAATTGTCACTGTAAACTGACAATTATAAAGTTGGTGAAATAAAATGTCACGAGGGATTGGACATACGTTTTATCGACTATTCCAGTTATCTATGTTATCGTATCGACTCTTCGCTTCGACTTTTGACATTATTCTGTAACGTTTATATTTTGTGCATTAATGATTAAATTAATAAATATTTTTTGCCGAAAATCTACAATAGCTTCCAGTTTTTTCCTATTTGTTCCGATAAGTTGCATTCATTTTGTTTTATTGCCACTCATATCCATATTAACCTAGTAATAGCTATTTTAAATCCGCTCTTGGTCATTTGCATGTTATGTCATTTGTGTTAAATTTGAACTAAATAAAATAATCGATAACTGGAAAAGTCGATAAATCACAATGTTCTCTCCCTATCGATTTTTGATTTTTGCTATGAGAATTCCGTTACTTTATAATTATGTATAAGAGTGTTTCAAAATCATCCGTTTCTGGAAAATAACCCTGATGCTTCGGTGGCAAAAGTCCGAATAAACAAAGATTTTAAAAGTTTAATCGATTTTTACGAAACTTATCTAAGAACCATCTCGATTAAACTAGCTTTCGATTAACAAAAACCGTGTTCAAATCCGGTCATCCGTTTAGGAGCTACGATGATACAGACAGATGCATCTGGGGTTAAAAAAAAACAATTTGCCTTAAAAATGCCTGCTTTAATCAACTCTGCAAGGAACCCAACGCGAGTTATAACTCTTGCCTACCTTGTATAAAAACTTTAGCTTCTAAATACAAAACAAGAATCCGGCGGTGCCCACGCGCTGTCCACATGGCTATAGGGCGTTAACCCTTCCACTGCTCCCCACTGACCCTTGCCCCGTTTATAAAACGCGTGCGGGGGTAAAAATGTTTTTTACCCCATATAAATGTATTTGTGAAACATGTGTCCTTTATTATTTTTATGGTTAGTGTTGATGTGTCGATAAGTTATTTGTTTTGAATGATGTGTCATAATCATAAGCGAGTGAGTGGTTGTGTTGTAATTTTTGTGACGATTCGATGTAATAGAAGAAAGAGTACTTTAAAAATAAGTTAAAATAAGTATTATTTTCAAAGCAAGTGTTTGTAGAAGGTACGTGTTAAAGCAAACTTACTTTTGTATCATTTTTAACATACATGCTTATTACTGAAGTCGCGATTTTGTTTTGTAACTTTTTTGGATTTAAGAACACAAAAAATAGCATAACAACATATAACACTAAGTGGACTTTTGTACATTTAAAGCATTTCTTTGAAACAAATCTGTTTTCTGTAATGAAGAGTTTATATAACACACGTACCTGTGTAGGCACATGCTTTGCATGATAAAAATGTGCATTGTGTCTTCTAAGTGGCAAATTTTTCCCAACTCCGTTCTACTATTACCACGTGATTAAATTTATATGTAAACATTTAATGTTTTATGTAAGTTTAACAGTTATTTTTTAATGTTTACATGTATTTATTTATTTATTATCAAAACAATTTTACAGCATTAAAGCAAAACCAATGCGCTATAAAATTTAAATATAAACAATACAACTATTTAGGGAGTTTTAAATGTCAGTTTCGCTTCCCTAAAGCGTCGGAACACCACACCGTCCGGCCAAAAGTCACATACACACACACACATAGTCACAGTCAAATACATGTAATCACGTGGTAATGTAAATCACGTGGTCATGTTAATCACGTGGTAATAGTAGAACGGAGTTGGGTACATTTTGCCACTTAGAAGACACAATGCACATTTTTATCATGCAAAGCATGTGCCTACACAGGTACGTGTGTTATATAAACTCTTCATTACAGAAAACAGGAGAAATGTAACACAACACACAAAGAGTAGTTTAAGGCGAAATTATTCCTAAGAATCGATCTCTTCCAATTAACTTTTAACAAAGGTAAGGAAGGTATTTTGTTATTAAATTTTTACGCAAATGTAACTGTCCGAGGGGGTGATATTGTTATGTACCTGTATTTAATACAATGAATACTTAGAAATATCATAGAGTCCAATTTCGCATTACGCTCATCGAGTTTGATACTTACCTACTAAAAAGTTTTCCTACTGAATAATAAAGAAGTGCAATTCACCAATGTTATTTTTACAAATGGCGTCGTCCATGCAAAATTTATGAATGCAAATAGAAAACTGGTTTTTCTAGAACCCAACCCTATGAAAGTTGCAAAAAGCATTTGTGAAAGCTTGCATTGTTAAAATGGCAGATGGTCAAAATTATAATGCATCGACATGAAAAAATAACAATCATTTTTGCAACGGATTTTTGCTCTGTATTAGAATACTTATTTATCAAATTTGAAGGTTCTTTGTAATATTATGTTTAGCGTAAAATTTTAAATAAATGTGATGAAAATATTTTGTAGCGAATTGTTTTATTTTATCGTTACATGTTTAATTATTAAAACATGTTCAGAAATAAACTTATTCAATGTGAACAAGATAAGTTATTTTATGAATTGAACGGTTATGAATTGGTGATTGTTACTGGCTAATAAAAACTAATCCTTGTGAAATCTTATTTATAAAACTTACTCAAATGCTATAAAAGGATATAAAAAAACCTGAGCTATCTTTGAATTGTTGCATTTTAGCCTAAGCCATGTAATTTTACGGTCATTTTAAGAAATAATTACATGATTCAATAAATTACGACCGGATAGCCTAGTGGTTAGAGACCCTGACTATGAAGCTTGAGGTCCCGGGTTCGAATCCCGGTCGGGGCAGATATTTGTATGATGACGACGAATGTTTGCTCTCGGGTCTTGGATGTTTAATATATGTATAATATATGTATTTAAGTATGTATTTATCTATATAAGTATGTTTATCCGTTGTCTAGTACCCATAGTACAGGCTTTGCCTAGTTTGGGACTAGGTCAATTGGTGTCAATTTGTCCCATGATATTTATTTATTTCCAAATTAGCCTTACCGAAAGTTGTGTTATTATTAAAATTATCATGGAAATAGGTAAATTATGTTCTTGGTAGAATTAACGCAGTTTATAAAGATGCCTACAGAATAAAATTAACCAAAAATAACAATTGTGTCATTATTACATTATGGTAAATTGTGGTAGTTAAATATGTGCCTCCCTACTCTTTTCACAATAAATCTACCTGTCAAGTTTATACCTAATATTTATGAACACAAATAATAAAAACAAAATAAAAATAATGTAACTCACCAACGCACCTTCCATTTGGACACAAATTTTAACCCCAAACTGCCCCCACCGCGGTCCAGCGGGCGGGGCCACTACCCATTGGTCACTTTCACGCTTGGTACATTATAGTGGGGCCTTATCGGACGCTTGATTGTTTATTTCCAATTGGATTTTTCCCTGCGGATTTGGAGGGTTATCGTCTTATTTGAATTTTCGAGGGGTTTCTGTATTTATTACTTAGTTTTTTCGGCTTGTTGACGCCACAACAAAATCAACTGCTACGGTTCATCTGACATCGTGGTGACGTCACGAAGACGTCAGGAATCATCCCCGGCGAGCGGCGGTTAGACGGTTAGGCGTCGTACAGCCAAGGCGGCAACACCTTACTTTGACACCCTGTCAAATATTTGTAATTTTGTAATTAAATTCATTGTGCATCATCCTGAGTTCTTCTTCTACGATCCTGACACCCCTGGCCTGGAGAGAGCTACACTTTGAGGAGTGCCCTGACACGGCTAATTATGTGAATTAATAAGTGACAATTATCAATTACTAGATTATGCCCCGCGGCTTTGCACCCGTGAAGCATTTCAAAATGGGCTAGTTCCCTATCCCGTACGAATTTCGAAAAATCCCTTCTTAGTGCACCTCTAGGATACTCAAGGTACATGGCCAAATTTCAAGTCTCTAGATCCAGTAGTTTATGCTGTGCGTTGTCTGTCAGTCAGTCAGTCAGTTAGTCACGGTACTGTTTTATAGGTATAGATAATAGAACGAGTTGTAGATAAATGCAGTTAGTCGATGTTTCTAAATGAGCTTCAGCAGACAGCAAGCTGAATACTTACCCTAAGTCAAAATAAGTAAGGCTCACTCTGGAATATAAAAAGTCGTTTTTGCTTATGTTTACACAAGTGACCTAAATTGTAATTATTTTGATGATGATCCAATTGAATTGAATTCGTGAAAAAAACTACATAAGAAAATAACATGTAATTCTAATTCGCATCATCATCATCACAGTCATCATAACCAGCCTTTTTTCACGTCCCAGTGCTGGGCACAGGCCTCCTCTCAGAATGAGAGGGCTTGGGCTATAGTTCCCACGCGGGCCCGGTGCGGATTGGGAACTTCACACACATCATTGAATTGCCTCGCAGGTGTGTGCAGGTTTCCTCACGATGTTTTCCTTCACCGAAAAGCTCATGATAAATTACAAATGTGATTCCGCACATAAACTCCGAAAAACTCAGAGGTGCGAGCCGGGGTTTGAATCCACGACACTCTGCTTGAGAGGCCATAGATCAAACCACTAGGCTATCCGGCTAAATCGCGTAGCGTACTCGTAAATAAGTGATTACGGTTTTGTCGTCACAAGTAACGGAGATCCAACAAAAAAAAATCTAGCGAAATATACCTAGTCCCACTGTTGCCTGTTGTAATTTTAATTGCGAAAGTTCGGAACTGCAATGCGGCGCGCAAATAATTAAGCAATGTTTATTTTCGACCGCTGCCTGTGGTCAGTCCGTCGGGACGGCGGATCAAACATTCATAAACGTTTTGCGCATTTCTAGGGTTGATTTTTGTTGGGGTTATAGACGAGTATAGAGTAAGCAGGTTTGGTAAAAGTAGCTTATAAACGTCGGGTAAGGCATCCGGCCATTTCCAAAAATAAAACTGGAACACTGATTTATAGGAAAAAACAGGCTTAGCCATCTTCGTAGTTTATGTATAGACGACGAAGAAAGTCCTGTACCACTTTTCAACCTTAATACCATAGAAAAAGAGACGAAAAGTGGTAAAGCACTTTGTTTTCTTTCTTCTTCTTTCTTTTAAAAACGAAAATAAGCCTGAAGTAGGAATATTTTTTTTATTTCTTATTAGGTAAGAATTATTATGAGTATACTACTCAAAAAAAGAATATAGGGGCCACTGGGATTTTGGTCGTTACGTGAAAATTATATTGAACGTAATAAATGTGTTTTTAAATTAAATAACAGTAACAATAATGTTTTATTATAGTACTGTGTTTTTAAACGTAAGAAAAAATCGTTCCTAAACTACACCTCTTTCAAAAGTTATTTTAAATTAGGTAACATTTTGTTGGCTTAGAAGTTTTTACTAGCGGCACCTAACGCATGACTTCTAAACGAAACGCCTAACGCCATCTATAGAGGCTCGGTCACATCACTAAGCTTGCAATCGATCTCGACTTGCACTTAGCATAAAATCTTATAAGATTTATAAGAAAAAAATGACGGGTCCTATTGGAAAAGGTTGGGCCATGAAAACTGATTTATTTTTACTGTATGCTAAATTAAGTGAATCATAATTCGATAATTCAGTCTTAAAGTTTTTGCTCTGATGTAATTAAATTTTAGTAATTATTTTGAAATTAGGTAGATCAATTAATGCTTAGCTTTAAGTTTAATTAAATACCTAGTAACTAAGTAGGTAAGTAATTAGCCTCGCCTAAAGTATAACACAACTTTAAACCTATTAAATTATCATCGAAATGGGTAATTTATGTTTAGGTAGAGTTGACACCGTTTATAATATTATGCCTACTGAATAAAATTATACCAAAAATGTTCTGTCATTATTACATTATGGTAAATTGTAGTTAAATAAATGTAGATAAGTACCTCCCTACTTGTGTTCCCAACAAATAAACAGTAGGTACTACAAATAAAACATCTCCCTGCAATCACGGTTATTTAAGCAAAAAAAAAATCAGCTTGGAAACTGAAAAAAAAAGAAGTTTTTGACTATGAAAATACCTCTGGTATGTAACAAACACCGTTTTTATTTTAATTAATAAAAAGTTCAAAACAGAAAATAATGACCATTCTCACCCTAATTTTAAACTTGGACTACACGCGAAAACTTTCTAACAAGTTGCAACCCTCTTCAGTTGCGCGCTACTCGACAACAGATGGCGGTAGCACACACAAACTAGGGCCAACGTGGTTCTTGTAACTTCACCCACTGAAATAACTGATCAGACATTTTTTAATAGGAAACAAGGATTCGTTTTAAGTAATCGATTTTAATTACGGATTATGAAGAGTTTTAGTACTTAACTAAAGTTTTAGTACTTAACTAAATTTCCATTGAACTAAGTACTTTTTTTGAACTCGATAGTTTTACACTTTTTTGTTCCCAAACTTTTATGCTTTTACTAATAAAGTTTTATGCTTGAGGAAAGCGACTCTCTTGGTCAGTGGGAAATAGACCTTTTAAAAAAAGAAACAATACCTAAGTATGTATCTATTCCTTTGAAATGCTTTTCACCTGTGGCCTTTTTGACATTTCCACTCATGTTTTGTATAAGTAGTGTATATATTGTATATGTATATGTTTATTTATGTGGTATATTTATTTGTAGTTAGCAAATTAAAAAAAATTGTTATGTTAATTTTAAGTTTCTTAATTTCTGCCACCTAAATTAGCCTCTTCATCTTGGTTTCTGTATCTTGGTTGTCTGTAAGAGATCGCTTTTAAGCGATAAGACCGCCTATTGTCTACCATACCTGTTTTTCTGTAATCTCCTTGTACTGTTTTGTGGTTTTCAATAAAGCAATATTTTGTATTTGTATTGTGTTGTATGTAGAGTTTGGGAAATGAATTCCTGACTCACCATAGAACATTTTCATAGTAAAGCGCCATAACGATTTTCCTTGTCAAGCAATGCAATGTCCCTATGATGTTAACTGCCACTGCTGGGCACAGGCATCCTCTCAGGCTTGGGCTATATTAGTTCCCACGCGGGCCCAATGCGGATTGGAAACTTCACACACACCATTGTATTGCTTCGCATGGGTGTGCTGGTTTCCGTGTATTAAATTCCTTCACCGAAAAGCTCATGATAAGGTTACAGATGTAATTTCGCAGTTAAATTCCGAAAAGGTCATGACAATTCGAACTACATTTCTTGGTCAGTACGAAGAGCGCTAAAACAAAAGCTCTTCAAGTCAGCAATTGACATCGAATTGTCATTGAAAACTGACAATTGTAAAGTTGGTGAAATACCCCAGGCCCCTGCCTGGGGTTCGAACCCACGATCTTCTGCTTGAGAGGCCATAGGTCAAACCACTAGGCTATTACGGCCTATAAGTCTTTTTGATCAAGTAACAAAGTCGTCTTACATAAGTACTTTCACGATTTTTAACCGACTTCAAAAAAGGAGGAGGTTCTACGCTCCACTGTATGTATTTATTTTTATTTTTTTATGTATGTTCGTCGATTACTCCGTCAATTGTAGACCGATTTTCAAAATTTATTTTTTTTGTTCGAAAGGGGGTCCCATTGTCACCAAGTCATGATCTGATGATGGGATCTTAGGGAAATCGAGGGCAACCCTCAAATTTTATAGGCACGTATCATGTGTTTCATACATTTTTTAAGGCTATTCAAGTATTTGCGTCCGGTAGTCATCATCTCATGTTGATGAGCTGATGATGGAAGGTACAACTCCTTACCGGTTAGGCGTTGGAGTATAATTCTGAAAATGTTAAATCAACGTAAAATTGTGAAATAAAAATCTTTTAACAAAAAAGTAAAACCGCCTTCAAAAAAAAAAAACCTTAGAAAAAAAACGTAAAATAATCATCTAAAATAATGATAAATAAATAAAATGCGTTTATTTCGGACAACAGAAACTAAAGCCTAAAGTTTTATGGCCTAGCACTAAGCAGCAGAAATATGAAGGCGGTGCTTCATTCAAAGAATATTCCGCTCGCACCGCACCGACTTCATATTTCTGCTGCTTAGTGCTAGGCCATAAAACTTTAGGCTTTAGTTTCTGTTGTCCGAAATAAACGCATTTTATTTTATTTTACTTATTTATCATTAGTTTAGAGGATTATTTTACGTTTTTTTTCTAAGTTTTTTTTTTTAGTAACTTATGATGCGATGTTAAATTGACTTCACGGTCTGGCAAATTAAAAACTGTACTAAATATCTCAAGCTCAGTACTCTAAACATCATAGTTACATACAAGTGAGGACTTAGCTACTTAAGAAATTATGTAAGACAACTTTGTTTTTTCTTTTTTTACTTTGTTACTTGAGATAGAGACTGTAGGTTCTCTAATTTGGCGATACTACCTCAAAATGCGTGTATTTACCTACTGAAAGAGATCTCTTGCATGGATAAATTATTATTTTTTCACGTGTCTTTCCCTGTTATCTAATCTGTTATGTAATCTTTGTCTGTTAGACTTAGAAGTATGGATGAACCGGTTTCTGTACTTTTGTAAAATAAAAACACCATACATTTATTTGCGGGTGGTAGGACTTTGTATGAGGTCCGTTCGTATCGCTACCACCATTTTACTGGCTAATCCTGCCGCTGAGCACTGCTTGTTTGCCTGCGCTGCTTGCACTGTTGTGTTCCGGTGTGGAGCTTGAGTAAGACAGCCGCGGAAATCACTGGCACAAAGGCCATTTCATCTTAGCCCTCTAGGTTAGCAACGCATCTGAAAACCCCCGGGGTTGCGGGTGTCTATGGACAGTGGTGATCACTTACCATCAGGTGACCCACTTGTTCGTTTGCCTTCCTTATAATATTAAAAGAAAAAATAAGTACGTTTATTTTTTTACATCGACCATTAAAAACTAATAAGGTATTTATTTGCTGTAGCTGTCGAAGCACTGTGTATGGGAGTTACCAAATTGCACTAATTTCATTTTCGATGTCATTTTTAAGAATGTATATATTTCATTTGCTCTAATTCTCATTCAACTTCACCCGTCAGATTAGGTTTTCACCAATTTTCTGTAGTCAAACCATGCCTATTAGTCACTTGCATAATTATTATGTCATATTTGTTGAGCCATTACCGTAGGTACTCTGTTTTATAATGAGAAAAGGTTCTAACATGTGTTTTATTTTGAATGAAACATGATTTTCCTTTTCCCATTACGAGGTTGGCAATGATCAATAAAGCATCTATTAGGTACTCTGTTTTTCTTTATAATGTTAAATATGTATAGTATGTGGAATCGACTAGGAAGTATTAATTTTAAGGTATATAATGTTTATTTTTTAGGGGCACGAAATCAAACACCGGTTCAGAACACTACTGTATTCAAAAATGAAAGTATATACAGCCTACATCAGGCCCTAACGGGCTCGGTAAATATGGTTGAGAGGATATGTATGGTATTTCGAATATTTTATAACGTTTTAAGTCAAGGGTTCTATCTAAACGCTTTGATCGATAACGCCTGAAGATGGGAACACAAAATTGAGTAATTTGGGTTCGACTCAGCTGTTGGCAGCGGAGCTCCCTGGATGTCTGGGGCTGCTGGTAGCCGGCGTCAACGCTGAGGTCGGACCGCGGTGAAGGCCTGAAGGGCAGAGCACGTCTGGGGCGACCAGGCGAGCTTACTGGGGTGTACCAAACACCTCCTGCAATGGGCAACTCAATGAATATGGTGAAGGTATAAAGCGACCTTCCGCAGGATGGGACATTACGGCAGGTGACAGGCTAGCAATCGTTCTATATGCTTAGCTGCCTTGGAGGCTTTGGCCATAGTGATAGGGGAAAACACAGCAGAAGGCTTGGGCCCTAAGCATGTCGCATAACCTCACTTGCGGGTCAAGTGGTAAGAATTGAAGTGAACTCACCTTTCGGAGGATAATTGTCCTGCCTGAGAAAGTGACAAATGTCAACTCCAGGGAAAGCTGGGACACTCTGGTCACTCAAGACTTCGGTGCGCTCGCTGAAATGACACGTTTAGGTTAACACTAGTACCACAGAATTTGTGAACATTCGTCTGTAGCCACTGTCGGAGATACTTACGATGCAGGGGAACGAATCCCTCGATTTAAGTCGGTACAGAGACGGACAAACGGAGGTACCAGCAGCACACCTCACCGGATTTGTAGGTTAGGCCACCAAATTAATTGTTAAATTATGCACAACTGAAATTGAACAAAATACAGGTCAAATAGACGAACTTCAATATTAATAACGCCATTAAACACCAATATAGAAGGAATCCTACAAGATTTTCCTCGATTTCGACTAAACTCCACTGCACTCGCCAAATAGTCAGAATAAAAAACCATGGATGACCAAAGTTGCCACCCGAAACAATTGAGTTTGACAGGTCCATGAAATGTCACAAGATAAGTGGAGGAATAGCCCTGGAATTACCAAAATAGCAAAACTTTTCAAAAGAAGACGATTGGGCGATAAAAGGAGGAAATCTAAATGATTTCGAAAATATTTTAATTATAATACTTACTTCCTGACAGCTATTCGGCTGCTTTAATGTCAACTAGCAACACTGCTTCTATAGACTAAATACAATAACAATCAACAATACTGTTCGAGTACTTGAAATAAACCCCGATAATGTGTCTTTCAAAAAATAACCATTACACACCCCCTCAACCAGGAGAATTTTACGCCGGAAGCAAGCTGAACAAGTAAAATTCAAGCTCGCCCTCGAGCTGCAACAAGGCCTACAAACAAGCAATAACAGAACTAACAAAACGCAGTTGTAGTTACTGCTGATGACGATGAAGCACCCTGGCATCCCGGCCCAGGACACACAGGTGCTGCAGCACCTTGGCATCGTTCGAGTCCGCGGGGCCGTCGCTGGAAACGAACGCATCGAGGCCTCCGGCACTGCAGCGTAAGGACAATCATGCAGCAGCCGGATGAATGCTAAAGAGAAAAAAAAAATCATGCAGTATTCAAATTACATTGCACCATGGCAATTGACTGGTAAAACGGAACCAATCTATAACAGTAAGTACTGTATAAAACAACGGAAGAGATAAATTGTCCAAGACAATAAAAATAATAAGAGGGTAGGTATATTATTGATGATACCTAACGCCCTAGAGACGTAAAGGTAATGGAACCCTAAGTTTATTCTCCTTTCACTAAGTTAGAGGACCGGACTAACATTAACGACTTATCTTAAATTTACTAACATGCCTTAATCAATAATTAATTTACTAACACTTACACAAGGAATTGAACGTGTTCTGTTTTGCGAGGTGCAAGCGGTAGCGTAAATATCACTATAATAATAATGGAGAAAAAAAAAAAGTTAATGATTCCAGAGAAACCGTCGCAGAAAACTGGGTTACCAACCACTCAGTGATGTTCTAATCGAACCTTTGACGAATTCTACAGAGATCCAAAAAAGAGCTCCAAAGAAAAAAGGGTGGCAATCATTCAGATTTAAACCGGTTCCGGTGTTCCATACCGTCGGCGGATTCTGAAGAGACCCACAAGAGAGATCCAAAGAAACAGGAAAAAATAAATACCGGTTCCTCCCTTATCACAGCACTACTAGAGTCACCACCCGCTCTCAACAACGTGTGAACTACTTAAGACGATTAGTCCTGAGCCACACCGGTGTAGGCTTAACACTGGACAGGTTCACCTGAAGGAAGTAAGAACATCTATACATTCATACACAGGCAAGTCGATACCTAGCCAACGACAGCACAGCAAAACACGTTCAAGCCTGACCAACGAGTAAGAATTTAATTTAACCTAAAGGAAAATGAAACCGCTCAATGATCTAAATTGATCAAAGGGGACAACGCATAACCAACTTTAAAGACTTATCACACCAATATTGATCCAACACCCAGGACAAATGTTTATCATTCCAATATTATAATCTCCACGGTCCGGGGGAACCAAAGTCATAACCAGTTAAGTAGCATTAGTAGAAGGTGGCTTGCAGTCTTTTACGTGCCACTTTCCCAACGGCTTTCCGTTCATGTCCTCTAGCTCGTAAACTAGACGCGAGATCTTGCGAAGCACGCGACATTTTTCATACTTCGGTGCCAACTTCGCAGCGAAATATTTTCCAGCATTGCTCTGCTTAAAAGTTCGTTTCCACACCTCGTCGCCCACATTAAACTCGATGTCACAACGCTTGTTGTGTTAATAAACTTGGTTAAATTTTAAGTAATTTGTAGACTTTCCAGCCTAGTTCAATTTTTCAAGTTGGTAATTTCAATTAAGAGCAGGTATTCATTGTGTTTGAAATTACAAGTCAATAAAAAAAAAAAAACAAAAAAAAAATTATTTAATATCCTAATATAAATACTAAGGTTATGAAGTAACTTGTGTTTTCGGTTCTTGTACTTCATATGTACTTGTATAAGGCAATATTACTTGTCTATCTTTCCGTTTATGCACAACTGATTTCTGTGAATTTCCCTATCGACTGTACTCGCCCAGCTCCTAAGAACCAACTTATACATATATTTTTACAATTTTATTTTTACATAGTTATTAAACTTTTATGAATTGTATTGCTAAAGTTTACACAGTTTTTAAGCTTCTGTGACATACCACTAAAGGGTTTACCCCACTATTTGGAGCCAACTTTTCTGAAGTTATGTACCTACTTGTTAAAGTATAAAGGAGCTAAGTATAAAAACTTGTTTGTGTTATCTTGTTAAAATTAAAATATTGTCATCAACTACTAAGGTAGTACAAAGGATTGGCTCATGGTTGGTTGAAATTTCACCCTATACTTATAAGATTACTCTTAGGTAAACCTGACAACTACTTAATTATTGTAATTGATCGATCACGCTCGAACCTACAGGGAAAACATATTTTTCTATACCTATAGTTACATAACCCATTTTGGACATTATAACTACATACCTACTTCAACGGCAACTTTAAAAATAATAAAATTGATTACATAAATTTGACCTAGCAGGTCAGTACTTACCATTAAATAGTTCCACACTAGTAGTGTTTCCTCACGTTATTTTCGTGAGACATTGTTGGTTAACATTAGGTACCTAAACCGGTCCTTCTACCTCTACTGCGTTGAATTTATCACAGGTAATGGAAGAACGTCCCATTTTATTTAACCTATTACACAAGGATGAGTTGGAGTACGAGGTTAGAGTACGACTTGGCATCCCCGCTGCAAACATCGCGGACTTACGAGTCCAAATTCGTAAACTAAATGCCGAGATACCTACGGATGAAGTGGCGGAGTTTGTTGGCGATATTTCGGAGGAGCTCATCGCGATTACTGCGAAGCTTGCAGAGCTAGACTCGTTGTTACAGGAGTCGGCGGACAGGCGTAGTTCCGTAAAGGTTTTAAATAGGGTTCAGGCAGTCGCCCACCACCTCTACCACCGAATTACGCGAGTTAACCCCTCCGATGCCGACACCATCCAGTTCACAGAAATATCCGACAGGTTGCATAAATTACTGTATAAATTAGATACGATTATGTCAAACTTCCGCAGTGCTTTAATTATAGAACCAGCCGTCGAGCCGAACGTACATACACCTAACACTACCCCTAACTGTAGGTGTGGACGCCACGCTAGTGTGCATAAATTAAACTTACAATATAATGGTAACACTTGTGTTAAAACTTTCCTTAGGAAATTAGAGCAATTACGGTTGTCGCGCGGGATTACCGAGACTGATTTGTTATGTTCTGCTTGCGAACTATTTACCGACGGAGCGGCGTCTTGGTTCGATGGTCTCGGCTTGGCGGCGAACAGCTGGGCAGAACTAAAGCAGTGGCTCTTATCGGAATACCTGCCAGCTGACTACAACGAGCGCCTACTCGACGAGATCAGAACCCGGACGCAGGGCACTGACGAGAGCATAACAAATTATTTGAATACAATGCAGTGCTACTTCGCTCGCTTAGATAAAACAATACCAGAGTCGGAGAAGTTATATATAGTAATGCGTAACGTGCGACCGTATTATTCTAAACAATTAGCTTTACAAAC